>OX030998.1:0-2400000 GCA_943735965.1 Eupithecia abbreviata | reverse complement strand
AAAGTAGAGAATAAGATTTTAACATGAAAAGAAGTTGTTCTAGCCCTGATTTCAGATTAAAATAAATAATGCTGGACAATCCACACAGCATCTAGCCTCAAGCTAAGCCAAGGCGTGTGTTATGGGTACTAGATGACTGATATACATAATACAATACATTACATAGATAGATATTATTCATTATACATAGAATACAACCAGAACACTCGGAAGAAATATCTGCAGTTCATACAAACATTTGTCCCGAGGCGGAAATCGAACCCGCAAACTCCTACGTCCTCGTCGTCGAAAAGATTTGTGGTGTTATAAGTTTTTCCATTATTCCGGATTTAATTACGGATTGCATAAAATTTGGGCTACCTAGTGTTAATATTAATATTTTATCATGTCTTAATTAGCCTGAATACGATTAATGTAGCAAGTTAGTTGACTTTACCCCTGGATAAGCTTCGATGGACGCCTTCCCTCCAAGATTGATGAGTGTACCATCAGCTCGCTGCAGCAGGTTCAGACCTCTTTCTCCTGGCTCTCCACCTGAAAAAAGAGAATATAAAGTATTACTATACTGAGGATAAAACCAACATTAGAAGTGATGAGGGTATTGCATTATGACTTCGATTCAGACACATCCCAGGCAATATATATTCAATATATTGCCTGGGATGGAATTACAATAAATGATATTAATATATTTCTTCTTTTGTTTTTCTAATTAGTTTTCTAGTGTGAATTGCTGCTCTGTTTACTACAGTCTTGATTATTGGTAATTATTTTAGTAATTCGGCCTCCCGCGATACAGGTTCTGAACCTAGTGTGGGGACCACCAGTAAAATGTAAGCATGTTTTGTATTTTGGTAAATAAATTGATTTTGTATTTTTGTAATACATTTTTACATTTAATAAAAAAAAACAATACACCAAATTGCCTACTATGTACTTTTACAGAAGATGTTTACCACATATTGATGGAGTTCGCAAAGAATTGTTTAGAAATAGTATTTTGTCATTTCGTAATAGGGGATATAGGTCGCTTTAACAGCGTTGCTGTTTTAGTTTCTAAGGTTGATGATGTTCTTTTGTTCTGTTTAACTTACTGGGGCGACATAATCGCGTGTGCGACAAAGCCTTTATCTATACTAATATTATAAAGAGGAAAGGTTTGATTTTTTGTTTGTTTGTAATGAATAGGCTCCGAAACTACTGGACCGATTTGAAAAATTATTTCACCGTTGGGAAGCTACACTATCCTTGATGAACATAGGCTATATTATATTTTAAAAAAATTTAGGGATCCGTACTAAAACCTTGCGAAGCCGGAAAATTCCGCTTGTAAAGAAATAAAAAATGAATCATTATCATCATCAATGTCTACCAGCACACGTACCGTCCATCCCGTAAGGCTGGAAGGCCCTGCGTTCCGTGAGCACGGATAGTTGCACCGCGCGACGGAACAGCAGCTCCCTGATCACACCGTCTCCGCCGGACCAGCGACCTGGGGAACGAAATATCCTATTATTTATATTATTTAAATATCTATCTATGTAATGTATTGTATTATGTATATCAGTTATCTAGTACCCATAACACAAGCTCTGCTTACCATGGGGCTAGATAATGCTGTGTGAATTGTGTCCAGCATTATTTATTTATTACTAGCTGCTCCCCGCGGCTTCGCCCCCGTGGAAATCTATGTGTCAAATTGTTTAAATGATAAAAAGTATCCTATGTTAGACTCCTGGTTCTAAGCTACCTCTCCACCAATTTTCAGCTAAATCGGTCCAGCCGTTCTCGAGTTATAAGTGTTGTAACAAACACGACTTTCTTTTATATATATTTTGTACACTTTCACTTCATTCATCCACAATTAAAGTATTTGTGGATGATTGAAAAAAAGTATTCGACGTCTGTGGTGGAGGTCCTGGAAGGGCCTGCTATGCTGGAGGTTGCGGGTTCGATTCCCGCCTCGGGACAATTGTGTGTACGATCTGCAGATATTTGTTCCGGGTGTTATTGTCGTTATCTATGTATATAATGTATTGTATTATGTATATCAGTCATCTAGTACCCAAAACACAAGCTCTGGTTAGCTAGATAATGCTGTAAGAATTGTCCAGCATTATTTATTTATTTACCTTTCCCTCCAGAGGCAGGTCTCAGCGAGAACTTGTCCACCAGCATGGGATATCTCCGCTCCACTATCTCCACGTCCGTGATGCGCGTATTGGTCATGTGAGTATGGACGCCGCCGACTCCTGACCAGCCCGGACCCTGGGTACAGAATAGAAAAGAAAAAACGTTTATTTGGACACAGGTACAAAATTCAGACATAGAATAAAGTAAACAAACGGCAAACAAAGGGGTTTAACATGGAGGTAAGTGACACAAAAAGTAGATAGTAAAAATAAGACAACCTCCATGATCCTGCAGGGTTTCTATGCTTGTGTAAGCAGTAGCGTTATTTATGTATCTATCTAGATACATAAATAACGCTAATGCTTACACAACACATTAACAACTGAAACCCTGACGATTTACTTTGTAACTAAGATCGACAAGAGATTAGCGGCTGCTATTTCTATCAGCTTGCGTGGAAATCGATTTGTCAAATGGTTTATAAACCTTACTCTTGAATCACTATCTATTGCTGAAAACTGCATTAAAATCCGTTCAGTAGTTTAACACTTTGAGTGCTGAAATCACACGGTATGTGTTTTCTACAGGTGACTAATATGCGTAAATCCACACTAGCGCAGCGGCTGAGAAAATACAGATCTTTGTGACTCAGCACAGCCGTAATATTTTTCGAACGAAACGCATGTGCGGCGCAATACAACCGCTGTGTAGAGCGGCAGCACGAATTTTTTAGGTCAATAAAAAGACGCAATCGTCGAAAAAAAATCGCAGTCAAAGTGTTGTGATTTAAGCGACAGACAGCGGAAGCGACTTCATTTTATACTATGTAAAGATACGCCCCGATAACTTCGAGGGCAGGAGTAAGTCCGAGACATCATTTTTTTTTAGGTTTCGATGCCAAATAGCTACGACTTTATTTAATACATGGTAATCTTTTGCAAAGCAGAGATTATGTCATACCACTCTTACAAGATCCTCAAGTAAAAGGGGCTCTCTCTTTTCATTGCGGTTCTCATCAGAACAGATGTTTGTTTGATATTTTATGTAAAAAAGAATTACTGGCCCCATATATAGTTTCTTACCGGGTAATTATCGCGTTTATTTATCTATTTTCCCGATGTTTCAACAGGTTTACACTCTGTCGTGGTCACGGAATGACTGGAGTACTGGAGTTACCGCCTCAGCGAAACGAGGGCCAGTTTATTTGAAACTACCCTCACTTGGCACACTCGGACGACACACAACACTAACAGTGTCCGTGACGCACTGAGAGACCGGTTTACTATGGTTTATTATGTGTTCAGATCGCGTAATTTTAAAAATATATAGTTTTTTTGTGTTTACCGCTCCACTGCCGCCCGCCACCGTTTCATAGTAGCCCCAATCCTGCTCGCCTAATGTCAGGTTGTTCATACAACCTTGCGACGCCGCGCAAACCTGCAAATATCATATTTCAAGATAAAAACAGAGCTATTATTTCACTGCACTGTGATGAAAATCTCGTAAATCCAAATTAGGAGAATGTTAAGATATTAATCTGATTCACATAGTGAATAGGCAACACAAATACACGCTAGCTAATCGTTCAACTCATTGGTCAACAAAAATAATGAAATAGATTTATTTAACACATCTGCAAGTAAGCTCAAACGCTTGCTTAGCGATTAATTCTTTTTAAAATAACTCAATTTAATATCGTCTTGTGTTGTGTATTTCATTTTTCTTCTAATTTTATTTAAGGGGGCCTCCGGAGGGACGAATTCTTCATACAAACGTAATACCAAAATTATTTCTAATTCAAGCATATTTCCACTATAATATTGCATTATTTGTGTTAAAATAGTATTTATCTAGGTTCCCAAATAGTTTTTTTTTTTCGAAAAACTTACCTAAAATGTATTGAAGTCAATCTCATTTTGCAGATTTTTATGCGAAAATGGACAAGTTTTCTTGCTATTTGTTTCGTATTAAAAACATCAATATCTTACGTTTTATTTATTAAGGAACATAGCTTATATTGTCTAGTTACTGAATAACAATACTTTTTGAAGAATACAAAAAGTTTTCAGTCATAATTTTTGGTATTACGGAACAAACCAAATTTTTAACGGCTAATATTGATATCGCGCACGCATGTGGCGCGGCGCAAGAGTTAAACAGGGACAGCGATATTCGGAGCGATTTTTTCAAGCGAGGGTCGCCGGACCCTTAAGTCGTCTACTTTTACTGTTCGTCATTTATTAGTCTATTTAAGTACATATCTTCGGAAACTTTTTAATTGGCGCTCAGCACACATGCGCTAGTATTTACCGGCATGTACTAAGAAAGTAACTATTTTTAAGACCTAGCTGTAAGTTTTCCCAAAATTAAGATAATAAATTAAAATAAAATAAATCCTTGTCTTCTAATTTCACCTATTTGAGGGGTCGTCGTCTTCAAATAAATGTTCCTTTAGTCAGACATATTATTGTAGATTACACATTAAAATTACAAAAATAAAAAAAAATAAAAACTAAACATAAAACATTAAATTAAATAAGCATGTCACAATTTGTTCATAGCAGCCATTTAACATAATCTCAACCCAATCTTCCCATGGGAACTGATGTATGGGATAGTAGCCTATGTTTTATTCCAGGCCTAGAACTGAAAAAAAACTTAGGGTTTCTAGCCGATGATGCCACGTTTTACAGACACGAGTTCAAATCCCCTTGGCGGTTTACTTTTTGCAAGAATTAAATCTTAGTTACGAGACCTGGAAAGCCTTAAGCACGACGTCCACAATCCGTTGTGAAGTCAACACGTTTCCTCCCACCACGGCCGCGTCTTCTGACGGGTCCAGAATAGAACCCGCGGGTATGGTCACTGATACTGGTGCTAGGCAACCCTACAAGGGAAGACAAACTAAAGTTAAAAATTTCACCCTACAAAAAAAACTAAATTAATATAAGGACGGGTAAACATAACAAGCAAAAATAAGTATAAATAGTAAAAATAAGTAATAATAGTCCTTATGACTAATATTTATTAGGTATAGTAGAAGACAGGGCTCATCAGGGACCTATGTTCAGCAGTGGACTAACATAGCCTGATGATGAGGAAATTTAGTAATAAATGAATTTTTAGAGGCGGGAATCGAACGCGCCCCCTCCTGCGTCGCAGGCGGGCCTCGCCCAGATATTTATTAATAAATATAATTTGGCGTGTTTTAAACCTCTATAAACGGGCTTCATATTCCTAAATAATTATGAAAATGGGTTTAAACTTTAGTTAACAATCACTGAGATCGGTTGGCGTGATATTGAGGTATTCGTCTATTTGTCGCGCACATACTTAATGCATATACTGACGACCGATGTGGCGCGGTGGGCGAAGGTCCGCCTGCGACGCAGGAGGTTGCGGGTTCAATTCCCGCCTCGGAACAATTGTGTGTACGATCTGCAGATATTTGTTCCGGGTGTTCTGGTCGTTTTTTATGTATAATAAAAAATATCTATCTATGTAATGTATTGTATTATGTATATCAGTTATCTAGTACCCATAACACAAGCTCTGCTTACCAAGGGGCTAGATAATGCTGTGTGGATTGTCCAGCATTATTTATTTATTTATATTTAAGACTTATACGGTTTTCTGGATGCCATTGTCAGAACTGGACAAAATTGAAATGACAATGAATCAAAACCAAAACGGAAGCACCAGCTTTAAAATAAAAAAGAATCATCAAAATCGGTTCACCCAGTCGAATGTTCGAGACGTCGAATGTCGAGTGTGCGAGGCATCCTCGATAAATGTCTTCAGATCTAGAGTCTATAACTATTTTCTTTCGCAAGAATAATTCGGTACGTAATTATAATTATATATTAATTATTTATATAGGTATATATATTAATGTTTAAGTATAATATAAGTAGCTTAGTATCATTATGAGTAGTATATTTTATTATATGGCACTACCTACCAAACTGTTGTCCACACTACCCAAAGGTTAGCAGGTAGAGAATGCTATCTAGCATTATGCTCGCCTATGTACAACTTTTTGTGCAATAAAGTATATTCTATCTAATGTTCTGAAGTAACAAACATGAAAAAAAAAGTGTAAAAGGTAACCTGGTTCAAAGGCACGTCGTGGCCGACCATGCAGCGCAGGCAGTAGATGAGCGCCGACAGCGCGATGGCGCGCGGGGCGTTCAGGTTGCCCCACACTTGTGCACCCGTGCCGCTGGATAAAACAACTTCTTGCTTCAAAACAACACTATAAAAATCTAATAAGACGATATATTATTACTGTAAAATCCACTGCACTGCCACTAGTGCTCCACTCATAGGCCTCCGTGTCAGTAGTACTACTGGTCACTCATAGGCCTCCGTGTCAGTAGTACTACTGGTCACTCATAGGCCTCCGTGTCAGTAGTACTACTGGTCACTCATAGGCCTCCGTGTCAGTAGTACTACTGGTCACTCATAGGCCTCCGTGTCAGTAGTACTACTGGTCACTCATAGGCCTCCGTGTCAGTAGTACTACTGGTCACTCATAGGCCTCCGTGTCAGTAGTACTACTGGTCACTCATAGGCCTCCGTGTCAGTAGTACTACTGGTCACTCATAGGCCTCCGTGTCAGTAGTACTACTGGTCACTCATAGGCCTCCGTGTCAGTAGTACTACTGCTAAGTACAACTGGTAGTACAAATGACATACATTTGTATCTCTAGTACTACTACAATAAATGCAAGTAAATTCACTCGACTTCGTCTAGGTGCGGAAGCAGTTGGTTCGGAGCTAAGGCCTGGAAGTGAATGTCCGGTTTACTTTGTGACAAAACTCCTTATATAGACAAAGATTTAAAAAAAATGGCCGTTTAGTATTGTGGGATCCTTGAAACGTAACGACGACCTCCCCGCAGACGAATTGTACACTTAACTTTGGGTTAGGTTAGGTTAGTACAAATGCTCCAAATCACTATAAAAAAATAAAATATTTATTTCAAGCATTTACACTCATATTAGAAAATAAACAAGAGAATCTTAAAAACTAAAAGGATTGCTGGTGGCGGTGGCGCTCACAACAGTGCCTGGTGTACGGGCAGTCCACTCTCCCAGCTATCATTGCGAGAACGGTATTGGAGCTGGCCCGCAACCTGCGCACCAGGGAGGTGGCGCGCTTGCGCATGGTGGTATGAAAACAGTCGACTCGCGCCGCCGCAAACATCCCTGAGGCGCTGCAGTAGCGGGGCAGCCCCAAGACCGCTCCCAGCGCATTATTGTACTGGACGCAGATGGCGCTGTACGTCGCAAGCGTATACTTTGCCCACAGGCTGCACGTGCCACCGAAGTCGTCTAATTACGCGACTATTATTATAATAGTATATTTCTATGTAAGTACTGTAAGTATTTTATTTATAATATCCCATAACTTAAAAGCACACAGATCCCCTGGTACTGTCCACGATCCTATCCATCCATGGTTGTCTGGTAGAGATCGCTCTTGAGCGATAAGACCGCCAATTGTACTTAATTTTTAAGTTTTTACTGTACATAGTTTATAGTTAAAGTGCAATAAAGAATTTTCTATCTTCTATCTATCTATAATAATGACTTACGTGAAATCACAGTGCGCCGCGCCTAACTCCTTGTCCAAAGTAACGGTGAGAACTATGGGCGTCCCGTTGTCCAAGTACTCGACGGCCTTAAGCTCGGTCGATCCCGTGGCTAAGAACGTTTTGTGCGCTATTTCCTGTGAACATAAGATTTCATCATCATCATCATTATCAAACAATAGTTTCTTATTATTTATTAAAAAACAATTTACATTCTGTATGAATGAATACTTTTAGCTACAAATAAATCTTACATGTATCATAACATTGACAAAAATTCTAAACACATTCTAAATAAAAAATATATAAATAATATTAGTCCACTGCTGGACAAAGGCCTCCCATAATGAGCGCCACAGCGCCCTGTCTTCAGCTTGACGCATCCAGCATCTGACTGCAATCCTTCGCAGGTCGTCCTACCTGGCCGGAGGGCGGCCTACACTACGTTTTCAGAGTCGCGGTCTCCTCTCAATAATACGTTTACCCCAGCTATCTACGTGATATATGGCCGGCCCACTGCCACTTCAGCTTGCTAATTCTTAGAGCTATGTCGATAACTTTGGTTCTCAGTCGGATGTATTCGTTACGAATCCTATCCTTCAGAGAAACTCCGAGCATAGCTCTTTCCATAGCTCGCTGAGCGACTTTGAACTTTGATTATACCTTTAGCATATCCCGTACAGCGATCTCTGCGTTCTTCTGTATATGTCCCATGTAAGCTTGAACCACATCCAGTCCGTACTGGTCTATCAGCTCGCCGACCAGTTGAATACCCTGGAAAAGTCCAAGTTATAGCATTTAGTTTATATATTTCATATTTCTTTAACAATATTCAGGAAATTAACAGCTAACTTAATGAGTAGGTATGTTACTTAAGACTTTGACTGCGGTTTTTTTTCGACGATTGCGATCTTTTTTTTTTACCTAAAAAATTCGTGCTGCCGCTCTACACAGCGGTTGTGTTGCGCCGCGTTTCGTTCGAAAAATATTACAGCTCTGCTGAGTCACAAAGATCTGTATTTTCTTAGCCGCTGCGCTAGTGTGGATTTTCGCAGATTAGTCACTTGTAGAAAACTCATACCGTGCGTTTTCAGCACTCAAAGTGTTAATTATATATTGAGTTTTCCAATATTTCGGCATAGTTTCTTGCGCCATGATCACGGAATAACTGAAGGCACTGCTAGTAACTTATTGGTAGGAAAGCTTCAGTTATTCCCTTTGAAAAACTCAAAATTATTATTCTATTTAGTTCATTTAGTTTATATATTTTGCGAATAGAATTTATTTTTTGTTAATCAAATAAAATATTACAAAAAAAACGCATCGAAGTTTGGTCGTGACCTCACGCTGTACTAAAAAAATGTCACGCGGCATTTTAACTGGCTATATCTTCAAATTTTTTTGTTTAAATATGCTGCAGTCAGTCTCTTCGATAGCTTATCTATGGCAAGTCTCTTCGATAGCTTATCTATAATAATAAATAAATAAATAATGTGGGCCCCATTGAAGTTTACTATATAAGGTTCAGATTCTTAAGAATACAGTATTGTCTACAATTTCTAACGTTTCTCCTTTAACGTTTACATCAGCTTTGACTTGTTTTACATGAGGTAGAATAAATCTTATACATTTTGTTTTGGTTTCATTAAGCAAAAGATTATTGATACTAAACCAATGGACTACCTTTGAGATTGTAGTATTTACATCGTCTTAATAAGTACTCTGTCATTTCATTTTAAAAATTAATGAAGTATTATCAGCAATCAATACAATCTCGTGATCATTCTTTACAAGATGAGGCCAGGGCATTAATATAAACTAAAAATAGGAAAGGACCTAGGATAGAGCCCTGCGGTACACCCATTGTAACAAAGTATCATCAGCAAACAATACAATCTCGTGATCATTCTTTACAAGATGAGACAGGTCATTAATATAAACTAAAAATAGGAAAGGACCTAGGATAGAGCCCTGCGGTACACCCATTGTAACAAACCCTGAAGATCGTTTCCCACGACACTAATTAGTTATTGTTAGAAAACTAGCCTGTTTTCAATAGATTTTGGAGAAATATTATCTGAATCTCTCAATACAAGCATAATAGTGAAAACTTGGGTACCCTTTGATTGGCAGCGACTTGTGCCTTCAGATCAGACAAGTTGTCAGCCAGGTTCCTGGTCCCAGAGCATCCTGGCTCTTTCCCCGGCTTCATTAGTTCTGCAAAAAATAAACCACTGTTACTTTTATGACTAGCCTCTAGATTAACCCCCCTAAGGGACACAAAGTAGGAGGGCGGGCATTAGCGTCCTTGCAGAACAATTCCACAACTGAACTGCGATCCCCAACCAGCATGTGTTATTTTATCGTTTTTCTAGCGAACCATCGGTGGATCAAAATGGAAATAAAAGTGAAAATAAACGATTCATGTATTAGCAGAGTGGATCAGAGTGTAATAATGTCCATTTTATTTACTTTTCAAACTTTTAAATGATGGAACATTCCAAGAAATCAATATTTTACGTAACAAGAAAAAAACAACGTTCTGGGAAATAATACATTTTGGGCTTTCAACATCATGAGAATTCAACATTCTGTTCTTAAAAGTTTTTGTTTACCAAATAATTCTTCTCTTTTTTATCTTACCTTCAGTAAGCTCCTTCTCATTGAAAACCCCTCCATCCACCAGCAGCATGGACTTGAAGGCGGCCCCTTCCTGCCTCAGGCTTGTGGAATGCGGAGGCATAGAGCCCGGCGTGAGGCCTCCTATGTCCGCGTGATGGCCTCGCGAGGCCACGAAGAATATTGGCTTGGTATTTGTTCTGGGTAGGAAGTTCATATGGTTAAAGGTATTTTAATATTTTCTGTGTATGTTTCAAAATGCGTCTCGTTGTATGGACTGTGTATATTAACTTTTTACTCATCACCATCATCATCAACCAAACTATAATTAGTCCACTGCTGGATATAGGCCTCCCCTAATAACCGCCATAGCGACCTGTCTTCAGCTTGCCGCATCCAGCTTCTGCCTGCAATCTTTCGCAAGTCGTCATCCCACCTGGCCGGAGGGCGTCCTACATTACGTTTGCTGCGTCGCGGTCTCCACTCAAGAACACGTTTACCCCAGCGGTTGTCGGTTCTTCACGATATATGGCCGGCCCACTGCCATATATCGTGAAGCCTTCATCTTGCTAATTCTTTGTACTATATACAATACAATACAATATAGCTTTATTGCACCATCAAATATAAAGAAAATAATAAAAATAAAGGATCTTAATACTAACTAAATCTAGTGGCACAATCGGCAGCCTTATCGCTGAAAGAGATCTCTTCCAGGCAACCTTTGGATGGATAGGATAGGTACGTATTAAAGCTTGATGTGTGAAATAAATGTGATTTGATTTGATTAACTTTGCTTATTTATCGATAAGTGAAATCTTATATAAATACTAACTTGTGGAAGACAGGTGTAATGACAGTCAAATCAGGTAGATGTGAACCGCCGGCTTTTGGATGATTTGCAAGTAGCACGTCGCCTTCCTTTATGGAGTCGCCGCGGACTTTCATCTGTAACGAGTATTTAAAAATAGCGGTATCAATGTATATTTAACTTCGACGACCGATGTGGCGCGGTGGGCGAAGGTCCGCCTGCGACGCAGGAGGTTGCGGGTTCGATTCCCGCCTCGGAACAATTGTGTGTACGATCTGCAGATATTTGTTCCGGGTGTTCTGGTTGTTTTCTATGTATAATAAAATATATATATATGTAATGTATTGTATTATGTATATCAGTTATCTAGTACCCATAACACAAGCTCTGCTTACCATGGGGCTAGATAGTGCTGTGTGTTGTCCAGCATTATTTATTTATTTATTTAACTTACGCGATATGACCACAAAATCTCATCATCATCCGTTGAAACGTCGGGAAAATAGGTGAAAAACGTCATAAATGCCCGTTGTATTAGTGCTTATAATTAAGGGCCTACATTACCTCAGCAGAAAATCAAATTTCGCCTCAGCTTGTTACGCCGCCGCGCCGCGGCGCACGGGCGGCGCCACGGGGCGGACGGCCGGTGGCAACGTACCTACTCGCCGCGCTATTACTTCGCGCGCAAAATTATATTGGGTTGGGTTCACGCTAGTTCAAAACAATCTTATTGACGTGCAATATTATTGTCTAAAAGGTAGGTAATTCATTATATATACGGTACCTACTAAGAAATGAAATTATCAAATACGTAGGTAATGCTTTTTAGTAACTTTATACCTTAGTATGTACCTATACCTACCTAATATTATGATAGTTGGATTTTGGTAGGTACCTACCTACCTACTTACAATTACAAAACATTATTTTATTTTATTGTTTTTCAATGTAGTTGCCAACATACCTACTACTGCTACTAGACTAGACCACCGCGCCCGAGACGTTATTTTCTACCCAAGACAGGTGCGAGTCGCTATAGCGCTGAAGGGTTCCGAACATTCTTTTCTGTAGTAAGATAGTGTTCTGCGAAATGTAAATTATACTTATGCCTACTACCAACCTAAAAATAGGTACGTAGTACTATTATTTATTCTTTGGTACTAGTAAATAGGATTTTTTATTATAACACCTTGTTTACAGATTTAATATAAACGAAGATTGGTACTACTACCTATATAAGGTAAAACTAACACAACAAAACCTATATAAGCTATGAAATAGAATACAAGTTTATGTCTAAGTATATTGAGTGAGGGTTCCGCATATTCGTTTTTTAAGTAAAATTGAATTTTGCCAAAAAAACATTGTGTGGAAATAGGATGTGTATGACAAGTAGTGTGCAGGTAAATATTGTAATAAATTAAAATATAGTCTAGATTATATTTGCACATACATAATATGTATAACTTTATCAACAATATATATTACTTTATATTAAATTTATTTCAATTCACTTATATCTCGTATTTTCATATTGCGAACATGCCAGGGATCGCATAACTCGGACAAAATATATGTTAAATAAAAAATAAAAAATTTTGGTTCCATTAGTTGTTCCCAAAATTCGTCATCCCTTTCGATGATCTCAACTTTCATCTGAAATGAAATGATATTTTATCACACTAATCTATATCTATTGTGTATATTATATATATAAAAGAAAGTCGTGTTAGTTACACTATTTATAACTCAAGAACGGCTGAACCGATTTGGCTGAAAATTGGTGGAGAGGTAGCTTAGAACCAGCAGAAGGATATAGGATACTTTTTATCCCGCAGGGTAGGTTAGCGTAGGGTAGGGTAGGTTTGGGTAGGGTGGGGTAGTGACTTTGACTCTGGAGAGGTGTGTGTTTGTCTGAAAAAGGAAAAATAAAACACAATCTTATTATAATCTAGATACCAAATCATATTTCAGTAGATATGTAAGTATTTACTTACAATTCTACGTTCTGTAATTGATAAAGATTTGTCTTATCCGGATTTATGCCATTTGTCAAATCATTCGACGTAACTTCCATCCTATAACAGTTACACATGCCAAGAAAGTAGGTAGGTAAGGTACCTAACATGTAAATATATGTACCCACTCTAGTAATATGAATGAATCGTAATGAAGAATTAATAAGGACTCTCGTTCAAGCTATCAACCGTAAAAAGTCCATTATTACCCAATTTATAAATTTGAACCATGTGATATATTTTCACTTTCATGAACGGTACGAATAGTTCTAGGTTAAATTATTGCAGAACCCTAAAATTTACAAACTCGTGAAAACGTTAGAAAAGAATATACACTAGGTATATTTATATTTCAGTAGATATGTAAGTATTTACTTACAATTCTTTGTTCTGTAATTGATAAAGATTTGTCTTGTCCGGATTTATGCCATTTGTCGAATCATACGACGTTACTTCCATCCTGTAACAGTCATACATGTCAAGAAAATAGGTACCTAACATGTAAATATAATATGCCCACTCTAGTAATATGAATAAATTATAATGAATAATTAATAAGGACTCTCGTTCAAGGTATAAACCGTATAAGTCCATTATTACCCATTTATATTTTGAACCATGTGATATATCTTCACTTTCATGAACTAAAAGTAGAAAAGCTTGTGTTCGTAAGGTTGGAACCATGACTAAATTAATTATTGCAGAACCCTAAAATTTACAAACTCGTAAAAATGTTAGGAATGTTATAATACATTATAGGTGTAGACAGTAGGTACTATAGTTAGTAACTATAGTAGGTACCTAACCTACTACTTACAATTCAATGTTTTGTAATTGGTAAAAAAAAATCTCGTACGGATCTTTTCTGATATCCAAAATGTCCAGATCATTCGATGTTACTTCCATCATGTATCAGTAAAGATTCATATATTATGGAGATACAAATGAGGTGGGTATACCTAGGTGTAAATATTTTATAGTATTGATAGTCAAACGGAACCCTAATATATATTTCTACCTAGATAATGATGTGTTGTGAAAATACTACTTCTATCACATGGAGATACAAATTGAGGTGGGTATACCTTGTATTTACACCTAGGTAGGACCTAGGTATAGGTATTTACCTATAAGTATAAAAAATACGATTTTCACATACTTAGCGCCATCTAGTCCCATAAACAAGTAAGGTTTACTACCTTACTGGTAGGTAGGTAGGTGTTTGGTACACACGGATTTACCGGGACATTATTTTCTTTATCATTGTCGCCATCATCGCTTACAATAGGAGCTGTACTTTCTAATCGACGTTTTCTAAAATAAAATAAAAAATAATTAGTTTGGCTGCGACATTTACTTACTCACAAATCACAATCCACATCCTCACCTCACCTCACCTCAACGTGTAGGTAGGGTAGGTAGGTACTTACTTTATAACGTCGTTCATGTGTTTTCCATCTTTTTTTATGATTCCGTCGTCGCTTTCTACACTTATTATAAAGATTTCCCATATTTACAAATATACAAAGTCCGATGACACGAAGCGCGGAGCAGCGACACAGGCTCCCCGTCCGAAGGCCGAAGCTAGACTGAATTATGGCCCGGACGGAAGATAGCGCGTGAATGTTTAGGTATTATTTTTTTACGGTAAAAATAATAGTAATTTTGAAAATCTAAAACACACATCGTCTGCTTTATACTCTGATTGTTTACTGTTTAAAGTATCAAGGCTTATTTTAACGTATCTATGGAATAGCGACGGTTTAAAGTACAGTTTAGAGTGAACTTTGGATTTTTTTTCTATCGAGAAAATTTCATGTAATCGTGTTTTCGAAACACTAGTGGTCTAGCATCAATCCTGAACTATAACATATTAAAATCTCAAAGTAAATGCTTCAGAATTGTGGAAGATATGATCGTTGAAAATAACCGATTTCAGATAGTATCAACTCTTAACTGCATCAAAATTTTTTTTTTATTTTTTTTTATTGTATTTTGTATAGGTCGAGCTCATCCCGCCATCACCGCCTAGTTCCTTCTCCTTGCTGAGGACCGAGATGAGTGGAAAAAGGGGAGGGAGGCCTTTGCTCTGCAGTGGGACACCCCGGGCTAATATAATAATAATAATATAATAAATTCTATCATTACGGACAGGACTATTCCTGCGAATAAGCCTGATATTGTACTGATAGATCGGTTAGAACGGAGGGCGGTGCTCGCTGATGGCACCATACCGCAAGATGCTAACCTCGTTAGAGCTGAGAAAGATAAACTTAGCAAATATCTTGACTTGGCTAACGAGGTTGTCAGCATGTGGGATGTAGATTCAGCGACCATAGTCCCGATAGTCGTTTCGGTTAACGGCGTAATAGCGAAGAGCCTCGATCAACACCTGAAGAGACTCTCGCTAGGAAGTTGGATCAAGGGCCAGATCCAGAAGGCGGTACTCTTGGACTCGGCACGTATCGTCAGGAAGTTCCTTTCTCTGCAGCCCTAGTCACCGGCCGCTTGAGCCTAGCTTCGTGGTCGGTGATCTACCGTTTTGATATATTTTTTACTGTAGAATAGTTTTATAATATTTTATTGTATTTTCTATAGTAAAAAATGTATTTTATACGAGAATTTAAATAAATGAGTATATAATAAATTGTATTTTTTTTCCTTTATGTACCGCGGATGATCCCGGACTAAGGTAGTACCTGGTACTGCACAGTCTCCTGCATGGCGCCGAGGTGCACGGGGATATGCGGCGCGTTGGACACGAGCCCTCCGTCCGCGCCGAACAACGCGCACGAGAAGTCGAGCCGCTCCTTTATGTTCACGGAGATTGAAGTTCTTTGGAGGACTCTGTAATAAAATAAGGATCATCATCATCATCAGCCTATAGCAGTCCACTGCTGGACATAGGCCTCCCCCAATGAGCGCCATAGCGCCCTGTCTTCAGCTTGCCGCATCCAGCATCTATCTGCAGTCTTTCGCAGGTCGTCATCCCACCTGGTCGGAGGGCGTCCTACACTACGTTTACCGAGTCGTGGTCTCCACTCAAGAACACGTTTGCCCCATCGGCCGTCGGTTCTTCGCGAGATATGGCCGGCCCACCGCCACTTCAGCTTGCTAATTCTTTGAGCTATGTCGATAACCTTGGTTCTCTGTCGGATGTATTCGTTACGAATCCTATCCTTCAGAGAAACTCCCAGCATAGCTCTTATATATCTACACAATAAGGATAGATCTATGATATTTTTACTCGCAAAAGATTAAGCATTTAAGAACACCAAACCGCCCACGCACCACGCAAAGATACGTTTTATTTTCGCCGTAAACAGGCAACCAAGTACAAGTTATCTGGTACCCATAACACAAGCTCTACTTAGCTTGGGTCTAGGTAATGCTGTGTGGATTGTCCAGCATTATTTATTTATTTATAGCTGCACCCAGCGGCTTTGCCCGCGTGGAAATCTATGTGTCAAATGGTGTATAAATCTTTCTTTTGAATCACTCTATCTATTAAAGAAACCGCATCAAAATCAGTTGAGTAGTTTTAAAGATCTAACCATACATAGGACAGGCAGACAGCGAGAAGCGACTTTGTTTTATATTATGTAGTGAAATACTTAGAGCAATACCGACCGGCCCATCTGTTCCGCTATAGACATGAAGCGATGCCCGAAGATGCTCAGTTGTATGGAGTCGAGAGCGGTGGTGACCACGCGCCGCTTGCCAGAGCCTATCGTTATGCGGATGTCGCCGTATTTTGTTATTTCTGCGCTGCAATCTGTAATTAAATATTCGTTTTTACAATATAAGGAAATAAACTGAGTTTTAAGAGACTTTGTAAAGGGAATTAGTCAGTATAATAAATAAAATCTTTTTTTCGGATAACCATGGATCCATATTTGGTATCCATATATGATATTTTGTGTGTTTACTAAACATACAAAATATCACAGTTCTGGGCTCAGAGTAATAAGACATAGAGTGATAATTTCACAAAACATTCCGCTCTAAGTTGAAGCCAAAAAACAAGCAATGTGTGCGTAAGCGGCACGTCATTACAAGAGCCGACACGCACACAAGTGCACAAATAATGTTGCATTGCAAGCTATTAACATTTTCCCCATAAGGTAGGGAAATTGTAACATTTTGTAAGGAGTAAATGATTATCATATTTATCACTTTTCTGTTAGATGATATCTATTAGCAGAAAACTTCCTGTAAATATTATATACTATATGGGTGTTTACATACAGGGGAGTGTTGAGTTAGCGAATCAGTTAAATAGATAGAAATAAATATTATAGCCGAAACATTTTCATACCTTTGTTGGGATAGCACCCTCTCGTAATTTGCATAAACCAGTCTATGGCCTTAGTGTCTAAGTGTCAGTGTCATCTGTCACTGAGCTCTCATTACTGCTTGTCTATGTCGTGTGATATATAACAATAAACTATGGTCTACGCAGACACTGGCAGAGTCGTAGCGAAAAGCAAACGGCGCCAAAACAAAAAAGAAGTTGACGTTGAAACTATGGTCTCCGAATAATGTCTTTCTTTAAATGGAACGTCCCAGCCTCAGCCAACGACAAGTCAAATAAATAAATATGGTGTCAGAAGTTGCCCAGCATTAGTTATTTAACTACGTACCAGGTTCAACCAGAATAGTGGAGAGATTGTCCATGATGATGGCAGGTCCCGGCACCACTTGTCCAGGCTTCAGCTTCTCCAGAAGGTAGATGGATGTGGTCTGGTAACCGCCGTCGAAGTACACTGGGGTTGTCTGCAAATAAACATTATTTTATTCCACTTTATTAGAAACTAGCGGACCTTCCCGGCTTCGCACGGTTTTAGTACAAATCCCTAACTTTTTTGAAAATATAATATATAGCCTACGGTAGTGTAGCTTCCCAACGCAACGGTGAAATAATTTTTTGACGGAGCCTATTCATTACAAACAAACAAACAAAAAATCAAACCTTTCCTCTTTATAATATTAGCATAGATATATTTTTAAACTTACGCGATCTGAACACATAATTATAAGTATTATCAGAACGGACGGGTATTTATCGTGTTTATTTACCTATTTTTCCCGACGTTGCAACAGGTTCAACAGTTTCAACAGTCATCCCGTGACGTGACCACTGCAAAGTGTAAACCTGTTGAAACTTCGGGAAAAGTAGGCAAATAAACGCGATAAATACCCGTTGGATGAATACTTATAATTTATTAGATATATAGAAAATACTTTATTTTCACACTTAGTATATAAGAAATGATGTACAATGAAAAACTTACATATACGTAGTTTCTTAAAATTAAGTTTAATCTCACTAAATATTAAGTAACAATTGACGGTCTTATCTCGCAGGAGTGATCTTTACCGGACTTTGATTTACTTCTGTTTTATTATCGATTTTAATTGAATCTAATCTCGTAATCGATTTTATTCGACTTTAAATAACATACTTTAAATAACATAAAAAATCGATTTCTACAAAGTGTTTTTTTGAAACTTGATGAAATGAAATGTGCGTTTATTAAAATAATAAACGAAATTAAGTAGTATAGGACGCCTTCTGGCCAGGTGGGATAACGACCTTCGCAAGACTGCAGGCAGATGCTGGATGCGTCAAGCTGAAGACAAGGCGCTATGGCGCTCACTGGGGGAGGCCTATGTCCAGCAGTGTACTAGGCTGATGATTCTTATTGAGATGATGATTACCTTCTCAGCAATCGGTTGCACTCCTTTTCCACTAGATGGCGCGCTATTTTCAGGCACATCGCTCAGACCGACGCCTCGCACTCTAATGTCGTCCACGATTACATCTCTATTTGATAGCGTAAAGCCAAACTCGCTTTTATATCTGGAAAAGGAAAATCATAAATTGATAATCAATTGACCGAATTGATTGAAAGGTGGATGTTGCTCTTGTTCAAACCAATTGTTTAAGAAACGTGCCATGAGCACGAGTTCTTAGGCTGGTTATACTAGCGAGACAGACGAACAACAAAGTGATCTTGTAAGGGTTCCATTTCTTCTTTTAAGGTATGGAACCCTTAAAATTAAATAAAAACTTCAACAACGCATACTCTCTCTTGTGGAGCGAATTTTTTTTAATGAACGAGAGAAATATTGAATGAAAGCTTTCAAAACCAAAACTTATTTCGAGCTTTTTTGCTTTGTGTGTTAAATATTTCAACCAATATTCCTTGGGTTTTGTAACTAAGAGGGTTATACAAAAAATATCCAGGTTTTTTAATCGGAGTATAATGTGAAAACGCCTTTAGATAAATGCCGTGTGGTGCTGCCTTAGAATTTCACCGCGGGCGTCACTACTGACAACTAGGGAGATGCCTTTGGGTTAAAAACTACATGAATAAATCTCTTGAGTTCCAGATATTTTGGAGTAAACAAAACTATCCTAGAAACATACCTGTTAACAAACGCCGTGTAGAAGTCTCCATGCCTGCAAGCGGTGGAGTCGCCAGCCGCTCGGGTCGGAGCCACCATGAGAGCGCAGTCAGTTCCTGAGTAACGCAGGTGTAGGTAGGGCTCCACACGGATGCGAGAGCTGGGAATACCCTGGAGTAACCATAACCAACCTTTTGCAATATACCTGTTAACAAACGCCGTGTAGAAGTCTCCATGCCTGCAAGCGGTGGAGTCGCCAGCCCCTCGGGTCGGAGCCACCATGAGAGCGCAGTCAGTTCCTGAGTAACGCAGGTGTAGGTAGGGCTCTACACGGATGCGAGAGCTGGGAATACCCTGGAGTAAACATAACCAACCTTTAGCAACATACCTGTTAACAAACGCCGTGTAGAAGTCTCCATGCCTGCAAGCGGTGGAGTCGCCAGCCCCTCGGGTCGGAGCCACCATGAGAGCGCAGTCAGTTCCTGAGTAACGCAGGTGTAGGTAGGGCTCTACATGGATGCGAGAGCTGGGAATACCCTAGTAAACATAACCAACCTTTAGCAACATACCGGTTAACAAACGCCGTGTAGAAGTCTCCATGCCTGCATGCGGTGGAGTCGCCAGCCGCTCGGGTCGGAGCCACCATGAGAGCGCAGTCAGTTCCTGAGTAACGCAGGTGTAGGTAGGGCTCTACATGGATGCGAGAGCTGGGAATACCCTAGTAAACATAACCAACCTTTAGCAACATACCGGTTAACAAACGCCGTGTAGAAGTCTCCATGCCTGCAAGCGGTGGAGTCGCCAGCCGCTCGGGTCGGAGCCACCATGAGAGCGCAGTCAGTTCCTGAGTAACGCAGGTGTAGGTAGGGCTCTACACGGATGCGAGAGCTGGGAATACCCTGGAGTAAACATAACCAACTTTTAGCAACATACCTGTTAACAAACGCCGTGTAGAAGTCTCCATGCCTGCAAGCGGTGGAGTCGCCAGCCGCTCGGGTCGGAGCCACCATGAGAGCGCAGTCAGGTCCTGAGTAACGCAGGTGTAGGTAGGGCTCTACACGGATGCGAGAGCTGGGAATACCCTGGAGTAACCATAACCAACCTTTAGCAACATACCTGTTAACAAACGCCGTGTAGAAGTCTCCATGCCTGCAAGCGGTGGAGTCGCCAGCCGCTCGGGTCGGAGCCACCATGAGAGCGCAGTCAGTTCCTGAGTAACGCAGGTGTAGGTAGGGCTCCACACGGATGCGAGAGCTGGGAATACCCTGGAGTAAAAGATTAACATAATATCACAAGTCTGTAGTCTGACGACCTCTGTGGTGTGGTGGGCGAAGGCGACGTAATATTAGACAGCGCAGTGGACTGCGCTGTCTCTCTGTCTGTCAGCGGGCTGTATCTCATAAACCGTAAAAGGTAGACAGTTGAAATTATCACAGAATATGTATTTCTTGTCTCTACAAAAAATAAAAACTGATAGGGGCTTCCATACAAGAATCAAGAACATAGAATCTCAATATACTGGACTTGTTTCTAATGTAAACTACAAATGAATTATGTTATGTGTTTGTAATAATTCTTTTTTGGCAATATTTTTTTTAATTATTTTATTTATTAATTTTATTATACAAAAAAATACTATTTTCTGACTGCTTTTGCTCTACTTTTGTTGAGACTATATCTTTGAACCGTAAAACATAAGGTAGACAGTTTAAATTTTAACAAAATAATTAAATAATAATTTTTAAATCGAGCATCGCAACATAACTTTTCCATAACTTTCACGATTTCAGATTGACCAGTGCCCAGTGGCCCTAAAAAAATCACTTTCTATACTAAACACAGCTCTTTCAAAAGTGAGTTATAGTTATCATACCTGATCCCTCAGCTTATCCTTGCAAACCGCTTCCAGTAGATCCAGCTCCGCGTCGATCTTATCAAAATGTTCAGGACTGTACACCCAAGCACAGGCGGATTGCTTCTCTTGCACTATGTCAGCTAATGCCATGCCGTACGCTGACAAAATACCTGAAAAGGATAAGGGTCGGTACGGTACAGATATGTATCTGACGGAAAATGCGTCGCGTATTATCGGTCGCGTTACGCCAGAACAGGCAAACATATAATTAAACATTCAACCTTTCACACTCAACCTATGATGCGTTAGTGCGTCGGTTACGTTTCCGGCAACGCATAGTGACGACCGATGTGGCGCGGTGGGCGAAAGTCCGCCTGCGACGCAGGAGGTTACGGGTTCGATTCCCGCCTCGGAACAATTGTGTGTACGATCTGCAGATATTTGTTCCGGGTGTTCTGGTTGTTTTCTATGTATAATAAAAAATATCTATCTATGTAATGTATTGTATTATGTATATGAGACATTTAGTACCCATAACACAAGCTCTGCTTACCATGGGGCTAGATAATGCTTTGTGAATTTGTCCAGCATTATTTATTTATAGTCGATCGACGTAACGAGTCGCGACACGAGTATTATGATTGGTGCATTTAGACTAGGCGTAACATCAGCGGAGATCGTTTGTGTAGTATAGGCCATTTGAATTGACTAGACGCGTAATGTGGCATGATACGCTCGACGCATTTTCCGTCAGACATGAACCGATCCCTTAGGGGGCTTCTATACTTAAATTTTTCTTTTAAGGCTTTATGTGTTTACCTGCATATTTATGTATCAAGACGGTAGCTATGCCGAGCTGCCTCGCGACGCTGCACGCGTGCTGGCCGCCCGCGCCGCCGAAGCAAGCCAACGCGTGCTGTGAGGCATCGTGGCCACGCGCTGTGGTTAACGCCCTGAGAAATAAAACATATATGTATATATTAGGGAGGTACTTATTATTTATCTGTGTTATTTTAATATGTGCCTTTCCTTTGTGACCTTTGTATCATGTGCTGCAGTGTCAAATACAACTCTACTACCACGCTACATTATGTAATGTTTAAATCTCTACTACTTAAGTTGTTTTGTATTTTTTATGTGTTTTCCTTTTTTTTGTAATTGTTTATTTATTGTGTGTGGCTATAAATAAATTCTTTATCATTAATTCTTCTTCTTATCTTTAAATAAATGTGTTATCTATCTATCTATAATTCCAGCCAATTCGATGTACTATGTTTGCAAACAAACCGCCTATACATAAACTGAAATTAACTATGTTGCCGCGTCTTTTTATATAATTACATTAAAATTAAAAAAAACTATTTATTTAGGCTTACAAAGTAAGCACTAGACAAGTAAAATTTTCACATAATTATTTTGTCCACAAGTAAATGAAGTGAAAAAGAAACCATTACACTACTACACATTACTTGTCGATCCTTCCATTAATATTTTTTTTACAAGGAAAGTGACTTTTAGTTTTTAGTGTCGTGCTTTGTAAAACATTTCACATCGAGTTTCGCTAGTGTTTAAGTTAACACTTTGAGTGCTGAAAACGCACGGTATGAGTTTTCTACAAGTGACTAATATGCGTAAATCCACACTAGCGCAGCGGCTGAGAAAATACAGATCTTTGTGACTCAGCAGAGCTTTAATATTTTTCGAACGAAACGCATGCGCAGCGCAACACAACCGCTGTGTAGAACGGTAGCACGAATTTTTTAGGAAAAAAAAAGATCGCAGTCGTCGAAAAAAAACCGCAGTTAAAGTGTTAATAAATAATAGTGGAAAATCGACACAGCTTTATCTAGCCCAGGCTTCAGAGCTTATGTTAAGATTACCAGATAACTTAAAGGAGTTGCGTTCGTGTTGAAAACGCAGCTCAGATTTAAGCATGTCTCAATTTGAACCAGTTGTCACTGAAAACTAACAGAACATCGCTGTGTGCTGTGCGGATTGTCCTATCCAGGATTATTTATTCATAAATTTTATATCTTGGTATAAAACTTACCTTATAGGCCTGCACATCGCCTCGTTGGCTACGTTAATAAATCCCATTGCAACTTCTTCCATGGTCATCTACAAAAGAATGATTTTTTCATAAGCTAGAAACAAGGTGAAAAAGAAATCTGTCGATTTCAGATACTTCCATCAGTAAATATTGCTTTATATTATACCTGAAAGTCAGTCTCAGTCAATCAGTTTCAGTTCTTGTCTCGTGGATTGTTTACAAACTTTCTACATAGAGTTTGAATAGGGTATAGTAGCCTAGCCACTAAGTCTAATTTTTTATAAATTTATCTTATCTTTTAAAACTATCATGGATGTAAAATTAATGCCAATGCTGGTGATGATGATCCCGCTATGAAATATTTTAATTATTTCTTACTTCTTTCCCTCCATCTTGCTTCAAAAACCGATTGATTTCATCAGTTATTTTTCTAAATCCTGCCGCGGTCGCTTCCTTATCCAAAGGTTCATTTTCATTCGGACCAAAGATCTTGGGAAAGTATTCCGGTAGTAAACGTCCTGAAACACAAAAAAATAAGGAAAATCAGTACAAAAAGAATCTCTCCGGCGGGGAATCGAACCCCGGTCTCCCGCGTGACAGGCGGGGATACTTACCACTATACTACCGAAGACTTGACATAAATGATCGAAATATTATAACAGACGATGTGGACGAATACCTTGAACAATGTTTTTTCCAAAAAATTCAAGACCTTCCAAATGCCCATGACAAAATATCGCCACAATAAATAAAAGCTAAAAAATTAAGGTATTTTTCTCTCAACTATACTCGTCCCTCTGTGCGAAGGTTTTTCCAAATCATTAGATAATCTTCACTGCAAAGTATAAAACAAACAGCTTCCCGCTGCTGTCTTGTCCCTATGTATGCTTAAGTCTTTAAAACTACGCAACGGATTTTGATGCGGTTTTTTTAATAGAGTTTGGTTTTTTAGAATATAATGAATGACACAGTATAAAATAAAACTAACGCAAAATACATCTCTCTCCTGCGGGGAATCGAACTCCGGTCTCCCGCGAGACGGGCGGGGATACTGACCACTATACTAGCGAAGACTTACAACAAGCCTCGTAACTACTAGCTAGATACTAACCCAGCAGTAAGTTAGCATCGGTAACGGCGATGGAGCCCCCTTTTCTATAGCAGGCAGGGCCGGGGTGAGCCCCACAGGACTCAGGGCCGGCCGCAAACATGCCGGACCTAGAATTAAGTTAGTATTATTATTATTTTTTGACATGAATTATTTATTTTCGGGTTCAGACTATAAACCAGCGCTTAACGGTTGCCTGGAAGAGATCGCTTCCAAGCGATAAGGCCGCCCATTGTACTTGTCGCATGTAATGTCTTTTTGTAATGATCTGTATCTGGTGTACAATAAAGTTTCTTTGTATTGTATTGTACCGAGTTTAGAAATAAGTTAAGTGATTGTTTAAGCATAGGAAAATGTGATCAAACCTGAATGATAAGATGGATCCGCCACCAGCCGCAACTGTGTTGATATCTGAGAATGAAACAGATTTTTTTAAATCACACATTCCATTACATAAAAAGTGCAGTGCAGTGCGACTATTTAGTTTTTACATTTACATTTACGGCCATTAACACTTTGACTGCGATTTTTTTTCGACGACTGCGTTCTTTTTTTTAACCTAAAAAATTCGTGCTGCCGCTCTACACAGCGGTTGTGTTGCGCCGCACATGCGTTTCGTTCGAAAAATATTACGGCTGTGCTGAGTCACACAGATCTGTATTTTCTCAGCCGCTGCGCTAGTGTGGATTTACGCATATTAGTCACTTGTAGAAAACACATACCGTGTGATTTCAGCACTCAGTGTTAAAACCTTGTTTTTTGTATAGTTCAACTTCGGTTGGAAGAACCTACCTAGCTGCGGTGCCTGTATGGTGACGCCAGCGGTGGTCGCCTCGTGGACGTGCTCGAGAGTACCCGCGTACCGAGACACGTCGGTGGAGGTACCGCCCATGTCGAACCCTGCAATAAACATTAGAATAGTTCAATGACCTCATTACGACCACAAATGTTCAAAGAAAAAACGCTGTTAGAATCCTGTCGTGTAGATACTTTGACAATACAAAGTGACGACCTCTGTGGCGCGGTGGGCAAAGGCCCACCTGCGACGCAGGAGGTTGCGGGTTCGATTCCCGCCTCGGGACAAAATGTTGCTACAAGCTTGCCGTCAAAAAATTATTAGGAAAAGTTAGTTTCTTAAGGTTTCTACACACATGACCAGGCGGCATGACCGGCACCGCCGCCGGTCATGCCGCCTGGTAAGCCGCCGGTGGGTACAACCACCGGCGGCTTCATAGCACGCACGCTGCTAGGCGGCACGTGCCACACGGCAAAAGCCAGCACGGCGGCGGTCTGCGTTGTTTGTTTTCATTATTTGATAGTCACCTAGTACCCATAACTACTTTTAAATGTTAGGTTAGTAAGTTTTCAATTTGTATTTTATTATTTATTTTTTAATTTCCCTACGTTATATTATTCTAGTTTTATTTTATTTTATTGTGTGATTTTGTTTTTGACATTTTAATTTGTATGTGCATTATTTTATTATGGATTATGAATCTGAGAATAAATGAGTTAATAAATAATAATAATAACACAAGCTCTGCTTAGCTTGGGGCTAGATGATGCTGTGTGGATTGTCCAACATTATTTATTTATTATTTGTTACCTATAACCGGCAGTCCAGTCTCCTTCTGGTATGACGTCATAGCGTAGCCGACTACACCACCCGCTGGGCCCGATAGAATGGCACGAGACCCGTTGAAACTGAAAATGAATAAACAATAATAAACAAAATGAAATGAATGAATCAATGAAATTATTTATTTGTACAATTAAAAATTAATATATTCGTGTCTCTATGTCTGCTGCGAAACTTCGCACGTATTCCTTGATCCATGATTTTTTATACCAGAAAGGACATAGACAATCCTACGGCTCGCCTAATGGGACCGTAGTGACGTCACAAAAGACAATTTGGTACCACTTTGCGACACGAAATTAAGCTCTATTCCCTTTACTTACAGATTCATAGGCGTCAATCCTCCATCAGACTGCATGAACAGCACATTCGTGTCTCTAAGTCCGTTTGAGAATCCTGCCGCGAAACTTCTTACGTATTCCTTGATGTGAGGAGTTAGATACGCGTCTGCTGAGGCGGTGAACCCTCGAGGGACCATGCGGACCATTGATGTTATGGCGTGGGAGAGAGAGACTTGGGAGAAACCTGTAGGACAATAAATAGATAGGTAAAATCAGGGTATTTGGCCAATCTAATGGTATTATTGCTATACAAAAAGCAATACGAGAAAGTGGGCGAGTCACAAATATGAGGCATACCATATCGAATATTCACTATAATATGTACGAAAATTAACAGGCAGCAAATTGACTAAAAGATTGAAAATTATCATTTTTTATTTTTGTCCATTCCTTCGATTGGCATCATAAAAATAATCAACGGGTTCTTTCCACATTTGATTTGGTTCGATTCCCAGACGATGCAAGTAATATTTAGAAAAACTATAAAGAAAACTAAAACTAAATAAAAATTACTTAATATATAAATTAAATAAAGTCACCTTTCGGCAAAGTATCCTATCTACATCTACAACATTTAAAGTTATTTTCCCTTCGTGTTGCATATTCTTAGAACGCCCAAAAACCAAAACTTATTATCATTATTAGACTTGAAATCTGTCTGGGGGTCACCAAGCTATGAAAGCCACTGTATGTGGAAGCTATATTGTTCCTCACCTAAGCTTTCAGCAATCTTCCCAATCCTGACCTCGTGCTCGTGATACGTGTAACTGTGCGCAAGAACAACGGCAATGCTATCTATCCCTTTCTCTCTCAGCTTCAACAGATCTGCCCTCACTGCTTCCTCGTCTAGATCTTTCTTTATCAGCATCTTTTCACCGGTTGTCCCTGTAACAAAAGCGATTATAAAGTACTAGTTTCTGCCTGCAGTTTCGCACGCGTTGTTTCTATGGAAACGTTTTAGGGTTATTTCTATCCCATGGGAACTTTTCTATGGGATAAAAATTATGTACATGGTACTTCGAGCTATAAACAGTGAATTTAATTGTGGTGAGTGTCTCTTTAAGCGATAGCGAATCGTTTCAATTGGTCTTCCACAAGCGGGTCGGCCCAATTGGATTGAAAAGGCGCACATATTATAAGTAAAGTGTTTCTATAATTATAATTCACACTGCCTCCAGGATAGTAGTAGACCCAATCTCTCTGGTCTTACTCGTACCTGTAACCTAAAGTGTTTCTATAATTATAATTCACACTGCCTCCAGGATAGTAGTAGAGCCAATCTCTGGTCTTACTCGTACCTGTAACCTAAAGTGTTTCTATAATTATAATTCACACTGCCTCCAGGATAGTAGTAGAGCCAATCTCTCTGGTCTTACTCGTACCTGTAACCTAAAGTGTTTCTATAATTATAATTCACACTGCCTCCAGGATAGTAGTAAAGCCAATCTCTCTGGTCTTACTCGTACCTGTAACCTAAAGTGTTTCTATAATTATAATTCACACTGCCTCCAGGATAGTAATAGAGCCAATCTCTCTGGTCTTACTCGTACCTGTAACCTGCTTGTAATGTGAAGTGAGGGTTTTCATCTGGCAGCGGTCTGGAAGCGCGGGGATCACTCGGCAGTCAACTTCTACCACTGAGGTGTATAACACTCCAGGCCGTTTGATATCCTGAAATAGGTGTTTTTTAAAGATGAGTACATATAAATAAAGACCGTGTAGTGACTTAGATAATACAAGACCGTGTAGTGACTTAGAGAAAAGAGAGCACAGAGGCCCTTTGAGAAAGTTAATCTAAAGGCGATGGCTACACATAGCGGGTATCATCCTCGGGAGCACAATATGATACACCCAAAGATGGTATCCGCCAGGTGTAAAAACTATTGCAAAGAAAACTGAAAGAAATAAAACCAGGCTATTGTAATGGATGGATGGACTGGGTAATCGGGCTATAGGGGAGATTGCGGCGTCTGCCATAAACATAGTCTCATAACTGTTAACAGTGGCAGACGGTGGCTTGCTTTGTTCTCAGTTCCTTTATTACTATTTTTATTAATTACTATAGCAATGCTGATGCTCTGATACTCATCAGCTCTAGGGTCAAGCGTGCCCTTCGACCAAACGCTCAGATCATTTTTCTAAACCTGGAGACACTCACTACCTCACGTTTAATTATTTCTTTGGGGTGGCTTGAGTGTAACTGTGGCCAAGATAGGCTTGTAGCGGCATGCTGAGACAGGGACCTTTTTGGCCCCTTTATGTAACACACTATGTGTACCTCATCATCAGCCTATAGCAGTCCACTGCTGGACATAGGCCTCCCCCAATGAGCGCCATAGCACCCTGTCTTCAGCTTGCCGCATCCAGCATCTGCCTGCAGTCTTTCGCAGGTTGGTTGAGGGTATTTGTACCTATCTGTATGTTTTATCTATTTCCTTCATATATTTTTTCTTGTTTGTATACTTACCAAATGTAGTGTTATGTATGGTGTCAAATAAATGTATTTTCTTCTTTCTTCTAAAGGCCTATTGTGATAAACTATACATTTTATGACTTGCCAGTTGAAATATGTTCGGTCTAGCCTGATTGCCAATCAACAGTAGATCCTTGAATCCTTTATTGATGACCAGGGCCATGTTAGCCCCCTTCCTCTCGAGCAAAGCGTTGGTAGCGACGGTGGTGCCCATTCTGATGGACTCTATTAGGGAGGAGTCCACTTTACCCTCCTTGTCTAGGGCTTGGCCAGTTTCCTGGAAACAAAAACAAAGTAGGGAAAATTAATGAACATGAAATAAATTAATTGTTTGTCACTAAAGTTGAAGGTATATGCGTAACTAGAGTTATTGCTTATGTTTTCTATTACTTTTTGATTTGTGGATGTGGCATTAAAGAGATTTTTTACTGGCGATTTCGCACTCGTTTTCCAGGGATAAAAGCATTAAAGTAGCTATAGTAATGGCTAGCTACTGCCATTACTATAGCTACTTTAATGCTTTTCAGACCAATCTCTCGAGTAGTTTTGGCGTGAAGGGAAAACAAACAACCAAACAAAATAAATACTGTTTATTATTCATTTCTTTAGTTTGTTTTTTTCAACATACATACCTCTTGTAGGATGCGGCGAATAGCCTCTCTGGGTGCATCATCATAGTTCTGGGGGTCTACCGACAGCAGCTTCATGACCCTCACTTTGCCACTCGGGCAACGAGCATACACATCTGTGAAGGTGCCTCCACGGTCGATGGCAAACTGGAATCCTTTCCGGGACATTTTGGACTGAAACAAAATTTTTTAAATATTTTTTTATATTCATTATATTTTTAGTTCTATAATTGGTTTATGGGAGCTATAACTAGTCTAAGTGCTTATTTTGTAAGCCTAAAGAAATAAATGCTATTGACTTTGACTATTAGGTGAATTAAATGTATTACTGTTTTATTTCTCCAAATAAACAAATAAACAATGTGTACCTTGTATCCATATGTATCTTACATTCATAATGAATCTAAAATGCAATGGAATGGATGTAACACCTATGGTACCTTTTGGTTCAGCACTTAGGTACTATTTATATTATCATACATTTATTTATCTCGTGAAGAACCGACGGCCCCTAGGCCAAACCTGTTCTTGAGTGGAGACCGCGACTCGGTAAACGTAATGTAAGTAGGATGCCCTCCGACCAGGTGGGATGACAACCTGCAAAAGACTGCAGGTAGATGCTGGATGCGGCAAGCTGAAGACAGGGCGCTATGGCGCTCTTTGAGGGAGGCCTATGTCCAGCAGTGGACTGATATAGGCTGATGATGATGATGACATTTATTTATCGCAACACATACATACATTGTCACATAATGTTATTTAGCTTAGAGGTAGGTACATCAGGTTCAGGTGGGGGTACTCCATTTTCCGCATTTGGACTCCAGTTGGTCCTTTATGCGTAGAGTGAGGTAGGTACATATACCATGTAAGGTGCAGCAATAAATAATGCATTAATAAAAATGTGTAACATACTGTTACCTAATAAACTTCAGGCACTACTGTACTAATAATAAAACTTGGTATCTTCTCAAACAAGGCCTACAATTGATATTGAAACAACAGCTTACTCACCGGTACCCCAGCCTGTGCTATCTGTTTCTTAATTAAACATATCACACTGTTAAATGATAAATTGATAACAGATGAATGAATTAACTGATAATAGTTCCTTCAATTCGAGTTTCGAAAACTGTAGACGATAGCGGACAGCCTTATTCTGTGGTGATAAGGTTGAAAATATCTTAAAGGCTTTATGTCAACTATTGTCAACAGTAGGTAACATTTTTGTTAAGCAGTTACTTAAACATTTAAACCGTAGAAGTGATAATTCAAAATTCGAGTTAGCTACCGTACCTACTCACTGTATTGCTACTTACTTTAGAAGGCACAATAAGAGAAAACCGACACTATTTTGCCGCCGCCGATAGAGATGATAATAATGAAAACGGTTTGTTTGATAAGGTTCTACCTTGGCCTTCAAATCAACACAACACAAATCTTGAAGTTTATCGTGTTTTTCGTCGAAAACTATTTACTTTAGCAGTTGAATTTTATTTATATTTATATTATTTATTTATTGGGTTCGGCCTTGATAAAACTGATCAGGCAGACAGAAAGGATGAATGGGATTATGCTATGGGATGAAGTAGCTGTACAGCTGTTTTTACCATCAAAAATTTTAATTTGAACTGTACTGCATTGGAATAGAGTCTATAATGATTTCGCAAGATTCGTCAACACAATCTTTTTCAAACTGTCCCGCGGTCTTATTTGCATACTGTCAACGTCAGTCAGTCTACTGACTGTAAATTTTAGCGTAATAACGCTGATAACGCGCGTTACGTTATGTGTTAAATAGCATGGTAGCCCCACTGCTTTCGAAGCGTTTAGATAGGGCTTCGACGAGTATTTCCTCTCTACCCTAACTTCTACTCGCAGAGGCAACTGCCTCTGAGTCAATTGGTGGAAGAAGCGGTGTATCGCCTACTTACTTACGGTGGAATGGAATAGGAATTTCTCCTAACACCCCTTTTACTTCACTCTTTTCTTTACCACACTCTCATTAAATATCCTTAAAATCAAAATGTATAATTTTATCATGTCATGTTTCATTGCAGTCAAGTCAATTCTGCTGTCATAGATAGACCAACCAATTAAAATTTAGAATAGGTAGGTAGGTACCTACCTACTTACTACTTTGTGTTTTGGTAATTTGATTGATGAATGTGTATGCAGTTTTTATCAAATTTTCTCCAAATTAGAACAGTTTCACTAGGAAAATACTTAAAAAGAATGGGGCGGAGAAGTCGAACTGTCAATGTGTTCGCTCAGCGTAAACGAGACCGCAAGGAACAAGTAAAATACCCAAAATACTTTTGTTTGTGTAGGTACCGGAACATGTGTTTACCCTGTTTATGTGATGATTACAGGAAAAAAATCCTCAGCCAAAGCCTGATGGAGATCAGCGAAAGCATTACGAGGACATAGTTAGAGAGAATGCAACATTTGAAGAGTATTATAAGGTAAAACAAGCATGTATATTTTCTAACCTATCAGCTTTTAGAATCTGTTTTGTTGGATTATATTTTTTATTATTGTAACTCCAGGTACAAAAAATATGCCCTGAAGAAGAATGGCGAAAGTTTATGGAAACCCTAAAGGAGAACCTCCCAACTGCCTTCCGTATCACAGGCTCCAAGTGCGAGGCAGATGAGCTCATGAGGATTGTGCAAAGCCAGTATTTCTCCGAGATTCTGAATCTGAAGCTTAAGGTCGAGGGAACTCAAGAGGAGGAGATCAAGCCATTTAAACTGCCTTGGTGTGTAAAAACATTTAACACTTTGAAAGACTAATTTAGTAAGCATACTATGGAAAAGAGTATCTGACCGACGGTTCGGTTTTGACCAGGTTCAGCCAAATAAAGGCAAAATCGTCGGCCGCGCCGAACGCTTATTGGATTTCCACATATTGATAGTTATTTCGCATTTTGAATGTGCTATATCCCTGTAATAGATAATATAAAATACTAGAAAATTGGACATTTGTTCATACACAGATAAACCACATAACAGATTGAGCTAAAGCTTTTGGGAAGAATTCACTGTATGCATATTTTGGAAAATGTCACTATTCTGTTGCTCCTGTTTATTTACAAAATATAGTGCAAATCTGCAGGCAAGTACCTAGTAAAAACCTGTAATGATGTTAATATCTCAATAAATAAATAATCATTGAAGCCAGAATTGTATTGAACTTATACTAATAAATAAGATTTTAGCATTTTCACAACACTTAGGCAACTTATTAAAAATAAACAGTGAAAATCATAGAAGAAAGCTTAACTTTTACATTTCCTCATGCATCATGTGCATGTAAGCACTAGGTATAGGTATATAAATAAGCTGCACATCAGTAGCTTGTTCATCATAAATACATTTTTGGTAATCTCTACTAATATTATAAAAACGTAAAGTCGTAAAGTTTGTGAGGTTGTAGGGCGTAATCTCAGGATCTGGATCTACTGAACCAATTTTAAAATTATTTTGCCTATAGAAAGCCACATTATTTGTGAGTGTCATAGGAAGCCGGGTAGCGTTACTAGTAGATAATGTTTTTGCTTATTACATCTATTTTGAATGTATTAAACAACAGAACAACCCCTTTCCATAGGTACCCAGGAGGCCTAGCATGGCAGCTCCGTCTCTCCCGAGTGGACATCAGACGCAGCGAGCCGCTTTACAAGCTACATAACTTCTTGGTAGCGGAGACGGCTGCGGGCGGAGTGTCGCGGCAGGAGACTGTGTCCATGATACCGCCTGTGGTGCTGGATGTACAGCCTCATCATAAGGTGAGAAACAAAGGAAATCAGACGCAGCGAGCCGCTCTACAAGCTACACAATTTCTTGGTAGCGGAGACGGCTGCGGGCGGAGTGTCGCGGCAGGAGACTTTTTCCATGATACCGCCCGTGGTGCTCGATGTATAGCCTCATCAGCAGCTCGGTCTCTCCCGAGTGGACATCAGACGCAGCGAGCCGCTTTACAAGCTACATAACTTCTTTGTAGCGGAGACGGCTGCGGGCGGAGTGTCGCGGCAGGAGACTGTGTCCATGATACCGCCTGTGGTGCTGGATGTACAGCCTCATCATAAGGTGAGAAACAAAGGAAATCAGACGCAGCGAGCCGCTCTACAAGCTACACAATTTCTTGGTAGCGGAGACGGCTGCGGGCGGAGTGTCGCGGCAGGAGACTGTTTCCATGATACCGCCCGTGGTGCTGGATGTACAGCCTCATCATAAGGTGAGAAACAAAGGAAATCAGACGCAGCGAGCCGCTCTACAAGCTACACAACTTCTTGGTAGCGGAGACGGCTGCGGGTGGAGTGTCGCGGCAGGAGACTGTGTCCATGATACAGCCCGTGGTGCTGGATGTACAGCCTCATCATAAGGTGAGGAACAAAGGAAATCAGACGCAGCGAGCCGCTCTACAAGCTACACAACTTCTTGGTAGCGGAGACGGCTGCGGGCGGAGTGTCGCGGCAGGAGACTGTCCATGATACCGCACATACCATTTTTTGAAATTGAGTTATATGTGAGATTGTATGTAAATATAATCTCACAAATAACTCAATTTAGTTTCAATTATTGTTCTAGGTTCTGGATATGTGCGCTGCTCCTGGTTCCAAGACAGCTCAGCTCATTGAGTTTCTGCATTCTGAAGAAGGGAAAATACCCACAGGTAATAAGAACACAAACTTCACAATCCTTTTGGTGGTTTGGTTGAAGTTTATGAAGCCTCTGTTTTAAACATCAACACCAAAGAGATCGGGAACGGCACACTACGCAATTATAAATCACTACTATCTATCGTTGTTTCTATGGAAACGTTTAAATGTCATTTCTATCCCATGGGTTCATAGGATAAAACTATACTGATTAATAGGATTAAAGGTATTATTATTATTATTTTATTATTTTAAGCCATTACTGTCCCACTGCTGGGCAAAGGCCTCCCTTTTCTTCTTCCACTCCTCGCGATCCAACGCTGCAACAGGCCATGATGGAAGATGTACCTCGAGCTCGTCGCGCCATCTCATCCTGTTAATTCCAGGCTTTAGGGCTACATCTATGCAATTTCAGCCCGATCCGTACAGTAATTTTTGTGTGACTCTTCACTCAAAAAGTATTAACAAACATACATTTTAACATCCAAACTTTCACATTTATAATATTACTGCTTGATTACTTGATTATCAATCAAGGTAAAATAGATAAGAAAAAATAATGAATTTGTTTACACCTACGGTACAAATCTAAGCCGGCACCACAAGGCGGCCAGCGGTCATATATAAAAAAAATCGTTTATTTCGTCATGTTCGAATACAAAAACAATGACCTAGATGAACCTAGCTGCTACGAAGAAATAATAAGTCAGGAAGTATTCAGATCAAATTCCACACAAAAACTAGCCCTACTTCAAACCAAAACGACGTAAGATACAAACTACCAATCACTACACAGGTTACAAACAGACGTGCTACGTGATTGGTTTAAATTCAGAACGAATGCAGGGATTGGTTCGCGCGCGCTGCAACTTGCTATGTTGTCATAGCAACCATTGAAGTACGCACGCCTTGGCTTGGCGGCGTGGACGATGTATGCAATAAGGGGACCGGATCAATTTAATAATAAACAATATTATTGTACTATTTGTTTTGGTATATTTTTTATATTGGTATACTTTTACAATTCGATGTAGGTACTTTCTATCATCGAATTGTAATTTTTTTGTCTTCTAGACAAAAATAGTACAATTCGATGTACTGTTTTTGTCTAGAAGACATTGAAAGAGAATCTTTCTTCTTAATGTAGTGAAGACGGATTCTATTCTAAGATATGAAGTCATATTCAACGATTATACATTTTATCAATAAAATTTAATGGTTGTTAAGTGTTTGTTTGGTGTCTGTTTTTTAGTGGGCTCAGAATATCTTCTTTATCAATTATTTTAGAAAAACATTTACATTATCTTGATTTATATTTTAATATTTCATTAAGAAGAAAAAACTTTCTAAATTAGGTCAAAAATGTATTGACTTCATGTTGCATAATATTGACCATGTCGGTTTGATGACGTATTTGAATATCTTTGAATGCAGTTTATAATCTTGCTATTACTTACTAGAAAGAAATGATCCCTGGACATTTTAATCGTGTATGGCTCCTGCACCACTTCACAACACATGCTGGCATGATGATTCACAGTGATAAACATGAAAACGTACGCAAGATTTGACATGTGCTCGCTTGCAAGATCAATGTCCGACTGATGACGCGCTGGACACGACTTTTAAGCCCCGCCTACTTGGACACGACTTTCGTTGGGTCATTTCTTTAACGCAGTTACATTTCCTGACTTATTATTTCTTCGTAGCCTAGCTGTTAGTATAAAAATAAAGAATTAAATATAATTATAGGTATCCTCTCTAGATCGCCTTCCGGATAAATAAAATAGGATGTAGCTTAACCGGTTCATTTTTCACAGCCAGTTTTTCCAATAGACATAGTTATAACAAGTTCTTGTTTCAGGTTTTGTGATGGCGAACGACGTTGACAACAGCAGATGTTATATGCTGGTGCATCAGGCCAAGCGACTGAACTCCCCTTGCATCGTCATCACCAACCACGACTCAGCTATGATGCCCTCGTTGGTACTTACTGATCCAGAGGTGAGTTTTTATTATTTCCTTTGGAGTGGCTTGAGTGTCACTGCGTCCATGGTAGGCCTATTGTGATCGCCGTTTGTATTCGCTCAGCCTCGAAGCCGCGGCGTTCACAATTCGCCACTAACCCTTGCAGCTGCTAGGAACTGTAGGATTTTCTTCGGGGTGATGTCTCGTAGCTCGTCTGGGCTATGCAGGTAGCTCGTCTGGGCCCAGGAGTTTGTATTATATTATCTGTGGCCCAGGTAAATGCTACGTTTGAGTCGTTTATTTTATATAGAGGTGAGTTACATATACTCCGATTTAAAATCGATGTATATATAACGAGTATTTTCTACGTAAACTAACACTCATAATCTTTAGAGAATTCTTGAACCAATCCTTCATTCAAACTCGTCTGAAATGCCGCGAGCGTTCCTTCAAAACACACTCGAGTTCGGCACGTTTAATCGATAATTTGGTTAAACATGAACTCCCACTCAATAAGGTTGATCGAAACTCTTATATACCTTCGCGACGGGTAATTGTAGACTTAATCACTAAATTTTTTTAATTTTTTTTATTTTTCTCAATTTTAATAACTTATGTAAGCAATATGATTTCGATTTATTCTGCACAAGTGTTAGCACGGCCAGGCGGCGGCTCAGCAGAGAATTCTTTGGCACCAATAATGATAATGTTGGTGATAGGTTTTTGGAGTAAACATTATTGTTAATTTTGTAACCTAAAGATAATTATCTAATTTAACTTTATAGATGCTATATGTACCAATTCACTTTATTTTCACAGTCTCTTCTTATTATATTATTATGTTATTTATCCGTGAAAACCTTCAGTAAGCTTTCTAGTATTTATGAACTTTTTATTGTGTTATATATAAGCTTCTGGTTTTCCTTTAAATAAATATAAATATAAAATATAATCGTCGTAAATGTCATAAATGTAATTGAGATAGTCTCCAAAATCCATTATAACAAAAAGCTCTTTTGAGGAGCATTCAAGGTAGGTAGGTGGCTAGGTACCTTGAGATGACAGTTCATTTCTTCACTTGAGAAAATTTTCGAAATTTTGTTCGAGTGAAGGGATTTTTTATGATCAAGCATACCGAAACGCGTTTGGAGTTTGTTCTAATTTGTTTCTATTATTTGATTATAATTATTATGACGACCGATGTAGCGCGGTGGGCGAAGGTCCGCCTGCGACGCAGGAGGTTGCGGGTTCGATTCCCGCCTCGGAACAAATGTGTGTACGATCTGCAGATATTTGTTTCGGGTGTTCTGGTCGTTTTCTATGTATAATAAAAAAAATATCTATCTATGTAATGTATTGTATTATGTATATCAGTTATCTAGTACCCATAACACAAGCTCTGCTTACCATGAGGCTAGATAATGCTGTGTGAATTGTCCAGCATTATTTATTTTTATTTATTTTTGTTAATAAAGAGACTTTTAACTTATACATGGCCTATATTTTATTATTTGACAGGATGCGACCAAAACCAAACCTCTAAAGTTCGACCGCGTGCTCTGCGACGTGCCTTGCTCCGGAGACGCCACGCTGCGCAAGAACCCCGACATCTGGCTTAAGTGGTCCAACGGGAACGGAAACAACTTGCACGGGTATGTGATGTGTACAATACTGTTAGATAGAATCAAGTTCACTTCTGGATGACAGCCGCCTATAATGAGCTCCAAAGCGATCTGCCTTTAGCTAGCCAATTCCTAATTCTCTGTAGAGAAGATTCGGTTAATTCAAAGTAAAGGAATGTAAAGCAACGGAAAGTATAATAAATCTCTGCCCGGTCTGATAATGGAGAAGGACAGTGGCCAAGCCGTTGGAACTCTTACACAAAACGACGCAATCCCATCGAGTTTGGGTTCGTTGGATTTGTCTTCCCAAGCACAAGGAGTGACGTCTCGTTCGAGAACTGACCCACACTCTGTCCGTGATTGAAAATAATTATTTAAAGTTTTACTCAGAATTAAGTCTTGTACATACTGTCAATAGTTCGGCTGTCACGTCGTGCGAAAGTGTTAGTGTTTGTGCGGTTGTGGGGACATCGGGAGACCTATAAACTCGGTAATAAAGTCTAGACTATTTGTTCTCTTTTTCCCGTTCGAGGGTACCTCTATAAAATTTAAGAGAAACTAACGACACGTACTGGTATAATCCGTGCGCCCGTGTAATCGAGAACAGACTTAAAATAGTGGTGCCCCCTGTTGTTGAGTAGCAGAACTTTTGCTGCTCGCGGCGAGTTATTTGTCAAACCATAGACAGCCAGCGCCATCTACTTTCACTTTACTAGCGCCATCTCTCAGCTGGTAGCGGAACTCAAGTGCAATCGACTTTTGTGTAATCGAGAACAAACCTAAAACGTGATTTCGTTCGTCCCGCTAATGACAGACTTTTAGCTTGGTCATTTATAGAGATATCTAGACTGTCGGAGCCAGATTGTCGTCAACGCCATCTACTGTCGAATAGCAGCAGCGTCGTTCGTTTTCGATCGTTGTCCTAAAAAATTTATAAAACAAAACCTAAGAATGGCGGCTAAGTGCAATGCTTGCGGTAAATTCATAAAATCAACAGGTGTCGCTACCTGTACCTGCAGCAAATGTGCCGGAATTTTTCACAAAGCTTGTGTCGCGGTTCCGGACACGCCACACGCTGACCCTAAGTGGGTTTGCTTGGAATGTTCCTCTCGAACCCCCAAGGGGGACAATGCGCCGGCGAGGGTTGCTGCACGGGATAATCAGCAGGCTGCTCCGATTAAAAACTTGCATGTTGCTTCATCTGCCTCAACGCCATCAATACCCACTTTGGATATAAGCAAGATGCACAGTGAGCTATCTGAATGGATGATGGAGATGCGGGAGTTTCGACAAGAGATGTTCGAATTCAGAACTACGCTACGGGGACTATCGACTCGTATGGATTCTATAGAGAGCAGGCTGAACATTATCGAGGAAGGGCGGGAGGAACCCCGTGCTGAGCTTGTTAGCCTGCGGACTCATGTCGCGACCTTACAGCAGGAGCTAAATGAACGTGATCAGGATGCTCTACTATCTGATCTTGAAATTGGTCAGCTCCCTGAGGAAAAAGGGGAGAACGTGATTCATACCGTGACCGTACTTGCAGCGAAACTTGGCGTGGTGCTCGAGGAGCGCGACATTGTCTTCGCAGAGCGTGTAGGGGTGGCACAAGCAGCGGGACCTGGAGCTGAGCCGCCACGCCCCCGCAGAATCGTGATGCGACTGGCGCGGCGGGCTCTGCGTGATGGTTTGCTTCAGGGCGCACGTGTTCGTCGCACACTGACTGCTGCTGATGCCGGGCGGGCCGCAGGCACTGGACCGCGAATTTTCGTGAATGAGCGGCTTTCGCGCCACAATCGCAACCTATTCTACAGGGCACGAGAAGAATGTAGGAAGGCTCAATGGCGATTCGTATGGACAAAGCGGGGTCGAGTTCATATCAGACAAGCGGATGGAAAGCAGGCATATCCGATCCGATCGGAAGCGGACCTGCACCGGGTTTTTGGCTCTAATACAGTTTGAAAACTCCACTTTGTTAATAGTATGCAGAGTTTTTTATATTATTTCAATATTAATATGGTTGTTTCTTTATTATGTATTTAAAAACATTTTACTCCTTTTTGTCGCAGTCGGGGAAAAAATGGGTAATCTTCTTTTAGTTTTTTTAAATTTAGTTTATTTTAGTTTGAATATTTTGTTTTTGTATACTGATAATGTTTTTTGTACTTTAGTGTTGGTATGGTCCAATAGTAATTACTTTTCTAAAAAACAGTTAGTTTCACTCCTTAGCTTTATTTTTATATTTGTCATAAATTATTTTGGTCTTTCCCTAAGTTGCACCATGCCAAATCGAAATATTGCTAATTTGTTGAATTTTATTTGCTTTACATCTATTTATTTATATCACATTATTTTATTATGCATGTTATTTTTGTACTTGAATATTGAGTTAATGGTTTTAAGTACTCAGTTTCCTCAGTATAATTCCTGTTCTTATGATAATTATTTAATGATAAGTTTAAAAGCTTTAATGAGCATCTTACTATACAAAGCAAAGTACAGTAACAAATACCCCCTTAATGTATATTTAATCTCTTCTATTTTCTTGCCTCAATACTTAGACTCACTTTCTTGGCTTCACACCGCTGGCGTCAAGGACTTTATTTTTAAAATCTCCTAAATTAAATATTAAAGTTGGTTTTTTCAACGCAGGGTCTCTAAACACCGGCCATGACGAATTTATAGTTGCCATGGATCACGCGAATCCTGATTTACTGGCTATCAATGAGTCTTGGCTGAGGCTGGGTCAGGAAGATTGTGCTCCAAAACTTCCAGGATATCGGCTTTACTTGTCCCCAAGACCTGATCACATACGGCAGGGTCGTGGCGGCGGGGTTGCGTTTTATGTTAGAAAGGGTTTAAGAGTTCAACTAATTCCTTACCCTGTGGCCGCAACTGTAGAGCAGATGTGGTTGAAGTTATGCGTTGGTGGTAAAAAGATTATCGTTGGCACTGCATATAGACCACAATGGTTAAAGGTTGATACTTTCCTAGACGCTATATCCGATTCAATTTCTTCGTTTTTAAATTGCGACCATGTGATTATATTAGGAGACTTTAATATCAATATGTTGGATGCTGATGATAATAAAACCAAGTTGCTGGTACAATTTCTTGATTGTATGAATCTCAATCAATTTATTGATCAGCCCACACATTTTACGTCTTATAGTCAGACACTAATAGATCTTGTGTGCTCGGATGCTAGAGTGTCCAATGTTTTAGTAAAACATATCCCTGACCTTGGCGCTCATGCGATGCTTTTAGTAGAGTTTAAAATAAAAAAGGATAGGCCTAGTCCACGTTTTGTCACTTTTAGGCCTCTTAACGACATTTTAACTGAAATTTTCATTAATGACTTGAATTCTGCGGACTGGGCTCACTTTCAGCTTCCTATGGATTTGAATGTTTTAACGTCAGACTTCACTTGTATGATTAAAATGCTGTTTGACGTACATGCGCCTCTTAAAACCAGAAAGTTTAAAGGACCCCCCCATCCGTGGATAACTAGTACTATCAAGGATATGATTAAAACAAGGAATGATTGCCATAATAGGTACAAATCTCAGAACACTGAAATCCTGAAACAGTGTTATAAAGATATGAAAAACATCGTCATCTTGGCAATCCGTAGCGAAAAAGCTGCTTTTTTCACCCATCAAATCAACCGTAACGTTAAGGATTCTAAGATATTGTGGAAAAACTTAAAATCTCATATTTTGCCTAATAAGAAAGATGCCTCGGAGCTTCCTCCGCAATTCATTGATCCCGATGTTATTAACACCCATTTCCTGAATGTACCGGGTGAGGGTTCCGTGACTATTTCTCAATTAACTTTTTTTGAATACCACAGATTTAACCAGGGATCAGAAACCTTTTCCTTGGACACTGTTGATGAGGCGACTGTTTTAAATATTATTAAAAAACTTAAATCGAATGCTCAGGGCATTGATGGTATGAGTCTGGATATGCTCATGCTGACTCTACCCCAATCATTGCAAGCTATAACAGCTATTATCAATGGTTCTCTTACTACTGGAATATTTCCAGAGTGTTGGAAGGTAGCTGTAGTTAAACCGATACCTAAGAAAACAATCCCTGAATCCCTCACTGACCTTAGACCAATAAGCTTGCTGCCCTGTTTGTCTAAGGTTCTTGAGAAAGTTGTTAGTTTACAGCTAACTAAATATCTAGATAAGCACAATATTTTGCCGCAGTCTCAGTCAGGTTTCCGCAGGGGCCACAGCACTGCAACTGCCCTGCTGGATGTTGTGGACAATTTATTGTTTGCTCAAGATCATGGCATGTGCAGTATGTTGGTCTTGTTGGACTATTCACGTGCTTTTGACTCTATAAATATATCACTGCTCATTTCAAAACTTGCATTCTACGGCTTAAATCCTATAGCCATCAAATGGTTTGATAGCTATCTCAGTGGAAGACAGCAATGTGTAGAGCTAAAAATGGCTGATGGAAAAACTATAAGGTCATCCTTTCAACTTGTTCCTAGGGGTGTTCCCCAGGGATCAATCCTGGGACCTATTCTTTTCATTCTTTATAGTGCCGACATCATTAAGAGCATCACTCATTCTCAATTTCATCTATACGCAGATGACCTGCAGCTGTACCATTCTTTTCCTCCGTCTGACTATATAAGTGCAGTTAATAAAATAAATATTGATCTCGAAAATATATATCAGTGGTCTCTTTTGAATTCACTGGTTTTGAATCCTAAGAAATCACAATTCCTCCTGACTGGATCTAGAGTCAACTTGCTTAAACTAGATAAAGATAACCTAAAAGTCATCGTTGGCGGTGAGCATATTAAATATGTATCTGAGGCAAAAAGCTTGGGCCTAATTGTTGACGCCCAACTCAAGTTCGAAAGTCAAATAGCGGAAAGTGTACGTAATTGTTTCTATAGACTAAAAACTCTATATAAAATTCGTCCATACCTGAGTGAGGCGGTCCGAATCACATTATGCGAATCACTAATCCTATCTAAACTTAACTATTGCGATGTAGTATTCGGGCCGTGTTTGCTCGGCCGTACTGAGAAGCTAGTTCAAAGAGTTCAGAATGCTTGCGCACGATTCTGCTTTAACATTCCACCTCGATCACATGTTACACCTTACCTGAACTCGTCTGAGTTACTGAAGATGAAAGCACGCCGTGACTTGCATTTGGCAACTTTATTGTTCGGTATTATTAAATTTAAATCTCCTCGTTACCTTTACAACAAGCTTGAATGGTCATCTGAGAGGAACTCTAAATATCCACGTAGAGCCTGCTCCAATTTAATCTTACTGACACAAAAACATAGAACTGTAGCTTTCCGTGGTTCATTTCGATTCGCGGCCTCGCGCTGTTGGAACGATTTGCCTCCTCCACTACGCGACACCAAGTCGTTATATATATTTAAATCTAAGTTCAAAAAAATATTATTATCCAAACAAAAAAGCTCCTAAGTCAATACACCTACCCAAAAACACCCCTAATTTTCTTCATTTTCTGCATGTACTTAATATTATTATACTTATCATATCTATTTGTTTAATTATACATTATAACCTCTAATTGTACCATTGATTTTTCTCCAACTCTTGGTTTTTATTATTACTTATACCTATATATGTAAAACTTTATTATGTTTAATCTGTGGACCGTTACTCGAGACACGACGTCACCCTAATTTAAGGTCCAGCCTGAAAACCAGTGTCATTATCGTCCTCGGTCGATAATGACAACAAGCTGAGATTGGTCCTTATTAGCCGCGCACATAGGGAAAGACCAGTTATTCTTATACTTGGGACTCTACTACTACGCTACATTATGTATAGTTTAAATCCCTACTACTTAAGTTGTTTTGTATTTTTAATGTGTTTTCCTGTTTTTTTTTGTAACCTGTTTATTATTGTGTGTGGCTATAAATAAATTCTTTATTCTTATTCTTTATTCTATTCTTTATTGGTCCTAAATCATCATAATCAAACTATAAAAGTCCACTGCTGGACATAGGCCTCCCCTAATAAGCGCCATAGCGCCCTGTTCTCAGCTTGCAGCACTTCCTTACAGTCTTTCGCAGGTCGCATATGATAAGGTCCTATATGATATATATTTTTAAACTTACGCGATCTGAACACATAACTTTGACGACCTCCGTGGCGCGGTGGGCGAAGGTCCGCCTGCGGCGCAGGAGGTTGCGGGTTCGATTCCCGCCTCAGAACAATTGTGTGTACGATCTGCAGATATTGGTTCCGGGTGTTCTGGTCGTTACCTTATGTATAATAAAAAATATCTATCCATGTAATCTATTGTATTATGTATATCAGTCATCTAGTACCCATACCACAAGCTCTGCTTACCTTGGGGCTAGATGATGCTGTGTGGATTGTCCAGCATTATTTATTTATATTATTTATAATTATAAATATTAATACAACGGGTATTTATCGCGTTTATTTACATAATTAAAAAAGGCAAATAAATACCCGTTGTATCAATACTTATAATTATATCCTATGTTATTATTATAAATGCTTTTTTTTGTAAATATATTTTTAATGTGAATAATATTTTGTGGTTCAGGATCCAGTACCGCATCCTGAAGCGTGGGTGTGAACTCCTGGAGGTGGGAGGCAGATTAGTTTACTCAACGTGCTCATTCAACCCGGTGGAGAACGAGGCGGTCATACACAGGTTTGTACGACTGTCGACCAAAACGAGACGATATTATCGACTCACAATGCTCAGGGCATTGTGAGTCGATAGTATCGTCTCGAAGACGTAATGATCCATTTTTGTATGAGGTAAAACACCTTTACCGTGCGGATATGGAACTATCTTTTTGTGATCATTATTACTTAAGCCTTCAATTTTGAAAATTCTTTTTGAAAGCGACGTTATTTGTCGTTGTCATAGGCTATATATTACCCGAAAAATTAAGAGTTTTCGTGCATCAAGATACATTTACTCTACATCATCATCATCAGCCTATAGCAGTCCACTGCATGGACATAGGCCTCCCCCAATGAGCGCCATAGCGCCCTGTCTTCAGCTTGCCGTATCTAGCATCTACCTGTAGTCTTTCGCAGGTCGTCATCCCACCTGGTCGGAGGGCGTCCTACACTACGTTTACCGAGTCGTGGTTTGCACTCAAGAACACGTTTGCCCCAGCGGCCGTCGGATTTAATCTACGTTCATTGCAAAATGTTTATGCAACAAATGTCCTCCCTAAGGCAAAGCCGGGATGTGCCGCTAGTATTACAATATAAATACTAAACATGACTTTATTAATGCATTCACTGCCCAGCAGTCGCATTGTCGTTTAAAGTGTTAGTTTAAACATCTTTACTACCCACCTTTTACAACAATCGTCATTTCTAGGGTGTTAGCGGAGACGGGAGACAGTATGAAGCTGGTCGATGCTAGCGAGAAGCTTCCGGGACTCAAATATCAGAAAGGTAAAAAGCACTCAACATTTTAGTAGGTTTCAAAGAACCCTAAATCGTAATTACAACGAAAATTTATCACGTTTTGGAGTCATCCTGTGACCAGGACAGTGTGTAAAAAACTTACGCGATTTGCACATATAATTATAAGTATTAATACAACAGGCATTTATCGCGTTTATTTACCTTTTTTCCCCGACGTTTCAACAGGTTTACACTCTGTCGTGGTCACGGGATGACTGGAGTACTGGAGTTACCGCCTCAGCGAAGCGGGGGCTAGTTTATTTGAAACTACCCTCATTTGATATTCAATAGTAGAATTTTCGATAAATACCCGTCGTATCGATACTTATAATTATGTGTTCAGATCGCGTAAATTTAAAAATATTTACACATTACCAATCGTACCAACACACAAAAGTACCAACTAATAACAACAAAAAATATTTTGTTAATATTAGCAACGCATCAAGATAGCTCTACTGAGCTATGTTCAGACTGTTGCAAATAATCTAGAGGTAACTGAACTGTTCCAAATCAATAGATTAACTTGTAAATGGAAGATCATCAAGCTTAGGGGTCTATTGATTCACTGAGCAGGCACATGTTATTTATTTTAAAATGCAGAGATAAGTTAATTTGAAAGAACATTGTGTTTCAGTCAATTTCATATATATATTTATATCTTTCTTATCTACATAGTATAAAATCTTATCTACAAAGTCGCTTCCCGCTATGTATGCTTAGATCTTTAAAACTACGCTACGGATTTTGATGTGGTATTTTTAAATAGATAGAGTGATTCAAGTTTATAAACCATTTGAAACATAAGTTTCCTCGCGGGTGATGCCGCGGGGCGCATCTAGTTTTTAATAAATAAAAAATAGAAATATGTAAACAGGTATGACCTACTGGAAACCAGCATCCAAAGACATGGTGTTCTACGAACGGTTCGAGGACGTACCGGAGAAGTGGCTGACTGTGGTGCGACCGCAAATGTTCCCGCCTAAACCCGAGGACTTGGGCAAATATAACCTGGACAGATGGTAAGTCTTATTACAAGGAGGAAGGGTTCAATTTAGACGCGTTAGTTTAAAGACATGGTGTTCTACGAACGGTGAAGTGGCTGGCTGTGGTGCGACCGCAAATGTTCCCGCCTAAACCCGAGGACTTGGGCAAATATAACCAGGACAGATGGTAAGTCTTATAACAAGGAGGTAGGGTTCAATTTAGACGCGTTAGTTTAAAGACATGGTGTTCTACGAACGGTGAAGTGGCTGACTGTGGTGCGACCGCAAATGTTACCGCCTAAACCCGAGAACTTGGGCAAATATAACCTGGACAGATGGTAAGTCTTATAACAAGGAGGTAGGGTTCAATTTAGACGCGTTAGTTTAAAGACATGGTGTTCTACGAACGGTTCGAGGACGTACCGGAGAAGTGGCTGACTGTGGTGCGGAACGGTTCAAAGTCATTTATTATTTTACGCTTACAAAATAAGCAGTTAGACAAGTCAATTTTTATACTATTCATTATTATCAAATAACATTATTTTTAATTTAATGTTTACTTCAATTTTTTGTCCACTAGTGAAAGAAGTGAAAAAGAAACTACGTTCATATAACTTATACAGTATGTGTCTAATTCTTTGATTTGCTTATCTCAATTCTAAATATCGTACCGGAGATTATGGCTTACCGTGGAGCTACCTCTAATGTTCCCGCCTAATGATGAGAATTTGGATAATATAACCTGCAGATATAGTGTCTCATTACCGGGAGATAGGGTTTATTTCAAGCTGAAATCTATGGGACGGTCATATGTGCAGAAGAACCAGCAACAGCTGGGGTAAACGAGTTGTTGAGTGAGACTGCACGTTTGACCTACTTATAGCTAATCTCTTGGTCATCGAAATGTTGTAACTATATTAAAGGAGAAATCAACAAACATATTAAAAAAAATACATACAGCTGAACATAGAACCTCCTCCTGTCGGTTATATAACTTAGGACTCAAAGGGTAACAGAACAGTAAAATCAAAACAAATTCAAATCAAAATGAACTTTATTTTGGAACATAAATTTAAGGGAAATAAATAACTTGTGTGAAAACGATAATACATGCAGTAGTTATATAACTGTGTCGCGTGCATTAACGCCCTCCTCCGAATACAGGGTTACAGAGTTCCTTATTATTTTATTTTAAGCCATTACTGTCCCACTGCTGGGCAAAGGCCTCCCTTTTCTCCTTCCACTCCTCGCGATCCAACGCTGCAACAGGCCATGATGGAAGATATACCTCAAGCTCGTCGCGTCATCTCATCCTGGGCCTTCCACGTCGCCTCTTAGCGTTGGGTGGGCTCCACTCTGTGGTTCACAGAGTTCCTTACTTAAACTTAATAAAACTTTAACAAATCCCTAATTATTTGGAGTATGTATTAAATTTTAAATTCTACTAACTTTATTTTGCAGCATCCGTATCCTACCCCACCACCAAGACACAGGTGGTTTCTTCGTGGCCGTTCTCGAGAAGACAGCACTTCTACCCTGGGAGAAGGAGGCCAAGGAGGCCAAAGAGGCCACCGAGGCCACGGGTGGCAAAGACCCAAGCGAGCCGGAACCAGAGAAAGCAAAGCCAGAACCGCCCAGAAAGAGGAGGCGTATGGGAGGATATAAGGAAGATCCTTTTGTGTTCTTCAAAGGTATATTGAATTAAAATTGTTATTCTGTTAACAATAAACTGAGGGTCAATTTCATAAATTATTTGATGAAATCGACCCACCAAACTCTGTTTATGTCCCTTTACAGAGTTTATGTCTGTAAACGTAGTGTAGGACGCCCGCCGACCAGGTGGGACGACGACCTGCGAAAGACCGCAGGTAGATGCTGGATGCGGCAAGCTGAAGACAGGGCGCTATGGCGCTCATTGGGGGAGGCCTATGTCCAGCAGTGGACTAACATAGGTTGATGATGATGTCTGTAACTAGTTTTGGTTACAAAACGGAGTTTAATTGTTCTCTGGTCTTGTATCTGTGAATAATGAGGTGGCAAACTCCTATAGATCAGTTGATAGTTGCTATATGCAGACGTAGGTATGGGAAAGCTATTTGATGAACATTTTCATGAAAAATGTTGAACTCAGTGAGGTAATTTTAAACAAAAATCATTAAATATATATTGAACATAACATTTTAGATTAAATGAGCTCAAAGTTTTTGAACAGAAATAGTATAACAGCCTTCTTTACTTATCGACTAAAGGCAAAACCGAAAATAGTAACACCCCCAAAACCAGTAACAACAAAAATTTAAAGATAAAACGAATATTAGTGTCACAATAAAAATTTTGAAACTATCATGGTTATCAACACTAAAGTCATTTAAAACGGGATATTTACCATGATTTGATTTTTGAGTTTTCCAATATTTCGGCACAGTTCATGGTAAATATCCCGTTTTAAATGACTTTAGTATTAGTGTCACGCCGGAAAACGAACCCAACGCAACCGCGTCGCAGGCAAATTTTCTCCAACTAATAAGACTTGACTAAAATATAAAGTATTCTATTGCATTGGGTGTGCCCGTTAGTTAGATGTACGTACATGTTCATAAATTAATTAATTAATGTTCTTTCTTTTAAACTTTATTTTGTATAACTCTGCATAGATTTGTCATTAAATTGAGGCACTTCTTACCAGGTAATCATATTGATTCCCACGATACAGGCCCAGCCTAGTGTGGGAATCATTAGCTTTTCTACTCTACTCGAGCTATTCTTCTATTTCTGCTATTCTACTCGAGCAGTCTATGGATAAACCACACCCGGCGAGCTGCCAGCTCTCTGCGAGTCCAATACAATAATATCTTTAGGATGTTGATGCGGCTGCCTCGATTTTGCAGCGCATCAGGGATGTTCGCGGAGGCGCGCACGGACGACTTTCATGCGATTACTCGCAAGAAAGTCGCTTCCCTACTCCAGCGTGCGCGAGGCAGCGGCAACGGCATCCTGAAGATGATTATGGCACGGACAGACTGCCCAATTCAAAAAAGGTGGATGCGGGTGCTGATGGGCTCCATCTGATCCAAATTTTAATTTTAATTTCTTATAATTTCATTTTTATTGTATAATTCTGGTTCAATTTTAAATTTAATATGACATTTTGTTTAATTCCTTTTATGATGTATTATTGTGTAACTTATAATCTATGAATGTTTAATTTTTTTGTTTATTTTTTAAGTTGTGTGTGTTTTAATTTTATATGGATTTTATAATAATCTGAAATAAACGAATAATAATTAGCACTTTTGTTATTTAATTCTGTCCACTTAAACCATACCAAATCTGTATTAACTATAGTTCTGTTTAGATGTAGTAATAAAACATATTTTCATTTTCATTTTTCAATGATAGTGAAACCAATACTAGTGTATTCAAAACTTGGAAACCGTTAGTCATAAATATCTTTGAGTAATAAATATCTTTAACCATAATTCCAGGCGACGAAGAAGACGTATACCCAGCTATACAGTCATTCTACGACCTCCAAGGCTTCGACTCGCAGTGCCTGCTCACCCGCTGCCACGTCGGCAAGAAGAAGAACATATACCTCGTGTCCCGCACCGTGCGGGACCTGGTGCGGAGGAACGAGGACAAAGTGAAGATTATCAACACGGGCGTGAAGACCTTTGTGAGATGCGATAACAAGAATATGTCGTGTGCGTTCAGGTATGTACCATGCCTTGTTATCACTACATAGTATAGAATTAAGTCGCTTCCCGCTGTCTGTCTATCTATCTCTATTAGATCTTTATCTATCCCTTTTAGATCCCTATTAGATCTTTAAAATACGCAACGGATTTTGATGCAGTTTTTTTTAAATAGGTAAAGTGATTCAAGAGGAAAGTTTATTATATTGGCTTTTATCTCATGACGGAGGGGAGTAATGCCCATAATCTCCCATGCTGGGCATGCGGGTTGGGGATTGCTGTTCGGTGGTTAATTGTTGGATACCCCTTAGTCAATTCTTATGACACTCGCGGAAAGAGTTGGGAAGTTTAAATTCTAAGCCTCTACTTTACAATAAAATAAATAAATAAATAATGCTGGACAATCCACACAGCATCATCTAGCCAAGCGAGATGATGCTGTGTTGTGGGTACTAGATGACTGATATACATACTTAATACAATAGATTACATAGATAGATATTTTTCCAATACATAAAACGGCTAGAACACTCGGAACAAATATCTGCAGATTATACACACGATTGTCCCGGGGTGGGAATCGAACCAGCAACCTCCTGCGACCCAGGCGGAGCTTCGCCCCCGCTCCACAGCGGTCGAATTCTAAGCTAGTACCACACGATTCGCCTTTACAATACGAGTTTTATTCCTCCAGGTTATCTCAAGAAGGCCTGCCCAGTATAATGTCATTCGTGGGCGCCAAACGACGTCTGCAGCTGAACAAGGCGGACCTGACTCTGGTGCTGCAAAACGACAACCCGAGCGACCCGCCTGCCACCACTCTCTTCTCGGAGGAGACTCAAGCACAGGTCAAGGACTTTCGTAAGTAATCAAGTAATACGTCCGGGTCTTAATATACTAAAAGTACTCACATATGTTGTTAAAAAGTGGCGAGATCCCCTTTCGTTTTTAATGAACAAGGCTTAGGTTTCTGACGTCAGCGTGGATATTTGTATGAAAAAAACAAAAGACAATCGCGCCATCTTATTAAAGTGTATTTTATTAAGGATATAAATACACTGTTTATTTCTATTATGAAGAATCCAACCGTCAACCGTCATTACCGTCATAAAGATTGTACAAACTGAATAAAAAACCACACAAATTTCATGATAACTATGACGACCGATGTGGCGCGGTGGGCGAAGGTCCGCCTGCGACGCAGGAGGTTGCGGGTTCGATTCCCGCCTCGGAACAATTGCAGATATTTGTTCCGGGTGTTTTGGTCGTTTTCTATGTATTTAAAAAAATATCTATCTATGTAATGTATTGTATTATGTATATCAGTTATCTAGTACCCATAACACAAGCTCTGCTTACCATGGGGCTAGATAATGCTGTGTGAATTGTCCAGCATTATTATTTATTTATTTATTTATTATACAAGTAGGTGTCAGGCGTAGCTAGGTACGATTGAGTTCTTCTTTCAAACAGTAAAGCCATAAATACACAAATACCCACCAACCAGTAAAACGGAACAATAGCGGACATGCCAGTCAAAGGCGTGTGCTGTGCATGTAACTGGCGCACAGTGAATACATTTGCAAGTTGAACCGGTGAGTGTCCCGAGGCGGGAATCGAACCCGCAATCTCCAACATCGCAGACAGACCTTCGCCCACCGCGCCACAAAGGTCGTCAATATGATGTACGACACCCAGATGTAAAAACTTTTGAAACCATCATGGTTATTAACACCAAAGTCATTTAAAACGGGATATCTACCGTGATATTTTGATTTTTAGTTTCGCGCATGAAACTGTCCCGAAATATTGAAAAACTCAAAAATCAAATCATGGTAATGACTTTAGACCCAGTATGTTGTTGTTTGCTGATTGTTTATACACTTCTGTTCCAGCCTCGGGCAGCTGCGTCCTAGAGTTCAAAGACCAGGAGTCGAACCTGCAACTGACGCTGGTGGGCTGGCGCGGCGTGCACTCGCTGCGTGCCTACACCGCTACCTCGGACACAGTGCACTACCTACGGCTGTTAGGAGCTGATTATAGCAAATATGGTAATTATTATTTAGGTTAGGTTTATTGTTAAATAATATCCCAAGAAATTTCTATTTCGATTGGACTTCGCAACCCGCGACTTTCGAAATTGTTGAATATTGTTTATTTCTTTAGCGATTACCCTGAGTGCGAGGGTTTACTATAATATCAAATTTGTCAAAATTGTTCGCTTGTGTCAAATTATTTATAAACCTTTCTCTTGAATCACTCTATCTATTAAAAAGAACCGCAACAAAATCCGTTGCATAGTTTTAAAGATCTAAGCATACATAGGGATCAAAACAACATAGTATAATCGTTTCCCGCTGTCTGCCTGTGACAGCGTGAAGCGATTATACTATGTTGTGATGGATATACATGAAACTATTTTTTACAGATGTCAACAAATTCAAAGTGCGAGCGGAGGAAGCTAGCTCATCAGAAACCGTGTCCGAAGTTACGAGTACAGAAAACAAAAATGGCGGACCGGAAGTCAAAGATGGCGGAGCAGAAACCTCGAAAAATGGCGACGATGTGGACATGGCGGAACCAGTAAGCTCAACAGCGGAAGCTTCAAGTAGTTGTTAATTTTGTAAGTTTTTGTATTGACTTAATTAATATAATTATAAGAATAATTATTTGATTCTATAATATTGAGTTTTTTTTTCTAAGTAATATCTCATAACTGAACTAGTCAATAGATTAGTAGAACGACTCCGATAATATCTAGTTTTTTCCTTTAAACAAAATGTTTTAGTATAAAGGACGTACATAAATAATTGAAAAACGTACAATTCCTCAAAAACCCTTTATTGCTTCCATTATCCAAACCATTCGCATCGCTGCGATAACAAACTCTTTCGCATTACAATTGAGTCTAAAATATAACAAAATAACTACTGACTCAATACATTCTAAAAGAGACGGCTTTTAAGTTAATGAAATTATTAATAATAATAAATAATGCTAGACAAATCACACAGCATTATCTAGCCCCATGGTAAGCAGAGCTTGTGTTATGGGTACTAGATAACTGATATACATAATACAATACATTACATAGATAGATATTTTTATTAATATTTGTCATTTCGGCATTGAAATATCATTTTTAACATGACACATTTAAATATGTTCTTTATGTGCGTAAAATCAAAGCTCAAAATCACAAATCAACGTAAAAACAAAAAGAGAATCTGGCGCAGCCAGGCAGGATTTTCCCTAATCATTTAAATTTAATTTAAATCATGAAAATTCGTTTCAATTCAGACAAAAGTTTCTAATCTTTCATTTTGTTTTCAGTCCAATTGGTTGCAATAATACTATTCTCAATACATTAACTTGGCATAATTTTAAATGTACATGAAATTGACTGTGAAAATATGAGAGGTCTTGGCCACAATGCAAACCTATAAACTTATTTGATAAAGTGGACAAATGGACGTGAATCTAAAATTACTTTATGACCAGAGTCCAGTTTTCGATAGTATCGAGACGTCTCCTTTATCTATATGATTTGGTACAGCGCCTCTACCGTGGGAACAGATAACTACGCCAATCTCATAACAGCCCCCACCCGACACGCAGAGGGCCTATCTGTGGCCTAGTTGAGGAAACTAGTCCAGAAATAAATGACAATCTCATACAAAAATGAGTCGCGTCTCGATACTATAGTCAATCAGACACAGGCTTCTGCGTTTTCGCCTAAAATTAAGATAAAAGCCGAAAGTCAAGTAAAATATTAAGCTACATTGTAAATGCCTTCTATTTCTTTACTTGTTTAGAAAAATGGCGATCTGAAAATAGTGATCAGTAAAAGCGATTTACTATAAAACATTAATTGGCTTTGTGAAAAGCTTGTGTATAGTACATTCAATAAACGCTATATAAATGTTTCCGCTGTTTACAAATGCGTTGTTCTGGTATGACAGTATTTAGTAAAAAGATTTTAAAGCGTGTAGGTTTGTTAAGTCAAGTTCAGTCAAATGGATATTACAATATTTAGGAGAAATACTAGTAGTATGTATGTATATTGAGAGCAAATTATTTTTACACATATTCTATGTATTAGAAACCATAAAGGGGGGAATCGACCGGCGTCAGGAACAATATAACATACGTAAATTCATGATCCCTGTACAATTTTCAATGGTACATTCAATGTAGACCCATGTTCCAAATGGCACAATCAGTAATATTTCCAGTTGAGTACATAAAAAGTAAAATTAAATATTGAACAGAATTAGGTTGCCTGTGCACTGAGCGGATAGCCGGTAAACCTTCGCAGTCCAAATAAAAACTATTTTATCGTACATATTTTTGATTCCGGCCAACCGGTTGACCGCGTTCTGACAAAGTGCGTAGGTACCCATAATCTTAATATCTATGTGTTATCCTTAATATTATATTTATATCTAGCAAGAAAATAGATGAGTGGAAATTAAAAGTTACTAGATGTTCTAAAGATGACCACGACGTTAATTTCAAGTTATCAGTAGGAATTTAATCCTTTTGAAACTATCATGGTTATTAACACTAAAGTCATTTAAAACGGGATATTTACCATGATTTCAAAAATCAAATCATGGTAAATATCCCGTTTTAAATGACTTTAGTGAGGAATTTCCTCACTAAAGTCCGCCTTGATGGAAATTAAGTGCATACTTGCTAAAGTTATTGTCACAGAAAAAAAATATGTGTTTTTTGCTCCCTGTTTTGAAAAATACAAAACATTACCTAGCAGTTAGTCAAAGTTACTAAAATTCTTATGTTTTTAATTAGGGTTCATTCTTTAAAACGAAATCGAAGAGTCAAAGTAAAGATAGGAACAGTGCATAGGAAAGTGAGTCTTATTAACTACATTATTCTAAACCATCAACAGAAGATCCCTTGCTTTCAATATGCCATTTCATTTACTCTCAACCCTATATCACAGAGGGTGATGTGGTGCCGTTAAAGCGTAACCTTAACCTATTATATAGCTAGTTATATATCTATATTATAATACTAGGATACTATCTTTATCCTAGTTAAATTATAGAAAACGAGTTATTGCTTCTAGTTTTGTTTGTTTCTCAGGAAATGTGTAAAGGTTACCTATTCCTATCCCACGGGAACTGATTTCTGGTTTAAATAGTGTCTATTTGTCGTTCCCGAAAAATAATAACACTACTCAGGTAAGCTTATATCTAAGCTAGTTGCTACCCTAATTTTTTAAATAGAAAATAACTACTAAATCAAAATTAGATTAACGAATCGACTAAAATATGTATTATCCATTTGACTAAGAACTTGACTATTGCTACATATTTCAATTAAAAACGCAGGGTCTAAGAATTAAATCAAAATTGTTATATCTACATTAAGCAAATAAATAAAAATACAGAATTAAGACTATTCTTGCTAGAGAGACAACACACAAATAACTTCGACACAAAACATTTAAGACGGCCTCCATATTTTGGACGGTAATTATGGACAAAAGCTGTGCTTTCAAAGTTTTTCAAAAAGTGGCTAGCATTAGCATCAAATCAACCAAACATTTACTAACATAATATTTCTTTGGCTGTGCTAACGATTCATAGTTATAATTATTCGTTAAATAAATAATTCTGGACAAAAATACCATCATCTAGCGAATGGACGCCTGAAGAAAATCTAACATATTTCTTTGCCCTTGCTTATATTTTTTCAATATTAATTATTAAATGGACGTTAAATGGACAGATGAAGAGATGATTTGAATAAAACAATCTGAAGGCTTACAACAGTTACGTATTTGAAATGAGTTATGATAATTTTGAATCCGACTAAAGGTCCTACCTAACTACTATACGAGGGTAATATTGAGTAAATCGAGACACTTCTCAAGAACCTGTGTCTATGTCTCTTATCTACGAGAACTAGTATCTATTTATCATAGACAAACAAACTATTATCTAACATAACTGTTGAAAATAACAATAAAGAAGTGAGTGTAAATGTGAAAAAACATTCTACTTTTCTAAATTAACAAACATAACAAAATAAATAACGTGTCTTATCTATGACAGTTTCTCATTTCGTCATGACCAAAGATGAATATGTAAAAACGTATTAGTAACTTAGTATAAATAGAAACAATAAAATATTTACTTAAGATAATCCTATATTTCTCTATAAGTGAATGTATATTCTTTTGAGAAAAATAAATTTCTAAAACCATAAAATAAATAGTAAACCGTAAAATATGGCTGTATGAAGTTATAAAGACACAGAGAGCCAATCGTCCTATCTGAGGGCCCATGACGCACTTTGGGATGTGGCAGGGTGTCAATTACATAATAGTTATATTTTTTCGCATTATCGAGGTTAAACCAAAGCTAAAATATTTTGAAAGTGGCCTTTTTTCCCATTAAGTACAAAATGGGATAAGTATTTATAAGTTTGCGTTTCCGTCTCAAATATATCCGCAACTTGTACTAAGGTTCATTTTTCTGTCATGCGGATTTCCACTCGCGTGCGGGCTAATCGAGACCTATAATTGTATATAGGAGCGTGTCGTTGACTCGGTTAATTTTAAATGTTTTTATCTATGTTAGTCTCTGTCTCTACTGTAAGGTATTTATTTAACTTTTTTTGTACTTTCTTTGTTGCCTGAAATAATGTTTTTATTATTATATAGGTATGTTTTTCTATTACGCGTAACTCTGATTGGCTGAAGCGTGCTATCACACGCAAGTTGACCAGTTCCGTACGCGGGTGGAGATCTGCATGACAGGAAAAGGGCCCTAAGACACTACTTTTTAAAAGTAGGCAGGTCCCAAGCACGTTCTTGAAGCAGTGCCGCGCCCTTGCAGATCGCGCTGTAGTTGGGCAGAGAATGTGTTGAACTAGGATGCCTGACTGATCCTAGGGTTCCTAGGGCACTGCATGAGGTGCCGCTGCCATGGCAGGTCCCGGGCCAGCACGTTCTTGTAGCAGTAAGGACACTTCCATTCGTCCATACCGAGGGCTGGAAATTAAAAATTCTTACATTAATAAATCAATCGAAGGAACAATCCTTATCTAAATTTTGTTCAAAAACATGTCACGGATAAACCTGATCGCAAACTGTAACGCTTAAAAAGTTATGGATTTAAATAAAATATTATTTTCTTACAAAAATACGGACAAGTCTCATAAGGTTATTACATTATCTATCTAAAGTTTTTGAATTATAAAAAATAAAAATGTTTTGCCTTTCATTTATTATTGGTGATGGTAAAACTTTAGGTCCCAATCTCTAACTCTACCAAGTTAGTTCTCTAGGTTTAGTATAATGTGAATGAGATTTGGTCGACCGCAGTTGTCTAGAAAAGCTACTACTAGCCATGGCATATGATCCTTATTATCGAAGTAGTAGTAGTAGTAGTAGAAATATATACATATTATACAAACGTTATTATTGAATAACTTACGTATACAATTGACATGGTAATCGCTCTCGTCCACGCGGAGCGCCACTCCGCACTTCTGGCACACCTTCCAGCATCCCTCGCTCATGGTGCACTCCTCTGCAAAGATACATAAGATTAGAGGTTATAATTAAAATCAATCCTTTCCCATTATTAAAAATCCTACCGGCTGCGGCAGTTATTCAAATATTTTTTTCAACTAGGTTCAATAAAAAATAGTAACTACGGGTACATACAATTAGGCGTTTTTACATTTTAATTCGTATCTAGTGTCAATGCAAGTGCTATTACTCCCAAAATTAGCAATGGTAACAAGTGCCTTAAATGTGTGACCTACACATAGGGCGCAGTCGATAGAATATTTTATGAATGGAAGTACCTAGGATTTATCATGTGCTTGAGAAATGGAGTGCAGCTGCGATATTCTTAGAAGAACTTATGCCTTGTTATTTAGGAAGGATATTTAAGTTACCTAGTAGATGTGAATGCAACATCCTCGCTTCAAGAGCGACGCGGCAGTGCGGACAGCGAGCTAACATCACGCAGCGCCTCCAGTAGTGTGCTTCTAACGCCTCCGCGCGTACTCGGCGCCCGCACCATGTACACGTTGTGCTGGGTAGGATTAACGACTTATATTCGAGAATTCGAGGCAAAAATAGCAGCTATATTCATCAGCCTTGAGTTCAGTTTGACGATAGTATCGAGATGTTATAGTAACGTTTAATTTTTGTATGGTATTTAATTTTAACTCTCGGCTCTGGCCCTAAGTTTATTTATGACAGCCTATTTTAGTGCTAAAACGCGAAAAAGCGTGTTTTGTTCCGAACATGCATTGGTGTACCGAATTAGAGTACTAATTACTAATTCGCACAAAAAAAGGAATCGAAACAAACGATTGCATATTTTGGAGACTTAAAACAGGCCTCCCGGTCTGGTGTTGCGTATGAAGATCTTTTATCACTCAATATAGTGAAATACTCGTATCTATTGAAATGTATGCTGCTATGACTTACGATAGACTGACGGAATCCGAAACACTTTCTCCACACGCATCACTCCCTTCGTAAGCTTCGTATTGAGCTTCGCTAGAGGCTTGGTTTCTGCGACCTGCAAAATGACGATTTGAGAGTCACAGTCGATTATTTCGATTGTTATTATAATATGATCGTACCTACACTGGTTCTTAAATAGTTCCCTTTATCTCGACATAAACCCTTTAAGTCGAGCCGAAAATCTTGTCTCTCTTATTTATTAACCCTATGTCGACTCAATTTCAAACCTGTTTCTATTTTCATTACCCCGCTTCAATAGCCTTTTTTTAGTTTTTTGTCGTGTTCATATTTTAATTTAAAATCACGTATTTCTGACCAACATTTTATACGACATATACATGGACGTAAATATCACTAGGAATATCTTACCAGGGCTATAATATCCGCTCTCATCCATTCCACTATGCTCATCCAAATGCAAATTCCTCAATCCCGCCACCAGTTTCGGGGATTCCAGCGCATTCTCCCTGAAATAATCCGCTTTAATCTTCGGAGAATCCAAACTCCTACTATCCGAGTCACATCTCAAATCGCTCCTTGACATCTGGGGAGAATCCATTGGTAAAGAGTCCATAGACCTGTCGATCTTTGTCTTGGGAGAGCCGAGACTTGGGGAGTCTCTATAGTCGATGTGGAGAGGTTCGTAGACGGTGATAGGTCGTTCTTTGAGCTGGGGTTTGGAAGGCTCGTGGTCGTAGTGGATCATTGAGTGACGGTTTTCGGCGTTGCGGTTGCTGCGACGGTAGACTACTTCGGTTTGGACTTGCTGGGCTTGACTTTCTTGGAAGTGGACCTGGGGTTATAATTAGAATCTTAAAAACGTTTGATTTAACTGTGTTATTTGGGAAAACGTAGTATTAAAACTAGTTTGTTTGCTTTTGCGTCCAGCATAGTACATTAAATATTATTATCTGGTTGTTTAGCCCAGCTGTCTAGTGAAACCTAGGACGGCCAACTGCTCTAAGTTCTGATGTGCATCGATGTTCTTCAACCTCACAAATGTACGAAAGTCTGTACTAATGCGGACAAGAGAGTAAGGTGTTTGTTGTTTCGTTGCTATTGTCGTAATACTATAATAATTAGGTATTCTGTGCTATTAGAAATTAAATGCCACACAGGAATACTAAGCATAAAGAGGGTGATTGTGGATCCCGCTGAGGGCTACTTACACTCAACTTAAGACCAATTTTCCAAGATCTTGTAGGTAAATGATTAAAGACCTACCTTCTCGACCCCAGCAGCAGTCGCTCTCGGCGAGTGTTTCGGGCTAGTCGCGCTGTCCAGCCTCAGCTTGTTGTACCCGGGGTAGTTGGAGAAGTCTTTGGCAGTGCGGGAGAGAGTATACTTCTTGGTTGGAGACTTCTTGAGGCTGCTCTTAGTCTTGTTGGAGCTGAAGACCTACCTTCTCGACCCCAGCAGCAGACGCTCTAGGCGAGTGTTTCAGGCTAGTCGCGCTGTCCAGCCTCAGCTTGTTGTACCCGGGGTAGTTGGAGAAGTCTTTGGCAGTGCGGGAGGGAGTATACTTCTTGGTTGAAGACTTCTTGAGGCTGCTCTTAGTCTTGTTGGAGCTGAAGACCTACCTTCTCGACCCCAGCAGCAGACGCTCTAGGCGAGTGTTTCGGGCTAGTCGCGCTGTCCAGCCTCAGCTTGTTGTACCCGGGGTAGTTGGAGAAGTCCTTAGCAGTGCGGGATGGAGTATACTTCTTGGTTGGAGACTTCTTGAGGCTGCTCTTAGTCTTGTTGGAGCTGAAGACCTACCTTCTCGACCCCAGCAGCAGACGCTCTAGGCGAGTGTTTCAGGCTAGTCGCGCTGTCCAGCCTCAGCTTGTTGTACCCGGGGTAGTTGGAGAAGTCTTTGGCAGTGCGGGAGGGAGTATACTTCTTGGTTGAAGACTTCTTGAGGCTGCTCTTAGTCTTGTTGGAGCTGAAGACCTACCTTCTCGACTCCAGCAGCAGACGCTCTAGGCGAGTGTTTCGGGCTAGTCGCGCTGTCCAGCCTCAGCTTGTTGTACCCGGGGTAGTTGGAGAAGTCCTTAGCAGTGCGGGATGGAGTATACTTCTTGGTTGGAGACTTCTTGAGGCTGCTCTTAGTCTTGTTGGAGCTGAAGACCTACCTTCTCGACCCCAGCAGCAGACGCTCTAGGCGAGTGTTTCAGGCTAGTCGTGCTGTCCAGCCTCAGCTTGTTGTACCCGGGGTAGTTGGAGAAGTCTTTGGCAGTGCGGGAGGGAGTATACTTCTTGGTTGAAGACTTCTTGAGGCTGCTCTTAGTCTTGTTGGAGCTGAAGACCTACCTTCTCGACCCCAGCAGCAGACGCTCTAGGCGAGTGTTTCGGGCTAGTCGCGCTGTCCAGCCTCAGCTTGTTGTACCCGGGGTAGTTGGAGAAGTCCTTAGCAGTGCGGGATGGAGTATACTTCTTGGTTGGAGACTTCTTGAGGCTGCTCTTAGTCTTGTTGGAGCTGAAGCTGCCGCTGAGGCTTGGCGCTAGGGTTGCTCCGCTGGAAGACACATTGATTGGTGAGCGAGGAAAGTAAGAGCTAAGTTAAGGATGTAAAAAGGTAGCGAGTATTACATAATTCAATCTTTCTTGTGGGATAGCTGTAAGAGATATGGAAACAAGGAATTAGCGAACAACATCACATGATAAATGAAAACGAACAAAAATATTTAATTTAGATTCTTTCAATTATGAACACCTTAATTGCGTGTCTATTCCGTAATGTAATGATGCTATCACTGTTGTAATGACTGTCATGGTTTGCTCTCCTCACCTTGCACTAGAAGCCATAGACTTCAGGCTATAAGACGACGTGGCTCCTATAGATGACGTCATGCCCAGCGATGACGTCATCCCGCTGACGGTGCTGCGCGTTGATTGGCTGACGCTGGCGGTATCCATCGTATCTGCTGATGATTGGTCGAGCTGGTCTTCTGTCGGCGCTTGGTTTAGCATTTTCTGCAAAGAAAAAACTTGTCGTTTAAGTATTGTTGATCAACGTTTAGAAGCTTATGTAGCTTTCGTGTAAGTAAACCTATCTGTATCCTATAAATGCCTTTGTAAATGATAAGAAAATTTTAGTTTTTTATAAGAAAACTGGTAAAACAGGAAGTAGTTACAATAAACATACAGCTCAATAAATAATGCCGGACAATTCACACAGCATTATCTAGCCCCAACAAGTTAAGCAGAGCTTGTGTTATGTGTACATAATACGATACATTACATAGATAGATATTTTTTATTATTATTATAATTTCTAAGCACGACTTGTTGTTCAAACATGTAGTTGCCTACTTTGGTACCTAATTTGTCATCTTTCGAGTTCTCACCTGCATATCAATCCTGTCGAACTGCTGGAACAGATGCCTGTAGATGAGATTGCGTCGCGTGACGGCGTCGTCCGGAGGCAGCTGCGCCCGCACCACCCGCGGAGACCTGGCGTACGCAGACAGGAGGATCCTCTCCGCTGCAGCCCGCACGGAGCCGGCCGCGTGCTGCACGCCTGCTGCGCCGCATTCCGCCAGCCGGCGGACTGTGAGGCCGCTGGAAAAGGGAAATATTTATTTATTTATAAGGAAAACCAGCAGCATATACAAAATATTAAAAAAACAAGAAAATAGGAAGAGGTTATTGAGCTATTTTGTATGTAGAATATTTTTTCTCGAAGCCTTGCCCTTTTATACAATTTAGAAAAAACTGTGCGTGATAGCGCACCAAGTAGTTAGGTATAACATCGCCTTAGGGTTTAATAAAAAAACCTGTTATGATGTTATTATCTCAATAAATAAATAAATATAGGTATAAATAGTAATAATTATTCATAATTATTTTTTATATTATATATACCTAATGTAATGACTTAATGATACACAACACACATCTCATTTGCAGTGCCTTAAACATGGTGCATGTACCTATTGAATAAGCTACTTTTCTAGATAATAGTGTACGAACAAAATAAATAATTAAGGTAATGTCATAACCACTTATGTACAATTACCTACAATTAAGGTAACCTTTGTAATTTATGTTTATTTTATTTATACAGCCTGACATATATTAATAACACTAACGTTGCATATATTGACCTCAATTTTTAATGCACATTCGTCAGATTCAAATTCAACTTTATGTGAGTAAATCCTAAATATTATAATAAAAAAACATTGCGTAATTATTACACAATCAGTACAAGTTACTAATACTATCGCCCACCCACGACCTTTATCTAAAAACCTACTATTGTGTTTATAATATTTTTTTCTGACTCATCATTATCGGCCTACGTGCCGAGCAACCTTTTCAAACAAGTTTTAACAATGACTCAGACGCGGGTCGTTAATTTTGTACGCCATGTCATCGGGGATATAGCTCAGTGGTAGAGCAATCGACTGCAGATCGATAGGTCCCCGGTTCAAACCCGGGTGTCCCCTAACGAATACTTTTTTATGGTAAAGTTCCTGAATTGATCACCATTTTTGTGTACTGTTTTTACACAAAAATGGTGTCGACCGTTTTGTTTCGTTTTGTAGTCGACCTCTTACGGAAGAAAGTTACTTGAGGGTTTAGGTACTAACAATTCCACCTGGCATCAACTACAAAAAATATTTTTAATTAAGTTAAATACTTAGTGGGGACTATTTAACTTAATTAAAAATAATTTTAGTAATAACTTGTCAAGTTTATCTCTTTTTTTTTTTAATATTTCACAATAATTGCATCTTAATCTAAAAGCTAACTTAAACGGTTATCCCGTTTGTCCGTAAGCTCATTAGTCTCTATTAATTAAAACATTTCAATAAAAACAAATATGTATTCGTATTTACCTAATTAAAAAGCAGGCCATACCCTCCCAGTAAATCTAATTAGGTAGTTTGTTTTAAAAAGCTTGTTATTCGTTATTACCTATAAACAAAATATATTATTAGATAAATTATGTAGGTATGCGATGCGAGTAGGTAATCTACTCGCATATAAGTTTGTTAAAACTTGAATTAAATTAAATTAAATTATTTTGGAAACTGATATTTTACCTTACACGGCAAGACCGTATGACATCTTTTAGTCATTTTTTAACTAATATTTATTTATTTACAAATGTGATTTATTTCACATATTTACACAAACAAACATGTTACAATTTAAATAACAAAGGTAGGTATGTAAAACTATGAAATAAAGTCAATGTACCTAATGCAAGACAAAAAAGGGAAATCATTTGATTGTTTGTTCACTTCTAAAAAACAAGCAAGATGGTCATTTTTTTCTAAATAATTTGGGATGGACGTAAAGTAAATGTATCTTTAAGCCCGAAAAAGTATTTTCATTTTTCCGGTTGTATATGTATGTATAGCCTATAACACTCACAAATAACGAACGTGGCTTAATTCTATTGGTCCAAATCGGTTCATTCAGTAGATCCAGAGATTACCCCCTACAAACACCCAAACTTTACCTCTATAACAAGCTGCGCCCCGCGACTTCTAGCCCTTGGAAATCTATGTATCAATGTAAATCTAACCGTTGAAAGTGGGACACGCAGCAATTTTTTTATAACCTTCCTCTTGAATCACTCTGTTAAAAAAACCGCATCAAAATCCGTTGCGTAGTTTTAAAGATACATGCATACATAGGGACAGACATACCAGTTCTTATCAGTGCTGATGCCGTGGCTCAGGATCAGTTGCTCCAACATCTGCAGTCTCGAGAGCGCTAGCCGAGGGTGCATGGACGCAGTTACTGGACGCATCAGCTGCTGCGGTATCATGTGGATACTCCTGCAGAGCTTGGCGTAGTAGCTGTTGGTCCATACCTGTTCTTATCAGTGCTGATGCCGTGGCTCAGGATCAGTTGCTCCAACATCTGCAGTCTCGAGAGCGCTAGCCGAGGGTGCATGGAGGCAGCCACTGGACGCACCAGCTGCTGCGGTATCATGTGGATACTCCTGCATACCTTGGCGTAGTAGCTGTTGGTCCATACCTGTTCTTATCAGTGCTGATGCCGTGGCTCAGGATCAGTTGCTCCAACATCTGCAGTCTCGAGAGCGCTAGCCGAGGGTGCATGGAGGCAGCCACTGGACGCACCAGCTGCTGCGGTATCATGTGGATACTCCTGCATACCTTGGCGTAGTAGCTGTTGGTCCATACCTGTTCTTATCAGTGCTGATGCCGTGGCTCAGGATCAGTTGCTCCAACATCTGCAGTCTCGAGAGCGCTAGCCGAGGGTGCATGGAGGCAGCCACTGGACGCACCAGCTGCTGCGGTATCATGTGGATACTCCTGCATACCTTGGCGTGGTAGCTGTTGGTCCATACCTGTTCTTATCAGTGCTGATGCCGTGGCTCAGGATCAGTTGCTCCAACATCTGCAGTCTCGAGAGCGCTAGCCGAGGGTGCATGGAGGCAGCCACTGGACGCACCAGCTGCTGCGGTATCATGTGGATACTCCTGCATACCTTGGCGTAGTAGCTGTTGGTCCATACCTGTTCTTATCAGTGCTGATGCCGTGGCTCAGGATCAGTTGCTCCAACATCTGCAGTCTCGAGAGCGCTAGCCGAGGGTGCATGGAGGCAGCCACTGGACGCACCAGCTGCTGCGGTATCATGTGGATACTCCTGTAAACAAGCGCACATATACTTGTACCTAGACCAGTCCAAGTTCGGTCTAGAGAGCCATATTAGTGCTCATGATAGAAAGAGGAATCCGTAATATCTAGGGTTGCCGTCATCGAAATTGATGAGTAGGCCTATATAGTAGCCATAATACCTAACGGCCGGACAGTCAGCGACAGTGAGCACGGTGTGCTGTGCAGTAGAGTGTACCCTCGGCGCCGGATCTCCACACGCGCGCAACAGCTCTGGCAGAAGCTTCTCCAAGCATCTGCCTACTTCTGCTGCGCATACCCTGAAAGTGAACCAAATATTGGGTATTTTAGAAGCTGACGCCATGACGTCATGAATCCAGGCCTTCGGTATACGAAAAACAAAAGGGAATCGCGCCAGTTATTAGAACTGTATCATCTACATATATAAGATCGACTGAAAGATGAAAATCGGGTGAGTTGCCCAGTATGCTTTTTAGAAATGGTACAAAAAGTTGTATCATTATTTTTTCCTTTGGGGAGGATTGGGTGTCACTGCGGCCATGATAGGCCAGTTCGTTCAGCCCTGACTGCTGCAGCGCTCACAATTCGCTACTAACCGTTGAAGCTGCAAGGAAGTGTAGGATTTAAGATTAGATTGATTGGTTTTTGATTCATGCTCTTCATTGTGTATTCTATGGCAACATCAACATAATCAGTCAGAGGTGCCAACGAGGGGAGATAATGGAGCTCTGTAGATCAGACATATTCAGTTTGATATGACATGTCACTCCTAATAGGTAGGCCTTTCCATATGTAGAATGTTGCTCTATAGTCACCTGTTGGGCACAAACTCGTGGAACAGCGCCCGCAGCACCTCATTAGCCTGACTGTAGACCGAGAACACCTTGTCGCGCAGTGCGCGCTGGAGAAGCGAGGATGCCGCGCGCGCAGTCTTGTTGGGAGACGTCTTACTGCTGCCGTTGGACGGACAGGTCAGCTCGGAGCGCAGGCGGGCCAGTCCTTCCTCTTTGTCGAGGTAGTTCTTGGAGTAGAACTTTTCTACCTGGAAAGTATTAGATAGGTACGTCTATGAACATCAAACATCAAAGTGTTTTATTTCCCTTGAATCTTACAAGACTCTTGGAATTGTCAAAATTCCAAATACATGAGTGAAACTAGGAAATAAAGTGATATTTTTGATGAGACTTGTTAGTTTTCGAGTTGAAGCAATACTCGTCCCAGATTTTTATCCTCTACACTTGTGGCGAATCGATTTATCGATCGGTACAACACTATTGAGTGTCCCCTCCCTACAGGACCTGCGATTGGGATTGCCCCATTATTATTTTACATTTTCCATGCAATCACGTTGTTTTATTTGTAATAAAAGAATACCACCATCTCCAAATAAACTGCAGTGATTATCCGCTCTTTTATTTACATGGGAAGAGTATTCCCATACACTCGATAATCAATAGTAGCAGGGACGAGTAAAAACTTATATAGTAGTAAGCCTTTTAACAAAAAATATGTTTTCACTTCTCTTGCTCAAAAAGTGTATCATAATAGTGTAGCTTAGCGGGCCTAAAACTCGAGTTTAATACCACGGGCTAAAAAGTATTTTTTCTTTTTAATTTTTGTCTAAAGTCATCAGCCCGTACAAAGCATTCGTTCTCTTACATAAAAACTCGACTTCTTGGTGCTCCGTCAATCTTTTTTTTTGAAAATAGAACCGTCTTGGTGATGTTTTATGAAGGTTGATTCTTCCCTTCACGGTAGAATTTTCTGAAAATTGTCTAATTATTAATTGTTTTATTTTCTCGCAATCAAAGTGAAAAGTAGACTGTTTTACTCGGGCCAAAACCACCCATTATAACTCGGTCTTGTCATCCTCCCTCGCTACGCTCGGGAGTATAACAACCTCGTATATAATGGGATGGTTTAGTCCCTTGTAAAACAATCTACTATTGTATTTATTAATTGATACATTTTTGCAACTCACTTGCAGTTTTGTTGTAGGAGAGACATTACCATTTTTCAAAATCTTGTTCTGCTAAAACTCTACTAGCAATTGTATTCGATTTTATAATTTTAGTAGCTGACCACCCAGATAAATATATACCTAAAATCAAATACATATAAAAAAATCACCAGCAAATCAAAACTCTTTGCGGTTCTCTCACCCAGCTTTTCGACAAATATGGCCTGAATTAATAGTGGTCCCTGGATTCCCTGGTTTAATAGTGTCTGTTTGTCAAGACTCTCGTAAGTATTCGTTGGTGTGGGAACTATCTGTCAAGACTATAAACTTACGAGGGGGTATCCAAAGATCAGTATCGGCAGCGCAGCTTGCTTCCTCTCCCGCTCGTTCAGCTTGTGCTGGCTCGCGCGAGGGTGGGAGGTGGCACTGCCTCCACTGGCTTCCTCCTCCCTGGCCTCTCGTAAGTATTCGTTGGTGTGGGAACTGGGAATACAGAAACCAAATGCTTCACTAAATAGTATAAAACAAAGTCGCTTCCCGCTGTCTGTCTGTCCCTATGTATGCTTAGATCATTAAAACTACGCAACAGATTTAGGTTTTGTATTAGATAGAGTGATTGAAGAGGAAGGTTTATAAAACATCTGATAATGCGGGCGAAGCCGTGGAGTGAAATATAAATGGTTAATGGTTAAGCTTGAACACAAACAGGATGGTTAACCGCACTTGATAGAAACGAGGGAGTCAATTTAAAAACAGAAGGGTTTTGAATCACACTTAGCAAGTGGAATGGTGACCACTGTAAGGCCACCACCTCTTTAGAGAGAGGGCTTTATTGTTGTACTTGGTCTTCTAACTAAGGATAGGAGAAATAGGCGATATCGAAACGCCAAGATTTAAAATACATGAAGTCGTTCTTACTGTCGTAAAGCTGGTAACAGCCTTTCTTCATAAGCTTCGAACGTTGATCTCGGCCCAGCACTCTTGTTTCTCCTCCTAACCAGGGTTCCATTAGCAGCGGTAGGAGTTATGCTCCTTCTCGGGCTATCAGTCTCTTTTCGCAACTCTTCTTCTTCTCTCTTCTGTATCTCATCTTTTATCTTCTCTTCTTGGGTTTGATAGGATTGAGAATAGGACTGTTGGGTTTGGAAAGTCTGTTGAAGGGATAACGATTGTGGTTGGAGGGATAGGATTTGTGGTTGAAGAGATAATGACTGTGGTTGGAGCGGTAATGTTTGTGATTGAAGTGGCAAGGTTTGTGGTTGAATAGGTAAGGTTTGTGGTTGTATAGCTAAGGTTTGTGGTTGAAAGGGTAGAGATTGAGTTTGGGATGGCTGGTATTGGAGGGAATGTGGTTGGTAAGGCATGAACTGCGGGTCTTCTGGTTGGTAGTCTACTTCGTCGAGGATTTGCTGTGTTCTGGTGTGGGTTGGTGACTGAAAAAAAAACAGCAAAATCTGAAACGTTTCTATTGATTTTATTTATTTATTTATTTATTGATACATCTTTAGAAAAAAAAAACTCGCTCAGTATTATATTCGAAATAGGAAAACTACCCTGCCCGAGGCTTTGTACGTACTGTTTCTATGGAAACGTTTAAAGGTTATTTATATTCCATGTGCTAGATTTAGCTATGTGATAAATAAAAGTAGCCTAAGTTCTGTTTGAAAAGGTAACGAACATACATACATACATCCAAAGTGTGGTTTATATCCAATTCGAATACAGGTTACTGAGATCGTCATAAGGAAATAGATTTTTCTTACCTCTGGTTCATTATTAATTTCCTCCTCATCTTCATTTCCATTCGTGTACTCCCCAGGATTTATCGGTGGAACTGGCGAGGCTATGTCCAGGCTGAGGGAGCCAGCAGCGACGGATGGAGACAGATGGTGGGAGAAGTCGTATTCCGCTGGCATTGAAGAGTCGTTTCGGCGGTCGGGCTGGAAAAGGATTACATAGATTAATGAGGATTAATGATCACAGGGACTGTATGGGTGAAAATAATTTTATTTTATTTGTAATGGTTCCGAAACCAACTTGAACCAACTTGCTTGATGTACCCGAAGTAACCTGATCATTCAGTGCAAGGTCGTAGTTATAATAACTTAATAAAGAAGTATTGTTTTTTAGTTTTTAGTCCCAGTGACGAGTTTTATGAATCATTAGTTAAAGTCAGTTGTGAGAGGTGGCGATATACAGTGAGGCATGCGATATCAGCCCACACAGCAAAAACTCGTCATGATGACCACGACCGTTCTGCCAAGAATGCTACGAATCAGAAGATGAAGAATGCTACGAATCAGATAATGTTAACACTAATTTTGAAAAGGGTGTGTTGTGGTAGATGTGCCTAGGTCTATATTCATTAGACACTAAACTGCTTATAAAATTACTGCCGCCAACTTATGGTAAATATGGTTGATGGTTTGAACCTAAATGCATATCTGCTGCGTGGTCGGTTTACCCGAACAAATTTATTTGGGTAAGTCGAGGTGATGATGTATAAAACCGTTTAGCATTCTTGCTAACTCCTAGCAACTTACTCCCTGGTCCTCAAACAGCCTGCACAGCTGCGCGTCTTCCTTCACCCCGCACAGCGCGTCAGAGATCCTGTCCCTCATCCGTCGCGCCAGCTCGAAGTCGTCTCTAGCGGCCGCGGTGCGCTTGCGCAGCCGCCAGCGCCCGATGCGGATTCCGGCGGCGGCTAGGGCTGCGCCCGCGGATTTAAGGCGACGAGCGTATTCGAAGCGCTCCTCTGGATAACGAAATTTTATGATTTAGTAGCTGTTTCCCGCGGTTTCAACCGCGTTGAATTCGAATTTCAGATTTCTTAAATATATAGCCGGGGATAGTGTAGATTCCCAACGGTGATTATATTTCTATTATTGTATTGCTATGGTTCAATATTGCTATTCTATTGTAAAAACTCTTACCAGTAACAGCATTTCTCTTCTTAACATCCAACGCCCGTACCAGATCAGCTATCTCCGTGTCTACGTACATCACGAAGGCGAGGTCATCGTACGGGGAGTATGTGGCCTCCTTGCTGGATACTGGAGACTTCTCCGCGTCTTCCACTTCTTCGCCGAGCACGTTCACTGCCATTAGGGCTACCTGGGAATGGGGAAGAAGATCTTGAGCAGGGCATGTAGACAAATATATACTATATACTTATTTATATACTTTTTATTAGATTCAAACAGCCCAGTAAAAATAACAGAAGAACACAAAACAGAAATATAGGTAAACATAATATTGACTACACAATTATAAATTTATACCACATGTTGATCTTGTAGAAATGGGCATAGATAGAACTTGTATGTTCTTTGCAACGTGTTTGGTTTGAAAAGGTGGTGGTGGTTTGTGTGTAGTCATGAACTTCTTTGTCTTTGTTAGTTGTAGAGATGATGATAGATGGTCTCCCGGGGAAGGCTTTTTTTATCATGGAAAAGCTCTTGCGTCGTCCACGGGCACGAGCTAGTAATCCAATAAGTATGTATATCTATCTATCGTTTTGGCTCCCTAACTACAGCCGAGTTTTGACTTCGCTTACTTAATCTAAAAAAAAAACATCCTAGGGGACACCCGGGTTTGAACCGGGGACCTACCGATCTGCAGTCGGTTGCTCTACCACTGAGCTATATCCCCGATGATGGTTAAGGTGAAAGTTATTTAAATTTTATTCAAAATTGTAAGAATCACGTAGGAGAAGTACGACGAAATAAATTATTAGTAAATACGTGCATTATGTGCGTATCATGCCAAGTGGCAATCCTAGTAATGCCAGCTTATGTTAACTGATCCGGATTAGTTGACAAATCACCTTAAGATATATCTCACAAAAAAATCCATAAAAAAAAATTGCTACGGCGACGGGTCCTACAGACCTGCAGTCGGTTGCTCTACTAATAAACGTCCCACGTCTTTGTAATTGAGTCTTGAGTTTCAATTATTTTTACCGATTTAGAGAGATTACACACAAAATCAATCTCTAATATAAAAAAGCTTGAGAGGAGACCCGGGGCTAATCTGCAGTTGGTTACGAGAAAACCTTACAACCACTGTGCTACGAGTTTTACCTGTTATCGAATCAAATCATGCGTCTCAGTTAATTAACTGGAATACAAATAACATTAAAAAAAATTATCCTAGGGGACACCCGGGTTTGAACCGGGGACCTACCGATCTGCAGTCGGTTGCTCTACCACTGAGCTATATCCCCGATGATAGTTTAGGTGAAAATTATTTAAATTTTATTCAGAGTTTGTAAGAAGCACGTAGGAAGTATGACGAAAGAAATTGTACGTGCCTATAATTTCGTTCCATTTTCAATCTAGCATTTTTATAAATGTCAATTGACCTACTTGATCACTTCCTCAATTAAAACCAGAAAATAATAATAAATAATGCTGCAATATCCACACAGTAAGAGAACTATTGGAGGGGTGTCCAAAATCTATACTATATCTAGACCAGGGTTGGCATGATTAAAACAAGTTGTTTTAAAACACGTGTTTAAAACAGTTTGAAATAAAACGATGTTTTATATTAAGAAAAAAACAGGGTTTAAAACTACCTTTAATTGCAAATGAATGTGTATAAATACCTCAGACAGGCTGTGGTATTTATACACTGCATAGGTAACTCCCCGGCAGTAAAGTCCCGCAGGGAAAGTTCCTATGTAGGCCGTTTTATACACTGCACACTGCATAGGTAACTCCCCGCCGGTAAAGTCCCGCGGGGAAAGTCCCTATGTCGGCCGTCGAAAGAAAGTAATTCACTGGATTAGTGGGTACGGTACCTATTCCCCGCTCTGTCTCTAGTTCTCTACCTACCTACAATACTACATACAAGGTGTATGTAAAGTGTTTTGTATTGATTAATAATAATAATAATTTTTAATAATTAGATTAGAGGTACTGAGATATGCAACAAAAGTAAATATTAATCGTTTTGTTAATTTTTACTAATGTGAATTAGGGAATAGTTTAGAAATGGATTATTTTATTATTCGCTATAATTGATTTGAAATTGATAAGTAAAAAAAACAAATAAAACAAAAAAAAACACTTGTTTTAAACATTTTGAACTGTTTGTTTTATAAAATATAAAAAAAACTGTTTTTTTTCCAACCCTGATCTAGACGGTTAAGAAGACCCCAATCATTGATCTGCATTCGGTTGGTGTAACACTCAGCTATAACTAAAGTTATGTCGCTTTTTACAAGCTTTTCTATTTCTACTTGCCCTGTTAGGTTGGGACAAATTGCAACTGAATTCTAGACCAGCTATCCTTTCCTAACTGATTGAGCTGAAAATTGGCATACCTGATGTAACCCCATTGTCACCATCGCATTGTCACCAAACCATAGGAAATACCTATGGTTTGGTGACAATGCGATGTCATGGTACCATCTAGTTGGTCTCATGATGGAACTCCTAATCGAAACGACAAGTTTGGGTTCGCGGTCCTTAATATAAAAAGTTTGTTCTTTAAAAGGTTTTTTTTTAATATTAAAAATATATATGTTTATTTTATTTTACAAAATAGTAATGGTGGCTTATGCGTGTTCAAATAATCACGTGGAAAACCGGATGAACCGGAAACGGTTGAAATTATGATTAATTATAACAAAAAACTACTTAATAGGGGACACCCGGGTTTGAACCGGGGACCTACCGATCTGCAGTCGGTTGCTCTACCACTGAGCTATATCCCCGATGATTTTGGAGTTGAAAACTATGCTTCTCTAATTCTGTTTTAGTCAGAAGCACGTAGAAGGATGACGAAAGAAATTTTACGTGCGTACATAATTATCAGTTACAAAAAATTATGAAAGTTATGGCATGTAGGTAAATTGAAAAGATTTCTTGAATAGATTGGTTATTATCATGTTCATCTGAATAATATCTGCCTGATAATTTCATTCTGGCATTCAAAGAAATCCTGAGCTCTTTCGGCGATTCGGCGATGATGAAATCACTGGACAGGAATTGAACCCTGATCTTCCGTGCTTTCCTTTGAACCATAGATGCCATCTAAGTAATTACCTGGTCATTATCCTTGGCTGGTGGATGAGGTCCCGACAGCTTGAGCTTCACAAAGCGGGCGATGGTAGGTTCTGGAAGGGCTGCAGATCTGGAAGGACAGATAATAAGATGATCCTTCAGTTCCTATAGTTAGAATAGTCTGTGAGTATTCTGTAATCTGTGATGAAGAGAATACGAGTTAAAAGAGAAAAAGCTTGCTGCTATTTTACATTTGAAATTTGGCTGGGTTCCGATGCCATTTTATTTGTGCTATGTTATGTTCTTTCTCTGTCTGTAGCGGTTGTGGCGTAAGACCGCGTATCGACCTCTCAGCTCGTAGAAGTCGTAAAAGACTAAGAAAACCAGAAGAAAAGCAGCAGCTTCCTTCTTTATACCACCCGACTGCGATCGCCAATTCGCTTGTCAAGCCAGGGGAAGGCTTAGCAAATCTGAGATATTATTTGAAAAATGTAAAGACAAGACTAAACTTTGTATTTTGTGTGTTGTACATAGTTTTTTTAAGATTAGTGGATAAATAACGGCAGGCATGACCCCATATCAGGTGTGTGTGAAACTAATAAATAACTACTACTGTACTTCATTAAGCAGAAACAATTTTTTTGAAGTGAATACCTGAGCTCCCTGGTCCTGGCTTGCGGCGCTGGGGCCGCCAGGGTGACCTTTCCGACGCTGGTGTAGGTGGCGCCGCATGGTGTGGCCGCGCCCTCAGACAGGAGCCCCCCAGAAACCAGGACCTCCACAGATGCCGCTGGAATCATACATTTTGTATCTGTAGCGTTGAACTCTACATAGAAACGTCTTGTGTTAAATTAATATTGGCTTATTACGAACCCTGATCTTTTAGGCCTAACTACGGAGACTCAATACTGAATATATTTATGTTTGTTGACATCACAGGTGATTAAGTATAGATAAATTTCACAATGGTGGACATAGGCCTCCTCTAATGAGTGCCATAGCGCCCAGCTGTCTTCAGCTTGCCACATCCAGCATCTGCCTGCAGTCCTTCGCAGGTCGTCACCCTACCTGGCAGGCTTCCTACACTACGTTTATCGAGTCGCGGTCTCCACTCAAGAACACATTTACCCCAGCGGTTGTCGGTAAAAACGTCTTGTGAACTCTGCCCGTTCAGACCTAGCTACGTAGACTCACGTATGAGCTGATGATGGGCCAGCAGCTGCAGCTTGTGGACGCTGGCGGTGGAGGCGAGCCGCAGCAGCAACTCGTGCGGCGCGGTCCCGTCGGAGCGCCAGCCCCGCGCCGCCGGACCCTGCCCGTTCAGCTCGCATGCTGGGAACGAGCTGTCTTCGCCTGGAATAAGTTACGTGGGTCATGTCATTTTTTATAAATAATGATAAACGTCATAATTTTATGGAATCATATTATCTTATTTTCAACTAGCTGCGCCCCGCGTCTCCGCCCGTGTGAAATCTATGTGTCAAATGGTTTAAAAAAAAAACGCATCAAATTCGCGTCGTTTTAAAGATCAAGTTTTACACAAATCAAATCATGCGTCTCAGTTTGGATTATTGGAATAACATCAAAGAATGACAAAAAATATATCCTAGGGGACACCCGGGTTTGAACCGGGGACCTACCGATCTGCAGTCGGTTGCTCTACCACTGAGCTATATCCCCGATGATATTTTAGTTGTAAATTAATACATATAATATTCAGTTATAGCTAAAAGCACGTAGGAAGATGGCAATCGAAATTGTTCGTGCCTATATCATTTCGTTCCATATTATTGTGTAGCTGCGCGCTGCGGTTTCACCCGCGTGGTGAGATATTTTGGATAATATACTATACATATATCTTTATGAATTGTAGCCTATGTTTTTATTCTGATATTATTATATGTGAAGTTTCATTAAAATCTATTCAGTTAGTTTTTAGTAAAGTCGCTTCACGCTGTCTGTCTGTCCCGAGGTACATAGGTATGCTTAGATTAAATCTTTATAACGACGCGGATTTAGACGGTTTTTTGAATAGATAGAGTGATTCAAGAGGAAGGTTTATATAAACCATCTGACACATAGGTAATCTATCTGTCAGATATAAACCTTATATCTATCACCACGCGGGTGGAACCGCGGGGCGCAGCTAGTACATACTATTAGTAAGGATTCTTATGAAGTTACTGCTGTGCTGACTTAACTCTCGTCTATTCTAAAACCTAACTAATACCTACCTATCGACTAAAGATAAATTAAATGCCCCTCCGCACATGCACCTTCAAGGTTATCTACACATTATGGGACACCCTGTATGTTATTGTTTATTTAAAAAATATTGGTTGTAAGTCACAATATTTACATGCTGACTGTACATGGAACTGCCGATGGCAAATCACCACGCGAAAAACAATATTTTATTTGACGATGGCGAATCAGAACTCAAAGTATGGAACTAAAAAGTAGCAGAGAAAAGGGTCCGATGGCGAATCGCCACTAACTCCAGTAAAACAGCCCTAGCTTTGCACCAATCAATTCATCCAATTACGCTGCCGCTTTAAATATTTGATCAGGCGGCCAGTTAACGATCTACCTCGACGGGTATTCGATATTTCTTTGTTATGTGAACATTTTTAAAATTGCTCTGTTAACTAGTTATTCTCTTGTTATTTTCAGGTAATGAGCAACGTAGAGCAATATACTAACACCAATTACGAATCACTTACAGATAGGGCGCTCATTAGGGAAGGCCTATGTCCAGCAGTGGGCTAATATAGGCTGATGATGAAGATGACTCACCAATAACGTTATAATCAAATCTAATCGCAAGCTGATAATGTTAAGAGTTTATATATTTCGATCGATGAATTCGCTAATGTGTTTCTAGATTTGCTGTTGGCTATTGATAAATATTATCATCTATACACAAGCCAAACTTGACGTAGAAGGTTTGTAAACAAACCACGACACAAAAACTAAAGTTTGGAGTCCAATTTCAGATTTAACTGTAAGCAATATTTATCGAAGGAAGGATCTCAAATCTTTAAGTAATGTACCTATATTACGTATAAAAAGACGCGACAATAAAGTGAAATCTATTAAGTACGAGCGATTTGTTTGCAAAAGTTCTACATCGAGTTTTACTAGTGTACTTACCTATACCTACCGGTGGGTATAGGCATATTATGGGTAATATAGCTACGCAAGTACTATATTAAATTCCTTATCAGCAAATCGTATTTAAATAACTAAACAACGCTAAAGTCATTTAAAACGGGATATTTACCATGATTTGATTTTTGAATTATCCAATATTTCTGCACAGTTTCATGCGCCATGATCACGGAATAACTGAAGGCACTGCGACTGCGAGTTTTTATGGGCAGACATACCGATCTACCCTCATTTTTTGTCTTTTGCTACGAACGTTACCACTACCACCGGTTTCATTATTATCGAACGCAGCTCGATCACGACACACAACACTGACGACGGTATCAGAACGCGACGCGGTTGGTACATCACTTCTTCGGTTTTTGCACATTCTCACAACAATATTGGAAAACTCAAAAATCTAATCATGGTAAATATCCCGTTTTAAATGACTTTAGTGTTGATAACCATGATAGTTTCAAAAATTTTATTACTAAACAACGTTTTTTTTTACATTATACACAGCTATTATATTTTATTTCCATAGTCCTTGGGCCGCCCTACCCTAACAATCCGGCCAGCTTGTTGTTAGGTCGGGCGTCGTCGTCCAATGCAGATGCATTTGAACTAAAAAGTATATATTTATTAGTATTAATACAACGGGTAGTACTAACAGGTTTACACACTGTCGTGGTCACGGGATGACTCTCCCGTGACCACGACAGTGTGTAAACCTGTTGAAACGTCGGGAAAAATAGGTAAATAAACGCGATAAATACCCGTTGTATTAATACTAATAAATATGTGTTCAGATCGCGTAAGTTTAAAAGTATTTTCTAAAAAGTATAATCTGTAGAATATGTGGTGGCGGTCGCTCTGTAAGCTGTTTGTTTTTATCATGGCGTTACCTTTCAGGTCAAAATTATTTACTTTTAAATTTATTAGTACTGTAAATTGTACACTAGAAGAATCCCGGCAAGGTAGTGACTTTACTTTCTACAATAGTTTTCACTACATCTTTGATGTCGCGGTTGTTACCTACTTAGTTCGTTTAAGATAATATATCTACACTTGCGAGCTATAAACTGGAATCACTTCATCACTGGTTTCTGCAGACCATATTTTACAGTTTCCATGGAATAAACTGCAGATTGGTGTATACCATTTGAAAAGAAATTTTGTTAGCTTTCTAACTGAACCGAATGGTATAAAAATTATTTATATTTAATTAAGTTTCCTACCTTCATTTAGTGAATTATTACAATAGGTCGAAGTTGTGGATGTTTAAATTAATAAGAAGTAATATGAAAATATCAAATTTTTATTTAAAATCTTTGTTATTTCCCGCTTAATATTTTGTATTGCCCCCCCTGGCCCTAATGACTGCTTGTAAGGTTTTTCATTGACCTAATGAGTTTCCTGATGGAATCCTGTGGAATTTCCTGCCACTCTTCGATAAGAGCAGTTTTTAGGTCTTCTATTGACGCCGGAGCTGGAGATCTTCCTCGTACCCGCCTTTTCAGCTCGTCCCACAAGTGTTCGATAGGGTTCATCTCAGGGCTGACGGCTGGCCAGTCTATTGTGGGAATCCCGATTTCTTCCAGGTACTGTCTAGTCGCACGAGCGGTGTGGCAGCGGGCATTGTCGTGCATTAGCAGGAAATTTTCGCCAATAAACCCGGCGTAAGGGAGTACATGGCCCAGCAGAATGTCGTTGATATACCTTTCTGCGGTTAGTCCTCCTCCCCGACCTCCACCGGGTACGAATACCAGCTCCGTTTTAGCTTCAATTGAAATCCCCGCCCACATCATATAAGACCCACCCCCATATGCCACTGTTTCCGCTATACAGCATTGTGCGTATCGCTCTCCCGGTCTCCTGTAGACTCTCCGTCGACGGTCGCTGCCATGCAGGCACATCCTAGTCTCGTCCGCGAACAAAACTCGGCTCCATTGCTGTATATCCCAATCTAAGTGATCACGAGCAAACTGAAGTCGGGCTTGTCGGTGGGCTGTAGACAATTTGGGTCCCGTTGCTGGCCTTTTTGTGGCAAGTTAGCTTCTTTGAGTCTTCGCCTCACTGTCCACTCGCTGACAGTTCTCCCTCGAACTTCTCCGAGCTCCCGCTGGACGTCAACGCCGGTTAGATGTCGATTTCGGAGAGAAGTGCTGACAATAAATCGGTCATCTCCCGCCGAAGTGCATCGCTGTTGTCCAGATCCTGGTCTTCGGACTAAGTTTCCAGTCTCTCTAAACCTCTTGTATACTTTGGAGACACAGGACTGGCTCAGATGAAGCTGTCGAGCGATAGTACGCTGAGAGAACCCTTGCTGGATTAGGGTGACGATTTGAGCGGCTTCTATTGGTGTGGTTTCCATTTTCTTGTAATTCCGGTATTTTGAGTGACGTGATATATTGGACTGATGACAAAATTGTATAAATTCCCAGTTTTTATAGGGATTCAGGAGTTTGAAAAAATTGATGTTTCGTTCCAAAAATTTATGTCTTTCTGTTTTCACGTTCCATGACATATGATGAACATTTTTTTCGCTATGATATCGAAAGAGTTTGAAAGCTAATAAAATTATCTTTAAAATAATATACCACAACCTACAGTTTATTCCATGGAAACTGTAAAATATGGTCTGCAGAAACCAGCGATGAAGTGATTCCAGTTTATAGCTCGCAAGTGTACATACCTTTATCTTTATTACAAATGTGTGGCAACACGCTATATCGCAGACAAATAGAAAAACCTTATCTGGTTCATTATTAATTAAATAAGAATAGTTGACTTAAAAAAACACACAATACTAATTTTCAAGAAAACATAATACAATACAATTTGTTTGTACTTTGATTGCTATTTTGTGACAAAGAATAAATACCAGTAGTCATCGTGCCGGTCTCTACATTTCGTAAAGAAATTTTTGCTAAAAGCTCGATAGATCTATACTAATGATTTGTTCCTGTTAGAAAGCGAGACAAAACTGTTAGTTACTGTTAGTAACTGTCAAGTTCTGTAATAATTAAGCATTGAGATGATTTATATCTCATATCATATCTGTAACATAACAAGTCATCAGTCCATCTTTCCAAATAAATTATATTGTATTTTTTGTCTTTGTTCATCATTGATATGTTACCTAAGGTCTTGTGCTTATGTGGTTCATCTTTTCTTTATTTATCATTAGAAGAGTTCGATAAAACTTCTTGAACCTACGTGAGGGAATAGAGCTTGATATTATAACTTTGCTTAGAATTTTTATTATTTTCGCGTACATACTCTAATTTAGTGGTTAATTTATGTTTTTTCTATTTTAAATAAAGATTTAGGCTACCATGCAAAAAAACCTATGAAAATACACGGCCCAGAGGGCACAGCTCGTAAAAGAATGAATAACCAAACTTACTGGTAGCATAAACGACGTGGAACGGAATCCTCTTGGGCATTTCTCATCTCCTGATCTGCCGGCTCCCTTCCATCACTCAGCACTTAAAATAAACAACTTCTCAAATAGCAGCTATTTCTCTCATGATTCACAATAACTTTAAACCAAAAATCACATCAAAAAGAAACTAAACTGGCTGTCGGTTTGTATAACTAAGACTGTGGATGAAATAAAAATGGTCGGGATGGACTGTAAGGCGGATATTGATTTAAGCTTTGCGCTTGCGTAGATCGTAGTTAAGTTCGTTAGGGGAAGGGGAGTATAGGGCAGGCAGCTTACGCTTTATAATTTGTATGATATTGTTGTTATGTATAATTAATATATTTTTAGCTCGAATTACGCTTGCGCTGTGCATATATCCGCAGCCGATTAACAATACTCTTGATTTTTGTTAGTATTGAAAAGAAATCTCACATGGGGAGTGATGGAAACTGTCTGATAAGCTCTCCCGCGAACGCTTTCGCTTCTAAATAATGCATAATGCACACCTTGGTGAGCCTTGGTCATGCAAAAAAACCATGTAATCTATCTATTGTATTCGGTTTAAAAACATTTATTCTCAAATACACACAATGTCACTTACATGAGAAATAAGCTATTATAAAACAGGTGTAAATTAAAAGTAATTGGTAGTCTTCGTCTTCGTAAATATACGTAGGTACTTATACTTACCTATCCAATGCATCTAAAAATTATCTGATTTTGATACTTTTGTATTGAATGCATTTAATGAGTTTATATTTTTTATAATGGCGGGTATTTTATTGTAATAATGTGCAAGTGTGCACCTTGGTACGTACCCAAGTAACAATTTCTGGTTCTATAGTAGTCCAAAACATCTTTTTCCCGTAGTTATTAGTACGCGGGTTGGGTAGTACTAAAAAAACTTGACCTGCGAGTGTTTCGCTTGGTTATATCGCGCTGTTTGACAAAGGGTAATTTAGTATTAAGTTAATCAGTTATCCCGGTACCCATAACACAAGCTAAGCTTGGAACAAGATGATGCTGTGTGGATGGATTGTCCAACATTATTTATTTATATTTATTTTTATCAGCACCTCAACGGGGCGGCAAGCTCTAAAGCCGATCTGCGTTACAAGGCGTAATCAAATCAGTAATGTAACTTATTACACAGCGAGCGTTTCTTCAGCCAGTTCGGGGAAAAAAGCGCCGCTCGTAATCTATATATATATAAAAGAAAGTCGTGTTTGTTACAACACTTATAACTCGAGAACGGCTGGACCGATTTAGCTGAAACTTGGTGAAGAGGTAGCTTAGAACCAGGAGTCTAACATAGGAGTCTAACATAGGACTTTTTATCATTTTAACCATTTGACTAGACCCGTTTTTGTAGTGCCTCAGGGATGTTTGCTCAGAATCGAACTGACGGCTTTCACGCCGTCATTCGGAAGAAAACAGCATCCCTGATGAGCAGGACGAGGGCGAGTCACAACAGCATCCTACAAACTGTGGCCGGGCGTATGTCCCCTATATGGACACATTTTGTCCAACGTGTTGCTCCAGCGTGTCGATATAGCAGCACATGATTTATTCTTAATTATTATTTAGTTTATTGTAAGATAATTTGTATACTTTTGAACTTAATTTTATTTGTGACCCTAATCTAATTTAATTTTAATCCCATTCTTATTTATTCAATGTATTAATGTTTTATTATTTATTATGATTTAATTAATGTTATAATGTTTAATTTAATGTATGCTATGGATTTTATTATCTGAGATAAATAAATACAATACAATACAATACACTAGACACATCGATTCAACGGGGGCGAAGCCGCGGGGCACAGCTAGTATGAAATAAAACATAGTCGGTAGTTATAAATCAGTCGTTTATTAGCGTCATGATAGGACAGGGTATAAGGTTGATTATGGTACAGAGCAGTAGTCGCCCGGCGCGGCCCTCACTATCCAGTCTAGTAACTGAGTGACGCGCGTTTGCACTCCGGGCTTTGCACCCCCGCAAGAGTCTCCGAAAGATACGATGCCAACAATGAAGTCGCGACCGGTTTGAAGTTCGGCGTACAGGCATGGGCCACCCGAATCGTTCTGAAAGGAAAATTAATCTTTAGGGGTGATATTATGGAGTGATCACAATAACATGCGGTCTTTGGGGACTGCCGATACAAGTGAAAACTAAGTAATTTTATATTTTATTTATACTGGGAAGCAAGCAGTAACGATGACGCGAGATTCACGCTTTTTATTAACTCAAAAAGTATACTATATACACAGTTAGGAAAGCGTTTGGTAACGATGAAGCGAGTTCCATGATTTGCGATTTGTTGACCAGCAAAAGTGCTCAACGCACCTAAAGAAGTTTTCACTTCAATATGGTGCACACGTGGCGATCACGATAGGTCTATAATGGCCGTAGTGATACGAAAGCCACCTTAAAATAATAATATGGTTGATATTGTTAATAATCTGAGTTATCCGTAGACTAATTTTAATTCTCGTAGAAGGATGAAATCAACATTTCAAACAGACAGAAAAAGGAGTAGCTGTATTAGGTATTAGTCAATCAAGATGATACAAATTGAATTATAAAAAAATCGTAGGCGGTCACAGTAATTGAGAGCGTAGAGTCGGTTTTAAGTTTAAAACTTTGAAACTATCATGGTTATTTACATACAAGAGTCATTTCAAATGAAATCATGGCAAATACAAATGTCTCTTAGTTTTAACTTTTTCAAAACAATCAAATTATTGTCGTACGATGTACGTAAAAATTTTAATTTTTCTAATAATCTGTGCTTTCTAATAATTTCTGTAAGTTGTATTTTGTTTGTTTTTTAATTTGTTAATCTTAGACTGTTGATATTTTGGATTTTCTGTTTTAGAGTGTAAATCTCTTATTGGCCGGAAGTTAGATTACTAAGGTTTAAACTGTTTCAATTAAGGGCTGTTGATTTAATTTAAACAATAAAAATAATATTACGACGTTCTCAATAATTTGATTGTAAGAGCATTTCTTTGCATTTGCTGACCCTGCTAGACAGGTAGAATGATCTAGAATGGAATAGAACAACATTTATTTAGACACAGGTACAAAATACAGGCATAGAATAACAAACAGCAAATAAAGTAGTTTATCATGGGGATAAGTAACACAAATAGGTGATATTAAGAAAACTAAGACTACCTCCATGACCCTGCGCCGTAATAGGGGTTGGCTCAGCGTGTGCTGAACATTATTATATTCAGTGCTGTTTTTCAGCCAAAGACCTTAAATACTAATTGAAGCTAACTGAAATTATCTATCTAGAGTTATTTATATATATATATTTAATTAGCTATATATATTATTATTTTGTATTGAACTAAATGTATTTATTAGGTTTATTGAACTATTATTTTTTAATTTATGTATGTATATTATAATCTCATTCCGTATTGTATTATTAGTCTAATTTGTCTCTTGTACACTTCCTCTATCTATTCCATCGCCACTCCTGTAAACCTAAGGTTTGCTGGAAGAAAACTCTAGCTCAGGGTTAAGCTCGCCTATGTACATATCTTTTTAAATAAGTTATTTTTAAGTTTTATATGTGTACAATAAAGAATTAAAGAAGCCAGATCTAGAGTGATATTCCCCTACATCCTATGTACCTGGCAAGCATCCCGCCCCGGGCTCCTGGTACAGATATGCCTGCTGGTGACCGCAGTGCTGCGCATGCACTCCTGCTGGCTGATCACTCGCAGGTCGACCTTCTGCAGGTTTTCTGTCACGGGCCCGCCGAACGAAGTGGTGCCCCAGCCTGGGCGACAAGGGAAAATATATTTATTTATGAAACAAAAAGCTTATATTTAGGTAAAAATAGAACATAGACTGCAGGGCTGCAGGCAGATGCTGGATGCGGCAAGGTGAAGACAGGGCGCTATGGCGCTCATTAGGGAAGGCCTATGTCCAGCGGTAGAATACTATAGGCTGATGATGATGATGAGAACATAGACTTAGAGACAAACTCCAGTTTCCACTTGAAGCTTGTAAAATAACTGGGAATCAGTCTTGGTGCACCCTGTATCGGAGCGCAGTCAGTGCATTCCGCAGTGTTCGTGCAGGCTCGGGAGGTCCCGCCGACCGAGGATGCCCGAACACTGCGACAATGATCTACCTACACTGTACGGGCGAATCCATTCTGCATTCATTCATTCGTTTATTTATTACCTTATTGGCAATTAATTAACCTACTTACCTAACTTTTTCATGTACTCACTTTTTATCTTAAGATGCCCCGAGGAATGTAACATTCGGGTCAAACCCCTACGGGTTTAAAGAGTGTTAATTATAAGAAATAATGTATATTCTTTAAAAATAAATAAATACAAATACAAATAAATACAAAATACAAACTAGGTACTCATTAATAATATATTGGGTTATTAGGAAAAATAATAAATTATTTAATTAAGTTTCATAATTTAACCCGGAATACATTACTTAAAAAAGGGTATAGTTCAAATTAATTAACGATTACATGTTGATGTAAATTGATAACAAAGGCGACCTTAACCCTAAAAAGAGTTCTCTTCCAGCAAACCTTGAGAGTGAGAGATACAAGAAAATTCGTGTTGTTTTTTAAGTTTACCTAGGACTGTGAGGTTGCTCCCAGTAAAGTCTTTGTTGACAAACTTGAAAGGTAAACAGACAGCGCCCACGTTGGCGTTGAAACTGATCGGCCCTTGAATCCGCAATACCGCCATGTCGTAGTCATTTGTGTTGCTGAAACACAAATACAATTTATATTATAATAATCTGTTAATATAAAGTAAGAATTTGCAATCTGAAGAGGCAGTGGGCCGGCCATATCTCGCGAAGAACAACTACCGCAATATTTCTTGGCCCTATACCCTATAGATACTAAATAAAAGTGAAATTGGTTGACTCAAATCAAAATACCAGAATTTTTTATTTAATCAAGCTTTTACCTACTTGTTGTAAGACGGATGAATGGTGTAGCTCACCACGTTGTATCTCTGGCCTGAAATAGTAAACGCATTTAAAAATTGAAGACGAATGGAATTCGATTGTTAAAGTTATATATGTACAAACCACGACACGTATCGTGGGCTGGTCCACCAGTTCAAAGTCGCTCAGCGAGCTATGGAAAGAGCTATGCTCGGAGTTTCTCCGAAGGATAGGATTCGTAACGAATACATCCGACAGAGAACCGAGGTTATCGACATAGCTCAAAGAATTAGCAAGCTGAAGTGGCAGTGGGCCGGACATATCTCGCGAAGAACCGACGGCCGATGGGGCAAACGTGTTCTTGAGTGGAGACCACGACTCGGTAAACGAAGTGTAGGACGCCCTCCGACCAGGTGGGATGACGACCTGCGAAAGACTGCAGGTAAATGCTGGATGCGGCAAGTTGAAGACAGGGCGCTATGGCGCTCATTGGGGGAGGCCTATGTCCAGCTGTGGACTGTTATAGGCTGATGATGATGATGATGTACAAACCAGAAGTAATTTAGGAAAGTATGTCTGAAAGTAAGTCTGGAAAGATATCTGTCTGCATTTTGCAGATGCAGTGTGCAGATCATTGTGCATTTTGTATTATTTTTCACATAAGCAAATTTCAGGTACGTAGTCAAGAAAATAATATATCCAAAAAAATTATAAATTCAAGAATATCTTTATTCTATTGGCTCTCATTATGGAGAAGCTTTTGTCCAGCTGCGGACTAAAATAGGATGACGGATGTTGTACCAAAAAACACGCAAATTGAAGAACAAGCCGATATTTAAAAAAAACTTATGAATTTGAATAAATCCAAAAACAAACGTTGACTCCTCGAAGCCCGAAAGCACTCCCTTTCAGCTTAGTTCGCATTACGAAGCATATTGTACATTTTTAAAACAGTCATTCACCTTGATTCTTGTTGCTGCTTCCCACGACAACCTGCAACTGGGCAGCGGTCCAGCCGTCCAGACAGTGCGCTGCCGTCAGCACATACGAGTTTGTGATGATGCCGCCTCCACATATGATCTGTGCTGGGCTGCTGCCTCTCTGGATGAGACCGGCCATCATCGGGAACTCGTTGGGGCCAGCATTAGTGCCGCCTACGATGCGGTTCTGTGAAATGAAGAGTGGTTTACGGTGAAAAATTAATAAACTTTTGCGGTTTTTAACATATTAACGATGATTTATCGGGTATTTGTCGCCCCGTGTCCTCAGTCCGCTGTAAGGCGATGAAAACGTAGGAGAAAAAAATTGAGCGAAACCTTATTTCATAGAAATTGTAAGATCACGACGCAAATAAAGTCAATTTTAGCTTGTACCTCTCCGTCAGATCGCTGACAGGCTAAAAACTGTCTTTCTGCGTCGAAATACGATATCTTCTTATACCTACACGCAGATTCACCCGCGTGGGAATCTATGTGTCAAATGGTTTATAAACCTTCCTCTTGCTTGAATCACTCTATCTATTAAAAAAACCGAATCAAAATCCGTTGCGTAGTTTTAAAGATCTAAGCATACATAGGGGCAGGGGCAGACAGACAGCGGGAAGGAATTTTGTTTTATACTATATAGTGACTATCCAAACTGAGCAAGGCGAGACAAGGCACAAACTGAGTATAACACCTAATTTGTGCACTAACGCGCGTGTAAGGCCACTATAATTCACCTGTTTCCTGACGCCGCAGCTGCAGGTTTGAGGCGGTGGTGTGGACGCCTGCGCAGTCAGGTTGCAAGTGAAGCGACCGCCAGCGCTGTTGCCGGGTACCAGCAGACCTAGGAGAAAAATAATAACGTAGACGAGGCAAGAAGACAGAAAGAAGTAATCAACCGCCGGATGAGTAGTTGTATGTTTAGTTGTGATACACAAACACAAAACACACGCTAACACAAAATGTCGCGAGTTCTACATATTTCCGCGGAAATAGTAGATTATGCACCTGAATGTAAAGCAATGTCTTACGCCACATGCGTCATTGAATCATCGTCGCCATCGTCGTCGACTATACTTGAAATAGACGTAAATTTAGGCCCACACAACTAAAGCAGAGATGTGTGGAGATGTCTCTATTTTGATATCTCGCAAGCTATGTGTTTGTTATGTTGGGAGTTCTTAATAAATAAAAATATAAACACGCATCGCATCTTGTCGGGTCGCGTGTTGTGTCAATAGTGTGTATCCGGTACGTTGCTTTACTCACCAATACTTAGATTCTGATTAACAGATAGCAGTCCGTTCAAATAGCCAAGGCCGCAGTAGTACTCCGCGTTGTTCAGCAGAGGATCGCCGGTCCGCGAGACCAGAAACCGGTCCAAGACACAGTTTGTAGTCTGGAGGATACAAGGATGATTAGAGAAACTATAAAATCTAACTAAGAAACTGACCTGCTGTCATTTATTGATTCGCAGATCAGTATCATGAGCCCGTATACGTCCACTGCTGAACATAGGCTTTCCCTGTAGGGAAAGCCTATGCGGTTTAGGACCACTATTTGTCCACTATTGTCGTCAGTCCATCGAGTGGGAGGTCTTCCCACACTCCGTTTCGCATTGCATCGCGGTCGCCACTCGAGAACCTTTACCCCCAACAGTTATTGAATATGCAAGCTGCTCATCGCTATTCCTCCTAATTCTGAGAGCTATGTCGTCAGTTACTTGGTACTTCTGACGGAGTTGCGTATTCCGGATTCAATATTGTTGAGAAAATCCAAGCATAGCTCTCTACATAACTCGCTGAGCAACTTTGAGCTTATGCACGAGACCTAGGTATATAGTCAGCGACCAATTCTCGGATCCGTAAGCCTGGTAACAAAAATTGGTTGAATTTCGGATATATCAGGCTAAGCCAAGTTATAGTTCTATAAGTCAAGGCTGAATAAATCAATAAATAAATAAATATTAGGCAAAAAGCCTGCCCGCGGCTTTGCATTGAGCATGCACGTAACAAACATAAAAAAATACAGTCGAATTGCGAACCTACTCCTTTTTTGAAGTCGGTTAAAAATAAAACACTTCAGTTCAAAAAGTTTGAACGATTCTTACCTGAGGCATCTCCAGATAGCAGTCGAGCCGACACTGGTACCCTGGGGCGCACTGGAATTGCCAGCGGCAGGTGGATGGCCGGTTGTAGCTGTAGGGGTAGTTGCGGCTCGAGATGACGTAGCGCTCGCCTGGGTTTACCTGGAGAAGTGAGCAGCTATAGAGTCCGCGCCACCACTGAAGTCCGATAGGCGGCGCTGCTTTCGCAGAACTAAATGTTGCTGTTATTTAGTTCCCGCTTTTGCCGTAGACTTCAGTGGTGGCGAGCACTCTACTTAATACACTGGTACGTGAAAGATTAAGGCATCTCATTGTAATTAGTTCTTCACTTCTCTGGCTGTGTGTCATACTCAATATATTTATTGTTGTATTCACATTAGCTTAATTGGTAGGTGATTAAGTATAGGTAAGTATCACAATGTGAATCCTAGTGGGCGTGAACAACAAGTGGAAGGCAAACCGAGGTTGTTTTTGGTAAAGAAGTCATTGGGTATAGCATAGCGGATGTTTCGGGACTAAAACTATATACATTTATATAGGTCCCTATAATATGGCAAAGATCATAGCAGCCTACGGGGTTTAAAAGTTGTTTTTAATCTTATCAACCAGTACGACAAAATCATTATTCTCTTACACTGGACTTTTCAGTGTTCCATCAAACATGCATATGTTTTTTTTTATATTATAGAACTGAAAGCATTTGTCACGTGTCTTATGGAAATATGTACTTTAATTATATTATTGTTTCTGTATACGTCCACCTGTAAGATTCTAAAATGACTAATTATAAGAAGATATCATGAGAATTGGTAGGGAATTCAAAAACCCTAACACTCTTATCCTACTGTACAATAGCTTCGTCAGGTCAATTCTTGAATATGGATCAACGGTTTGGAATCCCCAATATAAGATACATATAGAAGAAATACAACGAATTCAGAATACATTTTTGAAACATTATTCATTCCGCTTTCCAACAGCCCCCACGGACTCTATAGTAGATCTTGACATTCGTCGCACTTACGAGATCATGTGTTCGTATATAAATTACTAAATAATCAAATTGACTCCCAGTTCTTACTTGAAAATATTTATAATATTTGTATTGCCCACGGGCTTCATCTAGGAAAAAGAAAACTTTTTGGACTCCAACCTCTAGAACGAATTATAGGCAGAACATATTTCTGAACAGAGCTTGCAATAATTATAATAAATATGTATTTCAATGAAATTGATATTTTCAACTCAACCTTTGTCTCATTTCGTAGAAGCATTGCTGCAAATGCTGCCGCCTATAACTGACGTAGTTTAGTTTAAATTATGTTAAAACTCTAATGATCTGTTCACTAGTTTTATGTTTAAATTTGTTAATAGTGGAGACTTCACTGGTCTATGTAAATCCTTATTGTAACTCTTTATACTAGTGGTTTCTTCTCACTTCTTCCACTGGTGGTCAAAAAATTGAAGTGAACTATAAAATATGACCAGTCTAAGTGCTTATTTGTAAGCTTAAAGAAATAAAAACTTTTCATTTTCTTTATAATGTCAATGTACTGTCTGTATTACAAATAAATAAAAATAAAATAGGTAGGTACTTACTTAGTCGACCAGTGACCGATAAGATTGTAAGGACCTATCTTAGTAATCTACAGATAAAAATCTACATGGATATTCAATTTAATAATTAGAAAAAGTGATAAGGTACAAAAGAAAATTCTAAGGAAAAAATATTTTATTATGTATGCTTAGAGAGTGCAACAGTTACATGTGTACTAAGCCGAAAGGTGATTTTCTGGACCCCCTCATCATAATCGGCAGTAACTTCGCAGGAATAAAAAAAAATAGGGTGTATTGACGACAAGCAAACCCATCAGTCATTGCCTTGTCTAGTAATTGTTTAAAACTGTTTTAAACGACAAGGCAATGACTTACTTTTTACTTATTATCATCTACCTATGTATGCTTATCAATTAATAAAATTCGGAAATTCTGAAAATATTTTTTCTCGGTCTATGTACGATTCTAAACCAACCTTGAAATTTCGGTCCTTACTTCTTGTTACAACCTATAGAATAGAGGTAGTGATTTTACTTACCTTTTGGAAGAAATCACAGTCTGGGTCCTGAGACAGCACTTGTCCGAACAGAAAAATGGAAAATACCAGAAGCATATCTGAAAAAAAAACAAATCTATCAAAGACAAGGAGCTTTTTCCCGTGATTTGATCTGGCACTTGGACAAAACTTAGCAGCACTTATAAATCATGTAGGTTAGCTTATACAATACAATACAAAACTTAGCAGCACTTATAAATCATGTAGGTTAGCTTATACAATACAATACAAAACTTAGCAGCACTTATAAATCATGTAGGTTAGCTTATACAATACAATACAATACAAAACTTAGCAGCACTTATAAATCATGTAGGTTAGCTTATACAATACAATACAATACAAAACTTAGCAGCACTTATAAATCATGTAGGTTAGCTTATACAATACAATACAATACAAAACTTAGCAGCACTTATAAATCATGTAGGTTATAGCTTATACAATACAATACAATACAAAACTTAGCAGCCCTTATAAATCATGTAGGTTAGCTTATACAATACAATACAATACAAAGATACTGTATTGTACACCGAGATAGAACATTACAAAAAGACATTACATTCTACAAGTATAATGGGCGGCCTTATCGCTTAGAAGCGATGTCTTCCAGGCAACCTTTGGATGGAAAGAATTAAGCTTATCTTCTTATGTGAAAGAATTATCAAAATAGGATAAATTCGAACAACAAAGCTAGGGCATTCGAACTTACCTACCTCTAGATTCGTACCTAATTAAAGATTTTTTTAATACGAATTATTATGGCGCTCCTTATTATGCTTAGTGGTTTTGCAACTGTACCTAAGAGACACAATCATTAACTACAATAACATCTGTTTAGTAAGAGTAATAAGAGTAATAAAAACACTTATCCATGCTCTACCTATCGTGAAGCCTGTGACTCTACCAAAAAACTCTCTAACTTGCATTATAACCTTTTTAATCGACGTAAAAAAACAAAAGAGGAGAAGTTTCTAGGTTATTCCATATCGTAGATTGTACTCTACATATGTTCAGTCTACGTTCTATATGTATGTATTTTTATGTACATATGTTATTAAGTGTATGTCTTCAATTATAGAACGATTTGGAAAATTCTTTCGCTTTTGTATAACGATCCCGCGGTGGCCCAAAAAAAAAAATTTATGAGAGATAAGTAACTGTCCCAGAAATCTAAAAAAAAAAAATTTGAATCGGTTCTGAGGTTTTTTTTAGTTTGGCGTTGAGTTTCGCATATACTCGTAGGTAATTTTTGCCAGTATTTACCCATTGAAGGTTAGATCTCACATCGACTAGCAAATGTAAATTGTGTGCTTAATAGTATTTCTTTCACACCATTACATACAATTTAAAATATGTAGTGGATTTTTAAGGAGTAGCACTATTTAACTGTAGGTGGCACTTAGACAAATATTGGTAATTATTTAATTAAGACATTTCACATATTATGTAAGCATGACGAAACATCTGAATAAACTTTGAAAAACCATTCCTAAAAAATATATTTTTCTTTAGTCAGAAGATATGTAAGGTATTGTAAATTTTGTTGGAGAACTGAAGTATAAAGAAACTAAATATTAATGTACTATGTGAATCTGTCTAAAATAAATAATAATAAATAATGCTGGAGAATCCACACAGCACCATCTAGCCCCAAGGTAAGCAGAGCTTGTGTTATGGGTACTAGATGACTGATGTACGATTACATAGATATATATTTTTTATTATACATAGAAAACGTCCAGAACACCCGGATTAAATATCTGCAGATCGTACACACACAATTGTTCCGAGGCGGGAATCGAACCCGCAACCTCCTGCGTCGCAGGCGGACCTTCGCCCACCGCGCCGCAGAGGTCGTCTATCTATCTTACGACCTAAATATCTATAAGAAGTAAAGCAATGTAGACGCAGCCTCAGTATAAGTATATATATTTCTATATGTGTACTGTGACGCAGCTCTGGCGTAGTTCAATAGTCAAACGAATCCCTTAAGGTAGTGGGTTCAATACCTCAGCAGTTGATCTAATGGGTAACAATAACAACTAACATACTCTGGTTGTTCATCATCGTAAGCCCACATACGTCCACTGCTGGACCTATGTCCACAGACGATGCATAGGGATTGGGGAGGTATACGCCTTCTCCATACAACGCCACTCATCATGGGGCTGTTCGTACACACCACACTTGGCAGGTAGATTGATGATCGCTTGTGTTTACGGTACTGAAGTATTAAACCAAAAGTCATTTAATTCATAATATTTACCATGATTTGATTTTTGAGTTTTTCAATATTTATGCACAGTTTCATGCGCCAGTCATTTGGCACTACTAGTAGAGTCAAGGGAAATTTTACTTTCCCGTGACACCACCATTCTTATTGGCTGATTAAACGCATATTTTAAAATCTCCCATGGATTATCTCATTACCAATGGCACTAATAATACTAAGAGTGAGCGTGCAAGTGGGCCATCTATAAGGGCTATTATATTTCCCGTGAAACTACTGGCTACAGTGTAGTGTCACTGGAAATGAACTTTTACCCGTAGCACAACCAGTAGTGTCACGGGAAAGTAAAATTTCCCTTGACTCTACTAGTAGTGCCAAGCGGTAGTGCCTAAGAAAAGAAAGGAAAATATCCTGTTATAAATGACTTTTGTGTAAATAACCATGACAGTTTTAAAAGTTTAAAGTATTAATCATTACACATGTCTACAATAAACCAAAATAAATTGACTTACTTTTTGATGAGCACCAGAACATATCGGTAATTTGGAATTAATACAATTCCCACTAAAACTTCAGTCCTTGCAGATCGAGGGTCGAGCCCATAAACAGTTCCACTTTTCTCTTTATTATTAAAATCACTGTCTGTTATCAGTTTTAACCGCAATCATTTGTTTTCACTTACTACTTTTGTGAACGAAAATAACGATTCGAAACTATAGGTACTACTTCAGTTTACTTTTATCTAATAGATAGGCTTGATAATAAGCATTTTTATTACCATATAACTGTTTTAAAAAAGGTAGTTATTTTGCTTTTAATCACGATTCTCAAAACACTTACACTAGCTAAGCTATCTTTTCATAAGACCTAGATTTCTAGATCAATTACCAATAAAATAATTATCTTAAGTAATAATACAATAATTATAATAAGTAAAATAACTACAATAAAGGAATTTCTGCAAACTCTTAAGATCAAAATAGGCTACTGAAAAACAGTGCTGTAGCTAATATACGGGTCGTGATGAGTTAGGTATAGTATATAGGTAGGTACACAGATAACGGCAAGGTTTCATAGATAATACGCTTTGTTATTTATTGTCTGGAAAGGCTGCTTGTTTTCCTCGTTTCTGAATTTTCAAGAGTATTCATCATCAGTACATTCAGTCCAGTCGACGACGGTACGAAGTTAATTTGTCTAAACTTCGTCACAGCGCAGTACCTACCTCCACTAGCATCGTATGGGCGATCTGTTCCGTGTTGGTATCCCCCCAATACGATGGCTCCCCCTTTCCCTGCCAAGATGGTAGCACTCGGTAAATTCAAAATATAAAATCCCCTCAAAATCGGGAAAATGTACAATTATATACCTAGCCTGCAAAAGTAAAATTATAAAATTCACGGCTTTGACGTTAAATAATTAACCTTCATCTCTCTTATGATAAGAAGCACACCGACGGTAATCAAACCTTTGTGATAGGGGTAGGTACTGCTAGGTGCCTACATACCTACTATAATTTGATCATTAACATCACACAAATTCTTTACATAGTATAAAATGAAGTTGTTTTCCGCTGTCTGTTCGATCGAAGTCGCTTCCGCTGTCCTTTCGCTTAGTTTTCAGAAATTGAAATAGACATAGACGGGGCGGGTCGTTAGTATATATTATAAATGCGAAATTCAGATGTTTGTGATTTCTTCGCGCCAAAACTACGAAACCAATCGGGCTGAAATTTATGCTAGATGTAGCACTAAGCCTGAATCCAACAAAGGCCTTTTTTTCCATAACACATTTCCCATGAGATAGAAATAAACTTTCTATACTCCACATAACGTTTCCATATAATAACGTGCGAAGCCGCGGGCAAAAATAAATCATATTATCATAAACGAGTTCTACCTAATAATAAGAACACATTATCAACCACAGTCCACAGCCTATGGTAGGTATCCCACCCAATGCTGGGAGTAAGTTGCGGAAAATTGAAGCCCAATAGACTTGACTAGAAATGGCGACTTGTCGTAAGCACAGGGAGGCCCCCTTTGCTTACGACAAGTCGCCATCTCTATTGGGCTTCAATTTTCCGCGACTTTTACTAAGTCGTCAACACAATTTATTATTCGTTGGTAATTTACTTAAAATCGTTTGATGTTGAACCTTGGTTTTAGACAATGGCCTTACTTTTATCCTTTAATAAATAGAATTTAAGTAATACAAGGTAGACCAAATTTTTTCTATTTTATCTAAAAGAAATAGACAAGTTCCTGTAAACATTTTTATTTACAAAACAAACGACCTACATACCGTGCTATAAAGTCTACAGCTATAAAATAATAATAAAAAATAATAAAATAATCATTTATTTTCTCTTCACAAAAAGGTACATAAAATACATAATAAAACTATCTACATAATGTATTAAATTTAATTCAATAAATATTATTTATATATATTTTTTTTATTAGTAATTTGTATTTTTTAATAATCATATTCAGGCACGAGAAGTGTCGTAGTAGGTGCCTGCTTACTCTATACTATTATAATACATACTTTTTACTCTATACATACTCTTTGGTGAAATAACCGTTAAACATTGAATGACAAGGAACTAAGTACAGTTACCTACATAACCTTATGAAGAGTTGATGACACCACGTTAGTATCTTATCGCTCTAAACTTGACTTAGGCAGTTGTCTCACCGGGAACGATTAACGAGTAGCGAGCAGAGCTAGAATGTAGAAACGAGTCGGCGTGAAGCGGGGAGCGAGTACGCAGTTCCGATAGTTGTGTAGCTTGGCTGTAAGTGAGTGAGCGATTACTCGTACCACTCGCTCGCGGCGGCCAAACGACAGTCCGCATTGTAGAGAAATGACCGCTCGTTGCTCTCTCTGCGTGAGTTTTCTGATCGCTGAGCGAGTATCGCTGAGCGAGTGTTCTTTTCCTGGCTCTGGTCGCCCAGCGACAAACTAGTGAAGCGAGTCCTCGCCGGCAGTGTGAACAGTCAGCGATCAACTATTTGTACCTATATGCATCTCTTTTGTTTACACGGAATGTGTATCTAACTGTACGTTTCTTGAGCGAGAAAATAGCCGATAGTCGTTTTCTCGCCGGCGGTGAAACAACTGCCTAACTCGATGACTGCTTTCTGTCTGCCAACAAGCGCTCATTAGAATGACAAGAGAATTAGTACAGCTACGTACATTATCATATGAAGAGTTGATGACACCACATTAGTACCTTATCGCTTTAAACTTGGCTTACTCGATTACTGCGTTCTGTTTGCCAACAAGCGCTCATTAGAATGACAAGGGACTTATTACAGCTACGTACATTATCATATGAAGAGTTGATGACACCACGTTAGAACCTTATCGCTTTAAACTTGACTTACTCGATGACTGCGTTCTGTCTGCCAACAAGCGCTCATTAAAATGACAAGGAACTTACTACAGTTACCTACATATTAACCTGATGAAGAGTTGATGACACCATGTTAGTATCTTATCGCTTTAAACATGACTTACTTGATGACAGCGTTCTGTCTGCCAATAATTGTTATTTAGAATAATAAATAATTAAAATAAAAAATGCTGGACGATTCACACAGCATTATCAAGCAAGCCTTAAGATAAGCAGAGCTTGTGTAATGATAATGAATGACTGATATACAAACACATTTTACATACTACATTAATTGATCATTATTATTATGTTTTTAGAAAAAAAACCAGAAGACTCTGATATCTGCGGATCGTACAAACATTTGTCCCGAAGCGGGATTCAAACCCTCCCATCGCAGGCGAACCTAGGCCCGCCGCGACATAGAGTTCCTCAGATAATGACAAGGAAATAAATTAACTACCTTGTAAGCACTTATTTATTACCAAGTTTTCGATTAACAGAATTTGCCTTTTTCTTGGGCCTCGAGAAGTCCACTTTACGTAATTGAGACTTGGGAGTATGTACCTAAGTATATTTTCACTCTTTGCCTTTCCCTCTCCCCTCTCTATCCTGGAAATACCCCCCATCCCCTGGAACGAGTTTAACATTCCTACTATCATCTTTAGAGTTCCTAGGTTCATCTCTAGTCCTAGAATCATCTCTGGGTCTGGGAACATCTTTTAAAGTCTTCGGGTGATCTTTAAAAGTCCTAGTTTCATCCTTAAAAGTCCTGATTTCATCTCTACTCTTTGAATCATCTCTAGGTCTTGAGCCATCTTTGGTCCTGTTGTCTTCTCTGGAAGGCCTATGACTATCCTTTGATGTCCTGGGAACATCTTTAATGTTCCTGGGGCCATCTTTAAAGGTCCGTGGTTCATCCCTGAAGCGCCCAGCCTCATTTTCAGATGGAGACTGTTCTAGTGATGTGTCGATGATGCCTTGTAGTCGATATGTGTTGGTCTGACTCAGTCTATGAACAAAAGTGATTTTACAAGGTTGATAGATTTATGTTGTGCTATAATATCAAAAGTCTATAACTTAGTGTACAAATCTTCAATTTGCTAAGCTGTGCTGTTGCCTACTTTGAAACTAGATGGCGCTATAAAATATTTAGACACTAACCTGACTTAAGTTATTTAAAAGGGGATATTTACCATGATTTGATTTTTGAGTTATCCAATATTTCGGCATTATTTTATGCGCCATGCTCACGGAATAATTCTGTTTTAAATGACTTTAGTGTTAATAAACATGATTGTTTCAAAAGTTTTACTAATCTGACTTCTACATCGTTGCCTAGTTTGAAACTAGATGGCGCTATAAAATGTTTTACTGTTTAGACACTAACCTGACTTCTTCAACATCCGCCACCTTATCTATAAGGCTTCTAATAACCCCCTCCTTATGTTCTAGCGCCAGCCGCGCGCGCTCCATCTCGCGGCGATGGTTCGCTTGCGCGGCGGACGCGCGACGCTCCTGCTCGCGAATCCTGCGCTCTAGTTCTTCTAGCGAGCTGTAGGCCCGGGATTTTACTACCTGGGAACAAGGTTTTGGTTGGATTATCGCAACTAATTTGTCAAATCAGTGCGTCCTACCCGTTATGACCTACGGAGCTGAGACGTGGACACTCACGATAGGGCTGGTCCACCAGTTCAAAGTCGCTCAGCGAGCTATGGAAAGAGCTATGCTCGGAGTTTCTCTGAAGGATAGGATTCGTAACGAATACATCCGACAGAGAACCAAGGTTATCGACATAGCTCAAAGTATTAGCAAGCTGAAGTGGCAGTGGGCCGGCCATATCTCGCGAAGAACCGACGGCCGATGGGGCAAACGTGTTCTTGAGTGGAGACCACGACTCGGTAAACGTAGTGTAGGACGCCCCCCGACCAGGTGGGATGACGACCTGCGAAAGACTGCAGGTAGATGCTGGATGCGGCAAGCTGAAGACAGGGCGCTATGGTGCTCATTGGGGGAGGCCTATGTCCAGCAGTGGACTGCTATAGGCTGATGATGATGATGATGATGAACTAATTTGTAAGCTTCATTTTTGCCAAAAACAGCTGGAGACTCGCGTATACAACACAACAGTGTTTTCAGGATGATATTGGCAATACACAAGCTATTCTGGCACCTAGTACAGTTAAGAAATAGGATGCTTAATATCGTTATTATTTACTATTATTACTATATAACCGAATAATTAATTATAAATTTATTGTATAATTTATTTTAATATTATTACTTGATGACCGAATAATTAATTATGAATTTATTGTATAATTTAATTGAAATGTATAATTTCACATATTCTAATCGAATAATTACCTAATTGAGTGATACCATCTAATATACTTAAGTATATGTTAAGGTATGTACTATTTGACGTGTAATATTTTTGTTTAAGTACCAATAAATTGAACTATGAACTAACTATTAATGACTAATAATAAGACTACCCTTTTTTGTGGTCGATGGACCTTCATTTGGCAACAATCTGACCTGATGGAAAGTGAAGATGTGGCCGTCGATGTATCACGAAGGGCTAGAAGATACCTTTTCACTCTTGTCTTGAAGAGACCCAGCTTGTAATTGATCCTTGTTTCGTTCGGGGATCTTGCACCTTCTAGCTATAACTACCTTTTTTTACCAATTTTTTATTAAAGTGCCACGTAAACGGTGGCACTTTATTGTTCCTTCTTGTCCCGTCCGTCCTAAGGTTGCCTGGAAGAGATCGTACTCACCGATAAGGCCACCCTTTATACCTTTAATCTTTAAGTTTTTATTTCTGTATTGATTTATATTTTGTGTGGTGTAATAATGTGTTTTCTATCCATCAATCTACCTTGATTTCGTTCTTGATCTTGTCAAGCGCGTGTAGAGCCTGCCTCAGCGGCTCGTTCCTGGCTCGCTTCACGCTGGAGCGGACGCGAGAGGCGCGAGCGGACGCCGCTTTCAGCCGCGTGCGGAATATCACGGCCGCTTTACGGTATAACCTGGAACAAAACGTACGTACTAATATTATAAACATGCGCCGGCTTTTCGATGCTCCATTCGAGTTCACAGCTATTTTGGCCATATCACCCGAAGGCAATCAGAAAACCTGGAAAAGCTAGTGGTACTAGGCAAGATAGAGGGGCAAAGACCAAGAGGACGGTCACCAACGCGGGTTGACCTGAGACCAGCGGTGCTCTGATCAAATTAAGCCAATAACGAGTCCCGTTATTGGCTTACTTTGCCTGCAGCCCTGAGAATTAATTCTAATCTATAATTAAATTAAACAAATATCTAAAAACGAGTGCATTAAGGAATATCACTAGGTAAATAGGAATATCACATATTAAGTATGTACATTCCAAGAACCAAGACCTGTAACTATGTTGCCAATCATCATCATAATCATCATCATCAGCCTATGGCAGTCCACAGCTGGACATAAGCCTCCCCCAATGAGCGCCATGTTGCCAATAAAGAATCTGAATCTAAATAAAATCCACCCGATAAAATAACAACTTCCCGCGCAATGTAAATCGAACGCCCATTAGGGCGTATGTCCACTAGCTTGCAATGTATATAGTTTTTTTTTTTGTTTTTGATATTTCTGTATCTGTTTGTGTTTGTGATCTACCAACTCTTAGTTAAGTTATATCTTTTTCTCCATGCCTTGGTTGCCTGGGAGAAATCGCTGTCAGCGATAAGGCCGCCTATTGTACTTTTTATATGTTATATTTAGATATAAGGTGTTATTTTATAGTTTTAAGTGCAATAAAGTGTTAATTCATTCATTCATTTTCATTCGTCCACACTTACCACGTAGGTATACACTTACCTGACATTCTTCAAAGCTTTCTCCAACTCCTCCTTACAATCTTCATGTTCTTTACAAAGCTTGTTGTACTTCTCTTCTATCACCTTCATCTGCTCTTGCAGTTTGGATGACTGCTCCGTCTTACGTTCAGCCTCCATCCCGTATTGGTGTTTCAGTTCTTCTAGTAATCTGAAAAACATATTAAAAAAAATAAAAAAGGCTTTTATTTCTTAGTTTACATTATTTTTTAGAGTTGTTTTAAAACTAGTTGTTTGTATAACTTAATTAATCTAACGTGTAATTTAGTTTCATACAATAATTTCTGTAGGAACCCCTTATTGGGTGAAGGCCTATAAATAATAATAATAATAAATTATGAAAAACATGTAAATTATAATAAATAATGCTCCGACCGCAGTATGTCCAGCTGCGCCATCTTAGACCCGCATCATTATAAGTAAATACCGTTTCGTAGACCCGCATCATTGTAAGTAAATACCGTTCGCGGGCACCGTCCGTCCCCGCAGTATGTCCAGCTGCGCCGTCTTACCCTCGGACGCTTCGAGTGCGTTCTTCACAGTGAAGTATTCGCGATGAACCGTTTCGTAGTCCCGCATCATTGTAAGTAAATACCGTTTGCAGTGGTCCAGTCTCCTCTCGTGCAGGTCCGCGGGCACCGTCCGTCCCCGCAGTATGTCCAGCTGCGCCATCTTACCCTAGGACGCTTCGAGTGCGTTCTTCACTGTGAAGTATTCGCGATGAACCGTTTCGTAGTCCCGCATCATTGTAAGTAAATACCGTTTGCAGTGGTCCAGTCTCCTCTCGTGCAGGTCCTCGGGCACCGTCCGTCCCCGCAGTATGTCCAGCTGCGCCATCTTACCCTCGGACGCTTCGAGTGCGTTCTTCACTGTGAAGTATTCGCGATGTACCGTTTCGTAGTCCCGCATCATTGTAATTAAATACCGTTTGCAGTGGTCCAGTCTCCTCTCGTGCAGGTCCGCGGGCACCGTCCGTCCCCGCAGTATGTCCAGCTGCGCCATCTTACCCTCCGACGCTTCGAGTGCGTTCTTCACTGTGAAGTATTCCCGATGAACCGTTTCGTAGTCCCGCATCATCGCTGCCACTGGAATAGAGTTTTTTAAAATAGAATGGCAAAGAAAATTATTTAGCCAATGAAGAATTTCTATTTAGCATCTGAAGAGGTTACAAACATCCAGACATCAAACATACAAACTTTCGCATTTATAATACTAGTTTCTGACTGCAGCTTCGCATGCGTTGTTTCTATCGAAACGTTTTAAGGTAATTTCTATCCCAGGGGAATTAAATTATGGATAATAAATAGAGTTTAGAATTGCCTGCACGCAAAATTTCAGCCCAACCCGTTGAGTTGTTTTGGCGTGAAGAGGAAACAAACATCCATCCATCCATCTAAACTTTCGCATGTATAATATTAGTTAGTTAATCATGTTGATGCATGTTTTTGATCACAATCTATTCTAAGAACTTTAGACATAATTTTTAATATTGTTTTCTGTTTTTCATATCAATAAATAAAGTAGTGCGACTTACTTTTATCCTCATATAGCTCATACACCTCTTTCAACTTGGTTTCTGCTCGTTCTGCCCTTTCCAACAACGTTGCTTTCTCTATATCCACCGTCTCTTTCTCGACCGTTGTCTTCTTATAGCTCTGTCTCACTTTAGTTAACTGAAAATTTAATATAAAAATAATGATAATAATTATCGATTACCCAGTCCATCCATCCATCACAATAGCCTGGTTTTATTTATTTCATTTTTCTTTGCAATAGTCTCTACAGCTGGCGGATACCATCCTTGAGAGTATCATATTGTGCACCCGAGGATGATACCCGCTATGTGTAGCCATCGCCTTTAGATTAACTTCTCAAAGGGCCTCTGTGCTGTTGGCTTCGGCCCCACGCAAGCCAAACAAAGGACCCGCCGGGTGATTATGGAACTCGCGACCGGTTTGCGACAGGCGTAAATTAAGCAATCAGTGCTGTCAAACATCAATTTTGACGATGTAGGTGGTGTCAAACTAATATAAAATTGACGTTTGACAGCACTGATTGCTTAATTTTCGCCTGTCGCAAACCGGACGCGAGTTACATAATCACCCGGCGGGTCACTTTATGGCTCGAGATCATGGTGAATAAGAGACATAATAATAATGTTGGACAACCCAACACAATACCATCTACCTCCAAGCTAAGCAGAGGTTGGATTACTAAAATGAAAACGATGCAGGACAATCCACACACAGCATAATCTAGCACTAAACTAAGCAGAGCTTGTGTTATGGGTACTAGATGACTGATATACATAATACAATACATTACACAGATAATTTTTTTAATTATACATAGAAAACGACCAGAACACCCGGAACAAATATCTGCAGATCGTACAAACATTTCCCCCGAGTCCCGAGGTGGAAATTAAACCCTCCTACGTCGCAGGAGACCTTCACCCACCGCGCCACAGAGGTCGTCGAATCTTAATGACTAATTAACTATTTAAATGTTTGTAACAATCCACAAAAAATATGTTAAGCTTTGTCATTATGTCAAAAAGCTTGTTTGGGGGCAAGCTCAATTGTTCATCGCAGACTGTGAAAGAGTCCAGTATGATTAACTTTATTTCTTACCTCTTCTTCCATATTGCTGACTCTTTCACTCAAAGCTTTGTTCTCTTCGACGATTTGCTTCGATTTCTTGTTGATAATCTCGAACTGTTTCTCGTAGTCGCCTATCAGAGAGTCTTTCTCTTGTAGGTTTTCTTGGTACGCGTCGAATAGGGGTGCTGAAAATACAATTATCTTTTAAAGAATAATTCCAAATTCGTTCCTAATTTGTTATCTTTATTTACCATGATCTCGGGCCATAAAGTGACCCGGTCCTTTGGAAGGCTTGCGTGGGGCCGAAGCCAACAGCACAGAGGCCCTTTGAGAAGTTAATTTAAAGGCGATGGCTACACATAGCGGGTTTCATCCTCGGGTGCACAACATGATACACCCAAAGATGGTATCCGCGAGGTGTAGAGACTATTGCAAAGAAAAATGAAAGAAATAACACCAGGCTATTGTGATGGATGGATGGACTGGGTAATCGGGTTATAGGGGAGATTGCGGATTATCTTTATTATTATTAGTTCTTAAGTTGTATTATTTTATATGAAACACAAATAAACATTTTATATTTTCTATTTCTATAAATTAAATATATTTTTGTTACACCACAATATTGTATATAATCCTATCTGCGCCCCGCCGCTTCGCACGCGTGAAAATCTATGTGTCAACTTTTTTATAAACCTTCCTCTTGAATCACTATATCTATTTAAAAAAACCGCATCAGAATCCGTTGCGTAGTTTTAAAGATCTAAGCATACATAGGGACAGACAGACAGCGGGAAGCGACTATGTTTTATACTATGCAGTGATATATTATATGTGAAAAGTGACGATGGGTCAGATTTCGAATCAGGTCGACGAATCAGGAAGTTCTAGAGAACATATGCAGAGTGCATTATGTTCAAATTACCAATCTAACAAGAACAAATCCAAAAATTGTTGTGCCTTGACAGGGGTTTTATGGATTGAGTACCTACCCACTAAGACTACACCTAAGAACAATAAATTATAAATAAATAAATATGAATAAAATGACCATAGACTAACCTAAAGCCTGTGCACTGAGCAGTCCAGACAAGTCCACCAGTCGCGCTGTGTTTGGTTCTTCGCTTTTGTTTGTATGACCATCATTGGTACCCGTATCTGAAATATAATAGAAGAAGATATATATAGCACACACAATTAAAGACTGAAGGAAAGTACAACAAAAAAAACATAAATTAAAACCTACGTACTATCTCTAGATGTCAGGTCGTCGGCGTAAAAAATGCGTCTCCGTGAATAAGAGTTCACCATGACTGTTATTATTTAATTTCTTAAGAAGAGATCTTTTCCGATTTAAACCGATCGCTACTTACCAAAGTAGCACAGATATTATATTACAGGAAGGCCGGACACAGACTCCCCTTTCATGCAGCATTGCACGGGAGTTCATATTATTTGTGTATTTTAATGTTTTGTGTGGTGTTTTTTCTATGTACATAATATTTTAAAATGTGTCTCGCTATATGGACTGTGCATTTTAACATTGTACTATGTCAGAAATAAATATGATTTGATTTGATTACTTGAAAGCCAGTTCAAGTAATCAAATCAAATCATATTTATTTCCCATACCACTGAAATATATTAGATTAAGTAAAAGAAGTAAACTAATAACGAAGAATTTTAAATGAACTAGCTATCATTAATCTACACACAGAAAGATCCTAAGTCCTCAATACAATTAGAAGGATGACTTATGAATGAATGTACACTTTATTACATTTAACCATACCAAAATAACACCTTATATCTAAATATTAAACATTAACAGTACAATAGGAGACCTATCACTGGCAGCGATTTCTCTCAGACTTATGAAAATTACCTGGTGTTTTCGTCCCCAAATGTATGATAGAGTCCAGAGTATCTCCTTGTCTAAAGTCCGCCTTCCCGTCAGCGATGTGATGCATGTTGGAACGGATCTTCTCTTGGTACCGGGATAGCTGGACGTTCAGTCTGAAAGCACACGGCAAAAAAATTGGTGAAATTATAATAAGGTAAAAAAAAAACTTTAGTACCGGTGTTTTATTGATTTTTTAGAGTTCCGTAACTCAAAAGGAAATACGAACCATTTTGTGATTACCTTGTTGTCTGTCTGTCAACGTTCTTTTTTTCAGGATCACTTTTTATATCAAATTTTATGGTATCGATTTTTTTTTTATTGAAAAATTGATATTACTCAAGTTCTTAACCTCTTGGAGCCGTGACATAAATCAAACTAAGGCTACGAAATCAAAATTTACCGCCGTTAATGCCCAATTTTTTTCGTCTTATACAATAATTTAAAGAAAAAATCGGAAACCCATAAATTAGTAGGTTATTCACTTCGCTCACTAAGTTATTCGCATAAAAATACATTACTTGAACAGAACCCGGACTGAGATATATGTATTTGCGGACAAATGGAATGAAGGATATTATGTTGGTGTGCCTGTGCCTGAGGTTTTGCGAGAGAGATGAATGATAGGAGTAATATTTTGAGTTTGTTCGTTTTAATTTATTTTTAGTTTTATGTGTATGCATAATGTTTTTATAGAATTTTGTTTGCCTGGAATTTTTATAAATAATCAATAATATTAGTTTTTCTTATTCTTATTTACCATGATCTCGGGCCATAAAGTGACCCGGTCCTTTGGAAGGCTTGCGTGGGGCCGAAGCCAACAGCACAGAGGCCCTTTGAGAAGTTAATCTAAAGGCAATGGCTACACATAGCGGGTATCATCCTCGGGTGCACAATATGATACATCCAAAGATGGTATCCACCAGGTGTAGAGACTATTGCAAAGAAAAATGAAAGAAATAAAACCAGGTTATTGTGATGGATGGATGGACTGGGTAATCGGGCTTTATTTATTTATTTATTTTTATTCTTATTTACCATGATCTCGGACCATAAAGTGACCCGGTCCTTTGGAAGGCTTGCGTGGGGCCGAAGCCAACAGCACAGAGGCCCTTTGAGAAGTTAATCTAAAGGCGATGGCTACACATAGCGGGTATCATCCTCGGGTGCACAATATGATACACCCAAAGATGGTATCCGCCAGGTGTAGAGACTATTGCAAAGAAAAATGAAAGAAATAAAACCAGGTTATTGTGATGGATGGATGGACTGGGTAATCGGGCTATAGGGGAGATTGCGGACGTCTGCCATAAACAAGTCAATCATAATTATTATCTTATTATTATTAGTTGTTCTAATATATAGGTACTGTAATTAACTAGTGTAATTGGTTGTAATATAGGTAATCGTGTTAGTTAATATAATTAAATAAATTACACATAGAAGTCACCAGGTTCCATTGTATCTCATATACACCACTACTCAGATATTAAGACCTACAAAAGTAGGTACACAATGATGCAATAAATAAACACACACAGCATTATCTAGCCCCATGGCAAGCAGAGCTTGTGTTATGGGTACTAGATAACTGATATACATAATACAATACATTACATAGATAGATGTATTTTATTATACATAGAAAACGACCAGAACACCCGGAACAAATATCTGCAGATCTTACACTCAATTGTTCCGAGTGCAATAAATATATATATTCCACGGCGTTGGAAGCGTCAAGTCGCCACAATCGCCATGGCTATCGTTTATTTGGTGATAATGATAACATTCCATATCCACCTATATAGCACATCCTTCATAGCTTGCATATCTTTCTGCAGCCTGACGTTATGCTCCCGCGCTTGACTCAGTACAATCTGTCGGCTGCTGCAGCTCATGCAAACCTCTACCAGCGGTATAGCTTGGTTAGCTGACATATCTGTAACATATAAACATACTATCTATAGAGAGAAGTTTCCTAGGGACAAAGCTTATTGACTGCGGTTTTTTTAACCTAAAAAATTCATGCTGCCGCTCTGTGCGGTTGTGTTGCGCCACACATGCGTTTCGTTCGAAAAATATTACGGCTGTGCTGAGTCACACAGATCTGTATTTTCTCAGCCGCTGCGCTAGTGTGGATTTACGCATATTAGTCACTTGTAGAAAACACATACCGTGTGATTTCAGCAGTCAATGTGTTAAAGATTATGTTCAAAATACATATAACAAAAGTTAAAGACGTAGGTAACATATACGGCGCCAAAAATTGAAATAAGCTGGGCACTAGTGAGCACCTACAGAGTAAGACACCCAATCATCATCATCAGCCTATGTCAGTCCACTGCTGGCTAGACTGATGGACATAGGCCTTCCCCAATGAGAGCCACAGCGCCCTGTCTTCAGCTTGACGCATCCAGCATCTACCTGCAGTATTTCGCAGGTCGTCCTCCCATCTGGTCTTAGGGCGTCCTACACTACATTTACCAAGTCGTGGTCTCCACGCAAGAACACGTTTACCCCAGTGGCCGTTGGTTCATCGCGAGATATGGCCGGCCCACCTGCCACTTGAGCTTGCTAATTCTTAGAGCTATGTCGATAACTTTGATTCTTTGACAACTAATAGATAGGCCCAAATAATCACAAACTGGGTACCTAGACAATGGACAAGAAAATGAGGTCGACCTCTGAAGAGGTGGGACGATGATCTCATAAAAGAAGAGGACAAACTCTGGCCCCGCACAGCGATAGACAGAGAGAAATAGAGTACCTTGGAGGAGGCTCTCATCGCTCTAGGCGGTCCTAGCACTACCTAAGTAAATAAGTAACTTAGAAAAGTTTTTTAAAATAGTACCAATAAGGTTTTTTATGAATATTGTTAACATTAACACTTTGAGTGCTGAAAACGCACGGTATGAGTTTTCTACAAGTGACTAATATGCGTAAATCCACACTAGCGCAGCGGCTGAGAAAATACAGATCTTTGTGACTCAGCAGAGCTGTAATATTTTTCGAACGAAACGCATGTGCGGCGCACAGCCGCTGTGTAGAGCGGCAGCACGAATTTTTTAAGTAAAAAAAAAGATCGCAGTCGTCGAAAAAAAACCGCAGTCAAAGTGTTAACAACACAAACCTCGATCAGGCACTTCAAACTTGATCACTCTCTCTTCCAAGTCTCTGTTCTTCTTCTCCAAATCTCTATTCTTTTCCCTCTCGTCTCTAACAATTGATTTGCATTCTTCAACATACTAGAAAAAGAAATTAGCAAAAATATTACTATCAATGATATTAACGCCATCTTGTGGTGAGTAGTGGAACTAAATATAACGTTAGCCGATTATTTGGATGAATTTTAAAATGTTTTTAAAATATTTTCTAAAAAACTGCTTTAAGTAAAGGAGCTGCGTTAAGGAATTTTACCTGTCAGAAAATTTATTACATATTTTATACATTATATATATGTATATATTTATTTATCTTTAAAAATTCGTGTTATGTTCATATTTATTCTAGCTTATCTTTGGTACACCCCCTGCCTTTCTTAAATTCACATAATTATTTCCATCCAAAGTTTGCCTGGAAGAGATCGCTTCTAAGCGGTAAAGCCGCCCATTGTACTTGTATCATGTGTATTTTATAATGATCTGTAACTGGTGTACAATTAAGTTTTTTTTTTTGTATTAAGTTCGTATTACAATGTCACTAAGTTTTCTGTCCTATAATGCGAGCTCTAGTGTCGACTATAGCGCGCGCTATATAGTAGAAAACAAACTATTACTTTCGCCCTATAGTCTCTGATAGTTAAAATAAATAAATAAATAATAATGCTGGACAATTCACACAGCATTATCTAGCCCCATGGTAAGCAGAGCTTGTGATATGGGTACTAGATAACTGATATACATAATACAATATATTACATAGATAGATATTTTTTATTATACATAGAAAACGACAACACCAGGAACAAATATCTGCAGATCGTACACACAATTGTTCCGAGGCAGGAATCGAACCCGCAACCTCCTGCGTTGCAGGCGGACCTTCGCCCACCGCGCCACATCGGTCGTCAGTTTTAATAAATGATTGATAGTATAATATCTAATTTCATAAGGAATGTAAGAGAGTTAGCTACGAACCTTCTTTGTGTTGGAAAAACAACATCACATTACATTCGTAATTAATTCTTTAAACTACCCCGCGGCTTTGCCCGTGTGGAAATCTGTGTCAACTTGTTTATAAACCTTGCTCTTGAATCACTATATCTATTTAAAAAAACCGCATCAAAATCCGTTCAATAAATTTATTTCCGGCTCTGGTGAGGGCACAGAGAACGGCCTCGAGGCTTGGCCTCATTATCCCGGCGTCAACTCGAGGGGTGACGACCCCTCGGTCCTTGGGTTTTGTGGGAATAGATTTTTTTCCCCCTTCTCAATGTTTTCTTATATATTATTTTTTCTTTTTTTTTTGTCTCTAAGCATAGGGTCAGGCAGACAGCGGGCAGCGACTTTGTTTTATACTATGTAGTGATGGACCAGGACGAGATGGCGCGACGAGCTCGAGGTACATCTTCCATCATGGCCTGTTGCAGCGTTGGATCGCGAGGAGTGTAAGGAGAAAAGGGAGGCATTTTCCCAGCAGTGACAATAATGGCTTAAAATAAATAATAATAAATAAATAGTGATAGCTAACTAATTTACCTTAGAGAGAGTCTCATACTGATTCCTCAAAGTTTCGTTCTCCTCAGCGAAGAGACGATTGTACTCGAGCACACTGCGAAGCTTCTCTTTCAGCTTTGTTATGAGGCTGTCTTTTTCTGAAAGCTGTAGAAAAGTTAACAGGTTTTAATGGTAAGCGTTCTTGCATTGTGAGTTAAATTTTATTTCATAGCCGTAACTACAATGTTAACCCTCGAATTCTAAAACCTTTCTAATGTAAGCACGTCTCAAGTGAGCAATTTTTAACAGATTTTCATTTGAAAACTGCCAAAATATCTTTACTCAAATTTAAGTAACCATTTGAATATAAAAGGTAAGAGTTTACTCAGTAATGAGCAAAATGTCTATTAAAAAATAAATAAAAATAAAAAGTATTTATTTCAAGCATTTACACTCATATTAGAAAATAAACAAGAGAATCTTAAAAACTAAAAGGATTGCTGGTGGCGGTGGCGCTCACAACAGTCCCTGGTGTACGGGCAGTCCACCCTTCAGCTATCATTGCGAGAACGGTATTGGAGCTGGCCCGCAACCTGCGCACCAGGGAGGCGGCGCGCTTGCGCATGGTGGTATGAAAACAGTCGACTCGCGCCGCCGCAAACATCCCTGAGGCGCTATTTAACTCATCTTTGATTGGAGCAAGCTTCATTGACTCAGCTTTATTAAAATGCACAGCATTAGGTATTTATTGTTTACAATTTCATATTCAATTCCACTTTGACGACCGATGTGGCGCGGTGGGCGAAGGTCCGCCTGCGACGCAGGAGGTTGCGGGTTCGATTCTCGCCTCGGAACAATTGTGTGTACGATCTGCAGATATTTGTTCTGGGTGTTCTGGTCGTTTTCTATGTATAATAAAAAAATATCTATCTATGTAATATATTGTAGTATGTATATCAGTTGTCTAGTACCACACAAGCTCTGCTTACTCGTACCATGGGGCTAGATAATGATGTGTGAATTGTCCAGCATTATTTATTATTATTATTATTTATACTTTGTCTGAAACTTTTGAAACTATCATGGTTATTAACTCAAAAGTAATTTAAAACAGGTAGCATAACGTGGTAACATTCGTATAAAGACAAAAAATTAGATTCGGTATGTCTTCCAATAAAGACTTGCAGCGCCTTCAGTTATTCCGTGATTATGGCGCATGAAACTGCCGAAATATTGGAAAACTCAAATAAATAAATAAAATTATGCTGGACAATTCACACAGCATCATCTAGCCCCAAGCTAAGCAGAGAGAGGTAAGCAGAGCTTGTGTGGTACTAGACAACTGATATACATAATACAATACATTACATAGATAGATATTTTTTATTATACATAGAAAACGACCAGAACACCCGGAACAAATATCTGCAGATCGTACACACAATTGTTCCGAGGCGGGAATCGAACCCGCAACCTCCTGCGTCGCAGGCGGACCTTCGCCCACCGCGCCACATCGGTCGTCAAAATCTAATCATGGTAAATATCCTTTTTAAATGACTTTTATGCTCTTCATTTGACCTATTCCTAGAAACTCACAGCAACAATATTATCCTCGCACCTATCCATCAGAGTATTGATGAGGCTCTCATACTTCTTGGTGAGCTTCCGTTTCTGCTCCCGGAGCAAGGATCTGTGTTCTTTCTGCCGGGGCGAGGAGACAGCTATGGCTTGGATGGTGCGCTTCCGTGGAGGTTTTGCTGGTTTATCTGAAACATGGTTAAGTGTTTAGGTTAGTAGCTATTATGTCCAGGTTAACAATTAAAACACATTGTTGTGATTTAGACATGTGTAGCAGAAGTGAGAGTACCTACCTTATACAACATTTTACTAAGAATGTGTCCATTGGCACTTTTCTTATAGTATTTATACTTAAGTGGTTTCTTTTCACTTCTTCCACTAGTGGACAAAAAATTGAAGTGAACAGTAAAATAATTGTATTTGATAATAATTTATATATAAAATATGACTTGTCTAAGTGCTTATTTTGTAAGCCTAAAGAAATAAATGATTTTTTACTTTACTTTTACTTTACTTTACTTTACTTTAAGATCAAGACACTTTCTTTATGTGTTCTTTAATATGGCTAAATACAGGTATATTTGAGTGGTTTCTAGTTAGGTTCATATAGAATTTACAATGACCCCTGCGTTAGGCTATGCCTGTTTCGCGGGGTGTGAAATACATAGTCTATTTGCTATAATTATTGTATTATGAGTATATTTCATTTCCTTTTCACTGCAGAAAATGACTTTAATAATAAGCTCAAACTCTCTTAATAAATTGAATCAAAGTTCTGTCGCTCACCAATCATATCCCGCGGGTCCTCATACAAAGGATTCTCGCTCCCATCCATCATACACTCCGTCTTCTTCATCACTTCCTCAAAGATATCCTGCCTCATGCTGTCTCTCAGCTGCCGAGGCTGAGCACCTCTCTGATGTGGTAACACATAGAACTGCTTGAGTTCCGATGTGAAGTTGCCTGTGAGGGTCCGCTTAGCAGGAGCCAGGGAGCTGGTTGAGATTCTGCGTTGGAGAGACTGAAAAGATGAAAAAGCAAACATTGTCATTTTTGCAGAATTTTTTTTTCTTAACATTCCCATGGAGAAATAGATATTCAAATATGGAGAAAGGCTCTTGCACATCAGAACAGTAAGTGCAGATCGGCTGAGCTAATTTTGATATTTTCTAACTCCTGGACAAAGGCTTCCCCATTTCCAGCCATTTCACTACAATGCTGTCAGGCACTTTATCTATGATTTTTTCTTTATTTTGTATCCTGTACCTTAGGAATATCTTCCATCATCAGCTTCCCTTGTAACTATCTAAATTAACTTCCATTTTAATTCGGATTCAAAGCCATAGACTTTATGGAGCTGAACTGTGATCTGAACCCAACGTCTTTGTTTGAACTACTTCGTTCGTTTCGTGACTCAGAGCTAACTGTTAATTTATTGGGTCACAAAACAAAGGGAACAGTTAAAGTAGGTCACTAGAACAGCTTTGCTTAAATTGACTGAAAATTACGATTTTGGTGATCGTTTTTATTGACAAAACTTTCGGGAGTCGCAACTCCGTACTTCTTCGTTCGCTTATGTCGCTAAGGAGAATATCAACAAAGTAGAAAAAAACATTCAAGGGTCTTTAGCCTTGCGGTACGCTAAGATAGACATGCTATCGAATTAATTAAATTCGAAATTGAACCGAATGAATTCGCGAACAAAAAACGTAAACAAAAATAATCCGTGTTGACAAGACAGCTAACAGTCGGTTACCATGGCAACGGAGGTCATCCAGTTTAGGGCTGCCAGCTCTATTACATTGTCCACAATTTAGAAGAAAACATAAAAGGAATTAAAGCCTAAAAGGCACTTAGGGAGAGGCCTGTGTCCAGCTTTGGACCAATATGGTAGAATAGAGGTGAGGTAAGCAGAAGACAAAACTTGGCTTTCAATTCTCATTATCTTATTGGGTGTGGTTGTAATGCCACCAAACAGCTTGGGCTGTATTCTAAAATCTATTCTTATTTTAAATATATAATTAATCTGTACAATTTGCCTTAAAAAGTAGATCGGAGCATGCAAGTGTTAATTTGTTATCTGCAGTGATGGATTTACACATTTTCCACAAATAGGTTAGTCAAATTTTGCTTCCCTTACTGACATCTATAATGATTTTTTTGACAGATGTCATTCGATACACGTCCGTATATATGTCCGTATGCAAATTGCGCCTTCAATAGGCCTTAACACGCGTTATCCACTCTAAAATTACCATAATAACGCTGATAACGCGCGTTACGTTATGTGTTAAATAGCATGGCCCATTGATAGTTCGACTTCATCTTCGACATCTGACTATCCATAGACAAACAAATAAAAAATCGGACGTGTAAGACCGGTGACCTTGATCGCTTATTATCTTACGGTTATCCGTATAAATTTATGCGTTAAAATGTTATTGCTACAGTCCTGTTTATATTATTTTCCATTTTTTTTTATAGAGACTAGGATTAAAAAAAAAATGATTATGTGTCTATCCGACGACGTCGCGCCGGTGATATAAATAAAATTGAGAGAAACTTGAGAGAGGAGAGAATTTATTAAACAAAATTTTCTCAAAATAGAAACCTAATCACGTGTAGAAGAATCATGATAAAGCAAAGTTGTTTTCAAGATTCTGCCCCGCTGAGAAGCTCGGAAAAATCGTAGATCGGCACTACATTTTCTTAGGTATCTGTCAACTAATGTGAAACTTCATGGCTACACCGTACATGCTTAAGAACTGAAAATTAAAATTAAACGTTTTTATTTCTTTAAGCTGGTCATATTTGATACTATTCATTATTATCAACTTGTTTGTTGTGTTAAAATTAAAATACACCAGTGAATATAGTATCAATCATACATAGGTACTTTGTTTGGAGGAAAGGCCAATTTTTTGGTAGTTTTATTTCCTCGCATCAAAAAGCAATCTACAATACACGGCGGCGGCGGCGGCGCGGCCGGCGGATGGCATAATATCTACACACGGATCGTTAGCGTTACCAGTTTGGTGCACTTGATATAACATGGTAGGTTTTAAAATTTTGCGGTTGTATCACTAAAGGAAAAATCTTATAATTGCCATCTTTATATATGTACCTGATACCTTATAAAACTGGTAGGTGGCAGCACTATCACCTGTAAACCGTATAATACGTCTAAATTAAAAAAACATTGAAGTTACGAAATCGGGGAAGGAACTAAAGGACTGTTTGATTTGGGCGTGCAATAGAAAGATCTCATGCGCGAAAACAGCTGAGCGATATCAGCGCAGCGAGCCAAGCGACATGTTGCGGGTTCTTTTCGAACTAATCAGTCGCATCATGTCTGCCCGCTGGTCCGGTGTATGACGGTCTTGCGCATTGATAACCTACAAAACAGTTTGTTATCACTCTATCCTCTTAGTTTTAGGTGTTCCTAACGTTAGTTGCAAGAACAGTTCAAGTAAAAGCTCAGTTTTTATTGTTTTATAGTGACAACAGTAAGCTAACTTTGTGTACCTGACACTGAATAAGTATTTCGCCGTATCCTTCGAGCATTATCGATTTTATTTCTACAATGAACACTAGGTTTTGTTTACTTTCTATCCCCGTGTAATAATTCAAAATACAATGTTCGTGTTGTGCAGTTTTTGCCACTAGTGTTGTGTGTTTGGATCGATTCAATTATGTGCGAGAGTTCGCGCGAGACTTCGTGTTTTGGATGACAGAAAAATGGAATTTGAAAACGACTTTAGCTTGAAAGAATGGGCGAAGGACAAGCCTTTGTCCATTCTTCAGCTGGATCCGGCGGACCGTGCAGTTTTGAGGATAGCAGGTTTGTTTTACTTCGTACCTTTGTATCTAAAGGCCAGGGAAAACAATGCCGGTAAATTGCTGACATGTCGATAACAGCGTTGTTTTTTGTGGTAATCGGGTCACGTTATCGTGCACGATAATGTCGGTCCTGAGATTAATGTTTGCAGTCTGATAAAAATGCGTGAGCGTAAAAAGTTTACCTAGTTTGTAGCTAGCCTAAACTACATACCTACCTAGGTAAGTAGGTATTTGTTTTGCGTGACTATCAGTCGTTGGTAGTCTCGCTCTGCGGGGCGGTTTGTTTTTACTTTCAATACCTAGTAAATCGTTATTCATTGTTGTAATAAAACTTTGTTAACGAAACGATATCGCTTCGCGTTTGTTTCTAATCTAGTTAGGTACCTACCTAGGTACTTTAGTTATTCATTTGTCTACGTAATCTTATCACCTCACCTAACTTCTAACACAAATCGAATCGGTTCGAACTTTTTTGGATCTGATTTTAGAATCCAGAAAGCCGATATCTAAAAGTCAAATCAAGCTATTCAAACGAGTTCCAATCATTTTTAAAAGTCGAATGCATTGCGATTTCGTTCCACCAATAAACTTCAAGCAAGCAAGTGAAGCATCATTTCAAGGTTATTGTTTTAGCTAGGGTTGGTTGAATTGGAATGAACCGGTTTTTACATAACTATAGAAAAGTTGCCATACCTTCTTCATCCACCATGGAATAACCCCATGTCGTGTGACTTTCCCATGACGCCGTAGACTATAAGATATCGTTTTATATCACCGTCGTCGTGACCGCGAAAGTCGAAAGAGAAAATAGAGGAAATTACTTTGACAACAAAAGCATTTGGTAATAATAAGGCGTAGGTACCTACTTTCACGATTCTGGTCACATGCACGCAGTACTAAACCAGGGAAATAGGTACGAGTAACTTAGGTTTTAGAAGCCGAGGTTTTATATATTTTACGAATATGAATAGGTAGGTACTTAATTAAGTACCTATTACTTACTCCAGAAACTAACCACCATAAAAACACCGACTAAATTGGTCGCGACAAATATACATTAGGTTGATTCCAGGCCTAGGGCTACATGTATGCAAAATTTCAGCCCGATACATTCAGTAGTTTTAGCGTGAAGTAGTAACAAACATCCAAACTTTCGCATTTATATTATTAGTGCGACGTTGCCCTGTCAATTGACGCAATGTGGTAATTAAAATGCAGCCCTAGTACCCTATAAGGCAAGTAGGGTGCACTTGGGTTGGGGCAGGTGAGCAAGGGCTCTCCTACCGAGTGTCGAAAACAATTCGATTATGACGCGAAGGGACAAAAAGGTAAAGGACTCTTTGGTAAAAGAATTGTGTTGTTTTTCGATCCCTAGAACCTTTCTCATCCTATTTATAAAGCCTCTTTCATTCAGTTCTGGTTATGAGAAGTAGGGACAATTGTTTACTGTCGTACTAGAAGCGCCCCGCGGCTTCATCCGCGTGGAAAGCTATGTCAAATGGTTTATAAAACCTCTTGATTCACTCTATTTACCTATTTAAAAGGTAAATCTGTCATAATGTAATTTTGTTCTAATAACTCACGTCTTAGTATTGTAATTATTGGTCACACGACAAGACGCAAAATTAGTAACCACTAAAAAGCACCAAGAATTATCTACCACCCGTATAGAGGTTCTAGTAATACCTACCCAAGTTCTACATACATACTTCCGGATGATTCACCGACGTGCAAATAGACGATAAATTTGAGGCCAATAACCTTTGTCTAGGAGTACTAGATACAACATTGACAGTGACAGCTAGAGAGGATTTAATGCTACCCTGGGAAAGCTATACCAAGAAAGGCGGAAAAAGTTGCAAGTAACGGCCATAGACTAAAAGTAGAAAGGTAGCGAGAAGCCTTTAACGTAACGTAAGTAACGTTACGTAAAAGCGTAAAAGTACCTACCAAGTCTAAAGTCAGTTATAAAAAAAAAAATGTACTCGTAAAATCTTTCTATGCAGAATTAGTCGTTAAACTTTAGTTGCATATTCCATAAGGTTGAACACAGTAAAGGAATAGGTAAGTACACCAGAAAACGTAAAAGACCTTCCTATGATCAACATAACCCCACTCCTGGTAGGTAAAACTTACTTCCTCTTTTCGTCCTGCTCTTATCCTTAGCTTACATCATACAAACATACGTCCCTCTCGCACTTAACAATACTGGTCTTCATCCCAGCATAATACGAAGCTTTGTTCTAAAATTAAATTCAAAATTCCTTTACGACACGAAACTTTTTTGTTCCTGGCCAGTATGAGTAATAAAGTTTCAAAACATAGAACATAAAGCTCTTGTTTTGAAAATAGAATGGTACGTTTCGAATATTTGTTGTTACATGTAAAGCCACTAAAAAGAACAGGAAATCTATTGCGTCTTTTGCCTAGCGACGAAAATCATCTTTCTATTTGAATTACAAAAGTTGGTAACTGCAGTTCTTACATAAACATTACATTTTACAAGTTAACGAATTGCAATTGCATTTAGTAATTACTCGCTAGTTGCTGAAGCTAATTAAATGTAAAGTCTTCTTCTTTTTTACTGGTTTCCTACTTTCACAACGATCAATCGTTTTTGTGCTATGGTGGGTATTGACTAATCAGTTAAGAACTGTAACTTCCTGAACAGCTTAAATACATGATAGTTCCTTACAAACCTACGAGAAAATATTATCCTTACCCTTGATTTATCAACATTCAACAGAAGAGTAATTTCAAGTGTTAAGGCCGCCCATTGTAGTATATTTTATTATCTCTATTATATAGCACTACCTACCAAACTGTTGTCCACACTACCCAAAGGTTAGCAGGTAGAGAATGCTATCTAGCATTATGCTCGCCTATGTACAACTTTTTGTACAATAAAGTATATTCTATTCTATTTGATTGTACAACATATTCTGTAATTGTGGATCTGTTTTTATTTGGTGTGCAATAAAGAGTAGGTAATTGTATTGTATTATTGTCTCAAAGGAACAAAGAACCTTCCCTTAAAAACAAAAATACGTCCACTGAACGTGCCTACCCTGAGTTTTGCCATAGGCACCTCGGTTTGGCATGTGAATTTGTACTCTCAGTAGAGGTGTTAAAATACCCAGAAGAAAGCTGTTGCCCTTCTGGTTCCCTTAGTCGCTTCTTACGACATCTATGGGTTGACTTGGAGGGGACGATTTTTACGCCCCGCGACCGCAACGGCACGATAAACTCACTAGTTTTTAGGGTTCCGTACCCAAAGGGTAAAACGGGAACCTATTACTAAAACTCCGCTGTCCGTCCGCCTGTCTGTCTGGCCTGTCTGTCTGTCCGTCTGTCACTCGCCGATTTTATTTTTAATTATAGACTTCAGACTTCTGATGCGCCCTGCTAGAACCTTACTTCTGCTTGAACCTGCTAGTACGAGACTGCATGTTCTAGAAACCGCAGTATGAAACGCACATACAAACTAATTAACTTACATTCTTTGTCATAAAGACAAAAACAATAATACACCGAACCGGTTTTAAAAACGCAATTTAAATTGCGTAGAAGCTAAAATTGAGCATATTCCATAGTAAATGATACGTGAGAAAGACATAAAAATGTTATCTAAATAATAAACTAAAAGTAAACCAGTTTCGTAGAGTTAAGGCTCTAGCAAACGACTGTGACCGTCGACCTCGGCTATTGGTGTTGTCTAAATGGATAAAAAAGTAGGCTTTTGCGATGCTATTATGGCCGGCCCATTGCTACTGCCAAAGAACCGACAACCGCTGGGGTAAACGTGTTCTTGGGAGGAGACCACTCGGCAAATGTAGTGTAGGACGCCCTGCGACTAGGTGGGATGACGACCTGCGAAATACTGGAGATACTGGATGCGGCAAGCTGAAGACAGGGCGCTATGGAGCTTATTGGGGGAGCCTATGTCGTTAGTTTTTTTTTATATTATTTCCTAGCTGCGCTCCGCGTTCGCCTCGTGAAAATCTATGTTTATAAATCTTCCTCTAGAATCACCGCATCAAAATCAGTTGCGTAGTTTTAAAGATCTAAGCCTACATAGGGACAGAGAGACAGCGGGAAGCGACTTTGTTTTTTACTATGTAGTGATTTTCAAATCGGCTGAAGACTGAGTTAACCGGTCAGCGGCTTGTTTCCGCCATTAGGACCCACCGAGACTGATTGGAATTAAACTTTGTTTCTGATATCTGTAGAATTAAACAAGTTTGGATCTCTAGATAAAACCAATAAATTTGAATTTATTACTTTATCCTTTCGCAAATGCTTGTACGCGTTGATTGCTCGATTTTTATGGCTTATTTAAATTTAAAGATCGAATGAGTAGTTGAGTAGCTTTACTCAATCAACATAAATTTAATCATGAAATTGCAGGGAATCTTGAATCTTCTTTCCCTTTATTGATAGTAAAATTTGTCGTTAAACTTGAGAGAAACTTCCCTATAATTTCAAAGCACCGACTAGTAACATACGTTTACCTTCAGTTTATCCCTAGCTCACTGCTGCCCCTGGCACTACTCGCTTAGCGCGTAGTGCCAGGGGCAGCAGTGAGCTCGCGTAGCTACAGACATCGTTTTTTCTGTAAACTGTCAACGACGTAGCGGACGACTTGAAAAAACTAAAAAGAAGATTTATCACATCTCTAGGGTAGACCTAGAGATGTGATTGATTGCAATGGCCAGATTTCGAAAATTCTTCTTTTTATTGTTTTTTCAAGTCGTCCGCTACGTTGTTGACAGTTTACAGAAAAAACTATGTCTGTAGCTACGTAAGCGAGTAGTGCCAGGGGCAGCAGTGAGTTAGGGATAAACTGAAGGTAAACGTATAGACCTGCTTCCAAAGGTGTGCCTCAATTGTGTCACCACTTCAAATTAGGACACTGTTATAATGTGTTAACTGTGCTCCTGCAATGTTTAACTTTTTTAATGGGGACCTCCCATGTCCGAGTAAAAAAGTTAAACTTTCGCGATCATTTATTTATTTATTTATTTAATTATCGATTTTTATAATATCATAAACTTACGCGTCGAAAAAAATAGTTAACTAAACGCGATAAATACCCGTGACTAGTTATTTAAACATGCCACGGTGTTCTTCAAGATTGATCTTCCTTTCGTCCGATCTTCGCCACACAACAAAACTTTTGCGTCATTTCATTACCCTTGAAGGTTTACCTAATCTTCAGTGAAGAGACCCACTCGAAAAGTCCATCGTAAAACCACTCGCCTAGCCACTTAACGCAATAATCGTAAACCAAAAGGTGACAGTCAATTCCTGCAAGTTACATCTGAACTAAAGAGGATGCGTCTAATTTCGGAGTTCGTTCACCTTGTACGGTGCACGCTAATTTTTTCATTGTTTGTGGATTACTTCACATGTTTGGGTTCGAAAAGCCTTGGGAATGAACACTACGGCTTAGCGGCCAAACTGGAACTTACCCATCTATATGGGTAAGTTCGAACAACGCCCAGATTTGACACACGACATTTGAGTATTCAAATGTCGGTTCTGAGCGTTGTCTTGCTAGTAGCGTCGTGTTTATTTATTTATTTAAAATTTATTGCACTATTAAAGGTACAAAGGGTGGGCTTAATGCCGAGGCATTTTCTACCTGCCAACCAGGAAACACATGTGTTCGTCGTGTTCACGGAAATCTCCTTTCATTTCATCAAACGGTATATGTTTCTAGGTATTGGACAAGACACAAGAAGTGGTAGACTTTTAGAATGTCCTAAATAGTATTATAATCGACCTGGCACTGCCTACATTTCACCACTGACGATAACTTAAACGAGATTAGATGAGAAACTGGATCTGTGTGATCTAGATCTCGCATCTAAAACTAAATAACTGTATCACTAACGAAATTAGTATTTTCTTTTCTTTTTAAAAACATACATATGAATTGAGGACCTTCTCCTTTTGCTGAATTCTGGTAAAATGTTGTGTTTTATTGCTAACATTTTTGTAAAAAGCTGAGTGTATCTTCCTTACCCTTCGATTTTAACTTAATTAGTCTACGGCCCTCCGACCAGGTGGGATGACGAGTTGCGAAAGACTGGGCGCTATGGCGCTCATTGGGGGAGGCCTATGTCCAGCAGTGGACTAACATAGGCTGATGATGATGATGAAATCTACGGCATGTGTTCTTAAAATTGATAATCATATTTTAATTATAAATAAATAAATAATAATAAATATTGCTGGACAATTCACACAGCATTATCTAGCCCCATGTTAAGCAGAGCTTGTGTTATGGGTAAGTACTAGATAACTGCTATACTTAATACAATACATTACATAGATAGATATAATTTATTATACATAGAAAACAACCAGAACATCCGGAACAAATATCTGCAGATCGTACACACAATTGTTCCGAGGCGGGAATCGAACCCGCAACCTTCTGCGTCGCAGGCGGACCTTCGCCCACCGCGCCACATCGGTCGTCAAATTGACGTTTTTGACAGAAGTTTATACAATATACGTCAAAGTTAACCGTTGTTCTCTTTTGTTGCAACACCAGTCTTATTAGACAAATTGCGGACTAGACAATCTATTATTGGTTTCACCTAACCGATAATGAATTTTGTCATTTATTGTATTCAAATGTAAATCTAACATCCAAAAGGATAGATAAATTAGAAATTTAGAACAACTAAGAGATTTCACGAAAGTTTTCAATCAGTGCGTCCTACCCGTTATGACCTACGGAGCTGACACTCACGATAGGGCTGGTCCACCAGTTCAAAGTCGCTCAGCGAGCTATGGAAAGAGCTATGCTCGGAGTTTCTCTGAAGGATAGGATTCGTAACGAATACATCCGACAGAGAACCAAGGCTATCGACATAGCTCAAAGAATTAGCAAGCTGAAGTGGCAGTGGGCCGGCCATATCTCGCGAAGAACCGACGGCCGATGGGGCAAACGTGTTCTTGAGTGGAGACCACGACTCGGTAAACGTAGTGTAGGACGCCCTCCGACCAGGTGGGATGACGACCTGCGAAAGACTGCAGGTAGATGCTGGATGCGTCAAGCTGAAGACAGGGCGCTATGGCGCTCATTGGGGGAGGCCTATGTCCAGCAGTGGACTAATATAGGCTGATGATGATGATGATGATGATGAAGAGATTTCACTAGAAATATACTAACGGTATAGTAAAAATTAATACACTGCGAATTGCGATACACTGACGATATCTAAAACGAGTTTAGATTTGAAACTGGATCACCCGATCCAATTACTAAGTTGACATTTGCGTGGGCGCGGTGCCGGTATGGCGGATAAGGGGGTGACCTTTGGCGCGGGGATTTATTGAAATCAACCGCATATGTTTTGTATAAAAGTTACTTAGCTGACTAACATGATTGTCAGCTAAGTTTACTAATGGTAACAAAATTATGGGCTGCTCTGTTGATGTGATGATAAATTATATTTTTATTGCGCATGGAATTCGAAAGTTGAGTTGATGATTAGATGTTTGGATGTTTTTACCTCTTCACGTGAAAACTACTTAAAAGGTAGTTCCTAGGCCTGGAATAAAACTTATGTTACTTTTAGTAACCTTAAACAACGCCTGCGAAGCCGAAAGCAAAAACTAGTGTTTAATAACACCCTGTACCTATATTTCGGAATTTTTGGACAGACCAACTATTTTCTTTTGTTTTTTAATCATAATTAAAATGCAGCTTATATGCAGCAAAATTAGTTTTGACTGATACACTCACGAATAGATCTGGATTGGTCCAGAACGCCAGGGTTGCGTTTAGCCTACCGTTAAGCTACCGGTCAAATACCTGGTAGATTCAACCTCTGGAGATCAGTCTTTGGTCAGACAGTCCAAAAATCGCTGAACATTATTAATTTTTATAATCTCAAATCAGCGACACTGTTCAGCGATTATTGTTGTTGCGTCAAAGTGTCTTAGGCCAAACTATTTAAAATATTAAACCACCTGATCCTAACCTATCCTTTTGTTTTCCAGGTTCCTATCCCTTCCCATCACCTTCCTGATTCCTGAACGAAGCTCCTCAATTATCCATGCATCTTCCCTAAAATAAAATGTTCTATGTGTTGTGTCTTTATTTATTAGCGTATTAGTTTGAAATATGTACTGTACGTAATTACAATTTTCCGTATAAACGAATCTTACCTACAATGAGGCGTTTTATAAACAAGCACCGAGAATAGAACAGAACTCAATAGATTCTTTAGAGTTCTTTCGAGTCGATATGAAATAAGCAATGATGATAATCATTTCTTGTCAATATTACCAGGTTGTAAGCAGGGTATCATCATTTACATTACACTGTTGGAGGCCTCCCTTAATGGAGGCCTCCCTTAATTATTGCCATAGCGCCCGATCTATGTTGTCCAGTTGTCCATATTATTTATATAGTTCTACAGCCTTTTTTTACCTTTTTGTGCGAGTAAGCAAATCGCCATGTGTTTAGTCTGAACAAACTATTTCTTTTTAAAATAAAACACCTAATTCACAATACTTAAGTTTATTCCGGTACACAGTTTTACCGGCTCGTATTTTATTTTACTTTGGACATTATTTACCAACTTAAACAACCACTGTGCCTTTGTTAAGTAAATACACGCTACCATTGTTTTAAATGTTTGCTGAACAAGCTTGACTCATTGCGGAGAATCAAGTGTGAAATAAGTAACAAAGAACGTTGAAGCTGCATTTTGGGAATTGCACGTAACTACCTTTTTCTCAACGACAGACATGCGACAATTTGAGCTATTTGCAATGTAGCAAATTAGCGATAAAATAATAAAATTTTCATTGATTTATTCACAAGATGTGATGTAAGAAGCAATTGTGTTTTATTTGAATACATTACTTAGGCCTAAAATAACTTTGAATGTGGTTAGGTTTAGTTAAATATTTAGTTTTTTTTCATTTTGGAAATATCACAGAAATTAATTAAATGTTGTTTTTTTGCACATGGAAGTCCTTGAGATACCACCAGCCTTACAAAAATGATTAGAAGATCAAACCTTTTGTTCACGTCATACAAGATAAAGTATTATGGCAGAGTTTTGGCACAGCGAGCCATGAAATAAGAAGTTGAAGAGATTTGATCATTGCATTGTTAATCAGCGTACAAACAACCGGTAGTCAAAGATGATAAATCCGGTTTGTCGTAGCTACAAAAGTGTCAGTTATATTTGAAGATGTAGCTACACGTTTGAAACTCTACCCGTATATTTTCGTCACAGATCAATACAGTCTGTCGAGACTGTGTCCATACAAGGTACCTAAAAAAGTAAAGCCTGGATGTGGACTGGATTGAAATAGAGCTAGACGGCTGTGTTCGATAACGGAGTGTAATGTCACGTATGGATGAGTCATATCTTCCGTATCCGTAGGTATATTTTATAAACTGGGAAACTACCCTCTGTTCTAGTTGGCACTGGAACAAGTAATGGCTTCATAAACTTCGATCAGCACTACTTATTTGGATGTTATATTATATATCTCACGCTTTATTCAAGAAATGTTTTATTTTGATTTTATGAAAGACGTGAGATTGTTTGATCATATTGAAATATAGATAGCCTTTATTCAATCAAAAGTATTACCATTGTATTGGCATTCTGTACCAAAGGTTGGTACCCATAACCGAGCAAATGGTACCTAAGGCTCAACTCACACCAGAAGAGCGTCGAAGCGCAGCGAAGCGGAGCGCAGTTTCAGTGTCATATGAATTTTAACTTTATTTTCATTACAATAAAACTTATTATCGCATGAGAAACTAGAACGAGTCGCGCGGATGCCCGCGGCGCCGCGGGAATTCCGGCGAATTCGACTCGTTCGACGCTCTTTTGGTGTGAGTTGATTCTAAGTAAGAATGAAATACTAATGTAGGTAGGTAGCTAGGTACCTACCGATAGAAAAGTACTTTAAACGAAACTAAAACAAACTATTTAGGTACCTTGGTTTTTCGTGACGTGGTCAATGCAATACCTATAGCTGAAAATTAATCTTTCGACAAGAAAAAGGTTCGCTTGAGATCTAAGATTGTTTAATTCTTGAGGCTTATAGTATTTCGCTCCTTGCCCGTGGTCCCGTTGACTTTAGTACCGATTTTTTTGGTGGTCCCACTGACTGGACCACTAAATGATTATTCGGTGGTACTGTATCTACATAGGTAAATATTTGCATTATTTCATTCCCTATTATTACTAAAAAAAGCATGAAACATGATACAAAAATGATGACTAACTCAGTCCGTGCCGGCCTTGAACCCGTGACCCCTCGATTGTTTACCTCTTACGTGACTTCTACGCGAGATTGGAACATGCTGATGATTGCAAGATCAAGTTCATCTCACTAATATTATGCGATGAGATGCAAGTTTGGATGGGTGTATTTTTGTTGCTTCACGCCATAACTATTGTCACATATCTTGTATTATTATTTTTTATCTTGTTTGTTTTATTTTTAATACTTTTACTGCTGAAATCACACGGTATGTGTTTTCTACAAGTGACTAATATGCGTTAATCCACACTAGCGCAGCGGCTGAGAAAATACAGATCTGTGTGACTCAAGACTCGTACAAAGCCGTAATATTTTTCGAACGAAACGCATGTGCGGCGCAACGCAACCGCTGTGTAGAGCGGCAGCACGAATTTTTTAGGTTAAAAAAAAGATCGCAGTCGTCGAAAAAAAACCGCAGTCAAAGTGCAATCAAAGTCAAAGTCAAGTGTGCAATAAAAGTATTGTCTATCTATCTATCTACTGAACGGATTGGGCTGAAATGCATACACGTAGTTTTAGGCCTGGCCGGAATAAAACAAAGGATTTTTTCATAAATCACTTGCCATGGGATAGAAATAACTTTTAAACGTTTCCATAAACAAGACGCGTCCGAAGCCGGGGGCAGAATCTAGTTTAAAATAATGCACTGATTGTTATTTAAAATATCAATTGGGATTCCTTGGATTGGGATGGACAATCGGGATTGTGTTCACTTAAAGTAGACTTTTAGTGAGCACAATCCCGTACCTTTAATTTTAGAAACAATTACACCAAATAAATATTCGTTGAATGCGGAAGCTTAAATTAGTGTTTGTTACTTCTTCACGCCAAAAGTAGGTCTAGGTACTTCAGGCTGAAATTTCGCAGATGTAGTTTCGAACCTGAAATAACATACCATTACCAAGCATAATTTAGCTTAGTTTTTAAAGGAATAACGGTGTTCGTTTTCCATAAAGAAGATAAAAAAGGAGGTACTTAAACTAAAGGTTTACTCACCTTTATCATGACATTGTACACCATCGGGGGACAATGGCACATTTTTATAAAAAAAAGTCCAGGATGCGGTGGATATACGAACTTGAAACCGAAAGTGCTTAAAACGATTATTATCGATAGCTCACCGTAGAGCTCACCTACAGAAATAAAGCTGGCCTTGTCAAAGACCTTCGATAATACTAACAGGGTTGATAAAAATCTCCGTTAATTTGTTTTAAATCACTGTAAATTAGATTTAAATAATGATTAATTTGATTTAAATCGGATTTGTTTGATTAAAATCAGATTTTGGTTTTGTTAATAAACAATTTGGTTGGTCTATCTACTTCTAAGGTTATGTAGGTAGGTAAGAAAGGTAGGTTCGACGGTTTGATGCGAAATAATAGAAGAGACAAAACACACCAAGATTGAAACATTTTCATTTCTGAAATACTAATCTTTTAAAATAATCATTATTTGAAATAAAAATTTTATAGTATAGGGTACAATTATTTGGGTTTTTTTTAAATAAACTTTGATAATAATGTTTCTTTTTTCTATACTAATTAATTAAATAATGCAGCTATAAATTGCCGCAGACACATAGGTATAACATCTCTTTTTTCTACGTTATGTAGTAAAAATATGGAATTAATGTAAGTATGAAAGAAACTAAAAAAAATCTGAAACATGAATTTCAGAGGATTCCCCGAATCCTAAACCAGGAGAATACATTGCGCACCAAAGCTTAATTTGGACTCTCCCTATAAATTTTTACTGATTTCTTTTTTCATAGCAGTGAAAAAAATGATTGATTTAAATCACATCAACCCTGAAAATAAATAATCTTTGAGGCATTTCATTATCCAAAATCTTACATCCAATTTGTTTTCTATTACATACATTACATACCTACCTCCTGCAGTGCGCAACACTTGCGTCAAAAATGCTAAGTACCTATTAGGTACCTACCTATTATCGCGCCTGCGTCATACAACCGTGCCTAGTACTAAACAATCATTCATCTATGTCAAGTTCTGCATTCTACCTTGGAAAATAACTAGAGGGGAAAATAGGTCGTTTTCGATTTACTAGCGAAATAAACACGCAAGCATGCAAGCGGTGCATCTATCATGAAAAGTACCTGTACCACAGAAAAACTATACTTAATGTATAGTACTAACGTTTATTTCCTACAAACTAAAAGATTCAAGTCAGTTAAAGTTGATAATAAAGAGACGATTTAAAAGAAATATCAATCAGAGTGGCATAGACCGTGCAAAAATGTTAGCATTTGTTTATTAATAGCAGAGGACATAATTATTATCAAATGAAACCTCTTTCGTCTTTCTAGGACCTCTACAGTCTACAGGGTAGCTATGGCTTAATCAGTGCAAGCAGAGACAATAAAAACAAAATGGCAGCAATTTTATTACGGAGGGAGATAAAAATATAGAGTTTTTTTGATTTATCCTCTTTAAACTCTCCGAAACCGGTGACCAGACACGGAGAAATACATTTTTCTTTAATGAAAAATCACTATAATACCGATATGCTATTTACCTGCGTTCCTTGTCAGAAGTAGCTTTACATCTACTGCTTGTCATATTTACGTTAACATTTAAGACCTCAACAAATGAACCTCAAGTGTAGTATTTCCCGATGTTTTCATGGCGTCATTTTTATTCCGAATCTATGGAGACGGTTTAAACGTACCACTCATAATTGAATTTGACTGTGTAATAGCATTGACCTTCACAATACCACATGTAATGAACAATAGGTCTAGTTGACGTCAGAAATTTACCTACAGTTCTTATACGAACAGCCTTTTTTACTTGAAAGTTTTGTTTTCACGATGTTTACCAACTTTAACTGGTACCCCACGTCAGCTCCTAACAATCCAAAGGTTGTCTCTAAGAAATCCTACTCTTGTGTAGAGAAGAAATATGACAAGATAACCTAATGTGGTGGTCAATTACTGGAAATAAATGTAGGTAAGTGTATAAATAATTAATTACCTTTAGTATACCTGTTTCTGGAAATCAGAGAAAGTTATATGAGTTATATATAATTTTATCATATAATTGTATATAGATAGATAGATTATTACTTTATTGCACCATCAATACAGAAAACAATTACACAAAACTTAATACTAAATAGACGTGGCAAAAGTAGAGGCCTTACCGCTAACAGCGATAAGGATTTCTTCGAGACAACCTTTGGATTGTTAGGAGCTGACGTGGGTACCATTTAAAGTTGGTTAACATCGTGAAAAACAAAACTTTCAAGTAAAAAAGGCTGTTCGTTATGAAGATTAACCTATTTTTAATACCTACCACATAATGTATAATTTACTATTTCTGAAGTGAAAAAACTATATATTTGATTTGAACGAATAAAAACATGGCTTTTTATGGTCCCTCCACGTTAGCAAATAACCAACTAAGGCCGGTAATTACATGGAAATCATCAGGCATAATTACAAACTAATATTCATAAATTCAAGGCCATTCCCGCCCAGCAAACAGCATAATGTATATACAGCGTTTTCTTACTTTCCATGCAGTCAACGGCCTGGTTTGAAGACTACACGGGCGATTCTATTCTGTTTAAAGTATAGTATATGTCGCCGTTTTATTTTTTATTATATGTCGCCGGATCGTTGAATCAGCCCGTTTGTAGAACGGGTAATTTGTCATGATTTGATTTTTTGTCATGGGAAATATCCCGTTATAAATGACCAAAGTTGTTCATGTATTTTTGAAGTCATAGTCCCTTTGACCTACTTATTATATTACAGCTTCATGCACATCACATTGTTTAGTGTCTTTTAATGTTTTAGGTGAGTGATTTTCTGTGTATGTTAATTTTGTACTATGCCTGATATAAATGTGAGTTGATTATCATTTTTGATTAATCCAAGGCACGGTAAACAAACCATTAAATTAATTGCGTCAATGTCTTCATTTGATTGCCCGTGTGTGTTGGTATAATGCACCATATATTCGTATACTTTCTCCATGAATGAGTCCATTAAACCATTGTTGTATGGATAATGAGATTGCGGTAAACGATGCATGAAAATGTAGATAAGTGTTCATGTTGAGAAATTGGAACGTATTTATTAGAACAAGAGTAAAAGTTGCAGCTTGTACGTGTTTGGGTAAACAGACCACGCAGCAGATATAAAAAAAAGTCACACAGCATCATCCATGACTGATATACCTACTTAATAATAATTGATTACATCGATATTTTTTTATTATATTGATAGATAACGACCAGAACACCCGGAACAAATAGCTGCAGATCGTACACATAATTGTCCCGAGGCGGGAATCCTCCTGCGTCGCAGACGTACCTTCGCCCACCGCACCACATAGGTCGTCAGATATAGAGCTGTGATTCAACTGGCAATGGGAGTTGAATGCTCGCGATACCTTTTATTTACCAAGTCCGCTTTTGATTAACTTCGCGGTTTCAAACTACCAAATTACCAGTTTAAAGTGTTTTCTGAATATAGTCCGTACCATAAACCAGTGACTTTCCACAAACCAAACACGATCATCAGTCCGTACACGTCCACTGCTGAACATAGGCCTCTCCCAAACGACTACGCCATGAATAAAGATTCATTTTCTGGGTCGTTCCACAATGGTTGCAAATTTAAGTGCACAGTGAATTAAATATAAATAAATAATGCTGCACAATTACAGCATAGAAAATAATCCGAAATGTTTTCAGATCGTATAAACATTTGTTCCAAGGCGGGACAACCTCCTGGCGTTGCAGGCGGACCTTCGCCCACCGCGCCAGCGCCGCATAGGTCGTCAAATTGACTTGAATTGACACCATTGTCTCCTGTTCACCTCTTTACCACAGCGATAAATGAGTAAAAGAAGTGAAATTAAAGAGATAGCTGATAGCCCAATCGATATACATCTATGATTTTAAAATGTAATTTATTAATGTATTATAATGATCTATGTATGTACCTAGGGTTTTACATAGGTATTGTATATAATAAATATTTGACCTGAATTATAAAAGTAGGAAATGCTCAAGCTATCGGCCAGCTATACCAGCCAGGGTTATAAATAAACCCATTCAATTGCAGGCCAGTCAAATGCAGCAGCCTTTGGTGGCTTGCCAATAAAGAAAGGCTAAATAAACTAGACGTTTCATTGGAACAGAGACGTGCGGCGCCAGTTAGGCCGGTGACGTAGATTTCATTCTAATAGGGGTGAGAGATCAGGTCTACTTTGAAAAACTAATTACGAAGTTGACGGATTACGGATCGCACGAAACGACGGACGACTGATCGTTTCTCTCGATACTAACTATAGACCTGGAAAGTATTATAATTTCTCAGGATCTCTAAGCTAAAGCAATAAATGTCAGTTTATTGCTTTAACGAAACGAAAACTGTCAGTCATGTCACGATGCATCCGAAGCAATTCGGTGATAAGGTTGTTCGTTTCGTGCGATCGGTTCATCTGAAACTTCGTAGGCTTTTCTCGTTTTAAAGTAGGCTTCTAGAACAGTGAACGACTACGTTCCCACCTAAGGTAGCCACAATAATTATAGGTAATTGTTTTCATAACATCAGCCACGGCGCTTGCTATATAAATTATCTTTATACCTACTATAGAAATTATAAAATAACATCTTATGAAAGGAGTCGACATGCTTACATCGCGTGCAATAATATAGCACGTGTGAATTCCGTTTTTAAAATGGAATGTGTTTTCAAAATTCAAAACATTGAGGGAAAACTCTCAGAAGAAGAACCTCTTTTACAAACTTTTTACAAGTCTGCTGTTGAACCCTTCAAAAAGGTTTGAGTTAGTTAGAAAGGAGGTAATATTTACTTACCTACTGCCATGCCATTTGGCCATCTCGTTTTGTTGACCCCCTTTCAAATCGTTGCAGCATATCGAATATCCTAGGCGTAGCTGACGGACCGAATCGAGGGCTTACTGCTTGGACAAACCAAGGAAATTGGAACCTTATAATATAACTGATGTAAAGTAAAGTAAAGTAAAAAATCATTTATTTCTTTCGGCTTACAAAATAAGCACTTAGACAAGTCATATTTTATACATTAAATTATTATCAAATATTTTACTGTTCACTTAAATTTTTTGTCCACTAGTGGAAGAAGTGAATGGCTCCCTCAAAATATGCTGGTCGCTGAATTAATTTGGAATAAGTATTTAACAGATTTCGAAAACAGGAGAAGGTTCTATGCTCACTGATTTCTCTGGTAATTGAGAAGCGATTTTGGTTTTGTATAGAATGATAAGCCCGGGGTGGTTTCGCGTGAATTTTATTCCCAAAAGAATAAGAAAAAAAACATCTAATGATAACCTAGGTTGTAAAAGAGATAGGGTCTCCGTAAATTAAATACTCGTACCAAACCTGTAAATCTAAAAGTAAAACTATCATTGTATAAAAAACAAATATTTTTCAACTTACCATATACCGTAACATATTTATTTTTCCAAATTTCTGTATAAAATAATGAACACATAACACAAAGTTATGTACTGTCATAACTTCAAAGCAATGCAAAAGCCTATGATGTAATTTGTTGAAATGAAACTAAAACTGCACTGCGCACTCTACCGTAAAAAGCCGCTCTCTTTTATTCAAAATTCGAACGCAAACAAAATGCAAACAGTTTTTTTATGTAATGAGATGAATTCTCTTGCAAATAGAATAGTTTTGCGGACTCTACCAAAAGAACCCATCACTCGGTCACTGACTGGGTATTGTGGAAAACATGAAGCATTTTCAGATTTTAGGGGAGATGCGAAATTTTAATTCAAAATAAGAACACAATTAAACTAGTCATCCCGTGACCACGACTGGACAGCGTGTAAACCTGCTGAGACTTCTTGAAAAATAGGTAAATACACGTGATAAATGTGACCGATATGGCGCGGTGGGCGAAGGTCCGCCTGCAACGCAGGAGGTTGCGGGTTCGATTCCCGTCTCGGAACAATTGTGTGTACGATCTGCATATATTTGTTCTGGGTGTTCTGGTCGTTTTCTAAAATATCTATCTATGTAATATATTGCATTATGTATATCAGTTATCTAGTACCTATAACACAAGCACAGCTTAGCTTGGGGCTAGATAATGTTGTGTGACTGGTCCAGCATTATTTATTTTATTTTATCTGCACATAAATGATGGCTGAATTCTTGGGTTGGATGATAAATTGGCAAATAACGCCTGTAGGTAGGCACTGCATCATTAATTCGAGTTTCGTTATCTGAAAAGACCTAGTTTCCACTCACGATAAATCATACCTTATGATGTATTCGAACATTACGTTAAAGCTATTTTTAGTATTAGGTTAGTTTAGTATAATATCCTTCATGACATCAGTCATTTATATTTACAAGCACACCAATATCTTCGTTTCTGTGATTATTCCATTTCCATGGTTGGCTTATTCCAAGCCGTATCACGAATACGCGGGAAAAATAAACATTGCAAAGTTTGACAGATCATAAATTCGAAAAAGGAACGCATGCAAATGTTGATGCAATGTCACGACTGGACCCTGACCGAGCATTGGCCAGCTGGCGGTTATTGACCTGCGATTACCAACGATTGGTGAATTATAGGCTCTAAAGTGGTTACCTACCTATCTTTCGAATCGTGTATCTGTCCGTGAATTGAATTTAAATTTCGAACGATTTTTGTATTGCCAACACATACATGGGTGATATGACCCCAGCGGCCGTCGCGTCGGTCGGTTCTTCGCGAGATATATCCGCCACTTCAGCTTGCTAATTCTTTGAGCTATGTCAAAGCTTTGGTTCTTTATCGGGTCATTTCGTTACGAATCCTATTCTTCAGAGATACCCCGACCATAGCTCGCTGAGTGACTTTGAAATGGTGGACCAGCCCTACCGTGAGTGTTCATTAGAACGCACTGATTAAACTTTCATTTTCAAGCATTGCGGTAGGTATGGATGACGATTAAACTCTGTGTAGTTTTGGAGTTAATCTTATTAAACACATAAATAATAACAAACGAAACGCAAATCACATGTTTTTATTACAATTTTAGTCAAATCAAACACAACACTCTTAAAAAACCTTGAGGATGTGGTGTTCTCTTCGTATCAAACCGGATAGTCACGAATATCCTTGCTTTAAATAGGTCTTCCTACGAAATTAACATAGCCATAAAACTTCGTCGTTTATGATAAAAGTATTAAAACCATTTAAATTACCCTTTGCATACGAAATGAATCGTGTAGGTAGTGAATATAATTAGGTTATAAATAAATTTAATTATAAAAAATATAACCCGACTGCGTTGTTTTAATAGGTAGGTATAATTTATTTAACACTTTGATTGCTGAAATCACACGGTATGTGTTTTCTACAAGTGACTAATATGCGTAAATCCACAGTTCACACGGCTGAGAAAATACAGATCTGTGTGACTCAGCAAAGCCGTAATATTTTTCGAACGAAACGCATGTGCGGCGCATCACAACCGTGTAGAGCGGCATCACGAATTTTTTAGGTTAAAAAAAAGATCGCAGTCGTCGAAAAAAAATCGCATCACTATCAACCTATAACAGTCGACTGCTGGACATCGCCGCCCTGGCTTCAGGTTGTCGCATCCCAGCATCTACCTGCAGTCTTTCGCAGGTTGTCATCCCACCTGGCCGGAGGGCGTTCTACAATACGTTTGCCGCGGTCTCTACGCAAGAACACGTTTACCCTAGCCGTTGTTTACATCACTCCAAACTGAAAAAGCAGCTCAATTCCTACCTACTAAGCTCTCGAGTTTCGAGCGAAAGTTTAGGCGTGAAAAGGTAACAGGCAGATAGACAGTTATTTCGAATTTATATTATTATCGTAGAATACTAAAGGTCGTGCCCGTTTCGGAGAGCCTTCGTAAAGGAGTACCTAAAGTCTAATAAACAGATAATTTGTAGCAACCTGCTCTATTCTTCGTTCCAGTCCATTTCGCATGTTCAATGGACACATAACCACTAGTGATATCATCAGGCGCGGCCTCTAACCTGCCATACTTTATTAGACAGGTGAACTGAGTAAAGAACTCTGCAGACGGGCGACTGAGAATTATTTTGCACCTTTATGTAGAGCGCGATTGATTGTCGGCGTGACTAAGAATTATTTTGCACTTGTATGTAGAGCTCGATTGATTGTCGGCCAAGGATAAAAGAAGAGTAGTATGTATTTATTACAGGAAGCATTGGGCATGTATTTGGTTCCTCCTTACTGTACTATTTTGATGATTCTTTTGCTGTTGTATAGATAGGATTGATCCCATTAAAATTTTATTCCCGGAGGAATTAGTATTTGGCTCGCAAAACTTAAGAAACCGTGTATATATTGTTGAATATGAAGTCACTAGGTTTTTCGTTTTTACAAAACAATCAGATTATTTATTGAATATTACTATCCTAACCGGACATGGACAGTATATGTATTGATAATGATTACCTTCCTTACTTATCAACAATTTTTTTGATAAGGAAAACGTTTTGAAATTCAGGTCCTGTCTTGTTAGTTCCTGAGTATTCGAGTAGCTATCGATTATATATAATCGATACTCATGTGCAATGTATTACACTTTGGATTTCGAGATCTTTACAATGGATAGCCATTAACTACTCAATAGTGGCTTGATAGATGGTAGCTGGCTACCTTTTTGCCGTTTAGTCATAAAAATAATCTCCCATCGAACAAAAATTACTCAGCTTTTTATAACGCTTTTATTTAAATTCCGAAAACAATACGTGTGAAGCCATGGTCAAAAACTAGTTAGTCATTAAAGTCTCATCAGTTTCCTAAAAGGAACTGTGGAAAAAGGACATGTGAGACTAGGTCAAACAATGGAATGGTGAATGCACTTGTCGGTATCAATCCCGTCTTTTTGAGAATCGGTGTATATGAGAACATGACCTAATTACATTAGGGTATGTTCTCGTTGCTACCTTTCATATGCATGCAAGCACACCTACATAATCTGCACACTTACAACGGTACCTATTCTTCTTATATTTAAAGCTAAAAGATTTATTACCAAGTACGTACATACATATCGACCAACTCAGTAGGTAAGTAATAAAATTCTCCCAGCGCACGTAAAATAAAGACATAAAAGTTGCTTGTCTGCAATGCCGGAAAAATAAACTAATTTCGTTTGTCAAATTAGGCGTAATAAGCGCTCCTATTTTGGTTAAATTAGTTTAGTTTGCGACCGTAAACATCATTCATTCTCTTTAAATCTTTTAAAAATGTACATAATGAACAACGGCTGAGTTTTTTTTACGATAATCTTTTGTTCTGCCCGCATTTTCGCTTCTATTGAAGCCTGTTCAAACTTTCTGCGCCATTCGTTTGTGACGATAGAGTTTTAGGCCTTTGTAACCTCCTTGGACCAAAAAGTTCACAATCCATCCTGACCTACCAAAGAGGTTTCTTCCGCCTTTATCTTACGTTTGTGATTTGTTATAGTGACTCTTTCCTGTGCAGACCCCCAGCACAGCAAAGAGTTGCTAGAACCAGTTTCCTAAGCTTTTTGTGCCCTCTTCTCAACAAACAAGCTCAAAACCAATTATAGCTAGGCGCCAGGCCTGGAAAACATCTTATCTGATGCCGTACCATGTCAACCATTACAGCTAATGCTTTGAAGATCGATGACCAGATAGGCACGCCAATTAGAAACGTAATTGTGTTCTAGTGATGGGATAGAGGGGTTTATAAGTAGGTTTATAAATTCGCCTCTGGAGCACGTTTTCATGGGTACGGCCAAAGGGCTTGTATCCGGGATTCGATGTTGACTTGACTTACTTGATATTGGCTATATGTGTCTGTTTAAAGATTCGATGTTATTTTTGCGAGTTGGGTATAGTTGAGGGGTAAATGTCAATGTCAAGCGCTTCGGAATTCAAAATACTAAGGAGGTGCTGGAAGGCTCACAACACAAACCTAAAATATACAGTATTCTCATACTCAGTCCTATTTTAAGTATTCTGCTAAGTTTTTATTTATTCACAACGAATGCCTTTATTTTATGGAAATCTTAAATAATGAGAGCATAGCTGCATAAACCTTCAATCACCAACAAGTAATGTCTTCTACGTAGTTGTACAACGTACTAGCTAGAGAAGTTATGAAAAGTACTTTGTCACATCACGGTCACTTTCTTACCTTTATGTTTTCCTAGTACTCGGAACTAACAAGTTTGCAACACGCTGGTGATTCTCTGAAAGATGTCTTTTTGTGGTTGTGATAAACAACTACATAACTTCGAAAGATTTATTTGGTTTTTGTGTTGTAGCATGATATAATTTATTGTTGTTACTAGTTTCAAATCCGGGCAAGGTATATTTACTGCCCACCCAGCAATACTGTTTTGTTGGTGTTTTTAATGAAGTAGGTTCCTATCTACATTCATCATAAGTATTTTTTGTTTATCAGTATCAGAATGGCAATTAACCATCAATAATAATCACTAAGTATTCGTGAGTGGATCACCAATTCTGTGCTATTATGTATTTAGCTGATTACGAATTAAAATCAAAAGAACATCAACCTACGCCTTACGATTTTTTTTAGAAATAGTTATTCATTTGAACCTTATTACTTGTATAAGTTATAAAACGAATTAATGAGATAATGAGAAATAAGACCATAGACAAGTATTTTTTTAATCTGAATTACGTTCAAATAAATAGTCGGTAGGACACTCTCGAAATCATCTGAATCAAGCAGATGTGTATATCATCTACTTCATCTAACAGTTTCACATACATATAATAGGTTCACTACATAAGGCAGCAGGTTCTTCACCGTTGTTTCTCGGCAGTCATGCATGGATAATGTGTTTTCTAGTGACACTGAACATTGCGCAAGTATGAAAGTTATTTATGCGGTCAGATTGTCACGACTGGGCAAACTAATGAGATCAAGTTTGATGATTTGCTAACTAGATTTTGTGACATTTAGGATTGATGATTTTTTTGTTTTAATTTTTTTTTTAAAATAACGCTTATTGCAGTTCCTTTTTTTACAAACATAAATTGATTTGTGAGCCTCCATTTAAGCAAACATTTGCTTGTGTTTGGGGATTCCGCTCAATCTACACAAAAACAATTAAGTGTTCATTTTGTAGTATTTAATTATATAATATACACTAGCCAAACACGATGTAGAATGTACCAATATAGCCGTGCTAGCTAACATGCCGCTTTATAGCCGTGTGGTACCGACCGGCTTAGAATTTGCACCACCCGATTATTATATACATAATTATTTGTAAGCAATATTTTTCGTGAGGGATCTCTCAAAACAAGTTATGAAAATAGCGCTTAAAAAGACGCGAATCGTATATTATGGGCGCTTTGTTTACAAACATTCTACATTGTGTTTGGTTAGTGAATATTATGTTTTAGTGCAAAATGAAGACTTCATTGTTTTCCTTTGAAAATAATCCTGTAAACAAAAATATTTTAGTTGAAATTGCAAAGAAAAATCTTCCCGTAAATTCACCTTTCACCAAAGTCCATCAAAGTGACTTCAAATAGCTTCACTTCTGATTCATACTTCAAATTCAGTTACCACCGAGTATCTCCTCTAAATAGGTTCAAGTAACTCGGTCTGCGCCCCAGTCCGCTAGCCCGCACGTGCATCGCATACCATAGACAAGAACACTTTTCTTATTGCTATGCCATCTATCCGGTTTGCCAGCGTTGGTTAGCTTGATTTATCTGTTCAGCCCTTCAGTGTGTAGACAGCTTTATTCGATTGCGTTTAAATAGAGCCTTAACGGGGCACCGTGCAGCCAATTGTGCGAATTTGATAGGAATAGGATTTCGCGTTAATAAGAGTGGGACAGAGCATGCCATTTTGGAAAGGCGTAAGAGTAAAGTTCAAATTATTGTTAGTTACAACAAAACGATACAACTATCTAATTAAGAAACTGGCTTTGAGGAACCAAATTATTGTATTAATAACCATGATCGTTTCAAAAGGTTTAGTGGATAATTCGTGTAATTATGACTTTAGTAAATCTACGAAGTACGGATCGAAACATAGACCGCAGGGTTCCTTAGATCTCTCAAATGATGTGCCAAACAGTGTATTTAATCTTTAATCCGTAATTATTTTGCATTATTTCTATGGTGTCTCTAAAGTGAATAAAATTAGAGAAACCAAAGAAATAATATAACATTTTATGCAATTCTAGGTTTTTACCACGGGCATCCCGTGGGTACAGAGTCGGATCCAGGTATCTACCTGATGGGAATCTTTGATCTTTTTGGTACCTAGTATCTACCTAAGTTGTGTGCTGATTTTCCATTGATAGCTGCCGTCGTACTCATCTTTAATAATGTACAGAATAATTAATCGTATATTGTTAAAACTAGATAAAACAAACATAATACAAACGCATTGTCTTCTTACTTCATTCACTTCCAACGAAACCAAACATTAACGTGACTAAACGATTGAGCAAAAAAAAATACAATACAAACACAATAGGCGTTATCAGCCATCACAGCCACAGGCCATTGACCTCTAAACAACCTGTCTAGTTATCGGTCAAACGTGAGCAGCTAAGCATAAATCAAACGATTAACATAAGCAAAAAGTATCGCCCACATGCACGTTTCGTTCTGCGTGTCACTGACCTACGATAACGTGGAATGGAATGTAATGTAATTTCATGGTTCGGATGCAGGCCCTTTCGCACCTGTGGTGGGGTGGAATGAATGTGCTATTATGTGGCTTGGATACAAGTCATTTGAGAACTTATTCCAGGTGACTATTTATTTGTACTTTGTACAAGTACTGGGACAACTTTTGTCGTCATAGTTTTGTGCGTAGAACTTCTTGGACAAAAGTGGTTTCATTCGTTTTGTACAAAATACACGACAGACAGATCGACCTACTGGGAATAAGTACATTTAAGCGGAGTTCTTATATTTTTAATTAGTTTAACGGTATTAACGACTAACCGCAACGAACTATGATATCAATTCTATGATAAACTTTCTTTTGCTCCTAGAATAAAGCGTTTACTAAATCCAACAGGTAACCAAATCAGTCTTTGGGGATAGTCATGGTCAACTCAGATGAATTCGTGAGTCTATTTTTGCCCATCATACTATTTTCACCGGCTGATTGGCTGCTTTTTCATCATCATCATAATCAGCCTATATTAGTCCACTGCTGGACGTAGGCCTCCCCCAATGAGCTCCATAGCGCCCTGTCTTCAGCTTGACGCATCCAGCATCTACCTGCAGTCTTTCGAAGGTCGTCATCCCACCTGGTCGGAGGGCGTCCTACACTACGTTTACCGAGTCGTGGTCTCCACTCAACAACAAAGGCTGCATTTTACATGAGAGACAAATAACAAAAAATCTAAAAAACAAAATTTTTTTGTTTTTTAGAAAACTATTCCATCTTCCATCCACTTCAATCTCAAAAAGCCACCATGTATAACTGTACATATAACTGTACACCCTGTACACCATACCATACAGGGTGGCTTTTGAAGATGGAATAGTTATACAGTGTGGCTTTTTGAGATGGAAGTGTATGGAAGATGGAATAGTTAGAAGTGAGACTAGTTTTGCATACGGTTTCGTGCGGCGCTGAGAAAGTGCCCGTCGCGGTACACTGACCACTGATTTACTTATCTTTTTACGCAACAGTGCAAGGAGCGAGTGACAGCGAAAGTAGAATGGATGGGACGCTCGTACATGACACTGACATTTATGACATCCCGTAAAATATACAACAAGAGACTGCACGTGGTAAACCCTGCTAGATAACGAACTAGGCTCTGGTGAAAATATCAAACATTCATCATAATTTAATAACTCATTGATTTTACAATTACTTTCGATTACTTGACACTGGTAGAAAAGTGTCCAACCAGACACAGTTGCCATTAACATAGAATCATCATCAGACCAGAAGAAAAATAAGTTTGTAGGTAAATTCTGTTTCGGTAACTTCTTCTTCTTTCTGTTTGGTTCTCTGTCGATATCGTTACGAATCCTATCCTTTAGAGAGACCCCGAGCATAGCTCTTTCCATAGCTCGCTGAGCGATTTTGAACTGGTGGACCAGCCCTACCGTGAGTGTCCACGTCTCAGCTCCGTATGTCACCATGACAGGTAGAACGCACTAATTAAAAACTATCGTTTTCAAGCATTACGGTATGGATGACGAGAAGACTCGGCGTTGTTTTCCAAATGCTGCCCATCCTAGCTGGATCCTCCTCTTGGCCTCCTAGAAAATTGTTTTTACCCAAATTCTGTTAAGGACCATTTAGTTTATCAAGAAGAAATGAGAACATAATTAAATTATTAGGGTACTAAAAATAAAACGTAAAAAAACATTTAGACGACCGATGTGGCGCGGTTGGCGAAGGTCCGCCTGCGACGCAGGAGGTTGGGTTCGATTCCCGCCTCGGAACAATTGTGTGTACGATCTGCAGATATTTGTTCCGGTCGTTTTCTATGTATAATAAAAAATATCTATCTATGTAATGTATTGTATTATATATATCAGTTATCTAGTACCCATAACACAAGCTCTGATTACCATGGGGCTAGATAATGCTGTGTGAATTGTCCAGCATTATTTATTTATTTATTTGTTTGAGAAATCCCGACGTTTCAACAGGTTTACACTCTGTCGTGGTCACGGGATGACTGGAGTATTGGAGTTACCGCCTCAGCGAAACGGGGGCTAGTTTATTTGAAACTACCCTCATTTCATTTTCAATAGTAGGAATGTCCATCTGCACACTCGGACGACACACAACACTAACAGTGTCCGCGACGCAATGAGAGACCGGATTACGACGACTACACTTTGCTATCACTGGATTCCACGAGGCAGAGAGTTTGAACCCGTCTTCACGATTGAAATTAGGATATTTCTTAATTTCAATCGCTTCCCGAAACATTCTCTTGTAGTAATTCCTTTCATTACAGATGACCTGCGGTTTGTGTATGTCGATAAATACCCGTTGTATTAATACTTATAATTATGTGTTCAGATCGCGTAAGTTAAAAAATATTTATGTTATTGTCTATTCTTATAATACTAGTTCTAATTTGTCCGTATTATTTTAACTTTCTTTGTTAGTATGATATAAATGTTAATTATTACCACTTATATAAAACCTTTAATCGCTAAAGTTCGTAACTTGATCCTAACATAATAAGAAACTGCTCTAAACAATCTACCTATTCATATATTATTTTGATGGAATCTTGTGTTTGATATTGCTTAATTAACTTTTTGCTGTGTAAATTGCACCTATTTATTACCAGTATGAGTAAGATACCCTGTAAAATACATGAATTGGTGTACTTATGTGTTTGTGTATGAGTTGATTGTGTATTTGTGTACATGGTTGTCTGGTAGAGATCGCTCTTGAGCGATAAGACCGCCAATTGTAATTAATTTTTAAGTTTTTACTGTACATAGTTTCCAATTTAAAGTGCAATAAAGAATTTTCTATCCTCGTTATAAACTCTCGCATTTTTATTATTAGTGTGATTGCATTCTTTAATGTAGTCAAAGAAAATAAATGCGTGGACAGTATATAGATACACCATTTTTGGTATGTAACTACATAATGTAATGTAGGTACTTAAAAGGTACTTAACGAATGACGCCCTCCGACCAGGTGGGATGACGACCTGTGAAAGACTGCAGGTAGATGCTGGCTGGCTGCGTCAAGATGAAGACAGGGCGCTATGGCGCTCATTGGGGGAGGCCTATGTCCAGCTGTGGACTGCTATAGGCTGATGATGATGATGAACGAATGACGCAGTTATAATATCCATCAGCAGGTATTAAAGTTTTCCTTGCCGTAAGTATCCGGTTGACCTAATCCATGACATAATAAATCCTTCAAGAATCAGATAAATCTTTGATACAAAAAGCCTTGTTGACAAAGGGCAACACAGGTGATGTCACGGTGTCAAAACTATGATGTTTATCTGGTTGTACGTGTGACCAAGGTCTTAGAAGTAGGGCGGGGTTTCTTAAAAACACTAATTTTATTTCATCATCATCATCATCAGCCTATCTATTTGCATCTAGCAAAATAATTCTGGACAATTCACACAGCATTATCTAGCCCCAAGCTAAGCAGAGCTTGTGATGGGTATTATACTAATACAATACATTACTCGATAGATATTTAAATTATACATAGAAAAAGACCCGAAACAGAGAAAATCCCGGATCTATATAGATCGTACACACATTTGTCTAGAGGCTGGAATCGAATCCGCGATCTTCGCAGCCGGATCTTCACCCACCGCGCCACAGTTCGTCAAAATACTTTACGATTTGTCAACAACTGTCAACTGACCACCGACTGAGTTGTTGAACGACGAAAACCGAATGTTAGAGGACGACGTAGCGTGACTTCGATGCGATGTAAGACGCGACGACACGGCCAATTAATGTTTGTATGAAATCGAATGACATAGAACGCATTGCGCGTTAGGAGTCAGGAGAACTGCGCAGCTTTTGTGGTGAGTTGGTGAAATTTTACCCGCAGTTCCTGCGACGGCTTATTGTCTCTTAGTTGTACAAATTAAGGTAAACGTGTTCTTGGGTGGCCACGACTCAGCAAATGTAGTTTAGGACGCCGTGCGACCAGTTGGGAGGTCGACCTGCGAAAGATTGCAGACAGATGGATGCGTCAAGCTGAAGACAGGGCGTTATGGCGCTCATTAGGGGAGGCCAGCTGTGGACTAATAGGTATAGGCTGTTCAGGGGGAGGGGAGTCTTCAAAATAACACGCATGGTCACAGGGGAGCGGGTTCTTAGGTCTTCGTCACGTAGTCAAGGTCCAGGGAAATCTTTCGCTTTTTCGAACTACATAATTATATTCAAATTATGAAGCTTGACACAGCTTTGAACACTTGAATGAAAGCAACTATTAGATAGTGCGTGCGGTGTTATTTACACAGAGAGATTGGTGTAATGATTTTAAAATAATCTTAATACTTTTGACGCACGTCCTCAAGTATCATGACGATACCATTTTGTCATAATCTGACTTTATTCTAATTTATTTTTATTTTAAATTTTTTGGGTACTTATACGAAAATGTGACATGTAAAAACAAATAGGAAGAAAAACCAATCGCATTTTGCGATTTGCTTTTCTTTCCTGCATTTAATTTTAGGTATGTAAATAGAAAAAAAATCTATCTGGGAACCTAGATAAATACTATTCAAATATAAATCATAAAATATTATAGTGGAAATATGCTTTAATTATAAATAATTTTGGTATTACGTTTGTATGGGGAAGCCTAAAAGTTGTATGAAAAAATCGCTCATTTCCCATAACTTTAACCCCTCTAACCGCTCAATTGTACAATCAAATTGATTTGGCCATTTGCATAATATCGAGCGCGGACGTGCATTTATCGCGGATGACATCATTTTTGATTCTCGCTACGCTTACAGTATCTACTCAACGTAAATTGAATGATGTAAGCTTAGGATGTAAGTATTTATCATATTCTTATTTCGGGTTCTGACTGAAAACCAGCGCTCTTTCACAAATGACCTGGGTTATTGTGATAGAGCAACAAGCTGAGTCAGGACCTATTAGACCTACACACGCGCGCTTATCCACTTTCTGTGAGGGCTACTTAGTACCATATACAATACTACTTACATTTTGTAACTTTTCACTTTTTTTTATATTTTGTCGATGTTTCGTGTTTTATAATAGGTACCTAAGTAGGTACTTTGTAGTCTAATATAATTATGTGTAATTAACCTTGTTTGTGGGTTGTGTTAGTGTTTAATAAATAATTTTCTTTCTTTCTTTCTTTCTTTCTTTCTATTTGTGTTTTTAATGAACTTGAACTGCCCTGCTTTTACATATCAGGCAGGACAAATTCACTGTTGGACAAAATAAAAAAAATCTATACCTGCGTATACAATATCTATACCATCAAATATGTATATTTAAGCCCTTTGTGTGTCTCTATTTAGTTTTGACACCATGTGACCTGTTTCTATCTAATCTGCCTAGATGGCGTTGTAAATTCCATCGCTTATCTCTTATCGCTTATCAGCACGAGTCATAAGGGCCGAGTTTATTATTTTATAACAATTTAAAATCTGGTACTTGCGCATAGTTCACGATACCTACGATTACCTACGAGATTGCTCAGTTAGTTAGTTCGTAACAAACAACTGCTTAAATATTATATTGTGTGCCTAACCTACATCGGAGGCCCTGATTCTGCTATACAAATTGCTTCACTATGGCAATGGCAAATGTCTAAGAATAAAACTTTTGGTCATTCCATGTCACCTTTGATGAAAGAAACCAGATGGAGGCGCGTTGAAAGTGGTCAGGCTGAAACCATTCAATAAACCTCTCCGTGCAAATAGCACTGCACGCACCTACTATCTACCGTTCTTACGCCGAAGGATTCTATTAGCATAATTGGGTCCCTGCAAAGCATACAATAAAGTGTTAATCACTTTTGTCACCAAACACTGACTGAAGTCACGCTGTGGAGCCTGTGAAAATCCCAGGAGGATATTGAAGTCGGACTCGCGCACTGAGGGTTCCGTATAAGACCTTGCTTCTTGCAAAATTTCATGATTCTTGGTTAATGGGAAGTACCCTATAGGTTTTGTGTATTAAGAGCGTGCCATACCTCAGCCAAAATTCGAATTTCGCTTCAGTTCAGAGCAGAATGACAAGATATGATTTTCTTGTGAGTGAGAAGCACAGAGCGATAGACGTGCTCCGTATTTTTTATCGACGTAAGCGCCAAAACTGCCTAATGCCTAATTACAAGTTATTTACACAACTAATCTAAAAATTAAAAAGACGAAAACGAAGAAATTCTACTACGTTTCTCGACAAAACAAAAATCCAACAAAAAAATTAGGTGGTTCCTGAGATAAATAGCAAAATGTGTGCAAAACATGTATTTTTCAAAAAATAAAAGTATCGAGAAAATTTTCACCCATCGTGTTTTCGAAAAGACGGTATCCAAGATAAAAGTTCGAATTATCATTTACCTAAATATGAAGGTGGTAGCTTTCACAGATTATGAGATAAATAACGATTTCTAACTATAAAATTACATAAGGTACACTCTTAATGATTCACTTGGAAATTAAAAAAAAATGGACATGGCTTTTGATTAAGTTGACTTAGAAGTTAGATTTTTTTATATTTAGGCTACAAGAGCTTACGGAATTGAATATTCGATGTTAATTTCAACTCGATACCCCAACGTATTCCTGAGAAAATAGACAGACGGACAACAAAGTCATCCTATAAAGGTTCCTTTATGCCTTTTGAGGTACGTAACCCTAAAAACTAAAAAACATACGTATGTCAATCAATCCTAATGGAGACATCATTTGAAGCTGATGATACGTGACCCTTGGCCTCGCGTCATTTGCAAGTTACTATTTAATCTGTGGCATCAATCAATGAAGTCATCCATCATTAGCATTACCTTGATTGAAAGTTAATCAGCAGCAAACAATTAAATTGAAACAATTTTTTGCTCTAAGTAAATGATGAAATTGCAATTTGGTTCTTAGATTTATAATACCTTTCGTGGTGCTTGTTGACTTACTAATAATTAATGAGTAATAAGAATAATGAATTATAGATACTTATTGAATAAGAGCTAAAAATTATTCAACCTGCCAATGGGGTTAGAAGATTTTGTATGGAGAGTGGCCCTAAAATCTGCTACCACATTTTTTTTTTCAAAATGGCCGCGCACAATAATCGTAAATATGAATAATGCTGGATAATTCACACAGCATTATCTACCACGGGGTTCGGGGGCACACTATTTGTATATTCGTCGGATTCCCCATCAATTAAGGACCGATTTTGGAAATTCTCTCTTTCACCTTTGTATGGAAAACGATCCCGAGATAGTCCCATAAAAAAATTAGGAGCTAAGTATTTGTCCTGAAAAACTAAAAAACAGTAACTAAGGTATTTAGAGTCGGTTCTTAGATTTTTTCTAAATAATCAAATTATTATTGCCTCGGAACAATTGTGTGTACGATCTGCAGATATTTGTTCCGGGTGTTCTGATCGTTTTCTATGTATAATAAAAAAAAATATCTATATACATATGTAATGTATTGTATTATGTATATCAGTTATCTAGTACCCATAACACAAGCTCTGCTTACCATGGGGCTAGATGATGCTGTGTGAATTGTCCAGCATTATTCATTTTATTTTATTTTTATTTATTTTATTCGTATAAAGCTGCTTAGCGCCGAACAAAGCATGGTCGTTATACTACCCGGACGTAATCTTTTCTATGGAGCTCTACTGTTTAAATTTAAGTATTATTTTTAACTTTCTCGTAAAATTAAATACACTAATTTAACGTATTTTATAACATCTCTAACTTCAACCTTACGCTACGCACAGTGAACGTGTTGACTGAGCCGCCGCGGCTTAGTGTTAGATGTATTCAAATAACAGATGGCGCTACGGAATTAGACGAGTTTGATGAACTTGACAGGCGATAACGAGTGATGTCAACTTGAATTTGACAACTGTGTTGTCATGGCGGGATTACGCACTCTCGCGCAACCACGAAACAAAAAATTATATTTAATAAGTCTAGTCAAAGCATCCAGTTACAAGATCTAATGAACTTCACTTGATACAAAAAAAACCCAAAGTTACCCCATTTTGAAATGTGTTTTAGGGTTCCGTACCCAAAGGAAACGTTGCCCTATTACTAAGACTCCGGTGTCTGTCCATCCGTCTGTCTGTCACCAGGCTGTATCATTAGTTCAGGGTGCTCTGAACGTTTTCTATGTGTAATAAAAAATATCTAGATCTATGTAATGTATTATTGTATTATGTATGTATATCAGTTATCTAGTACCCATAACAAAAGTTTTGCTTAGCTGGAGGCTAGATAATGCTGTGTGTATTGTCCGGTATTATTTATTTTATATATATAGATAGTGAAATTATGATTTATGTATGACAGTTATATTGTTATTAAATTTAACGATAATAATTAATTAAATAAATACCTACCTGCGCGAATATTGTAATCTCGGAGCGAAGGTCGGCTAACCTTGCCTCTAGATAGTAATATTTCCTAAAATAAAGAGGTTATCAGTTATTCATTCAACACAACAAAATTACCATTTAGTAGTACATTTTGAACATAAATAAATTACTAACTTTGACATAACAATTTGTTTTGGACGCAATAAATACATTATATTATAAATGTGTTTCTTATTCAGTGTGTATTAGCATGTATTCGTATTTATTTAAATACTTATATACCAACTAGCGCTAATCTAATCTAATGAAAAAGCTAATCTAGTACTTATTGGGTTGATTTTCTCATAGATTTGTTGACTAGTCTATCAAATCATTGATGATTTCCAAGCCCCATCAATCGCCTTTTCATTTTTATATTTCCAAGAAAGAATTTCTTTCTACTTATACGGCCCTCGCGAGTTTTACTTAATTTCATAAGTGTAAGGCGGCGTACAATGTTTTTATACAATGTCAATTAATATATACTGAAGAAATTGATAGGTAGAACTGAATCCTACTAATATTATAAACGCGAAAGTTTGTAAGTATGGATGGATGGATGTTTGTTAGTCTTTCACGTAAAAACTACTGAATGGATTTTAATGAAACTTTACAATAATATAGCTTATACATCAGAATAACACAAAGGCTACAATTTATAAAGATAATTATATTGTATATTTTCCAAAATACATATCTATCACCACGCGGGTGAAGCCGCGGGGCGCAGCTAGTTGACAATAAACGATATCTATCTATCTGTCCATTTGTCGAGTCTTTCTTTTTGTTCCGAAAAGCACTTACGTAACGAGAGAGAAGCTTAATAAAACAAATAGTCCGTCGCCATAAATAGACTCTTCCCGGTTTGATGAACTTGACAGCCTTGCGACGACGCGGCGCGCGACTTATCGACAAAAAGAAATTATGCGTTACAAGAAACATGCACAACATGCAGTTTGCATTGTTGAGTTAAATATACCTATTTAGCTTAAATTAATAATAATAATAATAACCCGCAGGGCAGCTTGTGGCGAGCTGTTGGTGATTAGCGACACCACGGGTACCGAGTGCTCCTGGGGAAGTTCCTGGTTCTCGTCTCCGCTTGCGGAGTGGCATCCCAAGAGAACCAGATCCCCACCTCTTGCTTGCCTTCATTGGCCGGTCTGAGTGGAGTCGCGAGAGATGCATCTTAGGATGTAGACTCGGGGGTGGAAGTGTCTAATGGCGTAATAGCGAGGAAACCCGCTCACGAGCAGTCTTCGTGATGGTGAAATCGGGGCCGCACCTCTCGACACCCTTCAGTCGTTTGCGCCGATGTTGTTCCTCTCCGGTAATTTACTCCGGCTTTTTAAGGAACCCATCCAGCATTCGGCAAGCTACCGTCTGCCACTCTTCTTAACATTATGATTGACTTGTTTATGGCAGACGTCCGCAATCTCCCCTATAGCCCGATTACCCAGTCCATCCATCCATCACAATAGCCTGGTTTTATTTCTTTCATTTTTCTTTGCAATAGTCTCTACTCCTGGCGGATACCATCTTTGGGTGTATCATATTGTGCACCCGAGGATGATACCTGCTATGTGTAGTCATCGCATTTAGATTCACTTCTCAAAGGGCCTCTGTGCTGTTGGCTTCGGCCCCACGCAAGCCTTCCAAAGGACCGGGTTACTTTATGGCCCGAGATCATGGTATATGAGAGACAATAATAAATAATGCTGGACAATTCACACAGCATTATCTAGCCCAATGTAAGCAGAGCTTGTGTTATGGGTACTAGATAACTGGTATACATAATACAATACATTACATAGATAGATATTTTTTATTATACATAGAAAACGACCAGAACACCCGGAACAAATATCTGCAGATCGTACACTCAATTGTTCCGAGGCAGGAATCGAACCCGCAACCTCCTGCGTCGCAGGCGGACCTTCGCTCACCGCGCCACATCATCAATTAATTGTAATTTAAAGGTACAATATTGCTTATTAAATACAATAATCATACTTATATATCATAAATGCGGAAGTTTGGTTGTTTAGATGGATGGATTGTTTCTTAAAAATATGATGGATTGTTTCTAAAACTACTGAACGGGCAACTGTATTGGGCTCAAATTTTTAGGTAGTCCTTTTCTTCCATAAATAAGTAGAACGAGATAGAAATAACTACGCGTGCGGAAAAGAAAAAAAAATTACATAAATATATAAAAATAATGATCGACATTGGTGAGTGATCCTACTTATTATAAACGCGAAAGTTTCTGAGTATGTTTGTTGCTCTTTCACGCAAATACTACTCAATGGATTTTGATGAAACTTCACAATAATTTAGCTTACATATCAGAATAACACATATGCTACAATTCATAAAGATATATTGTATATTATCCAAAATATCTATCACCACGCGGATGAAACCGAGGGGCGCAGCTAGTGAGATCATAAATTAATCTACATTCTCAGAATACGGACACCCTGCTTGACTTAACTCAGCCCATTCATAAAATCAAATGCACTGAGATTAGCATAAGAATTAGTGAGTACGACCGAGTAGCGGTAATTCTCGTTATTCGCTTGTCACAGAATAACCAGAAGTACTATTCCGTAACCATTGTTAGCAAGTACTACCTGCCTTCAATTGTCACATCCTTCCTTTGACCATAGATTATCTAGCACTACTTCTAACGGGTAAATGTCAGTGTATCTGCTGTGTCGCATACGATTAGACCTCAAAGCAGTAAATCTTATTCTTAAAACAGTAACCCAAGACTCGAGTGATGTCTCGCTCTACGTTGAAGCCAGAAGAAAGAACCTTAGTTCGAAATGTTGAAGACCATTGATACGAGTTCTCGTCGGTTGCAGGGCGCAATATAAATTCTTAGAGGCCAGTGCTATATTATCTTATCATCTAGAATCTAGATGATAAGATTCTAGATGGTTTACTTCATCATCATGATCCACAGTCGATCATCAGCCGAAAATCGATGAATGAATCGATGAATGGTCAACCGATATAAAAGGTATTTTTATATCGGTCGCCCAGCTACATTTTATAACGTTATCGATTATTATAAACCTCTAATACTAATCAGATATTTTATAGATTATCTAGAATTCTGATTATCTTATCATAGTTTCATAGGCAATCAATTCCTAGTAACTGACCATAATTTGTTTCTTGGTACCTACACAAATGTAAGTTATGTATGATAATGATAATGTACCTAGTACTCACTTCAGCAACCAATAAAACAATTTGATTGTATTGAAAATTCTTTTTTAAAAAAAGCTGTTTAAACGCCTGAGTATGTAATCTAATAAAGAAAAATCAAATAAATATAATAAAAGAAGAAATATAATAAAGTATAAAGTAAAATCTAATATAACCTAATACAAAATGTTGAGCAAAAATACTAAAATCATTTACAACTTCCTCATAAACAAAATCGATTCTCATAAAAATTTAACCAGTAAAACATCACGAGGACCTTATACTAAAAATAAAATAAGATAGTGGAATAAGCATAATTAACTGCAATGTACGTTCTGCTTTTTTAATAACTTCTGGACATTTACAACTCACAGGGAATTGAAGTGGTAACATGTGGGCATCCTTGTAACGATTATTGGTGCATGTTAACGTTTAGACACTTAGAAATAATTGATAATTGTTTTTTATATCTATTTTTAAGTAAAAGGGAGATGAGAGCAATGTTCCGTGTCAATATATTTTTGGGATGTTCGAATAAAATAAAATTAATCCGAAAATAGTAAGTAAATTGTAGGATTACTTATAATAGAAAATAGGATATTTAACAAAAACCAATCTTAAAATTTTAAGAATTATCGTTATCTTTTCATAAAATTACCCACTGTATTTACGGTCTCCTGTAATTTTTCTACAAGAATTTACAGACTGATAATAATATTTTTAGAATTTATATTTACGGTGGTTTCGATCGAAACTAATACGAACGATATTGATTTTCTTGAAACTAGTAGCGCATTCTATCGTTATTGCCCGACAACTTTCTTTATTTACTGTGCCTCACATCAGCAAGTTCTAGCCAATTATAGCAGATGGCGCTGTTGGCAACTCGTTTTAATTCTTAAACTTTCAACTAATACACATTTCTAATTTGATTGTTATTTGTTACAGGTAATTTATACAAGTCATCAATTTTACGAGATTCATTGAGACGGGTAAAGTTCTGCATTTAGTTTCGAGTCAAATTGATCGCGACAAATTTATAGGTAGGTGTAGTAAAAAAACATTTTAAATTGTATTAGTGACAGCGTGATAAGACAAAATATGAAGATAGTACTAATAATAATTAGCAACATAATATTTAAATCTAGTTGGTACAGAAGATAAATTAATGTACCTACTCGAAACGAATAATTTCCTAGGAGTAAAAGTTCCGCTACTCTCCGCTAGATGGCGATAAGTGCTGAAAACCATCAGCTGCATACAAATCGCGTGGTAACGAATAGTTAAAATTCGCATAAATTCCAAAAGTAATTCAGGCCAAGCCGATCGTTTTAGTCTGTTTCGCCTTAATTCAAAGGTCAACGGCCCCTTAGCGTTATCTGGTTGACTACATGAGTTTAATTATTGTTCTACAAATATTGCTTTAGCGGCTTTCTATTACACTGCTAAGACCACAGCTATGGCAAAGGAAAGACGTTAAAAAGTAGCTTATTATAGGATGCTGATGATCCTCTAAATAGCCAAGTACTTATTCATCTGGGAACATTTGTGGTGATTATAAAGTTACATATTATGTTGGCACCAAATCTGAACCGTAGCTCACTTTGATTGCTGAAATCACACGGTATGTGTTTTCTACAAGTGATTAATATGCGTAAATCCACACTAGCGCAGTGGCTGAGAAAATACAGATCTGTGTGACTCAGCACAGCCGTAATATTTTTCGAACGAAACGCATGTGCGGCGCAACACAACCGCTGTGTAGAGCGTCAGAACGAATGTTTTAAGTTAAAAAAAAGATCGCAGTCGTCGAAAAAAAATTGCAGTCAAAGTGTTAATAAATTGCCGTTTCTTTTAAGCTTTTTTCAGTAGTAAGCTTTTGTCGAAGGCAGTATTTTTTTAGATAATTCCTTACTACATTTTTAGCGTTCTAAATGATAGTTACAATTACGGTTAATATTAAATGTTTACCTAAATAAATTGGCAATTTACGATAAGAAAGATAATAAACAAATTTATTAAGTAGGCACGAATAATAACATAAGTTACCAGAAAGGATTTTTAGGAAAATCCTGCAAAGTTTCTTATCCGATTATCTCCAATTTAGTAAAAAAAACAGTTTTATACATTCTAATTTGTTCTACGAAAAGTAGAGCATGATTAATATTCTGTGAACCAAGAACTGGCGCCTAAAATTACCTAAACTAAAGCGAACAGACTTATAATAAAACCTGTTTTGTAGAGTTGTACTAATTCAGAGAACGTTCTGTCCGGTTAGGTCCACTTGAATGTAGTTCTAACGATATATAGTCTGATATTCCGGAATAGGAATCCTGCTAATATTATTTGAGAAAGGAGATTGGCAAACGTGGGCGGGCCGCTAGCTAAGACAGCATTTTCAACAGGTTTTCAACATAATTCTTCGGTCTAAACAGATTCAGATTCAGATTCAGATAATTTATTGTCATACTTCATACACATAATAAAATCACAATAATGTAACTTAAATTAAAATATGAGACTATGACTCGTCAAACACGATATAGATACAATAGAGATAGGTAATATAGAACAATTTTGCTGTAAACTCTTTATGACTGATTCCCGTCTCGGGACAAATGTTTGTACGATCTGCAGATTTTTGTTCCGGGTATTCTGGTTGTTTTCTATGTATAATAAAAAATATCCAAAATTGTATTATGTTTATCAGTTATCTAGTACCCACCCACCCATATCAGTTATCTAGTACCCATAACACAAGCTCTGCTTACCAAGGGGCTAGATACTGCTGTGTGAATTGTCCAGCATTATTTATTTATTATTTAATACTGGTACTAGAATTGTAAGGAGTAGTAAACCTTGGGTTAACGTGGAGACGCCTTGAAGACACATTCCTAACCTACGTGGTCATAGGTACCCAGCCCACTAAAAACCGTTAAGTTGATAAAAATAATTGTTTGTTAAAAGTTGTGCTGCTTTATTAGACTAGACAGCCATGTCATAGAAGCGTCTTAGGAGAGAGGAGAAGACACAAAGGGTGTAACCAAACAACACATTTTCCTATGCGTATACATGCCCTTGTGTGTGTTAACACTTTGAGTGTTGAAATCACACGGTATGTGTTTTCTACAAGTGACTAATATGCGTAAATCCACACTAGCGCAGCGGCTGAGAAAATACAGATTTTTGTGACTCAGCACAGCCGTAATATTTTTCGAACGAAACGCATGTGCGGCGCAACAAAACCGCTGTGTAGAGCGGCAGCACTAATTTTTTAGGTTAAAAAAAAGATCGCAGTCGTCGAAAAAAAAATCGCAGTCAAATTGTTAAAGTACCCACTGAAGCTATATGAAAGAAAGAAAAGAAAGAAAATACATTTATTGATTCACAAGTAGGTACAGCTTGCTACTAAATAATAATAATACAAAAGTAAACAAGAACATAAAGAAATAAATAAAATTAACTACGTATGTATTATATACAAGCAACAAGCGACTCCACAAAGCGAACCAATAGGTCCTGTCTCAGCATAATGTTGCTCTACTTCTCCTCAAGAAGTAGAGCAACGCTGGTTTTCTGACAGAACCATTGGCGCGCGCGTGTCCACACGGGTGGCAGACCACAGATAAGACAAAAATATATATACACATTAAATTGACATCTTACAACCTAAGATTAACTCTAACTTAGCACTAAACACACGATCATGACTTCAGAAGAATAGACAAAAAAAAATGGTTTTTTTTTTTCTGTTCGTCCAAGCATCTATTGAGATAACACTTACAATCCAGACGCAGAAACCAGCAAGAAGTTGAAACTGACAACTGACATCGCAGAAAATGAAACATTTAACTGTCAGACAGAGAAAAAATGTGATAAAATTGGATTGAAAGAAAGAAAACACAGAAGAAAATAAATGTTGCAAAGTCTACGCAGGCATTATTCTTCTGTGCTTATAAATATATGCATGTCAAATCACACATACATTCGTTTTTATCTTCAAAATCAAGGAAATTGATTAATTAATCTAACTGACTGTTGTGACAACTTATTGATTACGTACACAGTGCATTGGCATGGCATAGACTGTATCTATAACTAGTGGACCTTCCCGGCTTCGCACGGTTTTAGTACGGAGCCCTAACTGTTTTGAAAATATAATATAGCCTATGTTCACCGTGGATAGTGTAGCTTCCCAACGGTGAAAGAATTTTTCAAATTGGTCCAGTAGTTTCGGAGCCTATTCATTACAAACAAACAAAAAATCAAACCTTTCCTCTTTATAATATTAGTATAGATATGATGCAAAGAGAAAACAAATTTAGTTCAGTTTAATCAATATAGAATCGGTTTAATCAAAAAGAAGTAATAAATTGATTGAAGCTACTCGAACCCCATTTTACAAAATTTGGCAAATTGTCCTTAGGACCAATAAGGATAAAAACGATCATTATTCATACCTATAGCATAAGTCGCAATACTCAATCGTGTCAAAATGAGATTCGGGAACAAAACATCTGATGAAAAAAAAGCATATTTTAAACTATCTGCGCCCCGCGGCTTCCCTCTCGTGGAGATCTATGTGTCAAATGGTTTGTAAACCTTCCTCTTGAATCTATATATTAAAAAAACCGCATCAAAATCCGTTGCGTAGTTTTAAAGATCTAAGCATACATAGGGACACACAGACAGCGGGAAGCGACTTTGTTTTATACTATGTAATTTTATGGCACTTTCATTTTAACCTTCATGGTTACCTTATTTACCATCCTCGTTACCGTAGGTGTTGCGGAGGCGACACCAAACGTAGCAGGTGACATCACCAATGACAATATAGATTTTACGACGATCGATGATTTATTTATTTATTATCCGTCTTTAAACTACAAATTGATCTTAGGTGGAATTTATAGGGCAAACGAATATGGTCTATGTATAATTCATTTAGTGTTTTACAGATAAATATTGATTTGTAGGTATGTATCTGTATACAATGTACGTACATGTACCTAGTAGGGCCTATAGAGCTTACTTATCTAGTTATATCAAATCATAACGTTTATTTCTCACACAATAATAAAGTTTCGTCATTTTATGTGGTAATAGCAGGATATATCGCTTCAAATCTTTACCTTACTTTTTCAAATGTAGAGTAGGGGATTAGAACCTCTTTGTTAAACTTTTTTTCAAATATTCAAAGTAAGAATGAAAGTCCGCCGCTACCGATTCCCGCCTAATCCTGATAAAAAATTGACAAGCTGTCAAGCACAGTTATCCATACACAACTAGGTCAATTTTTTTAGGCACCGCACGGTGTCCTTACATGGTATGGCGGTTTTTGTAGCAAAAAACATGAGGTACTTGGCTACTCAACAGGCAAACATACGCTTTGATTGGATCTTGTATAAATCTGGACTAATGATTATCAAATGATTGGAAACGGTTAAATGTCAATGTCATTTAGGATTTTTTTCAGATTGGAAAGTTTTGCTAGAATCATTACAACCTATAAAAGAGGAGAGGATGATTACACAGGTTTGCCCAAATCGATCGATCAAATGAGCTTATGTTCTAGAATAGAATTCCTACTGTCTCTTTCTGCTATCTATCAAAACCACAGCCAAGGGGCTTGGGAAACGCCTGTCCATCTGGTAGGAGAGTGCGGAGCACTGATGCAAAAACGTAGCATCCATCTGGGCAAGCAACAGCATAGCCCAGACGAGCTACGAGACATCACCCCGAAGAACATCCTACAGTTCCCAGCAGCTGCAAGGGCGAATTATGAACGCCGCGGCTTCGGGGCTTAACGAACAAAGTAGCGATCACAATAGGCCTATCATGGCCGCAGTGACACTCAAGACACCCAAAAAAAAAAAGGAAAATAAGGGGCTTGTGAGAATCAGCAGGGAAAGAAGACCCTGTTGAGCTTGACTCTAGTCTGGCATTGTAATGGTCTAACTCCTTAGAGTTAGACCATTACAATGCCAGACTAGATAGATATCTCTAGATGGGTATATTTCTTAGACCGGATCTTAATCTGGTCTAAGAAATGTACCCATCTGTTATTTGATAATGAGTAGGTAGTAAATGGTAGATAATAAACTTAATGATATATCGCAGGTATGTTTCATTAGTAAGTACATAGATAATGTAATGAAACTGTATTTTAACTTTTTGTTTATCATATAACCAACCCTAATAACAAGCTCTCAATGTATTGTAGGTATTTCCAAAATAAATATCATCATCATCATCAGCTTATAGCAGTCAATGATGGATATATGCCTCCCCAATGAGCGCCATAGCGCCCTGTCTTCAGCTTGCCGCATCCAGCATCTATAGATGCTGGATGCGGCAAGCTGAAGACAGGTCGTCATCCTACCTGGTCGGAGGGTGTCCCACACTACGTTTACCGAGTCGTGGTCTCCACTCAAAAAAAAAATTACCAAAGTTATCCGATTTTATTTTACGTATATTTTTATTTATTTGTTTATTACATTAGGGCATCTAAATATTTAGACCAAGCAACCTTAGAACTTGCCCATCTGTAGGGCGGCAACCTATGTTTTTCTGGTTCCTTGTGTCGTATTCTCTCAGCCAATGCTCTGTGGTTTTTTAAATAATACACGAGTGAAATTGATTGAAAAGATTGACCTGCTGCTGCTATATACCAGCAATAAAAAAAGCTAAATCTATATCAAATCGATCCACGACCCTGGAACTAAAACCTGTTAGCGCTGAGCATGTAGAAGCTATGTAATTGGTACCTAGCCTATAAATAGGCCCACATAAGACTTTGCATACCCGTACCATTATGAATCCTTAGTAGATTTCTTTGTTAGTTGCTAAACCCTTTGTATAGATCAGGCTCTAATATCTAACTGGGCGATTGAGTGGGAATTCATTAGCCAACTTGAAATCAACTTGATTTACTGATTTGTGCAATTTATACTGTGGAACGTGTTCTTGAGCAGAAACCGCGACTCGGCAAACTTACGTACGTGTAGGACGCCCTCCGGCCATTTGGGATGACGACCTGCGAAAGACTGCAAGCAGATGCTGGATGCGTCAAGCTGAAGACGCCTATGTCCAGCAGTGGACTAATATAGACTGAGCATTATGATGAAGATGTTCACTTGAACATCACGACCTTCAACAATGAGGATCCAGGAGGAGCCTGTTCAGCAATTGATGTACCTTATGTGCCCATGTATGCTGACGAAATCAAAATCCAAGCTCAATTTGTTTTTTATATACTAAAATAATGCTGGACAATTCAAACAGCATTATCTAGCGCCATGGTAAGCAGAGCTTGTGTTATGGGTGCTAGATAACTGATATACATAATACAATACATTACATAGATAGATATTTTTTTTATTATACAAAGAAAACGACCAGAACATCCGGAACAAATATCTGCAGATCGTACATACAATTGTTCCGAGGCGGGAATCGAACCCGCAACCTCCTGCGTCGCAGGCGGACCTTCGTACACCGCGCCACATCGGTCGTCGAAAAAAGCTGATATAAAACAGTTGTCAACAGGACTAATAAAGTATTGTCACAGGTTATAAAACGGAACATACGTGGGCCCAGCAGTGGGCGTGGTGATCTAATACTTAACCAATTATGGTGAGGTTTTCCTCGATGATCATTCAAATCGTACTTAAAGCAGTCTTTAAAAGGTTGATTTATAAGATTTTTTCGACTTTTATTCGAGTGTTTTCAAGTTTAAGAGGTTGTAGAACTCGTTCATCATCATCATTCGCAGCAGCGATCTACCCACTGCTATGCTTCGGTTACAAAGGCTTTTGCCCTTCCTCTGGTAGCTTCGTCGCTTCTTATGAACACTGAGTTGAAGGGGTCGATCTTTACGTCGCGACCGCTACAAACCACGATTTTCATCCTCGCCATTTTTTTTTGTCAGAGACAAGCCATTTGCGGAGTACCTATAGAAGTGCACAAGTGTGTGCCGCACACACAGGTGCACTCTCTATTCCCTCACTATGATAATCTGATCGGACGGCAGATCGACTCGATTGGGGTCAGGTCAGGCGCAGGACCAATCAACGTCTTCACGTGCAAAACTATCATGGTTATCAACCAGGGTTGGAAAAAAAACAGTTTTTTTTAATATTTTATAAAACAAACAGTTCGAAATGTTTAAAACAAGTGTTTTTTTTGTTTTATTTGTTTTTTTTTACTTATCAATTTCAAATCAATTATAGCGAATAATAAAATAATACATTTCTAAACTATTTCCTAATTCACATTAGTAAAAATTAACAAAACGATAAATATTTACTTTAGTTGCATATCTCAGTACTTACCTCTAATCAAATTATTAAAAATTATTATTATTATTAATCAATACAAAACACTTTACATACACCTTGTATGTAGTGTTGTAGGTAGGTAGAGAACTAGAGAGAGAGCGGGGAATAGGTACCGTACCCACTAATCCAGTGAATTACTTTCTTTCGACGGCCGACATAGGGACTTTCCCTGCGGGACTTTACCGGCGGGGAGTTACCTATGCAGTGTATAAATACCACAGCCTGTCTGTGGTATTTATACACATTCATTTGCAATTAAAGGTAGTTTTAAACCCTGTTTTTTTCTTAATATAAAACATAGTTTTATTTCAAACTTTTTTAAACACTATTTTAAACACGTGTTTTAAAACAACTTGTTTTAATCATGCCAACCCTGTTATCAACACAAATGTCATTTATAATGGATATTTACCATGATTAGATTTTTGAGTTTAGATTACGGAAAAACTAAAAATTTAATAAAATTACTTTTTTGTTAACTTGCCCCGCGGTTTCACCCGCGTGGTGATAGATATTTTGGATATTAAACAATATATCTTTTAACACTTTGACTGCGATTTTTTTTCGACGACTGCAATCTTTTTTTTAACCTAAAAAATTCGTGCTGCCGCTCTACACAGCGGTTGTGTTGCGCCGCACATGCGTTTCGTTCGAAAAATATTACGGCTGTGTTGAGTCACAAAGATCTGTATTTTCTCAGCCGCTGCGCTAGTGTGGATTTACGCATATTAGTCACTTGTAGAAAACACATACCGTGTGATTTCAGCAGTCAAAGTGTTCAATTGTAGCCTAAGTGTTATTCTGATGTATAAGCTATATTATTGTAAAGTTTCATTAAAATCAATTCCGTAGTTTTTACGTTAAAGAGTAACAAACATCCGTCCATCCATACTTACAAACTTTCACGTTTATAATATTAGTACGATAACCATGACAGTTTTTATTGGAAAACTCAAAAATCAAATCATGGTAAATATCCCGTTTTAAATGACTTTAGTATTGTAATTACGAAAGGTAGACTTGTGAAAGTGGACCTTCAACCAGAATGCAAATATGAGATATATACCTTGCAATGATTTTGCCCAGCCTACCTGGATTTATCTGCCCACTTAATGTAATAACGGCATAGACATTTCATCATCATCATCATCATCATCAGCCTATAGCAATCCACTGCTGGACATAGGCCTCCCCCAATGAGCGCCATAGCGCCCTGTCTTCAGCTTGCCGCATCTAGCAACTACCTGCAGTCTTTCGCAGGTCGCCATCCCACCTGGTCAGAGGGCGTCCTACACTACGTTTACCGAGTCGTGGTCTCCACTCAAGAACACGTTTGCCCCATCGCATAGACATTTAGTAGATTGTATATTTTCAATCCTTCAGAAAGATTTATCTTCAACTTCTTGCTAGACTTGATGGCTCTGAGTCTGAATTGACAAAGATTTATCTTATAGAAAACAGTAAGTACCTATCCTATCAAACAAACTTCATACTTTGATATTCTATAGTATAAAATAGAATCGCTGAATGTGTCGCTAAGCTCAAATCTCGAGAGCAGCTGAACCGATTTCGCTAATTCTTTTTTTAGAATATTCCTTGAAGTACGAGCATGGTTCTTACGGAAAGAAAAAAGAGAAATATTTAAAAAATTGACCACCCGGGCGAAGCCGGGACGGGCCATTAGTTTGAGATAATTTACAAATATTTTCCATTACTTGACACTGACAGAAAACTGTCCAACCAGACACATATTGCCATTAACAAATAATAATCATTCCCTATTTGTATACATACCTACGTACAATTGTGTGTACCAAAGCACTGAAGCTAATTATTGTTAACTCACACATAGATTCGTTTTTGGTTATAAAATCAAGAACATTTTTTGACACTATCCCTCTGCTGTGACAGCAGAGTGTTTTTCCTCTATGGTTATTTTTATTATTTGTACAATGCCTCGAAATCAAGAACATATCGGTAAACAAGTCATTTATGCATAATAAGCTCAAAATAAGTATGACATAGGGCCACAACCATAAACCAACAAGTAGGTACGCCCAACCTCGAAGGCACAAACACCTGAGTAATCCATAAACTAAAGAGTACATAACCATAGAGTAATTAACACGTAGGAGTATCATTAGTCAGTCTAGGAAGCTAAATACTGCAACAGGTTACCAGCAACTAAAGAGAAATTTAGTTTGGCAACGTTTGTATTAGGGATGCCAACATCGATCTAGTCTTATTTGAATTTATCTACTCAAGAACTCAATAGGGGCAATAAAGTAAGCGATTTCGTATTTTTTTAAATTAAAAGCTATAAGTAAGTACTTAATTATAGTTTCCTAACGAGACTACTGAAGCAAGTTCTATTTGTTGTTTAATTGCCGTCTATCCCATGGGAACCTTTTCAGACATAGAGACAAATATGTATTTTCAGATCGTACAAATATTTGTCGTATCGTAATGCGGGAATATTTAGACGACCGATGTGGCGCGGTGGGCGAAGGTCCGCCTGCGACGCTGAAGGTTGCGGGTTCGTTTCCCGCCTCGGAACAATTGTGTGTACGATCTGCAGATATTTGTTCCACCCGGAACATGGTTGTTTTGTCACGCTCTGGTCGTTTTCTATGTATAATAAAAAATATCTATCTATGTAATATATTGTATTATGTATATCAGTTATCTAGTACCCATAACACAAGCTCTGCTTACCATGGGGCTAGATAATGCTGTGTGAATTGTCCAGCATTATTTATTTATTTATTATTTAATAGAACCCGCAACCTACTGCGTCATAGTCAGACCTTCGCCCGTCATGCCACATCGTTCGTCAATTTTTGCCTGTGGCTAAAGTATGTACTTTAGCCACAGTCACCCCTAATAAGTTATTACTTAGTGTTATTACACTGCTGTGACAATAAAATTCGCGTAGGTGGCGAGGTGAACTCCAATCAAAACTGGATGCATGATGGCTGACAGGATTGACAATTTATAGGAAGTCGTGTTATCTAGAACACAGAATAAATAGTAGGTAATTATACGCTAGACTTGTTTCAGCGCGATTTAAACGTGATTTTTTATACTTCGAGAAAATTAAGAAGTGTAGGCTACCCTTCGGCCAGTTGGGAATACGACCTGCGAAAGATTGCAAGCAGATGCTGGATGCGGCAAGCTATAACGTGAGCGCCATAGCGCCCTGTCATGAAATGAAATGAATGTTTATTTCATTAGGCTTACAAATAAGCACTTAGACAAGACATATTTTATACTATTCATTTTTATATTGATGTTCACTTCAATTTTTTGTCCACCAGTGGAAGAAGTGAGAAGAAACCACTAGTATGTTCATAACTTATGTGTCTAGTACATATGATTTGCTTATCTGTAAGTTGTTAGATTTTGAGTTGGAGCAAAACTCGTTCCAAGCTTTTTTATCTTCTAGATAATCTGATATTTTGTAATAAGCCTTTTTACAAAGAATATGCTTCACAATTTTTTTAAATTTATTTATTGGTAATTTTTGCAACTCACTTGGAGTTTTGTTGTAGAAGGGTATACATTGCCATTTAAAAGATGCACTTATCTTATGTAGTCTAGTTGTGGGAACAGCGAGTTTATTCTTATTTCTAGTATTTACATTATGTATATCGCTTTTTTTAATGAATCGATTGAGCATCAGCTTGTCGTAGGCGAGGCCTATGTCAAGCCGTGGACTAATGTATAGGCTGATAATGAATACTATACTTACTTGAAAAGGCTTTTCGAAGGTTAACCCACTAACATCTATGTGTAGAAGTCAACATTTAACAAGAAACAAGTCGAAATAAATCAATGCATATCCTTAAGGCTCCATAAACCCTTTATAGGGCAATATCGCCATGTTCAAAGACATTCAATTCTAATTCTAACAACTGGCGTTTGCACGTCTGAGGAATACTTAGAAGCTTGCTATAATCAGTTTGAACACCTTTTATGTCAGTTAAGGCGCTGTCCCACCCTCACTCGGTCACGCGGAGTGTTTAAGGGTCCGGCGACCCTCGCTTGCAAAAATCGCTCCGAATATCGCTGTCCCTCTTTAACCCTTGCGCCGGGCCCTATGCGTGCGCGATATCAATATTAGCCGTTCAAAATTTGGTTTGTTCCGTAATACCAAAAATGATGACTGAAAACTTTTTGTATTCTTCACAAAGTATTGTTATTCTGTAACTAGACAATATAAGCTATGTTATATTGATGTTTTTAATACGAAACAAATAGCAAAAAAACTTGTCCATTTTCGCATAAAAATGTGCAAAATGCGATTGGCTTTCATTTAATTTTAGGCAAGTATTTTGATTAAAAAAAAACTATTTAGGAACCTAGATAATTACTATTTGAATACAAATAATACAATATTATAGTGGAAATATGCTTGAATTGGAAATAATTTTGGTATTACGTTTGTATGAAGAATTCGTCCCTCCGGAGGCCTGTTAAGCTACGTGTAGCGTGTGTTCGTTTGTTTCACAACGTGGAACTACGTTACGACTTCAGCACAGTATACATGCACGCTGTGTACTGCCACGCGGAGTATTTTAGCTACGTGTGTTCGTTTGTTTCACAATGTAGGTCTACGTTACCGGTACATGCACGGCGTGTAGCGTTGACAGCGTTGAGCTGCGTGGGTGCCATATTCGAGCAAGCCATACGTGTAGCAATGACGTCATAATTCTCGTGTTCGTGCGTAGAGTGTTCTTGGGTTGCAGTTATCATTATATTTTCTTGTAAAGAGAAGCTTGACACACGTGCGTAGTCTTTATGCGTGGCGGTGGGACAGTGGCTTAAAGTGACATTAAAATCATTGTTTTTATTATGGAATTTACAGGAAAAACCTATATATCTAAAAACAAGGGATTAATTAACCTTCATAACATGTTAAGCTCAAGGTATGGTCTGTTTGTTTATAAGAGTACAAGGGTTTTCTTGTAGCTGAAAATTGATAAGAATAGCCATCTGGCTAGGGTAGGGACTCTAGATTTACAATATTTATATTGGTGTGCCTGAGGTTTTGCGTAATAATATATTGTGAATGTTTTCAGTTTAGCTTAGGGCTAGATGATGCTGTGTTAATTGTCCAGCATGATATATTAATTACATATTTATATTTATCTGCTTCTTCATCACGGACCGGTAGTCAAACCCGCACCTCTATACAAGCAATCTTAGCTTCAATCTTATTTCAGAGGATCCACAAAAGACTTGCCATTTGACACTGAATTTCGATACTTTGAATTCAAGACACAGAATTTTATCAAATTTGATGTAGGCGTCAACATAAGGCTAGTGGAATCGACTTATTTGTCGATCCTGACTCATTAGGCCCAATAATCGACATCTGCCGTTCATAAGAACTGTGACATCATCTCGCTTACGATGACCTCTATTCCAGTCACTTTGATGATGTCGAATGACATTTCCTCTAGGATTTGTCAAAAGAGCTGCTTAAAACTAAGTGCTCTTGCAAAGTTGTAGCATAAGTTGAACTAAGCGCAATACAAAAATAAATCTGGATTTAAAAGAACGTGGCAAAAAACTGCTAACACCTCGGAATTTCGCCACATATTTCACTACTTATAGTTTAAACATTTTTGAAATACGTCGTATTATTTCATGTATTTTTGAGCTAAAAATGAAACAAGTACATATTAAAGTTATTATTTATGTAGGGCGGGCCCTTAATAATATCAAAATATACCAGAAACGAATATAAGATATTCTTAGAAATAAGTTCTTAGAATAAACCTATATTCAATGCTCTACTTTTAAGTAGGGCAATAACAATTATGCGAATTGTTTTAATGTCAACCTTTGTTGTGTTCGTATAAGGAAAATAATTATATATTTGTAGAACAAGCTCATAATTAAAATATTTTATTGTTACAGGTAAAAACATGGATTCGCTTTTTCAAAGATTATATCGATGGTAATCACAATGACGATTGACGAAACAATATTTACTGAAATAATTTCGCCTATCGTCTTACGACAGGATTTATACTCTGGCTAAACCAAACTGAATATATGTACATTGACCCTATACTTAAATATAAAATTCACTATCTCGACGAGAGTTTTGAGTTGAGAGTTGTTTTCGAATATTGTACATTGAGTATGGCTAGAGTTTAGGTACGGTAAGTCTAGATGTAAGTATTTCAATGTGCGATGCCGGCCTGGTCGAAGCGACGTGTGACCCGAGAGCTGGTGAGTACCTGGCGCAACGCATCAGCATTGTCATACAGCGGGGCAATGCAGCCATCTTGCGCCCACTGATATTCGTATGAATCAGTTGAGATACCTGTAAATTATTTACAATAGTAAATACTACTAATTTGATTGTAACTTTCTTTCTTACGCCTGCTATATTATAAAGATTAGAGGATGATCTATGATAACTTAGCATAAATAGCTCATAAATTTACACAATGGAATCAATGAGGCATGAAACACCTGATTTGTGGAGTACTTGTCAAATACACACTCCAATGGGCACGAGGTATGCAGTTGTTAAATTAGATCTATTTATTAAAAGATCATCTTGAATGAATATCGCGAAAGTCATTCTCCTTGCATGGACGCTCACGGTAGGGCTGGTCCACCAGTTCAAAGTCGCCCAGCGAGCTATGGAGCTATGCTCGGAGTTTCTCTGAAGGATAGGTTTCCTTACGAATACATCCGACAGAGAACCAAAGTTATCGACATAGCTCTAAGAATTAGCAAGCTGAAGTGGCAGTGGGCCGGCTATATCGTTAAGAACCGACAAACGCTGGGGTAGACGTGTTCTGGAGTGGAGACCGCGACTAGGCAAATGTTGTGGTAGGACCGCGTCCGGCTAGGTGGGATGATGACTTGCGAAAGACTGCAGGGAGATGCTGGATGCGGCATGGCAAGACAGGGCGCTATGGCGCTCATTAGGACCAAAAACACAAATGTTAATATTAGTTGTGTTGTGTAATAATAGTATGATAACTGATAACTTGATAAGCCTTAGTATTTTTATTATAATCGAACGGAAGGAACTAGCAGATCTGCATCCGCAAATCCGTGAAAACTGCAGCAAAATCTAGACATTGTTAAAGTTGAGGTCAATACGAAGGTTTCTGATCAAAGCTATTGTTTCGCTGATAAATTCGTAAAAGTCGTTGATGCAGACGCGTAAGTTATGGATGAGATTGTCTATAATATGAAAAAAAAGAGCTATTTAATAAAATAATTTGCTCAGGCTGTAATCCGTGTGATATCGTACCAAAGCTCTCGGGATTTGCAATTTGATGTTGGTGTTCTTCCAACAGAAATCAGGTTTATTTAAACTAGTTAGATTTGTCTAGATAGTTTGAAAAAGTGTGTAGATAAATGATAATAAAAAGTCAAAACTGTTTATGTTAATTTGAAGATCAGATTCAAAATATCCTTCATCTGTTTTATTTTAACTTTAATTACTCCATTAAACACTATTTTATATGATTCTGTTTCTATCATACCTTTTGTGATGCGAATTTGTAGCATAGCATCAATATGGTTGTTTTTGTTACCTGTTGTTTTTCCCCAGGTAAAATTTACCAAGGACTTGGCAAAGTCGGATTCTTGGACCCGTATTTTTTTCTTCTCTTATTATGTTGTCATGTGAGGATTATCTTGGCTTGTCTTTAGGAATGTGTTATGAATGCTTTGTTTTCATATCTATCGGTTGATAATAAAACTGCCGTTCAATTTCTCAGTTCGTCACATTTATTATATGTATTGTATTATGTATATCAGTCATCTAGTACCCATAACACAAGCTTTTCTTGGTATTGGGCTAAATGATGCTGTGTGAATTGTCCAGCATTATTTATGTGTATTTATTTTTTTATCCATCATAGGTACTACCTGTTAGTACGAAAATCACTTATATCTCTTCATGCGTTTATATCATGTTGTGCAGAGTATTTTGAAATTACCTTCAAATAATGACCCAGTAGGTACCTATGTCTATCTTAATAAAATCGATACTATGTAGATAGTATCGATTTTATTAAGATAAGAGAGAAAATCTATCTATTCTAATGCAATTGCAATACATTACGCGAATGCATTTATAGTCTGATCAGCTTATCTAGATCAGTTTGAAATGTATCATTATTTAACAGATTTGATTATAAATGTCAATCTTAATTCTTTGAATTGGCAGCTTAATCAATCAATCATAATTTGTTTGTGTATTTGTGTGTGTATATTGTGCCAGCTAGTCAATTCAGATGTATCGTGAGTGAACTCACACTATATTCCGATGCTTGGTTAATATTATCTTGTTTTGGATTTATCATCAAAATGCAGTCAATCAGCAGTATGTATTGTTGACCAACTGCTCTTTAAAAGAATGTGTTGTCAAAGCCAAATTCCCCTCGCGAGATTAGTCAACGGGAAAACAAGAATGTCGCAATCCGAAGCGAGTTATACCAAAATGTAGGTTAGATCGTCTGTGTCAGTGAAAGAGCTGTCAACCTTGACATTTGACAGCCGCAACTGCCAAATTGATAGCAAATAGCCGCGATAATTATTGCGTATTTTTACCGTCCTACGTATTCTGAGTCACAACTTCACAAGTACGCATGGGTCGAGCACCATTGCCTTTACTAGGCTTTATCCATTCAATTCAAGCCTCCGTTCGCCGACACTCACTCACGGCACACAGGTGTGACTCACGCACACAGATACGCCAAGCCAGTTTGACAGTTCGCCGCGTGAGCTTCCCTCAGTTGGCCGACGATACTCGGCGTCACGGTACTCTCGCCGCCGCCATCTTGAATTTACGAAATTCACCGGGCAATAAATAAATACGTGTCAACTAGTGTACGTGTGTGTTTTTAACGTTTTTTTCACTGATTTTTCAATGGAACGCTGAGGATTTTGGTAAAAAACGTCACGAGGAATGTATTAAGATGTTATTCGTGCCAGCGTAATGTTTACCGGTGATGTAAATTGCTAAATAATTATCGGAACTAGCACTGATCGTGCTAATGTGTCTCAAGGCGCGTGGTGGAGTGTTTGTCTATGCCACGAACTTTGTATAAAACTGGTCTTCCTTCGACTTGCTCTTTCAAAACTTGAAAACAACAATTTAAAGTTTTATTGTACGATTGGCAGAAGTTTTGGCTTTACGAAACTAAACCACATTTCAAAGTTCACAATTCCTAAGCTGTATATCAACATATACCTACGTTGATAAAGGTGTTTCAATGCCGTCATTGTTATTGTACGGAAAACAATTGATTCTATAGTATGTTTTATTATTTTAAACGTCTCTTGGCAAATATAGAATTCAGCATTTATCAGCTCAATATATTGCATTTAACGGTCTGGATTTCCCATTATTTAGGTCATTTTCCTCTACCAATCATAGGTACGTTCTTTGGAGCAGCGGACGATCTGCTAATATTAGTTTCGGTGTTCTGGGTGTTTTATGTACAATAGAAAATATAAATAATGAACAATCAATATATTTATACAATTTAATGTAAATGTAGTACTAGATAAATTATATACTAGGTTTATATCAGTTATGTAGTACCCATAACACCAGTTCTGATTACTTCGAGACGAGGCTGTGTGGATTGTCCAGCATTATTTATTATCAATACCAACTCAATTTGCTACAAACATGTCGTCCACCTTAACCAATTACGTCGTCGTAACAATCCGATCCTAAACTTCAATTCTATAATGTTACCTAAGTGTATTTACTAAAAGTATTTATAAACCAACGCACCTATATATCAGTTTTTTTAATGCCTGAGTCACTGATAACGTCATACCATACGGTGTGAGACATTCGAAGAGGTAATTTGGTAAATCGAAAGATTTTAGTCATCCATTAAAACATTTTTTAAAGACTAGTCAGTCATCTAATAATAAAGATTATTTTCATTATAACACCTTGCATAATTTCTACGACCGATCTGTTTCATAACTGTCATTTCTGACAGCTGTCATACTTTTGTTTTCCTTAGAACGCATGTGAACTGTCATCGAATAAATAAAAATACATAGTGATCAAAGAAATAATAAAGCATACCATTTCTGTGAATATAACAGAAATAGTTCAATATTTTGATTCAGTGCGCGACTGATAAAATTAGATTAGGCCGAAGATTTGACGTAATACGTACCTGATATGACGAGATAACATATTTGTATCATTTCCCAGTCAAAATCCTTACTCAAAAAGAATATCGTTGAAAAGTCGTATATGTTTCGCAAACCGCGCAATTTAATCGTCGAACAATCTAATAAAAACAACGAAATAGTTCTCAAGCAGGGACGTGTAAGGTTTACTCGTCCCTGTTCTCAAGTTTCATCATCATCAGCCTATAGCAGTCTACTGTTGGACATGGGCCTCCCCCAATGAGCGCCATAGCCTATTTGAATAAGAAAATGTTACTGAATAAATTGCATTTGTTAGTCGTTAGAACACGACAACCATAGCAGGACATACAATAGAATAAATTAAAATATTTACGCTACGGACGTTGACAGTTGTTACTGGAAATGTCTCAAAAGTCTCAAAATATTGTTTTTTTCTTTATCTTAGCAGATAGACAGGCTGACTTAGGACCAAATTGCTGACTTATATGGTCTATTTATTATGTCTCAATGTGTGTGTGTGTGGGAATGTATGTAAAAGTGGTAGCGTCAAGTTTAAGACATTGCGCTATGGCGCTCATTGGGGGAGGTCTATGTCCAGCTGTGGTTAATAAGAAAATTATTGAAATAGGTACCCAAACTAACTTATTTTTAATGAGGACTTGTAAACTACCTTGTAAACTGCAAATCGCTATTCAATAATTACTTAATTATAATTAAATATGTAGAATAAAAAAAATTGGTTTTTAAAGACCGCAATTAGTATTTGGTAGAATCAATTTATTAATTTGGTTATGTTATTAGCCGATTTCTACGTTATATTTTATAACAACAAACAGTACTTGCAGAACCCACGCAGAGTACACGGAAATGTTGAGGAATTCTATTCTATTCATATAAATTACTAGCGGACCTTCCCGGCTTCGCACGGTTGTAATACGGATCCCAAACATTTTTGAAAATATAATATAGCCTATGTTCACCGGGGATAGTGTAGCTTGCCAACGTTGAAAGAATTTTTCAAATCGGTCCAGTAGTTTTGGAGCCTATTCATTACAAACAAACGAACAAAAAATCAAACCTTTCCTCTTTATAATATTAGTATAGAAAAGCTTAAATATACAAATAAAAGATATCTTTTAGAACAGTTAACAGTAATTTCTTTACAAATACTCTTAAAACCTTGACTCGCATAATTCGCGAAGTCAGCTAAGCTAACGACATTAAAATACTGGGCTAAACGCTATCATTGTAAACAAAGCAAACTATGCCTCGTTCTGTACTGTACTTTCTTACCCTGCGGCTATTGGAACAGCAATGGACATCGAAGAGGTGAAAGGTGCGACCATACCAAACATATACAGAGAACTATGAAAAAATATAGCAGTTGTTATGCTAAATTGTTTGTAATTTACTGATTTTAATGAGTGGGTTTTTTTCCCTGGAAATTAGTAAATATTGCGCGCGTAGTTTATTTTGACAGTGACTGTCGGAAAAGCAATATAGGGTCATACAAGTGGAGCAAATACAACCTTCTTAATCCATAGCCTAATGTTATACGAGTATATGTCACAAAAGTAGTGTTGCCATTCGAGCTAAAAAAAATGTTACACTTTTTATTAAAATTAATGTAACAAGTCAAATACTGTGCTTTGGTACACTGATTGGTAGTTTCACAGTTGGAATATTTTGCGTCGTTTTTATCATTGATCTTATCAATTTCTGTATCCCTAGCCCAGCAAGGTGTGATAAACCCATCGTCAGGGTTAAGCTCGCCTTTGTACATATATTTTTAGTTATTTTTAAGAATAAAGAATAATCCAACGATGAAGTTTTTAGTGCACAAATAGTTGCCATATCCAAGAGGTATCTCGTATCTACCTCTGTCGCGGTACCGTTAGGACCGGTGCGGGATGCCATGTCGAGCCCAGAGCTCTTGGCATTGTTGCTGGTACAGTGGTCAACGAGATTCCTCATTCGCTGATAGGTAGAAATAGGCGACATTATAGATATCTATAGGTACATATAGGATTCTTCAGTGAGACAGCATAAATATCGATACTTATTATAGGTTTCTTCAATATAGGATCGGCTTAGTGAGGAACTCTATGATGATTGCTTTAAAATAAACTGCTTAGCACCCTTACGCGTTTTTGGTTTTAAACGGACCAAAAATATCAGAAAAGGCTAAAAACTGTAAATCAATAACTAAACTCTTAACTCTATGTTCTTTATGTGCAAATTTTAAGTTAAAAATACGGTAACAAAACCCCACTAACACTACCCCTTTGTATAGTACCATGCGGATAACAAGGCTGGTTCAATTTAAGAAATAGGTTTATATAGTTATTATTTAAGTGTTACTGTTAGTTATCCCTAAGAGGGAAAAATAAAATAAATAAAAAGCAGCTTTATTGTTTGCGTCTTTGGGATCAAGCAAAATATTAATGGAAAATACTTAAAGTTGGTTTAAATTTCACGTTTTAAAACGTTGTTTCAAATTTGATGGTATTTAGTGGTCTTCGTACACAAATGACGACTCTTACTTCAAACATATTTTCTTTGTTATTAGGTATATGCCTACGCCCTCCAAATGATAACTTTAATCTCATGAGATTTCACGGCGGAGTCACATAACGGTCTCCCGGTCGTTGGTCATAGTACACGAATGCTGTATCACGCAATGGATTAGTCTTGATCTATACAAATTTTGTTCGCACGAGATCTGGGATCGTTTTTGGGTACGTCATAATTTAGGAATTAGAAAAATTCATGCTTATTGATTGTAATTAACATTAGGACAGCCAGGGTAGCCACAATTTAATCACTTGATAAAATAAATCCTTTGTCAAAATTATGACTCTGACATTTGACAGTTCGATGAATTTGACGTTTGAATTGTCTTGCTAGCTAAAACTAAAAACCGACTTCAGTTTACTTTTATTTACACTGTTTTTAAGTTTTATGGGAAAAATACATACATATCTTTCGGGAGTAAATTTTTTATGAGATCACTCCATAGTGATCTTTCGCTATGAGTGAATTTTTCGCTATTATAGCGAAAAATTACAAATAATTTTCTAAATCGGTCCATAGTTGACGGAGAAATCGACTAACATACATAAAATAAATAATACGAGCATAGAAGCTCCTCCTTTAATGTTTTTCGTTGGTTAAAAATAGGTAGATAGATTTATTTATTTATTGCAACTTGCAGTATGAAGAAATTATTAAACTATCCACCAGCGCATAGCTAGATTTGCAGCATCTATGTACTTATGTAAAAATTATCAATCTATCCACCAGCGCATAGCTAGTTATTCGTAATGCGCACAGCTATAGCTATGGCGTGGAATGCAGTCTCCTCTATTTTGTCCCGGCGCTTTAACCTAGGTTCTCTCAAGGCTAGAATTAATAGACTTGCATATTTGCACCCTATATGTATGCGGAAGAGCAATTTGCGCTTTAGGAATGCAAACATTGAGTTTATTAATGTACGCTCTATTGAAGTTTTTTTTTATATTCGTTTGGATTCATCTCCAGCTGTCAGTGCCAAATTGTAATAGAAAACTTGGCGTTCTGTGTTTTATTCGAATGTCTTGACAGTTGCATTGCGTCAATTTTTGCAAATAAGAGACGCTTGATCGCTGAACTGCATGTTTTTTAGTCTTAGTAAGCGACTTTGGTTCAGATATTCAAAAGAGGAAATCAGAATTCCTAAAAAAAAAATACGTGCATACGTAGGTCACGATTAAAAATATATTTGATAGGGATAGGTTTTGGTTTTTGAAACTAATAACCTCATTATTAGTTTTTTGTTGTAATTGTTTGCTATTTGGAAAGTACCTTCTAAAGAAAATACTATAAAAGCCCTTGTTCTAAACAAAAACAACGGTACAAACATCAAACTACATTTGGCAAATTGTAGGTCCACTTGGCCACTAAAGCGCTTATCGGGGAGGCCTATAAATGTAGTGCCTATGTCCAGCGGTGGACTGGCATAGACTGATGATGAAGTCCACTTGGCCTAGTACAAGTAAAATTATAAAAAGCCCATATATCAAGAATTTGGTATTTCACACTTAGCAATCGATATATTTACTCAACAAATATGTATAAGTACGTATCTACTACTGTAGTCAGAGTATGGTTTTCTTAACCTTTGTGGCTTGTGCTATAGAGTTCAAAATAAAATGACGACGAAATTCTTAGTCAATTTAAATATTTGGTTAAATGGCCATTAGAATTTACGCAAAACTAACTTAAAGCAGTCGGTCTACTGAATTTGTTTTTCTTTTGCAACTTTTTAAGTATTTACTGACTGCTTATGTGCTTACCTAGGTATATGCGTTAGAAGCATATAGTTATTTTGTGTTATATGACTAAACTTAGGTATATTCACTAGTAAAGAGAAATATTAAAATATAAATATTAAAGGTTCATCCCGCGGCTTCGCTCGGACTTAATAGGTATAAAAAGTAGCCCATGTCCATCATTGGGATACCGATACCTCCCTACCCAATTTCAATAATATCGTTAACACTTTGACTGCTGTTTTTTTTCGACAACTGCGATCTTTTTTTTTTTACTTAAAAAATTCGTGCTGCCGCTCTACACAGCGGTTGTGTTGCGCCGCACATGCGTTTCGTTCGAAAAATATTACGGCTTTGCTGAGTCACACAGATCTGTATTTTCTCAGCCGCTGCGCTAGTGTGGATTTACGCATATTAGTCACTTGTAGAAAACACATACCGTGTGATTTCAGCAATCAAAGTGTTAAGGCCTAAAATGGCAAATGATAGACAGACGGTTCGACAGGCCGAGTTTCTTTTGAATCTACAATTATTAGTTTGGATTATTGTTCTATAAATACCTCCATACCATACTACCAGAAAAGATGATGTCATTAAGGTCGTGTTTACTTACATTAAAATGGGTAAATGGGTAATAATGCAATTAACTTATTGACAATGACATTTACGATAAGTTTATCAGGAAAATGTCACAGTACATGTGGAGTTATTATGTCAACATAATGTAATACTTTGATTGATGCACCGATTTCGTGACATATGATACTTTAGATAAGATATGTTTTTCCCTTATAAAGCTTGCGATGCTATCATGAGACGGACACTGGCAAAATTGCGTCAATCCAGACGCAGAGCCATTTAGGAAGAAGTTGAAGTTGAAGCTAGCGAAAAGCAAGCGGCGCCAAAACAAAAAAGAAGTTGAAGTTAATATGTTTCTATGTTCAATGTCTAATTATGAAAGTTTGCTCAGACATCGATCTCAGCTTTTCTATGTTAAGTAAAGGCTTTTTTATGGCGTAAGCATTACAGATAAACAGACAAACATTTTATTCATAATATGTCAAATTGTACATAACCATTCATTAACATTATTTCTAACTAGTTTCTGCCCGCGGCTTCGCACGCGTTGTTTCTATGGAAACGTTTTAAGGTTATTTCTATCCCATGGGAACTGATCCATGTAATAAAAAGTAGCCTATGTTTTATTTCGGGCTTGGAAACTACCTGTATGCAAAATTTCAGCCCGATCTGTCCAGTAGTTTTTGCGTGAAAGAGTAACAAACATGCATCCATAAATACAAACTTTCGCGTTTATATTAGTAGGATAAAAAATATAATATTAATAAAAAATTTTAAAAAAAAATTAATATATATTAGGTTCTCAATCATAGATCGATAACTGAACAAGCTTTCTTAATACGAGCCTTAATGCTTGATTTGACCTAGATAGGACAGCCTTACCAGGCCACTGCTGGACAAAGACCTTCTCTTATAAGCGCCAGGTATATAGATGGATAGAAAAAGATAAAAACTCTTTTATACCACACAAAATATAAAACAATACAGAAATAAACAATGGAATAAAGGAAGTATAAAGGGCGGCGTTATCGCTGAGAGCGATCTCTTCCAGGCAACCCTAGGATGAACTGGTAGTTTAGCATCTGGCAACAGCACCCCAAGCCGAGGTTCGCACCTTAGTTGCCCCAACCTAATTTTACCCCTTTAGGTGCCCCCTCTGCACCCGCCAAAAGTCCCTTAACGCTGTCATGGTTATCTGCGCACATCTTTAAAGTCCGTTCGAAAAAAACTGACTGGCCTGTACCGATCTTGAACCAAATTAACGGTCGTATTTACTGAATCGACCACAATTTTTCAATTAGTCCAGCCGCCGTCCGCCAGCCGCCTGGTAACCTAATTTATTGATTGATTTACCGTTGAAGGGGCTAACTCATCATCAGCCTATATTAGTCCACTGCTGGACATATACCTCCCCCAATGAGCGCCATAGCGCCCCGGCTTCAGCTTCACGCACCCAGCAACGCTACGTTTATCGAGTCGTGGTCTCAAGAACACGTTTGCCCCAGCGGCCGTCGGTCAGCCAGGGGCTAACTATTAACGTAAATATTGTAATTGTAACTTATTAAATTGGCCATTTTTAGTTATTCAAAAACATTATCTTCACTAAAGTCATTTAAAACGGGATATTTACCATGATTTGATTTTTGAGTTATCCAATATTTCGGTACAGTTTCATGCGCCATGATCACGGAATAACTGAAGGCACTGCGAGTTAGGTTTTATGGGCAGACATACCGATCTACCCTCATCTTTGTGCATTTTTTAAGTGATAATAACCATGATAGTTTTAAAAGTTTTAACATTATCTTCTTCCGGGCCGTGTTCCTTGCTAGGTGGGATCGGCACAACATTTTAGTTTTTTTCTACTCTCCTCTACTTGTACTTTCTTACCCAATGTCCTTGTAATTGCCTGGGAGTTTGTAGCTGCCTTGTAGGATGTTTTCAATGATAAATCTTCATTGTATTCAGGAGTTTATTCAGTTTTTACAGTTACAATCATGGATAGACGCACGAGTTGGTGGCGTCGGTGAAGTCAAGAAGGAATTACAAGAAGTGTCAAAAAAGGGTCAACAAGTGTGAGCACTAATCAATTTGACATTGACAATTATAAATTTCTAGACTTCTTGGAAGGCTAGAACAGTCCTCTTTCACACACACAATACATCCCTATATATGCTTTGGTCTACCTCTCCTCTATATCTCTACGTTCATACAAACTTCGTTCTTCTCAACAAATAATCGCCATAAAGAAGAGGCCGTTCAATTTCAAGTCTTTCTTTGATCATGGCGCCTCGTCTGGTTTGATACAAATCAGCCAGTACGTTTTGAAAAAGTATTGCCAGCAATTATAAATTTTAAATTTTGAGTGCAGTTACCGAGACATCGCTTGAAATATTTAAAATCCTAAATAAAGCCAGGATGTTAATCATTACCTTTGTAAACCTTTTTCTCATACTTTATACAATTTAAATTGTAACCCTGACATACATAATCATTGCCAGCTCATTTCACGGCAATAAATTCGCGAATGCAACTCAATTGTCAGCTTATTGAATCAGGTGGAAAATGATATCAGCGATGCAAATATAATTCTTCTTTTACCCTTGTTAACCTCTAAAATGATTACATTCGTTTGTCCAAGATTTTTTTATTATTCAACTCAATTATTTAAATTCTCGTAGAAAATACATTTTTTACTATAGGAAATATTATATAATGAAATAAACTATTCTACAATAAAAAATATATCAAAACATACGTAGATCACCGACCGCGAAGGCTCAAGCGGCCGGTGACTAGGGGTGCAGAGAAAGGAACTTCCTGACGATACGTGCCGAGACCAGGAGTACCGCCTTTTGGATCTGGCCCTTTATCCAACTTCCTAGCGAGAATCTCTTCAGATGTTGATCGTTACTCAAATTTAATATTATTTACTACTGATTATATACGCTGTGGTGAAATAAAAACCACAGCGTATATAATCAGTAGTAAATAATATTAAATTTGATTAACGATCAACATCTGAAGAGATTCTCGCTAGGAAGTTTGTAATTTAATGTAAGCCGCTAGTTTTTTTTCTCTATACCAAAGAATATACTCGAGGTTACCAACCACTGTCTTCTATTGTATCAGCAGAAATGTAAAAAATGCAGTGTCACTTTGTCTTTGACATTGACATTTATGCAATTTCGATTCAATCGGAACGACAGCTGACTATCTGAACTAGATTAGTTCTGCCAATATTTATATGATTTCAATATTAATATCAATTTATTTGTACACAAAAGATTGGGTAAAAATCTTTGTTCTTACTTACTAATCCCAGTTACAGAGTAAACGCGTTATCATTATCACTTAACCACACAAAAACAAAGCCTGTGTTACTCAAGCGTGTTGTAATGGCGTGTGTTCTTCTTAATTTCTGTGTCATATCACGTGTAACAGATGACATTACCTAATTACAAAATGTCGAAACGAAACCTAATCTATTTCTAATTGTTGCGATATTTTCTCCTGTTGTGCATGGTTTCGACAAATTTTATGAGTCGTCTCGCTTCTTACAAGCTTACGAAGTATATTCTTTATCACTGGTTGCTTAGTTTAATAGGTAATTTTTGATCTCGGAGAGTCTGTATCGTTTAGTAGAGTTGCATGTATTGCGTCCTATCGAGCCTTCGAGAAGAAAAATAGCTTGGATTAATAATTATAGTATATTATCTGTAGACCTACCTCCAGCGTGCATCCATGCATGGTTTGTCTTGTGTAAAACATATTTATACTAACACTCCTGGCCCAGGATTTCATATCACATGGTCCATCTGTAACGCCTCGTACCGGAGGCTGGGCAGAGAATTCGTTAATAAGAAAATATAAGCAGTTAGACGTAAGTTTATCCAAACCCGTTCACCAAGACCTCAGCTGCCGGTCACTGGTCAATCTGGTCATTCTCCAAACTCCGGTTATTCATTGTCCACTCTTTCCCACGCGCGCGAAGGTCGCAAGACCTTGGATATTTGTCTGCTACACTGTATTGGTACTGTCCGTATTGTGTAGAAACCAGTTTTCGGCAATGTTGTCTAGATATACTTACCACTTTTGTGTTTGTCTGATGCGTAGTCCTTGAGGACTTTAGTAACATGATATAGGGTGCTATTTGCGAGTAGATTCGTTGGTTAGTCTTTGCCAAGGTATAAAATTGATATGCACAAAGTTGTATAAATTCACGCTACATTACGAATAAACCGCATACATCTGTAATGAGGATATCAACATTGGAATACTTATCGTACTGACAGGGTTTCCCACAATCATGTTCTAAAAGTCCACTTAAAATAATGGTGTATTTTTTAAATAGTAAATAGTTTCTTCCTTTCTATAAATATGAAGACTGAATGATGCAATATCATTGATTTATCCAGACCGAGTCGCAAAATTCAACCTACTCTATAATGTTACTTGGTAATTGGAGCGGCTTCTTTTGTCTTAATGATGACTGTCAGAGTTTAAATAGTAAAAAATGCCGCAAAAAGTAGCAGACTTGATTACAGCATTTGATATGTTGTGATATTTTGATTAATAGGTTTCAGGCAACGATATATTTTTAATTAAGCTTCATTTATTGCACATTTTAGATTTTTTGCTGAAACAGAAATGCTGCTCTTTAAATTTCCGTCACTTACACGTATACACAAGCGACAAGTTTTTTCTCTCTTAGGTTATATAATATGTATATATTTGTATAATTCATGCTTGATTTGTCTATTTTGATTTGTTGTTTTATTAGTTTTCCAAATTAGCGTCTGTAACGTTGTTGTGTTTTTTTAATATAATATTTCTATTAGTGGCATCTTGATTGGTTTATACAAAACTATATTATTGTTAATTTTAAGAATATTGAAAACTGTTAGAGCCCTAATAAAAGAAAAATAAAAAAGTTTTTCAACAAGGCTATATATGGCATATGACGCAGAATTTGCTTTTTATCAACAGCAGGTTTTTATATTAATGACACCTTCAGAATAATAAATTGACATCAGAATCCTGCATTACCAAAAATCGACGGTGTTTCTTTTACGTTCAAATGTGGCGAGAACATACACTTTTTAAAGAAAATTATGAAGGTAGATTGAATATTCCGTCAGTCACAGAACGATCTAGCAAAACGGTTAGGAATTAAACTGAAACTAGTTCCAAACAGAATTTTCAGTAACCGAACCAAATAATAGGGCTTAATTTCGATAAAACCAATTAGGAAAAAAATACCCATTAAAAACTACTCAAATCCATTTTTGCAAAAAAGGTTTCTCTGTTCAGTCGAACTTTTACAAACCGATTACAACACAGCTTTTTTATCAATGAATAATATAAATGAATGAAACCAAGGAAATCTTGTATAAACCAGGCCAGCAAATGACACACAGTAATTATTTTCGGCGAAGCAGCCAGATTAAGGCTACGCCGGCCAAGGCCAGTGTTGCCAGCAATAATCGGCTTATGTGAAGTCCTGTTAAGGTATTATTGACGTATTTGTGTGTAATTAATCAATATAGTGACGTCATGCTGTAGATTAAGTTTATGAGCATACACCATTTTAATTTGGCGAAAAAACTCGTGCTATAAAAGCTAGGTAGACTTTTTATTGGTTCTTATTCTATTCAATGTTATTTTAGAAGATTTAGACTTAAATAGGCAAATAACCATGTATTAGACATATAAGAGATGAACATGCTAGTGGTTTCTTTTTCACTTCTTCCACTAGTGGAAAAAATTAAAGTGAAACAGTAAAATAATTTTATTTGATAATAATTTAATGTAAGTATAAAATATGACTTGTCTAAGTGCTTATTTTGTAAGCCAAAAATATAAATGATTTTTAACTTTTTTTTTTAAACAAACCATTTCCAATAAATATTGTATTAGTACTTATCCGTTTAGCATAATATGAATCGTAAAATTGTGATAAATCGAATAGCTTTCACTAGAAGAAGCATCGGTTTTGCGATTTTTGCCGACTGCGCAAGAAGGATGCTTATGTTTTAGCGAAAAACATAAATGACTAGCAATATTATAAAATGAAACACCAGAGTAGAATACTAAATATGTGAATTTTGCATCTCAAAAAGATGTAGCGGAATCACCTTAAAATAACAATTGATCATACAAAATAGCCTGTTTCCGTTCCGACAATAATTATAATAAAAGCCTTGAGACTAGGTTGTCTGAAAAACTTAAAACTATATCAAATATTTCTGACTCACTCCGGTAGTCGTGGCATAGACAAAACGATTTGGTTCATATAACAAGGTCGTTACCAAAGTCCTCAGCGAGAAGCGAAACAATAGCCTTTCTCTGCAATACTTCCCATACTGATGAAATACATGAAGATCTTAAGTCTATGGTTTATACGTTTTTTTTTGTAAAACGTTGTTTATAGTAGACGAGTTTTCAAGGCGCATTGCTTTCTTAGTCCGTAACTCCGTACTGCGTCTTCGTTATCTGTTAACCTTTTTGATAAACAAGAAAGCTATCTAGCAAGAGTTAGGAGAAATACTTATTTCGCTTTATAATCTTACTAAAGTTTGACTAAGGGGCCGTTCAAGTATTACGTAAGCACTATGGGAGGGTGGGGGGTCTTTGTTTTGCTTATTTTGGATGACATGGGGGTAGAGTCTAGATGATGATTACGTCATCGGTAGTTATTTAATTTTTTACACGAATGGCAACCCTCACATTATCTATGCTTGAAAACGAAACGCATTTTCGGGGATTTCCGCAAATAATGCATACGTTTAGGCAAAAATTTAAAATAAGTTTGTTATGTTCGTAAGATTATAATATTTTTGTCCCTAACTCTATGTTGAATACTGTATCAGTAAAATCTAATCTCTATCCTAAATCTATTTTCTTATTTTTTAAAAATTATAACATTATAATATAAAAAAAATACATTTATAATTGAAAAAGTATACGTAAGCATGGGGTAAGAGATTTGCTTACTTTTGCTGACAAGGGGAATGATTGTAATAAATCTGCTTACGTAATATTTGAACGGTCCCTAAGTTACATTTTAGTCTCTAGTATTCACTTCAAACACATTGTATCGGTAGGTACCTACGTAAATTATTTCATCAGTATCTGAATGTATGTATGGAAAAGGTGTTTAGTATCTAAATAATGAGTCATATTTACAAGTCAATTCGTTCCTTCATGTAAAACGGTCCTTTGTTCCACAGGTAGTGTTTCCAACGTTTATTTACACAAATGTCAACGAAACAACGTGAAAACTCAAACGCCGAGTGATGTGAAACGAAAAACGACTCTTAAATTAAAAATAAAACATTCCATTTTCAAACTAACGCTTAATATTGCCATATTAACATCTTATTTAAGTTACAGACAATAAATAAGAATAAAAAAATTGTGTCAAGACCGGTATCTGTGTGTCAAGGGGGTTTGCAACTTTCCTTTTGTAGAACAGTGGACGGCATCGGTCGAGAATCGTATAACAACTTGCCATACACGGGTTTTGTGGAAGGGTTTTGGCGGATCCCTCCATAAATCACTAGTGTTGTGACCTCTAGTGCTGTGCCAGTGATGAAAAGTGTGTGATAATGTCAACCCAAGCTTACTATAAGGAGAGGCTGGGGTTTGACCCCCAGGAAGCCGAGGGTGTGAACGGGAACTACTATGATGGACCACATCAGCCGAAACGTCACCGTGGGGAGCTTTCGGAGACTCACGATCAGGTTTATGAAGAAAACCTGACCAAGTTCAAAGGTAATGGATAATACCCCTGTTCACGTGAAAATCAATCGTATTCTGTTAAAATTATTCAATTCTTGGCAACACTGTCAATCTCAAATAAGCGAGCGACTGGACGTAACAACAAGGCCTAACTTTAAAAACGTTTTAACTTATATTATAACCTAACTTCAATAATGTCCTTTACAAAAGATTTGAGGCGAGACGCCTGATTTTGGATAACTAACTAATTGTAGAGGTATAATACTATAATAACATATTTTTAAATATATTTGTCTATCTAACCGTTTCGTATTAGAATCAAAATTGTAGTGTTTTATGACAATTTTTCAAACAAAATCTTTTTTGTAGGAACAACATGTTGGGAGTTCTTTATACAACAGGCAGGTTGGTGATTGGGTGTTTGTTTCTGTTGTTGTTTACTAACTTGGGATTGCGATGGAGTGTGCTTGTATTCTGGCAACACTGCATAACTGTCAAATTTGATACCGCGAAACTGATCTCATTTCCTGTCATCCGATTTGTTTGATTTATTTGTCCTTTTTATAATATTTACAAATTTGTACGTTTAAAAATATTAATTTTGGAGCAATAAGAACTTAACAGCTGTTTGTTCGTACGCTGATCATTTATTAATTAACCTATCAATGATCAAATGTCCTGTCAATGTCAATTCGAAGAAGATAAAGAACTATGTATTTGATGGATACCGGCAGAAAAGTGGTAAACCAGACATTCTGTATGTAGGTACATATATTGCCAAATAAAAGAAGTCAAGTCAACGATGTATTTGACAAGATTATTGATTAGTAAATCAGCGTACGAACAATGTAAACTAGTTTTGAAATCTTTTATTTCAATACATATTTTAGATGTTTTTTTGCGATTTGAATCAAATAATCAATCTAAAATTGAATGGCGCGTTATTGCAATTATTTATTAGTTAATTCCGGAGAATAATATTAGATTAAATTTAGTTTTTTATTAATGTAGTTGTAATTCTCATCGATTTGACGATAAAATGGCTGATCAATAACATAAATTTAAAAAACTCGTTTTGGTGACTGTTGTGAATCCAATTAACAGGTTTTGCGTGTTATTTTGTGTGATGTGTGGTCTTGTTGAATTTTTTGGCGTTACTAATGATTATTAATAAAAAGCAACCGTTTACGTTACGTACAGCTACAGACCTTCTTTCGGCAACGATTTAAAAAGTTTAGTTTATTTATAATAATTAGTATGCAAACCTTTCTAAAATAAGATCTAATTATTTATGTTCAGTGTCACAAACAATTCCGCAGTGTTAGCCATTTTTTTTATCGAGGATTTTTTTTTCTAGGTATAGAAACGGAATTCAACTATTTGGACATCATTTTATTAGTTTATTTTTAGTTTTTTAACAAGACAATAGGTTGATGACGTACTGGGACCCGCGTTGTAAAACAACCTACTGGATCAAGTAGTCACAGCACCTATTTTTCTTCTTTTAATAAATATTCTAAGATAATAAAGGAGAAAGATAATTAATTGATTATTCTGGTTCAAGATGATAAGGTGCCTGTTTTCCCTTTCTGCCAATATCAACTCATAAAAAAAGTTGCTCGTATGAAACGAAAAAGCATGGACAACATTAATTAAATAAACTTTCTAGAACGTTTTATCGCCATGTTTTACCGTAATAACGAAACGTCACAGGTTTTTATTCAAAGGTGTAATGTAAACTCGTGTAGGGTTTCCAGCTCACTAAATTTACGACAAATTCAGATAATATTCTATCATTAACACTTTGACTGCGGTTTTTTTTCGACGACTGCGATCTTTTTTTTTACCTAAAAAATTCGTGCTGCCGCTCTACACAGCGGTTGTGTTGCGCCGCACATGCGTTTCGTTCGAAAAATATTACAGCTCTGCTGAGTCACAAAGATCTGTATTTTCTTAGCCGCTGCGCTAGTGTGGATTTTCGCAGATTAGTCACTTGTAGAAAACTCATACCGTGCGTTTTCAGCACTCAAATTAAGTGTATAATCATGAGTTTCTAATCATTGACGAAAACTATACAACAACCCACGTAGTGTAGGCTGCCCTCCGGCCAGGTGGGAATGACGACCTGCTAAGAACTGTTGGCAAATGCTGGATGCGGCAAGCTGAAGACGCTATGGCGCTCATTGGGGGAGGCCTATGTCCAGCAGTGGATTACTATTGGTTGATGATCATGAATGATGATACAACAACCAACTTCATCAGCATTTGTTTTCCTCGTCACTCAATAACGAGTAGGAGTCGGTTTACTTTTTGCATTAGGCTTGATAATTGAAACGTCAATAATACCTAGATTATGTACTCAGTTTCTACATAGAAGTCTGAAGGTTTATGCACCTACCTACACATATACCTTATGTATACATACCTTATTTTATATATAGGTACTCTAGCATTGGCGCCTTTGTTAAAGCTTTTTATTGACTAGCTACCACAAAACTAATGACCATATAGTAAAATCATGACTTCTAATAGAGAACATCATGGGAGTAATATCGTACTTTTCGCTGCGCAATAATAATAGCATCGCTTTAAAATCGCAGAATTATCGTAAGTGTGATACCATACAATACAATATATCTTTATTGCACCATCAATATAAAAAAATATATGTATATAAAGGATCTTAATACTAACTAAATCTAGTGGCAAAATCGGCGGCCTTATCGCTAACAGTTTCTTCCAGACAACCTTTGGATGGATAGGATCGGTACGTATTAAAGCTGACGGCGCTTAATTATTTAAGATAATTATTTATGATAATGCCTGTAAAACTCTGACTCTGAGTGTAAATATATGACTCTTAGTATATTATGTTCACCGATAAATGATATTCGTGGTTGTGATACCCCAGAGTAATGAACCTACGGCCATCGGAACGAATGCCTTTATTAGAGCAATCAGCTGAATTGTAATCGGTCCAATTAGATATCCTTATGGCCACGAGTCACGGTTGCTATCATAAAAAGTTAGAAATTGTCCAAGAATTTCAAATATTTTGACAGTTTAGAATAAGAAACAAATGAATTCTAGCATTCCAAATCGTAGGAAGTTATGCGTAGCTTTGGATGGTAACACAACGAATTCCTAGTTAACCCATTGGCTGTCAAGCGTCTGTGGTGCGACACGCAAGGGCGCGCTGCAGCACCAGGAGACTGAAGACGTGTTGGGCAATGAAAGTGACAACAAAGGCGTTTTGAGTTATTACTTCTTTAGATCCTTTTTTCTATCAATTGATTGATTATTATGAATGAGAACATGAATTATTCGAGGAGCGATGTGGCGCGACGGACGAGAGAGGCGTTAATATCTATCTAATTTTTATTATTTATATCAGTTATCTAGTACCCATAACACAAGCTCTCCTTACCATGGGGCAGCTAGATAATGCTGTGTGAATTGTCGGAAAATGCAGTTGAAAGAAGAAAGAAACCCTGTTAACACTTTGATTGCTGAAATCACACGGTATGTGATTTCTACAAGTGACCAATATGCGTAAATCCACACTAGCGCAGCGGCTGAGAAAATACAGATCTGTGTGACTCAGCACAGCCGTAATATTTTTCGAACGAAACGCATGTGCGGCGCAACACAACCGCTGTGTAGAGCGGCAGCACGAATTTTTTAGGTTAAAAAAAAGATCGCAAAATATCGCAGTCAAAGTGTTAATCAAATTGCAACAATATACATACATATATACGTTACCTACTTAAATGCCATGCATGAATATCTTATCATTCACAACCTTTGCATTTCAAAACTGCATCAGATATTCGCATCTTATCGAATGACGTCAATGTAAACTCAAAGATAAATAAATAAATAGAAACAAAAGATAGCGAGAGCATATCAATGGACTAGGTGAGTAAATATGATAATCTGATATCATGTGATTGTGGCAAATATGGTAAACTGTATTACTTCCATTGATAATGCGTTTATCTGATAATTGGCAATAGATTTTTTGAATGGCGACTTACCAGCAGTTCTTTTACTTGCTCTTTCAAATAATAACTTTTGGTCACACAAAAAAGCACACACAAGTTGTGTAGTAATTTATGATTATAGTTCTCACTACGATGCAATTCTGTCAAACAACTAGGTATATAAATAGAAGTGAATAAAAATACGGAACAAACTTGCCGCCATTTTATTAATTCATGTTGTTATGTTGGTAGGATTAAAAGTTTCTGATCCGGACTTATTTTGCTTTTAAAGTAGTTTAAAACCAAAATAAGTCTGGTAAACTTTAATGTCAGAAGCGTATGATCTATATATTTTGTACTAGATGCGCCCCGCGGCTTCACCCGCGTGTAAATTTACGTTTCAAATGGTTTATAAACCTTCCTCTATCTATGGACTATTGTAGTCTGATGAAAAATTGGAATTTTCTATTTATAGAGAACTAGTTGCGCCCCGCGGCTTCGCCCGCGTGGAATTCTATGTGTCAAATGGTTTATAAACCTGCCTCTTGAATCACTCTATCTATTAAAAACAACCGCATCTAAATCCGTTGCGTAGTTTTAAAGATCGAAAGATAGATATAATATAATTGGTTTATAATTTTAACTTGAAATGGTAAATTAAGCATATTATTAACTCTATTGTATATAGCCACCTAGCATTTAATTTAACTTTAAATTTATGTTGCAATACCTTTGCAGGGTGCATGTTGGACTTATATTATTTTTTAGATTTTTAAGAACTTTTGTACACATGTAAGCAATAAATCATTGAGTATTGAGTATTGATCTAAGCAAACATAGGGGCAGACAGATATCGGGAAGCGACTTTGTTTTATACTACGTAGTATGTCCAGCTTTGGACTATTGTAGGCTGATGAGAATTTTGAGCTATCGATTTATAGAGAAAGTATTATGCCCTAGTCCACACGCAATAATCATTGTCGATAGATCTAGATTTCCGACATATCCGACACACTTCTGTATTTTGCTTATCCTTACCTCAAATCAGCCTAGATAAAGCTTTAACTAGGTCAGCATTTGCATTCCAAGGTGCTAGATAATGTAGCTAAGTTCTGCCATGCATCATTGTCTACGCCCACAGAGTCCTAAGCTAGGTGGTGGTTTCACAAGATGGCATTGTTGGTGAATAATGTTACTAGATTGGTATTGAGGTCAGGCCCACGAATAACTTGATGTCTCTTCTAATGTACTTAAGTAAAGTATGAAGTGCTTTCTCTTGCAATCATAATAATAATAAATAAAATAAATAAATAATGCTGGACAATCCACACAGTATCATCTAGCCCCAAGCTAAGTAGAGCTTGTGTTATGGGTACTAGATGACTGATATACATAATACAATACATTACATAGATAGGTATTTTTTTATTATACATAGAAAACGACCAGAACACCCGGAACAAATATCTGCAGATCGTACACACAATTGTTCCGAGGCGGGAATCGAACCCGCAACCTCCTGGTCGCAGGCGGACCTTCGTCCACAGCGCCACATCGGTCGTCAAAAAAAAAAAAAAAAAAATACGTCTTTGTTTTCGTATGAAAGACATGGTAAACTTGCTTTCTAACGTTATGTATCTAAATTATTATATACCTGCCTAAGTGTGAAACCTCGCTCTAACAAAAAGTCGTTCTTACATAAGCCCATAATCACAATTAAAAAGAAAAAATTCTGCAGCAAACAATACAAAATAAGAAGAATAAACTTAACCAACACATGAAACGGGAAGATATAACACCATACATGTAAAAATAAATATAATCCAACATAATAAATGGTAATGGTAAGGCCAAAGTTTTGGGACCATAGGAATAACCGGGACTTGATATATTATGTTGAGTTATGTTGGAAATCATTCTAGCTAGACAACATTGTCTCGACAAGAATAAAGAAAATATTTTTTTTATCATATCTATATTATTTATCATATATTTTTCTATTACTACCGTTCAACACAACGTATGTGATAGGTCTAATGCTTTTAACAGACCTTAAGGGGCCTCGGGAGGGACGAATTCTTATATCTCATCATACAAACGTTATACCAAAATTATTTCTAATTCAAGCGTATTTCCACTATAATATTGCATTATTTGTATTAAAATAGTATTTATCTAAGTTCCCAAATAGTTTTTTTTTTCAAAATACTTACCTAAAATGAAATGAAAGCCAATCTCATTTTGCACATTTTTATGCGAAAATGGACAAGTTTTCTTGCTATTTGTTTCGTATTAAAACATCAATATTTTATGTATATATATATTACGTTTTATTTATTAAGGAACATAGCTTATATTGTCTAGTTACAGAATAACAATACTTTGTGAAGAATACAAAAAGTTTTCATTCATAATTTTTGGTATCACGGAACGGAACAAACCAAATTATGAACGGCTAATATTGCTATCGCGCACGCATGTGGCGCGGCGCAAGGGTTAAACAGGGACAGCGATATTCGGAGCTATTTTTGCAAGCGAGGGTCGCCAGACCCTTAAGATTAAATTAATTCGCATCATTCACACCAATAGCTTGTTCTATGAATGCAGATTGTATGCGACGCGACGGAGCGAGCTAAATTCAATCAACAACACTAGAATGATACTCCCGTTGGATCCAGGACATTCTGGTTATGGCTACGTAGAAATAATTCTAAAAACGTAACAAACTTGAAAAAAGATTTTGCACAATTGAATACCTTACATATCGTAGCTTGGGACGAGATGAGATGTTGTGTGAATTGTCCAGCATTATTTATTTATTTGTTTATACATTACACACTCTCCATAAACATAACTCTATTTCTTGCGCAATCGAACCAAGAAGGTTGTTTATATTTTTCGACAAAAACACCTATCACAGAATCATATGAGCTTTCCATTGGATATAAATTGATTCACACCACGATTCCTTTAATTTCGTCAAAAGAACCTGAGTATTTAATTGTTATTTAGTACTTTAGGATATAATCTCTTTATTAAGAAAGAAAGTTACAATCAAATCACTACATAGTATAAAATAAAGTTCGCTTCCCGCTCTCTGTCTGTCCCTCTATGTATGCTTAGATTAATCTAAGGCATATATCTTTAAATGCATGTATCTTTAAAACGGATTTTGATGCGGGTTTTTTTTACAAGATAGAGTGATTTAAGAGGAATGCTTATAAACTTTGATGACCGATGTGGCGCGGTGGGCGAAGGTCCGCCTGCGACGCAGGAGGTTGCGGGTTCGATTCCCGCCTCGGAACAATTGTGTGTACGATCTGCAGATATTTGTTCCGGGTGTTCTGGACGTTTTCTATGTATACAAAAAAATATCTATCTATGTAATATATTGTATTATGTATATCAGTTATCTAGTACCCATAACACAAGCTTTGCTTAGCTTGGGGCTAGATAATGCTGTGTGAATTGTCCAGCATTATTAAAAAAAAAAAAAATGAAACCATTTGATACATAAATTTACAAGCGGGCGAAGACGCGGGGCGCAGTTGAAACTCATAGTTTAATAAATAAATAAATAATGCTGGACAATCCACACAGCATTATACTACTAGCCCCAGGTAAGCAAAGCTTGCAAAAAAAAAAGCAAAATCAATAAAACAGACGCAATATGAACGCATTCACTCTCAAATCCTTACAATAAGTAGGTATTAATAGTTAGTCTTACATAACAGCGTCCCCACGATATTATTATATCTATACTTTCTCAGAAAATAAATTCCTGCGTAATCTAGTGGTGGTCTGGAGTAGACTATACCATAGACAAATCATACCGCACTCAGCATATATCGCAGAATGGGACGCTGCGCAAGCGCACATCGCGCTATTACTCTAAGGCGCTAGTGTGAGTAACATCTCGTAAACACGTCCTGCTATTTGCATACCTCAGGACCACCAGGGAAGAGAACCTACTGGCTTGTTTCCGTTTATTGCTGTGCGAAAATGAAGTAAGACTACAATGTAAAACAGCGGCTATCTGACGATGGCTAGGAAAACGCCCGTGTTAATTCATCATTGACGACCGTGTGGCGTGGCGGGCGATGGGACCTTTGCAGGCGGACGCCTGTGAAGTTGCAATTCCCGCCTTGGGACATAATTCGTACGATCGGCAAATATTCGTCCGGGTGCTCTCAGTATTTTTTTGTGTCATACAAAAATCGTATTGTACTAAATATAGCGGTCATCTAGTACCCATAACAAGCTCCGCTTTGCTTGGGACTAGATAATGCTGTGTGAAATGTGTTCGTTTTCGAATTCAGATATAATCATTTTTCGCTACACAAGTGAGATTATGCATTGTTGAAGTTTGTGTATTACTTTATAGTGATAACCTTGTTCTTTCCTATTATTGTTATCAGTTTTTGTTAAGTTCATCATCATCATCATCAGCCTAATATATGCTGTGTGGATTGTCCAGCATTATTTATTTATTTATTAAACTATGAGTTTCAACTGCGCCCGCTTGGAAATTTATGTATGAAATGGTTTTTTTTTTGTTAAGTTATCATTTACAAATGTCTTTGTTGACATAAAGTATCTTGAATTCTAAATCGAGTATAGATTAGTTATTCAAAGATTAGCAACACCTGCAGAACAGACAATCTCAACCCTGCATCAGATTGACATCTTCCTGGACGAATTAGCATCAAGTCTTGGGCATGCTGCGTTGGACAGCTAACTCCATGTTTCATCAGAGCCTCGTTTACGTGGGTTTAGTGCGAGTAGGCTACAATAGAAGGATCGAAACCAGGAGGACGCATTCACCACTCTAACTACTATACTACTTGCAAATGAAAGAATAATGAAAATAATTTATGTGACGGTAAATAAAGATCATTTTATTTATTTAAGTAGAAAAACTAAATCATAGATTTCTGTAGTTACAACATGAAATAATGCTTTATTGTACCCACTAAAATACACTTCAAACAGACAACGTATCAAACATAAGTACAATGAGCAGCCTTATCGCTTAGAAGCGATCTCTTCCAGGAAACTTTTGGATGGCGTCAAAGTTTTCGTCATTAAAACAATTTTCCTTTATTTTTCCGGCATTTTTGGACACGTTTAGAATTAAATCGCTAAGCTTGGCAGGTGCTTTGGTGATCCACGACCCATTTCTTTTTTTTTAATACAGTGTGAACTGGCCCCTAAGATTTCCGGAAGCTTTGCCCATATTTAAACACCATTACATTGATCTACTAAGAGACATCTTAATGAGCTAAAGTAAGTCTTAATTGAGACATAACATCTGTCTCACTCTGATTATAGATAATTAATATGTCTGTCCTTTACTCTGGTATGTGGATGTCTACCTCCATTTGGTCTTGTATAATTGAAGTATTGATGTGTTTTTAGTTTAAGAATGTGTCTAGGTTATCTAAAAATACGACGTCTATTAATTTTTCTTGTTATATATTTTCCTAAGCAATGTTCTCATGGAGTCCAGAATACATAGGATCTTCCGTGTCTGTGCGCTCTCCGGCTTCGCCCGCGTGGAAATCTATGTTTCAAATAGTTTATAAACCTTCCTCTTGAAACACTCTATCGCATCAAAATCCGTTGCGTAGTTTAAAAGATCTAAGCATACTAAGGGACAGACAGACAGCGGGAAGCGACTTTGTTTTATACCATGTAGTGATTGATAATGCGTTCCAGTTTCGCTCTAAACTACAGCATATTCACTCAAAATTCCATAAAAGGACTTCTTTGTTCGAAATTAATCTAAATTAAAATCCAAGTGCGTTACTTCCGCAGCGCAAATATTTTGGCAACGACTTGCGTCGAAAATAGACGCGTAAATAGACCAAACAATAATCGATCAAGTTCATTCAACTCCAACAGATGTTTCTAACGGTCCATGGTTCTTAATTTGAAAGTTTTTTTCTTTTAACTAGCCAGTTAGCAGTAGCACTTATGATTCTTTATTTGAAACGTTTGCTACTTGTATCTATAGGGTCTTTGTCTATGGGACTGATATCATAAACTCTTTTAATTAGGTTACCTACATAATTTTTATTTTTAAAGAATGGCTCTAGGTTTTATACATAATACATATTTATACGTCAACCTATTTAACAATGATTATAGTTTGTTCCAATGATGCAAAGGACAAATAGAAAAAGGAACAGGAAATGTCATGTCCTCATATTCCCAATTCAATAGCATCAAGCTTATTTATATTTATTTCTCTATTTCAGATGAACGGGATGCCATCCAGAAGAAGACGTTCACAAAATGGGTCAACAAACACCTAAAAAAGGTAATTTTATCTATTTACCTTATTTACTTATAATGTAAAAGCTGTCACAATTTGTTCTGTAAAATATAAGCAGGGAATGTCACTGTCAAAATCATTTTGGGGTTGCCAACTCACTGATTTTCCTATCTATATTACCTATCAAGATGGAAAGTTCTATCAAATATAACCTGCAGGGTGGGTAATTTGTATGACTCGTGCATCTATAATTGTCTATGTTTGACAGCAGACGTCAATTTTCCGCGGATAGTCGTGGTAAGGCCATAAAGACGGTTTGCATAGAATAATGATGACAGCACGTGTCAAACTTGCAAACATGCACCTTATGTCAATGTGTTAGAGTTCAGAATACATGTTATTTTTGTAACTACACGTGGTTGACGTGGTATAAACAATGCTTTATTGCTAACCTAATAGGGTTCGTTATATTTCTTTTGGTGGAAATGCACTGTCGATCCGGTGTGCCGTAATGCGTTGCAGTAAGGTTCATAACATTTAAACTTGCTGGGGATACTGCATCCTGTTCGTTTCATAGAAGCTGTCACTTTTAAAGACAGGTGCAGTTTAGGTCAAGTTTAATTAACCTCCCGTTTTATAGTTTACTGTAATGAATCGTATATTATTGTATGGTTTTGATGTTTGGTTTAACGTTTTAGTTGGTACATAACCAAAACCTAGTACTCGAATCTTGGTTCTTATAAATACACCTTCGCTATTCATTTCCTATGCTCTGGTTTAATCCCTGAGCATGCATTGGTATTTTTTGTACTAAAAAGAACACGCTGCTATTATGATCGTACGCAATTCTTCACAATAATAAGAAATATTGAATTTTTCAATAAACAAGATTATATGAGATACAAAATGGCTTTGCGAAATTCCAAATACAAATTTCAAAACAAATGCGATGCATTCCTTTGTCCAACATTTCATAAACAAATAAATAAACCCGTTTTCATTCGTGATTGTTTAGATTTAACCACATTTTGTTTGTATAAATCTGCATTGCATTTTGCAGTAATATTAAATACAATCTTCTTTTGATGCAAGTCTTCCAGCATATGGTACGCATTCCCACACCGATGTACCAACATTAAAAAATCAGAACGCGTCCGCAAAACCATCCATAACACAACCAATTAAATCAAAGAATCCATTTACCAACGTAATAAAAATAAATCCGCACCCACCATCAATCACTGTTTTTCAATGCTGCCAGTTAAAAAAAAATCTCTCATACTTAAATACATGCCATACATACATAAAGCGCACTTAAAAATTTTAGTTTTCTTTAGCGTATATTTGTAACATTCGTTTTATTTCTGTTGTGTGTTGCTAACAAATAATAGTGCTGTATTCTTACCATATCTATATCTACCTACTTTCTGCTGTCTATGATTGTGCATCAAATCAATACAATTCTTTATTTATAACGCCAAGTTACAAGTCAAAAGTAGTAATAATAATGGCAAGCAATATAGAATAAAATATTGTCCTTAACTAATTTAAGTATCTACTAATTTACGTTATTAAAAAAATATAATTGAATCAAATATCAAAGATAATTTTATTTCCTTTAGACCTAACATGACTCTTGAACACGTCACAAAATTAAAATTACATCATTAGGAAATAAAGCGATTACTTTGATTTTTTTGGTACTTCAATATTTTTCAAATAAAACAATTATCGCAATGATGTTGTATAATTATCTGTCTAAAATTACAAATTTATTAGGTGGCCGTAATTTTATATAAAGAGATATCACTCGAATTGAATAGGTACCTATTGAAAGAACGTTAAAGTGTTTTATATATCATATAATAGGAAAGCATTCTAGAAAACGTCTTTGTGGAAGATTAAGTCTTCTAAGAGTGGTGTTGCCTTAGCCTTCATAGCCTTTGAATAGACGACTGTGAAAACATTAGTTTTGTCATGTGTAATTGTAGGCACCAAATAGTATTAGAATGACTGCAAATAAATAAATAAATAAATAATGCTGGACAATTCACACAGCATTACCTAGCTCCATGTTAAGCAGAGCTTGTGTTATGGGTACTAGATAACTGATATACATAATACAATACATTACATAGATAGATATTTTTTATTATACATAGAAAACGACCAGAACACCCGGAACAATTATCTGCAGATCGTAAACACAATTGTTCCGAGGCGGGAATCGAACCCGCAACCTCCTGCGTCGCAGGCGGACCTTCGCCCACCGCGCCACATCGGTCGTCAAATGACTGATATTTGATATTATATAATGATGAAAAGTGAAGATTGATGAAGTGGGTATAAAAAGTATGAAATTGGAGCGAAAGATGATATGGGAAAATGATGTACTGGGAAGTATAATTAAATGGATATAAAATGTATGGAAATTGCTTCGTATGAAATTGGAGTAAAGCAACTATTGTATTTGTAGATGAGAAATAAACAAAACTATGTACCTCTTTGATGAAGAGGTACATAGTTCTATATGTTTTAAATGCGATGTTTATTTTGTCTTATTTATAAAAATAACACTTGACTACTTAACTCAAGAAATAAACACGCGAAGCTATTTTCTTTTTATTACGGAAGAAGCATCGACCCTCGAAAACAAAAATTCATTGATTGACTTTTCAAGTACGTACTTTTCACTCATATCAAAATCATTACTCTTTTTGCACATGCCTGTAACACTTTCTCATAAAGGATCTCTTATAATAAATAAAGAGTGATTGTGAGTCAGCTTCTCTTTTGGCCAGTGTTTATTGTAATTGCCTGCCATTTTGGGTCGAGAGACGAGACGATAGGCGGTCTTTCATTTTGTATTGATGACACAGGATGCTTTGTTGGTGATGTCAGAGTTTTTATTATAATTTGGTGTTAACAAGATATCGGGGATGTAGGGGGAACTCCAACATGTCGTCTCCCTAGCCAAACAAACCTGCACGTGGTACACCCTGGTAGATAACAAACTAGGTTCTCGTGAAAATATCAAAATAACTTGATAATTTGGTTACTCAGATAAAATTAACAATTATTTTATAAAAATTATTTAATTATTTTAGAAAATATAGAAATATAAGAAATATATATAAGAAAAAGCAAATGGTTCAAAAAGGGACTCTATGTGATAACATGTCCAGTCCCTTTTTGAACCATTTGCTTTTTCTTATGACACTAACCATGTCAAATGTCAACGTCAAAAACCTTGGCTTCGCACAGCTAACGCATTCCACCTCATCATTATTACACCTGGCAAGATGACGGTTATTCGGAATAACCTTCAAAAAAGAATCCTCCTTACAGAACGTAAACGAAGTTCAAAGTTTGCGTAACCTCCTTGGGTTATTGTACCTAACATGTCAAACGTCAAATTTTATGTCTACGCATTCCACCTCTACATTCCGCCAATGTTTTCAAACTAACTCGCAGCTGCAATTCTATTTTCGAAACTTCCTCTGGTGGATAAATTACTATTGTTCTAAGAACCTTTACCTAAGGCTTGCTACACACTTTAGCTTGCGAAGAAATATAAGTAATATTTTGACGTGAATTCGATGGACGTATAATCTAGCAAGTTTCTGGAAGAAGAAGATGTTGGAAATGTGCAAGGAGGTTATTTATATTAATGAAATAGTTTTATGGCCGTATCAGGCATTTCGGCGCCAACATAAATATACTAAGTCGACGAAGACCCTGATATGAAGTGGTGAGAAGATATGGGTGGGGATAAGCGCACCGCAACTGATATTCCCTGTAGCAGAGAGAGGAAATTGAACTGAATTGATTCTTATGTACCTATGAATGGTATGGATTGATGTTTATGTACCCACCCCAAATTTAACCTAGGTCTAGAAAATTGTATTTTTTTGGGTTCTCGTCGCTTAGCTTTACTTACAGTAACCAATAGTAACTTAACTGACAGTCGGTTGTAGATGACATAATTATTATACAGGGTTACCAGTTAAGTCGACCTAGATCCTGGAGGGGGTGGTAACTCCCATAATTCCTGACTGATTTGACTATGAAACACCCTGCCCCAAACTTAACACTTTGACTGCGGTTTTTTTTCGACGACTGCGGTCTTTTTTTTTACCTAAAAAATTCGTGCTGCCACTCTACACAGCGGTTGTGTTGCGCCGCAAATGCGTTTCGTTTGAAAAATATTACAGCTCTGCTGAGTCACAAAGATCTGTATTTTCTCAGCCGCTGCGCTAGTGTGGATTTACGCATATTAGTCACTTGTAGAAAACTCATACCGTGCGTTTTCAGCACTCAAAGTGTTAACCGTTTTAAAGATATTGCACTTTGAAGTTTTTTAAGAAAATACGGATTTTTTGTCTATTGGCTTATTTTTTTCTTTCATAAATATTTAAAAAAATGTCTATGACAGTCAATCTGCAGATGTGCTTGAAAATATCTACGTTTCATTAGCTATCCAGCAAGGTATTACAAGCTAGGGTATTATTAGAATTCTTAGAAAAAACTTTGATGAAAGGGTGTATATATTTTTGCAAATGAAGCCGTGGGTTTCCATTTTTTTATGCCTTTAACCTATTTTTCATTTGATACTGAATCATCTATTCTCAACATTATTTACTATAGGTAGACTAGATGATTCTAACGTAAATCTAAGAAGAGCTTGAGTATACGGAGTAAGACTTTTCTGTAACAGTGTAGAGCAATCTTAGCTATTTGAACACGCAAGCGCTAAGCATTAGGTTTCAACAAAGGATGTTGTCGTAAAATGAGTCAGGGGCTCACTATTCTGTTGACCCGGCGCTGGTGATTGATTTGACTCATAACTCGGCTACGTTTGACGAATGATGCTGCCTGCAACGCAGAAGGACGCAAGTTCAATTCCCGCCTTCGAAAAAAAAATTATGAAGTACGATTAGCTTATATTTGTTCTGTGTGTTTGGGTATTTTCTTTTCTATGTACTTACTTATAATTTAAAAATTATATCAATGAAATTTATTGTATGAGATACCTCATACAATAAATTGCATAGATATATCAGTCGTCTCCTACCCAAAACAAGTTCTGCTTAGCTTGGGGCTAGATAATACTGTGTGAATTGTCGAACATAATTTATTTATATATTAAAAATAGATGAACAAAAATCCAACGTTAAAGATAAATGGAAAAAACATGTGAGCTGAAGATAATGATACTAAATCAATCCTCTACATCAGTGTTTTTCAATCTGTGGGTCGCGACCCCTAGGGGGGTCGCGAAGCCTTCCTAATGGGGTCGCGAAGCCTTATTCGGGTGATCGACGGCAAAAGAGAAATGACAAGGTTCTACACTACAATAAAAATACAATATAAGTGAGAAGGATGTGCTTGTTTATTTTTCAAAACATTCTCAAAGCGTGGTGCTATTTTAGAAAAGTTTATGATTAAATCATTTTCTAGTAGTGTCCACCATTGAGGAGAAAGTTAGTTCGCACAAGTATGAGGTGGCAAATGGCACTAATGATTTTAGAGCTTCCCTTGCCAGCTCTGGATATTATTGTTTTCTTTTCATCCAAAACACGTCAATACTTTGCGAATGATATTCCTTTTTCAACACGCCGCCGTCAGAAGCTAAATCTACAAATTTTTCCTTCAGACTTATAGCGAGATCTGCCAATTCTATTGACTTATCCAAGAAAGGGACCAAAATCCACGTACACCCATTGTCAGCTTCAGAGTGCAAGTCTGGAAAGTATGTTAATAATTTCTCTTGCAAATTATGTAAGCTCTGTATCATAGAAGGAATGTGAGCCTTTGTAACAAGTGATTGGGTTGTTGCATTATCATCAACAGTCTTCTGAACACACGGAAAAGACTCAAATATATTGTTTTGCAGAGAAAATCGTACCAAAATAGAGAAAATCGTAAACATACTAATTTAAATTAATAAAGTTTTGTCTGTATATGTCTTAAGGGGGTCGTGAGAATCTTTCAGCCTGTAAAGGGGTCGCGTATACAAAAAGATTGAAAAACACTGCTCTACATTATAAAACCAAGTCGCTTCCCGCCAATAATGATGTTAAAATCTCATTGCTTTCCGCTGTCGGTCTGTCCTTATGCATGTATCTTTAAAAGTACGCAACGGATTTTAATGCGAATATCAATAATTTCAATATAAGATCGATTTTCATAAAACTATCTTGTTTTCCCTAGTTTACTGTGTCAATTATTATGCAAAAGTTGCCAAAATCATCATCGACCAATCTTAGTGACGTCATAATTTAACACTTGCTTGCAAAATTACGTCATCATATAGGTACATGACGTATTACCGTTTCTTTACTCATGTGGTATAATTTAGTTAGGTCATTTGTGCTTAGTCTGCTTAGATTATGAACGTTTAGTATGAGTGAGGCTGTGGTTAACCGGAATAATAACTTGATTCGTCATACTTTGTGACGTCATTAGGTCTTAGGTCGATGAGTCTAATCTGACTGGCATAAGGTTAAGATATACTTAGCTTAAATGATGAATAAGTTCCATTCAGACAAATTGAATATTGCTCCGTATTAAATGCCATTTGTCTGTCTTTTATCACTTTGACTGCGATTTTTTTCGACGACTGCGATCTTTTTTTTAACCTAAAAAATTCGTGCTGCCGCTCTACACAGCGGTTGTGTTGCGCCGCACAGATCTGTATTTTCTCAGCCGCTGCGCTAGTGTGGATTTACGCATATTAGTCACTTGTAGAAAACACATACCGTGTGATTTCAGCAATCAAACTGTTATGTTAATTTTATCGGGACAAATGTTTGTACGATCTGCAGATATTTCTTCAGGGTGTTCTGTTCGTTTATCTATGTATCTATAAAAAATATATCTATGTAATGTACATATATCAGTCGTCTAGTACCCAGAACACAAGCTCTGCTTAGCTTGGGGCTAGAGGATGCTGTGTGGCTTGTCCAGCATTATTTATTTTATTTATTGCTCCGTTCTAAATAACATTTGTCTGTCTTTTATATAAATTATCGAAAGCATTGAAGGGGAGAAGGGCACCAAATCCTCGAAAGCCCCGATTCTCATTGATTTAAAATAAATGTGGAAAAGTTTTAAAAATTGTACCCAAGCAGAGTATCAAATACTAAAGTCACTTAAAACGGGATATTTACCATGATTTGATTTTTGAGTTATCCAATATTTCGGCACTCAGCAGTTACTCCGTGATCATGGCGCATGCAACTGTGCCGAAATATTGGATAACTCAAAAATCAAATCATGGTAAATATCCCGTTTTAAGTGACTTTAGTATTAATAACCATGATAGTTTCAAAAGTTTTAGAGTATCAAATGTTGTTTTTGGTTAAATTGATCTGTATATCCTAAAAAGTCACCCACAACTTTCTCATAAAATTCCACGGTCCAAAATCTCATTATCACCAAAAAAGACTTTAATTGGAATTCTAGAATCTGGTGACATAATCGCTTAAGCAGTAAAGTATGTAGTGGGTGTCAAAAACAATATTTAATTTAAATGTCCCTTTCCATATTTGGTTAGCATCGGACCACAATCGGATCAAATTCTCGCATGGGCCATATTGAGACCAAGGGCACTACGATAAAGCACATTTTTAACTGAACGTTTTTGGAAATAATAATAGGTTCATTTTTGAATCTGGTAGTTCCATAAATGTTGTTCTACCCACATTATCTGCAGTTTGGTTTGAGAAATATTACGCAGGACCTTATTAGGAGAGTTGCATTGTTGCATTTCGTAAAATTAAGCAATATCGTAAACTTTAAGATCTGTTTATGATTACTTTAAAAATATTACTTAATTATTTTGTAACTTTTGAGACCGTAATAACGTCAAACAAGCTCTTATTGCAATTTTTATCTCTTTAACAACTTTATGTGTCTACGCAATTATGTTATGTCACGAGCGAAAACTCTTTTAAATTATCATCATATCATCTTATGTTATGACTTGTCTCCGTTGTATGTATTATATTATCTGTGGTTGAGACTAATATAAATTCGGCTAGGAAGACATCATTATAAAATAAAATAAATAATACTGGACAATCCACACAGCATTATCTAGCCCCAAGCTAAGCAGAGCTTGTGTACTAGATAACTGATATACTTAATACAATATCTTTATATATAAAAAAAACTATTGCGTTAGTCTCGCTAAAACTCGAGAACGGCTGGGCCGATTTAGCTGATTTTGGTTTTGAAATGTTTGTCGTAGTTCAGGAAAGGTTTAAACGGTGAGAAAATATGGTAAAATTGCGCAGAAATTTCCACGGGCAGCTAGTATTACATAGATATTTTTTACTATCCATAGAAAACGACCAGAACACCCGGAACAAATATCTGCAGTTCGTACAAACCTTTGTCGTAGGTAGTTATGATATCGTAATTAGCTACACTGCCGTTTATTTCCTCTGTGACACTACCACGGAAGCTCAGGGAGCCACTATAACGCTGGTCGCGTTGTAGTTATCTCCTCTCCGGCCTCCTCGGCTCCCTGAGCTTCTGCAGACGTTGGTAGCCGTTTTGATATCATATTTTTATAATACGGTGAATAGAGTCCCAAAACCCGCGTTTTGTAACAGCAAAACATGTTGTTAGATAGGTCACAATTACATTTTTTACTAATAATAGCTAATTAACTACGACCTTAGCTTCAGTAGCACCTACCGCATCACAAATATATTTTTTACCAGCCGAAGTCTTTATTGCCTTACAAAAGATGTCAACGCGTTTTTGGAACTTATGGTAATCGCAGTTGCAGATACTTGCAATACATACGAACATAGAACCCTATTTTCGAAGTCTAATAAAAACCCATCGCTTCTTATAACGACCACCCTGAGCACTAGTGGGCCACATATTGTACACTAGTTCATTTTCTTCGACCCTAATAATGGCCCGGTAGCATAGAACATTAACTAGCGTCCACAGAACATTGAATAGGTAGTATATAAGTAATTATTTATGTACTACATAAATAATGATCATCACTATCATCACTCGATAAGCTATATTAAGATCACAGGCCCTGCCTTTGAGTGATCGTTTTGTATCACTAGGCAGTGCGAGCGACTTTGCTTGGAGTGGTTTCTGTTGAGAACTTTATAGAAAGTTGGAGTAAGTACCGAGGTATTTTTGATTTTGGGAAACTTTAGAATTGTTATTGTAGTCGTTCCAATTATTGACTAGCTTCAGCCCGTGCCCTCGTACGCGTTTTTCAAAATGTAGTCTGCATAAATCTATACTTGGTTAAGAACCAAATATTGGCAAAAATTCAGACGATTCGTTTAGTAATTCGTTCTTCTGTATTATTCCCCACTGTACTTCCGTTCTGTCATAATTCTGACCACCATCTTCCATCATCTTCCGTGTTTTTGAACCCATTATGGATCCTAGTCGTATATCCATAATGGGTTCATGATTTCATGATGATATGTATATTTGATATGTTTGAAATTGGTAAACTGAGAACAAAACTCGACTTTCAATTGCTATTGGTTGCATTTAGTATTTTTCTAAGTAGGATTCCTACATTAATAAGGCAGACAGTCAGCCAGACATCGGCTCTATTAAGTAGATGCGCATGAGTCATTTAAAATGATGGATATCTATTAGGATGCTAGCAGTTTGGATTGTTTATTGTGCGGTAGATAACAGAGGAGGGCTTATTGAATTTGATTAATATACGCTACTCTGTTTTAGCTGATATGATAACGGACTCTTTGGTTCGAGTACTTATGTTTAATCAATTACTGAAACCTGGCGCGAAGCTCTTTGGTTTTTCGTGTACTGGCCTGTTTTCATCGAAATTTCGTTTTATTTTCGTTCGATTAGTACAATAATAATTGAACGAAAACAGAAATTTCGTTTTTTATTCTATTTAACACTGAAATTTTAGATAAAGCCAATGCTTTGAATTTTGCGGCAATACTTCGCAACTGCGGATGAAAATAACTAGAATAGGCCTTCATTATCGACAGATTTGAGAATTGAGACGTTATGAAAGGCAGAACGGTATTTTTATCTAGAAAAATAGCAGCAGGGGGAGAAGATAGTCTGGTTTTGTTTAGTTACAATACAGATTGCACCTATATAGGTATGTATGAAAAAAAACTTACTAAAATGTACATAAAGATTTTTTGGTCGATAACTACCGCAAATTGTGACAGCTTTACAACTACATTTATTTTTATAAGCATATATATATTTTAATAACATCTGAACTTACACCAAGAGAAAATGTGTCAATTCGTACGTATATATTTTCTCTGCACCAAGTTCGACATATTTCCTTTTTTGGCCCAGTATTCTGGCACCATTGTCGTTGTAAACCTAGGCCTTATACACGATTTTCAAAGGATTTTTTATAATGTTACATATAAAATTAGCTCTTATTCGATTTATCTAAGGTCTTGTTTGTTTTTCCATCGCTTTTCATTGGATCGGAGCAGCACTGGAAATACCTAAAGGTCTGTAGTATACACAGCTGTTTTGTTTTTTTGTTGTTGCATCTGGTTTATCTGCTAGAGTCTGCGCAGAAAGAGAAGTCTCGTGGAGAAACTGTGTACTAACATATTAACGCAACAAAAGTAGTACATTGGCACACGCGCGCCCTCCATTCCTAAGAGACTTCTCTTTTTGCATAGACTCTATTTATCAAAGAAGCGCATCTCCATATAGTTTTAAGTCTCAGGTCATTCGTGTTTCGATTTATTCATTCATTCATATATTTTTTTGTGATTTTATGCATACAGGTAATAGTTCTTAGGTGTAGTGTCTTAGTGGGTAGGTACATAATGCATAAAAACCCTGTCAGGGCACTACAATTTTTAGTTTCGTTCGTGTTATATTGTTAACTTAATTATATAGGTACTTCATATTTATAAAACTAATCTCTTTTATATAAAAATCAATTGCTGTTCGTTAGTATCGCTAAAACTCGAGAACAGCTGGGCCGATTTTGCTGATTTTGGTATTGAAATGTTAGTCGTAGTCCAGGGAAGGTTTAAACAGTAAGAAAATATGGTAAAATTGCGCAGAAATTTCCACCTCGGGGCGCAGCAAGTTACTATACTATTTATAGGAATGTCATTTTTAAATATAGAATAAATTTTCAATATAAGAAAACGGTCGCAAATTAAGGAGTTTTATTGGCTTTAAATCGAAACTCTTTTTATATACCTATAAAGCTAGACAGTGTATAAATATCATTAGCACTGTAAAATAACATTAATAGGTCATGCAATTCTCTGGTGGTCCGGCACCAGCTATTCAAACACTAAAGAGGTTGTCAAAGCTTTTACTTTTACTCCGCCTCATTACTTTTACTTCCTCACAAATCAAATCATCTGCATCATTGACCTTTTCAACATAATTGCGTAATTTACCGAACGTTTCATATTTATAGCTACATTTAATTTGAGATCAATCATAGTTTTTGTCGTTTTTTTTTGCTTCGTCGTTTTTATTTGCATGTTTTGATTTGTTCGTGTTTATTTAGCTATCAACATTTTTGACTGTGTACTTGTATAGTTTATTTTAAGTTAGTTAGCATATATTTGTAATAACCTTGTATGATAATTATCAGGGTCTATATTTTCCTGAATGAAAAAAAGAAACAGCATTTTTCTGAATGAGTAGGTAAATAAATATGTTTAATTGAATAAATAGCGTAGTCTTCACTAATTTACAACCTGGGAAATTATTTTATGAATATGTTAATTAGAATGAATTTGCTAGGAGCTAGGGGATTCTGATGTAAATAATCAAATCAACATATCGTTTATTTAAGAATCTCCTAGCTCGCATGTCATAAATAATTTACCCAAAGGTTTGGATGAGTCAAAATCAAAAGTATGTAGTAATATACCACTTTTATCAATCATTCCAAACAATTTCTTTACTTTTACTCCCAGAAACCTTGTAAATTTTAATGTCCTAGATGTTTAGGGGATCTTTAGACTTTACTAGTTCTTTGTGTTTCTATGTGTTAACCTATTTCCGCCCTGTGCCGCTGGACAGACATACACCCGACTGCACGTATGCGAAGTCATCAACAATCAGCCATGTTGTCCGCCGCAACAAGTAAGTTAAAGGAGTTGTAGATGTTGTTGAGTTGTAGATGTTGTTGAGTTGTAGATGTTGTTGAATTTTAGATGTTGTTGAATTGTAGATGTTTTTGATGGTGTTTAGTTAATTTGTTTTGTGAGATTAGATGCTGTTGAGTTTTGAGTTGACGCTTCAGTTATATGTACCAGAGTATGATTTTTTTTAATGAAAGTATTTACATAAGTTAGTAGATAGTAGATGTTGTTGAATTGTAGATGTTTTTCATGGTGTTTGCTTAATTTATTTTGCTTTGTTGAGTTTAGATGCTATTGAGTTTTGATTTGACGCTTTAGTTACATGTACCGGAGTTTAAGATTTGTTTAATGAAAGTAAGTTAGTAGGTAGTAGATGTTGTTGAATTGTAGATGTTTTTTTATGTTTTTTAGTTAATTTATTTTGCGAGTTGGTGAGTTTAGATGCTGTTGAGTTTTGATTTGACGCTTTAGTTAGAATAACCGGAAATTGAGATATAATGAAATCAAAATAAACATTCCTGACCTTTTATGTTATGACATATCACCACGCTTGGGTGGTCATCATTTTAAGTGTTAAGAATACTTTAAAAGTTCCGTCAGTAGTCTCCTACGTCATCTATACGGTGATTGGGAGAGGTCGATTCTTACGCTGCGACTTTTTCATAAATTTTAATGGTTTTTTGTTCTCCAGGTGAATCGTCACGTGAACGACCTGTTCGAGGACCTGCGCGATGGACTCAACCTGATCTCGCTGCTGGAGGTGCTTTCTGGCGAACACCTCGTGAGTATAAAATAAATTAAAATAAATAAATAACGCTGGACCATGCACTGGACTATCCACACATCATCTAGCCCCAAGCTAAGCAGAACTTGACCGCATAGACCGTGAGAGTAGAGTATATACCAACGTTTTTATTTATCTATATCATTATCATGACGACCAATGAGGCGCGGTGGACGAACTTCTGCCTGCGACGTATAAGAGGTTTCGGGTTTGATTCCCGCCTCGGGACATTTGTGTGCGATCTGCAGATTGTTCCAGTTATTATTATTATATTTTCTGTGTATAATAAAAAATATATATCTATGTAATTAATTCTTATGCCGTAACACAAGCTCTGCTTCCTTGGTGCTAGATTATACTATGTGGTTTGTCCAGCATTATTTATAAGGTCATTTAATGTACTAAAATCTAGCATATTACTAAGATCTAAGCATTCTAAGCCATCATTACTAAAGCACGAATTTTGCCCAATGATAAGTCATCACTGCGCACGCTACACAATAGGTCTCACAATGGTCTCACAAAATTTGTGTCATCCACCACCCAACGCCACTAAGCCAGTTAGAATAATTTGAATATTTCCGTAAAAAAACAAAATACCTACATTTTTTTTGAATTTAAAAGCGTAAACGAGGTATTTTACTATCCTCACGTGCTTGACTCCCATACAAGATGGTCGTGAATTACCTCTTTATGTTGTTTTCGCGTGAGGACTCGTTTATAATTAAAACCAGAATGTTAATTATTTCTTGACTTGATCTGTATAAGTTATTTATTATTAGTATTCAAAGAAAAAAATCGACATAACTCTATGAATTAGCAAGCTGAATTGGCAGTGGGCCGGACATATCTCGCGAAGAACCGACAACCGACCTGCGAAAGACTGCAGGGAGATGCCTGATGCCTCAAGCTAAAGACAGGGCGCCAGACATAGGCCTTCCCTAATGAGCGCCATATAATTAAGGAAGGCTCAATAATCTGGCGATTATTTTAGTACCCATTTATCAAAAGTCTACAGCTGCTTATATGTTTCGAGATATCCGCTTAGCTATTTATCAAAATAACGATAGAAATACTCGATAGACGTAACCCACAGTTGCGGGTAAATATGCAGCATAACAGGAAATCTAACTTTGTGTGGATACTCGCAGTAGACTAGAAGCACACCGAGGGTTAAACCAAAGGTGTTAATTCTATAAAACTTCCCCTATTAACCCTCGCATGCTACAAACCCCATCTTTCAACCCCTATCAATTAATCCGACCTCGATATCGGGGTAATCTATCAAACTTAGATAATCGCTGGTAGCTGTTTCAATCATGGGTGTGGCGGGTACACCACACCCTTCACAGTAGGTGTGTTAAGTACACCTTGGTACTATTTGCTTGAAAATAGGTCGTAGTAGTTTTCTGTTATGGCAACTTTCGATCACACATTCGGTCGGGGCTATTTACACGTGAAAACCCTTCACAGATGTGTTATGAAGGTACACCTTTTGGTACTATTTGCTTGAAAATAGGTCATTGTGGTAGTTTTCCGTGAAGGCTACTTTCGATTATATATTCGGGGCACTTTACACGTGAAAAAACTTTGTCATGAAGCCTGTTAAAATGTAATGCTAGTTTACCGATTTAAAATTCTTGAAAAAGGTCTGTTAGACCTCTTTAAGCGGTCTATCTTTTAGTGCCAATAATTTTATTTTTGTTCCCGGAAATTACAATAGGTGGTAGTCAAAGGGTAGGGTAATTCTTTAAATTTGTTCTGGTCGTTTTCTATGTATAAAAAAAAAAATATCTAGCTATGTAATGTGTTATATTAAATACATCTATCTAGTACCCATAACACAAGCTCTGCTTAGCTTTGGGCTAGATGATGTTGTGTGATGTGATTTTCCAGCATTATTATTATCAGTCATTCAGGTCTATATGCAATATGTGCATTCGGTATTGGCTTATTTTTAAGACTGCCTTAGCCATATTCTCTTTTGTTTCAAAGTTCAATACTATTTTTTTCTATAACACCATTTTCCACCTTTCAGCCGCGCGAAAGAGGTCGCATGCGCTTCCACATGCTGCAAAACGTCCAAATGGCGCTGGACTTCTTGCGGTACAAGAAGATCAAGCTCGTCAACATACGCGCAGAGGACATCGTAGATGGCAACCCCAAACTGACGTTGGGACTCATCTGGACCATCATCCTGCACTTCCAGGTTAGTTTAGTGTGTATGATGCTTAGTTTCTTGTATGTTGTGGTAGATTTGTAGTTGATTCAAATTTAATGTTTTATTTATTTACAAAATTTTGAAGAAACTTACAGCTAGGTTTACAAATATTTAGATACGTATATAGAACATGCCTGGATAGACCAGTGCATGTTTCTAATTACAATTTTCCGCTGATAGATGATTAAAATTTTAAATTATGAGGCTAAGTAGATTTTTTTTCTAAATGTTTACTATATACTACTGCGTAACCCTTGGAAAAAGGCAGAATTGCGTTAATCCAGACGCAGAGCCATCTAGCAAGAAGTTGAAATTGAAATGTGTAAGATGCTTAAAAACGCTGGAAAATACTTCAAAATATAAATTCAATTATTTACTACATTATTTATTTGTTCGTTTTAGGAAACAAAACACAACATTTTTTAGGCCAAATGTCGTATATCAGCAATTAGCGTTGCCATCACAGATATAGATCTCTATGGTTGCCATAAATAGTTTTGCGGAGTAAGTAGTGGATTTTTTAATATCCCATTAATACCACTAATGGCAAATGGTCGGGAATGCTTAGTTGAATAGGTTTTTTTACATTACAAATCAAGGTATGTCACGGGACATTGACAAAATAGAACACTGGCTGGACATTTCAGCATCAGATTCTAGACACTCTTGTCGAGAAGAAAAGCAGTCCACAAAAAAGGGCTTTCCCAATTTTTTTACACATTTACTGTCACGCTAGATTACTACATGTGAGTTGGCAACTGGTTGGCAATGAAAGTGTTACTATATGCGATATAATGGATATAAATAAAGAATTCAATCGGAAATTGGAATGCGAAAATTACACAATCAGTAAAATATATGCTTTACTTTCATAAGTCAAGAAATGGAAAGTCGTTTTATAAAGCGTTAATTGTCTCAATTAAGAATTATTTTAAGAATAGCTCTATTAAAAGTGAAGGTGACTTAGTTATAGAAATCTCGAAAGGCTAAAAAAGTCGTTCACATAAATTAGTTAATTTTTGTTTAAAATAATTAGAATCTTCTTTTTCTTTTAATTGGACTACATAATAATTCATAGAAGATTAATCGATTCTATGAGTCTAGATTATTTAGATTTAATCGGAAATCTAAATTGGATTTATTCATGTTCTTTTTGGTGTTTTTGTAGTTATTGGATTTATAAAATATAAAATCAATTCTAGAATAAATTTTAAACTTTTGGAAGCGGTCTTAAATATGCAGCCAGCGTCTTGAGGACGTTTCCGACTATATAGTATAATATATATAGTATAATCATATATAGTGGATCAGTGAAGCTACCTGTAGATTGTTAGCAACAGTGTACCGTTAGCTCAATTGTAAATATACTAGTTCCAATTTGTTTCTATTATTTCAGTGTAACTTTCTTCCTTAAATATTGTTATAAAAATAATTATTTTTACCAAATGTATTGAAAGATACATTGTCATCGCATCAGCCTATATTGGTCCACTGCTGGACATAGTCTACCCTCAGGTCGAATTAAAGACGCATCATGTTATTTATTATAATTTAAAAAATGTAGAGTATATTTTGAACCTGCAGTAACCGTAGAGACTAATAGGGATTAAAATACCAAATCCAATTAGCTTCAACCAACTCAGTGACTACACCAGCTTAAATATATATACGTGAACATACGGTACTCGTTCTTTACTAAATGTCTGTGTTATTAAATAAATGTTTATATTTTAAAATAAACAAATAATGCTGGACAATCTACTCATCGTCTAGCTCCAAGGTAAGCAGAGCTTGTTTTATGGGTGTTAGACGACTGATATACTTAATACATTACATAGATATTATTCAGTTCTAATTTGTTTCAATTATTTGATTGTAATTTTCTTTGTTAAAGGTTTTATCATTTCCTTTGGACCTTTAATATACGTTTAGATATCCCAAAGTATTTTTAAACAAGGCTATTACTTTAATGTAAATGAAAACTTATATTCCATCACTTAAAAACCGGTAAAACTAATAACCTTTCATTGCTAAGGCCACTGATATCATTAGAACTAATAAACTGGTAAGTGCGATGTACACTGAATAGGTACTTGATTTCTATGTCATGGCTAGCTGTATAAGGACATTATAGGTGTTTCATTTATGTCCGATTTCTAACTTTTATTTATTTATTTTAAGCCGTTAGTGTCCCACTGCTGGGCAAAGTACTCCCTTTTCTCCTTCCACTCCTCGCGATCGAACGATTGCTTGCCATGATGGAAGATGTGCCTCGAACTCGTCGCGCCATCTCATCCTGGGCCTTCCACGTCGCCTCTTCTAAGTTTCCTATTCTAAAAATATAAAGTGATATAATAAATAAAATAAAATAAAAAAGCCTTTATTTGATCCTACATTGCTTTCTAATTTAGGTACTGTTATTATATCTATAACACTAGGTTTGATTATTAGCAGGGTCCCCAGGTAAAGGCCTCCTCTAACGATGTCCACTTCTCTCTATCTTGAGCTGTTTGACACCACTTTGGAACAGCGACTTTTTTTATTTCGTCCTCCCAGCGTGTTGAGGGCCTTCCTCTCTTTCTTTTTCCTTGAGGTCCTCTCCATATGGTGGTGCTGTAGGTCCATCTTTTGTCCCTAAGCCTCGCCTGTGACATGCTATTTGGAAGTGATATATAAGAACTATCGAATATATAATAAAAATAATCACCCTGTTTACTGGCGCCAGTCCATATACAGTCAAGTATAGTAAGTGTGCCAAGCGTCCGCCCACGACATCATTTATTATGTAGGTATTATTATGAAGTTATTTATTTAAGTACATAGTAAACATATGTAATACAAAGTATCATAATCACTTCATTGCAAGCACCTAGCACACTATATCATAAGCTAGTTTCTGGCCGCGGCTTCGCACGCGTTGTTTTTATCATTATCATCATTATGATCATCAGTCTATGAGCCTATGTTAGTCCACTGCTGGACATAGCCCCCCCCCTAATGATCCTACCTAGTCGTCGGAGGACGTCCTACACTACGATTACGAGTCGTAGTCTTCATTTATTTTATATACCTATGTATATAGTAATTAAAGTACATTGCATAGCTAAGCTACTATGCAATGTAGTGTCTTATGTATTATGTATTATCTAGTACCATTAACAGCTCTAAGCTTCGGGCAAGTGCAGCCGGGGCGTGTTCCTAGTACATATGAGTACCAGTTATGATTTTAATAATGCGTTTTTTTCCTTATTCGGTTAATATAATGAAGTTGTTTGTACAATGTCGTTCTTGAAGTTTTGCATTATTATGTAATATTAATAACCGTTTTCTTTATAACTTGCTTGAAGGTATTTTTGATATTCTCGTCTTTCGAGTTTCGAATAACTTAATTTGGTCATAATAAAGTTAATACTTACCTACAGACTTATTCAAGACTAGCGGACCTTCCCGGCTTCGCATGGTTTTAGTACGGATCCCTAACTTAAAAAAAAATATAGCCTATGTTCACCGGGTATAGTGTAGCTTCCTATCGGTGAAAGAATTTTTCAAAGCGGTCCAGCAGTTTCGGAGCCTTTACAAACAAACAAACAAAAAATCAAACCTTTCCTCTTTATAATATTTAGTATAGAAAAATAAATGTTTAAAAAAAATTGATTTGTAAGTTTCTATTCGTTACCAATTTAATTTTTCTGTTCCGTTTTCGTACGAGAATCTGAACCATTTTCGTCGCGTTTATGCGATTTAAAGTTTGTGTTTTTGTTGTTAAGTGATAAACAAAAAATTGAACACATATAATAACAGCAAGAGTGTAAACTGTTCATTCATAAAAGTAGGACAGCCTTTGTTGACATAAAATATCTTGGATTCTGGAACCGAGTCCTGGTACCTCCTAAGCAAAGATAGATAAATAGAAAACACTTTATTATACCACATAAAACAGAAAACAATACGGAAATACATAATAGAATAAAGGAAGTATAAAGGGCGGCCTTATCGCTGAGAGCGATCTCTTCCAGGCAACCTTAAGATACTACATAAAGTCATTTAAAACGGGATATTTACCATGATTTGATTTTTGAGTTATCCAATTGTCTCCCCATAAAAACTTACTCGCAGTCGCAGTGCCTTCAGTTACTCCGTGATCATGGCGCATGCAACTGTGCCGAAATATTGGATAACTCAAAAATCTAATCATGGTAAATATCGCGTTTTAAATGACTTTAGTATTAATAACCATGATAGTTTCAAAAGCTAAAATAAAAAAAAAATTAAATAGTTTTAACCTTAAGATGGACTGGACATTAAGGAACAAAATAGACAGTGGTACTTTAGTAAATACATCATCATCATCATCAACCTAAGTTGAACATAGGCCTCCCCCAATGAGCGCCATAGCGCCCTGTCTTCAGCATATAAATATATAGATAAAAAAAAACACTTACACCACATACAAAGCCACGGGCACAAGCTCCTACATTAATAATGCATTATTCCGGTCAGTGTGAAAGGTAGGTATTTAAGCGAACAGTTACCCAGGTCGGGGGTCAACGACCCGGCCTTTGTCGGCATCTTGTTAAGACATATCTGGTTCAGTGACAGACAGACATATTGGACATTTGGACGAAGATAATGATCTTCAAGCTGTATGAGAAGTCCAGTAGGTAAATTAGATAGAAAGACAAATCCTTTTACTGAACACTTAAACACAAAAAACTAGATAAACACATTTCGAAATATGTGAATAATACAATACAATACAAACAATCTGTATTGTACACCATAATCAAATCAATCATTACAAAACTACATTATATGCGACAAGCACAATGGGCGGCCTTATCGCTTAGAAGGGTTCTCTTCCAGGCAACCTTTGGATGGAAAGAATTATATGAATTTAAGAAAAGGCAGGGGTGTACCACAGGTTATCTAAATAAGAACATAACAAGAATACTAAAAAACAATAAATAAATGAATGAATGAATCATTCATTCATTGATAAGGAATGTTTTCCTACTTCTATATACTATAAATAAATAAATATTGCTGGACAATTCACACAGCATTATCTAGCCCCATGGTAAGCAGAGCTTGTGTTATGGGTACTAGATAACTGATATACATTATACAATACATTACATAGATAGATATTTTTTATTATAATATAGAAACGACCAGACCACCCGGAACAAATATCTGCAGATCGTACACACAATTGTTCAGAGGCGGGAATCCGCAACCTCCTGCGTCGCAGGCGAACCTTCGCCAACTATACTAATACTATTCTAATTATATTCACATATTATATTTATTTAAAGGAAAACCAGAGGCTTATAATAAACACACTAAGAAGTTCATTAATACTAGAAAGCTTATTGAAGGTTTTCACGGATGGATAACAGAATGAACTCGCAGTGCCTTCAGTTATTCCGTGATCATGGCGCATGAAACTGTGCCGAAATATTGGAAAACTCAAAAATCAAATTAAATGACTCTAGTGTTAATAACCATGATAATTTCAATAATAATTTATTAGATAATAGAATGCTATGAGTATGCTCTTAGCTACGTTTTAAGCAGTACTAACAGCGAAGCCGAATGCAGTTGATTGTATTTTATAAATTACTCTTTTTAACTCGATGGAAAACCCTGTAAATTCTCAGTATTAGCAAGTAATCGATCAATAGAGCTAACACAATAACAATCGGCTTACTCAGATCAATCGGTTTCAATCAATAATCAATCCAATTCAATTGAATGGAAATGCTAACAGACTTCTGTGTACAGGAAATTAAAAGTTTAGGTAAAAGGAACCAGGTACAATCATTTTGTTTGAAAACTTTAAGGTTTTGATATCTCACCAAAGCAATGAATTTTTAAAGATTAAGTATTAAAATAATAAAGAAATTTACAATTTAAACGAAGGGTATAAAACACGTTAATTTAATTAATAATTGAAAATAAATAAAAGATTTCCTAGTCTGCAATAGTCTCTAAAAACGTAAGAAATCAAGTTCTTGTTATGTTTGGCCGTACATTGAAAGACTTGGGGCGCCATCTATGATCGAGTAGCGGAAACTAAACAATTCATCTCATTGCTTTTTTGACTTTTAAAAACAATATTTCATTTTACAATCCTCTAACTAGAATGGCCCGTCAATACAATGATTTATCTAAGGATAACACTGTCCTTGACATTTTTGTTCCCAAATTGAGCCAATTTACCCGAACTTTAAAATCAGTTAGATTAAGTTTCCTGATCCTAAGCTTATAATGATGTGTAATTGTACGTGGGTGCATGAGCACATATGTAAGTTTACTTATATACAGATTTAGGTACCTATCTTCTATCTACCTATCTAGTTTTATTGTTTTTTTTTCTATTTCAAGCTTTTACTATCATACGTTTTGCTCTACACGTTTTGTTATGATTCTCAGTAGGTATGCACATCATTTGTGAAATGATCAAGTTCTAAACCCTTTATTATTCAAATTCTGTATATTTTGTGATTATTTTATGTTTTGTGCGTTTAAATAAATAAATAAAAAATAATAATAATTTTGAGTCATGGTTTGCTTTATTGCTGTTGTCCTACGAAACTTTTGGTATATTTTTAAAGAAAAAATGAATCGTGCATTTTATTTTAAATCAGATAAAGCTGTATTGATACTAAATATGAATAAAACATTTATCGTGTAGATATGAGAAAAATATAAATGATAAACTTTAGTTATTATTAAATTATTGCACGTCATTCTCTCAAATATTTTTGAATACTGACCAAAAAAAAAATTCTAATTTATCTCTGTGGTACCTACATATTGTATTTTTTGATTAACTTAGGTTAGTTTTTAATTTCTAATTTAAGTAGTTTTGTTATGTTATAGTAGTAGTTTAACATTTTTGTTTTGTTAATTTTCATTTACTGTTTGTACTCTACCTTCGCTTAGTAGATATATATCTTTTCCCCCAAGGGTTGCATGGGAGAAATCGCTATCAGCGATAAGGCCGCCTAATGTACTTTTGTTGATATCTTGATATACGTTTTTTTTATTAAGTGCAACAGTGTTCATTCATTCATTCAACGGTCAAGCATGTTGATTCATAAAATAATACGTAACCATAACACATGTTTTTGACAAGAAAAAAACTCTTAATCTTTATGTTGCGAATAATTAAATTTAATCAATGCTTCAGAGAGTCTGTTTCTGAAGTAAATTCTCCCACAGTTCTTATTCAGTGCATTACCTCATCCCATATGGTCAAGGGCCATGAATCACATCGCTTACTTTCCAATCAGTGGCGTCACCATGACTCAGTGCATCCCTGATCGCTCTTTATAAGGATTTGTATTGTAGATGTCCTTTGCCCTAGTTTTGATGGACTAAAAATGTCGTTATTTTTTTGTAAATCTTACATAAATAGTTTTTCTAATCGACTTATTTATGAAGATAAGTCACGAAGAAATCTACGTGAATGATCAATTTTCTTTAAAAATATCACAAATATTTTTACAAAACTAATAACATGGATGTTCAAATTATCAAGAATAGGTATAGCATATTTTACGGCATGCAGCACTGACGAAATACAAGAATATTTAATCAACAATCAAAAAACATACAAAAACAAATAAATTAAAAAGAAATTACAACTCGGTTAAAAAATCTCCGGAAACCGGACATTATAATCTGCCATTCATCTGAAACCTTCAACATAGATTTCGAATGACATCATAGTTGTGTAGGCGCCGCAACAGATGGCGTGCGCCTACACCCGCCTACCCTCGGGGTCCTTTGCGTCATGCTTTCGATTCGACATCCAAGGGCTGGTGGTACGTCTAATAAATCTACTTCATGATGCAATAAAAAGCATTATGTTTTAGTTATTTGTTAAGAAAAATCATACGTCATTTTTACTAGAGCCTAGAGAGGCGTCGACGTTCATCCCGCTTGTTTTCGGTTGGACGATTGAGAGATATCTCATTTTTGTGTAGAATTTGCAAAGATCCATGTCCGCACGATAGAGGAGCTGTTAAAAAGAATCCTATAGAAAAATGAGACTACACGATCACGAGTAGACTCAAGTAGCTTTCAAGTAACTTTAGTACTTTATGTTTATAGTTATTCTGTGGTGTAACGTCTACATAGTGCTGACATTTCAGGGTTGATACGCGCGTTCAACTTCATTATGGAAGCGAGTTTTGAGTTAAAAGATATTTTAACATTACCTCGGAGGCTCATGTTTAGCCCAGGACTGCACCCAGCATATTTTAAATACTGATAAAAAGTACCTACCTAATGCCAAGCATACTGATGGTTCTAATGCCCGTATTATGAAAGAGTATGACTGAGCAGTCATCGATATATACTTGAGTAACGATTTTTATGGCATAAGCGTTGCTCAAGCATAGAACGGTGACTGGTCAAAGTTTCATAATACTGGTCTATTTTCTGTACAATGCACTATTTTACCAAATATCTCACATGTTTTATTTGCACATGCGAACCTCTGGCAGACTCTGATGGTAAGGAAATAAATAAAAAAAAATATATAAATAATATTTATGTAAATATAGAACTAAGCGCAAGATGCTTGTGCTTTCACTACTCGACGCTAGATGGCGCCAAAAGCAGAGTCCACGGAGGTTCGTATTTGAAGACGCGCTGCCTTTAGCTTGACAAGCGCGTTTCATAGATGGCGTTACTTGTAACCCAGAGAGCAATAGAAATACATATATTTGGCTTTAAAACTATACAATTTATTTACTGTTACGGCTTGAAAATGTACTCTCTTGCATTCTAATGTATATAATATAATTTAAACTTGCTTCTAATATATGTGCTTGATAAATAATATCAACGATATATTTGCAATAACTTATGGAAGTACCAGTTGATTTTGCATAATAAAGAGTATTAGCAAGTCTATTAGCTCAAAGGACAAACGGACAGCCAGGTGTATGAGTGTCTCCCACACGGATAGAAGGTCCAATGTTGAATGGTGCTGGTTTGTAGGTCAGAGCTGACAGTTTCTTACATGTTTGCATAATATTTTTTGTTATTAGAAACAATTCTATTTTAAAGCGCAGGTACCCTACCTACTGAAAGGTTTTGTAAAATTAAAGTCTTATAGGTTTTTTGGTAGTGTAGGACGCCCTCCGACCAGGTGGGATGACGACCTGCGAAAGACTGCAGGTAGATGATGGATGCGGCAAGCTGAAGACAGGGCGCTATGGCGCTCATTGGGGGAGGCCTATGTCCAGCAGTGGACTGCTATAGGCTAACGATGATGAGGATGAGGTTTTCCTGGGGTAGCAGAGTAAAGGTAGAAGGATTCTAGTTTGCCTTTAAAACAAATAAGGTTTCGTTGTATGTACGATGGTACTTCGATTTAGAATGGAAGATATTTTATGTCAACAAAGACATTTATGAATGAAAAGTTACAAATATATTTAATTATATGTTTTTGTATATAATAATTATAAACAAAAACATATAACAGAATAACTGCGAGGTTATGACTCAAAAGTATAACAACAAACAGTGCATGAGATCTCACATGATATATGCAGCGATAAATATATAAATTTTAATTCGTAAACGAAAAAGAGATTCAAATAATGAATACTTTTAAAACCAAAAATTGTTTCGAGCTACTGTGCTTTCCTTTGATGATACTAATGTCTCTAAACATTTTCCACCAATATTCCTTGGGTTTTGTAGCCCTTGTATACAAAAAATATCAAGGTTTTTGTATTGGAGTATAGGTGCCATTTTATATCATTTCATTAGGATATTTGGCGAAAAGATACAAAACTTAAGAATTAAATTTGAGCCTAAAAATGGGTTTTTCATAGTGCGCATGCACACAAATTACAAACTCAGGCACCTATATAAAAGAAAACCATACAAAATAATAAAATTATTAAATAACATTACTTTTTTCTTCAAGAAAAAGGTCGATATAATCTTAACACTTTGAGTGCTGAAATCACACGGTATGTGTTTTCTACAAGTGACTAATATGCGTAAATCCACACTAGCGCAGCGGCTGAGAAAATACAGATCATTTGTGACTCAGCACAGCCGTAATATTTTTCGAACGAAACGCATGTGCGGCGCAACACAACCGCTGTGTAGAGCGGCAGCACGAATTTTTTAGGTTAAAAAAAAGGTCGCAGTCGTCGAAAAAAAATCGCAGTCAAAGTGTTAACCCTGAACTAGCGACCTTGAACTCACAATAACTCATCAACGCGTCTGGCACTGTATACTTATAACTAGTGACGTCACTAACGCATTGACAGGTACCTATTGTTTGTGGGCTACGTGAAGTGAATACCTTTGTTGGTTGGTTAGGCGCCAGTGTTCTGTGGGTATAGATAGATAGGCCTATAGCCGCGTATTGGTCAGATCACACCGAGGCGCGTCGCGAAGTTGCGCTTTCAATCAGAACATTATAATAAATTTACTAACTACGCTAAAAAGATGCATATTTTACCGAGATAGGTAATACTAAATCTCGTACAACACGTTAAAATACATTTACAAAACTGGCCAAGTCAAATCTAACCTACATAGATTTGACTTGGCACTCATTTAGATATCCATTCTTTTTGCGGGGAAGCCCACAGCCAATCATAATTTTTGTATTGAACATGGCTCTTTTACATTTATGTTTTGGTGGGATTCAAATTAAAATAAAAGCTTTAAATTCATCGTAGCGTAAATATCGTACTTAAACGCTGGATGCGCTTACGTTTAATTTTAAATGCAGGCTGACTGGGTTTATTTCTACAACAGATACTAAAATAGGTTTGTTACAACACTCAATAACAAATAAGTAGATATTTCAATCGATTAGATCCCTTTATCGATTAAAATAGGTACTTATAGTAAGTTATAGCTTAGTAAGTTTTTCATTTTGTGTTTTATTATTATTATTTTTAAATGTTTCCTTAGTTATATTATCTATTTTTATTTAATTTTATTTGATTTTATGTGTGATTTATTTTGTGACATTTATTTTTAATTTTGTATGTTTTTATTTTCAAGTTTGTATATGGATTGTGAATCTGACAATAAATTAGTTAATAAAATTCATCAATTATTAATCGGTTCGGCTCGGATTTCTACAAGAGTAAACATTAAGTAGAGCAGATTATTTCTTAACACTTTGACTGCGGTTTTTTTTCGACGACTGCGATCTTTTTTTTTACCTAAAAAATTCGTGCTACCGCTCTACACAGCGGTTGTGTTGCGCCGCACATGCGTTTCGTTCGAAAAATATTACAGCTCTGCTGAGTCACAAAGATCTGTATTTTCTCAGCCGCTGCGCTAGTGTGGATTTACCCATATTAGTCACTTGTAGAAAACTCATACCGTGCGTTTTCAGCACTCAAAGTGTTAAGCTCAAAAGGCATAAGCCACGAAGATTATTTCTGAGATTGTTTCTCCTAAGGCAGAACAATCATTCAAACATTTCGCAGATCGCAACATTTTTTCAATTAGCACAGACGTGCACTCCCACGTCTGAAATAACTTATTTTTTCACCGTCACGGCGTTACAGGCTTCTGTGGGCGCAAACGGGCGACTTGAGGAGTTGTAGAGTCCCACTTTTTAACCAACTTGAAAAACAGGAGGCGTATGTTCGGCTGTGTGTGTGTATTTTTTGTTTATGTTCGCCGATTTATCCGTCACCCGTGGATCATTTTGTAATTTCTATGGCTTTGTGTAGACTACATATTATTATTCAAGAAAGATCTAGAATGATCCTAAAATAAATCGGAAGGAATTAATATTATTCCCGTAAAGTAGTAACGCCTGAACCTTTGAACCTTTTTCATCTACTTGTGCATCTTGACTTTTCCGACAAATATTCAGAACAAAATTAGTACTGCACTGTTATTCGGGGAGAAGCTTCCTTCATGTCATCACAAATTAAACCCAGTAATGATACTTCGCTATAGAAAATAAGGATTTACTTCACTGCAGTTTCTACTGAGAATTTAGTCTATTTTGGAGACCAAGTTAAGAATCTGGTGAACAGACCATCCGTGAAGAACGAGATTTACCTGCTAACTATCTATTGGGGTTGTTGGTTTCTAGTTCTTACACCCATGATCTCAAACCCTTGCCAAGTGAGATCGTCATCGGTAGCGGTAGAGGTCGTGGCTCGTTTGCACCGACCCTAATGAACACGGTGGAATAAACTTACGAGTTTGCGCGCGCCAGTCACCTGCAACCTGCCAGCCGGAGCGTGCGCGTCGCGTCATTTCAAATTTATATTTCGAACGAACGAACTTTATAAAAACAACTAACAAACTAACCAGTGTTCGAATTAGTGTAGTATTTGAAATTGGAACTAGTGTTGTGCTAAGGATTCGGTAAAAGTTTTTCGGCTTTATCGGTGACAACGTAACGGTTTACAAAGTTTTCCCGAATTATTTTGCTGGAATTCTCTCTCGGAAATCAGTATCAGTCAAGCTGCGGTAGACACAATGGAAATATGCGCAACAACGAAATCGTTAGCTGTTCTGAAACTGTTAATTGACGCTAAATTCATTTCCCAACAATCCTAACGCGCAACAAGTGAGCATTGTTTGCAAAAACTGGCTCCATCTATGGTATTTGCACATTAGGAAGCGATCATGAGAAACTGATTCGATGTTATGATTGCGTGATGTCATACATCGACAACGTTTATGATCAGCCTTGATCTTGACCAACATAGTAAAATAAAATGTATATTTTGCTCGATTTATGAAATTCTACAACCAGTTGACATTGACATTTGACACCGGCGTTTCTGTCACCAAACATTGGAATGTTTGTAAACAAATAAATAACGCATCTGAATTCTTTCTGATCAAAATGCATCAATTATGTAATACTGTTTGAATAAATAGACAATCAACATTTTTTAAATACCTATAACATAATCGAATCAGTTATCCGGTAAAGTTATAAAGTCAACGGATATCCAGTTGGCTTCACAGGGTTCCCCCTTTTCCAGCTGAATGAACTGGAGTCAGTTTAAACAAAAACCAACACTCTTCTTAATGCATTATCGATATACATAGGTAATTTGTTTATTATTTTCCCGATTACAGTGCATTGTATTGTATCCTTTACCTACATGGACATCCTTTCATAACCACAAACAAGTATGTTCTAGGCTGTTTTAAAACTTTAGTTAACCTGTTTAACGCGTATTGAGTAAAGAGCTTACGGTAGTATTTTTATACCTAGATTTAAAAAGATCAATTGGCTTCCTATTCAAAACTGTCCGTTAGTTATAACTACTTTACATATATACGTAACAAATAACAAAAACCTAAAGGTAATACTCATTTGATTAATAGACTTCCTCTATACTGCACCATGAATATCAAGCAGCTATTAAAACCAAAGCGACAATTACATTCTAAATGTCATCCCCATAAATGGAACCACAAGGTCCGAGCGTGTGGGTGTCACCATTGAATACCAAACCACCCTCGCAAAAAATACATAAAATTATATCCCACCTACATGTGTTGTACAATTGATTATCATTAAAATGATGTATGGGTTAACTAAAACAACAAATTATAAAAAGTGCAGGTTTTTATGTCAAATTATGTCATCGACGTTACTGGGGCATGTCGAAATTCCTTTGCCGCCTACGGAATATGAACGCGTTTGAAAAAAAAACATGGTTGACTATATTTAAATAATACGCTAGAGGAGTGTTCTGACTCTAGTTCCATGTTATTATCTGCGCCAAATTCAAATAAAAAACTTAAACAGACAAAAAACAAACACGTGAAAAGTATTTGGTTCATGTCTTAAAACAATATCAAATAACTGATCAATGAAACAACAGGTAGCTTCATTCAATATACTCAGCACATACTTAAGTGTAAACGCTTGTATGGTATGTTATGTAAGTAATATTTAGTCGGCATTCGGGTCAAGTTTAACCACATTTTGTTTCGGTGATGCATTGTGACTGTTTACCTACATAGTTGACTTTTAAATACCACTTACTACACTTTAAGTGTTTAAATTGCTAATTACAGACTCTTAATAAAAAACTTCCGTCACATTTCTTAAATTTTAGCGTAATGGAATTTCGATACCGAAATACAAAATCGGATTTCGAAAATAGCTGCACTGAATTCGGCATAAAATATCTCTTCCCTGCACTATTATTGATATTTCATTAACAGGAAAAGGGGAGGTTACCATGATATGCAACCTTTTTAAATTACGAAAGGTTGCATATGACCGGCTGATTGAAGTCTACTTTAAAGTCCACAGAGGAAATCCAGTGTGGCCGTCATTGTCATAGAAAATACCACTCAACTCGTCTGTCCTGTCCAAGTTGAGCAATCCGCCGGAAGGTTTGTCCTTATACGCCCATGCAGTCCAAATACGGCCCATACCTTCTGTTGCCACACAACTTTTGGTTTCGAACTGGCACAGGCAACACTGGTACATAGATCTTGAATGAATGCTAACAAGGGAAAGTGTTTCGCGGTAAGGTGACGAATTTATTTGAGTGGAGTTTCTGAAATTGATTGTCTTGGGAAGTATTTTGACCATTCCTTTCTTACTTTTAAGCCTGAAATGAGTTGGACAGATAATATGTAGAGCGTTTTTAACGAACTTTACGCCTGTCAGAGATAAGGTAATGTTACATCGGCCACTATATACACTTCATTGCGTAGGGATTTTCCGGCAAGAAGCAATGCTTTTTCATCGCTTCATGTTTACTATAATTTACTCTCCGTTTTCTGCTAGACTGATCGTTTTCCGAGAAACGTGTAGATAGATATCTCCTACGCAAGAAAATAATTCCAATATATTCACGGAAACCAATATGTTGTCACCTGTACGCTATCGCAACGCGTATCGAATACTAAACAACTTATTTACAGTACTATGCGTTAGCCGACAAGGCTCAAAATGTCCATGTACCGGTTTATGAAAGAGGGTGGCAGCAAGCGCCTCTTCGTCCAAGGGAAGTTAGAGGGAGAAGACGCGAAGCCACTCAAGTCCAGCCTCAAAAAACCAGCGCAGTCTCCTGTAGGATCCCCAATCACGACTAGTCTGAACCTCGCGTCCGTCCCTAGAAGCTTGAGAGACGGTCTGACGAGGCACGAGACAGTCTTCGACGGGAATTATCCAGGAGCTGAGAGATCCAGCTACCGATCTCGTTCTGGATCCTACAGAGAGGAGTATAACGGACGGGTAGTCCACGATGGACATCAGACGCATTTCGAATACGACGGAGAATCCGCTCTTGCGGTGCCAACCTCCGCTGGCGGCATGGGAGTCTCCGAATTGCAGGCGATTCACACGAACAAAAGATTGTCGACCGAGGTTCTAGGCTCTTCGCTAGAGTCTACGAAGATCTCGAAGAAGGATGAACAGGGGCAGAGGAGGATCACGACCAGGATTGTTAGGAAGGTGACGACGCTGACGAGAGGGGAAGAGAAAGCGTCGGCTGAGGATGTAAGAGGGAGGGAGATGCATAGATCGGAGCACTACAGGCATGTGGAGATGGAGTCGTCTTCGCTTCCTAGGAAAGTCAAGGTAAATAGAAAAATTGGAGAAGTGTGTCATACACATCATATCATGTCATGTCAATCATGATTTGATTTTTGAGCTTTCAATATAAATATTTCGGCAAAGATGAAACTTTGCCGAAATGATGACTTTTGTGTTAAAAACCATGATAGTTTCATTGTTCAAGTTTTATTGTGCGACGAATTTGGAGAGTATATAAAAAGGAATATAAAATTACTAGGTAGGTACTAATTCATTTGTCTAACTTTTGAAGTTGATGACAAAGTTAGTTTGAACCGTTTGACCTGACCCTAGGTATAACTGTGTTCAATTCCTAAGAGTTATTTACGTTTTAATAACACAGTTCCGGATATTTCTTTTAACACAATGACTGCGATTTTTTTTCGACGACTGCGATCTTTTTTTAACCTAAAAAATTCGTGCTGCCGCTCTACACAGCGGTTGTGTTGCGCCGCACATGCGTTTCGTTCGAAAAATATTACGGCTTTGTTGAGTCACACAGATCTGTATTTTCTCAGCCGCTGCGCTAGTGTGGATTTACGCATATTAGTCACTTGTAGAAAACACATACCGTTTGATTTCAGCAGTCAAAGTGAAAAAATCAAAATCGCATATCCCCGAAATGATCTCCGTTACAAACAAAAAAAAACGAAATTAATCACCTGCCAGCCAACGTACTATCGTTGAAATTACCGTATCAAGTACTGTCGGGGTAATTACTGCAGACACTTGAATAATTGTCTATGGTATCACGACTGTTACTTAGTATAGTTTCTGGTAATTCGGACTCGTTTCTGGATTTATAGACCTGTCTCGCTTTAGCTGTTTTTCGTGACTGAATGTAAATGGAGTGGGAAAAGGAGAAAAGCATTACAATCGTTTGCAATTTTGTTGTTTTGAGCATGACAGGTAGGAACTAAATAGTTCAAGTTAGCGAATTATACATAATTATACGAGTACATTTACTAATATACGTGGTCGGACGCCCTCCGACCAGGTGGGATGACGACCTGCGAAAGACTGCAGGTAGATGCTGGATGCGGCAAGCTGAAGACAGGGCGCTATGGCGCTCATTGGGGGAGGCCTTTCCCCAGCAGTGGACTATCATAGGCTGATGATGAATATATGTGATATCCAGCTTCGTTCAAGAGTCCTGTAAGATCTAGAGGAATTAAAGCACTTTAATATTTGATTAATATTTGCACTAGTGTGACGAATGGGAGTTTAAAAGGCTGAAATTAAATTATATCTTGTTCGTCCCACTAATCGACATCGATGTATTAATGGGACGAACGGGATATCAAATAACTTTCAATATTATATTCCCATTCGACCCACAGATAGTTAAATCTTCCATCATTAATATTTTGCGCGGCTATTATGCTGAATAGTCAAAGTTAGATCATACATATGTAGAAAATGTATATCATTTTCTACGTGCGTAGTATTATATTTAAATGAGATAATAGCAATCTCTTGAGCTTACGTACTGTTAAGACATTAGGTAAACTCATTGTTATGGCGTTTTCGCGTATGTCGTTTTCGCGTACCTATTATTTTATTTTACCCATAAAATAAAACAAAAGGTACACGATACACACTCGATAAATAAATAATGTTTAATAAGTTAAAAAATCGCAAAAGTTTAGGAAGTAACATAAGACTAGATCCCTAGCTTCTGTTGAAAAAAGTCTTCTGTCTTACTTAGTAAAACAATTATTTTACTAAGTGCTCCTTTGTGTTCCTCATAGTTGAAAATAAATGAAATAAAAAACAGCAATAGCAAAGATTCCAAACACTTTCGAAATCCACCCAAACAAGGAGCGCATCTTCAGAGAGAGTCCCAAGAACCATGATCTGCACATTACAGTTGACTGTAACATATGGCATTGTACTGACCTCCTTCGAAAGAACATTGTACTGACCTCCTTCGAACGACATTAATCTTAGCATAATGGAGATCTAAACCTGACATTAGAGACTCTTTGGTTGCGCTTTGAACTAAAGATGATTTTACTTTATGTAGTTCACGAATCTCTTTGGTACTTTTACTTACAAGCGCTTGGTTCCCATGGCTTGGCATACATAGTTTTGCATGACATGTTTACTTTTATTTTTGGTTTATGATTTTATTATCTATATCTATATATAAAAGAAAGTCGTGTTTGTTACAACACTTATAACTCGAGAACGGCTGGACCGATTTAGCTGAAAATTGGTGGAGAGTTAGCTTAGAACCAGGAGTCTAACATAGGATACTTTTTATCATTTAAACAATTTGACACATAGATTTCCACGGGGGCGAAGCCGCGGGGAGCAGCTAGTTTATATTAAAAGTATTTATTATCTACCAGATATGTGATAGAGACCCTTCACTTTTTAAATTGACTTTTGTTGTATACAATTTGATGTAAATAAATAAGTGAGTAATAATACAAAAAAACAACTAGGTTAATTTTCACATAATTTGCTGAGCTAATTTCAACAGTGATTTTCGTAGCCTTCCTCACTAAGCTGGGCCTGTATCGAGCTACCCAAAAGTATCCACCAAGTCTATATTAAAATAACTATTTACTACACACTATAATAACAAAAATCTAAGGTCCATATCATGTTGTAGTTGACTAAATTTCGCCCTGTGATAGCTCTAAAGTTTAAAGACGATGATGCAACAATAAAAACAGAGCCTAAACCAAAGTATCGAACAAAAAACAACATTCTTCAAGAACCACAATATTATTCCAACGTCTCTATGACAGGGCTAAATATAACGCTGACGTCACCAAGGCTGCGCGGGTCATACACTCTACGCAATTCGTTGTTATTTGCATAGAATTATAGAGACAGATAAGGCTAGCTGGGGGCTAATGGTTTTGGAACGGGAAATTCTTGTATCTAATCATTATTTAATTGAGAAAAAAAATCTGATAAAGATACGCTTGTACAAGAAATTCATTACGATTACACGCCATATTGGAAAGAAGTAGTAAATAAATAAATAATGGTGGACAATTCACACAGCATTACCTAGCCCCATGTTAAGCAGAGCTTGTGTTATGGGTACTAGATAACTGATATACATAATACAATACATTACATAGATAGATATTTTTTATTATACATAGAAAACAACCAGAACACCCGGAACAATTATCTGCAGATCGTACACACAATTGTTCCGAGGCGGGAATCGAACCCGCAACCTCCTGCGTCGCAGGCGGACCTTTGCCCACCGCGCCACATCGGTCGTCGATTAGTAATTAATTTAAATTATTAAATTATTAAGTAGTAGGTACGCTTCTTTTACTTTTCTCTCAACACCTCAATATCACAGCAAGTTAGGCCTTCAGTCTTATTCATAATAAGGATCAACATTTTTGATTTATTTCGAAGTCGTTTTAACATTGCTACAAACATTGGCGTTCTTACCATACAAAAGAGGTTCGTAGTCCATTCAGAAATAACAAATTCGATTCGAGAAAACCAATGATAAATACATATTTAATAATACGACAATAATCTTGCATGCAAGATTTCTTTTGTATTGAAATATAATTTGTCAAAGTTTGCGTTTGTCAAGTATGATTTATTTGATTTATGAAAGGTCAAAAATAATTTATAATTTATGACCCTGTGGTCTCAAACGGATGAATTGCTTCAATTTGAATTTGCATTTTATAAACGAATCACTTGAGAGATTTTTGACGTTATACAAGGCTAGACGATTTATTGATGTCATTTTCATGGAAAAAATAAAAAAGCTTTAAGTAAGTACGAATCTAAGAGATTAAATTCATAATGCTTAGATATTTTAATGGTTAACTTGGTAAATGCCTTATCTTCCACCCATTATCATAATATTAATTAAAATACGAAAATCTTCTGTTTGTCTTTTTCACGTCTGGACTCTGGGTGGATCGTAGAAAAATTAATGAGCAGGTAGATTGATGAGCATGGTTACTTTGTCCTGCGAGCGGAGCCACGTTGAGAAACTAGTTATTCATATTTTCTAGTTTATTTCTCACCTGTTCGACACAATTCTATTTAACTCTGTTTACTAGGTAATTAGAATTTAGATCACAGATAACTTACGTGTAGGTAGACTATTGTAAAACAACTCAGCTTTCTAAAGTTCAGCTCTTGAAATATTCTCTGACACATTACAGATAATATTTCAAGAGCTGAACTTTAGATTTAGGTACCATCCGTCTAGTCTAGACTCAAGATTTGTTTTACCATCATAACTTCTATTTCTTTAGACATATGATTTATATTTGCCTGTGTCATGATAATGTCAAATCTGCGTTTACAACGCGTTTGTTTTTAGATAAAGTTTACTATTGTGTGATTTGTATTGTTGTCTGTCTAAATGTCGGGTTATCCACGATTTCTAGTTTCATATGATGATTCTTCAATTCTTTATTGTACATTCTAAACTAAAAAATAACTTAACTAAAAGAGATATAGGTACATACACGAGCTTAACCCTAACAAAGAGTTTTCTTCCAACAAACCTTTTAGGTTTTAGGAGAGGCGATGGAACAGATAGAGGAAGTGTATAAAGAAAAAACTAGACTAGAATAGTATAATATCTGATAACATCATGTCAATTTGATCTCAATTATATCGCACAAAAATATAGTGTTTTGGAGAATGAACGTCAAAAACAAAAGCCGAACACCAAAGAAAAACAAATGAGTTAAAACAAGCCATTTTCAATCACGCCACCCAAAGAGAAATTAACAAATCATGCTTACAAAGTAGTAATTTTTCTATGATTCCAATTTTATGATCTCAATTTCATACCAAAATATAGTATTTTGGAGAATGAACGTCAAAAACAAAAGCCGAACACCAAAGAAAAACAAATGAGTTAAGACAAGCCATTTTCAATCACGCCACCCAAAGAGAAATTAACAAATCATGCCTACACAGTAGTAATCTTTGTATGATTTCATACAATTTACCATTAGATAATGAATTTTCTCCAATTACGGCAAGGAAGGAAGGCGGGGCGTTGCATGTGCATTATAGTTTGTATGTGTGAATGTATGTAGTAAATTGACCGTGAGATTTGAGTTATGTGCTGGGAATCGTGCATGTTTTTGCATGGTCATACATACATTAACATTGCAAACACAGATTGTTTGTGGAATGTGCATTTACAAGATGCGAAATCTCTAACTTGTTGCTTCTGAGTTTATTTTCGGGGCTGGTTCATCACCATGAATTGAAGTACTCTTATTCACCACACAATAAAAGATAAAATATTAACACGCCATCATCATCAGCCCCTGCCGACCCACTACTGGGCATATACAAGACTCTTATCTTATGTATGCCCCGCCCAGCAGTGCTCTATATTTATGCCATTTATTGTCCTGTGCATATTTTTGCATAATTTACAACAAACAGACAAAATAACAAATCAAACTCTGGTCTAAAATACAGTGGTAACATCCCTGCAAAATTGACCTCAAAACGTAATACCATATTTGCATCACGACTGCGTCTTTTGATTTCTCACGTAAATTGCAATGCACTCTCCATCAAGTACTTGATGCATCAACATATTTGCATCATTGCTATGATTGCAAACCTTGGTATGTGTATTGTTCTAATGTGTATTCTATTGAAGTTGTGATACCGTTATTTTATTAGAAGAATCTAATAGATTCAATGGTTTTGTTTTATCCTTTAAATTATACGGTGTTTACGTCCGATTTTGTTAATCTTTCGGTAACGATCCATCGACATCGCATCGAGGTAGAGACATCGAGGTAACGTCATTCGAACTAGAGTACGAGACCCCTGCTTTTGCTTAAAGATTTAACACTTTGAGTGCTGAAATCACACGGTATGTGTTTTCTACAAGTGACTAATATGCGTAAATCCACACTAGCGCAGCGGCTGAGAAAATACAGATCTTTGTGACTCAGTACAGCCGTAATATTTTTCGAACGAAACGCATGTGTGGCGCAACACAACCGCTGTGTAGAGCGGCAGCACTAATTTTTAGGTTAAAAAAAATATCGCAGTCGTCGAAAAAAAATCGCAGTCAAAGTGTTAAAAATACTTGCAAAGACACATATCTTTCAACTTAGAACAATTATCATCATCTCAGTAATATTTGGATTGTTTTGGAAAAACTTAAAAACCGATTTCCGATCCCTTATTTATGTTTAAGTTTTTGGAAAAAGCCATGAGCATGAAATAACAAGAAGTTTCTGACCAAACAGAAAGCCGTTACTTTTCTTAGCAAACTTGCTATATTTGACATGACAAGAAACTGTAGAATCCATGTGGCTACTACAGTTTCTTTACTGAGGCTCTATCACGAAATATACAGCAGACAGACAGAAAAAAAACACACTAATCGATGAAAGGGCTAAAAAAGTCTCAATTTGTCGTATAGTTGTTTTTATGTTATGCGTAAATTCATCAAAACTTGGTCCTATTTTAATATTTTTTATGAATAGGTTCTATCGAATAAGAGAATCAAATTAGAACTAGTACTTACAATTAAAACGATTGAGCTGACTGCAGATTATTACAAACTATCTACAGCCCAACTGAACCATATCAATAATTTATTTATTTATTTAAGAAACAAAATGCACAGCCTTTAAAACTAATATTAACATACTTAATTACTAAACTTAAGAGGCCTCCGGAGGGACGAATTCTCCATACAAACGTAATACCAAAATGATTTCCAATGTTTGTTTCGTATTAAAAACATCAATATCTTACGTTTTATTTATTAAGGAACATAGCTTATATTGTCTAGTTATAGAATAACAATGCTTTGTGAAGAATACAAAAAGTTTTCAGTCATAATTTTTGGTATTACGGAATAAACCAAATTTTGAACGGCTAATTTTGCTATCGCGCACGCATGGGGTGCGGCGCAAGGGTTAAACAGGGACAGCGATATTCGGAGCGATTTTTGCAAGCGAGGGTCGCCGGTCCCTTAAGGCCAATAAAGGATTTACTTTGAATAAAATAAATAATAATATGTACTTAGAAAGAAACCGACGAGGACGGGTACAAGGTATATTAATTACTCAAGTTAGGATCTAATTTAGTGATAAGAAAATCTTGAAAGCAGTTTTTATAACTTGTATTAAAAAGAGCGAAATCTAGATCAGGAACCTATCAAGTGTGATCTTGCAATGTAACGCGAATGCGCGAAGAATTCAAGAAGCAGCCGGAACGTGTTCGTAGATTTCTAGCATTACTCGTCAATTCGCGAACTAGCTATACGGTAGCTAGATTAACTCGGACATCGTTATATATTTTACTTACCGAACACGAGTATCTCAAAGACCGGCTAAGTGCGAGTCGACTCACTAAGGGTTCCATACCATGTAAAAATGATAAATAATTTAAGTGTTCGTGTTTTCCTTTCATTTAATTTATGAAGTTTGTTAGAGAGATTTCATCCTTATAATTGACCCTAACGACTGATGCAATAAAAGTAGTGTGTAATTTATACAGATTTTAGTCGGTTCGATTCCCGGGTGTGGCAAGCGAATTCTCGAAAATCTTTGAACGCAGTTTTCTTTCCTTTCAAAAATAAAGGAATGGTTTCTTTGAGTAAAATGTTCTATCTACAGTATTAAGAGTACTTTCCCTCCAGGTGGCATTACAAAATTCCACCCTGTATAAGGTGACCTGAAAGGAGAAAGATATAACCTCCTTGGTAACAGGTTACAAGCAGGCCCAGCATCGAAAGTGTGAGTTACGCACTGATAACCTGCCAGCTAGAAAGGGCTGTGAAAGTGACGTCATACGATACGATATCACTTTCAAACTTGACGTCAATGTACTTTGTAGTTGATCAGAAAACGTTACAGAGTACAAGATGTCTGTTATTTTACATATTTCAAAGTTTGTGGTCGCGATTCCGGCGTTAGATTTGTTCACTCACTACACATTTACTTCCTTTTTCGTAAAACACATAAAAAATCTTATAGAAGTTTGTCAAAAAGTTCTTATATTATACTTCTCGGTCCTGTAAGCTCTGCCTCAATACTTTTTCTGGGGCTCAGAGAAAGACGTTTGTTGCATCCTTAAAGAACTCTTCGATCGTCTCTTAGATCCTCCCATTGAACTCAGTTCATGGACTGCGTGAAAGGTAAAACTACCAGAGGAAGGTCAACAGTTTCTTCTGTGTATTATTAACACATTTACTGCGACCAGCAATCCGCCAGCTAAGCGTGGTGATCACTATATGACCACGGAAAATTGTATGTTTTCTACGTTATTCTGGTTTAACAAAAGCTTTCATACAAAAGGTTAAAAAAGGCCAAATCATAAGTTAAGTCACACCCTCGTATATAAACTTTACATAATACAAAACGCCGTTTAAAACTGCTCAATCCGTTGCGTCATTATCTCCGCTATCTTATTCACAGGTCTTGTATACAGACTTTGTAATTTGACAGTAAAACAAAGAAACAGCACACACACTAACAAACGTGACTCGGCGGACAATAGGAGATGCGGCTCGCTGCGCTCTCGAATTACATTCTTAAAGAATTGTAGGAATTCTACACTTATAGCGAATTCTGTCTTTTAGCATACCGTGAATTACACGCCAGGACAGCCAGAAACAATCGTGCTATCGAATTAAGTTCGTATTAGTCGGGCGTTCGACACTTCTAACTACATTTCGTTTGAAAATTGAATTGAAAACGTATTGTATTGTAGTTCTTTGCGATAAATGACTTTGGCAATATTGCCATTTTCATTTTATCGTGACCCTTGGGGTGTAAGGACTAACTTCTCGTCTCCCAAGCCAACCTAACCTGCACGTGGTACACCCTGCTAGATAACGAACTAGGCTCTGGTGGAAATATCAAACCATCTTCATCATTTGATATAATTTAATTAATTTTACAATTCTTTTCCATTACTTGACACTGGCAGTAAAGTGTCGAGCCAGACACAGTTGCCACCAAGAATCCTCATCTTCGTTATCCTTGGTCTATTTACTTGAAAGCCTGCCTTAGTTCCAAGTTTGTTAAAAAAATCTTAAAACCTGTGGCGGTTTTTCGCTTTGCCTTTGAAATTGGCGATAACTGAAAGATCAACAGAGAAAGTTAATCAAATATACTTATTAACAAATTAGCAACGGTCCCTTCACGTATTACGTACTCACTGAACCATACTGCACCAAGTTCACGGCACGCACGGCTGCGCGCGCGCACTACTGTCATGTGTCTGCGCACCTGTTGGTTTCCGGCCGCCATCTTGCGGGTTTAATTGTATTCTCACCGATATATTGTCTGATCCTTGTTATCTCACTCGAAGAATCATCATCGTCAGCCTTTGTTAGTCCACTGCTGAACATAGGCCTCCCCCAATGAGCGCCATACCGCCCTGTCTTCATCTTGATGCATCTAGCATTTACCTGCAGTTTGTCGCCTTTCGTTATCCCACCTGATCGGAGGGCATCCTGGCGTTTACGAAGTCATGGTCCACACTCAAAAACACGTTTGCACTAGCGGTGGTCGGATTTTCGCTAGATATGGCCGGCCCACTGCCTAATACACCCGCTTTTAAAAATATATCTCTACATTGCAGTATACAACAGTATCAGAGATTTTATTTTTACGACAAAACGACTGCAGTTTTGCCTCCACATGTACCGTGTTTTTAGTGTAACATTTTCTTAGAAATGCAATTCTGTGTTGGTACTTGTGAAACGGGTATTTTGACCTGAACTGCTTAATTTTCAAGTTGTTATTACGGTTTTGGTTGATCTCATCGTTTGATCGCTTCTATGGTTTTTATAGCTCTACATCCGCAGTAAAAAACAGCTTTTAATTCAATATCTTGATTTGTGATACTTGACGGAATATTGAATGATCCGTCATTATCATCATGATAGATGTTCCAGTTGGTTTAGTTTTATGGCATGCCTGATATCTCATACCTGATATCTCGTGCCCAGCTTGTGCGAATTTCATACAATAATAACTCATCATCAGCCTATAGCAGTCCACTGCTGGACATAGGCCTCCCCCAATGAGCGCCATAGCGCCCTGTCTTCAGCTTGCCGCATCCTGCATCTACCTGCAGTCATTCGCAGGTCGTCATCCCACCTGGTCGGAGCGCGTCCACTACGTTTACAATAATAACTCTATTATATATATACTTGTTAAGTAAATTATTAAAATTTTCTTCACTTTACACAATTATAATAAGACTAAACAGAATTGAGATTGTGATAATTGAAGTATAAAAATAATACAAAACAAAAATACTTTATTGTACACCAGATACAGATGATTACAGAAAAATACATTATATTATATTAGCTATTATAATAATTACTTCGAAAACTTATTAATTACATTTTAAACCAAAGAGAACTCACACGAAGCTGTCCGTTCCGTTAGGCACCTTATATAGAGAAAATTTGTCATGTCTTGCGACTGCGATTAGCAAATATGACATCATAGAAACTGTACTTTTATTGGTTTACCTCATCTCTCAGCTTCAGATTCCATTGGTTCATTGATTCTCATTGATTTTTGTTGGTGCTATCCCAACTAGTTGTATAGGAACTAAGAGTGTTGTTTTTTACCGAATGATCTGATCATGAAATCCTGGGAACGATCGTAGACGTGCGATCATACGCCAATTCGATATGTAAAATCTCGATTATGATTATGAGCCATTTTGACATTTGCAGCGCACGATTGGGCCGGATAGTGTTGTTGTAATCGATTTTTTTTTACTAAATCAGAACTTCCTAGTCGGTACATAATATGTTTCCGTTCGATACTATAACTCATTTATTCGCCGTAATGTAAATGGTGCATATTTTTATTATAATTTAAAGCCATAAAAAATCAGGAAATCTGTCAAGATAGTGTACAAAACAAGTTTTAATTTGAGCGCAATTGCAATTGTTGCTGGATTAGAATACCTAGGCCAATTCCAAGTGGGGGTCAAATGTGGTTCCAATTTTTGCCTAAAACAGCATAATAAGACAAGATATTTAGTTTTTGCGATTTGTTAATCTAAAAAGCGCGATAAATACCCGATATAACTCTAATTATAGTAAATTTATGCAATGAAACGATGTAAACATTTATGGTTAGGTACTTCCGTTTGAACAATCTAAACTCGAAAATATATTGCACTATAAATTAGAACTTCCCACGTTCTAAATTGATTGTTTTTATATATGCTCTACGTCGTAGTATTCTCGACCATATATAGCGCTTATATGGTGTCTTATATGTTTCTCATCGATGCTGACATCATCAGCAAATTATATGTTTCGTGTATATTTTTTTGAAAGCAAGTAAGATAAATTGGGCTTATTTTTTTGTAACTTGGCGTAATTATTTTATACATTCAAGTGTATATTTCGAAGAACATTTCGCATAGTTTTGGAATGCTTTTCACTAATACATTATAGCAGAAGGCAGATGCTGGATGCGGCAAGCTGAACATAGGGCGCTCAATAGTTGAGGCTTATATCAAATAGTGGACTATTATGTATTGATGATGATGCTGAACATATTATACAAGTAAGCGGGTTAACTACGAACCATGTTTGTGTTCGAGGACACCAATATTTTATCCCTCAATAAAATACTGAATTGCTCTTAAATAAACTGCCTTGCACCCTTGGCTCCATACCGTATTATAAGTACCTGGGTAAAATCGTCTATTCCCAGTTCTTCTGAGCAGTATTTTTTACTTCATCATCATCATCATCAGCCTATATCAGTCCACTGCTGGACATAGGCCTCCCCCGATGAGCGCCATTGCGCCCTGTCTTCAGCTTGCCGCATCCAGCATCTACCTGCAGTCTTTCGCAAGTCGTCATCCCACCTGGTCGGAGGGCGTCCTACACTACGTTTAACGAGTCGTGGTCTCCACTCAAGAACACGTTTGCCCCAGCGGCCGTCGGTTCTTCGCGAAATATGGCCGGCCCACTGCCACTTCAGCTTGCTAACTCTTTGAGCTATGTCGATAACCTTGGTTCTCTGTCGGATGTATTCGTTGCGAATCCTATCCTTCAGAGAAACTCCGAGCATAGCTCTTTCCATAGCTCGCTGAGCGACTTTGAACTGGTGGACCAGCCCTATCGTGAGTGTCCACGTCTCAGCTCCGTAGGTCATAAATAACGGGTAGGACGCACACGCTCGCACGGACGCTTATTTTTTACTTACTAGGACAAATTATCCCAGTATCATACATAAAATAATATATTTGTCCCCTTCCCTCTAAAATCCTTCACCGCATCAGATCGCAGATTTTCCCTTCAAACAATCGTTCAATTAACGTAGAGCTTTAAAGATTTAGATCTGGCAACCCCATGGGAACACCGTATTGTTTCCTTCGATTGTGGCGCTATCACGCTTGTCGAGATTCGCAGTTCGCATAATTTTAGACGTCTGGGTTGATAAAGTCATTAACCCTATTCACACGGGTCTTATGCCCTTTAACCCTCGTATTTTAGAATGGGGAAGAACATGATACGCGAAATTTTGCGACTTTTAAGGTGCGTTTATTGCGGAGAGCAGACGACGGGTAGGATCGACCAATTATTTTGAATGCACATGTCGTAACTTATTATAAATTAATCTCCTGTCATCATCATCATCATCATCAGCCTATGGCAGTCCACTGCTGGACATAGGCCTCCCCCAATGAGCGCCATAGCGCCCTGTCTTCAGCTTGCCGCATCCAGCATCTACCTGCAGTCTTTCGCAGGTCGTCATCCCACCTGGTCGGAGGGCGTCCTACACTACGTTTACCGAGTCCGAATTTCCTGTACAATTAATCAATTATATTTTTATGACATACATATTAGTTGAGGAAATATTGTATTCTGTATTGCTTGCCTTTGGCGTTTGATTTGTAACTTGGTGTTGTTTATAAAAAAATTTATTGTATTGGTTTGCAACTGGATTCTTATTGATCGATTCCTACACGTATCTGTTTCGCTCCTTGTCAGTAAGAGTTTAGAACACACCATAAAAAAGACAAGTGAGAGACTCATGCGCATCATTAATTTAAATGTTACAAAAATATAATTTGAATACTATCTAGTCTATACTTATGGCTTCATTATCACTGCATACATAATCTACGATTTATCCATCAGCTAGTGTTCGAATTTCGCCGTAAAGAATAATCTCTGACAGTTTGTCAATCCGAATCGATAGGGCTTAAACCATAAACATAAATAAAAAAAATATCAAGCCCCGAAACCGCAAGAAGGCGTGTTAAATATTAAAACTAATTTAACTATAAAGAGCATCTGCCTGTCTGTCCCGTTAGGGCTCCTCTGACGGCTGCATCGTGGTCTTATCAGCTGGTCACGCGCACCACGACTTCGATATTCCGACTTTCTGATGCAATGTGAAGTGGAGCAACTTCGCTATGAGAAGATTGTTTGAGGTCAGCTAGCGTTCTACTACTTATTTAGGCGAGAGTTTAAATAGGTGGTTGTTTATACCATATGTACGCGCGCGTCAAAGGAAATTTGCCAAAACTGAACATAACTTGACATTTTTAATACATTGGGTGTACCTGTTAACACTTTGAGTGCTGAAATCACACGGTATGTGTTTTCTACAAGTGACTAATATGCGAAATCCACACTAGCGCAGCGGCTGAAAAAATACAGATCTTTGTGACTCAGCACAGCCGTAATATTTTTCGAACGAAACGCATGTGCGGCGCAACACAACCGCTGTGTAGAGCGGCAGCACGAATTTTTTAGGTTAAAAAAAAGATCGCAGTCATCGAAAAAAAAACGCAGTCAAAGTGTTAATGTTTGTGCCGCTCTTGGTCAAATAAATAAGTATATCAGTTGGTAGTACTAAATCTAGAACTAAATAAAGGGCTACTTATATCCTTGAGTTTCTGAATTATAATCTACATTATCTTATAATATATCTCGCATTTGATTTAGCTATCAGCCTATTAGCGCATCTATGTAAGTTGACAGAGTTATGGCGAACTTCGACTCACTAAGTAATGATATGTATGATTTTGCCAACATGCGGAGCGGACGGTCCATCAAGTTGTTGCATATTTAACTTGCTCATAAGTTAGGAGTGTTGAGATCATCGCAAAAAGAGCGTCGATGCTTCATCGCTCAGCAATTTCAATTGCGAACACTTCACGAGATGGATTTTATTGAGTGCCTTCACAATAACTTTATTTTATTATAATTTTCCCGAGCGAACAACCTTATAGCGTGTTTAAAAATGAATTCAATTTTATAAATATGGAAGCCTTGTTGATTTGTATAAACGTACTAAAGTAGCCGTATTTAATGGAGCTTATTCTCTCTGATGAAGAAACTTGGTAGGTAAGAACTAAGAAGCTACCACAGATTAGGTAATTTTTCTTCATAAGTACTACATTTTTGCTTAAACAAGCCTCATCATCATTATCATCGGCCTATGTTAGTTCACTGCTGGACATAGGCCTTCCCAATGAGCGCCATAGCGCCCTGTCTTCAGGTTAACGCAACCAGCATCGCCATGCAGCCTTTCGCAGGTCGGCATCCCACCTGGTCGAAGGGCGTCCTACACTACGTTCAATGACTCGTGGTCTCCACTGTAAAATCAAGCATGCCTTAACACTTTGAGTGCTGAAAACGCACGGTATGAGTTTTCTACAAGTGACTAATCTGCGGAAATCCACACTAGCGCAGCGGCTGAGAAAATACAGATCTTTGTGACTCAGCAGAGCTGTAATATTTTTCGGACGACACGCAAGTGCGGTGCAACACAACCGCTGTGTAGAGCGGCAGCACGAATTTTTTAGGTAAAAAAAAAGATCGCAGTCGTCGAAAAAAAACCGCAGTCAAAGTGTTAAGTTAAATTGATTTTCGAACAACTTGTTGTTATGACGTTGCAAATTATTGAAAGAATCTCACGTGGCATAGCGAATGCAGTTGGCATTATAGTGTGGGAAGGCCTTTATTTTATACTAGCTGCGACCCGTGGTTTTACCCGCGTGGTGATAGATATTTTGGATAATGTACACTATATCTTTATAAATTGTAGCCTATGTGTTATTGTGATGTATAAGCTATATTATTGTTAAGTTTCATTAAAATCCATTCAGTAGTTTTTACGTGAAAGAGTAACAAACATCCATCCATCCATACTTACAAACTTTCGCGTTTATAATATTAGTAGGATCTTTTAAAGTCGAGTGTTTATACAAGTGCCCTTATATTAAATGTACAACAAATTGAACAGATTCCGATGCGGTATCTAAAACTTGATTGATTCGATCTATTTCGGTTCAGCATTGAACCTCGAGTATTTAGAGGTTGTTGAACTGTTGCATTTTATTGTTATGATTGTGAAACTTATTTTTACTGTTTGTTAGTTTTGCTTAGAGATTATTAATAATGATATCTGTTTTATTATGATCGCTACCACCAGGGTAATGAAAAATCTAAATTCAGTAAATTCAATTAATCCATCATCATCATCAGCCTATTAGCAACCTATAGCAGTCCATTGCTGGACATAGGCCTCCCCCAATGAGCGCCACAGCGCCTTGTCTTCAGCTTGCCGCATCCAGCATCTACCTGCAGTCTTTAGCAGGTCGTCATCCCACCTGGTCGGAGGTCGTCCTACACTACGTTTACCGAGTCGTGGTCTCCACTCAAGAACACGTTTGCCCCAGCGTTCATATTCACCATTGCATTATCACTAATTTCTCACAAATATCACTACTTGTCAGTTAAATACTACAGTACAATGATTTATCTCAAATTTAACCCTAAATTAATGTGAAGATGGGAAAGCCAGGAACTCTAGGCTAGATTAAAAAGGGATGGACCAGATATTATGACTAAATGATCGTATAATGCTCGCCTTTAAAAAATATGGCACAAAAAACAAATTGATCGCTAAGTTACTTAAAATAACATAACACCAATATTTGAATCAGTCTGTCTGTCTATTTGTTTGAACTAATCTCCGAAAAGGCTTTTGACGATTTTGACGGGACTTTCACTGATGGATGTTAAACCATGTAACTTAGACTACTTTTTTTAGAAAGCTAATTTGGGTACTGCGTCACTAAATTAAATCCCACGAAAATGTGAGTTCTATGCGGGCGAAGCCGTTGGCACAACTAGTTTAGAATAAAATGATGCAAAAAAGCTAGGTACTGAGCAAAAAACAGTAATAAGTAGTTATATCGCCGGTCCATAATTCACATAATACATAATCTGTTTTTTCTCAATCTTATTACAAAGACATAGAGTTAAAAATAAACAGACATGAAAAATAGAGTAACCACAGAATAGCTAAAAGTTAGTGGTAAACCACAGACACCGCAATGACCAAGTGATAATTAAATTTAAAATTGAGCTTTATTGGTAAGTTTTAAGACTCAATATGCAAGTTCTATTGGTCGATGATGACTATACCTTTTATAAGATTTGATGACTTATTGGAATGATGTTTCCGACTGTGAAGATGATTGTTTCAGATTAGAGTAACTTTATTAAATGGACAGTTAGGTTATATTAGTCATCTGATTATTTTTTTAACTCATAATCTGTTTTTAAAAGTGTTTGGTGGGTCTCAAATAAAGGAGCCAAGACTCCAGACTTTTTCTATTTATGGACTTTTGAGAGGTATCTTAATACTTAAATACATTATTTAATAGCTAAAAAATACTTTATTTTACTAGTATGTTTGCTACGAGTAAATAAATAGAAAAAATAAAAGTTGTTATGTGATTTGTTTGTCAACAAATCATATATATATATATTTTTTTTTTTTTTTTTAAATAATTTACCAATCAAAGATACAGGCGTTGAAACAATTGTTTGCTTGTTTTAAAGACAATACCTGTCCGTTTTTTTCCTTTTCGTTTTTGCAAAAACGGAACCTGTTTTTTTATGAGTTTTTCAAATGCCATTGTTATAAGATTATCAATTCCACAGTAACGGGGATTTATTATTTTATTAACATCGTAAAATAATAAATATAGCTAGGATTAAGGAAAGACTCAAAGATATAACGGGATTTTTATTGATAGGAGGAGAAGTTTCTAGATTATTTTAAAAACTAGCTTTTACCAGTGACTATGCTTGCGCGAAACCTCAGGGTAACAGTGTTGGATTATACAACTTGAATCATAATAATAATAACTCAATTAATTTATTCGAATAATTTTACAATCCATTGTAGTTAGTTAGCAAGCTAGGAGTTAGCGTAGTTCATAACATTCATTAATGATAAGAGGTGAACGAATTTGTAAATTGAAACAATTCATCTAACTGCAGACCGTTGCAAACAATCTAGAGATAACTCAACTGATCCATATCAATACCAGTCGGCGCGCGTCCCAAAGATGCTGGCTGCATTGCCCCGCTATTATGGCAATGTCGATGCGCTGCGCCAGATACTCCCACCGGCACCAGCGTTAGGGTTAGGCGTCGTCTAATAGTATTCTTAAATGTATGCTAAGGTTGTAATTTCCAAGATACAAGAAGCGAAATAGAGGGAGACAGTTCAAAAGATGAGAAGGACGAGCTAAGAGACGTAGCAGGGAAACACGTGGATAAGGTTGGCGAGAGATAGAGTAAAGTGGAAGGGGTTGGAGGAGGCCTTTGCCAATAGAGGGCAAACAGATAATATAGATGTAGTTTAAGCAATAGTATTAAAGTAAAACCATGAACATACATATTGTACATAGTGTACGATCTGCACATATTTGTTCCGGGTGCTCTGGTCGTTTTCTATGTATAATAAAAAATATCTATCTATGTAATATATGTATATCAGTTATCTAGTACCCATAACACAAGCTCTGCTCAGCATAGGGCTAGATAATGCTGTGTGAATTGTCCAGCAATATTTTTATTTATTTATCTGAATAAAAGGTTTAAATTGAAATGAAGGATAATGGATTATACATTTATATTCATAAAGCTGGTAAGGTTTCTATCAAGTTTACGCAACCAATTGGCATAGTTTTACGGGAAAACAGCATCAGATCGCCTACGCATCCAAACCATGATGTCATGCCGTGTCAGGGTCTACCTGACGTTAATCCAACAACAATAAATAATTTGAATACCTTTTAAGTTATCTAGCAATGCAATAGTTTGATGTATAGGTTCTCTTATATGGGCCTGACTGGAGTGTGGTCCTATTGACGACCGATGTGGAGCGGTGGGCGATGGTTAGCCTGCGACGCAGGAGGTTGTGGGTTCGGAACAATTGTGTGTACGATCTGCAGATATTTGTTCCGGGTGTTCTAGTCTATCTATGTATAATAAAAAAATATCTATCTATGTAATGTATTGTATTATATATATCAGTTGTCTAGTACCCACAAGCTCTGCTTACCATGGGGCTAGATAATGCTGTGTGAATTGTCCAGCATTATTTATATAAAGATTTGTCCATATGTTGGACAAGTCTTCATAAATCTATGATTTGATCTGCGATGAGTGATTAGATAGATATATAGAAAACATTTTTCAATCCAAATTCAAAAGTATTTTCTTTAGACTTACAAATAAGCACTTGCACGAAGTGTAAAATTTCCTACGTAAGTATTGAGCTTCTAAAAAGTTTTCTATTTGTGTATGTTTGTGCATTCTGGGATTAAATTTACACTAGTATTGTACCAGACCAATGTTATTTAAGGTTTTAATAAAAAAATAATGAAAATGTAATAATTCATGGGGCCCTTTTTAAAAGAATTGTCTGAGATTCAACAATAACTTGGCAGCGTTTGATGGATGGAGGCGGCTCAGGATTGCTCTCAGTAGCGTCTTATAGGGTAGTACTATGTTCAGCAGTGGACGTGTATTGTATAGGCTGATAATATGATGTTGATGATAGCGTTAACATATTACTAATACAATAGCCACATGGTAGCCAAAAGGTACTTTATTAGGTAGTCGATGTGCTCAAAGAGCACATCGACTACCTAATAAAGTACCTTAATAAATAAATAATAATAAATAATGCTGGACAATTCACACAGCATTATCTAGTCCCATGGTAAGCAGAGCTTGTGTTATGGGTACTAGATAACTGATATACATAATACTATATATTACATAGATAGATATTTTTTATTATACATAGAAAACGACCAGAACACCCGGAACAAATATCTGCAGATCGTACACACAATTGTTCCGAGGCGGGAATCGAAACCGCAACCTCCTTTATTATTATATTTCGTTGTGAAAATTGCGCCTTTGTCAATCTCACGTAGCTTCGCCAATGTTGTTTGCTCATTATGTAATGTCACCTTCAGTTTAAGGTACCTAAGGTCCTACTCCGTACTACTGAATACCTAATGTGTCTTTATGTCCTTAACAGATATAGCGTACTAAATAATTTTGCAACTTTTGCGACTTAAGGTCATTGGCATAGTTCTTAGTTATTACCTACTAGCGGACCTTCCCGGCTTCGCACGGTTTTAGTACGGATCCCTGACTATTTTGAAAATATAATATAGCCTATTTTCACCGGGGATACTCGTGTAGCTTCCCAAAGGTGAATTTTTTTTTCAAATCTGTCCAGTAGTTTCGGAGCCCCTATTCATTACAAACAAACAAAAAATCAAACCTTTCTTTAATAATATTAGTATAGATTAGTACTCGCATGATGTGCCTCCCAAATTTCTTGAGTTTTCTTTCCTGCAAACCGACATTATTGGAAATGTTTACCCATCGTCCTCGCAGTACATGTAGTGCAGTTCGTAAGCTTCATTCATACATACTATTTGAAGTAAATGTAAATACCATAGTTAAAGCCAATTTGCTATGAGCAGTGTAAACAGTGCTGCCAACGAGCCAATGCACCCGTCTAGCCATAGAGCTTAGAAACAGAGTTAGGATAGAGGTGGCATAAAGTTGAAGTAAAAAAGGCAAAATTGTTAAATATCATCTTCATGGATGAACAAAAGATCGGACAAAAGGAAACTTTAAACACACTTGATTCTCTTATTTTTAGCTAGTCTTAGTAGGTTAGCTTTAAGGGTCCGGCGACCCTCGCTTGCAAAAATCGCTCCGAATATCGATGTCCCTGTTTAACCCTTGCGCCGCGCCACATGCGTGCGCGATAGCAATATTAGCCGTTCAAAATTTGGTTTATTCCGTAATACCAAAAATTATGACTGAAAACTTTTTGTATTCTCCACAAAGTATTGTTATTCTGGAACTAGACAATATAAGCTATGTTCCTTAATAAATAAAACGTAAGATATTGATACTAGGTATTTTTAATAAGAAACAAAAAGCAAGAAAACTTGTCCATTAAAGCATAAAAATGTGCAAAATGAGATTGGCTTTCATTTCAGTTTAGGTAAGTATTTTGTAAAAAAAAACTATTTGGGAACCTAGATAAATACTATTTTAATACAAATAATGCAATATTATAGTGGAAATATGCTTGAATTGGAAATAATTGTGGTATTACGTTTGTATGAAGAATTTGTCCCTCCGGAGGCCCCTTAACAAAGTTACCTACCTGCACGCACACATTAAATGACAGTCCTTGGACAGGCTCAACTGTCCAAATGTGAATTCCATGTGCATACTTATGGTAGTTTTTAAGCTTAACAAAATTATCTGCACGGTATACTACAAAAGTCGCCAGAATTTTTTTTCGTTAAACCAATGTTTTAATTAACCCTTTTATAAACAGGCAAACATTTGGCCTAGTTTTATGATTACAATTTAATTACCGTTTATTTGGTTACTCGGTTAGAATCCTCCTAGCTCTGTAGTGCCTGTTGCCAATCGATTACTGTCGGTAAAGTTCAACGGTCCCGCAAATAATGTCAACCAACTAACGGTTAACGTCGCTGCTATCGGATTTGGTAGATAATTGCCTAGTTTGAGGACTTGTCTGACATTTTTCAAAGCCTTTGGTTAATCAAAGGAATGATCGAGTTTAATTTCGAAAGTTTGGACACAAATGAACCAAACTTAAGTAAATAGGACGCTGTAAGAAATTGTAGTTATTATTACAATACGGGAGTGGAATTGTCACCCGCCGCGCGCTAGATTTTATTTAAAAACTGTCAAAAATCTGATCCCTCTCTTTGTAAACCGAAAATGCAATTAGGCAAGGAACTTACCTAATTGCATATAAAGGCGGTAAAGATTAATACAAAATAGGTACTTTATTGCACACTTAACTGTCGACAATTCGATAGGTATGCTTAAAGTTACCTTCACCGTTTATTGTGTAGACTGTAGACCAAAGTATGTTGACTACTACTAATTATGTTGTTATCTATCTAGCGCCCGACATATGCTTTAATAATAATGTATGTAGGTAGAGAGTAAAGGCCAAAGGCCTGTAAAGCTATAAATTGATGGACTATTTCAGTGAAAGTCCTGGCCGCCTTCCAACGTCAATAATAGCTGACGAATGAGGAACTAGACCAGGTTTATATCCTGTATTACCCGACTGTTGCAAATAAATTAATGCACGGGTCTTCTTGTAGACTTTAAACTCTATCTCCTAGATAGAGAGATGGACCCGATTAAAAAAAATCACGTCTGATTCCCAATTTGATATAAATCAAAACGATTTGCCTGGATATGTGGGACCAGATGTATCAAAATCGGCGAAATCAATGGGAACCCCGCCCGTGCCGTGCTGTGCCCGCGGCTTCGCACGCATTGTTTTTATGGAAGCGATTTAAGGTTATTTTCTATCCCATGGGAACCTGATTTATGGGATTATAAAAATTCGCTTATGTTTGATCCCAGGCTACATCTCGGCTCAATCCATGTAGAAGTTGAAACTAGTTGATTATAACTACTAAACCTACTTCGCATCGAATCGCTGGGCACGGGCGCCATATCGCCACGCACTCATCTAACTAAAACAAAGGTGTTGAACCTCTGCACCTTTAATATCTCTCTCCTGAGAACAATAAAACAAGATCATTACATATTATAAAACAAAGTTGCTTCCCACTGTCTGTATATCCCTATGTATATATGCTTAGATTTTTAAAACTAGCCAATGGATTTTGATGCAGTTTTTTTTAGATAGATAGAGTGATTCAAGAGGAAGGCTTATAAACCATTTGACTATTAGATTTCCACGCTGGCGAAGCCTCGATGTAGCTAGTTTAATAATAAAATAGACTTTAGCCGTAAATTATTACGTCCATTTTCGCATGCGCGATCTTTATCATCTTTACACTGGTTATCTGAAAGCAATGTGTGAAATAAATTAATTCTCTTTAATTTCTACTAAACTATGTTCCCAGGGATCTCGCTTTCACGTCCGATCTAATCAGCTGTTTTATGATCTATTGTCGACATCATTAGCCGCTTCCCATGTCAGATCGTGTCAAAATCGTTTTTAGAAAGGTCAGGTGCGTGATTGTCTGGAAGTTATGTTGGATATGTAATTTTTTGATGCAGCTAAACTCTGGCCAGTTCGGTGCGGCTGTAAAGCGAAAAGCCGAAACCGGCATATGTTCAAACGACAAATATAGACGTCGTAGCAACCCTGGTTACCGGTAAAGATATCATGGTGTGGGATGCAAACCATGAGAAACAACGCTATTAACACTATATCTCTACTTATTTACATAATTTTCTATTTCTCATCATCGTCATGCGAGGACATATAAATGGTCATTTGTTATTATTTAAGTTCATCTGTTACGTGTGTAAAACTGTGTATCTTCCGAATAAAACAAAATAAATCATCATTAGCCTATGTAAGTCCACTGCTGGAAATAAGCCTCATATATGTACCAAAGTCGTAACATAACCTTATCCCTCGTTCCAGATATCAGACATCGTAGTCGGCCAGGAGCCCAACATGACGGCTCGCGAAGCCCTGCTCAGCTGGGCGAGACGCTCCACAGCCAAGTACCCTGGCGTTAGGGTCGCTGACTTCACGTCTTCATGGAGAGATGGCCTGGCGTTCAACGCGCTTATACACAGGAACAGGCCTGATCTCATCGACTGGCGTAACATCAGGTAAGGAAAACCATGAAAATCGAATCTTCCTACAAGTCTATTGCTGGACAAAGATTACCTGTGACCAATGACCGATCTTCACCTGCCCACATCCAGCAGTTTAATTCTATTCAATTCAAAACGTTTATTTCAGACATCATTTATAGTACAGAAACAATTGAGTGTTAATACTTAGCTTTCTAAAACAAGAGGCGCTCTCCTAGAAAGGGTAGAAAGGTCAGATTTCCTGCTTGGCCGGAGAAAAACTTTACAAAGTCAGAACTGAAGAGTCTCATTGAAGCGCCCACCAGTTGCTGTCAAGAGTCTATAGTAGATAACGCTTTTATAATGGTCGCTCTAAGCTTCTGTGGGATAACGTGTCCATATTTAGAGAACTATATTCTTTCTTCAGAATGTATATAAGAACATACTTATAATAATCTTAAATGGTTGTTTGTTTTCAGTATGAGTGTAATCCTAAATGGTTCTATATTTTCTAGGTCAAGGCATGTCCGCGAGCGACTGGAGACTGCATTCCACGTGGTCGAGAAGGAGTATGGCGTTACTCGACTTCTGGACCCCGAGGGTAAAACTTTATATATTTCACCTACAATTGCACCTACCTATGTGATTAGATAACATTGATATGAATTATCTTGATTCAGCTGATAGGGAGTGGAAAAGAAAAACATGTTGTGCCGACCCCATCAAGAGTAGGATAAGGGCAGGGAGACGATAAGTGACTTTATTAAGTTCTGTCATACCTTTTTCATTACTTTATCAGGACACATAAGTATAATGCTGAACGTGCCTGCCCAGACAAGGGGATATTCACCTCTGATTGCGCACAATTCACTCGCATATACCCGATCTTGGGAAAAGCTCTACCTCCTCCATCAAGTTTCTCAATCCAGAAACCTGTCAGCTAAGTACTTTCACTTAGGAAGCTTTGATTCAGCCAAACCAGAAATATGACTGAGATAGAAAGGGGAAGTTCGATCTGAGGACATTTTAAGCAGCTATTAGCCAACGACTGCGTTTAAAAAGCTTGTTTTCCAAAAACTGGTTTGCTTAAAAGGGTTTTTGAGTCAAGATCAAGCCCTTTACACCTACACCACACCCACAAATGCCCTAACGAGGAACGCATCGTAGCCTAAGGTCATATCAAAGTTCAACATAACGACAGCAATCTTCGCAATCACGTCGTTAATGATAATGGCTGCGGAGACCATTATTCACGCCAAATTAAATGCATGATGCAGTGCGATTGTTTTAGGTCCTTGGCTTGTTTCAGCTCGGGTCTAGGTTATTGTGTTCTACGCAAGGGTGATCTAGGTTATGTCACTCCTATTTTGAAGTGGACACAGTTTCTGTACTTATGAAATAAAGCAGACCTTTCAGCACCGGCATATGTTCAAAGCTATCAAATATCCATTCGTATTTGACTGAGACGAGAATGACATCATGCGATGTCATTCTCGATTGTAATACTTATATGAACGTAATTAGAAACAATGGATCGTTAAGAACCTGTAATCAACCTGTCGTTGTTCGGGGTTTTTGATCTTATTAGTTATTACATACACGGCATTAAATTTATCTAGCTGAGTAGGCTTATTCCAGTTTTCCCCCTTGAAATCCCCCTAGGCTATTTTATTTATTTATTATTTTCTTCCAGATGTGGACACCCACGAGATCGACGAGAAGTCCCTCATCACCTACATCTCGTCTCTATACGAGACGTTCCCGGAGCCGCCGGCGGTGCACCCGCTGTTCGACGCAGAGTCCCAGCGCAGGGCTGCGTCGTATACCGAGAACGCGGCGATACACCGTGCCTGGTTGCACGAGAACTGCGCTCTTATGCAGGTGAGATAGAGTTTATTTTGCGATGATTATTGCATGCTAGAATATAGTGAGACATGAGTGCATTATTTAGAATTAAACCACCTTTAAAGCCGCCACACACAGAAACCGTGGCCGGTTGTTTCATACAAATTTACGTGCACCGCGCCGCCACCGCCCGGTGTAGGTGTAGTCTTTAATATAAAACCTTATGATACAACCCGCACGCCTTCGCCTCCAGCCCGGCCACGGTTTCTGTGCATGTAGAGATATATTATAATAGCGGCATTTATTCCAGTTTATCATTGCTGAAGTCAATATAAAAATGAACTTATTCAGGTGGGTTCATTTTTTTTTCTTTTATTGAGCAGCAAAGGTTGGCTGCTCAATAATCAATAAGTCAATATAGCAATATTGTCTTATTATACTAGAACTTGACTTAGGCCTCGCTGCTTAAACTAGCTAGCCTTAATATGCCCGAAAAAATCCGACAAGTCTGCGCCAATCAAAACAAAATATCAACTTTTATTTTTCCATTCCAGGACCGTGCTTTCCCATCAACTTTAATCGAGATGAAGAAGCTGCTGAGCGAAAGCACGCGCTTCCGCGCCGAGGAGATCCCCCTCCGCCAGCGGGAGAAGCAAAAACTCTTCCACCAGTACCGGGAGCTGGAGAAGTACTTCGAGACCGTAGGGGAGTGTGACATAGAGCCGACGCTGCGGCCTGAGGCGTTGGAGCAGGCTTGGAGCCGCCTGATGATGGCTCAGCAGGAGCGAGAGCGGGATCTGAACGATGAGATCAGGAGGTTGGAGCGGTTGCAACGATTGGCTGAGAAATTGCACAGGTTAGCCCATCACATTCACAACTTCTGTTTTTTTGTCTTTTTATGTATTCTTTCAAGAGAATCTTATGTATTTTTAGGAGGTAGGTATTTGTATGTAACATCTTATAAATTAATATAATGCACACAGATCCCCATGTTCAATCCAACAATCCTATCCAGCCACGGTTGACTGATAGATATCCCTCTTCAGCGATAAGTCCGCCAAATTGACACAAAGTTTGCAATTTTTTATCTTCTTTTTTAAATTTTAAAAGTGTGCAATAAAAGAATTTTAATCTATATATGTTTGTCCGAAATATGATACCTATTGTTTTGCGTGATTAGTAATGCGAAGAAGGACAAACTAAATTTCTCCCAGTTAGCCTCAAAGATGATCAGAAAAAGTATTATTTTCAGTATAACTTTGTAATGTGCTTCAAATTACAGTCAATTTTATACGTCCTTAAGAAATTGATCCTACTGGCTGCGCCATCCAAACAATTATCTAACATATCATACTTTTAACCTTACAGAGACATAAAACAAACCGAAGGCGGCCTTGACAACGTAGAACGCCATATTGAAAGCGAGATCCGTCGCGTCGAGCGCGGCGTACACCCGGCCGAGGCCAAGATGGCCGCCGAACAAATTGAACAGGAGCTACGTAGCATGGAACATACTATACAGGAGATGTTCGCTGATGCACACGCTTTGAGAGAAGGAAGATATCCGCAAGCTGCTGATTTGCTGAGAAGGTAAGAGATATAGATAAGATATAGTTTCTTCCAGTCTGAACTGGTCTTATAGGTTATGCAAGATGGCCGCCGAACAAATTGAAAAGGAGTTATGCAGCATGGAACATACTTTACATTATATTTTCGCTAATGCACACGCAAAGGAGAGAAAAGATATCCGAAAGCTGTTGATTTGCTGAGACAGGCAGATATTTATGCGATGATTGGTTTCGATCGATCTTTACTTATCTTATAGTCGTAGCCTCAACATAATTAGGGTACCTTTATGTTGTAAATTTTTATATGTTTGATTTATAACAATAAATAAATCTGAATCTATAGGTTTTTTTCAACAGGAGCCTTATGACTATACTATTCAACCTTTGTCAAGCAGATATAATAAAAAAGCAGCAATGGCTAACGAAGGAATGATAGTTTTAATAGGAACACACGAATGAAATGAAGAATACATACATAGTTGTTATACATGGCCTACATACATTCATTGGATATCATATTTAGCTGTTGCAGCTTAGAGCCTACCTACACTAGTAGTCTACTGAACTAGGTATATTTAGTTACTGAATGATTTGTTTGTTATACCAGTAGCTCTGTACCTATTATAATAATGATTTTTATTTTATATAATTCTATTCTTATTCGTTCTGTGCTGTAGCTGTGCTTAGTCCAATAAAAGTTTCTCTATCTCTCTCTATCTCTATATTTCTGTTCAGAGTCCAACAAATCCACGACCGCTGGCTGAACGCCCGTCAGTCCTTCACCGGCCGTCTTCTACCGCGGCTATCGTCCGTCCGCATGCCGGTCCAGCAGACCACCGTCCGTAGAGAGACCAGAACGGTCCTGGAGACCAGAGTACATGATACAGACCCCAAGTTCCAACAGCTCGCGGAGGCGACGAAGTGGTGCAAGGAGAAACTTGTAAGTATATACTTGTATATAAGTAGCATACATAGGTGTGTATGTGTAACACTGCTGTAACTATACTAACTATAGCTGTCTGGGAGACCGTAATGTCTTTTTTGACGACCGATGTGGCGCGGTGGGAAGGGGAAGGTCCGCCTGCGACGCAGGAGGTTGCGGGTTCGATTCCCGCCTCGGAACAATTGTGTGTACGATCTGCAGATATTTGTTCCGGGTATTCTGGTCGTTTTCTATATATAATAAAAAAATGTCTATCTATGTAATGTATTGTATTATGTATATCAGTTATCTAGTACCCATAACACAAGCTTTGCTTACCATGGGGCTAGATAATGCTGTGTGAATTGTCCAGCATTATTTATTATTTTAACACTTACATTGCCCACGACGCACGTCAGCAGTCCTACTAGGTGCGGCCTACTCCTGCGAGGCAGACAGAGGCTAGACAGTGACAGTGTTAATACTGATTGTTATAGTCTAGAAGTCTTAAAGATATCATCATCATCGTCCGCACGAATCCATAATAATCCATTGCTGGTCATATGCATCCCTTCTGGTTGCCTGAAAGAAATCGCTTTAAGCGATAAGGCCGTCTATTGTACTGTTATTATGTAAGATTTAGATATATGTTGTTATTTTGGGTACAATAAAGTGTTCATTCATTCATTCATCCCTTAAAACATCATGTATTTTAGGCAAAAACTTATTTTCATGGATTCTTATCTTTACTAGACCTAAATGTTTATCCTATTATATAGTATAATACCATAATATATTTTGCATTGTTTACAGAAAAAGCTGCACGAATCCGAGTACGGCTCAGACCTGCAAACAGTACAACACGAGCTGGACAAGCATGGACGCGAGCACAAGACCATCGACCAGTTCCATTCTAAGGTAAATTATACATTAAAAATAAATTATATATTTTCAAATCTTATTGTCAGTCTTTCTACACATGTCAACTTTGGACAGACTATACCAAAAAATCACACGATGGTCAGAGTGACATACAACAATGTTTTCAGTCATCTCATGGGACTGAAGCGCTATTGTAGCGCTTCAGAAATGTACACAACATCCCGTGTTGACTCTTTCAATGCCATCCAGAGAAAGAAAATAGCCTCGTTTATGTCCAGAGTTGACATATGTAAAAACTCAATCATAAGGAGTATGGCAGATCGTTTGATCTTGTCTGATATGTACAAACGGTGGGTGGCTATTGCCATCTAAAATATTTATTAATTGTATTTTTTTTTATTCTGACTAAGTTACCCTATGTACCTACCTCTTTCTGTCTATAGTTTTGTTTCGTGTTTTAGTTATAACTATTTTAAGTAGAATAATATTGTCCTACATATATGGATCTCGTGTCTGGAAATAAAGAATTTATTATTATTATACTAATTAATAACAGTTACGGAGACACAAGATGGAGCACAGTGAACCTTTTATCGTCCGTAAACACCAAATTATCGCTGATACTGACGAGTCAAGGCTTAGGCCTGGAACACACACGCTGAGAGGACATGCAATAACGAGTGCAAAGGCGCATTTTAGCGCGAATAACGCGTTATTCGTTAAAATGCGTTTTTTTCACGCATTATTCCTAAATTAACATACTAACGCTGATAACGTGAATCACGTAACGTAACGACGTTACGTGAAAAAGCGTGGCCTTGCTTGTCTGTCTGCCTGGCACTTAAGTGTCCTATTCTAACTGTATACCAGGGCAAGATTGGCACTCAAATCTCATCACAGACAGTGTTTGAGATGACTCCAAGTGAGTTGCAAAAATTATCAATAAATAAATTTAAAAAAATTGTGAAGCATATTCTTTGTATTTTTGTTGTGTAGGACGCCCTCCGACCAGGTGGGATGACGACCTGCGAAAGACTGCAGGTAGATACTGGATGCGGCAAGCTGAAGACAGGGCGCTATGGCGCTCATTGGGGGAGGCCTATGTCCAGCAGTGGACTGCTATAGGCTGATGATGATGATGATGATGATGATGATGATTCTTTGTAAAAAGGCTTATTACAAAATATCAGATTATCTAGAAGATAAAAAAGCTTGGAACGAGTTTTGCTCCAACTCAAAATCTAACAACTTACAGATAAGCAAATCATAAGTACTAGACACATAAGTTATGAACATACTAGTGGTTTCTTCTCACTTCTTCCATTGGTGGACAAAAAATTGAAGTGAACATCAATATAATAATAAATAGTATAAAATATGACTTGTCTAAGTTTTTTTTCTTAAGTTTTTGTTGTTTATTTGTAAGCCTAAAGAAATAAACATTCATTTCATTTCACTATACCGGCATCCAGCACCGCTACCGCACAGCACTAAAATAAGTACTCAAGTATAGGCTTAACCTCGTAATCTTTAGATACGTTTTGCAGGGACGTTTACCACAAGGTTTAAGCAAATGACCCACGGGTAATATGTGTTCTGATGCAATAAACAAAAATGTATCTAAATATTAAAGAAATAGAATAGAAATAAAAAAAAAAATCAATTGTTACTTAAAAAATAAATAATTCTGGACAATTCACACAGCATTATCTAGCCCCATGGTAAGCAGAGCTTGTGTTATGGGTACTAGATAACTGATATACATAATACAATACATTACATAGATAGATATTTTTTATTATACATAGAAAACGACCAGAAAATAGAAAGACATTTATTCATAACAACTTAAATTAACATAAAAAAAAACACACTTATAGAATAGGTACATTTAGAGAGTTGTTACAAAAGGGCTCCAACTCAGCATAATGCTGGCTAAGCTCCGTGAGAGACTTAGCCAGCGCTGGTCTTCCGTTAGAGCCCGTTCAGGTGACGTCACGAACAGGCCTACGCAATAAAGGTTAAAGCCCATATTTGAATGTACATTTATATACTGTGCGGTGTGGTGCGGTCAAGATCTCCAACTATCTTATCTTTAAACTTAAATAAACTTTAAGACTGAACAATAGTTTCAAAGAAAAGTTTAAATAAGTAGGAAGTTCTTTCTAAATATTCAAAGGACCTACGACAGACTAATATTATTTATAGACACTCCGCTGTGTCCTCACAAAGGAAAAATATATATTCTCGTTATTTCTCAATCTTATCAATAGTTTAAATATCCTTTTGCCAAATTGCGACCGACATCCGGCTTAGTAAATCTATATCGACAATAGTTTCCTGTCCGTTTGATTTATTTGTTCCTCTGTCTAGACATAATCTAAGGTCTAGACCTTAGACTGTGATATATCTTGAACTCTACTGAGACCTTGTAGTACAAAATGGATTTCAAATATCAATACAATACAATACAAATACGCTTTATTGCACATCAGACACAGAAAACAACAGTAAAATACAAAAAAAAACGATTCAGATGCACAATGGGCCTAATCGCTAAGAGCGATTTCTTCCAGGCAACCTGTGGATGGACATGTAAAAAAAAATCAAGTTAATTTTATTAACTTCTAAATCTATCTGTTCAATGTTGATGCGTCGCGACCATACGCTTAGATACATTGCCATACAACGGGGCAATGCCAGCATTTTAGGGCTTCAACGTCTGCAGTTAGCTCAATTTCTTTCTGTTATTTGATTGTTACTTTTATTTGTTAACTAGCGGCCCGCCCCGGCTTCGCCCGGGTGGTCATTTGTTTTAGGCAAATTTTTATCTTTTTTTTCTAAGAATCATCCTCATACTTCAAGGAATATTCTAAAAAAATAATTAGCGGAATCGGTTCAGCTGCTCTTGAGATTTGTAATAGATTTCCACGCAAGCGAAACCGCGGGGCGCATGTAGTGTCAAATAAAATTAATGATGATTTCAAGTCCCCAAAAGTATCACTTATATGTAATAATAAAAAGTAAAATAATGTAAAAAAAATATATAATAATTGAATATGGCGGTTGTAATATTTTTTGTACCTTTGTTCCAGGTTGAACAATGCGTACACCACCGGACCAACTTCTCCGGCGAAGAGTTGAACCTGTACAACCAGCATCTGAGCCAGCTGCAGAAGTTATATGCTGAGCTGCTCTCCACCAGCACTAAACGGTAAGATCCTCAGCCTATGCTAGTCCACAACTGGGCCACCTTCTTCGGCAAAGATTTGAACCCGCAAACCAAAATCTGAGCTAGTGCAGAAGTGAGCTGTATACTTCGAGCACAAAACGGTTATATACAATACAATACAAAAATACTCTATTGTACACCAGATACAGATCATTACAAAAGTCAAGTACAATGGGCGGCATTATCGCTTAGAAGCGATCTCTTCCAGGCAACCTTGGGATGGAAAAAAATATGTGAATTTAAGTAAGGCAGGTTATATTAATATTCTAAGGACGGTGCCCTCCGTAATTTAGGAGACCATCCATATATTTTAGATAAAATTTAAACCCCATTTCCGATTATCTAAAAAAATACAGTTAGCAATAAAATTGGCATTTTACACAAAACTTGGTGCCGTTTCGTGTTTCTTATACTGATCAAAAACTTCTATTTGACCAGCTGAGGTTGGAGTACTGAAAAAAGTCAGAAATCGCAAAAAAAACTTTTTCTTGTATTTAAAAAGTTACTGTAGATAGTAATAATAGTGTATTCACTTAAAAAAATATGTCCTTCTGTTAAAAAATTTACTGTAGATAGTAATAATAGTGTATTCACTTAAAAAAATATGTCCTTCTGTTAAAAAAGTTACTGTAGATAGTAATAATAGTGTATTCACTTAAAAAAATATGTCCTTCTGTTAAAAAAGTTACTGTAGATAGTAATAATAGTGTATTCACTTAAAAAAATATGTCCTTCTGTTAAAAAATTTACTGTAGATAGTAATAATAGTGTATTCACTTAAAAAAATATGTCCTTCTGTTAAAAAAGTTACTGTAGATAGTAATAATAGTGTATTCACTTAAAAAAATATGTCCTTCTGTTAAAAAAGTTACTGTAGATAGTAATAATAGTGTATTCACTTAAAAAAATATGTCCTTCTGTTAAAAAAGTTACTGTAGATAGTAATAATAGTGTATTCACTTAAAAAAATATGTCCTTCTGTTAAAAAAGTTACTGTAGATAGTAATAATAGTGTATTCACTTAAAAAAATATGTCCTTCTGTTAAAAAAGTTACTGTAGATAGTAATAATAGTGTATTCACTTAAAAAAATATGTCCTTCTGTTAAAAAAGTTACTGTAGATAGTAATAATAGTGTATTCACTTAAAAAAATATGTCCTTCTGTTAAAAAAGTTACTGTAGATAGTAATAATAGTGTATTCACTTAAAAAAATATGTCCTTCTGTTAAAAAAGTTACTGTAGATAGTAATAATAGTGTATTCACTTAAAAAAATATGTCCTTCTGTTAAAAAAGTTACTGTAGATAGTAATAATAGTGTATTCACTTAAAAAAATATGTCCTTCTGTTAAAAAAGTTACTGTAGATAGTAATAATAGTGTATTCACTTAAAAAAATATGTCCTTCTGTTAAAAAAGTTACTGTAGATAGTAATAATAGTGTATTCACTTAAAAAAATATGTCCTTCTGTTAAAAAAGTTACTGTAGATAGAGCTAATCGTTTATTCACCTTAATTTTTACCTTACAGTATGTCAGACTTAGACGCGCTCCAAGACTTCCTCCAGTCAGCCACAGCGGAACTCAACTGGCTGAACGAGAAGGAACAAATCGAGCTGAGTCGAGACTGGGCCGACCCGCACATCAACCTGCCTGCTGTACAGCATTATTATGAGGTAAGTAGTTTTAAATCTTAATGTGTGCAAAAGTCTACAGTGTATTGTATATATTAGGGAATGTTAAACAGTTAGATGAGAAGGGAGTTAAATTCCTTTTTCTCTGAAAAAATTATTTTGAGGTATTAATTAATTGTCAATTGAGGTCGGATGGGGAACTTTTCCTTGACATATTTATGTGTAACCTTAAAGAAAAGAGATACTAGTAACGATTGATTAGTCGAAATAGCTCAAAAACTAATAAATAATGCTGGACAATCCACACAGCATCATCTAGCCCCAAGCTAAGCCAAAGCTTGTGTTATGGGTACTAGATGACTGATATACATAGAAATACAAATACAAAATATTTATTTCTTTAACTTAATGTACAATAAATATAACAGTGTTTGAGATTCCCTTTTAACACTTTGACTGCTGAAATCACACGGTATGTGTTTTCTACAAGTGACTAATATGCGTAAATCCACACTAGCGCAGAGGCTGAGAAAATACAGATCTGTGTGACTCAGCACAGCCGTAATATTTTTCGAACGAAAAGCATGTGCGGCGCAACACAACCGCTGTGTAGAGCGGCAGCACGAATTTTTTAGGTTAAAAAAAAGATCGCAGTCGTCGAAAAAAAACCGCAGTCAAAGTGTTAAGTAAAAGAAATACCTGTGTTAGTGAATCTCGCTCTTCCAAAATAAATAAATACATAATACAATACATTACAATGCTACATTTGATAACCATTCTGCGACTCTATTCTATTCTTCGATTCCTACAAACTTTGGGTTCCATATACGAATTTAAAAGCCTTGGTCCTACGATAAACACCAAAATTACTATATACTAAATGTATATACATACCTACTTTTATATTAAATGTCTGTATCTGTACCCTGCGTAATTATAGAATGGAATTGAAAAAGACGTCATCTTCATGCTATCCTGCTCAGTTCGAATGATCTGAGCGAGACAGCACAGCTTTCTTTTTTGGATGTGAAACACTGTTCCATTCCACGAATGCAATAGATGAACCATCGTCATTCACTCATTCAAGCACTATGGATAATCATAGACAATAAAAACCACCAAAGTGCACGATAAAAGACTGCAAAGGAATGGGAATGGACAAAAATGAATTTAACCTCTTTAATTGTTTGAGTCGTGTGCGTTGATTTAAATTGGTTTATTTTTACAAGCATTCCTTTGGAGACGACAAAGAGGTTCGTTCCAATGTTTATTTCTTCTTAATTATTTGCCTGTTCATTTTAGATGTGCTTCTTATGTATGCAAGTTGCTTTCAAGAAACCAAGATTAAAATTTCCAGGCGTACGACTGGTCAAAATAAAATCAAGTAGCAAATTTATAGCTGCTGTTTTATTTCTCTAGTAAGAAAACCTCGCAAGAAAGAGATAACACTACTCAACAATCATTATAAAACTTTGTTCGTAAGAAAAGGACGACAGCACTATAATCTTGAGTTCTTGAAAAGACGCTAGAAAACTGTACATAAACTTTAACAATTAAAAACCAACCATATTTCATTGTAATTTCGGTGCATTTCCCAACAGCAACTGATGTCTTCACTCGAGAAACGAGAGCTTCAGTTCAGCAATGTGATTGATCGCGGGGAGGCGCTGATTGCTCAGCATCATCCGGCGCTGAAGACTATTGAGGCTCATCTACAGGTAAATTAAAATCTAATATTGTACTTAAGTTCAAAGTCGGTCAGCGAGCTATGGAGAGCTATGCTCGGAGTTTCTTTGAAGGATAGGAATCGTAACGAATACATCCGACAGAGAACCAAAGTTATCGACATAGCTCTAAGAATTATCAAGTTGTGGCAGTGGGCCGGCCATATCTCGCGAAGAATGTGACCACGATTCGGTAAACGTAGTGTCGGACGCCCTCCGACCAGGTGGGATGACGACCTGCGAAAGACTGCAGGTAGATCCTGGATGCGTCAAGCTGAAGACAAGGCGCTGTGGCGCTCATTGGGGAAGGCCTATGTCCAGGTGTGGACTTCTACAGGCTGATGATGATGATGAAGTATATCAGTCATCTAGTTTCCATAACACAAGCTCTGCTTACCTTGGGGCTAGATGATGCTTTGTCCAGCAATATTTATAATTATATTTCTCCACAGGTGATGCAGTCCCAATGGGCGTGGGTGCTCCAACTGACCCTCTGCCTGGAGACGCACCTGAAGCACACCACACAGTACCACCACTTCTTCGAGGAGGTCAAGGAGGCAGAGAAGTGGATACAGAAGTAAGTTATTTAAATAAATAAATACAGGCACATAAAGACATATAAAAATATGCACACAATAGAATAATATAAAATAGAAATATTAAAACTAGAATATAATTTACTAAGCAAACACAAAGGAAAGTACAACTTTAAAGAATCATAAATTAAAAACACATTAAACTGACATAATAAAACTCACTGACTATAACGACCAGAGGTAAAATAGCAATATATATTTATAACACTAAGGTTGAGAAAGAGTTATTCCCACGTGATTTGATGATTTGATTTTTGGCGATCGTGATTGGAACATGTGATGTTTGGAACAGACATGTTATTTTGTTTGTAGTTAAATTATTATAACCAATAGTCAAGTTCGTAGAATGACTCAAAAAACAGATTCAGAATCGTGTCTCCATCCACATATAGCTGAAAGTAATTAGAAAAGCCTATTTTGTAAAAAAAAATCAGCACTGCATTGGCACATGTGTCAATGAAGCATTTAACACTTTGACTTTTTTAACCTAAAAAATTCGTGCTGCCGCTCTACACAGCGGTTGTGTTGCGCCGCACATGCGTTTCGTTCGAAAAATATTACGGCTGTGCTGAGTCACACAGATCTGTATTTTCTCAGCCGCTGCGCTAGTGTGGATTTACGCATATTAGTCACTTGTAGAAAACACATACCGTGTGATTTCAGCAATAAAAGTGTTAATGCTGAGCCGGTAGCCTATTTGTGTTCTCTTCACTAATATCTTTTTATTCATTCCTAATTTGTTATTTTTATTAGTTCCTAATTTGTATTATTGTATATTTCTAAACACAAATAAACATTTTGTGTTTTATTCAATTCTAAATTTTATTAAATGCATATTTATAACATCTCAAAAACCTAAACTTACCTCTATAATTCAATTTTTTAGACGAGAAGAATCCCTCAACACAACATTCTCCCAATCCGAATTCACCCTCGACCAGGGCGAACGGCTGCTCAAAGGCATGCAGGACCTTCGCGAGGAGCTGAACAGCCACGGAGGAGTAGTCTCCAAGCTGGTGGAGGAGGCCAGGAGTGTGCGGCCGGTGAAGCAACGCCGCGCGCCCGTCACCAGGCCCATACGGGCTGAGACCGTTTGCCAGTACAAACATGCTAATGTAAGCATAATACACACATCTCTACTGCTATCAGCTTAGCTATAAGTAGTAGAGAATAACAAGAACAAACATCCAGTAGGCTGTATATTGTATAAGGGTTGCTTCTGCAATGGTATACTTGAATCGTCTAGTTACTGCTAATGTTTCATGTTTTTTAGATGGGCTATAACTGTACTGTATAACTCAGAATAACGCGTAGGTACTTAGAGCTTTGTATAATTAATGAGTAATGTGACAGAGTACCCTACTTACATTTGTGTCATATTATGATCTAAAGGTGGGTATGGTACACAATTATGAAAACTATTTCGCTTGTACCTACATACAAAGTTACATAATTATGTACACTTTATCTTAAGATTGAAACCCGAGGTATGTAAAATTCGGGTCAAACCCCTACGGGTTTAAAGAGTGTTAATTATAAGAAATCATGTATATATTCTTTAAAAATAAATATATACAAAACATATAAAATAGAGCTAACCTTGTAGAAGCGTGTGAGCATATGTGCCTTTATCCTTCAAGAATGTTTTTTAAACCTGGACTTTGGCCAATCGAGAAAGATGTGAAATGTCCAACATTATTTATTTATTCATTGGCCCAACATATTTGTTGTGTTAAACTTGTTCTGTAAAATTCAAGAATGTTTTTAAAACCTTGTCTTCCTTAGGTGGCGATCGAGAAAGGGTCCGCAGTGACAGTGCTAGACAACAGCGGCCGGTCCCGCTGGCGCGTCCGTCTCGGCGGCGCCGGCACCGAGGCCGCTTTGCCGGCCGCCGTGCTGGCACTCCCACCACCCGCGCAGGAGGCCATCGACGCCGCCGACGCGCTGCGCAAGGCCTATGACAGAGTGAGTATGAGTACTTATCTAGATCGAAATTAGACTAAATCGGTTGGATCGTATCAGAGACACAAGCGCATGTTCGTGAAACACGGTAGACCACTGCACACTTTGTATACTGGTACATTGTTTCAATATAGAAAGCGCGGCTCGCTTTGCTTGCCACACTGTGTGAAGGACACAGGTGATCTGAGTTGGGACTATTTTGTACTTAAAACTAAGTCGCCGTACGACACTCGCTAAGGCAACATCATTCATTGTGAGCTCTGAGAATTTAATTTTAAAAAAGTGAAAAAAGTGACGTGACTCTGATAAAAGTTAGTGCAATTTGTGACCAGCGGAAACACCTTTCTGGTAACTGTTACTTTTTTATAATTGACCCAGTGGTTTCAAAGTTACAAGCAAAATCATTTCAAAAATTTTTGCCAACCCTCCGGTAACTGACCTGGGTCAACTCGCGCTCAGTGCTCTTGCACCGAACCCCGCGCGGTGAGTCACACACGGACCGCGCGCGCGCGCTTCACTGACCGCGCGCTGCCTACTTAGTGGAATCCTACGACACGCGCCTGCGACTTTTGTCATAGTTACACGATGAGTTGCTCCGCATGTGACGGTGGCATACTTCCGAATGAAAACTATCTACAATGTGTGATAGTAGGTTGCAGCAAGCTGTATCATCATCTATGCATTGGTGGGAAAGACTCGACTCTCGACGAGAAGAACACCTGGGAATGTCCTGAATGCTGCTGCGCTGCCAAAAAAGGAGGAAACAACAGCTCTACTCCTGTTGGTTCTAAAAAGCGAGATTACAGCTCAAATGTAACGAATAGAAAGAGAACACCACTCCCAATCAACGTGGATTCATCATCTAAATGTGATAAGCCGGCCGATCACTTTCCAGGAATCAAAAGCAAAGGCGGAGACAAAAGTCTGACCCCTACCGGTGCCGATAGCGATCGTAATGTTACCCAGAGAGTCAAGATACCCATTCCTTCGGATGCAGAGCCAGCAAGTTGCGTAGAAAATGCCCCATCGCAATTGTCTGCAGAGGTGCGCAGCTTAAGACAGGAGGTATCGATACTGAGAGACCAGCTTACTCTAGCTATATCAATACTTACCAGCTACGACGCAAAACTGGATGGCTATTCGTCACAAGTACAGGCGCTTCACATCAAGTACGAGCAGGCAGCGGCAGTTCCGGTAGCAAAAAACCCACCCCAGTCCCAAGAGATCCCCCGGGAGCCCGTGACAGCGATTGCTTTCAAACCCGCAATGAAATCGTCGACGGTACCGAAGAAACCAAACACCGCAGCTCCAATGGCGCCACCACGTCCAGGCAAGGACATTAATACCAAGGCGACACGGCCCAACGGAGGTGAAACAGGTACAAGTACCGGCGAATCATCGGGTCCAACTCATAGCCTGAACCAGGGAACAGAGGACAGGCAGCAGTGGACTGAAGTGAGGCGAAGCCGTAGGCCGGCCTCACTGAGTGGTACGGCGGGCCCCACTGTAACGACACTAAAGGCGGTTGAGCCTCGTAGCTATGTACATCTGTGGAATATGGAGTCGAGTGCTGATGAGATCCGTACCTACCTGCGGGGCCTGTGCCCCGGCGGGACCTGCTCGGTGACGGAGCTTTCGGCGAAGGGTGACTACAAGTCATACAAAATCGGAGTTCCTGTGCCGTATGAGGAAATGTGCCTGTCCGCCGAAGTATGGCCGGTTAACGCCAAAATTAAGCCTTGGATTGTGTATCCAGCTAGATATAATGCACACAAACCAAACCAGCCCTTTCGTGACGACGGCGCCGCGCAGAACCTGCACTAAACAAGTTAGTAATATTGAAATATATTACCAGAACGCTAGAGGGCTGAGAACGAAGCTAAATCGGTTCTTTACAAGCATAGAATGTTCAGGTAGCGATCTTTTCGCCATCACAGAAACGGGGTGCAATGACTCAATAGACGAAGAGCAGAAATAGTACCTCCGGGGTTCCAAGTGCTGAGGTGCGACCGCACGGACGGGAGAAAGCACGGCGGGGTGTTCCTAGCGGCCGCGCCACGCATAGAGCTGCGAAAAGTGGACGTACTAGCGGGCGTAAATGTCGATAATTGTGTTTTTGAGATTATTGAAGCGACCGTTTTTTTAAATAATAATTTTCTGTTTTTTTGTAGTGTGGTATACATCCCCCCACATAGTAAGGACAATGACTATATGATTTTATTTAGAATAATCGAAAATTGGTGTGCAAAATATAATTCGTGTTTAGTTATAGGTGACTTTAATATGTATATATATATATATATATATATATATATCTTGTAGTGATAATATTATTAATTATTTTGAATTTGTGACTGCTTTCTGCGAATTCGCTCAGAGAAATAAGGTAAAGAATTGTAACGATCGTATATTGGATTTAGTATTAGTCTCTCTGAGCATGGATGAGGTGGTGGTATGCCCCGCGGACGAGGAGCTGGTGCCCCGCGATGTGCAGCACCCGCCGCTCGCGGTGTCGGTGCGTCGCGCGCCGCCGTTCTCAAGCACGCCGCCCTCCGCGCACCCGCCCCCATTCGACGTCAAACGCCAATGGAACTTTTCCAAAGCTGATTATCACGAACTGTATTCGTCGATAGCAGCTGCGGATTGGAGTCCTCTCTATAAAACGCGAGTTCCAGAAGAAGCCTTGGACTTACTCTATTACATCTTAATAGACATTTTTGACAAATGTGTTCCCATAAGGCGACAACAGCGGACAGACTCTAGGTACCAGTATCCCAAATGGTACACAGTGGACGTCATAAGAGAGATTAAACTGAAGGCAAGGCTACATAGGCAATACAAACAAGGAAGATCGAGTTATGTGGCATTTTCTCAAAGTAGAGCAAGGGTGAAGAAAATGATAGAGGAGGCGCAAACTCAGCACCAGCAACGAGTGGAGCACCGTCTGACGGAGGATCCGAAGTCGTTCTGGAATTTTGTGAAAGCAAAAAGAGGGACCGTGAACCGAAAACAGATCACATTGAAAGGAAAATCTCTCTCGGAACCGCAATGTGCGGAAGAATTTGCGAAGTTTTTTCATTCGGTTTACGGCACCTCACCGGCTCAACTAGACGTGGCAGCAGCTGAAGCGGCGAGCGCCGCCAGCGCCGCGCGCGTGCACGTGCCGCACCTGACGCTGGCCGAAGTACGCGCGGCGCTGACGAGGCTTAAACCGAAGCGGTCCGCAGGCCCGGACGGCATACCGGTCTTTATTATGAGAGACTGTCGAATGTCGCTTGCGGAACCACTCGCCCACATTTACAATGCTTGTCTAGAGAAATCACATTTTCCAGAACGATGGAAGATAACAAGGGTTATTCCTATACCTAAAGGCTCTGGATCAGATGTGACGGAATACCGACCTGTGGCCATTCTGTCAACGGCGGCAAAGGTGTTTGAGTCGGCCGTGCAGCGCAGCGTGCAGGAGCAGATCTCGGAGAGACTGTCCGACGCGCAGCACGGTTTTCGGCCGGCTCATAGCACTTCAACGAACCTCCTTGACTCAATGGCCTTCGTGCTACCGCAAGTCGACGCAGGAGTGCAAGTCGACGCCGCCTACTTCGACTACAAAAAAGCGTTCGATCTAGTCGACAACGATATCTTGCTTGAGAAGTTGGCGACGATCGGCTGCACTACCAAACTGCTGCAGTTCTTCGCGAGCTATATGAAGGACCGGCGGCAGTATGTCGACTACGCGGGATGCAGATCACAGGCTTACACTACCTTAACAGGCGTGAGTCAGGGGAGTAATTTAGGGCCGCTAGAGTTTACCATAATGATTAACGACCTGCCCACAGTCGTCAAAGACGCCAAGTGTTTGTTGTTCGCGGACGACCTCAAGCTACTCTTACCCATCAAGGACGAAGAAGACTGTGTACGCCTTCAACGGGACGTGGATAGAGTAGTAGAATGGAGTAGGGTAAATAAGCTTCAGTTTAATGCCAGCAAATGCTCTATAATAACTTTTAGTCGAGCTAAGACTCCACTCTACTACGACTACCAGTTGAAGGATACTCAACTAAAGAGAGTCGAATCAGTAAGAGATTTAGGGGTTCGTCTCGACGACAATCTTCACTTCAGGGAGCAGGTTGTTAACATATGTAAGAAGGCCTTTAAAACTTTAGGATTTGTGCTCCGTCAGACAAACAGCTTTAAAAACCTGCAAGCAGTAAAATCGCTCTATGGCGCTTTAGTTAGAAGCCATTTGGAATTTAATTCCGCGATATGGGCTCCGCATGAGGCCAAGTACATCCAAATGGTAGAACGCATACAAAATAAGTTCACAAGATATTTATACCTGAAGCAATACGGTACGTATCCCTTCTACCCTTTGATGTATCCAACCTTGTTTGTTATTGGCATGGTTGGATACAACAAGCTAGAAGTAAGGAGGGATGTAGCGCTCGCTCTACACCTGTTCAAAGTGCTGAGAGGGATGATCGCCCATCCAAGCATTTTGGAGGAACTGCGGCTGAATGTGCCGGCGGACTATGTGCACAGACGAAGGCGTCCAGCCCTATTCGCAGTACCAAAAGGGCGTACTAACCTAGTACATAAATCCCCTCTAACGCGCAGCATCCGCACGCTGAATCTGATTGCCGAGAGAATAGATCTTTTCTCCTGTTCCCAGAGCGAGTTCCAAAAAGCTGCATTGTTTATTTTATGTAATCGTTAGTTGTGTAAATCCGTATTATCACAGTTAGACTGAAATTTTTATTTTTTAATATCGATAATATTCTTATATAATGAAATTATGTTGTATATGGAAATGGATATGATTTGTGATTTTTAATGTATGATTTTGTAATGTAAGGTTGACTCTATGATTTTTGTGTTGTTTTTCTGTATTATATAATTATTTCTAATTTTAATATTAAATTTAAATATGTACTCTATTGCATTGGGTATTCCCGTAAAAATAGAGGTACTTTTGTAAATAAATAAATAAATAAATAAATAAAAATAAATAAATAAATAAAAAAGTTAAACAATATTATATTTTCTCGTCGTATATTGTATTGTCTTTATTTAAAACGTTTTTCTAATTTTAAGTATATGTTTTACTACAAATAAACGCATTTGATTTGATTTTGAGTGTGGCCCGCTATGTTCGGCTGCGTGAGGGATTGCGATTCGCTTCGCTCGCTGAACTGTGGGGAATGTCTCTCTATCTACGGTGCATTCGCTCGCCACATGTGTGAATGAGTACGGCTCAGTATGCTATGTGAGATTTGCTGCTTGCTTCACTCGCCACACTGATATGTGTTATTAAATCTATGTAAATATAAAAGGCTTTCGAAACGTAAGTTTCTTTCTAGAAATACATGATCTCTCGAGCTGTATTGATTGTATAAAATGAACACTGATAAGATCAATGTTACTACACAGAACGTCATTATACTAAGTAAACAAATGACCTAATCGAATGATAGTATTTACATTCAATACCTACATATTAATAAACTTGACCTATATCCTCATTAGGCAGTATGTAGTCGACTTAAGCAGTAGTCTAAAGGACATTTTGTTTTAAATGAAAGTGAAATGAAGTTGGTTGATTTATTTTTGTTTGTAGTGATTTTGTTGTTGTTGTTGATATGTTATTTTATGTCAAAGGTAGGTTTATACTTAGTTTATTAAAAGAGCGTCAGATCTTGTTTGATTTCTCTAGCCTTCAACTTCATCATGACTTTCGTTTCTTATGAAACTTTGATGTTATAAATAATGTTAATACATACTCGTATAAACTAGGGTTTATGGTTTTAAAGTGCGTAAGCCCTCGCAATTGGTGATATTATAAGATATTAAATAATATTTTAAAAAAAAACATTTCGGCGGGACTTGAACCCGCAACCTTCCCTAGTTCCGTAGTTGAATTATTGTTTTTTTTTTAAAACAGGATATTTACCATTATTTGATTTTTAAGTCTTCCAATATTTCGGCACAGTATATCTTTTACGTTTTAAATGACTTTAATATTGGTTATTAATATTAAAGTCATTTAAAACGTAAAAGATATACTGTGCCGAAATATTGGAAGACTAATAGTTTCAAAGTTTTATTGAAAGTTGTCCAAAAATGTACTATCCCTTGATAAATGGTGTTGTTTCTGCGACAGGTGATCCAGCTATGGCAGAGGAAGCAGCTCCGAATGAGGCAGAACATGATCTTTGCCACCATCAAAGTGGTGAAGGGATGGGACTTCCCACAGGTAAAAACGACTACTAATAACAGTAACACTACCAATTAACAATCACATACATATAATACATACACAAGAACATAATGTATCCTCCAAAGAACGTAAGTATAACTTTGGTCTAATAATCTTCTAATGAAATGTTATCTCCAGTTCGTAGCAATGGGCTCAGAACAACGCCAAGCGATCCGTCGCGCGCTGAACGAAGACGCGGAGAAATTACTAGCGGAGGGCGACCCAGCGGACCCGCAACTACGGCGACTTCGAAGAGAAATAGACGACGTCAACCGACTGTTTGACGAGTTCGAACGAAGAGCTCGGGCTGAAGGTATGTGAGAGAGGGAAATAGATGCATTAGGGGTTATGGTGCGTGTGACAGAAAGCGAAGATCCAGCGCACCCACAGCTTAGACAACCGAGTTCGCACAAAGGGCTCGGGTTGCAAGTACGTGAGAAAGAGGGAGTTAGACTAAAAGTACTAGGCCCCTGACCTAACCGTCTTTGTCTCCTATGCGTCAAAGATATGCAATTGGCGTAAGAGAGGTTAATAAAAATCGGAGTGCGGCTTGCTTCGCTCGCCACGCTATTGTAATTCGTGTGGTTTGCGGCTCGCTTCGATTGTCACTATGGGGTGGCAATTCAATTTTAGCGAGAAGATCAAAACGACGTTGAGACTTATTTTGATAGATTTCTGGTAGACTGGAAGAAATAATCAAAGAAATATGAGGAAAATCTCAAAAATTTAATCATGGTAAATATCCCGTTATAAATCACTTCTGTGTTGAACCATGATAGTTTTAAAAGTTTTTTTGGTAAATGGAAATCAAGATCGAAACGAATAGAGGGTGTCGATTTTTTTTCTTCTGTCTGCCTACTTCAATAATGGCATTGAGACTGACATCTCTCATGCGTACTATATAGTTATACTGTGCTCATGCTGTTCCGCTTAGTGCTAATTTGACCTGAGCGTAAGCGTGCAGAAAGACAGATGGTCATTCTTAATCCCATTCATTAAATACGCGGGTAATAAGATTAATCTTGGACGTGTTGAACATAACAACACAATTCTGCGAAACTTCATGACCATCGAAATTCTAAACTTACGCATCAAATTAACTACGTTCAGTCATCTAGTAAAGACATTAAAATGCCTAGGCGCCACTCGGCGTTATCTCAACTGTACATTACTGGACTATGCGTTTTGATACTTGAACGCGATAAAGTAATGGGTGGAATGATTTGTTCGTTCGTTGTTGTGTAGGGCGAATATGCTGCTTTGATACTTGATAGATAGATAGATAACACTTTATTACACCACACAAAACAGAAAATAATACAGAGATAAAAACTTAGAATAAAGGTATAAAAGGCGGCCTTATCGCTGAGAGCGATCTCTTCCAGGCAACCTTGGGATGGACTGGACATGAACTACTTGCCAAGACTTCTAAGACATCTTTCGAAATTTCATTTTTTAATAACTAAAGTAGGTCGGAACGGGCTTTATTTTAAACTTTTCATCCTCCATATATAATTTATTTTCGCCCAGCGGCTTCTTTGACCGTAATAAATCGATACCTATACAAAATCACCACCAAAAGCATCGTACAAAAGTGTGTTTGATACCAATATTTTAATTTTAATTATAAAAAAGAGTTAAAGTGCTTCTACTCATTCCTAATCTAATTATAAATCTGTCAGAAGGTTATATAAGTACCTATCATTATTTTAGCCATCCCAGTACCACTAATAAGCAAGGGCCTGCTATAAATACCGTACACTAAAGTGTTCAAAGTATCAAAACTATTCTATCCCGTGATTCATCTTGGCGACAAAGGACCTGACTGACGGTCCTATCCTACGGGAGACATAATTAGTCGACCGGCCGTACGTGCGCAGACGCACCGCTTTACGCGTAAATACGAGCGGCAAAGTAGATTATACTATTACGGTGAAGCAAAAATTGTGAATTAAATAAACTTCCCTACTTAAATATTTTCAAAAAATAATTAGATTTTGGTTGGAGAAATTTATCGGAAAATTTAATACATTTTGATAGGAAAAATCGGATATTATTATATTTATATATCATCATCATCAGCCTATAGCAGTCCACTGCTGGACATAGGCCTCCCCCAATGAGCGCCATGATAATTCTAAATGTTGTATACCTAGGTATCTATCTATCTTTCCAAACTTGTATGTTTGCAGTATGACAACTTTAGTTTTAAGACAATTGTGAGCCGAAACAAGCATTTTTTAAAATTATTTGGTGGCTAATTAATTATGTAATTTAATGTTATTATAAAGAGGAATGGTTTGATTTTTTGTTTGTTTGTTTGTAATGAATAGGCTTCGAAACTACTAGACCGATTTAAAAAATTATTTCATCGGAAGCTACACTATCCCCAGTGAACATAGGCTACATTATATTTTCAAAAAAAGTTAGGGATCCGTACTAAAACTGTGCGAAGCCGGGAAGGTCCGCTAGTGATCCTATACTCGGTTACAGAATCATAGATATTTTATGTAAACAAAGACATCTGTGCATGAAAACCAAAACTGAAAGTAACAAAACAATAGCAAAAAAGATATTGACATTTTTCATACAATATACCTACAAATTAAAACCAAGCTTAACATTGGAACGTAGGCTGCTTCTAGACTCTAGCCAAATTGTATACATGTTCAATGTTTGTAAACGAACCACCTATACTTAACCTAAAATTCACCCTGTTGCCGCGTCTATTTGGTTTTATACGCAACGTACCTTAACGATATGAGATTCTTCTTTCAGTAAATATTGATCACAATTACATATATCTGAAACTCTACGATAAGCAAAGGAGTTGTAGTTTTTGTATCGTAGTTTGTTTACAATCAAGTTTAGCTCTAGCCAGTGAAAAGTTATATTGTGTGTCAGTTGTATAGACAGACTATAGATATCTCTTAAAATTGCCATACAGTCTCTTTTGACTTAGCCAAATTAATTATGAATAAAAATGTCAATGCTGAAAATTGGCAAGAAAAGCCAATAAATCTGTTCTCATTTTCAAATCGATATTTTCTCTACAAATTTAGATCAAACGAATCCAGAAATTCAATTCAAACGAAAGAAAAACTTGCATACTTTAGACTAAAGTGTATACAAAAGTGTGTTCTATGTGTTGTGAATGAAGATTATTTTCGAACGAGGATATGAAGACGATTAAGCGCATATTTTCCAGAAAAGGAGGAGGGGGTAAACAGTTTGTTGATTTTATTACTGACGTGTCTGTGACGACCTCTGTGGCGCGGTGGGTGAAGGTCCGCCTGCGACGCAGGAGGTTTCGGGTTCGATTCCCGCCTCGGAACAAATTTGTTAACGATCTGCAGATAATTGTATCTGTTTTTGTCGTTAACTATGTATAATCAAAAATATCTATCTATGTAGTGTAGTGTATTATGTATATCATTCATCTAGTACCCATAACACAAGCTCAGCTAGTTTCGGGCTAGATGATGCTGTGTGAATTGTCTAGCATTATTTATTATGGGAGTTATCAACACACACAGATCCCCTGGTATTGTCCACAATCCTATCCATCCATGGTTGTCTGGTAGAGATCGCTCTTGAGCGATAAGACCGCCAATTATATACAATACAATAACTCTTTATTGCACACCAAATACATAAAAGATACACAAGACAGGAAAAGAAAAACAAATACAAAATATGCTGTACAATGGGCGGCCTTATCGCTAAGAGCGATCTCTGCCAGGCAACCTTTGGATGGACATGAAGTGCTAGAACAAGTATAGACGGTGGCGTGTGGTGGTTATATCTAGTTTCTTTAATAAAACTTTTGAAACTATCATGGTTATTAATACTAAAGTCATTTAAAACGGGATATTTACCATGATTTGATTTTTGAGTTATCCAATATTTCGGCACAGTTGCATGCGCCATGATCACGGAGTAACTGTTTAATAAATAAAAATATTGGATAACTCAAAAATCAAATCATGGTAAATATCCCGTTTTAAATGACTTTAGTAGTTTCTTTAAGTTTTTATTTCACATTGTCATTTTATACTTAGTGTGCAATAAAGAATTATCTATCAATCAAGGTTCCCCACAATCACATTACAAAAAAAACACGATTACTGTCAAGTACCATGGGCATGGACAGTGTCATAGTTTTAATTGCGCACGTTTTTTTTTTATATTTCGTATGCAATATTTTTTTTTTATAATTCGTAGCCCGCGATAAAATTTCTGACCATATAATACAACACAGAATATAGTGTCTAAGTAGGTACAATTTAGATTTAATCACAGAAGATGACATAGGAACCATTACAAATTGTGTTGTTTACAATGTAGTCAAGCCATTAGACCTACGGCCGGTGATGTCAGTCTTCTCTCACGCACAGGCATAGGAGAAATAATCAACAATAACTTTTCGCCCACCATTGATAAATCACACAATTTAGCTGAAGATTATAAGTGAGGCAATAATTGTCTCATCATTTCAGATTTTATGAAGTACTAGCTGAGCCCCCTTTAAATTATTAAAAAATGCTGGACAATCCACACAACATGAAAGAAAGAAGAAGAAAGAAAAGAAAATACATTTATTTGACACCGTACATAACACATAACAAAACAAACAACATCATCTAGTCTCAAGCTAAGCAGAGTTTGTGGGACGGGTACTAGAAGACTGATATACTTATATATTTTTTATGATACATATAACGACCAGAACACCCGGAACAATCATCTGCAGACCGTTACACACAATTATTATTGTTCTAAGGTGGGAATCGAACCAGACCTTATGTGTCGTGTGCGGCTCATGTGTCGTGTGCGGATCTTCGTCCACCGCGCCATTGAGGTCGTCAAATTTTAATCTTGTCTTTAATCTTGTTTGTAGTGTCGTTAGCGCTTCTTGCTCATGCTAGGCCTATTTCCAACGGTTATGCTATTGACCTTGCATGCGACACCTACGAACGGACTTGATTGATGCCGTCACTCGTCGACTGTAATTTACTGATTTATGACCAAGTCCTTCTGAACCTGTTATTGTACATATCTCTTGTGCGGAAACACCATAATTACGGATAGTGTCGTTTGATTTGTAAATTTTGTTTAGCTATGACATAAGAAATAATTTGTACTAAAGCGGACCTGAGTTAAATGAATTTCAATTCTCTGCAGCCCTAAAGCATAAACAATTGAACACAAGCAAGGTTTTGTTTAGCCAAGATAATATAAAATTGACATCCAGTATAATACAAATGTAGATTGTTGAGAGTGCAGACATAAATTCAAATATTTCACGCACTTATCAAATCGCTGTCTACGTTATAGGTCTAAGAAATTAAAAAGCTCTCTGCACTAGTCAGAATTTCTTCCGAAATGTTTTACCTACTAGAACAACTTAATTAGTATATAGTAGTAGTAGGTGGTCCTGACACCCATTCGTCACCTGGGTTGCCAAGGTTACCAGAGCGACCTCAAGAAAGTCGTAAATTCATTTAAAACAATCACGCCCCTTATTTCACTCAATTAACTGGGAGAAGCTGATGTCATAACGGTTTGGGAGTAACCTTGGTTAATGTCGAATGTGTGCTAAGTTTAATAGGTTTTGGATTTTGATAAATGTAGACTGGGTAGGAAGGAAAGCGGTGTCTCGAATCTCGATAAGATCTCTCTTAAGATCTCAAACTAAATTGATTAATATGTACCTCATCTTTCTTTTCAGTAGGTAGAAAAGTAACTATGTTTAGTAAATTATTTTTTGGAACTCTATCCACGTTAATCTCGGAGGAGGGCGTTGTCATCTGCGACACAGTTTTTAAACTTTCGCAGATGATATCGTTTTTCATTTTTAACTATAATATGTAAGAATTGTTTTTGCAACGTTTTTTAGCCTCATCGAAGTATCTGAGGTACGGTGGCAGGGCTAGGTCGCGCGCAAGGTCACCCATGCGATGGACCGACCAGATTAGATCCGCAGTGGGCGACCCCTTACATGATTGCAGTAGAAAGACCGAAAATAGAAAAAGATAGCAAGAGATCATGAGGCGAATCACAGCAGCCTCCTTACAAGAATGAGCAAGACTACCACTATACATATATATGTATAACCTACTGTCCCAAACCTTAATCTGCCCTGTCCAATTGCACGTAATCACAGGCGGTATGGGGTCGCAATTGCCCTTAGTAACGCCTCCCTTATTGCCGATGGATACCGTATACCGATATCATACTCTTATAACTTTGGGACGTAATCAGTGGTTGCTGTTTGTGTGAAATTACTCAAGTATTTAGAGAGTAGAGTAATTTTACACAAACAAGCGAGCTTTGGAAAGCTATAGCTCGCGGAGTGACTTTATTTTATTTTCTGAATTAGTGGATCAGCCCTACCGTAATATAAACATATGCAATCAATTAGCCCACTGCATGAAGTAGGTACTGCGATTTTCTTTAACAATGCACGCCCAAACACCTACGAGTTTAGTCTAGATCCAATTTTTCAGTTGTTCTGAAGCAGGCGTACTGTTCATTTGTTTATGTTTTGACGGGTTCCAATGTTTCTGAAGTTTATTATCTTGGTGTATAAAGAAAGGACTGTGGAAAGAGTTTATTATGAATCCTCTGGTACGTTTCCATAACGTCATCAAGTGTTTTTCGAGTTCGGATTTTAGGCACATCCATTCGACAAAGACTACTTTTTTCAAATCCTACTAATATTATAAACGTCATAGTTTGTAAGTGCGGATGGATGGATGGATGGATGTTTGTTACTCTTTCACGTAAAAAACTACTGAATGGATTTTAATGAAACTTCACAATAATATGTATAGCTTACATATCAGAATAACACATAGGCTACAATTCATAAAGATATATAGTATGTATATTATCCAAAATATCTATCACCACGCGGGTGAAACCGCGGGGCGCAGCTAGTAGTTTATAAAACTGCATTAAAATCCGTTCATCATCTCATCAAAAGATCTAAGCGAACAGCGGAAGCAACTTCATTTTATACTATGTAAAGATAGTGTCATTAACGATCTCTTTTTCTCTTACAGAGGAATCTAAGAATGCCACGCGCATCTTCTCCGAACAGTCCTCTCGCCTCCTGGAACGCCTGGAGGTGGTGGAGCGACAGCTGCACGAACGCATAGCGGCGCCCATCCCACGGGACCTGGACTCGCTGGAGCACCTAGTGCTGCAGCACAAGGACTGGGAGGGAGATGCTGCCGCACTCGCCAGGGATGTCGAGGAGTTGCAGGAGACCTTCAGAGGTATATGGATACTTCTAGAACATATTCGTAGGAGTCTAGAACATTCATCCTGCTTTAGCAAATGTGTGGTGGTAATCAAGGCCATTACAATGTGTCTTGTGTAGGGATGTAGCAGATCTTTAGAAGTGAGTTGCTTCTGCAAGAAGACTGTAGGAATTTGAAAATTCCGTTCGCATTATCATGGAGCAGTCCTTTCGCATTTCAGCTTATAGCATCTCAGTAGTTGTAGACGAAAAAATGTTGTATAGCAATCATAGCTAAAATATATACTTAAATGTCTATTTATTTTTCAGGTATTGCCCTCAAGACTCCCGCCATGAAGAAGAATCTCGATAAGGTGATCGGTAAATGGAACGACTTGCATACCAAGAGTCAGCTGTTTGTTGAAAGGTGACTTTGAAATTGTATTTCATTCAATCATTTACCTGGATGGTAAATGATTACTTATGGATGGTCGTTTGGGGGAAGCCTATGTTCGGCAGTGTCCACTGGGCCGATGATGATGAAGTATTTACCTTCACCATTTTGACAAAGTTAATTGAGTTTTAATGATCGTCCTTTTAATACGTGGTTCTACAAGCAAGCTTATTTTTAAAAGTTTGTCACAGTTTAAAAATAAACTGATAAGCAACATTTTTAAACAGTGATTACAGATAGTCCTAATGTGTAGGTGCTATAACTTGAAGTGTAAATTGAAACTTATGTCTCTGTATTTTAGGTTGAAATTCGTGGAGATAGTCGTGAACAGCATGGAAGAGAACCACCAGACCATTTCAGAGTTCGAGATCAAACTGGCACAGTTCAATGACCTGCCGAACGATGTTGAACTTCTCAAAGACGTAATTATATTTTCTTTTTATAAATATACATAATAGTATTGCGATATATACTACTTTCTCCATTAGTTAATATACATTCTAGAACTATATTAGCACCAAATGGGGGTTCTTTGCCTTTCTTGGTGACATTTTGATGGCGATATAGGGCTAAAAATAATTAAAATTCTGCTTACGTTATACTACTGCCAATCTTTTGGTAATTAGCAAAGTCACAAGTGAGCAAGAATGCCAAAGCAAAGAAACTAAATAATAATAGGTTGGCTTCAGCCCCTTGAACACAAAGTTATGAAACGACCCTATATCATGGAAATGAGAAACTCTGTTCTTCATATTTACTGCGTTAAGATTATCTTGTTATTTATGTTTTTATTAGTGTCTTCTGTATACAATGTTACTTTTAGTTTTAAGTTATTTGGTTGTCATTATACTAAAGTTAATTACCCATAACATTCCCACAGATGCACGAAGATCTACTCCGAATGCAAGTCGCAGTATCCAAGCAACAGATCGCCGTGGACCAAATGAACGACGACGCTGAGAACTGCCGTCGATTGGTGGAATCTTCCAGAGCATCGCTCCCCCACTCCTCTCTACCCAGAGCCGGGAAACATATCGACCTCGAGAGGCTGGATAAGGAGGTTTCGCAGCTGAATAATAGATGGAACAGCGTGTGTACTCAGCTTTCTGAGAGGTGAGGTTCTAAATCCTAAAATCCGCAAAAATATTACAGGTTATTCTACAGGTGGATTCGAATCAAATGATGCCATTTAAGAAGCTCTGGCGGTCTAGTAGTGAACTAGTAGATGATGATGTTGAAATGCAATAGATGGCGCTTCGTCGAATCTACTCTTTTCTCTCGAGTCCCCTTGAGAACTGATTTATGGAATAAACAGTAGCCTACATATGTTAGATTCCAGGCTGAAAGCTACATCTATACAATGTTTAAGCCCGATCCATTCAATCGTTGAAGCGTGAAGAAGTAACTAACATCCATCTAAACATCAAAATTTTCACATTAATTTTTTATATTGATTTAAATAAATCTTCTTTTTTTCGTAGACTACGCAGCTGCGAAGCCGCTTACCAACTCCTGCGCAACTACAACGCAGGTCTCGAGAAGGAAGCGGAATGGATCGACGATGCTTACAACAAGCTGCAGGCAGCGCCTCCTATTGAAGTGAGGCCTAAGGAGCAGTTTGAGCCTACTAGGGTGAGTAATAGAGTCGCATTTGCCTTGGAAAGTTAGTAACTTGGTGAGCGATATTGGACCTTATTACCGATACAAGTCTATGGAGCAATTTGACCCGTGCGGCCTTGACTGAAAAATTTCAGTGGTCGATTTTGGAGTCTTTGATAATTATGATCTCTGTATATGTTTCTTGTCATTCTGATGTGTTTTTTACAGTGAAAAAGGGTGCTTTCACGTCAGTTTTGATTTGGTTTAGGCTTTATCTATTTGAACGCGTCTGTTTCGTGCAATGGTATTTACAGAAATAAACTAACTCAGATATTTAGCATGAAGATTAAAAAGGTATGGGAAAAGTTTTCATGAATTCACAAAGAAAGTGGCGCCATCTGTTTTTGTATAACTGTAAACTGTTTTGATACAAAATGGTGATATAAGGATTGACTGGGTGGCAGTTAATAGATAAAAAGACACCTTAACATCCCAATTAAAATATTACATAGGTATATTGTTATTATTCAGCATGAATTTGTCATTTTAGGAATAGTCTTTTAAAGCATGTGTTTTTCGATAACATAATCGGACAATTACATTTAATTAAAGTTTTTAATTAAAAAAATCATACAATGTGAAAGTTAAACAGTTAAACGTGAGGCTGCTAAATTGTCCGAGTATTATTATCTTTCAAACAATACGACCCTTAATCTAATACCACTGTGGTACAAAGTAACCTCACATTAAAATAGCCCATAATAAAGTTCATATTTGCACTGCATGAATACGAATAGACCATGTTCTGGATAATCCACACCATCTATCGACAGTCCATATCCCCTAAGGAATAATGTTTATAATCGCACATAACATAATATTTGGGTGTCTCGTGGTTCCACAGACTCTACTCACCAGTGTGGTGGAAAGGACCCCGAGGATTGAGAAGGTTAACGTTGACGGTGGCAGATTCATTCGCGAGGCAAAGGTATGATCACTAACTGCATTATTTTATTGTACTGTGACATTTTGAGGAATCATCTGCCGCCATGCCATCTTGGCGACGACGTGTAAATGGCCGAATGAAGTCGTAAAATGTAGTAGAGTACTGCATACATTCTACCATTTTATTTTTTATATAATTTTTGATAGATTTATATCCATGACTATTTCTCAAAATGTCACTTAGATATGAAAATTGAATTTGTTCTATTGTACTGTGAAGTTTTGAAAGGTTCTAAATGAGAGTCCAGCGTTTCGTTCTTCCGTCTTTGTGCTTCTAGTCGTGTCTGGGTCTTCAAGTCTCTTTTATATCGGAGTTGACTCAACTGTGTTGTCTCTGTCTATCATGCATGGAGTTTCGCTACTGCTCACTTACTCTGTCATCAAATTGTCTGTTCAGGTCAGCCATCTTGACATAGTCAGTTTCATCATGTGAACGAACCGTCGTCAAATCTAACAACTTAGTGTCCAATTATTTATAATAATGTTTTCATTATGAAACTGAATAGAATAGCATCATCTGCAACAGCGGTGCTTATGATGTTTTACAAAGAATCTAAAGTAACCATAGATATCTGTACAGATGATTTGGTGGCTCTGTCTACTAAGCTAATCTTTGACGCTTGTGTTGCCAGCTTGATAATAACACTAACGTATTTAGTTTTGCGAACTAACACTAACTCTTTGAATGAGTGATGTGTGTTTGATTGAAAAAAAAACGATTTATTCAATGTGATGCTGTTAATTTTTCGCACTGTGACTAAGCAATGTTTTGTAAAGACTCGATAAAAAACATATAGGGTAAGCTTTGCATGTATTTGGTGTTTCAGTGTTGCAAGTGGAATTCTACTATTTTGGTAGAAATCTTAAAGAATAAAATACCATTAAGTATAAAGATAATAATGTAAAAGAGTCCTTAAAAATAGAAAATAAATGGGAAGCTTTGTAAATAAACTGCACGAAAAGAGGGTGTAAAATGCACAATGTCGTGGTGTTGCACGCTTCGTCCTATTTCGTGTACAGGCTTTTTCTCCAGCATGATTCTATCTGGGATGCCTTGAAAGCTGGACAGTGTTGCCATGAGAGAAAACAATACGAATGTGTGAAAGAAAGATTTTTACTAAAGTGAATTTTTTAAACGGATATTATAATATTTTTAATATCTCTAATCTTGAAGTGATGATTGTTGAAGATATATGGATGTCACTAGATATGAAAAATGTGTGAGAGAGTATAACGAAAGGAATTTAATATCAATAATTCCTAATTATAGCTTTTTATTGGCAGAATGTTTATAAACAACCGTAAACTTGCCAGTTATGGCGTTCGCAAACAATCCTATTTCGTAAATTACATTGCGAAAAAACTTTCATACGATGAGAACATTCTGTCAAAAAACTAACCTATAAACCTAACCCGCTTCAACCCTAACCAACTAGATCCACTCGTCGAGATGTCAACGCTACGCCGAATGGCTTTGCGAGGAGGTCCACCCATCCCTCGACATGCGGCAACTAAAACGTCAAGCCGACGTCGAAATGGCGGAATGGCTGCGCAAACAGAACAAACCTGTGGACCCTGAGAGGATTCCCGTCGGCTCCGAGTCCGTGGCGAGGGAGCTTGATGAGCTGAACGCGAAGTACCAAAGACTGATGGATATGCTGTATGAGAGGCTGAGACGCATCGCCGCGGCAAATCCTGGGGATATCGTGACGTTGGTGAGTGTTTTGTTTTATTTTAGGGGTGATGACAGTTGCTTGAATTGTCAAATTGACAGCTGTCATATTTATGTTACTGGAAAATCGACATATGACATTCGTTTTTGTAAGGCTCCCGTAAGTTCTGCTTATTTTGGGAGTTATGTAATGCTTTTCTTTATTTCCAGCATTATTCATTTTACCTACGAGGTAACATCAAGCAACTGTCATTAGTCCTTGCTGTTTACAGCATTATAAAAACTAGATTTATGTTTACCGCAAATGATTATTCCGTTGATTAGTACAATTTCACACGCCAATGATTCACACAGTGTCCATTATTTTGTTTTATTATACGAGTATACAGGCAATAATTTTGACCTTGGAAGGAAAATGGCGGTCAATCGAAATACCCTCTGCGAGTCCAATAATTTGAGCTAACGATATGTCTGAAATTGGTTTAATTAAGCTTTTCAATCGTGACGCAAACTACAATAATTACATTTTAATCGTAGGTAGCAGTTGTGTCTTCAGGAAATTGGGTACACATATTAGAATTGGTCATTGATTATGAATCTTGATCCATGGACATAAAAATATTATTCGCTATTCCTACAAGCCCACAGAAACAGCGCTACGAGTATATTATATGCAAAAATAGATTGGGTAAGTTATTTTTATCCATGTTATTTCATTGTATACAATAATACGTCATTTCTATAATAATTTAAATAGCATTCAAAACGATATTATCTGAGTATTACGTATTAAAATAGAATTATCCTTCAAGTTGAGGTATATTTACGTAATTTTATATCACTTTAGCCCACACTATGCTAGTGATGTCATTTGACTAGACCTCGTTGAAGGTCGTCCTGTCGCTTTCAATGGATATACTGCTATGAAGGTAGTCGTTTGTTGCAAAACATAAATGGATCAAGAAGACCATGAAACTTTGTTCAGTTATGATTTATTTATGGCTATTAAAGTTAACGAGAACAATTCACAACAACTTCTAGTAGGTAGCTTGTCGAATTAATTGTCTTTCATAAGCTGCGTGATAAATGCTGCAAATGTCAATGTCAGAAAAATAATATTTGACAACCGAAACCAGATTTCGGCGAAATTCAAAAAGAACTACATAGGTCGATTCTTACCTGCACCAGAAAATATATAACTTTCTTGATGAAAACTATAACTTCAATTTATCTGGCAAAATGTAACCTATTAACAGCAGAATTCCAAAATAGTCACAATAATGTCTGTGGTAAATAAAATCTCGCCCACACTAATTATTATCCTATGATCATTGAAATAAAACCTCAAATTGCAAGCGAGTAACCATTATACACCCACGATGTCTCGAGCAAGGACCGTGTAGGTAGTGGATCGTCTTTATTTGGTAAACTATTTGTTTTATAGGCGCTATGGAACTTGATCTGAGATACGTAGAAAGAACTAGTTTCGAGCAGAAGCAAGTAGCAAATGAACCAACAAAAATAATACCTACCTATGACCTTTTTCCAATTGAATATTCTGATTCCAAAAATAAAGTAATTGAGTCGCCTGATAATGTTTAATAATGCAAAATGTGGAGCAATAATAACAAAATGAATATTTGATTGTCAGTCGAACTACCTAAAATCAAGAAGAGAGTCACATAACTATACCTGTAAATTTTTTTTAGTAATTTTGTTTTGTTATTGAAATTTTGGGAAAACTTCCGCAAAATGTAGTATAAGGCTAACAAAATCATAAGTTATGAAATATCAATCGAAATATTATGTATTTTCACATTATATCATATATACTATGTAACTAACTATACGATGGGCGCCTAGTTTAATTTGCATAAAATTAAAGATTTGACATTTCTGACATTGACATTCTAATGATATGCAAAAAGAGCGCCAATTGTTGCATCAAAAATCAAAACATGTTCAAAAAGGCATTGTGCTCAGTCATTGACTCTTAGATTCGGTTACTTACCCACAAAAAGTCTTAATGCATGGCTAACCATTCTTTTCTTACATTTGGTAGGTATCACAAAAATAAAATGAGATGGGTAGACCACTTAGTAAAGTTAATGGCCTCGTTTGCTAGGCGTCAGTAATAGAACAAAATTGGTTTGGCAAAGGAGAAAAATAAAAGTCGGTGTTCGGTTTATTTTAGTGTTTCTTATAAAACGGAACAAACAAAATGCGTTGCCTAATAGTAAGGCGACACCGTAGCCTTTATTTTTGCGTTTATACATGTATTTAACTTAAAAAAATTAAAAACAACATATTGATAGATCATTAATATGGCCACTAGTGGTTCACACTTCAGACACTTATTTACAAATTGTCTAATGACAATACCACATTAACATCACAAGAAATTGGGTAGGTAGAGCAAACATTCTCAGAATCAAGATTAGAGAACGGATGACTAAACTTGACATTGACATAAGCGAGGTATTATGTAATTTGTGTCCCAGCCTTATTTATGATGACAGTTCCGGTCTCGGTATTACCAATTTTTTTTTTAATTACATAGCTTACTTTTTAATTTTGTTTGCATTTATATAAAGCTGTGTATGCAGCGATTTTAAATTAATATTATTGACTTTACGTGAGGAATAAAGAATGCTAAAGCCATTTATCATTCTTGCCATGTTTTTTGAAATTCGTAGATTAGGAATAAAATTCATTAGTCACAAAAAACGTTCCAACCTACGTTCCTACAAATATTCTCTTTAATTGCTCATCACATCACTGATGACATCATCGCTCTAACTTTACGATTTCAAGAAAAACAGCTTTTATGCTCTTGCATTCTTGGTTAGATCACTATTTAAGATATTCATCTACTTGCATAAAATATACACCGCTAGCGACAAAAAAAACATAAAATAACAAGGAAACATGAAAGTTTTCAAAAAACATTTTTTTGCACCTCTCTGTACATAAACGTGTAACTCATAAAATATGTTTTATGGTAGAATCGGTTATTGTATGTATTTCGCTTCACTTTATGTTCCCTTCCCTAGAGTAAGTTTTCTATTTAGTAGTTTGTTCAGTAATATTGGTTCTTACGACCCAAAAATAGGCAGAACCTATAAAATTCTACTTAAAATTCTCAATAGCCCGCATAGTCGCGTGAGGATGTTACATGGTGCCTAATTACGTCATTCGCGACAACAAGCACACGGTCATAGTGTCAAGGCTACAAAAACTTGGAGTATTTAGTCTTATTATTATTTTTAATTTTAATGAGTAAGAAGGTGGCACAGGACTGAGCTGGAGCCGCAATAGAATAGAGGAGGGCTTCTATTTAGTACTCAGCAGTGGATGCTCAATGACAACTTACAAATGCAACTGCCTTAGTTGGATATAATTTTTACGCTGCGACCGCAGCATCCTTAAAAAGCCGAGGATAAAATAATTAGGTAAATAAACGTATGTATTTAACCACGGTTAGAAGTTAAAAAACATATGTATGTGTACCTAAATATTCGTCGATTTTGAAATGTTTATCGGTTTGACGCTTTTCCTATAGGTACATTTCGTATCAAAATACCTGCGCGTTATTGACATTAAATCGTTTGTGATATTACTATGTGATACCTTAACTGCCTTAGTTGGATATAATTTTTACGCTGCGACCGCAGCATCCTTAAAAAGCCGAGGATAAAATACTTAGGTAAATAAACGTATGTATTTAACCACGGTTAGAAGTTAAAAAACATATGTATGTGTACCTAAATATTCGTCGATTTTGAAATGTTTATCGGTTTGACGCTTTTCCTATAGGTACATTTCGTATCAAAATACCTGCGCGTTATTGACATTAAATCGTTTGTGATATTACTATGTGATATGAGCAGGTGCAACACAATGGCAAAGTCAAGTCGATCTGATAGCGGAAATCGATCATAAATCGATTCATATGATCAGTCATGCGTGAGAATATGTGTCAGTGGAAGACAGGTTAAACACAGTCTTATAAAATGTGTTGTGGTTATTCATTTTCGATGATTTGCGTTCAAAAGTCACATCAAGGTAAATCAAAACACAAAAGTTTTTTATAAGGTATCCCGTTATAAATAACTTTTGTGTACAATTCATAGATTATTTAGATTAGATTTTTGTCGCAGTATCTTTATTTTCCAAGTTATTTATAAAGTAATAGGTAGCCGTTAACGGAAAACGCGGGATACCTATATTTTACAGGGTAGATAGTAAAATGTTATTGTTACTCCAAAAATTGCACATAAAACAGCTTAAGTATAGTCAGACATGTCAAGTGGCAGGTTTATAAATTAGGATTAGGTCACGCGAGCTTCTAAATCGCTAGGGTTAGGCTCAATCGAGGCCACTTTAAGGTCAATGTCAAATATATCTGACATTCTTCGTTTTACTTTTTATGTTACGTTTTAAATACTTAGTTAAAACTGAAGCGATAGGGACATAAATAACAAAGTCGAAACTAATCCTAAGAAGCCATAAAATACTGTTTCAGGTCAACTTGCATGCATGTAACACAAAAAAAAGAAACAAGTAGGTATACAATCTTCTATATGGCCAGTTGTCTTTCACGATAAAATTAGAAGTGTTTTTAAAATTAACAACATAAATAAACACTTATATGGTAAACTGCTCATTGATAAAATTGTGTCATGCTTAAAGTATGTTAGCGCCCTTGAAAACTCACCAAGATAAACAGCGTAGCACTTAACTTTTGATATACCAACTCATTTATAATTCGAATACCTATTAGTTATAGATTTATGTAAAACATAAATAAATATCTACTTACCTCGAAGCCGTACATAGATAAGTAAACGCAAATCTTACTATAATGAAAAACATGTTTGAAGAGTTCGATCAATGTGACGGTCTTGTCAAAAAATTGAGAAGTAAAAAATACTTCATCATCATTCTTATTAACATTATAAAAATATACAAAATCTTTAATTCACACAAAACTAACAAATAATTAATAAACAATTACTAAATATGTGACATTATTGGCATTCTTATCGATCAAGACCGATCTCTACAAGTACAAGTACCTTGTCCCTACCAGATAACCTTGAAAAACAACCCAACAACCAGTAGAATACATTATTTTCATGAAAATACTAAAAACTAGTGCTTTAGTTCCGCTCTGAACGTAAATGCATCGTATCACCTACATAGCAATTTGGTCCGATGACGAAATACGTCCGTTTTCAGTTGCGCGCTTACTCCCGCGGCCGGTCGACGCGACGTTTGCCGCGCTACCGAACGAACGCGAATACGAAATTCAAAATCTGAATATTGTGTGCCAGTGTTGTTTTTATTTTTTATGAAAGAAGGTGGTTTGTGATTTGTGCTAAAAGTTCTCACTGTGGATTTTGTTTTCTGTTTTGTTCATTCGCCGACTTATTTTATAATCGGCTATCTTTACGACTTACAATGGTTTAATCTAAAGTTTTGTATACAAAAGATAACGTAGCGGCTCGCGAAATCGTCGCACAGATACGATTTTCTTTTAAATTGTACAAGTCAATTTAAATTTGACCTTAACGGCGTATTGCGAAAAATAATTACTCTTACAAATAATCATTCAGTAGTTTACTTTGACACTACTTCGTGTTTTTTTTATAAATGGCAAATAATAATATGTCGAATACAGTCTTACGTAACTATACTTACCTAACTATTTGGCTCGGTATGCGCATAAAGATCTCAGATTTTATTGATATTACTTTTTCTGAGTGAATTTTCGTCAAGATTTTTCTGTCGGTTTATTCGGCCAAAAGACCAATAGTCATGACTGTGTAGAACATACATAGCTAGGGTACAGATACATACTTAATTTCTTTATCTGCTGCTGATAATTTTTTATTGAAGAGATATCTGAAATCAATTTTGCATCAAGTCATGTAGGCCTCCCCAAATGAGCGCCGCCGTAGCGCTCTGTCTTGCAGCCTAGCTTGCCGCATCCGGCATCTGCCTATATGCCATCATACGGTATGGCTATATGGTATTATATTTATTACCTGCCTTTTTTGCCAGAGATATACATTTCTAACTCTATCACTGGTAGGTTAACTGATTATACCTAAGGTCAAGGTGAAGGTGGAATATATGTATTTAAAAAAATCATTCATAAAATACTAAATCTTGTTTCGGACGTAGCTTAAGTACAATCGTCGACATTTCCCGCGTCGTGTTCTCGAATGATGTCATCTTTAGGCGATAACTGTTTCCGTAAATATTTATAAAGTTTGTATCGCTTTGGTCTAAGGTTTACTTGTTAGGTCTCGAGGAACCTCGGCCACGATCACGACATGAACTCACGTACGATGCTTCTAAGTCTTTTTACTTATAAATATTTTTGTATTTTTTTGTCAGTTGTTTTTGGGTGACCTATCCCTTTGCAAACAATAAATATCTAATTTCTATGTATCATAAAAAATATCCATCTATGTAATGTATTGTATTATGTTTATCAGTTATCTAGTACTAGTACCCATAACACAAGCTCTGCTTAGCGTAGGACTAGATAATGTGTGAATAGTCCAGCATTATTTATTTTTAATTATAAAGTCCAGTACCTATAATATAGCCCCAACTCCAGATATGAGAAATCAAGCTAAGTTATACGCTACAATAATAATAATAATAATAATTTAGATTAACTTCTCAAAGGGCCTCTGTGCTGTTGGCTTCGGCCCCACGCAAGCCTTCCAAAGGACCGGGTCACTTTATGGCCCGAGATCATGGTAAATGAGAGACATAATAATAATACTCTCGCTAGGAAGTTGGATCAAGGGCCAGATCCAGAAGGCGGTACTCTTGGACTCGGCTGGTATCGTCAGGAAGTTCCTTTCTCTGCAGCCCTAGTCACCGGCCGCTTGAGCCTAGCTTCGCGGTCGGTGATCTACCGTTTTGATATATTTTTTCCTGTAGAATAGTTTTATAAAACTTTATTGTATTTTCTATAGTAAAAAATGTATTTTATACGAGAATTTTAATAAATGAGTGTATAATAATAATAAACCCTGCAAATTATGCATTATTCTTATCCTCGTGCCAAGTGCCTTGTAACCTTACTGGGTCATTGAATTAATAAGGTGACACGACTACAGACAGACAGACAATCGCCTTATGGAGAGAGTGATCAATCTCAATTTATTTGATGTTATACTTCAGTCTAATAACTAGGTACCTACCTACATAAACAGTTCAACCGTTTAGTAAACCGTTCCAGTTAGGAATTCCATGGAATTTAATACAAATAATATAGAGGAAAATTCAACAATTTTCTTGATTCTGTAACCAAAAACTTAATCTATGTGTGAGTTGATAAAGCATATAAATTCAGTGCTTTGACATACACAAGCGCGTAGGTATAGGAATTGAGACTAATTTGTTAGATTTTTTTTGTGTACACCTCGTTTGTGTCTACTATCATCTAATAATGTAGACGCCTGAGTAAAGTCTGTAAAATAATACAACATTTTGAGCAACCATAGATTACAACTTCTTAATAAACAAAATGGATTGTCATAAAAAATCGAATCGATAAAGCATTAGGACATGACTTGATTGTCAGTCGAACTATCAAAAATAAAATAGAATCATGGAATAGGTATATTAAGTACCTTAGTACCAACCTTCTAGTGTTTTGGTGTTAGGTTTCGGTCAACTTTAAAAAGTTAGACAAACCTTTTTAACTCAAGAGAACAAGAACCTACTCCGTACATTTTTATTAATCCAAAGAGGTTTGCACAAAAAGTCCGATTTCATAAACCACGGCTCGTCCAACCTCTTTTCGTGAAATAACGTGTCGAATAAAATAGTAAGTTCTGATAGAATCGTAACTGCATTCACGGTTTTTGGCAGCAGGTGGAATGGATCCCCACGTGTTGCCTTGCCAGGATACGTCAGAGCTCCCTATTTTTGTACCACGCTAGCTATTGTCATCGCATTGACTTGTTCTATTTATATAAATATTATTAATTCGAAAGTAAGTAACGTTAAAGGCTGACCGGATCTCGGGGGACGGACAAAGGCTACTATTTTTTTCAGAAGCTAGTTCTTAGATCACTAGCTTTTACGAGTTGCCACGTATTTTCCATGAATAAAACAAACTTATGTTATGGAAAATAATTCGAATTTCATGAAAATGGGTTGACGTTTGAAAAGGAAGCACAATATAGAGTTAGTTACTTTGGCATTTATGTATATTAATTAATATCTGGTTTTCTTTCATAGTATCTAGGTCAAGTTTTCGTTCATAATTTTGTTTTCGTAGTACGTACTCGTAAATCTAAAGGTTATTGTTTGACTTCGTGTTTAGTTCTTTTGTTACAATAGTAATTATATTTTATTACTCTTCCAGTGGTCATTCATTATTTTCTATTGTAAATTATAAAAAGCTTACTTCATCTTTGTTAGAGTTATTGGCTATTATTGACTGAAAATTAGCTTAATTATAAAAATACGTACAATCAAACATACACTCTTTTCGTCCTTTATAGATATATCTCTGAAACTAGTTTAGTAAGTACATTGCTACATCAAATATGAAGTTCGCGCGATTGCAATCAGTTACGCCGATAGCTTCACTTGTATTTATTGCACTACTAAAATAAACGCAGTGTGCAAGGAACTTTCTTCGTTATCACAAGGCGTTATGGATTATTTTTGTTTTCTATACGATGTAAGTTCTTTTATTGTAGTTTTCCAATGTAGATATACTTTATTGTTCATGTTCGAAAATCGATTTTATTCCATTGGATGCAGTATTACCTACCATCGCTCGCTTTGATTTATCATCATTCAAATTTATTTTTTCTTTTTTGTTATTAGCTTTTGTATAGGTCAATAACTTTATCTAACCTTCATCATCATCATCATCATCATAGCGTCATAGCGCCCTGTCTTCAGCTTGACGCATCCAGCATCTACCTGCAGTCTTTCGCAGGTCGTCATCCCACCCTGGTCGGAGGGCGTCCTACACTACGTTTACTGAGTCGTGGTATCTATCTAACCTTGAACTTGATTAAATTAATATTATATATGGATATGACATAATAATATTTTTTTGAAAACAATTCAGTTCTTACATAATTTCCCAACCAAACATTATGTTTGTAAATCGATAAAGCTTAGTGTAATGACATTTAGCGATAATAACTTACATTTTATTGGTTCTCATTCTCAAACGAGTTTCTCAGGCGGAGTGGTTGCGTAAAAAGATTTGTAGTTTCGCTGAAAAATATCGTATTTTTAGCAGTTAATAGTGTTCGGGTTATGCGATTCAGGTCAACGGACCTATAAATTCGATGTAGATATTTTTTTAATGGTTAGCTCTTTGTTTTAAGATTTAACTATTGACATCTAGTTTATTCTTACAGCGTAACATTTATCGAATATCATTACGTGATAGATAATCTTTTAAATGTTGCCACTTCTGTAAGAATTTTTTAAGACTCGTCCATTTTATTAGTAACCAAGTCTCAATATTTGCAGAAGTACCTAATCTTCGTGTCACAGACTGATATTTAGATATGTAGATAGATAGAAAATTCTTTATTACAAATTTATATTAGAAACTATTGGTCTTATCGCTCATGAGCGATCTCTAACAGACAACCATGTATGTTTAACTTGGTGTAATTTATAAAAACTAGCTTATGTCCGCGGCTTCGCGTACGCTTTCCCGGGATAAAAAGTAGCGTATGTTTATCTGGGATACGATCTACCTACCTGCAAATTTCATTGAGATCCGTTCAGCCGTTTAGGCGGAACGAGGTCACAATGTTTGGATGTTTAGATGGATGGATGGATGTTTGTTACATCATCATGCACAAAACTACTGAATGTATCAGATAGGAATTTGGATTGATTTAGTTCTCCGCTTGGAAACATAGGCTACGTTTTATCCCATAAATATATAAATAAATTTTAACGTTTCCATAGAAACAACGCATGCGAAGCCGCGGGCAGAAACTATTTTATAATATTAGTATGGATAAAATAAACAATAATAAGGATAATGTTACATTTTGACATCACCCAGACCTTGTACGTGATCAATGGACTAAAATTCTGAATGATGTAACTATGAGTCTATGACTAACACTTGCCGCTAAAAGAGCTCTACATAGAAGACTCTAGATCGAATAAGAATGAATAAATAAAAAGGTCTATACGTAAACACATATAAGACCTTATTATTCTTATTCGTAGAGATAGAAAGAAAACAATTAATTATACCACACAAAACTGGAAACAATAGATCATATATACAGAAATAAATAATTAGAATAGAGGAAGTATAAAGCGAGTTTGTGGAAATCGCTCAGGCTTTTGACTCTGGCATTATGCAAATACTAGGATTTAGCAGACCACTCTCTAAAAATCTATCTCATGATTCATCTAGCTAGATTATTTATTGTTGACATTTATATTTACTTTTCACTTCTTCCACTAGTGGACAAAAAATTGAAGTGAACAGTAAAATAATTTTATTTGATAATAATTTATATATAAAATATGACTTGTCTAAGTGCTTATTTTGTAAGCCTAAAGAAATAAATGATTTTTTACTTTACTTTACTTTATTTTTACTGAAACTTGATCATGATCACAGTAAAACCTTGAATTTTGCTTTAAATATTTTTAAACTGAGCGTAAGTTTAAAAATATTCATAGCAAAATTCAAATCAGAACACATAATTACATGTACTATTTTAAAAATAATAATATTAATAAACGCGATCAATACCCATTACAATGGTACCTACTTTTTTTTTTTTTTTTTTTGCAATTTGAATTTAGCTCCATTTATATTTAGTAAAGGGTTACCCCAAGGAAACGCAATGGGTCCTCTCATTTTTTGACGACCGATGTGGCGCGGTGGGCGTAGGTCCGCTTGCGACGCAGGAGGTTTCGGGTTCGATTCCCGTCTCGGAACAATTGTGTGTACGATCTGCAGATATTTGTTCCGGGTGTTCTGGTCGTTTTCTATATATAATAAAAAATATCTATGTAATGTATTGTATTATGTATATCAGTTATCTAGTACCCATAACACAAGCTCTGCTTACCATGGGGCTAGATAATGCTGTGTGAATTGTCCAGCAATATTTATTTATTTATTTTGCATTTTAAATGAAGCGTAAAAAGTTATGATTTTTACTTTCCCTCATAAATCACGAAAGAATTTCCAACTTTTCTATTTTCTTTGATCCATTTAACGCATTGTTGGTTATCGGTTTTACGATAAGTAGGCAACATGCCCACTGTATGAAAGTTACAATTACCCAGTACTAGTGAGAAAATCTTCTAATTTTTTTATTAAAATCATGCAATATAATATGTAAAAACATCGAGTATAAGGGCAGCGTTTGGGAATCTACGTCAAGTCTTCTCGTCATCCATACCGCCATGCTTGAAAACGAAAATTTGCAATCAGTGCGTTCTACCCGTCATGACTCATTCATGACCTACGGAGCTGAGACGAAGGACACTCAAAGTAAGGCTAGTCCACCAGTACAGTCCACCGATGTGCAGAAGTAACACTGCAGTGGACCAACATATCGTAGGCTGATGATGATTCAGAAAATCTTCAACATCTGTATGGAAGTCTTTGATGCTTGCCAAATGGAACAATATATAGGTATAGAAGCGGATTAGTTTCTGGCATAATAGCAATATTTCAGTTAACTTATTACAAAACGGAAACGTTAGTAAATACATTTTAAATTAGTGAACGGAACTGGTGTTTTCACATCTGTGACGCTTCAAACTTTGTGTATCTAGTTTCTTTAAATTTTCCTTCTCTATGCGCACGAACTACATATTTAAATCTCATTTCACTAACTCTTTTCGGTAAAATTATGCAATTTCCTCCACTTCTCTCTTATTAATGCGGTCTCTTTTACTTCTTCATACGACATGACAACAGCTTTCTCCTTGATCTTCTTCAATAGCATACCTACATCGATTTTTTTTGCTAACCATAACCCCTAAATTAGGTGTAGTATACTCTACATAGCTTACTAGTAAAACAAACGTACCAAACCTTAGTTGAGAATACCGTACCCAGACCCATAGACAAAAGCAGTACCTGCCTACCGCAATATACTCCCCTAGCTAAAGAATTATAAATAAATAAATAATGCTGGACAATTCACACAGCATTACCTTGCCCCATGGTAAAGAATTGTTACGTGAATCGTGTCAGAGTGTCAAGATTAAGCGGCCAACGCTCTCGGAGGGTGCGCGCGCAACCGCTATCAACCCTCCTCTCCTCCCAGTATCGAATACGACAGCCAACTCAGGCTTCATAACCTCAAAGCAACCTACCTCGGAACAGCTGTTCGTAAAATCATTGTAATACTCCGTAATCATCGGGACTCTAGACTTTGGTGCCAATGGCAACCCAGTAGGAAGCGCCATTACGAAATGATTTAAATTTAGAATAGTCTAGTATTTTGTTCGGTTTACGGTTTTTTGGCGTTCATTCAGTTTTCAGCCAGTCACGTCTACGTGTAGATGTGTTCTTTTTCTGAATTCCTCGATTGTTTGATTTTTCTTTCTACTAAAGAGTTTAGTTATTTTATTTATATATTTCTTTCAATAGGTTACATTTTAGAAGATAAATTAAGTGATATTAGACAATATGTGGACATTGTGTGAACCATGTTAGTGTGTGTAAAATAAACATTTTTAAGTGTGTTATGTGTTAAAAAGTTGTGTTAAAATGGAGGAGTATGAATATAACTTCGCTTACGAGTGCCGGGTTGGTATTATTTTATACATTAATAAATAAATTTCACAAAAAGCAATTTTAAACGTATCTATGTTATGGATACAAATGCAGTGTCTGCAGTATGACGCAGTTGAATTTTTATGCAAAATGTTCTCTGAAAATATTCTCATCATAATGAATGCCGTTTGAAAAGAGAACACTAAAACCGGCTCGTTATTTTGCATATTGTTTGTTCAATATTCTGTCCACGTGATCGCACTATATTAAGCGTAAATAATATAAGGGGAATCTCTGTGGCATGACAACCCCTACATAACACAAAAGTCACCCCTTTGGTGAGATTTTATAAATTGAGCCGAAATGTTCAATCGATAAAGTGGAAATTGGTTTCTCAATAGGTTTTGATGATTAGGGGCCGGTTTTTTTTTGACAACCGTGGCGCGGTGGATGAAGGCCCGTCCGTAACGCAGGAGGTTGCGGGTTCGATTCCCGCCTTGGGATAACTGTTGAACTGCAAATATGTATTCCGGGTATTCTTGGCATTTACTGTGTTTGGTAAAAAATATCTATGTGCTATGTAATTTATTGTAATACGTATCAGTTCAATCGTTTGGTACCGGGGTCAGCCTGACATTTTTAATCACAATCTTTGTCTACACGAGTTATACCGACTACTCAACCCAGCGCTTATAATGACAATAGTTTTTAATCTGCATAAACGTATTGCCAATATCAAGAATATTTAATTTTCGATGACAACTTGGCGTTAGGGTCATCTCACACCGAGACGCGACTCGAAGCGACGCGCGACGCTGCGCCCACTTAGATCCAAATTATAATTGTATTTACTACACAAAAAGGTACAAGTTTAGTTGACATAATAATGAGAACTGGCCGCGTTGCGCCAATTTGTGTCTTTTTGCGTCGTTAATAAAATAATATTTTAAATGAAAGTGCACGCAACATCACGTCGCACGCGTCTCGGTGTGAGCTGATCCTTATGAGAGGGAAATAGATGAACTATCTATTTCAATTTTGCCTTAAATTCCTGCCGTACTCTAGCTAGTCTGTAGGTACATTACATGCTACATACACACACATACATATTACGTAGTATTCTTCAAGCAAAATTTTACAAATTCAAAATGTTTTGCAGCGTCTCGTCGAGGCAATGGCACCTCGATCCGCGCGGTCATTCCGTCAAGAGTTCAACATGCAAGATTTGACGACGGAGACGACCTACACTACGCACTATACCTCTGAAAAGTGAGTATTTATTTCGTTCATTCTTACAATCAATTATTTGTAGTCATTCATTCATTTGTTCATAATTATTGCGAAGATAGATGTTATTTTCTTTAGCTGTTCATGTTTTTAAATAAACATTTTACCTCCAACACAGATACGTCAGGTCGTCACAAACCACAGAGCTCGACGGACAAGCACCGACCAAATCAATAGCCAATGGCAAACCGCTAAACTATACAACGAAAACAATAATCTCTGAAGACGACAGACCAGACGTAAGAAAACTAAAACGAGTCCACCGAATGTACGAAGGACCGAATATCATAGAATCCAGAGGTATAGTCCACCCTGAGACCAAAGAGATTCTCACTGTAGGTCAAGCTATTAGCATGAGAATACTCGATGTACGAACGGGGAGGTTACTATCATCCCCAGAAACGAGACAAACCATGACGATAGAACAAGCAGCTAAGGAAGGTCTCATCGACCCTAAACTAGCTGCAAGACTGACAGGACCATGTGGAATGACAGAAGATGGAAACGAAGTCACGCTACTGGAAGCAATCCAAAGTGAACTTTATGACGCAGAACAAGGAGTATCAGATCCCGCGGAGAAGAGGATCAAGGTAACTGTTGAAAGCGAGAGACCGAGCCAAGGAATGAGTATATCAGATGCTCTAACATGCGGTCAAGTTGATTTGCAAAGAGGTCTATATAGGCTACCCAGCGGATGTTACATTACTATCTCTGAAGCTTACGAACGGGGCTACCTCATTTACAAAGAGATTATCAAAATCAAATCGAGTGCTCTGTCTCTATCCGACGCAATCAGTCAAGATCTTGTTGACAATAGTGGTTGGATACTGGACAGGAATTCGGGTGATAGATTCCAACTAGATGTAGCTATAAATAATGAATTGATAAACCCTAACGTTCGCGAGATCGTTGATCATAAAAAAGACACCAAGGTCACGCTTGCTGAAGCTATAGAGAAGAACATTATTAATACGAAACTTTCAAAATACGTCCATAACGTAACTAAAGAAAAGTTCTCTTTCAAAGACGCAGCTGCCAAGGGATACATTCGTAAACCTATGACTCTTAAAGACGTTTGTGATCATAATCTTATGACTAATGATAGTAAAATACTGTCTCCAGCGAATAGCGCGCCACTTAACCTGCTTGAATCAATTTCTGCCGGTGTTCTTGATAGCGATAACGTTAAATGTATTACGGAAACTACAACAGGACAGCTTCTGACACTGACAGAAGCTATCGGTGCTAAAATAATTCTACTGGATAATAAATTCCGCGATAACTTAACGGGTGAAATTTGTACTATTCCCGAAGCAGTAGATAGAGGTCTTATTACCTCAGTATCTCAGAGGTCTATTTTCGATATTGACGGTTTCAGGGATCCCAAAACAGGGGAATTCGTTTCGTTTAATATTGCACTTAGTAAAGGATATCTCAAATATGCCAACGGAGAGACGTTCCTAAAATCAGAAAGCGGAGATTTTGTATTCTTAGAAGACTGCACAAAAGTGTCAATTGTTAGGCCTGAAGTTTTAGAAATGTTTAATCGTAAAATAGGTATTTATGAGAACGGTAAAGAGCTTTCGGTTTTAGACGCGGTGTTCAAAAATATTCTCGACCCGAAAACTGGTCATTTACTAGACGGAACCACTAAAAAACCTATTCCATTCAACAAAGCTGTAGAGATAAACATGATTACACCAGAAGGTGCGGCTTTGCTGAACTCCCTTCTGAATATAACGCTGACGTTGCAAACTGTGACGAAGACTGTCAAGCGTTACGTCACAGTGACCAACACCAGCTCTCAACAAAGATCTGAGACTATTGTCACATTCGCAGAAGCTATAAAGCGAGGTTTGATCGATGAGAATAAACAAACGTTTATGGATCCCTCAACTGGCACAATTATGCCAATACAGCAGGCTTTAGATCAAGGAATGCTAGGAGTTGAACAAAACGAACCTAGGGTGGTTCAAATTTCAGACCGCGTCACCAAAAAAGACTTAATACCCGGGCAAGTCGTAGAACTAAAAATTACAAAGAAATCTTTCTTCAAGGACTTGCCGCCAAGTCCCGAGGGCAAAGTTCAACGTGATAGCCGTCCAGAAACTGTAAAGAGCCCTGACTATACATTACGTGAAACGATACCTTCTCGTGAAGGATCTATTCACGAGACTAGGACAGTTACAAAACAATCCGTCGTTTCCGAACCATCTGTCACTTCGTTAACGATCAAAAAGAACACAATAGAGCTACCGCGCGGTGGTTGGACACTCAAAGACGCTATACAGCAGAATCTTTTCGATCCATCAGTTGGTTTATTCACCATTCCCGGTACCGACAGAGTTATGGACCTTGATGAGGCGGTTAAACTTAACATCATAAACCCAGACTCGGCTAAAGTTAAAGATCCCAAATCAAAGAAAGAATTTTCACTAGACAAGGCTTTAGATATTCGTGCGATAGATAACCAAGGTCGTTACAAGCACGGAAAAGTATTGTTTACAATGACCGAAGCTATCGAACGCCAGTACATTGTTCTTATAACAATGTCGACTACCACGTCATCTCAAAAGGTAATCACTATTACTTCTGTAGCAGGAATGCCGGATAAAATGGAAGTGTCCGAAGTATTTGAAACGCCCGTGGAAACGGTTACTGATGAACAATCAGCATTAGAACCTGTGCAGGTATTGCCAGGCGTCATATTTGACCCCGCCACTGCGTTGATCATTTCTACAACCACTGGTGTATCTGAAAACATTTTAGAAGCTGTAGACCGCGGTGTGGTACCATCTAACACGGTCTCGGTTATGGATCCCAAAACTGGGAAACATATTACCTTGAAACAAGCCTTAGACAAAGGAATTGTAGACAAACAAACAGGAGAGTACAAAGACAAGTCGGGTAAGAAACTGACTCTTGTTGATGCTGCCAAAATCGGTTTAGTCGCTGTAGTAGGTGCACCTTTAGTAGCAGCTTCCAAAGTAATTCAGCTTGTGAAGAGTACAATGGTAGTTGATCCCCAAACCGGAGAGAAACTGCCAATGGAAGTTGCTTACGAAAGAGGTTTGGTTGATCAGGCGACGTACAAAAAATACGAAGATTCCATTAGGGATAAGACACCTGAGAGTGAAATCTATAGGGAAAGTCAAATTTCTAGCGACACTGTGACCTTCTCTCAAGTTATAACTAAGTCATTCCCAACTAGCACAACGACAATCACTTATATCACAGATCCGAAAAGCGGAAAAGAGATTCCTATTGAAGAAGCTTACGCTAAGGGTATGATCGACCCAGACACATTCAAACAAATTAATAAGGATCAAAGCCTTGGATCAGTAACTGTTTCTAAAGTAACAACCACAACACCGTCCTCATCTAAAACCGTCACGGTGGTAGTTGATCCTAACACTGGTGAGAAACTACCCATTGAAGTAGCTTACGAAAGAGGTCTTATTGACCCTGTTTCGTACAAAAAGTATGAGCTTTCTGTTAGAGAGAATACGCCTGAGAGATCTACTGAAACAATCACAATGATTGTCGATCCGAAAACTGGTGAGCAATTGACGATAGACGACGCTTTTAAGAGAGGACTAGTCGATCCTGAGACATACAACATTTATAAACAGTCAAAAACTATCAAAGCTCTTCCAGGAGTCAGTAAATCAGGTACTTCTACGGTAACTGTTTCTCAAGCGACAGCTAAACCAATTTCTGTTGGTGCAGCTGTTTCGGAAGGTTTCATTACCGTGGAGTCTATTCAGAACAGTCTCTCTTTTGATAACAGGAAAGTACTCGAACTTACTTCACACAAATCTAAGGTCCCTATTGACGTCGTTCAGATAAATAAAACTTCTCCGTCCGAAAAACCGAAATACAAAATCAATATTGCTAGGGAAAGTACTCCAGACACACAAGTGTTAGAAACGAAACCAATAGTCCTTCAGAAGCTGAGGAAGCGTGTAGTAACACCTCTTGAAGCTGTTGAGAAAGGTCTCATTGATAAACAAACAGCTAAGATACTTGAAGCAGTGAGGGTCTACAAAGACGAAAACGAAGGTCCGATTACGCTTAACAAGGCTATAGAAATCGATTTAGTCAAAGAAAATAGCGGTAAAATCGTCGACCCAGTACACGGTGATGTTGTTACCATCAAAGAAGCTCTCAAGAGAGGCATCTTAGATGGCGAAGGACAAGATGAAGTATTGATTCCTTTGGCTAGGAGCCTATCCATACCCGAAGTCCTTGAACAAGGCTTGCTAGACCCAGCCACTGGAAAAATAATTCATCCTGAGACTGGCAACCTCCTGTCATTGAGGGAAGCAATTATTTGCGAAATTGTTGATCCATTGTCTTCCATCAACATTGCACCTTGTAACAAAATAACCCTTGCTGAAGCCATAGAGAAAAACATTATTGATGGTGAAAAGAACACAATAAAATCTAGCGAAGGCCCTCTTTCCCTTATTTCAGCTGTGAACGTACACGTGTTCCCTGATACGGAACAAAAAAAGCCTGTTGAGGATATACCACCAGCAGCAATGACACTCAATGTTGCTTTAAAGAAGAATCTCATTAATCCCCATACTGGAGAAATTAAACACTTGCTCACGGGAGAAATTGTACCCATAGGTGAGGCCATAGAAAAAGATAGAATTATGGCTATTCCTTATCCTCAATCTGAAGAAACAGTATCATTGGTTGAAGCTCTAGACAAGGGCATCGTAAATCTAAAACATGCTACATACACTGACCCCAAATCTAAGGAAGTCATTACAATCGAACAAGCTTTAGAAAAAGGATTGCTGGCTGTTAAGCCTGTCAGTGATGATATGCAGGCTAGCGGCGTTGTAACGACAATCACTGAAACCTTCTCATCACAGCATACAATTACCACAAAAATGATTGAGTTGCTGGCTGATTACGTACTAATTAATTCAACCGAAGTTCAAAACACTGTAACTGGTGTAATAATGTCAATAGAAGAAGCTCGTGCTAAGGGCATAATTAGAGACGAACAAACTTGCAAAGAGCAATTCTTAACCAGTGATACTAACTTTAGCTTCGAGGATGCTCTGAACCTCGGGTACATAAACATAGAAAATGGTACATTTACCCATCCCAAAACAGGAGAAGTTGTAAGTATAACAGAGGCTGTCAGCACTGGTGTATTAAATACCGAAGTACCAGCAGAATCTGTTAGATCTACAACTCCAACGAAGAAAGAGCTTGAAATGTTAGATCTCAATGAGGCATTTGAGCTTTTGTTTGACGAGAAAACACAAAAGTTTAAAGATCCTAAATCGCCCAACAAGAAACTGACTTTCCAAGAAGCTCTGGAAAAGAAAATTATTAATCCCGACGCCGTTATTTATAACGTAGCAGAAGGTAAGCCAGTAACATTGAAAGAAGCGCTTAAGACCGGTTTGATTGACAAAAAAACTGGTAAACTGAAAGAACCTAAAACAGGCAAGTCAATTGACATCAAAAATGCTGCCAAGATGGGCCTGATTGCTGTAGTGGCAGCACCTGTGCTTGCTGGTATGGCTGTAGTTCAGGGAGCAAAGGCTGTTGGTAGCAAAATCATGCAACCCAAACCAGATGCGAGTAAACAAGAAACCGCCGATTCTAGACCAGTTATCAAAAGTCCACAAGTTACTGATAAATCACAAAAGACTGTAAAGTCTACTGACAAAGTAATACCAAAAACTTTTGACACCAATACTGATAAAACTGGCCAGGAACCTATTACAAAGGAGATTGTCAATAAAAATCAGTATAGTAAGCAGGTGGTTACAGAGTCTAAACCTGTTGTTACTTCAGAAAATAAAAATGTTACTGTTGAAAGTACAGTAACAACTACTGGAATAGACAAAAGTTCAGAACAACAATCGCACGAAGTTTTGACAAAGAAAACAACAGTACAAGATGTACCTGTTGGTAAGAAACATGACAAGAAGCCGGTAGTAACCGAAAAAAGTTCACCTGACCAACTGCCTGAAAATTCGCGACCAACGCAAATTATAAACGTAGAAAAGAAAATAGTTGAGGGTAAACCAGTGGTAGAAGAATACCGACAGATGACACCTGAAGGTGAAGAAATCTTAACTGTTATCAAAACAACAACATCAAAGACAGTTGAGTACGATACTATCATATCAGAATCTTCCGATGTTACTGGATTACCCACATACCAATCAGCTATGAAAACAATCTCAGAATTTCAGAAAACTGATGCAGATAGTCATACAACTTCTAAACAACCAGAAGTGCCTGCACGTAAAGACAAAACTAAGCCAAAGGACAAATCAAGCAAGACAGCTGAAAAAATCGTTGAAGGTATCCCAGTTGTACAAGAATTTAGAGAAACTACTCCTGAAGGTGCAGAAGTAACTGCTGTTATCAAAACTGTTGTTACTTCATCGGAACCTACAGAGTATGTATCTGAGCACAGTAGTACTGTGATAACCACAACTTCGTCTAGAGTCACTACAGTCACAGAGTTTTCACAAAACGAATCTACGTCTTATCAAGTAGTGACCAGTCCGGGCGAGACATCGGAGAATATCGACATACAAGAATACCGAGTTGATTCTCCTGACGATGATGTAGTCGACAGAAAACAATCACATCCACACGAAGATGTGCAAGAAGGCCGAATAACAAAAGATAAATTGTCAGATCAGCCTAAAGAAAAGATTGGAGATGTAGAAACCGCTAAACCAGTGGAAGTAGCACCGGGCGTGATTTATGATCCAAATACAGCAGTGGTTATTTCCACTACCTCTGGCGTAACAGATAATTTATGGGCTGCGGTGAAAGAAGGAGTGGTACCTTCCGAAAGCATTGTAGTAAAGGATCCTAAAACGGGAAAAGAAATAACACTAAACGAGGCTATTGCCAAAGGCGTAGTTAACAAGAAAACTGGAGAAATCAAAGATTTGTCAGGGAAAAAGATGAACTTTGCCGATGCAGTTAAGTTTGGTGCTCTAGCTATTGTTGGCGCTCCAATTTTGGCTGCATCCAAAGTTATTGATGTTGTAAAAAAAGCAGTGGTAGTTGACCCTAAGACTGGTGAAAAGGTCCCGCTGGATCAAGCCCGTGAGAAAGGTTTAGTCAAACCAGAAACTTACAAAAAGTTGGAAGAAACCCTTCATGTCCAAACCTCTGAGAGCTTGGTGACAAAGTCTATTGATATCGTAAAATCAATTGCTGATTCGAAACCGGGAACTAAAGTTCCCGAAGACGTTTCTTGTATGGAAGAAGTGGTCACATCTTCCACAACAACATCACGCCCAAAAAATATAAAAATTAGTGAAACAACGGAGCATGCGCCAGTTACTTCTGCGACAACGCCAGTCGAAAAGAAAACTATGGAAATACCTACTTTGTCTAAAACTACAATACATGACGGAAAACTCGTATCTGCTATGCTTATCGATGCTGAAAGACAACCGTTGAGTATGATCGATGAAATAACTGAACAAAACGTAACCAAGGAAAAATCTGAACCAATCAAACCACTTTACGAAAACATTCCCATAATAGACGCTATCGCGCAGGGCAAAATCGAACCTAAAGTATGCAGGATTATTATTAACGGTATCGAATCTCCACTAACCGTCCAAGATTCTCTCGAACAAGAACAAATCAGTAGGTTTACTCCCGTAGACGTAATATCAAAAAACTGCGTTATAGTTAGGGAATCGAAGCCAGCATATTTCGTGGCTATCTCGCACAGGCTTACCCCAGAAGAATTATCCGAGATGGGTGTCTACGATATTGAAAAACAAATATTTTTGAACCCTGAAACTGGAGCTAAAATCACATTTGAAGAACTCGTGTACGGTCTTCAAATCTTCAATCCTGAATCCATTTTGGTAAAAGACTTGACATCAAGACATGACAACTACATCTCATTCGACGAAGCTATCGCTATTCCCATTATTGACAAGACGACTGGTCACATGGTTCATCCTAAGACGGGAAAACGAGTTCCTTTCTTAGAGTGTGTTCAATTAGGTTGGATTGTTGAGAAACCTGAAGATGTTTCTATCCCAGAGCAAGTAACTATCGAATCTGCGCTTGAACAAGGATTATACAATCCGAAGACAGGGGAAATTAAAGATGTCAACACAGGTGCTATAGTTCCAATAGGCGAGGCCGTTGAAAAGGGTCTTATCGATCAAGAAACTCTTCTAATTAGAGTACCACGCTCAGATGAGGTTATTTCTTTAGGTGAAGCTGTTGACCGCGGAATAATTGAAATATATGAAGGAGTTATCACTATCATAGAAACTCGCGAGACTATTGAAATATCCGTAGCTATCCAACGTGGAATCATCACTATTATTCGCAAACCAATTTCTATTGAAGCTATAATCGTCAAAGATCTATACGAACCAAAAACCGGAAAAATAAAAGATAAAGTTACTGAACAGCTTATAAGTATTTCGGACGCTGTAGACAGAAATATAGTGCATCCGACTATATCGGAAATCAAGGATACTGTTTCAAATAAACTGGTACCGCTTTCGGAAGCACTTGATACTAAACTGATCAATCCTGAAACAGCTAAAATAAAAGACAAGAAGACTGGTAAAGACATTCCATTAGACGAAGCATTGAAAAGGGGACTGATTGCTACGAAAGCAGTCACTTTCTCATTGTTCGATGTTATTGAGTTAGGTTACTACTCCCCTGAAACCGGCAAAATTCTTAACCCGAAAACAGGTGATGTTATTTCACTGAAGGATGCTATAAAAGACAAGTTATTAGATCCGTCCGATGTCAAGATTAAGGATGATAGATCCGAAGCCGTCGTACCTTTTGATCAAGCGGTAAAGTCAGGGCTCATAGACTTAGAAAAGGGTATTCTGACTTCTCCTGCAATTAACCTCAAAGACGCTAGCGATAAGGGCTACTTGCTAAGTGATAAAAAACCGTGGACATTACAGGAAGGCTTAGTTCAGGGCTTCTATGACCCAGAAACTGGTCTTTTGACCATTAACGGTGTCACTATGACACTAGAAGAAGCTATCAAAGATGGTAACATCGATCCTAAAGCTTTGACAGTTAGAAACTCAGTCACTGGAGAAATTATTTCCTTAGCCGATGCTATCAAGATAGGAATAATTGATTCGAAAGAAGGAAAAGTTAGGGATCCTCTTCACGGTGATAAAATCTCTCTTACTGATGCGTCAGAACGTGGTCTTATTGTACCCGCTAAGAGAAAACTCAGTCTTCCTGAGGCAGTTTTCAAAGGTTTTTACGATCCTAAAACGGGAAAATTCTCGCACCCTCAGTGCAAAGAAAAAGTTCAGACAGACAGGGCTATAAAGAAGCGAATGATCGATCCGCAATCGACGTTAGTGCACGTAGCTGGCAAAGTTATCCCATTCGAATTCGCGGTAGATAAAGGTATCGTAGATGGTAGAACAGGAACCATCGTTCTTGGCCCGGAAAAGATAGATTTCCGTGAAGCGTTCGAAAGGGGTATACTAGTAGAAGTTCGCAAACCACTTTCCCTTATGGAGGCTCTCGAAAAGGGAGTTTATAACGAAATCACCGGGCTGTTTATGGACCCGCAGAGTGGTAAAAAGTACACTCTTGCTGAGGCAATCAAGATGAATTTGATTGATCCCAATTCGGTTCATATACGCGACAATAGGCTTGGAAAGTGGGATAAGATCACACTACCAGAATCCTTAGAAACCGGAGTCATTGACGATCAAACAGGTAAAATCCGAAACATCAACAATGAGAACGAAGAAATAACTTTACGTAGAGCGTTTGAGATTGGCCTGATTGTAGATAGTAAGGCACCGATTAGTTTACAGCGAGCGTTACATCAAGGTCTATACGAAGACAGCACTGGCAAAATTATTGACCCGGCTACAAACCGCAAGATAACCTTACATGAGGCTATCAGAAAGTCTATCATTAGTCCCAAATATCTTTGCTACTTCGATAAGAAATCTGAGAAACCATTGACGTTAGCGGAATGCTGCCGAAGCGAAATCATTGACAGGAGGAGTGGTAAATTCCAGGAACCTGGTTCAGAGGTTCTGATCCCCCTTTCGGAAGCTATGAGCTTAGGGCTGATCGTTGATATTGAAAGTGCAGGGTTCACTTTGTACGAAACACTAGCTATGGACATGTACAATGTCACCGAACTCGTATTTGTACATCCAGTTACGGAAAGAAAAATAACGCTGAAGACTGCTATTGCAGAAGAATTAATCAACCCCCAAACTTCTCTAGTCAAACACATTCCTACAAGCAAATACATGAAACTTACTGAAGCTATAGATACCGGTATCATTGATGAGGAAAATAACGTCTACAATCTACCAAACGGAAATCAAATTAACTTCTATGATGCCAAACATCGCGGTCTTATTGTAACAACTAAGAAAAACTTGAGCCTTGAAGAAATTATTAGGAACGGTCTATTTAGAGCAGATAACGGTAAAATTGTTGATCCAAATACAAACGAGTATATTGATATAAACAAAGCAATTGAAATAAACCTTTTGAATCCCGATTCTACTGTCGTAAAAGATAGTTTCACTAACAAATACAAGCCTCTGCCACAAGCAATACAACAAGGTGACGTGGATGTCACTAAGGGCAGGGTTCTTGATACTAAACTAAAGAAGACCCACAGTTTGGACATAGCTTTTGACAAAGGTCTCCTCGTTACAGTTATTCAACCTATCACATCTCAAACAGTTACTAAACGTTACGTACCCGAATCAAGTGCTTCCAAAGAGCCAGTCCTTAGAGAGTTTACGTTGGACGAAGCTATCAAATACGAATTTATTGATCCTGAAACGGCTGTTATTAAAGATCCTCATAAGAACAAATACATTCCATTAAGATTAGGTATTGTCGAAGGTATAATTGATAAAAACGCTAAGGCATCTTTTGATACCCAAAATAGGACAAAAACACTTTGCTTTGTTTTTGAAAACAGTCTTATAGTTTACGTTCGTGAACCTCTAACGTTTGAGCAAGCTGTGGAAAATGGTCAGTTGAATTTGGCTACCGCTCGGTTCACTGATCCTGTATCTAACGATGTGCTTACAATTAAAGACGCGGCCATATTAGGCTACATAGATTCAGACACTGCGCTCGTAAAAGATAATCTCAAGAAGAGGCTAGTCAAGCTTCCCGAGGCGTTCCGAAAAGGTCTTATGGACGCGGAGAAAGGTAACATCTTGGACACAGAGACGTCCAAGCTTAACTCGTTGACCGCTGCCATCGAAAGCGGTCTCCTCATGACCCCAAAGAAAAGCTTCAGCTTGATTGAAACGCTAAACTTCGGTATTTACAACCCCACCACTGGAGCTTTAAACGATCCATTTATAACCACAAGCGTTATCGATAGAAAGAGACTAAATCTTGGCGAGGCGATCAATCAAAGAATCGTGGACGCATCAAGCACTGTCGTGAAAGAACCAGAGACAGGAAAGATTTGGCCATTGGTGCAAGCTATGGAGCAGAAGCTGGTCGATCCAGTTGAAGGCAGACTCGTTGTTGATTCAAAGAAAGGCATCAAGCTTGATTTGGTCAAGGCTCTAAAGAAGGGCTACTTACTGCCAGCAGAAACTAGGGTAAGTCTAAATTCTTTCACGCTTTATTTGTTGTGCTTCTATCAAGCAAAGGTGTTGCTTTACGTTTCCTGTTTCATTCTTAGAAGGTGACCTCTAAGCGTTTGGCTTAAACCATTGGCATGGCATTGACACCCTTGAGTTTTCAGTGTCGACAATTGGGTACATGTTTTAGTGGGCAGTCACAATTTGTATTTGTGGCACATTTTCATCATTCATTCAATAGCATTTAAGTAAATTAGAATTATAGAAATCTTAAGACGATATTGTAGCCAAACACATGTTTATATTCACACAGTAAAATATCGAGTGACAGTATTAGTTTACACTTTTTTAGATCCAAAAGTAGACAATATTTGAAACAGTACCTAGATTTTATTTGCCTTTGTAATGTCTCCTAGATGCTTAAGATTAGGTTACAGCACAACAATTGCCATTTTCCCCCACTCACACTAATCGGGGAATCTGTCAATTGGAAAGCGTGCTTTACACTCATTGTACTAAGGCTCGATGTATGTTGTTTTTTATTTACAGCCGTTGCCTGCGATGCTAAGAACCCTTTTGAGCTAAATCGTGAATGCTTGCCTGTGAGGGATCATATTAACGACGATACAAAGAAACTTCACCGTCTCGCCAAATGTCTAACCTATCATAATCACTTTGCGCAATATGGTCGACTCGAGAAGCTTCTCCGTCGGCCGTAGCCGTGGCTTTAGTGTTTGCTTCCTCATTAAAACCAGTGTTATATGACTGCTGGTCGATTGAAACGATTCCTAGACTCGTTATATACTCATTCCTTGAAGCTCACACTCGGGATGCATGACCGATATGCCATGGTGTCGAGAATACTCGACACAAACACTTACAGTAATGGTAAAACTTTGAGAAACACGAACACGAGAAGGTATAATTTCATCTTACTTTACAGAGGCTTCGTTTCATCTGTTTCTATTTGATGAAATGGCGCCTTTTTTACTGTTAAAATGTACATTCGTGAAGTTTACGTGTAAATCACGTCGTTATTATACTATTCAACAATACTCTTTCAGATATCCATTCAAGGTATTTTCTTGACTTTTACTCTAACAATTAACTCTAATACAAACTTTACTTTAAGGAAACGGATTACAAACAGATTTTTGTTATCATTGCTTGCATGTTACGCTTATGCATGTTAGATTTATGTTTGTGTCGTACGCAGCAAATGTTGCTGTGTCATCATCTTCACGCTGTATGTTATTGCCTTTGGTTTCTCTACGTTGGTTCGTCTCTGCTTTTGTCTGCGTAGTGTCTATCTGTGCTTCTTTTTCAGGAACGATGCCTCCACTTATGCATGAAGTTGAGGTATCTACGTCTAACGTTATTTTACCATTTTGTAACAAGTTTCCCTACAAACACGGTTCAAAATGGTAAACTTTGTCTGACATTGTCGTCTTTTGTAAAGTTGCATCTGGAGTACTTCATTGTGCACTATGTAAATGTTTATATAAGGTCGTTATTGGAACGACTGCACTGTAGATAGTTGTAAATGCTCGACTAGTATCACTGTGTATAAGAATGGGGTGAGTGGGCACTTTTGAATATCTGTAGATTGGCATGGGCGATTAGCCGGAAGACGTTTTGGACCAATACTTCTACTAAAGAGCGCTAGTTCAATGACCTTTGTTATGTGGTCTAGAGGCTGTCCCTTATTGAACCTTTCGTCATAAAATAAGGTAAAAAACAAAGTTTACCCCACATTAGTAGACAGTTTTCTACAAATATTACACGATATCTATCAAGCTTTTTCACCAAACAAATCTTGTAGAGCCAAGACCTTTCCCACTAACAAGTAGGACCTGTAAAAAACCTCAAAAAAAAAAAAGAAAATCCATCTCGTCTTCCGGCCAGCATGGGCGATATTCAAAAGTGCAACCCATTCATTGCCCCTTCCACAAGACTAATACTGTTTTTTTCCATGTGTAGCAAGCAGTGGAAGAGAAGTACAGGCTTTGTGATGAGACGTTGAGCAAGCTGCTGGAATGGATCGCCGTGGTGGAGGATAGACTGGCTAACCAGGAAGGAGTTAAGGAGGAGTTAGATGAGCTGCGGAACCAGATCAATATTTTGAAGGTGAGATTTATTTTAAACTGAGCTATACAAACTAGAAGTATGAATAAGATATGATTCAGATTATTTATTCATAACGTTTATAATGTTACATGTGTCATTTCTTAAATTATAATTTAAATTTATAGTGACATTCCTCAATGAGCATGACCTTCGTAAGGACATGGAATTGAAACTTCCCAAAAATATTGTCACTAAATCTGTTAACCCCTTTAAAGTTTTAGAGATTAGGATCAAAATGAGTTTGATGAAGTTCGGGTTACTTCATAAAACTGGCAGATATTCTGAACCTGACTAGAATGACTTTGTTGCCCTGTCGACTCCGCCCAGTGAACAGGATATACCTCCAAACGAAATACTGTCGAAATGCACAGAAATAAGGTTAATTTTTACCAAGATTGGCAGGTATATCAGAGGTATACTCCACTACATAGTATAAAACTAAGTCGCTTCCTGCTGTCTTTAAAACTACGCAACATTTTATGCGGTTTTTTAAATAGATAGAGTTCAAAAATTCGAGAGGAATAAAATATAAACCATAGATTTTCACGGCGAAGCCGCAGGGCGCAGCTAGTTCTGTATATAGTCATGAAAGTTCAAGTCGAAAAGCTGCCTAATTCAGTTGCAGTTTATGGCAATCTTTCTTTGTTAACTTTTTTTTGCTAGGTTAATGCTACTTATTTTGTATGTATTTATTTAATAAGCTGTAGGCCTTCCTTAAAATAAATAAATAACCAATGTATGTTCTTTACTCTATTTTCAGCTCATCAAAGACGACCTAGACAGCCACCAGCGCCAGGTATCCGCCTGCGCGGACCAGGCCAAACAACTGCTGGTGTCAGGCGGTGACGTGCTCGCGCCCCACGAGGTGGCAGCACTGGAGCGCGGCGTGAGACAGCTGAAGACACGCTGCGACAAGTGTGCGGACAAATGCGATAAGATGCTGCGACGACTGTGCGCGGCGAGAGATGAGCTCGGAAAGTTCACGTGAGTACATCACAGTAGTTTAGAATCTGAAACATAGTTTAAAATGGTGATTTCTTCACGAGACTAGGCCAACAAATTGCTGGCCGCAAAATATCAAGTTTGGTTTCAGCAAATTTTTACCATAATTTATAAACCAAGCATTCGCATTTTTGGAGTAAAGCACTATACAAGCCTTGATGACTTGCTGGTCACGCTATAATGGCCTCAAGCTAAGCTGGCTATAGCCTTCAAGCTTGGTCATAATTGAAGGCCTTGGTGTCCGCGATATAAAAGCCTTGACCTTTGGTTTTGGCCTTCATTTCAGCTTGGCCATCAAGAGCTTCAATACTGAGCGCGCTGTTATGGCCTAGCTAGATACCTGCGCTTTCAGCCATCATCATCGTGGCCAGCAACCCGTCCATTACCGACCTCGTCAGTAATGTAAAACAACAAGTCTAAAACCAAAACAACATTGTTTCTTGTTAACAAAAATTAAATACAACCAAATTCCCATAATAATTGTCTCAAAGTATTATCATTATTACACAGTCTTTATTTTATTCCCACAGGAACGAACTGAACACCTTCAACACATGGATGGAATCCGCCTACCGCACGCTGGAGGAGAAAGAGAGTTCTCTCTCTAAGCTGAACAGTCTCCCCGGCCAGAGCGAGGACGTGAGAGAGTTTGTCTCTGACGTCATTGCACATCAAGCGGACCTGCGGTTTATTACTATGTCGGCGCAGAAGTTCGTGGATGAGAGCAAGGTAAATACGACCTTATGTTTAGGAAGTTAAGATTAGAGAGTTCTCTCCGAGCTGAACAGTCTCCCCGGCCAGAGCTAGGACGTGAGAGAGTTTGTCTCTGACGTCATTGCACATCAAGCGGACCTGCGGTTTATTACTATGTCAGCGCAGAAGTTCGTGGATGAGAGCAAACCATATTTTTTGGAAGTTAACATTGTATTTAATTTGTAAAATGAGTTTATCTTGTATCCTAATTTAAATCAATTTTTATAATCGTCTAATATCTCCTAGGAATTCCTGTCAATCCTGAACGAGTACCGTACCTCCCTCCCCTCCCGCCTCTCCCACGTGCCCCTCTCGGAAGGACGCGTGCGCGGGGACGCCGGCACCGCGCGCCGCAAGCACGCGGACCTGTGTGCGCGCGCGCAGCGGCTACAGGATAGACTGAGGGCGGCTAGTGACGTCAGCAATCTGTATAACGACGCGCTGCACAGGGCTAGCAAGTGGATGAAAGAGGTTAGTACTAATGCTCTGCTCTTAATTTTAAGACTGAACAACCCTGTCATCTGTGTATCACAAATAAATAAATGAATGAACTAAAATAGAAGTTGGTTACTTGGGGGGAGATTTGACGTTCGGGGGCCCCGAACAGTCACTTGGGGGGCTCATAAGTCATTTGAACAAGCATCTTGATGAAAGGTACAACACAGGTTGGGAAAGTTAGAAGAGGTAAAAATTAAAAGGATCCCTATGGTGTGAAAAATTTAGTTTTCCCTGTAAAAACACACGAGGACGGTTTATTAAAACCAAATGTATTACCAGAAACCTCTTTGACCAGCTTTATTATACTATATAATTATTTATATAAACGTAAATATTTTATTTCAGATCGAACCACAAGTACGTTCCGTACTATCCGAGCCCGTGGGAGGCGAGCCTAGGGCTGTGGAAACTCAGCTTTCTAAAGCCAAGGCCCTGCAGAACGAGATCCTGGCTCAAGGACGGCTTATTGATAATGCTAGGGATGTGAGTATGGAGATTGTTTCAAGTGCTTAGGTACTAAGCTTGAGTAGTTGGAGTGATAGACTTAAATACCTACTGAACCTCAGTGATAAATGACGTAAAATATCTGAAGTAGCTGCACATTTCTGACCGCCAAAAATACTTAGATTAGTCAAAATTAACGGTATTAGATTAGTTCTCAAATCTTGGGGTCAAAAAGCATTGCCTACTCAGTTATCAAAATGTCAACTTTATCACTTATTCAACAATACTAATCTTTCCCTTTTACAGGCATGCGACCAACTAGTAAAATCCCTAGAAGGCAACCTCACCCCATCAGAGATCCGCCATCTTGAAGTCCCGGTCATTGACCTCACCAACAACTACAGAGATTTGACTGAGGCGGTCGGTTCTAAGTGTGGGGAGCTCGAAGCTGCTTTACTGCAGTGTCAGGGCTTGCAAGACGCAGCCGAGGCGCAAGCGGCTTGGCTAGCACAGGCTGATGCTAACAGCAAGTAAGTTGTTTGTAGCATAAGTTCAAACTCAGTGAGTTTGAAGATTAAATCTTGTTGCTATTATCAGGGACGAGAAATATAAAAAGACTCCTAATCTCGCACACGAAAACGTGACTCAGAAAAAGCTCAAATTTTACGGCTATTCCCAGATGGCGCTGTCGCATAGCCGTAAAATTACCCTCTCTTTATATATCTGGTCCCTGCTATTATGGATAAGTAAGCTGTTTGTCAGCGTCTGTTTTTTGACAATCTCAGTGAGTTTGAAAGATAAAACTTTTGAGAACTATCATGGTTATTAACGCAAATGTCATTTATAACGACGGTCGAAAAATAAGAGTAGATCGGTATGTCTGCCACTAAAAATTTACTCGCAGTGCCTTCAGTTATTCTGTCATATTATGCGTATGAAACTGTGCCGAAATATTGGAAAACTCAAAAATCAATTCATGGTAAATATCCCGTTATAAAAGACTTTTGAGTTTAACGAATTATTGAGCAGCCACCATAGTAAAAAAAACTAGCTTAGCTAGTCTTAATAACACCCGTGAGTGTGCCACAAATAGAATGAAGTAACAAAAAATCTTCAAAGGAAAAGTTTTAGGCCTTTTAAAGTTACTTATAAATAAATATTGCTGGACATTTAACACAGCATCCCGAACTAAGAGTATCCGTCAGATGATAATCAAAGATCTGTGTTCAAAAACAATTTCTAACCTTCATCTCTTTCACAGGAACCAAAACAAACCCGCCTCTCTTATCCGAGAGAGACTCGACGAGCAGATCCGGGAACATCGCCTACAGCAAGGCGAACTCGACTCTCGCCGTCCCACTCTCGCCAAGCTACTCTCTTCGGCTAGAGACGCTGCGCTCACTCCCTCTAACGCGAGGATCGCTAAGAAATTGGAGCAAAGAGCTGAAGATATTTACTCCAAGTAAGTAAAAGAAGACAAGCTGAAGACAGGGCGCAATGGCGCTCATTGGGGGAGGCCTATGTCCAGCAGTGGACTGATATATGCTGATGATGATGAAGTAGAAGACCTAAAGTCTTAAGGCATAGAGTTTGGTTTGCAATGGCTGACTTACTTTCAGTTGCTCTGCTCTTGCATAGAAGCCAGCCAAATAGTAGCAACTCACTAATGTTTTATCCAGAAATGCCACGCTCATTGCACCTATGTAGAAGGTTCATAATGCCTCGAAGGGCATAACATTTCATTGATTTATATCACAAACTAAAGAGATATACACTTTATTATCTTAAACAATGTACCCATACATCGCAATGTAGTTTTATATTTAAACCCAAGTTGCCTTTCACAGATACGAAAAAATCGTCGACCGCTCAGTCAAACGTAGCCAGTTCCTTGACGAAGTGTCATCAGAGCTGGCAACATTCTCGAACCAGGCGGCGCGGCTGGAGGCTGCGTACGCGCAGCTAGCCGAGCAGGCGGACCACAGAGATCTGCAGAGAGTGTCTAATGATGAGCTTACCACCAGGCTGACGGACCTGCATCATTACAGGTGAGGGGCGAGATCATTTATTTATTGGGGGTAAAGGCATCTTGGGTCAAGACACTAGGGGTAGAGTCAAGATTCGTTTTTCAAGTCAAGACTTTAGTCAACCTTCGCATTTCTCAGCGCAGGTCTGCAAGGAAGACCAGCGCTATGGTACGATCTGCTCTACCATAGCACATGCTGAGTGGAGAACGATTTTGTCAATTTCTCTGTTAATCTAAGTTTAATTTATAAGAGTCTCTGTTCTGACAAAATAAAAACGTTTTTACTTTTATATTTCGTTATCCGCAACAGGCGTGACAACCATAAAGTCTATTTACCAAGTACCAAAATGATGAATGATCTTTGGTATGGCCCCATCTATATATAACAAACTACCGAAGTGTAGACTATTGCCATATTAGAGTTCCAAAAAAAATTAAAACTATGCTTTCTAGCAAATGTTATTATACTTAATAATTAATAATAATATAATACTATTTATTAATAATTAAATTTTAATAGGTATTTATTTTATTCCTATTAATATATTTTTAAATTTTAATTATATCTCTGCAATTTCAATTCATCTACAACTGCCTTAAAAATCTTTTTTTTTTTTGTTATTTAGCCTGTTTCGTCTTACTGCTGGGCAAAGGCGAAACAAATCTAAATTAAAAATCATTACGACATTATAAATAAGACATTGCACACCTAACAGTAGAAATATGTACATTGACACATTACACTACATACCATAATAACTACATAGAATAACCAATGGAATCTGTCTTAACAAAGTATTGAACATCATATTTTCCCTTCCAGAGACAAACAAATGCCACTACTCGAAGAATGCCTCCGCAACGGCAAGCAGCTGATCTCCAAGAAGGACGTGACAGACACGCACGTCATCAGAGACAAGATGAAGGCTCTCGAGAACAGCTGGAGGGATTTCAACACGTCGCTCGAGGAGAAACAGAAGCTGTCGAAACAGAGGGCTGATCAGTTGAACCAGTACGAGAGTTTGAAGATTCAGGTAAGAATATTGTGTGGGGGATTATGCTAACAAGAATTCGGTAAAAATATAACTAAAAGTAGAAAAATCGACAAAGAACGAAATTCGGCAAAACCCAAATCAGGCCATCATTTTTACCTTATAACTTAAATGTAATCTATCATATCAATATTTGGGCATAAGTACGGTTTGGCAACATTGTAATAACGCAAAAATGTACTTATGCTCAAATATTAAATTTGAGCATAAGTACATTTTTGCACCATCAATTTGTACGTGACACTCTGATACCATGTTACCCATTGAAATCTTGACCTCGAGACGTTTATTACCCCACGCCAGAGATTTAGTGGTCAAGGGCTAGTGCGGTTTCGGAGGGGGCTGGAGTTCAGATAAGGTTCTTGGGGGCTTAGTTACTCGACAAAGCTCATAAAGTATTTTAAATCGTACAATGCTAGTGAAATTTTTGGCCAAGACTTTTTTAATAAATAATGCTGGCTTTTTATCCTTGCGTATCTCTTAGCAAGCAGAGTCGGTTACAATACCCATATATTACATATATCTTACCTCTCCCATTCATATCTCTTTTGTCAATGCATGTTAAACCTTATCCCTATTAAAATACCGCTTATTTCCAGGTCCTAGACTGGCTGCAGTCCATGGAGAGCCGCGTGACGCGCCTACAGCCCGTGGCAGTAGACCTGGACGCTCTGAAGCAGCAACAAGACGAGCTACGGCCCTTGGCTAAGGAGTACAGGGACTTTGGAATTACTATTGAGAAGGTAAGCGAGAAAGACAGACGAGGTAGAAAATTAGTCCCTAGGTGGAGGTCAAGACACAATTGGAGGGTGTCCAGACACCATTGGAGGGTGTCCAGACACGATTGGAAGGTGTCCAGGCACCATTGGAGGGTGTCTAGACACCATTGGAGGTTTAGACCACGGTCTAGACACAGTTGAAGAGTGTCTTGACATCGGTAAAAGAGAAAAAGCTGATGCGCAGTCAATTTGATGCCGTAAATGAATATGTTTACAGTTGAACGAGGCGGGAGCAGTGTACGAGTCTCTGACTCGCGGCGAGCGCGCCGACAGCCCGCACAGGAAGAGGCAGATCTACAGCCCTACTAAACGACAAACACCTAGTGAGTATACACATATTATTATATACTAGAGATAAACCATTCCAATTAGTCTACTTTTAAGTGTCTGGGTGAGTCCATGTATAAGGTTGTCGCCGCGCCGCACGCATACAAGTAAATTTTGTGATTAAAAAAACTCGTTTTAGGTTATGGTTTTATTTGTATCTGTACTCGGGTTTCCGAAACTACCCAAACTAGCTCAATAGTAAAAAAAATATGTTCCAATTGTTAAAAAAAAAATTGTTTTATGTATTTTTGTCGTAGGTCGTACACTAGACGGACGTTCACCATCGCCCACTAAAGGGCATGGTCTGGTCAGTCCTGGATCTACACATTCCACCTCCAGCGGCTTCTCGTCAAGAAGGTCTAGCCAGGATGGATTCCATCTTGAAGGTAAGATGATAATTATATACACGGAGGACTTAGTAACTAAGTAACAGCGTATTGAATAATACCGCGGAATAGATACCTGCTCATAAAATTATTTTCACCAATTTTTTTTATTACAAATAATTTGGCGTATTTTAAAAAGCTATAATCCGACTACCATAAATAAATAATGAAAATGTGTTTTAAAAGTTAGTTTTTAAAAAAGAATCATCCATTTGACTCATTGCTAATTTAAGACTTACGAGTATATGGTTTTCTCATGGATACCATTAGCAGAACTGGACCAAATTGAAATGGAACCACAAAAAATGCATCAACTTTCAAATAAAAAAAAAACATCAAAATCGGTTAACCCTATCGAAAGTTCTGAGGTATGGTATGGTATGTGTACTCTTATTTCCGCACTTAAGACTCCGATTGGTAAGTTCTGAGGTAACAAACATAAAAAATTACAATCGAATTGAGAACCTCTTCCTTTTTTGAAGTCGGTTTAAAATATATTGGATTCTAGATCCGTTATATATCTAGTAGTAGTTTTAAAGTTTCATGTCTACAATACGCTAGGTTCTATTGTCGAAGCCACTGAACATACTAACAAGAGCCAAATGCTCACTAACACCACCCCTTGTATTAATAATACGTGGATAACGGGGCTGGTTCACTTGTAGAAATAAGTTTATTTAAGTTTTTAAAGTTAATTTTTAAGTGTTACTGTTAGTTATCCCTAAGAAAGAAAAATAAAACATACTCTCTGTTCCAGAACTGTCTCCAGTACAACAACAGCTGTCGGATGTGAACAACCGGTACAGCCTCATCGGCACCAAGCTGTCCGACAGACAGTCTGAGCTAGACGCGGTCAGGGAGGAAGTTAGACGACACTACGACAGCTTGAAGTCGCTCAATACTTTCTTGGACAAGGTAAGTGGACTAAAAGTAGTACTAGTTTTTGCTTGTTCCATGGTGTTGTAATTACAACACCATGGAACAAGCAAAAACTAGTCGTATTTGATAATTGTGTCAATTCACACGAAATACCATGGAATTAGCAAAAACTATTTGATAATTGTGGCAATTTACAAGTCGCTTAAACTAATAATTTTGTGATGTATCCAAGAGTCATGTGGTCTAAAGGAAATAAAGGACTTTGATATTTAAAACTACTTAGTTTTGACAGGAAATGTTGACATCTCTTTCAAAACTATCTAAATAAAAAGGATGGCATTTTTGGTGCTGTCAATTTTTTTTAGTTTTGACGACATATGGGTATTGGATAACTGATACATAATGGTGTACATTTTGTTAATTCACAGTTAATGTTATTCATTATTGGAAATATTCTTTTTTAATGTTTAACTATATGAGTGCGTTACCCATAAAGAAAGCTTGAGACGGGCATTGGCAGAATTGCGTCAACCCAGACGCAGAGCCATCTAGCAAGAAGTTGAAGTTGATAGAATAGAATAGAAAGATATTCATAACAACTTAAATTAATATATTACAATACATTAAATAGGTAGATATTTTTATTAAAGAAAGTCTATTTTCAATTATTTAAACTGTGACTTTTCCCTAGATCCAGAGACAGCTGCCGAAGGACTCGGTGCCCACTAAAGAGGAAGCTGACAAGACCATCAAGCAAGCGCGCGCTGTGCTCGAGGAAATGTACGAGAAGCAAAGCATTCTCGACTCTACTAAGACTCAGGTATTAAAATAAAACCGGCCAAGTTCAAGTAGCACTCGCGGATAAAGTGATCCGAACCATTATCTGTAAAAACGGCAAACAAAAATTTTACACATATTAACATATTTATTTTTAAAGTGAATATATACCTAACTAAATATTCTGTGTATATTTTAATTAAAATTGTTCTATTAGGTCCGTGAGCTGCTCAAACGCAAGCAGAGCGTGTTGGGCGCCGACAGACTGCACGATGAGATGGAGGAGGTGGCAGCCCGGTGGAAGGGACTGCATGACGCCTTCAAGGACAAGTAAGTATCTGTAATATTATTAAAAAAATTTATTTCTGGCCATTTTTTTTTTTGCCAAATAAAACAATTCTTATTCTTATTCTTACATATAAGAGCAGACAAGAAAATTGTTAAAATGGTATCCGGCTCGTATTTTCATCACAAATTTGAACAAGAAACCTACCAAACCTTGTCTTAACCAGCCAACATTCACAAAATAATATAAATAAATAATTCTGGACAATTCACACCGCATTATCTAGCCCCATGGTAAGCAGAGCTTGTGTTATGGGTACTAGATAACTGATATACATAATACAATATTACATACATAGATAGGTATTTTTTATTATACATAGAAAAACAACCAGAACACCCGGAACAAATATCTGCAGAGCGTACACACAATTGTTCCGAGGCGGGAATCGAACCCGCAACCTCCTGCGTCGCAGGCGGACCTTCGCCCACCGATCTACATCGGTCGTCATAATCGGCGAACGATTTGATATATTAATTAAAATCGATTTAGAAGACACCAATAGCGCGAAAAATAAAACTTTTGCAGGTGGAAAGCTTAAACTATGGTATTGAAAGTTTTCAAGATTATTAATTGATTATAACTATTTTGAAACCATCATCGAGATATTTACCATGATTAGATTTTTGAGTTTTCTAATATTTAGGCACAGTTTCATGCGCCATGATCACGAAATATCATAATAATATTTATTATTCTTTCCCAGGATCCGTCTAATGGAAGAGATGAAAGACTTCCTCGACACACACAGCAACATATCCCAGTGGCTCGGCGCCAAGGAGCGCATGATGGCGGCGCTGGGACCCATCTCTACTGACTCTAGGATGGTGCAGACTCAAGTGCAACAGGTTAGTCATCATATACAACCCCGTCCACTGTTGGACGTAGGCCACTGACACTCCCACATACGACGCCACAAATAAGACTCCTTAGTTTTCATATATTGTGTAGGGAGTTACATTTTTGTAAAACTCTAAAATCATCAAAACACAAATAAAAAATCAAGATGGCTGACACAGAGACGAAATTGAAGCGGAGTAATACTTTATATTATTATGATAATAATTTATGGTATAAAGTTTGACTTGTCTCAGGGTTTTGATTTTGTAAGCCTAAAAAAATTAAGGATTTTGAATGTTGAGTACGTAAAACCAAAATCAAGACATCGCAAGGCTCGCTTCGCTCGTCATACTGGCGAAGTGTGTCGATACTAAATGTAAATGTGTAGACTTGTGTAGGTACATGTATGGTTTGTGACTCGCTCCGAATAATCATGAGATCAGACAAACGCGACCACTCCCGCTCAAATCAATCAATATAGATACTGCTGAATAATCATCATAACCATAACACAGCGTGCGAAATGGTTCGAATGAGAATTTCGCACGTTTTGTTTCGAGCTCTGAAAGCATGGTTTATTATTGAACAAAACATTTCTGTAATATATAATGTTAAAAAATATAACATTTTGAATTCGTTTCCTCAGGTGCAAGTCCTCCGCGAAGAGTTCAGAAGCCAACAGCCTCAGTTGGTCCATCTAGAAGAGATCGGGCACGCGGTGCTCGACAGGCTTGACGCCAAGTCGCCTGACGCCGTCAAGCTCAAGCAGAAGGTCACCGACCTCGTCGACCGGTGGAACGATCTGTTGAACAAGTGAGTTCGTTTACAACCTTATAAATCGGTGCGAAGGCTTTTTCATGAGAGGTTATACAAGCATAGCTCTTCATAAAACGTTTCTATTTATTTTTATTTTTTCTTCTTTTGATTTGATTTGATACTTATGCTATATTTGGAACTGTATATTTATTGTTTTAGCTGTTTTTCTTAGGTATATAGATATGTATTTTAGGTATTTATATATATAAATTATAAAATGTCATAAACATAGTTACTACTACTTATATTTGTATGTAATGTTAGCACATCAACCTTTATTTAAAACATGTGTTTCCTAGTTGGCAGGTAGAAAATGCCTCGGCATTAAGCCCACCATTTGTACCTTTAATAGTGCAATAAAGTTTAAATAAATAATGGCTATAGATGAGATAGGTACTTTGGAGCATATCTACCGAAGAACCAACAATCGCTAGGGTACACCTGTTCTTGGAAACCGCGACAGACACGACTTGCAAAATAGCTTACCTAATAAGGCGTAACGTAACCTACAAATTCTAAAGAGGCAAAATTTATCGACAAAGAAAAAACAATAATACTAGTTACGAGTGGAAACTGTAGTTAGCTTTATTTACTCGAAGTCTATGTTCTCTTTATACCTAAATATAAGCATTTTGTTTCCCAAATAAACACATTAATATTAAAATAAATAACTCATATCTAGATAAGCAAAATTAACCTCTATTTCCTCTACAGACTGGAACAACGCGCCGACAGCCTAGGCGCCGCCGCAGACTCCTCTCGGGAGTTCGACGCCGGTCTGTCTCGTCTCAGAGACGCGTTGCAGACCATCAGCGACAAACTGGATGACGTCGCTATGGAGAACGAGCCCGAAGACCAGCTGAGGAAGATTGAGGTAATTTGAACCTTATTCCGTAGGTATTAGTCTTACAGATCGATGGCGACGTCGCTATGGAGAACGAATCCTAGGACCAGCTGAAGAAGATTGAGTTAATTTGAACCTTATTCCGTAGAGATTAGAGTCTGGGTGAAGTCTTGTCTAAAATTGCATGCTTTTAATTTATTTACCTATTTTTTATTTTGTTTAGAATTGTTTGTCAATGTTATGATACCTGTAAGATTTGTTTGTATGCTGTGAGCTATATTCATTAATTTATACACAATGTTAATTGTTTTTGAATAAATAAACTGAATCTGAAAACATAGATTAAGTCATCACATAGACATAACACGAGCTCTGCTTAGCTTGGAGCTACATAGATGATGCTGTGTGGATAGTCCAGCATTATTTATTTATTTATAAAAGAAACCAATAACTATGTACTTGAGACTTCTCACAATTATAAGGTCTTGAATTGATCAAATTTTAAGTGCCAGACCGTATGTTTATCTAATATGTTGATGATTTGATGATATTTTTCTCTGTATTACAACCAAAAAATACAAAATCTAACATCCAATTCTTCCACAGAACCTAGAACGCCAACTCGAAGGCCAACGTCCGTTCCTAGCAGACCTGGAGGCCGCCGGCGCGACCCTATCCACCGTCCTATCTGACCCGGCATCACGACAGGACATCCAGTCCAAGTTGGCAGCTGTGGCCAGGCAGTATGACAATCTGCAGAGGAAACTCGACCATAGGAAGGCGGAGATAGAGGCGGCTTTGAAGTGAGTTACATGTTTAGATCCTATGACAAATATTGCACAAGAATTTGGACTTTAATTCCAAGAAAATAGGGTTCTCTCTCTATGCCTCAAGATTCCCTGCAATATGGCTGATGGCACAACAACTTGCACTGAAGAAAGTTGTAATTTACTTACTAATATAACATTTTTTGCCAAAAATAAATTATCGCTATTTTTGTCGCAAAAAAACCATCGTTTTTCCCGATCAGAAATTACTTTTACTTATAAACATAGTAAAATATATTACTTATAATAATACTTCACCTTTTTTCGCAGTGCTGCTATGTGCTAAATATAAGTGCATTTTTAAAATAATGCATTTTTGTAAAACTGTAACTTTTTGTGATATGGGTTCGGACAAAGTCTGAAATAAACGAATGTTATTATTATTTATTTATAGTATTTCTTTCGCAGTGCGGCCATTGCAAAATATAGTAGCTTTCTGAACCTTTTTAGGTTCATATCACAAAAAATTACAGTTTTAAAATTATGAGGCAAATAAAAATATAATAACGCAAACACGTCCAAAATCGCAAATAATATCGCTCTAGTTTTATAGCACCTATTCTTCCTTCTCCAGGGACGGCCGCAACCTAGAAGAGAACATAGCCCGTACGCTCGGCTGGCTACAATCCTCCCTCGGCACGCTGGGCGCGCGCACCGCCGTGTCGGCCGACGTGGCGCGTCTGCGCGCGCAGGTCGAGAAGCACGAGCCGCTGTACAGGCAGCTGGAGCAGAAGGAGCATGAGTTGATTATGCTTATTGATAAAGGTGAGAGTACATTTATTCTGGTCAACCTCAAGTCAAGATATTTTTTTTAAATGGCTTGTATATACGAAATATCGCCGATAGGCAGAGTCAATAAACTAGGTCATATAGCTTAGCAGATTCACCTACTCACACATTTAAAAATGCTTACGTTTTATTGTAAATTATTACTATGTCTGCCTGCGACACAGGAGGTTCGACTCCCGCCTCAAGACAAAAGTTTGTACGATCTGCATATATTTGTTCCGGGTGTTGTCGTTTTTATATATATAATAAAAAATATCTATCTATATAATGTATTGTAATGTATTATCAATTTATCAATTATATATTACCCATAACACAAGCTCTGCTTACCATGGGGCTAGATAAATCTGTGTGAATTGTCCAGCATTATTTATTTATTATTTATTTCCTCTACATGCTGATTTTAAGTTTTTAAAGTTTTCCTCCTTCCTATAATGCTTACAGCATGTACTGCAACTCCAAAAAACCAATTATAACATGTTCTTCCATCATCAGGTCGTGAAATGGTAAAGAAGCCGACCCACTCCAACCTACGCAAGGATCTCGACAGGATCCAAGCTCAGTGGGACAAGTTGAAACGGGAAACCGTCGACCGATGGAACAGACTGCAGACCGCTATGGTAAGTCACCTTTACTTACATCATTTCAATCATTCACAGATTACACAGATTCGCTTCGTTTATTTAGAACTAGCTGCACCCTACGGCTTCGCCCTCGTGGAAATCTAAGTGTCAAATGGTTTATAAACCTGCCTTTTGAATCACTCTATCTATAAAAAATACCGCATCGAAATCCGTTGCGTAGTTTTAAAGATCTAAGCATACATAGGGACAGACAGACAGTGGGAAGCGACTTTGTTTTATACTACATATGTATGATAATCTAATAATACAAGCAATAGGCCGAGCACCTACCCAATAGCCCGATTATATCTGCCCCCGGCTTCGCACTCGTATTTTCGTTATAATAAGTAGCTTATCATCTAAGTTAGGCTATGTTCTAAATGTACGCCTTTCATTTTGGTCTTTTCAGTAGTTTTAAAGGTACATGATTATATCGGGAGATAATAAAATAATATATAAATAAAATATAATTGGAAATAAAATAAAATTGACATTTCACAAAGTTTTGGCTTTATTATTTTAGTAGGATCAGTTCAGCACATACAACTCAAACGTCGAAATTAACAGTAAAAGTAAAAAAGATTTTTTATTTTGCCAGAACAGAGACATACTCTTATAAATTAATGCTGATCGGGCAATCAACTTTAATTGAGCTCGCATCGGCCGATTAGGAATATCTTTTTATTATCTTATTGCTCGGATAATCGCGTAATTAGTAAATCTGTCACTAAATTTACGCCGAACACTTAAAATAGCTATCGTCCGATTACGTAGGTTTCTCAAAGCAATTAGGTAGGTAATGGTCGATTAAATTATGTTGTGTAGAACACCACCCTTACTCACCCAATTACTCCTGTGACAAGAATTAATGTCCAGGCGTCTCAGTTCTACGTGTTCGCGGTTCTTTCGGTCTCTTGTTAGTAGCTCGAGGTTTTTCGATCGGTTTCCATGTCGTTAATATAATACAGCGATACATGGGCGCGTCTATTGTTTCTTATTTTAATTAAAGCTACGCCAACAAAACACATAATTAAACATTGGTATAGAAACATTGTATATTGTTAACATAAAAGAAAAAATAACCCTCCTTTTTGCGCAGTCGGGTTAATAATATGTTTCATTTCGTAACGTTTGTCTGGCTGGCGCGCAAAATTTCCATTTGACATTTTCAATCAGCTTCGATTTTGAGGGAAAAAAATGAGGTGAAACTTTGTGTAAATCTTAGTTATAACTTGTCGTCTTATTGTTGTCTTCATGAAAATAATTTGCAGGCTCTAAAGTATTTATAATAACTCACTGTCGATCCCACTTTCAGTCGAAAACAAGACCATTTTGGAGACAACCTTGGCCTCTAAATCTGCAATTAGATAATTTAGCCAACCCACCAAATAGCCTATCTTAAATATCCATAAATAATAATATCCAACTGATAAGATAAGAGCGTTTAAGATGATAGTGACCTAGTATTCTGTAACATTGTTTTATCTCAAATTCGTGTGTGCCAAAAGATCTGGAAAACGTATCAGTTTATCTTCTAACCGCGTCAATACATCATGTGTTGTTTGTAACTTACATTGAATTAAATAATAAAATAAATAATAAATACAACAGACTATAAATTCCATAGTATTTGATTATCCTTTGGGGATATTTTTTATGAGGTTACCTTGGGATCATTCTCCATACAATAGCGAAACAATTTTCCAAATCGTTTTTTAATTGAAGCTGAAATCGACGAACATACATATAAAAACATACAGCCGAACTCAACAAAACAACTTTGTTTTGTTGAAACTAAATCTTGGTCAAAAATGGATTTTAAACAAAAGTAAATAAAGTTGTAAATTCAGTGTTAACTTCTTAAATGCTTGTCGTTTTAAATGTGCTCAAATGATTGGAATCCAGGATGTTTTGTTTATGTCGTACTGCGCGAAGGAAGGTAATTAAAATTTATGCATAAAAACTATCTTAGTTTGACGAATTCACTACGGATGTTGGGTTATTATTGATGTTATTTACTATGGGTTGTCTTGATATTCGTTTTAAAGTAGAATTCAGGAGCAAGGACAGAAAACCAACGCGCCGGTAAGCGCGTTGGTTTTCTGTCCTTTGATGCGCTCATCATTATAGGCTGTTCTTTCCTGTAAATAAATAATATAAATAAATAATGATTTACATGCATTTTTAACAACTAAATTAAAATATTGTAAAACAAAAAAGAACACTTTAAAATCAAAAATAAACACAGTACACATGTCAATTATATATCAATTAAATAGTAAAAACGCTAACAAAGCCGCGATCATAAGCTAGAAAACTGTCTTAAAACACACACATTATATTTATTTAATTTCCAACAGGAACACTGTCGCAAGTTCCACAAAGCACAAGAGTCGTTTATACCTTGGCTCGGCGATGCGGAAACGCGGCTCGCTCAGCTCCCCGATACTGTGTTCTCGAAGAAAGAAGTCGAGAAGCAAGTTCGGCTGCTTCAACAAATTAGGAATGATATATGGAAGAGGTATGTAGTCTGCGGCATTATATGTAGTTTTATGTATAAGGGGAAGAAATGTGGCTCGCTTAGCTCCTATAGTTTCCTTAAAAAATATTTTAGGAATCGGTCCTAAAAATATTTTTTAAGGAAACTATATTTTCATATTAATGCCTAATTTCGCCGATAACCTTCAGCACGGTTATAAATAAAATCGAAGATGGCATGTTTTTATTAATTTCGAGAGTTCATACAATTTCTAGATGAAAACTTTACAAGACAGAGAGATTTATTATTATAATTACTATTATTTACTACATTTATTTTAACTAATAAGTGAAGTGCAATAAGGAATTAAGTATTGTAATTACAAATGAAGTATTGTAATAAGTAATATTCCACTTGTAATTAGTATTAGTACCAAAACCAAGACCTGTCATGTTGCCAATAAAGAATTTGAATCTGAGACATTATTTTCTTCTAGGTCTGGTGAATATGAGAACAACAAGATGCTGGGTGAGACATTCATCGCAGCCTGCGACGTGGACCAAGAGGTCGTCAAGGATGTGCTCGACAACATGAAGGAACGATGGGACAGGCTTAACAACGGTTAGCACCTTTTATTATTTTCATTAAATCAATAACTATTGGACATAAAAACGTCTCATCATCAAGGTAGTTATTGTATATGGAACTAGATGGCGCTGCTAATTACTTAGTTTAGTAATCAAGGCAAGACCTACTAACCTAACCTAACCTAGTTTTGCTGAAGCTAAAACAAATACTTTGACGTGCTTTGACACCTTTTATCTCCATTCACAGAAGTCCTCCAACAAGTGGAATTCCTCGAGAGCCTAGCTCGCAAGCTCGGAGACTTCTCCGAGAAGGCACGAGGCGTCGAGACTCCGCTGCAGCGCTGCGAGGAGCGGCTCACTGAAGCGCTGGCAGCGCCGCCGGCGCGCGCTGCCGAGGCGGTGGCGAGGCTGACGGACCAGATACATGCGCTTAGGGCTCCGCTACAGGTAATGTAACATAAACTACGTACTAAATCAAGAATACTGTATTGAGGGGCCAGTCGCAGTGGAGTAAGTAAATCATCTCGCTGCTAAAGAGCGAGGTCCAAGCACAAAGCGCGCTAGGCGCAGTGCCTGGACCTCGCTTCGCTCGCCGCACTAAAACACCGTCAATAAACATAATTTTATTATATGAAATAAATACAATTCAATAATACGACTCGCTTCGCTCGATCAACTGTGAGGCCTTTGAAACGCAATAGATTACATTCGATTCTTGTCAAACGTTTGTTTGTGAGCAGATAGTTTGGGTAGACTCTCGAAGTACCGGTCCAATTTCGAACAATCTTGGACTAAAACAAAGATGGCCACCCTTCAAGTAGAGCTACATGTTTTTAAATAATTTTTAACTTTTTTTATTGTGTTTTATATAAGCTTCTGGTTTCCCTTTAAATAAATATAAAATATAAATAAATAAATTCTGATGAGCTATTTTACAAATGCCCTAGAAAGATATAAATTATTAAATATAATAAAATGTATTGCACTACAGCTCATATGGGAAAAATTGCACAAAGGAACCTTAAAAACTAATAGTATTGCTGGAAAGGTGGCGTTCATATATATATATATATGTCGAACGTTTTTCTTCTCTTACAAAATAAAAAAAAAAAGATAAAATTTAACACACCATTATTCTCTTGCAGAACCTCAACACAGCAGCCGACGACATAGTGACCCTAGCACAAGAATGCGCCGGGCCGGATGCCGCGAATCGCGCAAGACATGTGTTGGAAGAACAAACGCAAGCGCTAGGAGACAGGCTGGACGCTTTGGAGGCCAGCGCTGGCGATGCCAAGGGCAGGCTAGCGGGGGCCAACGCTGCACTCACGCAGTTCCAGGTGAGATAAGGACTTTGAAGCTGGCTGGATGAATAGATTAGATTAGAAATTACAGTAGGGTCCAGAAGAAGGTAGGATTCGGTGGCCACAAAGAGGGCAGGGGAGTGTGATGAGGCTCGACTTAGAAAGATAGAACATTATTTATTGCACACTTAACAAAACAACAAACAAGATGTACCGACTGGTCAGATACACAGCCAGCCTTCATTCAATTACTGCTGAGTTTTCATTCAATAAGCTTCACAACTCTTGAGCTTAGGTACTATCCTGTGCCATTCATACGCCGGTTCTTCCCGCGATGCGTCGCGGAAAATTCTCTTAATCTTTGCGACGTTTACGACAATTTTCTGTATCACTGTGTATTAAGTCTTCAAAGTGTTAAACTAAAACCAATTTTCTTTTACCAGGACAAAGTCAAGAGCCTATCCCACGACCTATCAGACCTGGAAAAAGAGCTCGACAGCATGAAACCACCAGGCCGCGACATCAAGACTGTCAAGCAACAGCTTGACGACATCACGCGGTACTACAAGCGGCTTGAGAAGGCTGAGGACTTGGTGGGCGATACCGAACGCGCCGCGGAGGCTTTAGTGGACAGCGGGTATACTGATACCGCTAATACTAGAGATCAGGTGAGTTTGATGGGTTCATCGTTGGCTTGATTTGAATTTATATTGTACTAGTTACTGCGTTAGCTTCGCACATCATCATCATCAGCCGATGTTAGTTAACTGCTGGACATAAGCCTCCCCTAATGAGCGCCATAACGCCCTGTCTACAGCTTGACGCATCCAGCATCTACCGTTTAGTCTTTCGTGGCTTCGTACGTTTCTATGGAAACGTTTTAACATCATTTATACATAATTAGCCAGTTAATATTATTAGTATTTTAGAGTGCCTATAGATAAAGTCTTATGCATGCATAAGATGGCATCGGTCGGCTTGTCGGCCTATAAGAGTTTGGTGAACTTATAGCATCACTTATTTATAAATTATGTGACCTACACTGTAAGTTTTGGTGTACTTGCTGTAGGCAAAAGAAATTGTCTGGCATAAAGTCTTTATGGCATTAAACTTTATGATTTCAGCAGTTTCTATAAGAACTATATATGGATTTATTCAAAGTAGGTTTATTGCTCATTATAAATGTAATCTAATATTTTCTTTATTTTCTTAGCTCGAAGGCCTACGCAAACAGCTGAGCAAGTTGGACGAGCGTGCGCGGTCCAAGGAACAAGACCTGGACGACACTCTCAGCAAGTTGGAGGCTTTCTACAAGGCCTATGACTCTGTCATGGATGATGTGCAAGAGGTAAAATATAGCTAATAATATAAAAATAAGGATATAAAAAATACAAATGTATAATATTTGGTTGAACCCATACCTATAAGTGGTGAGGGCGAGATGATGATGTTTGTATTTGTATTAATCAAACTCTCTTTACAGGCTTACCCAATGCAATAGAGTACCTAATCTAAACATTATTTAACATTTGAAATTTAATTATTTATTTATTTTTATTTTGCTTTATTTGGAAGACAAACAGTTTTACACACTTAACAGATAACTTAAATAAAAACTAATAACCATTTATGTGTCCTCGCATATAGTAGCTAAGGGATTGCTTGCTTGCAGAGGACAAATGAAAATTAAGAAATAGCTTAGTCTTATAACTTACACATAGGTACATTGAATTAAATTAAATTATACACGTTATTATCATAATTATAAAATTTCATTAATAAACTGTCATAGTGTGAGACAATATTTGTTGGGATTTATTATTTCCTAAATGCTCTTCAAAAATTATCATTATGATAATAAAGTAAAAGTCCTTAATAATAAATATGATTTAAAAAACGGTCTATACTAAAATAATATTTCCCCCGCAGGCCGGCGATCAAGTCCGCAACCTAAAGCCAGTCTCCTCCGAAGTGGAACAGATCAGGTCCCAGCAGAAAGACTTCGCGGAACTGAAGAGGAAGACTCTAGAGCCGTTGGGACAGAACGTGACGCATTGCAACAAGATCGGACAGGGGTTGGTGCGGTCGGCGCTGCAAGGGGTTAACACTCAGGTAAGAGAGTTTACCTCCATGTTTTATCACTTCACGCCACACTGACATGTCCTATACTGCCTTACCGTAAACGAATCAGAAAGGAACAAATGTTTTTTTCCTTCAAAATTTATTCGATGATTTGCTTTTAAAAAGCTGGATTTATGAGTGAGGAATTTTTAAAATTAGATCGTATATTAATTTTGACATTAACAGTTGTTTCTCGGGCTTTCCCCTTTATACGTATGTCTGACTTTTTGGCAAGATTGAGATTAACATTGTATGGAATCACGGAATGATTGGAATGTAGGAGCCACAGCCGCGAGGATTTTTAATCGACTCTTGGTTTTCATTCAAGATCAATTTAATGATGCCAATGTCATCCCAATTAATTTTCTTTCATCTTTGCATTGCAGCCTTCTATATCTAATTCGTTCCGCCATCTTTTTTACGTTCCATATCAATACCATTATTATATGTATTATTATATGTTATAATATAAACTTCTATCTTTATTACAGGTTCTAGAAAAAGACCTAGAAAAGATGAACGACAAATGGAACGCCCTGAAAGAGAAGACGAACGAGCGCGAGCGTCGTCTGGACGTAGGCCTGTTGCAGTCCGGCAAGTTCGCGGAGGCTCTGGCGGGGCTCGAGAAGTGGCTGGCTGATACCGAAGACATGGTTAACAACCAGAAACCACCGTCCGCTGATTACAAGGTGGTGAAGGCGCAGTTACAGGAGCAGAAGGTAAATTTTGATCTGGATCATTCTCAAATGTTTTAGATGTTGCTGGCTATTTCTGGCGATTTGTGTGTTAAATTGTTGTTATTGGTGATTTGTGTCAGCACTCTGGCGACGCTGAAAACGCGTTGCATTGGTACTTTTGTCAATGTAGCATTTAATGCTTAGGTAGCCTATTTATTTGTGTTCTCACATTTAAATTCTTTTTATTATTTCCTAATTTGTTATCTTTATTCGTTCTGAATTTGTATTATTTTATATGAGACGCAAATAAATATTTTCTATTTCTATGTTGTATTAGTCTTGAGAAGGGGCTTGCCGATTCTAAGGACCAGTTGAGAAAACAATCATAGGAATAGATAAAGTATATGCTTCCTGTGAAATATTAAAAAGTTAAAATAGCGAAACTGAATCAACGACAACACACTATGATACAATTACGAGTTGAGTTAAAGCTTATAAACTTTAGTACATATTCTTATCAAAAACTATGTACAACTTGTGTAAATGTTGTGTTCCTTATAATGTTGGCCATAACTTACAGTTTTGTACTCTCTTCAACAGTTCCTCAAGAAAATGCTAATGGACCGTCAAAACTCGATGTCATCTCTGTTCGCGATGGGCAACGAGGTGGCGGCGGGGTGCGAGCCGGCGGAACGCAAGGGCATCGAGAAACAACTGAAGGGATTGATGCAGAGGTTCGACGCACTGACCACGGGCGCGCAGCAACGGATGCTGGATCTGGAGCAGGCCATGAGGGTAAGAAATGGTTTCTGTTTAAATCTTAATAAGCAGACTGCGATCTACACTATCTAGATGTCGACGGCGCAAAAAGTCCATCTCCGTAATTAAGAGCGCACTTGTGATGTGAGCTCTTTGTTTAGTTCAATTGAAACACAACCAACGTATCACAATGCCGCAATGTATATTCAAATATTACGTATAACTTTACAATCTGGTATTACTGCCCAACGAACACGCACCCTTCGACCTATTTAATCCAAAACTAACCTCATCATTCCTTCCCACAGGTCGCCAAACAATTCCAAGAAGAGCTCCAACCTTTAGTCGAATGGCTCGGCACGGCCGAACGCAAGGTCAAATCTCTCCAACTAGTACCGACCGACGAAGAAAAGATCCAACAGAAGATTCGAGAACACAAAGCGCTGCATGACGACATCATCGCTCATCAGCCCGCGTTCCAACAGCTGACGGAGACGGCGTCGACGTTGATCCCACTGGTGGGAGACGATGAGGCGACGGCGTTGGCTGATAAGTTGCAAGCAGCTACTGATAGGTGAGTTGACAGCTGTGAAAGTGTGTTTGTTTGTCCTTCCTTCACGCCCTAACTAAACTTACAATCGACTTGAATTTTGGAAAAGCGACAGTTGAAAGGTCGTAAAGTAATATAGGCTCCATTAGGTCCTGGAAATTTAATATTCGAATTTAACGCGGGTGAGCTAGTGTTCTTATATGTGAAAGGACATAGCATTGAACCTCTTAAGTCCTCACCAGCAGCCATAATATGTTTTGCTGTAATAACGCTTGGCAAACGGATTAGTGACCCCACTGCTATTAAAAATACACAGAAGGAAGCTGTTGCTATTCTTCTGGCAGGTTCCCTTAGTCCGCTTTTACGACCTCCACTTGCCTTCACATGTGTTTCGAAAAATACAGAACGTGACACATAATTCTTCTCTCTGTACATGACCTGATTGACCTGACCATTATCATGTATTATTATTTTCTAACAACATTATTCTTCCACAGATACCAAGCCCTGGTAGAACACAGTCTCTCAATCGGAGAACTCCTGGACAACTCCCGCAAGGGTCTGCGCCACCTGGTGCTGACGTACCAGGACCTATCAGCGTGGATGGACGGCATGGAGCAGTACCTTGCGCGGAGGAAGGTGCTGCCCGTCCACATGGACAAACTGCTGAGGCAGATGGATGAACTGGCTGTAAGTATCATGAGGGTTGCTATACACAGGGTGGAATTTTATACGACTAAAATCTGTAAAAATTCCACCATGTATACTTTTTATTAATAGCAATAAAACTGATAGAAATTAAATTTAGAAAAAAAATTGTAGATGAACGAGCGAGAGAACCAGTTAAAGAGATACTTAAATTTTTCTTCATATGCTTTTCACTGGAATGGCACCTGAATATCCCACCCAAGACTACATCTAATTATGGTTAAAGAGCCGATTGTAGATAAAAAAAAGGATGAAAAAAAAGATCCGTACTTGAACCCAAAAACTCTAACTGTTACCCTAACCCTTCCACAGGAGAAAACCGAAGAAATAGCAGCAAAACAAGAAGCAGTCGACAGCACCGTCGAATCAGGCCTAGAGCTGATGAAACACATCTCCGGAGACGAGGCCTTACAGCTCAAAGACAAGCTGGACGTGCTACAGAGGAGATACAACGAGCTCACGTCTCGCGGCGCTGAGCTGCTCCGTCTCGCTTCAGAGACTCTGCCGCTTTTGCAGCATTTCTACAATAGTCATACCAAGTGAGTTCTCAATTTTTTTTATAAATTACCTAATTTAATCTAGCTTTGTGCCACCACACCTTGACCTGTTTGAAAATCAGCGCCGCTAGTAACTCCGGCTTGTAGCGGCATAATGCTGAGACAGAGACCTTTTTGACCTCTTATTTAACACACTATCTGTATGTTTTATTTATTTCCTTCGTATAATTTTATGTAATTTATCATGTTATGTGTTGTGTATGGTGTCAAATAAATGTATTTTCTTTCTTTCTAATCTTATCTTGTCGACTTCACAGTCTTGACTCACATAGGCTCGGTTGCCCTCGGTGTGCCTTCCACTTGCTGTTCACGCCCAATAGGGTTCACATTGTGATACTGATCTACTAATTAAGTCAATGTGATGACAACAATAAATATATTGAGTATTGAGGCTTGTACACATTTTATTAAACGATTTATAAATTAATTAATAATAATAATAATGCTGGACAATCCACACAGCATTATCTAGCCCCATGGTAAGCAGAGCTTGTGTTATGGGTACTAGATAACTGATATACATAATACAATACATTACATAGATAGATATTTTTTATTATACATAGAAAACGACCAGAACACTCGAAACAAATATCTGCAGATCGTACAAATGCGTTGCAGGCGGACCTTCGCTCACCGCGCCACATCGGTCGTCAATATCTTGTTTATTTAAAGTAAAGTAGTAATAAAAATTTAATTATTTAAATATCTTGTGAACATGTCATAATTTATCTTCTTCATCCATAGACTGACAGACTGGATGGCGGGCGCGGAGAGTATCCTCCAATCCGTGGAGCCCCGTGAGGAAGACATCCTGCGGCTCGAGGCGGAGATCCAGGAGTTCAGGCCTGTGCTCGACTCCATCAACTTGATCGGACCTCAGTTGTGCCAGGTATATATAATAATCTTTATTTCAGAATACATGGGTATTCACCATATTCACATCAAAGTACACAATAATAATTAAAAAGTCGCACAAACATGAAATAATTGAAAGGAACGAACAACACAATAATCAAAACAAGAAAATTACAAACATTACAAAAGTTATTTGGCGATGTTGAACCTTATATCATTATTATTTGTAAAAGCGAGCAACCTGGAGGATAATAAATATAGATGCAGTCAAATCTATTCGCGAATACGCTGAGAATGCTATTGGAGCTGGATATAAAAGTTAATAAATAAATAGTTGACTCCAGTGTGGAAGTGTTTTGTGCGGAGTGTGATCAATGAAGGAAGCTATTTCCTTGATTGCTTATCCTTATGCCTATTTTTATTATATTTTGTGTTTTATCTTAATTTTTTTAGTGTGTTGTAATTTTTATAGTCATAAAAAACTCGTAGCATATGGACTCATTATGTTGTCTTAAATAAAATATTTTTATTTAATTTATTTTAAATAGATTTCACCTGGAGACGGCGCCACCCACATCGAAGGCATCGTAACGCGCGATAACAGACGTTTCGACACCATCGCTGAGCAAGTGCAGAGGAAGGCAGAACGTGTGCTGCTTAGCAAGAAGGTATAGTTAAAAAAGTTATTAAATTTTTTCGGTATAGTAAAACCTCCGTGAGTAAAACCGATTTGTATGTTGTGTAAGTCTTTTTTTATCTACAATACAATACAATACAATACAAAAATTCTTTATTGTACACCATAATCAAATTAATCATTATAAAAATACATTATACGCGACAGGTACAATGGGCGGCCTTATCGCTTAGAAGCGATCTCTTCCAGGCAACCTTTGGATGGAAAGAATTAAATGAATTTAAGAAAAGGCAGGGGGTGTACCACAGGTTATCTAAATAAGAATACTAAAAAACAAATAATAAATATTAAAAATTCCAAAATAAATAATACACTACTTAAATACATAAAATCTATATACATATTTATTAAAGTGCCACCGTCCATATTGTTCGTTCATGTCCAGTCCATCCTAAGGTTGCCTGGACGAGATCGCTCTCGGCGATAAGTAAGTTATTGGTTTATGTCTATATTGTTTTCTGGTTTCTGTGATCAAGTGTTTTCAATCTATCTGTCTAACAATATAATATTTATTTTATTACAGCGTTCATTAGAAGTGGTAGGCGACATGGAAGAGCTCCTCGAATGGCTGCGCTCTATAGACGCGACGCTGCGCTCCGCCGCGCCACCTAGCGCCGTGGCGAGCGAGGTGCGCTTGCAGCTGAAGGAACAGCGGCCGCTCAACGACGAGGTGGCGGCGCAGAGGGTGCGGGTTCGAGACCTGCTCTCTCAGGCCAAGAAGGTATACATATAAAAAAACATTGTAGCTACACCAAGAATAAACGAATTGTGATGAGATACATACATATATATTTCTTTCTCATAGCTCATAAACAGTAGATTTCAGGCCAAGAGATTTAATTCTCTAAAATGCAATGAGTTCATGCTTATTTAACGACCGATGTGGCGCGGTGGGCGAAGGTCCGCCTGCGACGCACGTGGTCGCGGGTTCGATTCCCGCCTCGGAACAATTGTGTGTACGATCTGCAGATAATTGTTCCGGGTGTTCTGGTCGTTTTCTATGTATAATAAAAAATATCTATCTACGATTATGTAATGTATTGTATTATGTATATCAGTTATCTAGTACCCATAACACAAGCTCTGCTTACCATGGGGCTAGGTAATGCTGTGTGAATTGTCCAGCATTATATTTATTTATATTATTTATTTAACTTGATGTTGCCAGTATAAATGAGCGAGACTGCTCTATCGCGCAAAATAAAATACAAAATCGATATGTATAAGTAATCTCAATAGGTACCTACATAGAGTGCCCATATATCACATGGACTTAGTACCTAAATTGCCAAAAGATAAGTCAAATGTTATTGTACATATCTTGTAAAGATTATATAGACCATCTTTCTTCTATTTTTTTATACTGTGTACTGTGTTTTTTTTATGTGTGTTTATTGCTTTAATTTTGTAGCCTGTTTTTTTGGCCAAATAAAACTATTCTTATTCTTATTCTTCTTATTCCATCTTTGGCAATACAATACTAACTATATTCTTCCAATCTCAGGTGCTCCGTGAATGCCAATCCTCGGAGGAAACCGCCGTCATCCGCGATCGCAGCGCAGAACTCAAGGAGATGATGGAGGAAGTCGGTCTACTGAGCGCTGAACGGCTAGCGGCCTTGGAACAGGCTTTGCCCTTGGCTGAGCACTTTGCTGACACTCATCATGGGTAAGAAATATCTGTTTTGTGTATAAAGCTTTTGAAATTATCATAGTTATTCACACAATTTTTTTTTTTTTTTTTAAATTTAAAACGGATTACAGATATTGGAAAACTCAAAAATCAAAATATGGTCAACATCCCATTAGTATCCCATAAAACATTCAGGCAGGGTTCAAAATTCTTTATCTTTATTTAACTTTTTGTTTGTTTGTTTGTCAGTTTGTCTGGCTGGCTTGACGACATGGAGAAACAGATCCAGATGCTGGCCATGCCGGCGCTACGCCCCGACCAGATCGTACACCAACAGGACAAGAACGAGGTGAGCTTATTACTTTGATATTTTTAGTAACAGGAGTGTTGTATAGTTTTTCAACAACCAACGACGTAAGTGGTACTATAAGGGGTCACTGACGTGTAGACAGTTAAATAAAGTTCGTAGAGCACGAATATTACGTCACAACTTAACCGTCGCGAATGAAATATATAAAAAAAAAACTAAAAATTATGTCTCGAGGCCAATCAATTGAAAGAAACTAACATGTTCAGTACGACTTAATGGATAAATATTTGAAAGTTGGCGTCATAGTACCTTTTGTTCATTTCAGAAACTCCCAGCCAGTTATGTTATTGTTCCTAATTATGTTAACATGCATTGACTACCTGCTGCCAAAACTTGCATCCCCCTTTCTGTAGGACTACAATTAAATGAAAATTAATGACTAAACTTTACACACAGATGCTCCAACAATCCATCGCCGGCCACAAGCCCCTTGTCGACAAGCTAGTGAAAACAGGAGAGGCTCTGTGCCAACTGGTCGGGCCTGATGATGCAGCCAGGGTCCAGGATACCGTTTACAACGACTGCGAGAGATATGCAGCGCTCAAAGCAGAGCTTAGGGCAAGGCAGCAACATCTAGAGCAGGTTAGTAGACCAGTATATTTTGAGTAGACTGCAAGCAGACCATAAGTCGACCGATATACCATTACAAGATAAGTGGACCAATAGACTCTAGCCCCCATATCTTTAGACAATTCTTCACATAAGTTATGAACATACTAGTGGTTTCTTCTCACTTCTTCCACTGGTGGACAAAAAATTGAAGTGAACATCAATATAATAATGAATAGTATAAGATATGACTTGTCTAAGTGCTTATTTGTAAGCCTAAAGAAATAAACTTTCATTTCATTTAATTTCATTTCAACAAATACTTCACTCAAACTCGTCTTTCTTCAAAACATACTCGAGTTATGTTACTTAATCGATAATTTGGTTAAATCTAAACTCCACTCAATAAGTTGGAATCGATCTCTTAGATACATTCGCGACGGGAAGTATCTAAGAGAGTTGTATTTAGAACGCGAACGCGTTCTGATAAAATCAAATCATGTTAAATATCCCGTTATAAATGACATTTGTGTTAATAACCATGATAGTTTTAAAAGTTTTATAATACATTTAAATGTTTAATTGTAATTTTCTGTCCCCAGGCACTACAAGAGTCATCTCAGTTCTCCGACAAGCTGGAAGGCATGCTGCGCGCGCTGTCAGGCACCGCCGACCAACTGCAGCACGCGGAACCCGTGTCCGCTCATCCGCCTAAGATAAAGTGAGTACGAACTATAGTGAGACGGAACTATCATTTAAATTAACTTTGGTTTTGTTGAGATAACGATCCATCGACGAAACGTACCATCGAGGTAGAGACCTGTCGAGGTAGAAACCCTTCGAGGTAACGACCCATCAATGAAACGTACCGTCCAGGTAGAGACATCGAGGTAATAAACATCGAGCTAACGTCATTCGAACTAGAGTACGAGACACACCAAACAAACATTTTACAGGGACCAAATTGATGAGAACGACGCGCTGATCGAAGACCTGGAGAAGCGTCAAGAGGCCTACAACACGGTGCAGCGCGCGGCCTCCGAGGTCATCAGCAAGGCCAACAAGAGTGACCCGGCTGTTAGAGACATCAAGAATAAATTGGAGAAACTTAACAAGTAAGCGTTTTGATTTGTTCGAAAATGTTACATTTGTAGACTCCGATTTTTGGGATTCTACCCAAGATATTTTATGTCAAGAAAGACATTTATGGATGATAAACCCCTTTGTATACAGAAAATATCCAGGGTTTTTAAATCGGTGTATAGTGCCTTCAATTTGAATAATGTGCTATAGTGTCTCACTCATCAATAGAATTATTAAAATTTAAGATATACCAATGTTGTGTTGCCGTAGGACGGTCATGTGACCACAATCCCACTACATAAGTGACCATATATCCAACGATAGATCACAAAGTTCCCATCCAAATTGAGTTACTCTACGCACTTTATATTTTCCAGACTATGGGACGAGGTCCAAGGTCTCAGCGGCGAGCGCGGCCGCTCCCTAGAAAGCGCCCTCGAAGCAGCTGACCGCTTCTGGAAGCAGCTAGCGGCCGTCATGGGAGTCCTAGCAGATCTACAGGACACGCTGCATTCTCAGCCACCTCCGGCCGCGCAGCCGAGAGCTATACAGCAGCAGCAACTGGCTTTGCAGGAGATCAGACAGGAGATCGATCATACTAAGCCTGAGGTGAGTTCTAGAGACTTCTAGAATGTTCTAGCTGATGTACTGGAAACGCTGCATTTGGCTGCTGTTTTGTCAATACAGCAGCAACAGGCTTTGTAGGATTCAATCACACTAAGCCGGAGGTAGTTTTTAGACCCAAAAAACCTTCGAATTGTCTTTAGGAACTCTCAGAATGTTGACCAGAAAGTCCAAGATAGCAGTAGCTTTGCATTGAAGGAGATAACGCAAACTAAGTCTGAACAGCTTGCTAGATACATCTGGAAGTTTCTTCCAGAAAACGAATTATGAAGCAAATAATAAATTATTACCTTGGAGTCCGTTTGGTCTGGCCATTTCAGAGTATCAGTTCTGTGCATCATGCATGTATAAAAAATCTTACATCCTTCAATATTAACAGGTGGAGAAAGTCCGCAAGACCGGTTCCACCCTGATGTCCCTCTGCGGAGAGCCAGACAAGCCAGAAGTGAAGAAGCACATGGAAGACCTGGACTCAGCGTGGGACAACGTGACCGCCTTGTATGCGCGCCGCGAGGAGAACCTCATTGATGCTATGGAGAAGGCCATGGAGTTCCATGATACTCTGCAGGTCAGTATCATCATCAAGATTTTTTAACCAGCATCTCGTTCCACTTTAAGAGAGCCAAGTCTTGGCTATAAGAAACTACTATCACATTAAAGCATCTCTATAAAGGTGTTATTAGTTTCACATATATATGTAGTATATTTTCTAACTCTTATCCTCTCTAACAGAATCTGCAAGAGTTCCTGGACAAAGCGGAAGACAAGTTCTGCCGCATGGGCGCTCTCGGTTCGGATATCGACGCCGTGAAGAGACAGATCGCGCAGCTGGCAACATTCAAGCAGGAGGTTGACCCGCATATGGTCAAGGTTGAGGCTTTGAACAGGTGAGGTCTTAGGTCTAACTATACTGGTTTATTTTAAAACTTTTTTGTTTATCTAATCTGAGGTCTAGGGAATTGAAAAAAAATCAAACTAAGTGCATTTTTCCGTTATATAAAACCTTTCAGGACTTGTTTAAACCTTACTTGGAAATTTTAGAAATTATGTCAAACTACGTAGGTTTAGGAAATGAAGAATGAGAAAAATTAAAATTACTTTTAGGAATTTCTCAGGGTTAAAATTTACAATTGTAACAGTTTGACGAAATTCCACAATTCTAAAATCTCGTTTTTTTTTTTTTTTTTGAGTGATTAAATACTCATTATATTGGTTTTTTGGGAAAAGCATGCGGTCACTTTATTATAAATTTCTAGACATAAGTTATTTGTTGTATCTTAATTGGTGATGGTCGAGATAACTTAAGTAAAAATAAAACTATGGTCTAATCTTAACGATTGTATTTAGTGTTGCCACCAATTGTTGGCTTTCTCCTCACTACACCCAATAACATGAAAAATCCTGTATTTTACTACCACCACCACCTACTTAGTTTTGTACTTACATGTTTTTGTGTATTGAATCTCCTTGGTATTTTTTCAAGTTGGTACTACTGATATAAATTTGAAATTAATTCCAACCCCAATTATTTCCTAATACTAATTTCAATTGTTCTATGCTCCTATCCGTGGATCGACGCAGGAGTTTAATAAGGCAAGGATTAATAACGTTAATATGTTTGTGCTGTATTCTGTATGTTTGTTTTGTAGTTTGATTGTGTAATATGTCTGTATACTTCAAATTTCGACTTATATCGCTGTGAAGTGAAGAACGAGCTGTCATTTTCTTATAGACAATGAAGACGACTGTTTGTAGTGTTGCCAGCTTAACATCTGTATAAATTAACCCTCTTGCTTATAAGCCTCTCTTCTTTTTTCTGACTTATGTCAACAATATTAAACAGAGAAATATAGTATTACTTAAAATTGATAGAGGGTTTTTAGTAAGAGGAAAAATATATAACCTAAATTTTGCTTTTTCTTGTGAATGTCAGCTTTTATGTTTGTTATGTAGACTGTAGAAGTTTTACTGTGTGTGTCGGTTTTCATTTTATACAGCTTTCAGATATCGAAACTTTTGAATATTGACTTTACAGACACCATAAATCGTCTATATGTAATTTAATTACACGGTCTGTCAGATGTACCATAACACAATTACTGCTTAAAATCAAGCTATAGTCGTTCATAAGTTGTGCTGCGTAAGATCAATTTTTATATTCTGTTGAAAATACTACGAAACAATTTTTAAATCAAATGAATCGATATCTCACAAAATGCTATTCCAATATTAATCTACCCTCATATTCAAACGATTTAAATTACCACGAACAAAAATCACATTAACCCTAACTTGAATTATTTTTATTATTATCACAATAACTTTACAGACAAGCTCAGGAGCTAACAGAACGTACCTCCTCCGAACAAGCATCGGCCATCAAACAACCTCTGACAGAGGTGAACAACCGTTGGTCGGCATTACTCCGCGGCATGGTGGAACGGCAACAACAGTTGGAACGCGCGTTGCTGAGGCTGGGACAGTTGCAACACGCCTTGGAAGATACGCTGACGTGGATCAAGAATACCAGCGAGACTCTTGATACGTTGAAGCCGGTAAGTTAACACAAAGTGCTATCAAATGTGCTGTCAAATAGATGGCAGGGGTGAACAACCGTTTGGCAGTTTCCCCTGTTGAGACTGGCGTAGCTGCAACTTAGCATCCATTATAGGTAGTTAATGTTAAGTTTTTTTGCTAAATTTAGACCGCCTACATCATGTCAGTCTTAGGCATGTCCATAATTAATACTAGTAAATCTTACTACTTTAATTAATCCAACCAAGGTTATCGACATAGCTCAAAGAATTAGCAAGCTGAAGTGGCAGTGGGCCGGCCATATCTCGCGAAGAACCGACGGCCGCTGGGGCAAACGTGTTCTTGAGTGGAGACCACGACTCGGTAAACGTTGTGTAGGACGCCCTCCGACCAGGTGGGATGACGACCTGCGTAAGACTGCAGGTAGATGCTGGATGCGGCAAGCTGAAGACAGGGGCTATGGCGCTCATTGGGGGAGGACTATGTCCAGCAGTGGATTGCTATAGGCTGATGATGATGATGATGTATTAATCCATACAACTATTTATCTGTTTCTATCTTATATATATGTATATATAAGTGATGGGGTCAGCTTTCTTAGTTAATCTCCTACACTTATTTACTTTTTCCTAGAGTCAAAGTCAAAATATTTAATTACTTTAGGCTTACTAAATAAGAACTTGACACTTAGAAAAGGTTATACTTTAAATTATTATCAAATAAGATTATTTTACTGTTCACTTCATTTTTTTTGTCCACCAGTAGAAGAAGTGAAAAACCACAGTACATGAACCATGCATTTATTGATTCATGATTTCCCCACAGGTGGCCGGCGACCCTCAAATCCTCGAGGTAGAGCTAGCCAAGCTAAAGGTGCTCGTCAACGACATCGCGGCGCACCAGGCGAGCGTGGACACGCTCAACGACGCGGGCGCACAGATCGTGTCGCAGGGTACGGGTACGTGCTAGCAGCTTTGGCTTATCACGTACCATATAATACAAAAATCTTTTTTTGAATCAAAAAACATATAGTATAGGGTACAATTGTGGGCTGACTATACAACAAATTTTATGTATTTCTTGATATAAAAACTATCGTAGTTTCACGAATTAGAGATAGATAAATTATTTACTTACAACTCCAGACTTACAACTCCAGATACCAGAACTAAAACATGACAAAATTACAACTGTGTTGACGAAAACATGTGTTTTAGGCAACTGTGTTGACTAAAAGACATGTTTTCGTAAAAAAAAACAAACAATGATGTAATTAAAATATTGGACTAGAATCGCCCTCACCAACTACAGTACACAGGAACTAAAACATGACAAAACTACAACAGTGTTGACGAAAACATGTCTTTTAGTCAACACAGTTGCCTAAAAGACATGTTTTCGTAAAAAAAACAAACAATGATGTAATTAAAATATGGGACTAGAATCGCCCTCACCCTGAACAAACCAGGGTCATTCAGTACAATTTAAAAACTGAGTATTTTTTCGACTCATTCTACATTTACTACAGTAGTTATATAAATTTTAAATAGGTATTTCTTCGATTCATCTAATACTTCCAATAACCCTCTGCGTATAAAACAAGCTATTCTTTCCATACATTAAGTGCAACAGCACTAATGCTTAGGCTTTAAATGTTTCCCTACGAATATCCAACGCTTGACTCTTCTAATGGCAACACCACCCTATTTGTGTTCACTTTAATAATAAACTAATTAATAATGTAAGTTTCGTTTTAAGTAGACACCTTTTACGGCAAAATATACCGTCGTCTTCAGTACTCTAGATTTGAGCCAGATTACTGAACGTACGTAAACTGATTGCATCACATGAGAGACATAATTTTTACCGAAGATGCAATAAAGCGACGGCCTTGTAGTGTTTCTACTCAGAAACATCTTTTAGACGAGTTTCTAGCCGTTGAAAATATTATACTTTGGCTTGAAGTAGGTATTTAGTACCCATATTAAAAGCTCTGTGTAGTTTGGGCTAGATGAGTGAATGTCCAGCACTTTTTATTTATTATAATATCAATGTAGACTATTATTTTTCTACTCTAGAGGATAGAAATGAAATTGATGGCTATCCACAAACAAATCGACAGGTATCCCGACTTCGACCTACAATTCAGAAACAGTTTCGAGATACTTGTATCAAATTGAATAGAATAAATTTATTTGTGACCTATCCTATCGAATAGAACGGTACACGCACCCTCTACTATCTCCTTATATTTTATCTTCGAACTCGTCTATAATCCGCATACCCACATTACCTCCCCAGGTACCGACGAAGCGGGCGAGACGGCCGAGAAGCTGGCAACACTGAACAGGAAGTGGCGCGAGCTGCAACAACAGGCGAGGGACAAGCAGTCCGAGCTGGAACAGGCTCTCAAGGAGGCTCAAAGGTATGTAATATGTTGGCAAATTTATATAGTCTCTGAAAGTTCGCAACATTCCAGCTGACAAGGCATAAGAAAATTTGTTTGATGTCTTCCTAGCCACATTTCGGTTAGTGTCGATGGATACTAGCCATGTGTGCAGGACATATAGTGCACAAGTGTGTGCGCAAACACGGGAAAGTCCTATGGAATTATTTACGCTAATTATCTAGAGAAAGTTCGTTACTGTCTTTAGGTGTCTTAAAAAGCGTAAAAAACATAGCAAACTAGATTTACGGTACAGATCACGGTAGTCTGGTAAAGATCGCTCTAAGTGTGCAATAAAATAATTATCTATCTAGATTGATAGACGAAATTCCTTAAACTTCTATATAACTTCATCTTTTCTCGTACAGCTTCAACGCAGAGATCGGCGACCTTCTCTCCTGGTTGTCGGAAGTGGACAGCATCATAGCCGCTTCCAAACCCGTGGGTGGTCTGCCGGAGACTGCTACTGAGCAGCTGGAGCGGTTCATGGTAAGTACTCGTAGCAAATGTAGCAATAATGCTAGGTTCATTTATTTTAACCCAATTTATCTTCTTTTATTAGGCTTTCTGGCTTTCACGAGTAAGAGAGAAAGAGCCTGTTCATTTATTTTTGCCTAATATGTGTAGGGTTTCTAGCTATCACGCGTAAGAGAGAAAGAGGAATTAATAATGTAAGGTTTATTTATTTTAGCCCAATTTGTGTAGGTAGGTAGTGTTTCTAGAATTTGCGCGTAAGAGAGAAAGAGGAATGGCCTGTTGACTTTAGTATTTCTGGCCTATCTTTCTGGGCCGAGGAAAATACTTTTTAGATTCTAGTTTCTACCCAAAAAAGTTCATTTCAGCTTGTGTCGCTCCGTCAGAGCGCTAAATGGCTAACAGCTGTCTTTCTGCATTGAAATAGTCGTCACTTTCTACACCTTACAAACTGACATATACATACTTTAGCCCCAGTTAGTGCACTAACGTGCTAAATATTTATAACCACTGTAAGTGAAAGAAAACACTTGTAGCTTGAGCATGTCTCAAGTCGCGAGTTTTTGCCAGTATTTAATGAGAATCTTTAGAAACTATAAAAGAGATTTGCTCAAATTACTCAAAGTAAAATAAATTCACAATATTTTTATTATTTCCCCCCACAGGAGGTCTACCACGAGATAGAAAACAACCGTCCCAAGGTGGAGGCGGTGCTCCAACAAGGCCAGGAGTACCTTAGACGGCAGGAGAAACCCAACCCCACGTCGCAGTTACATCACAACTTGAAGAACTTGAAGAGCAGATGGGATAATGTTACTGCTAGGTAAGAAAAGGGTTAACACTTTAATTGCTGAAATCACACGGTATGAGTTTTCTACAAGTGACTAATATGCGTAAATCCACAATAGCGCAGCGGCTGAGAAAAAAGTGTTAAAAGATAACATTTCCCATCCTTTCTAAAGCCTACCGTACAGATAAGCCGAACGTCGCGTCGCTTTAAAGATTCTTTATTTCTCAAAAACATACCTTTAGTTCACTTATAAAAGACGTACTTAAGTATCTGCTTACAATCTATTTTAGTACGAGTGTGGTTACAACTATATTAACATAGTTTACTTACACGTACGTAAAAAACCGTGCAGTATCACTTCAAAATTAAGGGAATTACTTCAATGGGATTGGACTCACACATAGAACATACAAGAAAATAACTAATTTCCGCAGTGTATTCAGTCAAAACATCCGCCATCTTGCAGACATATGATACGCTGCGCTGTATAATAAATACTTTTAAACTTTTTTTAAACTGCTGCGGTTGTTCCAATACTTACTTATTTATTCCTTAATAATTTTTTATATTTCTATAACAGAGCGTCAGACAAGAAGATAAAGCTAGAGATAGCTTTGAAGGAAGCGACAGAGTTCCACGATGCGCTGCAAGCCTTCGTGGACTGGCTCACCAGTGCCGAGAAGACTTTAACGTCGGCCAAGCCTGTGTCGAGGGTTATGGACACTTTGCTTAGTAAGTATACTGTTAATTAATTAATTTATTGTTATTAAACGAGTGCCGCGAACGGCACTCGGCTAACGTAGTGAAGGACGTCCTCCGGCCAGGTGGGATGATGACCTGCGAAGGACTGCAGGCAGATGCTGGATGCGGCAAGCTGAAGACAGGGCGCTATGGCGCTCATTAGGGGAGGCCTATGTCCAGAAGTGGACTGCTATAAGCTGATGATGATGATGATGTGACGAAAAGCATGTGGCTGATGTGTCGATATCGCTATATATAGCGTTGAATTTATTAATTGCGTAACTTTTTTTAGTTTGTCATTTTGGTCCCGTAACCAGTTATCGATATTATTCTTGAAGGCGTTTATTGTGTACTGTGACATTTGCATACTAACATTTTAATTTTGCACGCCTCGACGAGGAAGGTGTATTGGAAATACCATTTACTATTAAGAGCTTTTGTACCAACATTCCAGCGAATAAATGATTTGATTTTAACCACTAATTTCTTTGCAGCCCAAATCGAAGAACACAAGTCCTTCCAAAAGGAAATCTCCACCCACCGCGAAACAATGCTCCATCTAGACAAGAAGGGTACTCATCTGAAGTACTTCAGCCAGAAGCAAGACGTGATCCTGATCAAGAATCTACTGGTGTCAGTGCAGCATAGATGGGAGAGGGTGGTGTCTAAGGCGGCTGAGAGGACCAGGGCTTTGGATCATGGCTTCAAGGAGGCCAAGGAGTTCGCGGATATGTGGTAAGCTATCTCCTATATCAAGAACTTTATCGGTCCACCATAGATGAAAAAACTGCTGGCAGATGTTTGAAGACAGGTCGCTATTTAACTCTTTGGAGAGGCCGTTGTCCAGCTATGGACTAGCAAGTGCTGATGATAGAAGGGAATATGGTAAGTGGATCATCTTTATCAAGAATCTACTGGTGTCAGTGCAGCATAGATGGGAGAGGGTGGTGTCTAAGGCTGCTGAGAGATCCAGGGCTTTGGATCATGGGTTCAAGGAGGCCAAGGAGTTTGCGGATATGTGGTAAGCTTCATCATCAAGTCTTAGTTGTATTAGTGCATCTGGGAAAGTCTGCCGGCAGATGCTGGATGCGACTAAAGACAGATGTCGCATAGACTATTTCGGGCGAGGCCGCCGTCCACCAGTGGTAGATTAGATACTAATTGGGTAGATTAATAAAATGTTATGTATTTATTTTCAGATTACATACTCGTATATCCACAAGTTACTTAAAATTCTTGACAACATTCGTTTTAATTCTATATATAACTGAAATGTTTGTACATAACTCCATCCAATTGATTGGCTATTGCTGTTTTGAAATCCTATCGTTCCAACCGGCCGAAGTCGTACTCAGGTATATTTGAACACGTTCACATCACGTGACTATAGACGCCAGAGGTCGCGACGTGACGTCAGAGTATCAGTGCATGTTTGCCGGCTTTAGGAGTCTGCATCCACGACCTGCAACCTACATTACAAAAACTGTGTCGAACTAACTTGTACATTTGTGTTCAGGAACAACTTGATGAGCTGGCTCAACGACACAGAGAAGCAGCTCGATGAACTCAACTCCGAGACCACAGTCAATGACCCCGAGAAGATCAAACAACGGTACGTAGAATTCCAAGTTTTCTTTTAAAATATTTAACAATATGAACAAATATTAGCTCATTTTGATTTTAATATGTGCCCCAGCTCATTCCGCGTGTAACGTGAAAGGTAGATAATAAGTAATCATTAATTAAAAAATAATGATATTAACGCTATGGCGCTCATTGGGGGAGGCCTATGTCCAGCAGTGGACTGCTATAGACTGATGATGATGATGATGAATATTAATGCTGAACAGCGATCCTCAACCTGCATGCCCAGCGTGGCGATTGTGAGCATTACCATCCATTATACAAGCCAACAGAAAATTGCCCCCAGTTGCTGGGGCTAGATGTTGCTATGTAAAGCATTATTTTATTAGTATTTATTTACTAAAAACCTTTTTCAGATTAACAAAACACCGCGAGTTCCAAAAGGCCCTAGCGTCCAAGCAGCCGTTCTACGACCAAACCATGAAGACTGGCAAGTCTCTGAAGGAGCGCGCGCCCAAGACTGACGAGCCGTCTCTCAGGACTATGCTGAACGATATGAAGACTAAGTGGACTACCGTCTGCTCTAAGGCTGTCGACAGGTATGTGGATTAAAGATACATTTATTTGGTCATAAACAGGTTAGGTACGCAAAGGTATGGTATTGTGTGTGTACTCCTATATGCGCACTTGGACTCGGATCGGTCCATTGTGCGTGTAAGGCAAGGGAGGTCGGCAAACGTAGCGTAGGACGCCCTCCGGCCAGATGGGATGACGACCTGCGAAGGACTGCGGGCGAATACAATAATAAAATACAGCTATTTATTTTTGCTGGAAGAGAACTCTTTTTAGGGTTAAGTTCGCCTTTGTTTCAATTTTCTAGAATAAGTTTTGTGTTATGTTTTTTGTGCAAAAAGTATAAATAAATAAAAATACAATTTTGACGACTGATGTGGCGCGGTGGCGAAGGTCCGCCTACGACGCAGGAGGTTGCGGGTTCGATTCCCGCCCCGGAACAATTGTGTATACGATCTGCAGATATTTGTTCCGGGTGTTCTGGTCGTTTTCTATGTATACTAAAAAATATCTATCTATGTAATGTATTGTATTATGTATATCAGTTATCTAGTACCCATAACACAAGCTCTGCTTACCATGGGGCTAGATAATGCTGTGTGAATTGTCCAGAATTTTTATTTTTTTTATTTTTTATTTATTTACAATACAATAGATTTATTCGTAACACCAAGTTATACGTCGAGTACATTAGTAGTAGTAGTAGTTCATACACATTTATACATTCAAAAAATTCATAAATTATTTATTGATTTATTATTTTTTCTTTAGGAAGGGACGCTATCGTCCTGATATTGAAATGGGCTTCTGCTTCAAGTTGAATACTTTTTTTTTTATATCTTTATTTATTGATGGAGTTTTGTCACAAAGTGACTATGTCACTCCCATATGAGATCAATTCTTTATATTACAAACATGGCAAAATATGTATACACTTAACAAAAAAGAAACAACAATAACGTTTGCCACATGACATTGCCCATAAGGAATGTGGATAACAATGTGCGGCTTACAAACTACTAAGTACCTACTAAGTTGAATACTAATTATATTTCTGTGAACAGACAACGCCGTCTCGAAGAGGCGCTCCTGTACTCCGGCCAGTTCAAGGACGCTATGTCAGCGCTGCTGGAGTGGCTGAAGAAGCAGCAGAAGGCGCTCTCGGCGGACGCGCCCGTGCACGGCGACTTGGACACCGTGATGGCGCTTATTGAACAACATAAGGTAATTACCTCTTGAAACTACTACTACTATACTTAATCTTTCTTGTTTTATGTTTAGCCGTAAGTTTTCAGGAATAAAATAAATAAATAAATAAACTATCATGGTTATTAACATAAAAGTCATCATGGCGCATGAAACTGAGCCGAAAAATTGGCAAACTCAAAAATCAAATCATACATACCGTAAGGCGTTTGGTGTAAGAAATTAAAATTTACGCTTGAAGATTATGATGCTGTGTGTTGTAAAAAATTCGGTTAAAGATTAAGTAAAGTTAAAATTTGATATTAACTGTTCAAATTTGACTTTAATCCTACTTATTTGACATTTCATATTACATTGTGAACTTCACTTTCATTTGTAAATACTAATTCTAATTTGATTGTCACTCAACATGATAACTTTCTGTTGTATACATTTGACCTGAAATATTTGAAAGAGGCTTTAAACCTTCATAATATGGCCATTGAATATTTGAAGTTAATATTTTTTACTAAAATTATTTAGAATCGTAAATACTTCTTAACATAGGTATATAATTTTTACATATTTCTATTGCAGCAATTCGAGGAGGACCTCCATTCTCGCGAACAACAGATGTCTTCAGTCATGAAGACCGGAAAGGAACTGGAAGCTACGGTAAGATCCTAAATAACACTTGGAAAACGAATTGGTGATGCATTAGAGTAGTCTTTATTACCTGGACCAAAATATATGTAACATTCAGCTACTGCATTACATGCAACAACGCTAAAACGGCCATATATTTGATGATTTTCTCGACATATTTTTAGCCACGACAAGTAAATATCAGAAGAAACTAAGGCAAAGACACCAAAATTTCCACATTGGCGTGACTCTTGATTTTTTTTTTTGCCCGATTTTAAAACAAAATTTTGATACCAAGAAGGTTGCGGGTTCGATTCCCGCCTCGGAACAATTGTGTGTACGATCTGCAGATATTTGTTCCGGGTGTTCTGGTCGTTTTCTATGTATAATAAAAAAATATCTATCTATGTAATGTATTGTATTATGTATATCAGTTATCTAGTACCCATAACACAAGCTCTGCTTACCATGGGGCTAGATAATGCTGTGTGGATTGTCCAGCATTATTTATTTATTTATACCAATAAGATCACACAGATAACTTAATCATCTGATTGTTTTGAACAAACTAAGAACCTACTTCCCCCTACATCCCTTACTTTTAAACTGATAGAACATTTATATAATACTACTCCATTAGGATTCTCCTTTATACAACTACAAAATAATAATTAAAGTCGGTCTACAAATGACGGAAAAATCTACAAACATACATACAGCCGACAACCGCTGGGATAAACGTGTTCTTGACCACGACTCGGTTAACGTATTTTATGACGCCCTCCGACCATACCTGATTCCATCCGGGAAGACGACCTGCGAAAGACTGCAGGGAGTTGCTGGATGCGTCAAACTAAAGACGAGGCGCTGTGGCGCTCATTAGTGGAAGCCTATGACCAGCATTGGACTAAAATAGGCTAATGATGATGACGACATACTACCGAATATAAAACCTCCTTTTTCGAAATCGACAAAAACGACTCTGACCCTATACTAACAAGGTTAAATCTCGCAGGTGCCTCGCGAAGACGCGGCCAGCATCCGCACGCAGTGTACAGAACTCAAGCAAGCTTGGGAATCTGTCATCACTCTTACTGAGAAGAAAGCAACCCGTCTTGAAGGAGCTTTGAAGGAGGTATGTTAATATTTCTAGTATCAATACATAGTATAAGACAAAGTCGCTTCCCACTGTCTGCCTGTCCCTATGTATGCTTAGATCTTTAAAACTACGCAACGGATTTGATGCGGTTTTTTTGTTTCTGAGATATACACAGTCATACATTCAGTTTCCTATTAGCCAACTTGCCTCTAAAATCTTCACTAGCTTCTCTCAATCAACCATTAACCTTTTTTTTCTTTCCTAGGCCGAAAAACTCCACCGCTCAGTGAACATGCTACTCGAATGGCTGTCGGACGCGGAGACCAAGCTTCGCTTCTCAGGACAACTGCCCGAGGGAGACATGGAGACTCAACAACAGATCCGAGACCACGAGAAATTCATCAGGGAGCTGAATGAGAAACTGCACGATAAGGTTTGTAACTTAATAGTATAGAAAAAACATTTATTTGGACACAGGTACAAAATAACCAAAAGTTATCGACATAGCTCTGAGAATTAACAAGCTGAAGTGGCAGTGGGCCGACCATATCTCGCGAAGAACCGACAGCCGCTGGGGCAAACGTGTTCTTGAGTGGAGACCACGACTCGGTAAACGTAGTGTAGGACGCCCTCCGACCAGGTGAGATGACGACCTGCGAAAGACTGCATGTAGATGCTGGATGCGGCAATCTGAAAAGAGGGCGCTATGGCGCTCTTTGGGGGAGGCCTATGTCCAGCAGTGGACTCATATAGGATGATGATGATAACAAAATAACAGGCATAGAATCATCATCATCATTATCAGCCTATGCTCTACACCATGCTATAACAATTACCTGTAAAATGACCTTATTACCCGGCTTACCGTAAAATATATTTATAATGTTTTAAAACTAAATGTAAAGGCATCATAATTGCCCTTTTAGTTAACAAAACTGCACCGTAAGATTAAACTGCACTATTACATACCAAAACTGCACCGTTATGTAAGAAACTGCACAGTATAACCGTAATCTTGTATCACAGGAGGAGACCGTCGCCCTGGCACACTCGATCCTCAGCAAGGCTCACCCCGACGCCGTCACCGTCATCAAGCACTGGATAACCATCATACAGAGCAGATGGGATGAGGTAAGGATAACATAATATCTTATTATTTCCTTCTAATCACTATATAGTATAAAACAAAGTCGCTTTCCGCTCTCTGCCGGTCCCTATGTATGCTTAGATCTTTAAAACTGCGCAACTGAGTTTGATGCGGTTTGTCTTAATAGATAGAGTAATTCAAGAGGAAGGTTTATAAACTAGTTTACAAATAGTTTTCCACGCGGGCGAAGCCGGGGGCAGGTAATGTACAAATAAATGGCTAAATAACAATCAATAAATGAACAATTTAGTGTACTAAAAATAAACATAAATAAAAATCATATATCTAAATAAAAAAGTGTGATAGTTCAAATCGCTGAGAGAGATTTCTCCCAGGCAACCTTGGGATGCAGATAAAGATATAAAAAGGGGTCAATATTGCAGTCAACAATATGCAGTACCTATTTGCAGAGAGTGGGAGAAACTGCCTAAGCTATATCCGAATTAACACTATCTCTGAGTTTTCAATTACAAATTATTTAGACGGAGTAGGTAGGTACGGTTTCCTATGTCATGTCCATCCTCCCTCAAGTCCAGTTACCTCTATCTAGAAGAAAATCTTTATGCCAAAACCGAAAATATTGCAATATTTCATTATTATTTCACCTTGAGATAAAAGCAAAACAATCGAGAGATACCTAATCGATTTAAATTATCTTATCGAATTAGTCTATTAGTAGGTACTTCTATTGTTTTGAAAACTCGTGATTAACAAACGTATAATCAGATTTATTAAATTTGTGCAATTATTAAGTAATTTGTGCATGTTTGTATCTGAACTTAAAATGAATGCGACACAAAATAAACGAAACCTGGTCGCTTCTGTGGTTCCAGTTATAAGGATATTCAGTAAAGTAACACCTATTCAGGTTGGTTATAAAATTGGACGTGTTTAGTGGCCTTATTTCCATGCCATTGTTCCTGTTAAGAAATACATATATAACTCTTTCATCATATATATAGATTAAAGAAAAAAATGGCGTTTGGGACGCTTGCTTGTTACGAAAATAAGTCTTCTTTGTAAATGGTGTGCGACGTCAGTTATAACTTTAGAAAATGAAAAAAAAAACATGATATATGGGTATACGAGTATCTATAGATGCTTTATCGAAATAATCACAAGGAACGCGATTTTATTTTATTATGTTAACGAATTGCGAGTCAAAAAATTCTACTACATGGGTGTCCATTAGATGCAGGTTGGAATTGAAACCCTGAACTTACATTGTTTGATCAAATTACTAATATTATTAAAGCGAAATTAACTCTATCTGTCTGTCACCTTTCCACGTCTGAACGGGTCTTACAGAAATTTGACAGTATAATATGTATATCCCGGGGACATAGGCTATTTGAAATGCGCGTGCTTAGCCGCGGGCTCAACCTAGTATCCTATAAAATGTTAAAAACTAACGTTACGTTTCTACCTAGGTATGGCAATGGGCGATGCAGCGCGGCACCAAGCTGGAAACCCACATGCAGAGCCTGAAAGACCTGGATCTGGTGCTCGAGGAGCTGCTCCAATGGCTAACTGGATTGGAGAACACCCTTATATGTAAGTAGAATAATTATCATCAGCCTATGTTAGTGCACTGATAGACAGACATAGGCTCCCCCAGTGAGCGCCATAGCGCCCTGTCTTCAGCTTGACGCATCCAGCATCTGCCTGCAGTCCTTCGCAGGTCGTCATATCACCTAGCCGGAGGGTGTCCTACACTACGTTTTCCGGGGGTAAAAACAAAGGTAAACCCCTCTGTTTTCACCCCCGGCAAACGACTTAAAATGAAAGAAATGAAAATTAGGATTTAGTAAATCACAAATTCTGTTAAATTGGCTACTTCCCGACCCATAGGCTTGACTGTCAAACATACTAAATTAACATTTTTCCCCAGCATTGGAAGCGGAGCCTCTACCAGAATCTATCGACCTACTCCAAGGCCTGATCGAAGACCACAACGAACTAATGGAACACACGCAGAAACGGCAGACCGAGGTCGACAGGGTCTGCAAGGCTTACCAGGTAATTTGTGATTTATTGAGAGGATGGAGGGTTGAAAGTTGACTGGCAAAGACGGCAGACCAGAGTTGACACGACCTGAATTGCTTAGCAAGTAATTTGTGATTTATTTTGAGGGTGTAGCGTTGAAAGTTGACTGGCAGAAACAGCAGAGCAAGGTCGACTGGGTTGTGATGTAAGAGATATAGGGCCTGCAGTCGAGGTAGATAGTAGAATTATAAGACTGCAAGAGCAAGGTAATTTACACTTTGAGTGTAAACAGACATGATTCAAAGTCCTGATAAGTTGGAATAAAATCGCTAACAAAATCACTTCTTAGTATTAAAGCGTGGTAAATATCCAGCCAATTATAGAACAGTTCCCACTCACACTTTCAGGGGAATGAAATGAATTAAGACAATTCAGCGGAATTAAATGAATTAGTATCTGACTGATACTAATTCAATAGATGGCGCTGCTAAAATATTTGTTATTTTTAGGTGAAGAGTCAGAGCCAAGGTCGGGAAACCACTCCAAGAAAGGTTTCCGCCAAGAGCGCCGTGAAAGGAACACCTGGGTATGTGACATACAAGGTTTATTTTACAAAGTGGGCAACAAAAATACTTATTATTCAAAGATCTTGATAACCAAAACTACTTTTCATGTGTTCTTTTGGTGAACATTTGTAATTGTAACTTTTCTTTCGTATTTTATTTTATTTGCTGATATTTTGTTGTTACTTTTGGGTGTGATTTTCTATGAAGGTACATTGGTAGCTGCCAATTCTATTTTGTTGCGTCTTGCCACAATATTTTACTTCGTATAGAGACTTAGTTTCTTAAAAAATAACTGAGACAACATGTAAAAGCAAATTCTTATACAAATCAAAATAAAATACGAGTATTACGCAAGAAAATTCGAATTGGCGCGCTTCATTGTACCGCCATTTTGTATTGTTTACTGTTTGCAATAGTTTAGTTCATTCGTTCACCCACTCATTTATGTTTGTTTTGTCCGTTCGTTCATGTGACGTCATGCATGGTGCTTGTTGCCACATCAGTCGCGGGTCGCAGCTCGACTTGCACAGGGAGAGATCAGTGTCGCCAGATTATTATGGATCTAGGCGATACAGGTGGGTTTTTAGACTTTTTTTATTTTTCTAACTGTATAACGGCAGGATGTACAGTACAATCATATTTTATGTGCTTACCACATAATAATCTAAATAAGTAAATCCGTTAAAAACTGAAATGTAATGGATTGTTGTATATTCTGGAATTAATGTTGATAATTCATTAAATAATTTGAATAAGTTCTTAGATATGTTTTATACTGATATTTTGGTTTGCAGCAGGTATTTTTCATAAATTTGTTAAAATATTATTTTGTGCGTAAACGTAACATAGTTTGTTAATGAAAAACGCCTGTTGTCATAATATTCATTTATATTTAATGTCTGACTGAACTAGAAGCTTTTCCTTTTTTTTAAATTATCAAAATGCTGATTAAGTTCAGTCTCTCATTTGAACATAACAGAGTTGATGGGTCCCGTTGTTAAATGTAACTTTTCATTGGCTTTAAATGTTAATTCAGAAAATAAAACTCAGCTTGTCTGATCAAAGTTCACTATCCATCTCGCTCTAACACATGTATATGTTGCTTTATGTCTCGTTCACTCACGCTTCACCAGGTCGAGGATTCACAATCGGAGTAGGAGAGGAAGGTTTGACGCCATTTTGTTTATTTTGTTGTTTGAGTTTAGTTAAAGCGTTGCTTTGAGCTTTTGTATGTAGTTTAGTTGTTTTTAGTTTGTTGCTTTTTTATAAAACCATCTATTGAGTTTTCAAATAAAAAAAATGAAGACTGCTACAAAATAAAAATGGACCAGGTACAAAAAAATATAAAAAGAAATGTTCTGATAAAAAATGGTCTCCTTCCAACGATCCGATTCATTCCTACATTGCATGATGAGTAAAAATTGCATTTTTGTGTAATGTTAAATGCATGCTAAAATGTTTATGCGCTGATTTATGCAAAACAATAATTTATCACAAAACTCTAACGGTGCTGCCACTTCAAAAAATCTAATATCACTGCTTCCAATCGGAAACTGGCAAACATAGTTTCCATTATGGTTGTCTGCCACTGCCACACACAATGCGACTAACAACATCACGGTGAAAAAAAAATCAATTTTCGGTTCTAACGTCACGTACGCCACACATGGTTGCCACGATGAGGTCTGTGGTCGCTACATCACAATCCTGTCATCTAAAAAATTAAATGATATATACTATTTTCGCCACTAATCGCCTTCATTCTAAAAAAGGGACGAATGAGCAGGTAATGGACGAATCACTCTCTGTATGACATAAAGGTGGCCACTAACCTCACAAGGTTCCCACTAACCTCAACAGGTTGCCACTAACTACACAAGGTTGCCACTAAACTTCACACGGTTACCGCGACGAGGTCTGTGTTTATCCGTCACATACCTCACACGGTTGCTACTAACTCACACGGTTGCCACTAACCCTCACCATGTTGACACTAGCATCACACGGCCACTAACCGACACAAGGTTGATTAACACTGGGTTGGCATCTAACAGCTGTGTTCTGTTCTCATTGTTGCGTGTGCTCTAGTCGCGTGAGTCCCGGCCGAGAGACGCCAGACCGGAACCTGCCGCAGTACGGACCGAGGTTCCTGCCTAAGGGAAGGTAAAGATGATCCTATCCTGTCCTACAGTTAACAAGGGTTAAATATCACGTCAAACATGATTACCAATCCAAAACGGCATTTATTAAAAGTACGGTATACAATAATTTAAACCGTGCGTCGTGGCGAAGACACCATGAATAGAATGTTTGCTAATGGTGTCAATTCAAATGTCGCCAAAGCTAGACTAAAATAATTTAATAACAATAAAAATAATGCCATCATAGAAGAAGGCTTAGAATGATGGTAGATAAACGAGGTGTTGCGAAACAATTTCGACAAATTAGTTTACTATTCGTATACGTACACAGGTACGAGTATGTCTTCGCACTGAAGTTATATGCTTGTCAACTTGCACATGGATTAGCTTTTGGCTACATATCAAGAAAATTGTAGATTGACACTATTTTTCTGATGTGCTGTGCGCTGTGAAAAAAAATGATGGCAGTCATAGAAAAAGACGCTACGTCTTTTTCTATGACTGCCATCATTTTTTTTTGATCGTTATGAACATTAATGCTAGCTGTCAGATTAGTTTAGTTTGTTTTTCGCGACTTATGAATAAACACCAATAAGTATTAAAAACTGAGCAAAAAACCTACCTATCGTAAAATCCAAGGTAAAGATCATCAATTGTGTTTTAGCTGTCAATAAAAATGTTTGGTGGCATTCGCATAAGCTTTTTTGTTTGTTGTTTGAGTTTGATTTTTGTTGTGTGACATGAACCCTTCTATTGTTTTTATTATATTGATATCAATAAAACCTCGGTAGTTACAAAGTACATATGCTTAATTGATTTCTGCTTCTTTTATTTTTTTTGTTACAAACAGTATTTTTTTATCAATGATTGAAATGATGCTACTATTCAGAAACAATGGTATTACTGGCAACCCTATTTACAACTGTTTGATTCCAATTTAAAAAATATGATGCTTTATTTCAACAAGTCTCTTTTATAAAATCAAAATGGCTGCCAATTAGAACCCCCAAAAAACCAAATTTATACTTAAATCCAACCTTATCCCAATGCAGCAAGGGTTCAGAACCGGAGTTCAGATCGCCACGTGTAAAGACCCTATGGGACAAATGGAGGAACGTATGGCTGCTCGCGTGGGAGAGACAGAGACACCTGCAAGCCCGTCTCGCTCACTTGCAGGAGATCCAGAGAGTGTCCAACTTCAGCTGGGACGACTGGAGAAAGAGGGTAAGAAAGACTTGACTTAATTTGAATACTATATTTTACTTTAGAACTCGGGTATATGAGATTGTACGACGGGCGACCATGCTATATTTGTCTAAAAAATATATGCTATCATTGTTTAATAACATTGTTATCTCTCTATCAGTTCCTGAAGTTCATGAACCACAAGAAGTCCCGCCTGACGGACCTGTTCCGCAAAATGGACAAGGACAACAACGGACTCATTCACAGGAACGAATTCATGGACGGAATTATCAACACCAGTGAGTACTATCTACCTAACCTTATATGTATCTATCCACCATAACCATCCATAGGTACCTACTGATAATATTATAAATTCGAAAGAAATTTTGTCTTTGCTTTTACATCTAAAACGGATTTTTATTAAATATGGCAAGGGGATATTTTTAACCTGGAAACACGCTTGCGAAGCCGCGGACAGAAGCTTGTACATGCTCAATAAAAACGGAAGTAATTCTGGCTGTCTGTTACGCCGCTTTAACGGTGGCTGACTGACAGAATTTAATGAAACTTTGCAATGAGATTGTACCTGAACTGGGGAAGGATATACAGATGCTAGTAGGTATAATCTGTACCACAGATAATATAATACATTCTGTACTAAAAAGAGTTCACAGAATTACCAAAATGAAGCCAACTTTAACATATTGATTTTCTACCTTCTTCGTCAAACCAGAGATTGTTGTCTAGGATAGAATAGACAAAAATGACATCGCATCGTCATCAAATACGTAAAATAATTGATCGCTGTATTAACTGTCTCTATTGTGGCCTAGACAACTTATATGAGGTAGGCTGTAGGACCTTGTTTAAATAATGTTTGTTTGTACAGAATTCGACACGTCCCGCCTGGAGATGGGCGCCGTGGCTGATCTGTTCGACAGGAACGGCGGCGGACTCATCGACTGGGAGGAGTTCATCGCCGCGCTCAGACCTGATTGGGTAAGTCGATGTGCCTTATTTAATAATATAGATAGAAAATTCTTTTATTGCACACTCAAAAATAAAACACACACGATAAATAAAAATGTATATGTAACAATTTGGCGGTCTTATCGCTCAAGAGCGGATCTCTACCAGACAACCGTGGATGTATAGGATCGTGGGATTGAATATGGGGATCTGTGTGGGGATATTAATGTATAATATATTGTAGATAGAAAGATAAATAGAAAATATATTATTGCATTTTTCATTATGAACAATAAAAACTGTTACTATTGGCGGTCTTATCGCCCAAGAGCGAGAGATCTCTAGCAGACACTGCACCACATGGATGGATAGGATCGTGGACAGAACCAAATATATATCTTCTAGTTCAATCTTCAGAGATTAAACGATGTTTTAAAGTTTGAAATGCAATACGCGAAGGTCCAGAAGATTCCAGACAGGCAGACCGTTGCCCACCGCACCACAGAGGTCGTTCTTAGTTTGGGGATAGATGACGTCACTGTGTGAATTGTCCAGCATTATTTATTTAATTTTTTCGAGACCGACTGACTTGATCCATGACAAGATAAGCAAGAAAGTTGATCTTATCTGTGATTTCCTACAGTCAACATCAACCTGATTTCATCATCAATAAATCAACCTCGCATCGTGATACAAGATAATCTTAGTAGGAGCTGGGATTTTAACTTACTTTATTAAAAGATCCATTTAAAATCTGTATCGTTTAATGTATATCAGATTTCTCAAATGATTCTATGATTCTTCGACTTTTTGACTCTGACCTACTTCAGACCCTCAAATCTTACAAATTAGTTATCCATTGTTTCTCAAATGATTGATCTCTTTGACTTGCTTCAGACCCTCAAATCTTACCAATTAGTTATCCATTGTTTCATCCGCTTCTCAGCCGTTTAAAGTATAATAAATACACTTTTTTTTAGGTAGCTTTACGTAATATGCACTTATTATATGTCAATTATGAATAGTTTTAAAGTCAACTATAACGGGATATTTACCATGATTTGATTTTTGAGTTTTCCAATATTTCGGCAGTTTCATGCGCCATGATCATTGAATAACTGAAGTTAATAACCATGATAGTTTTAAAAGTTTTATTATTAATAGTTTTGTTTGTTAATTCCATATCCTTTGTACCAGGTGGAGCGACGCGGCCCGCCGACAGACGCCGACAAGATTCACGACGAAGTCAAACGTCTGGTGATGCTGTGCACTTGCCGACAGAAGTTCAGGGTCATGCAGGTCGGCGAGGGCAAGTACCGGGTAAGTAATCAAACATGGATGTCCACTGCGGGGCATAGGCATTTACATTGGCATAAGACACTAATTTTAACACACATTTTGGCAGAATTGCGTCAATCCAGACGCAAAGCCATTTAGGAGGAAGTTACTGTTGAACTTAAAAATTTTGAAGTATAAAACACAATGCCATTTTTAAACAATGAATTGACCTTTTTTACTTAATCATAACTTACACAATAGAGAACATAAGAACCTTAGACTAAACCATTTAACATGCTACACAATACATTAAAATAACATCTATTCATATAAAAATTAAAACAACTCAATTCATTCAGCATCTCCTTTATCGTCAAAATGGCCGTCCTGTGCTATCCGCAGGTCATAATCAAATCAAATCAAATCAAAATCAAAATCAAAATAGCTTATTGCTTTAACTTAAATTAATTAATATATTACAGTGGTATGGGACCCTCTTTTAAGTAATGTAATACCTGTGCTAGAGGGTCTCGCTCTGCTGCGAGGATATCTTAAAAATAATTAAATTAAGTTTAATATTTAATTTGTATACTTAAATATGTAACATTTACATAATAATGACAGTTAAAGTACACAAAGTTTTTCCTACATATATTTTCCTATAATAAGTAATAAATAAATGGTTTAATAGGGAACAGAAACGATGATTAAAAGTCTGTTTAATTAACGCATTCACTGCCTAGCCTCGGCGGGGCGGTGCGACTTGATGAAGGGGCGCGCCTCAGCTACAAGAAGTTCTGGCAGAAGTTCTAACCATTAAGGCGACGTGGGCTATGAAAGTGTTAGGGCATATTCTCAAAATAATAATTTTCTGCTGTAAACTCGATGTTATTCGTCTATAACTTCTTATGACGTGGCACATAAGATTAAAAAAGACCACTAATAAACGAACACCATAATTTCCCAACAGTTCGGAGACTCCCAAAAGCTCCGCCTGGTGCGAATCCTCCGCTCGACCGTGATGGTGCGCGTCGGAGGCGGCTGGGTGGCTCTGGATGAGTTCCTGGTTAAGAACGACCCTTGCAGAGGTATGTACGGGGTCGGGATAACGGGGGAAGGGGAGAGGTTTGGTGGACGATGCTCTTTGTGGGGGAAAGATAAAAGTAGATAGCCTGAGCTAGAACAGGAAAAAAAACAAAGTATTTATTTACAAAATAAAGACACCAACAAATAAAAACTTACATACATATGTATAAACTTCTTTGTATTAATTTATATAGAGATCTTGATGTAGAGTAAGTTTTCGAATTCTCGTTCTTACTAAGATAAATCTTGTATGAACATACGAGGGATCCCAACTTTCAACAATGAAGGTAATGGGTTATGTTCTTTTCTGCCGGGTGCGCCTGGCGAGACGAGGATTTTTATTTGGCGTTAGGTTGTGTTAAAAATATCCAGCATTCACTTTTTTAGTAGGTACCTACTTGAATAACATTTTATAGCGCCTCGACTTTCAGGTCTTATGAACTATCTTTATTCTTTTGTTAACGCCCAAGATTGGGTATCGTTCACCAAACTTTAGGTAAACTTCTGATGAGTATCGACTTCATAAAAAATTGGCCATTATCTCTGGTCAAACCAATTTTTCAATAAAATTGGACAAGTTCAAAAGAAAGATAATTTGGAAGTTTTGTATAAGACAGATTACAATGTTCTTTACCTACCTACTACACGAAATATATTCCTACATTCTACGTAACTGGAAAATCTCAACTTACCTATCCACTGGTAGATAAATAACTGCAGACTGTCTCATCCAATATTTAATTTGGAATATTGCCTTGCTCAGCAAATGCAAACTGAAATCGACCCATCCCAAACAAACAAGCTCTTTGTTCTAGAAACTTGTCCAACTATACCCATTTTAAGTTCACCGACTCCGATCGAGACCGCCCCAAGTTTACGGAGATAGGTATCTACCTATCTACGTAGGAAGGTACTTACCTACCAAGGACTGAATGAGCAATGCAATATTCTTAAATCTGTATGAAGCTGAGATCGAAATATAATTTTAAATGGTTTCTGATAATAAAGTTTACAGAAAAGTACTCAGACTGATAAAGATAAGATAATACAAAGTTTTAATAGTAAATGTAACTTGGCTTCATACTAAAAAAAAACTGTGACTCATGTTCTGCCTTGTGATGTTCAAAGGCATTGCACGAGTTTAATTTGAAATATTTCTGTGAAGGTACTGGTTTTTGAGCCAATTTAGAAAAAATAAATACTCAAAAGTCAGTACCAATTTTATGTACTTAACCTTTTAGGTATTTATGGTATTCAAAGTGTCAAACGTTACGGGAATTATATTATCTGTGTATAACCTAATAACCCTAATGGGAAATCTAATTAACCATAACAAATATTGAAACATAAAAATGTGTTTTAAATAATAACAAAATAACATGTATTTTAATCACTTTATTACGGTACAAATCACTACACAAAACTTATGATTAGTTAAGTAACGCTGGCAATACAAAATTAATCTAGAAAATACTGATTCAAAAATGCAATCTTAAAAACTATCACAGAAATCATATCTATCAACTTAATATTCCAAACGAATCTAATCTATTTTTGGAAGCACAACTACCTGACCACCTAAACCAGTTTCAAAATGACTCAGAGTTACAGATTAGTCTCAAGATAATGGTTACAACTTCTAAAAAACGTCTTAAATCCTACACTAAAGATAACCATACAAGGTAAACAGTCAAAGCTAAATAGGCAAAGATTTGTTAAATAAATAGCTACAATACAAACATTCTAGAAATGCAGTCTAATGTATTCTATTCACCAGTTTTCAAGACATGTAACTTGTTGGTGAAGAGAGGAGTTAGACAGAAATAACTTAAATCTAAAAATGCAGAGATTCAATCGATGGTCGTCTTCCTAATGAAGGAAGTAAGAGATGAGATTTCACTAGTTGAACGTTCCGGCAAAGGGCTGAATTCAATCTCCTCGCTTAGATTCTGTGTGTCTGATGTATTCTCAGCTACTGGCCAGCGCTTGTGGCTCGGTGCATACAGAACCAGTAGAGAAAAGATGTAGATATTCCACATTCCATAGACTCCTGTGAAAAACGCAGAGGTGTATTCCAACTCAATGTTATCGTCCCATTTCCATTGGCCTTCAGCAACTTGCCCCAAGATAAATCCAATGACAGTCAAAGCAGCACATAGCAGGGTTGCCAACATGAGGAACTGGAAACGGTAAATTATCCCTTCATAATGCAAGCGGCGGACCGAACACATGGTTGGCAGAGTCTGGCGCTTGTGAGAGATGTTTATGAAGACTTGATAAACCATGTAGCATAGAAACAGGAAGTAGATGCAGGTAGATATCCCAGCTAAGATGATGAACGTCAGTGCTAAGTTTGTTCCAATATCTGTGACCCAGATGGAATAGAATGGGTTGCGAAGCTGTACTCCTCGCTCACACATGTCAAAGATGAAAAGAGAAATGCATCCGACAGCTACGGCACTCAGATGTTTCCAGTATTGTTTTAGAGAGCTTTGTGCTGTTGTATTTTGAATTAGCATGTGTTCTCCGGCAAAAACCAGCCAGAATGAAAATAGAGTAGCATAAAACACTCCTTGTCTAATATCTCCCAGTAGCAACATGAACGGTAGATCAAATTGCAGAGTGAGGTACTCAATGGGCATGTTCAAAAGACACAATGATATTCCTAATGCAAGCAGCATTTTCTCCAATAGCACTGGCTTTCTTTGCAGCATGTGAATGCGTCTCCAGAACCAAACTAGTATCCCGATGATGCAAGGGAAGAATACAGTCTTCAATGACAGCCAGACTTTAGTGAATCCTCCATTCTGGTTGATTATAGTCAGCCACATGTCTTGCACATGTCCGATGTTGATATTCATCTCTGGGGTGTCAACTGGGAGTCTTATGTTTAGCAAATAATAGTCATGGAACAAAGATCCCAGTTCAAAAAGGGGAATAGCAGCGCATTTGTAGAGATAGCCCTCTGCTTTGACATCTATTTCGCAATCCAAATGCCTCTTTTCTACAGATTGAGTGTACAAACTCCATTGATCTTCTTCGTCGCCTTTGTTTTGATACGCCATGCGCGCGTCGATGGTAATAGTGCTCCTGGGCTGTACCTCCATCTGGGAATGGTATGTGACGTCCACTTGAAGCACTCCGATGAGGTTTTGTTGCCATCTCGAGTAGTCCAAATGCCCAAGCCCCGGCATTTTGAACGTGAATACAATGTCGGTCTCTGTGAGGTCATGGTACTCGCTGCCTAGATCGACTTTTTCACAGGCGCCCTTTCCCACGTTGTAGAACCATTTCGTTGTGTCATTTTTAACCTTCAAAGTATCTTTGCATACAGTTCCGAGTTTAATTTGAGCGTTCGCAGGCATGGGCGCGACCAACCCACCGATCAAAAAACATGTTAGCTGACTCAACAATAGGAACGTGACTAATACACTCAGCTTCCGGCCGCTCAAGTTCTCAATTATCGTGCCGGTCATTTTGTAGATGTATCACACGCGAAAATCATTGAGATACTGAGTCAATACGAAATTAAAGTCGACCCGTGGTGAATTCCATTGTTCTTGTTTTCTTTTGCGGCCATTTTTCGACGCGATGTTTTGACATGCGCAGTAAACGGTGTTGCCAGCTAATGAAATCTACCAAAATAACGAAACCAAAGTGATTCGCGAAAAATTAAAATAACGTCCAATGAATAATATCGTGAAATAACATTATAATTTGTAATACCTTAATAAAGAAACAAGTTTAAACCAATACGAAAATCAACTGTTCACTAGTAAGGTCCTTCCACTTGTGATGTGATATTTCATACACGCTTCTCTCCATTGTGAAGCTACCAACTTACGCTAATATCAACCTATCAGTAAATGGCTAAAGTAAGCATCGTTATGTCCACTATAAAATTTTGATGTTGCTACTAATTTACTAATTCGTATTCGCTTTGCCCGTTCCAAATCCCGTGATCCTTACGAATTCTTAATATTATTATTTTTATGTTTATGTTGATCCCTGAATATCCCATTACATAAAGTAGTATCATTAGTGCTACCGCTGCCTGATCCGTACAAGCCGGAACAGCATGAGGCTTGTTGCCCGCTCGGTAAGCGACACGGCTTGCCTTGGAACCACTTTTATTCAGATTTTTTCACTGAATTCGCTTTTTCTTTTAACACATTGGTTCCATGGCAAAGCGTTTCAGTAGTTTGGTGTGGCTTAGTTTTTACGTTTGCTAATAGATTTACTGTAGACTTATTTGCTATTGTTGTGGGCTTTTACACATTTGATGCTTTCGGTGTGCTTTTTATTTATCAAATGTGTAGAATTACCTATGTTACATTTTTATAAATTATAACATTTTAAGACTTAAAAGGTGATGCAAACATTATATTAATAGCTTTAACGTGGCATGATGTGGATATATTTTTTTTGCATCTAATCTATACAAGTACTTTGTTTATTTTATTTAGTAGATGTAGTAAACAAACATGTATAAACCAAGTGCAAGTTAATAATTTAAGCGGAATGATTTCACTATAATTAAGTACATTCAATTACATTTTCATCATTGCACATTCTATTAATATGTTAACAAAATAAAAATCAGGAGTGTAATGCAACGAACTTCTTACGGTATTTATTAAAATTATGATATGATTACTTTAACTTGTCATAATAAAACGGAATGTAACGGAAAATCTTGCTCTTGATTTGTACTGTAGCATAAAATGTATGGTGAGGAATAAACTAATCGTATTTTATCATTCCCGTTCCTAACTGCACAAAATTTTTAATCCTTAATTTTGTTGTTATTTTTGTTTGATTTTTTCTGATTTGTTTGTTGTTTTTTTCTTTCCCCTCACTACCTTGCACGCTATCCCGATTTCCACTTAACACTTTGGTGTTATTTTTATGTCTGTCCTGTTACCGTATGGTTTTTTTTGCCCTTCCTATCCTCTCCTTCCGTTTGCGATGCGCACTGGACGCCGCCCGCATGCAGCCAAGGGACGCACCAACATCGAACTGCGAGAACAATTCATATTGGCGGATGGAGTATCACAGAGTATGGCAGCGTTCAGACCACGTACGCCCCGCTCTAACACGAACACACCACCATCCACTGGACCCATAACAAAGGTAAGTCATACAGCTTTACATTTTTTTTTTAGAATAAGTATTATTTCCAACAGGATATACTTTAGTTTTAATTCGCACAAGTATCATAAGTTGCACCGTAGTTCTTTGGTGGAGCAAAACGGTTTGGGACTCGCTCAACTTTCGCTTTTTATATTTTTGAGCTGCAACTTGTACATGGATCTCTGTATCCATTTGCAAGGTGCATTGACGTGATTGCAGCATGTGTTGAGCTCGTAGCGTTTGGTCGTATTGCATTAGAGTGTTCAAGCTAAGCACAGGCTCGTTGTAGTGTTTTGGTGTTGTTTTGTATCATTGGATTCACTGCATTGGAGAGGTGGCACGTCAGCGCCTATGGATGTTTATGGTAAAGTATTTCGTTCACCTTTCCCGCTAGATCCCAAAACTCCCGCACTCCGCAAAAAATAAATTCGCGTTCGTCGACTAAAGTGTGGACTAATCGTAACATCACCGCGTACTCGTCTAAACAACCGCGTTTCGGCAAAACGATTGGCACTATGAAAGCAAAATATTTTTCGTAACGGATGTATTCCCTTCCCACCCTAATGAGCTTCCTGGTTTTGTATTGGTACGTTTAGCTGAGGAGGTTATGGAGGCGCTGAGGCCTATATTTGAGGCTCTGAGGCAGCGAGAAGAGCTTCCCTGTTCGTATCCGCTACACGTGGGATCGACACATGGAACTAAGCAGGCGTTTATATACGGACACTCAAGATCTCAAGGTTCCACCACCCCCGGCGAACACCACTATACCCATCACCACGGATACCAGCCTTCTCCAGGATATCATTGGGTAATGCTAATAGGCTAAAAAGTGTGGCGGTTGAATGCACTCCTATCGCTAATTGTATCGCGCGTTTTATTGTTCATTGTCCATTGCTCTTGTGTATTTCATAGATAGAAATTGTGATCGTAATAAAAGCAGAGTCCATTAGTTTAGCATGCACATCATAAATAATATATATTGAAAGCGAGTTTGATTCAATAGATCCAAACTGCTCATATTAATTATTAATCGTGTGATTTGACTACTTATTCAAATATACCTGAATCATTCTACAGTGTAATTATAATTAAATTATTAATAGGTAAGGGAACGTACGGTTCGGTCGGTACCGATGTCGGCCGGTGGTGTGGCTGGACGCGCCTCAAGATCATCTCTCAGCGCGGGCACTCCGGACTCGCTCAGCGATAACGAAGCAGCAAGTGGACTCGGAACAAGATATAGGAAGCCTAGTGCACCTAGGTATGTAACTGTTATTTCAACTTAATTAGTTATAATTTTATTATTCATGACAGTTATAATTATATAAATATTATGTTCTTGTATGCAAATAAATAATTCGACTCTAAGATCAACAAATAGACGTGAATAACGCGTGTAAAGTGGTTATTCACGCTAAAATGCACCTTAACACGCATTATTTGCTAAAATTAGCGTAATAACGCTGATAACGCGTGAGTTAAATAGCGTGATAGCCTTGCAGAGTTGAATAATAAAACCTTTTCTATAATTTCAACAGGTCTACACTGACCCCGGGTGGTTCTAGACCTGGATCAAGAGCAGGTTCAAGAGCCGGATCTAAACCACCATCACGACATGGATCTAACCTCTCTTTGGACAGCACAGGTATGGTTAAACTTACTTAACCTTAAGAAACTTTTTGTTAACGATCGTTCAAAACGATCTGCAGATATTTGTTCCGGATGTTCTGGTCGTTTTTATGTATAATAAATATATCTACTATGTAATATATTGTATTGTGTATATCAGTCATCTAGTACCCATAACACAAGCTCTGCTTAGCTTGGGGCTAGATAATGCTGTGTGAATTGTCCAGCAATATTTATTATTCTTAAATTTAGTTTTACTTATTTCGTTTATATATGTTAAACTATAACATTTATAACAGACGATGTGGGAACACCATCCCGTATCCCTATGCGCAAAGTGACGAACACGAAGACTTCGACGGCGCGGGCCGCGGCGACTGCCTCCAAGTTCGGCCTCAGCACACCTAACGGGAGCTCAAGACCTCGCACTCCCACTGGTCTACTAACACCGGCTAGTGGAAGGTACGTTTATTTCTGATAAATATAATATACATTTTGTTCTAGAAGGCAGATAGAATTAACATTAAAAATAAAATTATCTTAATCCATAGACACGACAATCGTATGCATTTAATTTTTAACAAATGTATCTACAAAAAATCACTCGTTTGTCGTGTCCGACGAAGAAAACTTTTTTTAATATTTTTAAGATTAATCATATTCTGGTAGTTTATTGAGTATTTTGTAATTGTATGATCTTACTTAATATGTTAGTTTCTAAAGTATCTGTCTTAAACCTATTATTCCTCTTTATCAGTTAAAACTATCCGAGTTCATTGTTAATTTTAAAATTATGACAGTTCATGGAATAAATCATGTTCCCATAACCATTTCAAAAGAGCTATAGCATTCAATAGACAATACTTTGGCTATTATCTCATATTGTAGGTAAATATTGCTAAATGTATAAAACAAACAACGGTTGAACTGATGTGCGCACAAACAGGTATCCAGGCGCCATGTACCGCACCTCAAGTATTCCCACACTGACTCCTGTACCGGCTCTAGTGAGGTATTAAGTTTGTGGGTTTGAACAATGGTTTGATCGGATGTATCTGCAAGGCTACCACTTATTAATACATAACGTAACGCGCGTTATCAGCGTTATTACTCTAATTTTAGCGCGAGTAACGAGTGTAAAGGCGCATTTTAATGTGAAAAAGGCATTATTAACGATATAATGCGCGTTATTCGCGCTAAAATTAGCGTAATAATGCTGATAATGATAACGCACGTCACGTTATGTGTTAAATAACGTGGTAGCCTTTGCTGCGGTCGTTATTTTAACCAAGTATTGAAAGTAGGAGCAATGTAGACTTTTTAATTTTTGTTATTCGTTATAATTATGTTACTAAATGGCTGCTATTTTCACTACTTATGGTATAAATAAGCAGCAAAATGACGACCGCTTTGTCTTGAGATACAGTGTTGGAGCACGTCACATGCTTGTGAGGGATTACATGGATTTTAGTGTCTTTGAGTATTTAGGATGCGCACACTACCAAGAGCACAGAAGGGTACATTTGTTTTTACAGAATTTTATGTCTATGTATGTATTTATAGCGGGTGATGGATGCCAATATAAAGTCATATTCTACTCCTAAAGTCTCAGCATGTGCGTACAGTAGTCCAACAATTAAAATAGGCTTCTGAGTGAAAAACTAACAAATATTATAAATCACATATTTATGTATTTACGACGCTGATTAAACTGTTTTTTTTCCTTCCCGCATGCGTTATCCAAACCGGAAATAAAACAGCTCAACACATTCCCAGCCTTCGTCAATGGCCGAACCTCCAAAGTCCATATCCCACAATCATCCAGCATTCCAAACACAGGGTGCCACAAAGATCCCCGTTTATGTGGGAACTCGCTCCCAAAGAACTCCCTCAGTCGAAAGACAATTGAAAACATCCCGAGCGTCGCACTCTAGAGAAGTGTCGCAAGAACCCAGTCCCACTTCCCACGATCCCTTCAGGAAGTCTGAACAGAGGAGTCCCGAAGATGATTCCTCCCTCTTCAGCATTTCGGGAATGACGAGTGACAATGAATATGAGAGTAACATAAGCGAGTCAAGCGGCGATGCGTCTAAGCCAACGCAGCGAGATATCAAAGGGTACAAGCCTGTAGAATGCTAGCTTCGTTTTTGCCCGATTATTTTGATTGATGCTCTTTGAACATTTGTGTTTTCTTGTTATTGACATCTACCTTCATCGTATGCATTTATTACATTACATATACACCATTCGGTTTCTCTTGCTCATCTCATTATGTAAAATTCGTCACGATATGCCATTGTCCTTCTCACTTGTTCCTTCATAAATTTATGTTAATTAACACGCCTGATTTACTAATAAAAGCACAAAGAAGTTTTGGCAAACGGCTTTGCATCTTGCATTAAAATAATTTAATAAATAAATATTGTAAATATCGCACGACACCTCATATCATAATTTACAAATAAATTCAACACACAATATTGATTGTAATCACAACACCACTCACTATTCACAGCTTTCAATCACATTATTTTCTTGTGACATTATTTCCTATTCTTTAAGGCTTACTGTATTTGTATATTTTTTAAGTACATAAAATACGATCTTACAAATTACGCAAAGTTATTTTGACTTGTATTTTGTATCTTTATGTTACTTATAATTGTAAAAAAACGCTGTTTTTGCACATGCATGTTAAACGAGCCAGCAAAGTAAATATAAAAAAATAGTGATTTGAGTCAATGCATATGCAAAAACTAATTACATCTACTTTCTATTGTCTTATTACTAATTTTCTGTCTGTCTGTACTCGCTAACACCACCATAGGAGCGGATCATTTGCCTCTACCGACGGACATACCCCTAGAAGAAGCGGCATCCCCGTACTTAAGGACCACCATACTAACTGTAATCTCAATAGGTAATAACAAATGACTTAGTGTTGCTTATTATTATTATGTGACGCGTATTTTATTTAGAACATAATTATTTAGGTATTTTAGTTGTCAAAAACCAATTGGCGGTCTGGACAAATGTTTGGGGTGTATTTTGTTAAAGTGCTTTGCATGGACATAATGAAATGAGTGAGATGTTAATGATGCTTGTCTTATACAGGCAAAGAACGCCGTCTGGTAGCACGACTCCCGTGCGCTCTGGACAGCAGACGGCCGTGTCTCGGCTGTTGAGGAAACCTTCGGATGCATCGGAGAACGGTGCGCCGACGACGCCAGCGTCGCGACGAACCGCGGCGACATCACGAACTACGGAGAAACGAGAACCATTCCGGCTTTAGACGAATAAAAATGCAAAACACTCGAAATGAAAAAAAAATCAAAATCGAGTTGTAACGATCTGGATTATGCAATACTAGTTGCTCTCACATTAGAGGCTGAATGGTACCTACTTGTGGGAGTGCCTAGGATTAGCGTAGCAAACAGTTATTAATTATACTAACAAGAATTACCCGATTCGCGTATTAAGCCAAGCTTGTTATGAAATACGAATTTGCGAATGTGGCTTTTGTAAACAATAGATGATAGTAGAATAACTTAAAGTCTGCACATGTTGCCTTGTATAATTATTTTTTGTACTATCTGTGCGAGGTACGCACTTCGGACTTATTATTTAATTTGTTTTGTGCTGTCAGTGTTTTGTGACTTTTCTCGATGTGAATATTCCCTTTCCTCTTATTTATTGTCAACGTTGCCATAATTGTTAGTGTATGTTTTGTATGTTATACGTATTAGTCTCTGTGCGGAAAGGAAACAGAAAAGATAGTGTGATTTCGATCTTATGTTTAATATATTTAGGGACCATTTTGTTAATCGAGTTGAAGTTAAGCAATAACTGGCATGTTTTACTTGGTTATATTCGCGCTTGTAATTACGCCAGATTACCTGTGTCGATAGACTTTCTAAAATTCTGTCAGTTATTATTAAGGTGATAATAGTTATTTATTAGTATTTTTCTTTGTAATGCACAATCATGTTTTATTTCTTGTTTTAGATCCTTTGTGTTCAATGGTAAAAATATTGTCATTTGCCTTTTTGTACATGTATGTATATGATTTATTTATACGTTGATATTTGCACAATTATGTGATGGGAATTAGTTAAAATATTTTTGGCTTTCCAAATAACTAATAATACTTAAGATTTTCGCCAGAATCATGAAGTATTATTTCGTATTTATCCAAGAAGATTGCTCACTTTAAATTCCATAACTGACATTTTTATCTATAAGTGAATTTAACTAAAGTACACTTTGTCGAAAAAGACATTACTTAATATTTCTAAGAATACTTTTGATATTTAAATAAACGCTTTAAAATGTAACCTTCCTTCGTTTAAAAATGTTAACCAAGACTCACATTATTTGTTAATATTATTTTAGTTCTGACTTTGTAATTAAGTCTTTATTATTAGAGTTAAACTATTAATCTGGTCATTTTTATTTAAACTATTGTTGTATTTGTTAAATGTAAAATCAAAGCAAATCCACTATTAAAAGCTTGTAATCATTTTTGTAAAAAATCCTAATAAAACCTGAAGAGCTGATACAGTTATAAATCTCATTATTGATTTCAAAATAAAGAATAACATAATTAATTCTTGTTTTCTTTATTAGTTTGGGTGATTGTGTTTCCTCTTCCCGCCAAAACTATGTAACGAATCTGCCAGAAATTTTAGGTAGATCCCTAGATGTAGTTCTGGACCCGAATGCACATAAATAATATAATTATTATGTCTTTATCTTGAAAAAACGTGAGCAAAAACTAGTACTAGTAGGTACAAATATAAAAATTCCATCGTTAAGAAGCTACGTTAGAGTTATACTACTACTAATTATTAGCCATTCTCCAAATTTTTGTTGGTCTGACAACACTGCCTATGGTGGCGTGGCACAGCCCTAAACTAAGGCAATGTTGTCAGATCGTATTTGTTCAACATGGACCTTTATTATTCATACAGTTTAATAATTAATTCGTTTAATTAATTATTGTAAGGTGACTCTTAACTTTTTTCATCTGCGATCTTCGATGAGTAGTGCTCATTGGGGAGGTCCATGTCCAGCTGTGGACAATATAGGCTGATGATTAGGATTAAGAGAAGATACCTACTAAATTACTTAGCTTCGATTTTGTATGTGACCTGAAATCTAGATAGTATTTGTGATCGCAGACAAGAAACGATACTACGCTATACACCGATTTAGAATCCAAGATATTTTATATAAGCATAGACATTTTTGAATGAAAAGTTAACAATAAAACGAAACGACGAGGTAGCAGGAAGGTAACTTTAAAAACGAAAACACAAACTTCAACAATGCATACTCTCAAATGTGGAGTAAAACAATGTTTAAATGAATTCGAAAACTAAAGATTATATGAATAAAACGATGAATGAAAGCTTTCAAAAATAATTCATTTCATTTCCACCAATATTCCTTGGGTTTTGTAATCCCTTTGTGTACAAAAAATTCCAGGTTTTTGAATCGGAGTATCTAAATCACTTTAAATACATAGCTTGTATCGTTAATAGCTTTGCATGATAAATAATAACGTTATCGTTACTTTCGAGTATAGTTAGACGTAGCCTGGTAACACAAAGACAAATGTAGTACCTTTTGACATTAATTGTCAAACGGGCCGGACGGACGAAGGAATCCAATCAGACTTGTGATTGTGAATCAGACAGACAAAACAAAACAAACAAAATCGATAATCCTTCATCCCTCAGTACTTAGTCAGTAGTTCTCTCAGCCTACCTTTTACGTAGGGTAGGTAGTGTATTTTCTTTGAGCCTCAATTTCAGTTCGTTTTCAATGTTAACATGATATCCTCCTAAAATAGCCTTTTCAGAAGGGAAATCGTTCGTTCCTCTATAGTTCTCTTTATTTGCGTGACTTTACTGTCCACTGCATTATCAAACATGGACGGTCCAATGCGGGATCATGTTTTAAAGCTCATCGATGAAAGATCTAAACTGGAGAACGAACTCGTAGTTCAGCTGGAAATCCTGAAAACTAACAATGTGGACATGACGACATCACTTGTTGACGACGAGGGCTACCCTAGACAGGATATTGACGTGTACCAAGTAAGACACGCCAGGCACAAGATTATTTGTAAGTAAAGGTTAATAAAAAAAAAGGTAAATAATGAAACGATTAACATTCGTCTTTTCGTGAACTTGGCGGGTCAAAATTGACTAACCTTTCAAAAAAAAAATGCTTTGTCATTCAATGACTCACTTAGTCACATATAGCTATATTATTATTGTTGTGGGTATTATTGTCGCCCGCGTGGCAATCTATGTGTTAAATGGTTTGTAAACCTTCCTCTTGATTAAAAAAAAACGCATCATAATCCGTTGCATAATTTTAAAGATTAAGCATACATAGGGACAGACAGACAGCGAGAAGTGACTTTGTTTTATACTATGTAGTGATAACAATTTAATCCTTTGCTACAGGTCTCCAAAATGACCTTAAAGCTTCATTCAGACAGATAAAGAAAGGCCTCGATGATGTCTACACAGAGTGTGGTGCTACAAACGCCACTTCTCATATGACTACCAACATTCCAACAAACATCAGCCCGAATCATGCAGATGCTGTTCCTCTAAAACCCTTTGCTGTGGTGACTATGGTGGATAATGGATCTCCTGCTGATATAGCTGTAAGTTATCAAAAAATTCATGTAGTACAAAATTTGCCTTTGTCGTGGGACAGACAGTAGGGAGTTAAAGTAAATAATAAATGAAATTTATATACGAAAGACATCGAGTTTCCTATAATAATGTAATTGAGAAGATATTTGTAACAATAAACCAGTGTACACTCCACATAGAATAATACCTACCTGCATTTATATTCAATAAAATAATCACACAGCTTACTAGCCTTACGATCTTGACTGGAACATTTTTTTGTGAGAATTAGTACATATTAAACTATGGAATAAATACTTTTTTGTATGAGTTGTAGGCAAATCAGCTCCAACACCAAACTCCAGGTTAATATCTAAATAAAAAATATATCCTCATCTCACCAGCCTGTATAGGCCTATACTGCTAGACACAGGCCTCTCCCTGTTAAGTGGTTAGCTTTTATCTCATCAGGGGTAATGCCCCTAATCCCCAAACAGGCTGGGAATCAATATGTATGTAATTTTTTATAGATTGTTTGATCTTGTCCTAAAGTACATTATGATTATCCGAAATTCCGAAGTAGTCTTTGTCTAAAATTCAATATATTTTATTTCTTTAAGCTTACAAAATAAGCACTTAGACAAGTCATACTTTATACCATAAATTATAATGAAATAAGATTATTTTCCTGTTCACTTAAATTTTTTGTCCACTAGTGGAAGAAGTGAAAAAGAACATCATGGTTATTTGCCTATTTAAGTCTAAATATAATGATTCAATACATGTAAATATTTAAGTAAAGCTATGCACAACAACAAATTACTTACATACTATTGTTGGTGCGAAACTGAGCAACATCTGGCCAAGCATTAACATCATTTAAGATAATAATTTTTGGAGTAGTAAGCCTTCTTGATGATATTTTGTTTTTTCAGATAGGTTCTACTGTACATAAATAAATACATATTCTTACCTAAATCTTATCTATTCCAGGGACTCTGCAAACTTGATCAAATCATCCAGTTTGGCTCCATTACACACTCTAACTTCAGTGGTCTCGAAAGTATCAACAACATTGTATCACACTCAGTTGGACAGCCCATCAATGTACAAGTGATTAGAGGTAGCCTTGTGGTAGGCATCTCTTTGGTACCCAAGCCCTGGTCTAATCGGGGTCTGCTGGGTTGCCATATACAGAGAGTAGATTACTAACTCCTAGGACAACCTCTGTGGCGCGGTGGGTGAAGGTCTGCCTGCGACGCTGAAGGTTGCGGGTTCGATTCCCGCTTCGGGACAAATGTGTAATTGATCTACAGATATTTGTTATGTATTTTTTAATAAAATAAATGTAAATGCATAAAAAAATTCAAAAGTGTTTGAAAATCTGTATGGTAATTTAATACATAAAACAGTAAATAATCATACTTAAGTACTATAAAAGTAAAAACATAACTTAATCTACCATTAAAAGGATAAGCCTACCAATTTAAGCTTAAAAATAAATGTGATGATTGATAACCATAGCGCGAGTTTTCCTTTTCTTTCTCCTGAGCTTTAATATAGCCTTTTCCTTTTCATCATCACTTAGACTTGACTCCTGTATTTCTTCTTCTTCATCCTTCTTTTTTTCTCCATAGGTGGAGCTCATTTCCATATCAAAATAGTCTTTGTCTTCTAGAAGTCTGTAATCTGGCTTCGGTATCGTGCCTCTGAGACAGTCGTGGTAGTGGCAAACCACCTTCTCTTGTTCATAAGTTTCACAGGACCCTGTTAAAGAAAGACAGTTAAAACATCACTACATACATAATATAAAACAAAGTCGCTTCCCGCTGTCTGTCTATCCCTATGTATGTATGATTAGATCTTTAAAACTAAGCAACGGTTTCTGACGAGGTTTTTTTTAATAGATACGAAGCTGGGGCGGGTCGCTAGTAGCTGAATAATGAAGTGCAATAGTTGGAAAACCTATATCTGTGTCTAGTTAATATGTGGTGGAAATTCAGGGCTCAATACCAGAACCTTTATTATTCCTTTACAAGCCTTTATCGAGAGGTCATGCTTATTAGCTAAAAAATTGTTTTATGGCGTCTATTTAGATGGCTGGACAGGTATAGATAGTTCTATGGTAGGTAGGTACTCTACTAGCCGTTAATGTTGTCTCTTATATTAAAGACAATTAGACATGTCCGTAGATTAAAAAAACTAGCTGATGTTGTCAGTAATTTTAGGAACCACTGACCAAAATATTTAAATTCAACTTCAACTTCTGCCAGATGGCTCTGCGTATGGATTGACACAATAACTTCTATTGGAGGCCTAAACGCACTTGATTTACCTGGTCTTTGAACACGGACAGTCATCACGGCTCGCTCCGGAGCCATATCCTTGAAGTGCACGAGGTAGCACGCCAGCATAGTGCCGGTTCGTCCTCGGCCGTGCCTGCAGTGGACCCCTACTGTCTGGAAAACAAGGTAGGTACATGATAGAGATAGAGAAACATTTTTTGATCACTAACTGCGCCCCGCGGCTTCGCCCGCGTAAAAATCTATGTGTCAAATAGTTGATAAACGTTCCTATTGAATCACTCTTTCTATATAAAAAAAAATTGCATCAAATTCCGTTGCGTAGTTTTAAAGATTTAAGCATACATAGGGACACACAGACAGCGGGAAGCGACTTTGTTTTATACTACGTAGTGAAGCTCAGTTGCAGCACAGAACAAATGAAATAATAATTACCTATATATATTTATTTAATAGTTTAATTTTTTTTTTTTTAAATAATGCTGGACAATTCACACAGCATTATCTAGCCCCAAGGTAAGCAGAGCTTGTGTTATGGGTACTAGGTAACTGATATACATAATACAATATATTACATAGATAGATATTTTTTATTATACATAGAAAACGACCAGAGCACCCGGAACAAATATCTGCAGATCGTACACACAATTGTTCCGAGGCGGGAATCGAACCCGCAACCTCCTGCGTCGCAGGCGGACCTTCGCCCACCGCGCCACATCGGTCGTCAAGACACAGGCAGGTTAAGATTAACCACCATCCAGATATCGCCTGTGTTAGGTAGGTATAAGTTTTATAAACGAAACAGACCTGCGCAGTTCTGAGTCGTGTCGTGACTCAATAACAAAGCGTAATAAACGCAGTTCGGTAAAAATACACTCACCTCTCCCCTAATTTCAGCTCTTTCGCACACTTCAATGAATTTTAGTATCTGTTTAAGCGTTGGCGCTCCAAATTCTTTAATTCTTATTTCACTCCATCTTAGCTTTCTCTTCGCATTGAACGTTTCGATTGGTGGCCTTCTTTCCGGAGATAGAGTTAACAAATGTTCCACCCCAGCGTCTACCAAATAGTTCAGATTAGCATCGTTTCTTGGCCAGCCCATAGCAGCTATTTTCCCTTCAATGAACCAAGAGAAATTGTAAGGAGCGTAGGCTTCATAGTCTTCCGGTGGCACGAAAGGAGTTTCTTCTTTCCAAACAGGTTTTTCTCTCGGCTCGTCGTATTTGTAGAAAAGTCTTGCTAGTTTCACGTTAAGACGGTTTGGTACAGAACTCATTTTAGAAACACTAAAATCACATCACACAAAGTTTTAAAGGATGAAGTTTTGATTATTTTGACATTTGAATAAACTAATGATTTCAACTTCCTTTGCGCAGACGCAAGTGTAATGCAATTTATTTTAGTTCAGTATCGGTAACGTTTTTGGATTCCCGCCAAATGAAGTACCCACATGTAGGTATATTGGCAGCCATCTTGGCAGAAACCTATTGACATTTGGAGATGTAATGCCAGTGCCAATTCGAAGGCCTATTTAAGCGGGTAAAATTAGATTGATCTGATTTGTAAACAGAATGAAGCACCTTGGCTCTGCTCGTTCCAGTTTTGAGATCAAGGTTTCACTGGACATTTTACTTTACCTGCCAAAACTACGTAGACAGCCAATAAATTGATGTTTTTGGCAGAGTTATTTTTGATAATGTATGGTAGGTAGGTAATTATTTTGATTCTTCGGTTTAACGAAGCAAAAGGCAGTTTTTTGGACAGCTATTCGTGGCGTCATCTTAAATAGGGGCTTAAAGGGGAGGCAGTGAACATATACGGGCTGATAATGATGAATTCATGACACACCATCTAGCTATATTAAATAAAATATTTATCGCAATAGAACCAGCACTAAGTTTATTGTATACCTATGCATTTATCTTACCTACGTGGTATTTTTTTCTGCTGCTTCCATTGTTGATTAAAACTACGTACTAGTTTTTGTGATCAACGATGGCACGTCCTACAATGTTTATAAACGAGAATATTCCGTGATTTAGGTAAATTAGCTCAAGGCTACCATAACCATCTCACTCCCACGCAAACACGTGTTTTGTGCTGCGAGCTTTGTTTTCTAATAGGTTTAATGAGTCTATTTATTGTGTTTTTGGTAGATATAGAAAGTTATATTGCTCTGAACATATGCTACTTGCGTAGATGATATTTTTGTAGGAACGAAATTAACGCTTATTTAGCCTCTTTATACAAATTGTTCACAATCAACCACGAAACTTTAAAGTTTAATCAATTGCGAATCAGTGTTGTCTTTTTATGAAATAACAATAGAAAAAAACAAAAGACTCGAGCAATTTCATAGAATGGTTAGGTATGAAGGTATGAGACTTTCGTATTAATTTATTTAAAAACATCTAGGTAGCTATAATTTAATAGGATATTGGTAGCCACATGAGCCACCTAATATAATATATATAAATTAGTTTTTTTTTTTATTTTTTATAAATATTATCGTAGAATAAAACGACATATTTCATTATTAGGTAGGTGTGTATTAGATATCAGTGTTTTGTTTTCTTCTAGGGTTATTTACAACTAAAAGATAAATAATAATGTTATTAAAGTTGCGCAACGTTATTAATTGAAACGTTAATACTTTTGTAACACCTAAAATTGATTGACACTTTGAACAAGTGCCCAAGAAGGGTTCTTAGACCGATTGTCGACACGGCGGCGACAGTGTTGATTGAGATTTCGATAAGATTAGTGCTTATTTTAGTTCAGAGAACAATCCACTGCCAAAAATAATAATGATGCTGGACGAAAGGTAGATATTTTTCGTTCATGACCTTTGTTAGGTAAACAAACGAACCACATAAATTGATATGAACATCATCATCATTAGCATTTTTCCATCGCTGGGCTTAAACGAAGGTGTTGCCTTCGTATAAGCTAAATTTGGTACTTATCAGTATTATCTTCACTGTATGATAATTTTCTCGTCTGAAGATCATGATTTTCATAAAATGTTTTAGAGGAAGACAAATCATAATTTTAGAAAAAGTTTGAACTGAATACTACTACATGGTAGTAGGTAGGTATAGTTTTCGGTTCAAACTTTTTAATATAAGGAGCGCCACAACCTTCTTTTCACTTTGGAGCTAACTGTTGTGATATTCCTAAATAAACTATGGATGTATTAGGTATATTATCTGTGACTATGGTAAACATTTCATAAAGCATTGCCAAGGCCTGCGCTTTACTAAACAATCTTCCATCAAACAAATTTAGTTTACGACAGTTTTAGACCATCTTTCCGGTTTACTGGACTAGCTAGATGAAATACCTACGTCAGAGCATAAATTCAATGGCATCACAGACAGAATTACACTTCTAACATTGATTCTTCAGAGCTTTACGTTTATTCTTCGCAATATGTCAACGTTTCTTTGAAAAACATTTAGCAGTTACTTTACCAGCTGAATTCGGTCGCCATATTTATGTATAAGAAGTTAAGGTTCAAATTCCAACACAGCTATCGAATGCGAGTTTTGGCAATGGCAAAGAAGCTTGTAAAGTTTGGGACTCCAGAAATAAATGTTACAACTCCAGACTGTATGCTTTTGCCAATATTTTCCCCTCGGTCAGTCAACGCGAGGTACTCCGCTAGAATACGTGTGCCATCTGTTAGTTGTTATAAAAATAATTTGTTTTTTTCTGTGATACAAGTGAAAGCATGGATGAGGACTACGTTCAACCTATTTACACGAGAACTGAAGCCATAACAGAAGAAGATGATAAAAGCTTGGCGGGAGCGACGAAAGAGTACAGAAATGAACTCCAAATCATTATTCCAGAAAATCCCTTTCCAGAAATAGAAGTTGATGCATATCCTCCACTAAAATTCTCTTGGGTCATACCCAAAAAGCTAGCGGCTATGGCATTCCCGAGAAATAAGGAAAATGTTAAGTTTATAGTGAACCAAGGAATTACGCATCTTATAACGTTGACTGCGGATAAAAAACCTCCGGTGGATGGTGTTGCCAGATTAAATGTGTCAGATATACCCATTGAAGAGTTTGGCGTGCCAGATTTGGACCAGGTCAAGAAGTTTATTGATATTTGTAAGCGAGCGGACAAAAGTGGCGAGGTAAAGTTAATTTTAAATATTTTATGTATTATTAGAAAAGTTTTATACATCAATACAAGCAAGATATAAGAAAATAATTAGTAATCACGCATGAATCAAAATAGGTAATAATGAGGCCATGTGCTGGACGGGAATCAAACATGTGACCTTTCACTCGTAAATCGGCTACGGAAGTGACAGATCTCATTATTTAGTAGCTCTATGTAGACGTAGGAACGTGTCTAACTACATAGGTTGGTAATTAAAAAAACAATAATGTAGTCCCTGGGCCCAATCCTAACGAACTTTAAAAAAAACTGTTTACTCGAAATCTAGTGATTCCGCAATTAAAGCTTTATGTTCGGCTGTAGGCATGATTTCTTTTTTATGCGTCGATTTCTTCGTCGCTTACGGACTGATTTTGATGATTAGGTATATTCCGGTGGTATAGAGGATGCCAAGATGCTTTCATAAAAATGTATTCCCGGAGTAATCCTCCGGGAAGACATTAATGAATTTATCCCTCTAAACATAACAGTTTATAAAAAGGATCAAAGTCGAAGTTTTGTTTAAAAATGTACTACTGTTATGGTGAAGATACTAACGCCTTCTTTATTTTATCTTTTAATTATACCTTCCTACGTAACTATTTGAAACAAATAATTATCAAAAATCACTGACACGTCAATCAAATCATCAGATTATCATCCTATAGGTACGACTGTCCATACTACTCCTACCTACATACCTTAAAATACCTTAATATACCTTTAAAACTATGTTAAAGGAGCACTATTTGTCCTGCTGTCACTAATGCATAACTGAGTCCCTATGTATATAAGTAGTATAAGTATATATATTTTATGATATGTATTTAGTATATTTCCATGTAAGTATTATAAGTATTTTATTTTATAATATACTAGCTGCTCCCTGCGGCTTCGCCCCCGTGGAAATCTATGTGTCAAATTGTTTAAATGATAAAAAGTATCCTATATTAGACTCCTGGTTCTAAGCTACCTCTCCACCAATTTTCAGCTAAATCGGTCCAGCCGTTCTCGAGTTATAAGTGTTGTAACAAACACGACTTTCTTTTATATATATAGATGTATAACCTGCAAGCACATAGATACCCTGGTACTGTCCACAATCCTATCCATCCATGGTTGTCTGGCAGAGATCGCTCTTGAGCGATAAGGCCGCCAATTGTATCTAGTTTTTTTTTTAACTTTTATTTTACATTGTCATTTTATACTTAGTGTGCAATAAAGAATTATCTATCTATCTATATCTATGCTTTTTTAATGCCATAGGTAGTAAAAGTTTTGTTTAGTTGCAGGAAATGCGATTTGTTTTTGGTAGCCACCGAATAATCGCAGTTAACTAAATTATTCGACGCATCAAAACAATTTTACCTACCTATTAGGTTAAGTTAATTAGGTAGTTATTTTGAGGCTAGTTGCGCTTGCATCTTCGCCATAACAAGGCAGGCTTATTACTTAACCCTTAACTCGCGTGGGGTGTTAAACACCCCACGCGAGTAATTTGGTCGAGTAAGTTGGGTTAAGTATGTTGTAAATGTTTCATAAACAAACAAGCTTAAATCACGCATCGAAAATGCATACATTATGATACCCTTAGTCGACTAAAGGTGCATTCTCACAGCGGATCCGTTTTACATTACAGTATTTTACGGATCCCTCGCTAGTGGAAACAATCAAAAAATGTTTTTTTATTGCGCAGGTAATAGGGCTCCATTGCCGGCAAGGGCGGACGCGATGCGGCGTGATGCTGGCGTGTTACCTGATCCACTTCCACCGGTTTGAACCAGACCAGGCCATGGACGTCGTCCGGTCTATGCGACCAGGTCAGTAACGGAGGGTCTGTGAGACCGGAGGCTTCTCTCAGGGGCATATTGAGGAAAAAATTATGATCAGGTTTCGATATCAAAGCATGCTGTGCTAGATCTGGCGTATCTGCCTAAATACTTATTTCTATAAGAGTTGAAAGTTTGTAAGTAATAGTTCCCGCAGTTTTAAGACAAAAAAATTTAGCACAATAAATAGGAAAACCTTACATTAATGTTTGTTATTAAATCTTAATTAACACGGGTCAATGTGACATTTAAACAGGTCAAGGTCAAAGGCGGACTATGCTACTAATATAGCTTTAATTATCTTTGTTGACCAGCATTTTCTATCTAATGTAATCCTACTAATATTATAAACGCGAAAGTTTGTAAGTATGGATGGATGTTTGTTACTGTTTCACGTAAAAACTACTGAATGGATTTTAATGAAAGTTTACAATAATATAGCTTATACATCAGAATAACACATAAGCTACAATTTATAAAGATATATTGTATATTATCCAAAATATCTATCACCACGCGGGTGAAACCGCGGGGCGCAGCTAGTATGATAATAATTAGTGTACCTATACCAGAAGGGAAGTAAGGTTTATGCACTGCATTAGGATTACGACAGCTATGCCGGTAGCTAAGATCTCTGCTTACTGTGAGACATAATACAATTTATACCTATTGTTTTTCCAGGATCCTGTGACTCGGAAGACGCCGAGGAAGCAGTAGGCAGGTACTTCGCCTACCTGACAGAAGACAACCCGCTGCGTTTCGGCGTCTCGGGAGAACTCATGGAGGAGTGGGTCGAGACCGCTCGCAGCGCCACCAAGAAGGCGTTAGGGGAGCTGTGATACTGATATACTTGTTGTACCTGATTTAATTAATAAATGATTGATTTTGTTATTATTGTAGTCGTTATTTTTTTTGTAACCATACCACTTAAGCGACGACCTTTGTGGCGCGGTGGGCGAAGGTCCGCCTGCGACGCAGGAGGTTGCGGATTCGATTCCCGCCTCGAAGCAATTAATAGTGTACGATCTGCAGATATTTGTTCCGGGTGTTCCGGTTGTTTTCAATGTATAATAAAAAATATCTATCTATGTATTAAGTATATCAGTCATCTAGTACCCATTACACAAGCTCTGCTTACCTCTGGACCAGCATTATTTATTTATTTATCAGGTAGATACCTGATAAGCCTCAATATAATATCTATCTGCTAAGCTAATTTTAACAAATTTGCTTCGATGTCCGTTTTTACCACTTACCATCAAATTGGTCTGACAGACCGATCAAATGAATAGACAGAGTCCTCATAAAATGGCCACTGTTTTAGTTCTGATAGATTAATTTCTCCATTAAATCGTACTACGATTAATTTGCATGGCAATAATAAAATAAATAAAAAATAAAACAGCTTTTATTTCTCACACTTAAATACTAATCTATATATTATTTCTATCTATACATATGTGAGTACCGCTTTCAGCGGTGAAAGCCTCCTCCAGCTCCTTCCATCTTCCTCGTCCTCGATCTCTAGCTACTCTACTCCATGTCTTCCCTGATATTTTTACGATCATCGTCCCATGCATGGCAAACCACATAAATAGGACGATATCTGAACACAAACATGCTTCAAATCCCTTTCACATCAAGGGTTCATTATTTTCGAGAGTCGTTTGGATTAGATCTACAACCAGAAATCCATAGCATTCGCTTTGATTAGAATGATGATATTAGTAGTACCTACTTATAGTAGTTAGCAGTGGGCAGGTACTTCGCCCGACCTCTATTTATTTATTCACAAATATGGACATCTATTTTTACGGGCAATTAGAAATTATTATATATATTAAGAAAAACAAAACATCGTCGGCCATAATTAAATTTACATTGTATAAAGTACTAATGTAAAAACCAAAAACCAAAGCAGTAGGTAATGTAATTAGGGCGAAGGTACGTGCGAGAGCTAGTTCACTTCCTACAGTTCTAACTCAGCAATGCCGTACGTGTAATACGTGATCCTTATTATTATGTTCCGTATTACATCTTCATGTTTACCTAAATCAATATAATAAAATAAACCAGTTGAGAACTATCATCGTTAGAGTTATCATTTCAGGCACCTTGGTAGCTCTGACATACATTATTACATCAAATTTGACATAAAATCAAAGCAACCATCCTACCTAGCTGTCTCGCTTTATAAACATTGTCGAAATTCAAGCCATAAATTGTCCTATTTGACATTTGTGTATAGGCCTCCTCATCGATTTCGATGACGGCAACCCTATATAATCACGGATTTTTTTCTATCATGAGCTCTAATATGGCTCGCTAGACCGAACTTGGTCTTGAATACCCTACGGCACGCATGGCAGTAGAGTTGGCCCGATGAGTTATATGTATACGTAGGAGGGCTTAGGTCTCTGTTTTCGTATCTGGCGTCTTGCGTCCATTGCCTCGATGCGATTTTCCTCAAACGCGCAAGCCCCTCCCCTTATGTGTGCTATGGTGATAAAGAAAACAAATAAATCAATTAAATAAGGATATATTTTAAATAAGTACAACACAAGTAATACTAGCATTCAACAGCTTACAAGTGTAAATATAAAATTATCAATTACAAGTGAACTAAAAAGCTTAATAACGGCCAAAACTCACCCCTTAAACAATATTGTGATAAAAATGTAAGTACATAGAAAAATACGAATCACAGACTCACAGTGTACCTAAATAATATCAAATACTTGATTGGATAATATTATAATACAGGAAGAAATACTGAAAACTCAGAAGTAAGTACATAAAAAAAGTTTGATTTAAATGGAATGATTAATTTTGGTCATAATATATCTAATTCTATTCCATAGTATCTTATAAACTAGAACTAATAAAGTTAAGCTCATAATTATAACCGAAACATAATAAATATTCTAAATAATATCTAAATTTCCAATGTTTTAGTCAAATCTCATAATCTAGAATCACACAGATTAGAAAAAATAAGTGCTTGAATAAACCGATCTCTAAAACAATAATAATTTGGAAAGATCCAACATGTTCTTTAAAAGATAGGCCTATTGAGTTAAAACTTATTATAGGGATTGTCTATGAATAGAAATTATTTAGAAAAAAAACTTAATATTCTGTACGTATTAACTTGACTGCGCAAACTATTTTCCCTGCGCAAAACTACTAAAACATCTATAAAACTTATGTAACGAGAGTTTGACCTTATATATTAGCACGGTGTTGGCCAAGGCACGATACTAGACCCTTTGTTATACATCATCCACACAGATGCTTTTACCACTAAGCAAAAATCTACTATTCACAATAATGGAGCCAATAATTGATTTTGATATGTTTCAATTGAAATTCGTTTTGACATTTTAAACTGTCTAAGCACAAAAAGCGGCTATCTATAGAGATTCAAGGCACACATTAATTAGTGATTTGATTATCCTATATTGCTTCATTTCAAACAAGACATTATTATAGCAATAGTTTACAGAATCATGTTTAGCCTTTAATTGGTAAGAATCAATGATCTAATCTAATTCATGACCAACCAATTAGGTTTAAAGGTAACATGATAATATGCAGTATAGATAACAGTTAATATAAAATACAAATATAAATGCGACAACAAATGTTCGATACTTTTTAAAATCTACAATTAGATAACCATTATTTAGGCCAAAACTTGATCATAGACCGTAGAATAAGTGATTTATCAACCCATTATTTCAATAATTAGACACCACAAAGCTTTTTTTTGCTTTCACATGGTTAAATGATTAAAATGATGGGTCACCTTAATCAACATGTAAGTGTTCTCAACAACAAAATGGATGGAATTCATTCTAAAATTAATTTACAACTAATTTTATTGTCCGTAATATAAAACAAATTAATAAATTCTAAAAAGTGGAATGATTATTTTAGCACATTTCATAAAATTTTAATAACATAAAGGAAAATACAAGGCGTTTTGAATGCCTCTTTTTAATTGGCTAACTGATACGCCATTTTATATTTTCTGACGTATTGATAAAAATTGAGCCTTATCTTATTATAGCGAAAACCGTACAGAACTTAGAAAGGCATATTTATATATTTATTATCTTTTAGTTGTAGGAAATTATTTATGAAAGTTTTGTTATTGTTTGACCGTAACCGCTGTACCGCTCCCTAAGAAAGTGCGGCGAGGTGGGAGCCGAGGAAAAAATAGCATCTTAGGATATTTATTTATTATTCTCTAGGATAGATCTTACGATATCGTAAACGATATGTTTATTTTATAAATCGATGTTTATATTTTTTACTAGCTTTCGCCCGCGGCTTCGCTCGCATGGTACCACGATAAAAAGAAGCCTTTATGTCTTAGCTTTCTCTGTCTGCTTTTCTTAAAATATTCGGCCTCTTTAAAAATGTCGGTCTTGACATCACGAGATAGCGCTCTTTGGATATTTATCTCATGTGCGTCTGACATAGACCGTCCGGTAGAAAAGCTACCTACCGCCGTGAGCGTTGACGGCAGACTGATGGAATGGATCGGAGCGGCCGATACTTCCCCCCCGTCTTGCCGCTCGCATACCTCAGGCGCGGTACAGCAGTTTCGGTCAAACTATACCTTGGTTTTCTTTTCATAAAAAAATTATAGATCTACTTCAGTGTTCACTTAACTACCATTGTGACCTAACTACTTTGACACTTCTTACTTTAGAAATAAGGCATACATTGGAATGTTCTATACTAAAAGCTTAAAACTCCGAATGGAAGAAATAAATTGACATAACTTACATACTAAAATGTGATTTGCTTTAACAATAATACGTTTACATATCAAATGTAGAAGAACTTAGTTTTATATCCATTTGTAGTTCCAAAGATTGCCGTGAATTTAAAAGCGTCGCTTTTATTGGAAGTTCGTATTTTAATCATTACCTCTTTGTTTAATTCTTTATTTAGCGAGAATTTTTCGTACGATCGTCAGATATTTATTTGTTCCGAGTTTTGTATTATACATTGAAAACACCCTGAATGTGTTAAAAAACAAAGAAGTACAAAAAATATATTTCTTGTATATAACATTATCTTCCATCATGGCCTGTTGCAGCCTTGAATCGCGAGGAGTGGAAGGAGAAAAGGGAGGCCTTTGCCCAGCAGTGGGACAATAATGGCTTAAAATAATAATAATAATATAATGTATTAAGTATATCAGATATCTGCTACCCATAATAACACAAGCTCTGCTTACTTTGGAGCTAGATGACGCTGTATGGTTCCAGTATTGTTTTTTTATTTTATCTAAACATGTCAACTTATTCCATACAAACTGAGTTTCCTTAATATCGCTTAAGTAATATTGTCTTTGTTTAATAACTCTAATCGAATCTCACTTAGTAATTTTGCACCATTACAATGGAATGTTCATCGTTCGATCCTGACATTGCTTTATATGTAGGATTGAAGGTAGTTGGACAATTTTAGGAGTAAGCTCGCTTTGTAACTTGTTATTATAATTTTTTCTTAATTTATATCTAGATATTAGATATCCAAGCTAATAGACCTTTTTCACGATTTCTGTGCACAGCAAAATAAAAAAATTTGAAGGGATTTCTTTATGTTTCCTATTGAAGCTAGTCTGAAAGTGATCGCTCGCAGCGATAAGGCTGCCCGTTGTACTTCTGGGATTCGCGTTTTATTTGCTGTTTTCTGGTTTATCTAGACAAAATATAGTTTAGTTTAGCAATAGGCTTATTTTATCAAATCTTGTAACACCCCTTTTATGGAATTTTTTAGTTTTGATTATAATATTTATATGAAAATTTTCCTGCTATATTCAACCCTATTCACTCTGATTAAAACTCTAAATCAAAATGTCTCTCTGTTTTCAATATCCAGCTAGAAATATGTCAATTTTATTTAACAAATCTAGTTACACCCCTATAAGGCATTTTTGAGTTTGGTTTATAAGATTTTAACTATAAATTGTCCAGGTATATTCCACTCTGATTAAAACTCTAAATGTATCTCTATTTCAATATCCAGCTAGCAATATGTCTATTTTATTTGTAAAACTCTTATAGGTGATAACTGATAACTAAAGTCATTTAAAACGGGATATTTACCATGATTTGATTTTTGAGTTATCCAATATTTCGGCACAGTTGCATGCGCCATGATCACGGAGTAACTGAAGGCACTGCGAGTTTTTATGGGCAGAAATACCGATCTACCCTCATTTTTTGTCTTTTGCTACGAACGTTGCCACTACCAATCATGTACCAATCAAAATCAAATCATGGTAAATATCCCGTTTTAAATGACTTTAGTATTAATAACCATGATAGTTTCAAAAGTTTTAACTGATAACTAACACCCCTATAAGGATTTTTTGAGTTTTGTTTATAAGATTTTAACTATAAATTGTTCAGCTACATTCAACCCTACCTGTTTAAAGCTCTAAACGTCTCTCTGTTTTCAATATCCAGCTAGCAATATGTCTATTTTATTCTTAAATTCTTATAGGGGATAACTAACACCCCTATAAGGATTTTTTGAGTTTTGATTATAAGATTTAACTATGAATTGTCCAGCTACATTCAACCCTATCCACTCTGAATAAAACTCTAAATCAAAATGTCTCTCTGTTTGCAATCTCCATACCTACTCCGTAGATACCTGCCCAGCACTAAGCCAGCTCGCTCCGAGTACTAGAGATGCAGAACCTGGCCATCATCTTTGACGTGGTAGGTCTCCGGAGTGTCTTCTAATGTAACAGCGGTGAGGTCCACTATTTCATCGTGGTCGTCTTGGTCGAATCTGGAAGATCGCATCGGATATAAGACTTTGTTTATTGAAGGCAAAACAAACCGCTTCATTTTAAACTACATAGGTAAGTTGATAGTTACAAAGAAAGCCTGCGCCGTTGTACTATATAATATGAATATAATATAGTCCTAAAATATTAAAATATATAAACTTAAAACTTATTAAAATGTATAACTTAACAAAACTTATCAAACTATATCATCATCATCATCATCAGCCTATAGTAGTCCACTGCTGGACATAGGCCTCCCCCAAAGAGCGCCATAGCGCCCTGTCTTCAGCTTGCCGCATCCAGCATCTACCTGCAGTCTTTCGCAGGTCGTCATCCCACCTGGTCGGAGGGCGTCCTACACTACGTTTACCGAGTCGTTGTCTCCACTCAAGAACACACAAACTATATAATATAGTCATAAACTTGTTGACGCCGTACTAATTTGCTAAAAGCACTAAAAATGTTGCCATCCTTTTAAGATCGTTATGAAAAAGACGGCAACATTTGCAGTTATGTCAAGTTCATCTGTATTAAAATCGGTATTTCTTATGAATCTACAAATGCAGATCTTTGTATATGCTGTGCGCACTAACACTTTGATTGCTGAAATCACACGGTATGTGTTTTCTACAAGTGACTAGTATGCGTAAATCCACACTAGCGCAGCGGCTGAGAAATTATAGATCTGTGTGACTCAGCACAGCCGTAATATTTTTCGAAAATTTGAACGAAACGCATGTGCGGCGCAACACAACCGCTGTGTAGAGCGGCAGCAAGAATTTTTTAGGTTAAAAAAAAGATCGCAGTCAAAGTGTTAATATCATTAGTAAAAGGCGCAAAGAGAAGCATGTCTCATATGGAACCCTGAGGGACCTGAGGTGATCTGTGCACTGGATTCGGATTCCTCTCCTAGAAAATTGGTGTTAGGGGAAAATTTGTATAGCGGTTCTTTCTGTTTGAAGGCTGAAGATATTTTCTTTGGGTGGCTTGGGTGTCACTGGGGCCGATTGTTATAGCCACTTTATTCGTTCAGCCCCGAAGCTGTAACGTTCATAATTCGCCAGCTGCTGGGAACTGTAGGATTTTCTTCGGGGTGATGTCTCGTAGCTCATCTGGGCTATGCAGATGCTTGCCCAGGTGGATGCTTCGTTTTTGGATCAGTGCTCCACACTCACCTATGATGGGCGTCTCATCCGCCTCCTCGCAGAATCTGCAGGCTTGTGTGTCGCTTAGCCCTAGTTTGAACATGTGCTTATTAACACTTTGACTGCGATTTTTTTTCGACGACTGCGGTCTTTTTTTTAACCTAAAAAATTCGTGCTGCCGCTCTACACAGCGGTTGTGTTGCGCCGCACATGCGTTTCGTTCGAAAAATATTACGGCTGTGCTGAGTCACACAGATCTGTATTTTCTCAGCCGCTGCCTTAGTGTGGATTTACGCATATTAATCACTTGTAGAAAACACATACGGTGTGATTTCAGCACTCAAAAGTGTTAAGGCGACATGACAGTGTCCAGTTAGGGCTCTTGTCTTAATACGTAGGTCTACAAGAGTGATAGGGTTACCTGTCATCATCAGGCTCGGAGGAAGGCTGCGAGTGGCGGGAGACTGTCTCGGGCGCGGGCGGCGGCGGCGCGCGCTGGTTCGCCGGACGGACGGTTATTATTAGGTTCGAGGAATTTGCCACCATCATATCTGTCACCTGAAAACAAGTTATAATATAAATGAATAGTCGGGTATCTCTTCGGGCTTTTTATACTCGTACTTTATTAATTTAATATTATTCGCCTGATTATTGTTTATATTTGTTTTTGTCATATCCGCATTTTCGTCCGACATCTATGGCTATGACGCTCATTAGGGGAAGCCTATATCCAGCAGTGGACTATATAGTATATAGGCTGATGATGATGACTAACTAAAACAGCCAAAATTAAAGGCCATACTGACCTGGTCAAGCGTCTTATTATTGACATCGATCCCGTTGACCTCTAGCACCTCGTCGTTGACCCCCAGTAGCCCCGTGGACTCTGCCAGCCCCCCCGGGACTAACCGTGATATGAAGATCCCGGGGGACCGCTCCACCCCGTTGGGGGTCACACGCACTGATGTGCCGTCTCTGTGAATTAAGATTAAGTTTTATGTATTATAATATAATTTTATGTATAATTGTGTTCTTTTAGGCTCGGTGGCCTTTGTGGTCTATGAGAAGGCCTTTGACTCTATCGAGACCTGGGCTGTTCTAGAATCCTTTCAGCGTTGCCAAGTGCCCTCTAGCGAGATGTCTCTACGAAGACACTCATGTGTCTAAGTACAGAGTCAGCAGTCTAAACCTATCCAATTAAAAGCGTGAGTTTTGGTTTGTTTGTTTACAAACTACCAGTACCCTAATAAATACTTTAGTCGATTGTAGTTTTATTTTATTGCGAATGAGTAGGTATTAAAGTTAGAGCCAAAAACTAATTTATAAATAAAGAACAGTGAAATTGCACACAGGCCGGCCATTCCGCGGCTCTTGCCTTCCTCTCTCGCCTTCCCCGCGCGGTGTTCGCTCGTCTTTGTCTCGAAAAACCGAGCCCACTTCCCCTTAAACATGCCTTAATTATTTAGCTTTCAAATATTTCATTTGTATGTTTTGTTTAGCCCTTAGTTTATCTATTGTCTTTGATTGTGTGTGTGACGTCATCCAAAGGTTAAGACTGAAAACCAGCGTCGTTACAGTCCTCGGGCGGTAGCGACATTGCTGAGTCTGGACTTGTTTAGCCGCGCACTAGAGAAAGTCCTATTTATACAAAACTGTTTTTAATTGGTTTTATTATTTGAGTTAAATGTGTTTTTAATTCATGTTTCTTTTGTTGTATTTTCCTTTTTTTGTGTGTGCTAAATAAATGCTATTCTAACATACCTGATGAAGAATCCCAGTGGTCGATCAGAGCCGTGCTTGAGTAGCTTCACCCTCCGACAGGTCTCCGGTACTATATCTACGTCTATGATTGCTGATACCTGGAACAAAGAGTTTTTAGACATTAAATATTTTTAAACTTTGATCTGAACACATAATGGAACTGTTAACTAGTACTGATAATTATTTAATACGTAGACTGCGATCTTTTTTTTTACCTAAGCCATTCGTGCTGCTGCTCTACACAGCGGTTGTGTTGCGCCGCACATGCGTTTCGTTCGAAAAAACATATTACGGCTGTGCTGAGTCAGACAGATCTGTATTTTCTCAGCCGCTGCGCTAGTGTGGATTTACGAATATTACGCATGACATGAGTGTGCGCCCATACATGCGTCACTTGTAGAAAACACATACCGTGTGATTTCAGCAATCAACGTGTTATAAAGAAAACAAATACATACCTAATTTAAACGTGGCAGAGCGAAGCCAAGGAAAGCGAGCTTAATACAAGTAATTCCATAATCCTTATACCTTCTACTATTGCTGGTATGCTTTTTTATTGAATGAATACATTTTGGATTTTATGTTTGGTTGCATAAAAAGCAGTAGGTACAACTAAATCTTATCATCATCAGCCTATAGCAGTCCGCTGCTGGACATAGGCCTCCCCCAATGAGCGCCATAGCGCCCTGTCTTCAGCCTGCCGCATCCAGCACCTGAAGTCTTTCGCAGGTCGTCATCCCACCTGGTCGGAGGGCGTCCTACACTACGTTTACCGAGTCGTGGTCTCCACTCGAGAACACGTTTGCCCCAGCGGCCGTCGGTTCTTCGCGAGATATGGCCGGCTAAAGCTTATAATAATTGTTTTAACTTACCATCCTAAAATCATGTGGATTAGATATCGCGAGTCCTTTGTTCTTCGCCGGCGTCCCGCTGAGTATAGACGAGATAATGTTACGCGGCCGCATCGTGCCGTACCCATTGAGCTCTTCTAAACTATCACCTGAAACAATGCAGACGGCAAATGGTTAGAAATATATAAAGAAAGGAGAATCTAAGTTTAAAGGAATCTAGAATAGTAGGCTAAGCACGGGGATTGTTTTGTAGGGTAGATGAGACAAAAATAAGGAGTCCACGGACCAACTAGGGAAAGCGAAACATAATGTATGAAGGGGCACAGATTTATAATAACTTACCTGATAACATCACAAACTGTTTATCAATGCACGTATTTAAGAAAAAATTAAAACAACATATATATATATGACAAAATTAATCAATTATACGGAACACAATATCATTAACAGTAAAATAACTTAAACTACCTACGTATAACTGTAATACTAACATAATATAATTAGTTAAGATATGTAGTAAGCTTAAGTATATTGTATATTATACATTCTCATTTAAGTGAACTCTGTTCTTTTGAGTAATAAATTCTTTAAACTGAACTGAAACTGATAATTAAATCGAATCGTCATACATTGCGTAGTGTTACCGACAAAACGAAAATGAAAAGCAGTTTCTATGTTGAGATGTATGTATGTTCGTCGATTTCTCAGTCAATTATGAATCGATATGGAAAAATCTTTCGCTATTATGTGGAGAATGATCACGACGTTCCATAAAATATTAACACTTTGAATGCTGAAATCACACGGTATGTGTTTTCTACAAGTGACTAATATGCGTAAATCCACTCTAGCGCAGCGGCTGAGAAAATACAGATCTTTGTGACTCAGGACAGCCGTAATATTTTTCGAACGAAACGCATGTGCGGCGCAACACAACCGCTGTGTACTAAGGAATTAGAATTCTACTTTTCGTTTTTTTTTCAAAACAATCAAATTTTTGTATAGCGATTCCTTCCTTTATGTTATTAGACCACCAACCAAATGCATACATATATAAAATAAACTAAAATTAATTCTTTTCCTGATTAAGCAGTAATAATATGTACCTAAACATGACATTTTTAGGAACTACCTTTACAAAAATTTGTCCTATCCTAATGTAAGCCTTATTCTATCTTCCGGCCATTATAGTCATTCAAAACCTAGATTTATCTCACAATTGTCTAGGGCTAGTTTCCAGATATAGGTATCAGATTATCAATAGCCTTTCTAGTCATTGCTATGTTGCTGATTGGTCACTGACCATATTAGTACATTATTATGAGTAGGCCATACTGACTGAGTCGAAAGTGAAGGCGGTAGAATTAACTCTTATTCACGCTCTCGTCATCTTAAACCACCCGGAACCATGATGATGACCTCTGTGGTGTAGTGGCCTAACGTCCGCCTGAGATTAATGAGATTAGTTCGATTCCCATAGTGGGAAAGAATTGTTTGATTGTTTTTTTTTATGTTCTTATCTTATTTAGTTTAAGAAATTCTGACGCAATACATTTTTATTTATTATACGACTGCGCATTCACTACCAATCTACACAGCATCATCTAGTGTCTCGTGTTATTGAGTGGAGACCACGACTCGATAACCGTAAGACGCCCTCCGGCTAGATGAGAAAACGATCAGCGAAAGACGGCAGGGAGATACTGGATGCGTCAAGCTGAAGACAGGCCGCTATAGCGCTCATTAGGGGAGGCCTATGTCCAGCAGTGTACTAATATAGGCTGATGTTGATCGATTTTACAGCACGGAGGTCGAACATCCACCTGTGCTATTATATTTGTGGTTATCATTATTGTTGTTGTTATGTATTAGAACGATAACGACGTAGGCATTGTTCCAGATAGGAAGCGCACTGTATAATCAAATCAACCCAGTGCGCGTCTAGTGGCGCGTGACGATGTGTGCTAGTTCATGAGCGGAGCGGTGAGCGGGCATTAGGTGTATAACAGAAAATAAATACTACCAATATGAACCCAGAATTCAGAACTGTGTTGGGAGTGAATGAGCGATACGCGCGCCGTCCTTTCATCATCCGTACCCGACATGTCATTGCCTACGGAGCTGAGAAGTAGACACTCACGGTAGGGCTAGTCCACCGTGGACGGTGACGGATTTTAAATTGGAGTTTGAAGTCGTTGAGATTTGGATATAAATTTGCTCAGAGTTTCTCTGGAGGATAGGACTCGTAACAAATACATCCGACAGAAAACGAAAGTTATCGGCCGAAGAATTAGCAGGCTGAAGTGGCAATAGTATGTCAGTCATCAAGCATAGGCTTAAAATAAAAATATATAGCGGAAGTAACAGGTATCTCAATCAGTACATGGATGTGTACTCGCTCCGCCTGTCACAAAGAACACTCCCTAATCCGTGTTCTGTTTGCACTAGGACGCAGTCACGGCCACGCATGAGTACCAGAGCGGAAGTAACAGGTATCTCAATCAGTACATGGATGTGTACTCGCCCCGCTTGTCACAAAGAACACTCCCTAATCCGTGTTCTATTTGCACTGGTACGCAGTCACGGCCATGCATGAGTACCAGAGCGGAAGTAACAGGTATCTCAATCAGAACATGTATGTGTACTCGCCCCGCTTGTCACAAAGAACACTCCCTTATCCGTGTTCTATTTGCACTGGTACGCAGTCACGGCCATGCATGAGTACCAGAGCGGAAGTAACAGGTATCTCAATCAGTACATGGATGTGTACTCGCCCCGCTTGTCACAAAGAACACTCCCTAATCCGTGTTCTATTTGCACTGGTACGCAGACATGGCCACGCATGAGTACCAGAGCGGAAGTAACAAGTATCTCAATCAGTACATGGATGTGTACTCGCCCCGCTTGTCACAAAGAACACTCCCTAATCCGTGTTCTATTTGCACTGGTACGCAGTCACGGCCACGCATGAGTACCAGAGCGGAAGTAACAAGTATCTCAATCAGTACATGGATGTGTACTCGCCCCGCTTGTCACAAAGAACACTCCCTAATCCGTGTTCTATTTGCACTGGTACGCAGACATGGCCACGCATGAGTACCAGAGCGGAAGTAACAAGTATCTCAATCAGTACATGGATGTGTACTCGCCCCGCTTGTCACAAAGAACACTCCCTAATCCGTGTTCTATTTGCACTGGTACGCAGTCACGGCCACGCATGAGTACCAGAGCGGAAGTAACAAGTATCTCAATCAGTACATGGATGTGCACTCGATCCGCCTGTCACAAAGAACACTCCCTAATCCGTGTTCTATTTGCACTAGTCCGTAGTCACGGGCACGCATGTGTGCCGGAGCGGAAGTAACAGGTAACTCAATCAGAACATATACATATGTACTCGCTCCACGTGTCACAAAGAGCACTGCCTAATCTGTGTCCTATTTGCACTGCGGGAGGCGCTGCCACCCGCCCCCTGTGGTTATCCCTTAGTCGCCTCTTATGAAACCCCACCTTAACCCTGATTTCTATGTAAATCTCTTGGAAATACAATGTCTATTGTGACTTATGATCTAGTTAGCATATTGTATTTGGACAATTATTATTGTGTCACCTTAACTCAAGGTGCTAAGGCCCATTATGGTTGAGTTGATGACATATTTTTATTGTTAAGCCATAGAATGTTTGTTGTTGTGGTTGTGTCTCATGCTCATTCATTGAATGAGATGAATAATTATGAAACTTCTCTAACAATACATGCTATGAAGAAAGTCTTTATGCCATTGATCTTGCATCTGATGGCTCCCTGTCATGGTGGTTGGCTATCCTATCAGATCATCATCATCAATACAATACAATAAATTTATTCGTAACACCAAGTTATACGTCGAGTACAATAGTAGTAGTGGTTCTATAAAAACACTAGGTACGAACTTCTAAGTACACTAATCATTTATACACTCAAGAAATTCATAAAATAATTAATTATTGATTGCTTTATTTATTTACAATTGTAATATTATTTTTCACAAATGGGCAGTTCGTAAAACTCGTCAATAGAATAGAACGAGTTTTCAAAAAGCCATTTGCGTCATCAGCCTATAGTCGTCCAGTCCACTGCTGGATCCTATCAGAAAATGAGAATTAAAGAATGGAGAGAACAACTGTGTTCCAGCATACACCTATGCACTATAATATATCCTGTACACATGGCTAGTCTCGGGTGAGATAAGTCTCTGTGACCGATATTAAACCGACCAACATCGGTTTTGGTGGTGGTGGTGTATGGAGGTTTTGTGTGTGTGTGTCTCGACGCTAGACACAATACCAGTTATGAAAAGATTAAATTTGATAAGTAGGCCCCAGTATTGCTGAGTTTGGCCTTACAATATTTTTCCTTTGGAAGTAGTATTTAATATTAGAAATTTGAAAGTTAGTCGTTACCATTTTAAATCCCATATTTAACACTTTGAGTGCTGAAATCACACGGTATGTGTTTTCTACAAGTGACTAATATGCGTAAATCCACACAGCGCAGCGGCTGAGAAAATACAGATCTTTGTGACTAAGCACAGCCGTAATATTTTTCGAACGAAAAGCATGTGCGGCGCAACACAACCGCTGTGTAGAGCGGCAGCACGAATTTTTTAGGTTAAAAAAAAGATCGCAGTCGTCGAAAAAAATCGCTGTCAAAGTGTTAAGTAACATTATTGTGTTTTTATTTTTTGTATGAAGTATGACAATAAATGATCTGAATCGGAATCTTTTACATCTAAATGGCTAGAAAGATTTTAATAAAATTTGGCACGGGGATAGACACTATCCCAAGGATGGACTAAGGCTTCTTTTTCCATGAAATAAGTTAAAGGGTACTTCATATCCCGGAAAAGATCAAGCGCAGCCACAGTCAGAAGCTAGTACGCTATGTTAATGACTTTTACATACCTTTCCTCTGTATGATAACTCTGATTAGAGGTCGCGCTGTAAGCAATGCTCTTGCCAGATTGTCATCATTGTTGATTGGAAGCAGGTCCCCATCCCGAGGATCTGTGTATGATATGAGGAATGCCACATCGTGGAGCCGGTGTAGCTTCTCTATTAGAGCTTTGAAGTCTTCGTATTTAAGCTTTTCTGTTCTGTTTAGTGAGAATCGGCGGAACTCTGCATCAAACTGTGGGATATAAGAATTAAAAGAATACATAGAAATTGATGATCAATCTTTATCATAAAGGTGGTAACTCTGTGGCCCAGTTGCGGAAACCAGTCCAGAAACAAGTAAAGGGGGCAACATTGATGCACTAAGATTTCTAGTATTAATATTACACACTTTCAGACTCTTTCAGAGATACATTCACCCTGGGGTTCATTGTGTTATGTTTTAAAATGATACCCGTTGATGCCAATATATCTATTATGACATCAAATACCTATCTGTAGATTTTTTAAGACCTCTAGTACAACATAGGTAGTATGTAGCCATTGTTTAGTGTCTCTCATCAAAATATTAGGACAAATGACGAAATAAATTAGGTGGACATAAAAAGAGCTACCACTTTATGGTATAGAGTTGAAATTGGCGTAAATCATTGCTATTGTATGGCTCAATGCATACATTACATCCTACAGAAATTCCAGCGATAATATAAAATAATAGAGATTAAAGATACAAGTGCTGTTCTAAAACATTGACTTATGTTTTTACTGGAGAATTAGATGGTAATATGGCAAGTACATGGCACAGAAATTCATAGAAACGTACCTTAGTTTTTACTTCCACACTCACACTGTCAATACGAGCAGCAATTTTGTTCTTAGACATCTCGGAAACATTAATTATAAGGCACTTAAACTAAGAAATCACTTTTCAGAACACGCAGGCACTTAATTTCAAATACAACATTGTAATTAAGCAAAAAAATAGTAATAAATTGAGACGGTGACCATTTGATTTGACTTCACTCGCGTCGTAAAAATTATAACAAGCTAGTATTCAATTACGACATTTTTGTGAGATTACTAATATGAATTTTTATCCAATGAACGATAAGCTTTTAAATATTAGTCATCTTAAAGCACAGCTATGATTGGATATTGTTTCTGGATAGGAGAACAACCAATCATTCATCAATGAACTGTTGCATTAACGTTTCATTACGTTGTTTCATGGAACAGCCTTATATATCTGAAATTAAATCATGGAGAAATGAAAAATTATAAGCTAATTATTGATGCTTTGAGTATAATACTACCTCTTGATAAATGTAATAAAAAAGACAGACCTTCTAATTATCCAAACGAAAACAAGTGAGAGTAACCATTCATTTTATCTGAATTTATAACGAACAATGAAACGTTAGACGCACGTCATATTGTCAATAATGTCAATGTCATATTGAAATAAAAATTAATAACCAATCTAATCTAACCCCTAAAATAAAATCAAAACAAAAACAAAATACATACAGCAAAATTATAGAAAACCCACAAAAAAATTTCATTGCATTCGTAGTTTAGCATGACTAAATTAGTCAACAAAGATGCAGAGAGGCTCAACCCATGTCTCAGGGTGATGACGATAATTTTGTATTCACATTATAAAACAAAATTATTTGATAAAGTTATGTAATAAGGTAATATTTCTTTCTGTTTTAGGAGCAAGAACTTTCATATGCATGTCTAAATAGGAACGGGTACGACCAAGGCAAATGTGAAGCGTATTTTGATAACTACAACACTTGCAAAAAATTTTGGGTAAGATTTACCAGAGATGAAGAAACTTTTATCTAGCTAGAAGTACAATTTATACCACTGATTTACTGATATTACTGGAAATAGCTGAACAACCACCAAAACACCAGTTGATCTTGTATAATACACATATTATGTGTAAAAGTGTTCAAACTGGGTGTTTGCTTAGAGTAAGGTAGTTAAGTTAGCAAACACTAGTCACTAGCAAATGCTAGTGTCATTCCTGAAGTATTTAGTACTAGCTTCTGTCTGTGACTTCGCACAATTTTTTCAGGATAAAAACTAGCATATTATGTTGTTCCAGGGCTATAACTACTACTAAAGAAAGATTGAGCAAAAACAAATGATTCAGTAGATTTTGTGCAAAGATTTAACAATCATCCAAACTCTAATATTTAAGTATTATACCAACTTGAAATTTCTTTAGGTTTACAATAAAGTTCTAAGACAAGGCAAATTTTATAGTGTCAATTGGTTTTAAATTTTCTGTTCATATTAAATAATTGTCCACTACAAGTATGATAATGAGATCATTATCACACTAGTATTACCTACAACATAACATATAACTTCAATTTCAACTTCTTGCTAGATGGCTCTGCGTCTGGATTAACATAACATATGTACATAACATTATATTATCTGTATCTGTTCCAGGGAAAAGTCATGAAGGATAGGCGTGCTAAAGGTCTTATCCCGTTTATGCCTGATATTGAGGACAGACCAAAAATAAAAGAAGATTTTGCAAAGTTTGCAAGAGGAGAGAAATAAAATAGGTCTAGCCTTTCTAGTTCTTCTAGGATAGTTGTAATAGCAGAACTCTATTTATATTTTTCTAAATAGTCAATATTTAAAATCCACTCAGTTTTACTGGGTTTTCAATTTATTTATTATTATTACCATTATCTTGTTTCTACTATACACTTGCCAAACTCAATGAAGAATGTTTGTTTACAAATCATAACACTATAACTAAAACTCACTTGCTTTGATTCAAGTTTAAGTTAAAATATAGCATTTTTTATACACAATTGATATAAGTTTGGCTAGTGTAAAGATTGTTATTACCATTACCTACTAAATTGTATAATTAACATGTACATTTTCTTGTAATGCCAATACAAAAATGTAGTAATTAGTCATACAATTTTTCATCAGCTTTTTTTTTTATTCCATTGGTGAAAAGCTTAGTTGTCTTTCCATCTATATTAATATAAGCTCAGCAGCACTGCATATATTTTTCGTGAGAAGCTAAGTTTGTGTGTAATATGGAATAATTAAATTTTCTGAAATAAATGATATACAATACAATTGAAAAGTATAATTAACAACCTGATAATAAAATTTCTCATCAATAAATCAAGTTACCTATTTTTTTATATATGATACATAATACAACAGTCAAAATATTTGATAAATTTCGAACAATCTATTCTGGAAAAATGCAGTGACTTTGTAAAAACGTACCTGTTCTCGGTAGTTTAATCAACATAATTTGTGAGGAAGTGATGGGGGCGCCATTTTCGCCAAGGTTGGAACGTAAATTCTTAACCATAGCATAGCATAATATGAAAATAAATCTAATCAATTCTGGAGACGTGCAATATGAGATCATCAATGGCTAAGCAATGCAGTAGGTAATAGATAGATAGGTACCAACCAAGGTTTATTGGTAGGTAGATACCTTTATAGATACGTAATGGGAGCTTGATAAGATTAAAGCCACTCGATAAATCGGGTAATACATTGTGAAACATTTTGAGCAGGTACATTTGCTGATATCCTTTTGTTTGGTAATGTTCATTTCTGTAAACATTACATGCAAAGTTTCGCATAAAATATAAATAGTAGTTTAAGATCAGTGGGAAGTGACATTCGGTGGTATAAAAAGTACGATATGTAACATGGATGACGAAAATAATTTCACAAACTACAGTGATTTTGAATATGTTTCCCGTAAAAGTAAGGGTAGAAGACGTAGCAAAACGAAAGCCAATTTGCGAGTAAACGTTGAAGAAAACGCGGAGAATTCCGATGTATTGGATGTTGATAATCCAAGCATAGTTGAAGAGTTACAAAAAAATTATTCAAATATCACTGGAAAGATCATCGTAGGATCTCCTATAGAGAATGAGGTGGAAAATAAAGAAAATTGTTTTGAAAGCGCTGATAGGATATCCACTGATGCGTTTCTTAAAAGGGAACCAAGTTGTCAGTCGCTTTGTATACCACAGTCACTTGGATCGATAGAACTAGAAGAAGATAAACTAAATGAGAATTTAGAAGAAGTTGTAGCAGAAGTAAAAGAAAAGTACAATGTACGAGCGTTGTCAAAGTACGCTGATACTTACCAGCTAGAGACCTTCGAGAAGAATATTCTTATAATATTTAATCAGGAAAACATAGAAGGTTACAAGCCACGATATGGAACTGACAAAGATGTAGAAGCACTGAAAAATACGTTTGGGAAGCTTGGCTTTGAAGTTACGGAGTATAAGGATCTAACAAAGAAGGAAATATCTGATACATTAGACAGTTGTAAGTAGTATTTAATACTGATGCAATTATGGAGGTCTGTTCATATAGTGAATAAACCTCCTTTTAAAACATAAAGTAAATACATAATGCCGGACAATTCACACATTATCATCTAGCCCCAATATAAGCAGAGCTTGTGCTATGATGGAATAACCTACATAGATAGATATATTTTATTATAATACCTACATAGAAATTAGATCATTGAGTTTTTAAACTAATTAACTACCTCACAAATTATGTAATAAAGTTACTAACAGATATAATATTGCTGTGATTAAGAATCTCTTCAAATATAGGCTGATGATGATGAATTTTGTTGAAATTTATTTTCAGTCAGCGCGCTAGACTTTACTGACTACGGCTGTGTTGGCGTAGCGGTTTTAACACATGGTTTGGAAAATGGCTTGTTGCGCGCCAAGGACCAGCCCTATAGCGAAATTGAAATTATCAACTACTTCAAGGTCCATGACAAACCTACTTTGGTTACGAAACCAAAGTTTCTTATTATTCAGGTGAGTTACTTTATTATTACATTCGAAGTTTTTCAAAAAGTGTTATAAATAAACAATGCTGGACAATTCACACAGTATTATCTAGCCCCAAGCTAAGCAGAGCTTGTTTTATGGGTACTAGATAGCTGATAAACATAATACAATACAATAAATAGATAGATATTTTTTACTGTACATAAAAAAACGACCAGAACACCCGAAACAAATATCTGTAGATCGTACACACAATTGCGGGAATCGAATCCGCAAGCTCCTGCGTCGCAGGCGGATGTTCGCCCACCGCGCCACATCGGTCGTCAAAAAGGGGTTTATTCATAACGGTTGTAAGCGGGTGGACTACGAACCTTATTTGTGTTGGAAGAATACCAATGTTTCATCCCTTAACACTTTGAGTGCTGAAAACGCACGGTATGAGTTTTCTACAAGTGACTAATATGCGTAAATCCACACTAGCGCAGCGGCTGAGAAAATACAGATCTTTGTGACTCAGCAGAGCCGTAATATTTTTCGAACGAAACGCATGTGCGGCACAACACAACCGCTGTGTAGAGCGGCAGCACGAATTTTTTAGGTAAAAAAAAGATCGCATTCGTCGAAAAAATACCGCAGTCAAAGTGTTAACAAGAGACTTCTTTAGAACGAGTGCGGTTCTAGACACTCATCGTTATGGCATGAAACTACTAGCTGCGCCCGGCTTCTTTGCCTGCATGGAAATCTATGTGCCAATTGGTTTATAAACCTTCCTCTTGAATCACTCTTTTATAAAAAAAAACACATCAAAATCCGTTGCGTAGTTTTAAAGATTTAAGCATACTTACATAGGGACAGACAGACAGCGGGAAGCTACTTTTTTATACTATTAGATATGTAGGTAGTGATTAAAATTGTCGTTAGAGGAAAGAGTTGCTCTGCACACTATTTAAAATGTCTATCCAAGTCAACAAAATCGTAATATGTAGGCTATGTATTTGGTATTGCATTCATGCATGTCCGCCTCCAAGAACTCTTTTTATTTACAATTACCACGCTATGCCAACGTGACTAGGAACATGTCCCACTATGCATGCAGCTTTGATGAAACTTATAAATAGTACCAGATAGTACTTAGGTATCTATTTAGATTTAAGTTGGGGTTTCCCCAACAAGCATTTAGTCATGTTTTAGATAGGTATGTAACTTTTACTGTATTATAAAGCACCTACCTAATCTACTATATGACATCATGACGCATTATACGCACATCCTCTTTCGTGAAGGCATCTCGATTATGATAAGCGTACCTATGTTATGAAGTGGGTTTTCCTTCAAATAGTGCCAGCATGTCTAGAATTCTTTCGATATCTTGCTTCGATAAAATATATCTTCGGTACCTAGGTACCTAAGTACCTAGTAGTGAAAAATCATTTTATTCTTTAGGCTTACAAAATAAGCACTTAGACAAGTCATATTTTATACATTATCAAATAAAATTATTTTACTGTTCACTTCAATTTTTTGTCCGCTAGTGGAAGAAGTGAAAAAGAAACCACTAGTACTTAATGTTCATCTCTTATATGTCTAATACATGGTTATTTATATTTAATTCTATTTAATTCTAAATATAATATGATTCGATACAATGTCAATATTTAAGTAAAGCTATGCACAACAACAAATTACAAATTAATATTAAGCTAAGTAGGTATAAATAAATAATTCTGGATAATCTACACAACATCATCTAGCCTTATGCTAAACTGAGCTTGTGTTATGCGTGCTTGATGGATGACTGATATGACATACCTACATAGGTAATACCTTACATAAATATATTCTATCACCCGTCATTTACACACCATGTTTTGTCATAGTTACCAAGCTGTTATTTTTCTAAAATTGTAAAATAATATTAAATTTTACAAATATTTTTATTTATACATAGAACCACCCGGAACAAATATTTGCAGATCGTGTAAACATTTGTCCCAAGGTGGGTACCGTACCCGTAACCTCCTGCGTCGCAGGCGGACCTTGGCCCACCGCACCGTATCGGTCAACAATTTAATATAAAGTATAAATATTATATATAAGGTTAAAGTAATATGTACAACGCACCAACGAACGGCTGGTGCACTCAAAGTTCTGACTATAATAAAAATAATAAAATAATAATAATAAATAATAAAACAATGCTGGACAATTCACACAGCATTACCTAGCCCCATGGTAAGCAGAGCTTGTGTTATGGGTACTAGATAACTGATATACATAATACAATACATTACTTAGATAGATATTTTTTATTATACATAGAAAACAACCAGAACACCCGGAACATATATCTGCAAATCGTACACACAATTGTTCCGAGGCGGGAATCGAACCCGCAACCTCCTGCGTCGCAGGCGGACCTTCGCCCACCGCGCCACATCGGTCGTCAAATGATGACTGACAATGGTGAATGAATGAGTTCTTGCACGGAATTCGTCAACATGCTGGACCATGTCGTGTCGACATTTTCCACGAAAAGTATTTTAATATGGATTTATATATAACTTTCAGGCGATTTTTTAAATTTTCTCTCCGTAAGAACCATCCTCGTACTTCAAGGAATATTCTAAAAAAGAATTAGCGAAATCGGTTCAGCTGCTCTCGAGACATTCAGCGATTCATTTACATATTATAATATAGAGAATATCATAGGATAGTAAGTGATTTGGTTCTTACACTGTAAACTTCTATAATTAATAAATATGTAGGTTCTTTAATCAGCTATGATTCATAATCAGAACTTATCAATGCAATATCATTCCATAGCTATTGCGTAGGTATTTGATTCAAAAATTCGTTGTTTGTTTTGATGATTCAGTGGGAAACAGTGGTCGCTTTATTAAGATAAGATAACGTCTAACTTCTAACGCAGCTACTTAATATAACATCCTGTTCTTGTTTATAAAAACTCCATTTTATCTGGGAATGTGGACCTAATAATTTAATGAACACCTTATTCGGCTCAACTCACACCAAAAGAGCGTCGAAGCGCAGCGAAGTGGAGCGCAGTTTCAGTGTCATATGAATTTTAACTTTATTTTCATTGCAATAAAACTTATTATCGCATGAGAAACTCGAACGAGTCGAATTCGCGCGGATGCCCGCGGCGCCGCCGCGGGAATTCCGGCGAATTCGACTCGTTCGCGCTCCGCTTCGCTGCGCTTCGACGCTCTTTTGGTGTGAGTTGAGCCTTAAGCTACCTATTACTTCTTATATGTTCCCACCATATTATTAGTACCTACTATTTATTTTTTATCTTTAAAACGGCAAAGTAAATGTTAGGGAATTTGAATTAGGCTTTAATTAGAAAAACAAATATATACTAAGACATTTTAGGGAAGCACTGCCCCGCCGCCTACGCGCCTCCTCATTTATAAATAAATAATGCTGGACAATTCACACAGCATTATCTAGCCCCATGGTAAGCAGAGCTTGTGTTATGGGTACTATATAACTGATATACATAATACAATACATTACTTAGATAGATATTTTTGATTATACATAGAAAACGACCAGAACACCCGAAACAAATATCTGCAGATCGTACACACATTTGTTCCGAGGCGGGAATCGAACCCGCAATCTCCTGCGTCGCAGACGGACCTTCGCCCACCGCGCCACATCGGTCGTCAATTTGACTTGAGGATTTGACAATTATTAAATTGAATGCTTGAATAATGTCTAATTACTATTGAATCATATTGTCTTCATCATCAGCCTATATTAGTCCACGGCTGGACATAGGCCTCCCCCAATGAGCGCCATAGCGCCCTGTCTTCAGCTTGCCGCATCCAGCATCTACCTGCAGTCTTTCGCAGGTCGTCATCCCACCTGGTCGGAGGGCGTCCTACACTATCTTTACCGAGTCGTGGTCTCCACTCGAGAACACGTTTGCTCCAGCGGCCGTCGGTTCTTCGGGACATATGGCCGGCCCCCTGCCACTTCAGCTTGCTTATTCTTAGTATTTTTATTAATATTGTCTTATCGTCTGTCAAATGGGGCGGGGACAGCGTTCTCTCGACCCCCCTAAGCATTAGTATCTTGTACCGGCCGGTTCGTCATATAATTTTATATTGCTATTAGTTTTTTTTTTAATCAAGCTCCCTGTTTACTAGTACCGGTTGTAATAATGATAATTGGATAATAAAGTCTACCATCCATTTTGGGATACCTACTAAACAATTTTTTGTTTGTACGCACAAAACACAAGTGTGTTGGATCCGCCCCTATATAATATAATAATAATATTTTTACTCAAAACAACTTAGGACTAAATTAATATAATTACAAGAGTCAACTATATTATGTTCTTAAGGTCTAAAATAATACATTTGCCTGAACTAGGTTAAATAAACCTGTATCTCAGGCAGAAAGTGCTGAAAACGAAATAATTACATTTATATTTACGTCTTCCTCATCATTTCCAGGCGTGTCGAGGTCCAGAAGTGATTCCCGGTGCAGCAGTGCTGCTGTCCAGCAAAATACGCACGGACCTGGACTCTTCCAAGGAGCCGTACATCTTACCTGTAGAAGCGGATATGCTCATTCTACACAGCTCTTTTATCAGAAGCCCTAGTCACAGGTACCTTTACTTGTGCGTTTTAAAAATTAAATAATCCCAAGAAATTTACGACGTAGCACAATTTTTTTAATATTGTTTAATTTCTTTTAACAAAAAAACCTTGTGTGTTTTTCTACTTACAACCTGGTTTACCTATTTCACATAACCTATCGCTCAGTGATCTGAAGTGGCTTGATCTCCAATCAAGAGAAATAAGTCGGTTGCGCCGTCCACAGCGATGCAATGTTTTATTATCCTACTTTAAAATATGCTTGTAAAAGATCTGTCTTGACATTCGAAACACTCTTAAGCCGCATTGACACGATCAGAGCCAGCTCGGACCGAGTGAACTCGGATACCTACTCGGACGCAACTCGGATTGTAGCAACCTCACGCCGTCGTCCGAGTGGGCTCGGATTAGAGGTTGCTACAATCCGAGTTGCGTCCGAGTAGGTATCCGAGTTCACTCGGTCCGAGCTGGCTCTGATCGTGTCAACGCGGCTTTAAGCTAGTTGAGGCGGTACCCCGAGACAACTAGCGCCACCTATTTTCTCTTATTATGACGTTGAACAAATGATATTTCACAAATTTCATTTCATTTGGCATTTTATGGTACAATACAATACAATAACTCTTTATTGCACACCAAATACTATAAAAGATACACAAGACAGGAAAAGAAAAAGCAAATACAAAATATGCTGTACAATGGGCGGCCTTATCGCTAAAAGCGATCTCTGCCAGGCAACCTATTTATATAGCTTTTTTAATGCCTCTGTAATAGTTTTATTTCATGTAGGCAGATATACGAAGTTGCACTTGGTGATCAAAACCTAAACTTTACAAAAAAAAAAACTATTACAGTGATAAAATTTTCATAATATTGCAAAGAAAAGTTGAATTGTAACAGTTTCGTATTCTTTAATCAAATCTTAGCAGATACAATAAGCGCACCTACCGCTGCTGTTAATTTGAGGCTGTCAATTTTAAACCTGTTAAAACCATTTATCTCATTACTTTACAGGGACGAAGTCTCCGGCTCCTGGTTCATTCAATCCTTTTGTAAAAAGATCTCAAAGCTAGCAGCAACGTATGACGTAGAATCCATCATCACAGAGGTGAAACGTGATGTGGCCATCGAGAAAGAACACGAAATATACAACAAACGAACCCTAGAGATGCAAGTCAACAAGCAAATGCCTGTGATGACGTCGACGCTGATAAGGAAGCTTTATTTCAAGAAGTTTGGAGACCCTCCCGTCTCACCATTGAGTATTCCAGATAGTGTTAAATGCCATGATTGTCAGAACACGTCGAATGAAGTATTGGACTCTGTTCCACCGTTCACGCCAACGCCGCTGCTGGTTCACTATGGTCCATGTTTGTGCTTTCTGGATCATTTCGACTATATAAAGAAGTGTATAAAGTGAGTGACTTAAATATATTTTTAAAGTAGACCGTAGGTAATGGCCTGAATACCCATTTGCTAAGGGCTTTATCACACTGGTGATTTGCGAGTGAGTTTAAAGCGAGGCGAATGCGCAATAAGCTCGCTACAAGTTCGCAACGAGCGTTTGGCGAACTCTGAAGATCGCTAGTGTGATAGCGCGCTTAGGCTGCCGAGGCTACAGCCCTTGAATACTACTTTTCGGCCCATGAAAGTCAACTGGCCAATGATGATGATTCTTTCTTCATTAATTTATAGGTATATTATAACTACTCTAATTACTTAGTTCTACGCTAGAGGATAATTTTTCTTCTTCCACTAGTAGACAAAAAAAAAATAGTGAAAAGAAAATCATTTCCCGCTTTATTTCTTCACTACATAGTATAAAGCAAGGCGTATAAAAAAAAACTACGCAACGGATTTTGATGCGGTTTTTTTCTATTTGATACATACATAGATTCCCACGCGGGGGCGCAGCTAGTTTTTGATAAACAATTATAGATAAAAGTTTATGATTTCCTATTTCTATTGTTGTAGATACTATGTGGATGAGAACCCAGAAGATGAAGTTGCTTATTCATACCTTGAATTAGCTGATACATTCGACGAAGGGGATAAATTCTATGCTTCCAAAGAAAAACTAACCAAAGCTATGAGCAAACACTTGACCACGAACGCAAAAGACTGTGATTATTATAAATATTTGTACTTTTATAAAATTTTATAAGTAGGTAGATGCTTACATTATGATGTTAGCACGACTCGACGCCAATTTGGTAAATAAATAAAATGTACCCACAGTAATATAATGAATATTTATTATACAACATATTGGAATATTAATTTTCAAAAACATTCCCTATTTCCTATTAGTTAGATACTAGTTTAATAGTTAGTAGGTCCATAAGCATAACTTACAACTTCACTACTATCGGTGTAGGCATGTACGGCCGCAGGCGTTGTTACTAAGTAAAAGTAATTCATAGCTAATTTATTCAAAAATTTGGCGTGTTTTAAAATAAGGTGCCGTCCTTTTAAGTTTAAGTTAACATTCTTAGGTTAAGGTGTTATTTTATAGTTTTAAGTGCAATAAAGAGTGCATTCATTCATTCATTCTTAAATAATTAAATATGTTATTTACTATGGTTATTTACATCTTCTCGCAGTTGCGAATACAGTGATACGAAGTTATAGGATAAATGAACAATTTTCCTTTTGAGCTGGCTCGGCGTTTTTTACATAGCACAGACCAATATTGTTATATAGGTAAGTGTTTTTATTTATTTTATCCATAGACTGTACACGTCCAGCACAGTCAAGTGCAAGCGCAAAATAACGACCGCACAGACACACCCGGCAGAATGAAAGGTGCCTAAGATCAAAACAGCGTCCCTTCTCTTTGAAGACAACCCTAGCTTTATAGAGTTACGCCCCATGGATTAATAATGGCTACGTGCGTGATAAAAAAGGGCTGCAAATTTATGGGTGGGTTAAAAACGCAGTGCGAATTGTACTATATCTGTAAGGTACCTACGTGTTAGTACTATATAGGTAGTTATTCTGTGGTATTAGTCAACTGCTGGATATGAGGCTCCCATAATGAGCGCCATAGTGCCCTGTCTTCAGCTTGCCGCATCCATCATCTGCCTGCAGTCTTTCGCAAATCTTTATCCCACTTGGCCGGATCCTACACTACAGAGGGTGTAATCAACTTCAACTTCTTCCTAGATGGCTCTGCGTCTGGATTGACGCAATTTACCGTGTAATGATGATATTAGTTTAGACAAGACGCGACATCTGAATTGACACCAATTTCCTTATTCAATGCGGTCATGTCAGTTAATGTAACGACGACGTCTGTACAAGGTCATGTCTTCCAATTTTCATTGGAATATATTTTCGATCGAAAAGTTATCTGTCAGGAGGCCGCCACCGTGGTCGATTTTTGAACTAAAGAATTTATGTCAACTCAACTAACGCAATTGCGTGCAGTGCAGCGAGTGGACGCTACGCTATGCAGATAGTAGGAAAAATCGAATTGTTTTCACGATAACTAGCTCTAATGCCACTAAAATGCGAACAAATCCTAGAAGAACAGTGTAATAAGTGATATTTATGTTTTACAATATTGTCGGAAAGAGAAATCAGTGAAAATGTTCAATTACAAATACCTAAGCCGCGAGCACCTTGAAGGTTTCGACAATTACAAGGTAATTTATCGCTTGTTGTCTATTTTATCTGCTATTTTCAGTGTTTAATTATAAAACATTGAAATCCTGCATAGCTTAAGCCCGTTAGTAACTGTAAATAAACAGTTTCTGAGTTACATACCGCAAATTATCGATTTAATTTTTACGCAACAACTTCTTTGAATTAGCATAACTATTCTTATATTACCTATTCTTGTGCATTTACAATTATGAAAATAACATTGCACGTTCCGCAAACATTTTCTAAATCTAAATCTGCCTCAATGATGTAGTAACACTAAAATAAACCAGTAGTACTGTACAGTACAATAAAACACTGTTTATATTAAAGTGTGCGTGTGTACGCACGTCATGCCTCCCATATAAACCCAATGACCAAACTGTGTTCCTTTTTAGCTACAGGAAAAAAATCATGCGAACATTACTTTACTACTTTGATCAAATAGGTAACACCATAACAAAGTATATTCTATAGAAGTTAATAATTATTTATAATAAACTGATGTACTTTTTTTCCTCAAGATAATTAATAAATTTTATTCCTTAATGAGTATGTAAGTACATACTACCTGCAGATATTTATTCCAGGTCTCGTTGTATATGTTGTCGATATATTTATATTAAAGTATACTGTCGGACATCAGAAATCATTTATATTAAAGTATATTATTTTAATCGGACATCATTTATACCTTAAAATATTATTAGATGGTAAAAGTCAAGAGCATAAACTTTTACCTTCCATAATATTTTTGAAGAGCTTCCGGAGAAGCGAACATCAATATGAATGAATTGACATGAAATTTGACGCACATGAAATACTGGACCTTGGCACACCTGCAATAACATAAATAGGCTCTTGTTTTTTTTTAAAAAAACACTTGTAAAGACACAGTTAGAAGTTAGTCTGGTATAAAGCTTAATATTTTACCTAGAAAGAGACCTGAATTAACCAGATACATTATCTGCTGGTATTTTCTTTCAGGTCTAACAGAATACAATATCAATAACGTTTTTATCTATAAGACCTACAAAATAGGCTCATAGACCAGGCAAATTTTGAACATAATAATTATAATATCATATCATACTAATACTTTGAGACACAGTATTTTACTTCTGCAGGTCGCATCGCCTCATATTTTTGTTATAGCACCTAAGTTGGTTTCAAAATAAAGACTTTTTACGTTTACTTTTTTTACTATTATAAATGCGGAATTTTATGCTAATTCAATAAAATTTCAGCCATTAGTAGTTTTGGCGTGAAGAAGTAACTAACATCGAAACTTTGGTAAATACAATACTAGCTGCGCCCGGCTGCTTCGCCCGCGTGGTAATCTATGTGTCAAATGATTTATAAACCTTCCTCTTGAATCACTATCCATAAAAAAAACCGCGTCAAAATCCGTTGCAAACTTTAAAAAATCTAAGCATACATTGGGACAGATAGACAGACAACGGGAAGCGACTTTGTTTTATATTATGTAGTGATTAGTGTAATCAAATAATATGTGTTTGTTTCAGTACCAGGCAATAGACACAAGTCCTCTCAGTGTCTATGTTATGCACCCATTCTGGAACAAGGTGGTAGAGGTTTGTATCCTACACTGTTTGTAATAGAGTACATTATTCATTGGTTTCTTGGTAGTTTGCTAAAACACTAATAAGTAATTATGCTGGACAATCCACACAGCATCATCTAGCCCAAAACTAAGCCAAAGCTGTGTTATGGGTACTAGATGACTGATATACATAATACAATACTTTACATAGATGCATATTTTTTATTATACATAGAAAACGATTTGAACACCCGGAACAAGTTTTCACACAAAATATCTACAGATTGTACAAACAATTGTCCCGAGGCGGGAATCGAACCCGCAACCTCCTGTGGCTCATCGCGCCGCAGAGGTCGTCAGATTATTATGTGCAAGGCAAACCATTTCGCGGAGGACGTCATCCCGCCTACACTACGTTTACTGAGACGTGGTCTCCACCCAAGAACACGTTTACGCCAGCGCTTGTCGGTTCTTGGCGAAATGTATTCAGCCTACTGCCACTTCAGCTTGCTAATTCTTTGGGATATGTCGATAATTGTAAATATTTGTTCTTATTTGTTTTTATTCTTAATTTTCAATGTAACTTTCTTTAAAACTTATGAAACTATCATGGTTATTAACACTAAAGTCATTTAAAACGGGATATTTACCATGATTTGATTTTTGAGTTTTCCAATATTTCGGCACAGTTTCATGCGCCATGATCACGGCATAACAAATCATGGTAAATATCCCGTTTTAAATGACTTTAGTGTAACTTTCTTTGTTATTGTACAAGGTTTTTATCAGATATACCTACCAAATGGTTATTGATAAGAACATCGCATGTTACCTAGATATGAATGCAAATATTTATTGATACGTATGTCGTTAAATTGTGCAAGTTAGTATGGCTATTGCGTGAATATTAGTATTACTACTGACGCAGGAGGTTGCGGGTTCGATCGATTCCCGTCTAAGAACAAAACTTTAAAATCAGTTAAATTACAAATACAAACAAATACAAATACAAAAATCGTTTATTTGAACTAGTAAACAGTTTTATCAGGTTACATGTTGAACGAGGAGACCACAAAAGTTAAAAACTGCGGCGTAGTCTCATCGCCCGCCTCCTGACATGACATTATTGTAGAGCTTAGCTAATAAAGTACATGTCAACGTTATTATTATTAGGGTGTTTACAATAGTAATGAGTAAGTAGTTATATAATATAGTTAACATGCAAAATAAAGAGTAAAAAGAACAAATATCAAAGAGTGATTACATAGACATATTTTAGATTTAAAAAATAGGTGTTTACAAGTTAGTGCTAGAATGAATTTATAGGTACTAGGCAAATTTTGTACACGGTGTATGTTAGAGTGTGTGGTAGGTTTTAGTCTGTGTGCACAAGTGTTGTGTATTGTGTGTGGGATTGTCTAGTGTACATATTCGTGTGTGTGAGGGTGTGTGTGTGTGTGTTTGTGTGCGTTAGATGATTAGTTTCCGAGGACACCGGTCTCTAGAGAGTCCGGGCAACGGTGCTACCAGAGTGTGATTGTTTAGTGTAAGTGAGTGTGTGTGAGAGAGATCTACCTTATGTGTGAACCTCCTGATTAGAAATTAGATTAAGTTTCCTGATCCTAAGCTTATTATGATGTGTATTTGTACGTGGGTGCATGAGCACATATGTAAGTTTACTTATATTTAGATTAAGGTACCTATCCTAATGATTTTTTTCCTATTTCAAGCTTTTATTATCATACGTTTTGCTCTACACGTTTTGTTGTTATGATTCTCAGTATGCACATAATTTTGTGAAATGATCAAGTTCTAAACCCTTATTATTCAAATTCTGTATATTTTTGTGTGTACGATCTGCAGATATTTGTTCCGGGTGTTCTGGTCGTTTTCTATGTATAATAAAAATATCTATCTATGTAATGTATTGTATTATGTATATCAGTTATCTATTACCCATAACACAAGCTCTGCTTACCATGGGGCTAGTTAATGCTGTGTTTATTGTCCAGCATTATTATTATTTTGTGATTATTTTATGTTTTGTGCGTTTAAATAAATAAAAAAAAAATGTTTGGACGATCTGCAAATATTTGTTACGGGTGTTCTGGGTATTTTCTTTAAGTAATAAAAATATCTTTTCATGTAATGTAGCAGTATTGAAGTAAAGCAGAGCTCTTGTTATGGGTATAACACAAGCTCTGCTTAGCTTGGGGCTAAGATAATGCTTTTAGTACTGTCCAGCATAATTTATTAGTTATTGATTTATTTTGTTTAGATCAACGTAGTGTAGGACGCCCTCCGACCAGGTGGGATGACGACCTGCGAAGGACTGCAGGCAGATGCTGGATGCGGCAAGCTGAAAACAGGACGCTATGGTGCTTATTAGGGGAGGCCTATGTCTGGCAGTGGACTAATATAGGCTGATGATGAATCTAATCATCATCATCATGATCATCATCAGCCTATAGCAGTCCACTGCAGGACATAGGCCTCCCCCAATGAGCGCCATAGCGCCCTGTCTTCAGCTTGCCGCATCCAGCATCTACCTGCAGTCTTTCGCAGGTCGTCATCCCACCTGGTCGGAGGGCGTCCTACACTACGTTTACCGAGTCGTGGTCTCCACTCAAGAACACGTATTGGTGAATTTAATCAACAATATTTATTTCCGTTTCAGTTCGTACCAAAATGGGTAGCACCAAACGTCCTAACCTTCGCCGGCTTCATGCTGATCGTCCTAGACTTCTTGATGCTCTCCTGGTACGACTACTCGTACTTGGCGTCTAGTTCGTACAACGTCACCGAAGTTACGGGCGAGTTACCGGTCGTCGTACCGTCCGGCGTGCCGCGCCCTCTGTGGTACGCGATCGGCGCGTTGTTGTTTCTAGCTTATACTTTAGGTAAGTTTGACGACACGTTACTAGATGGCGTTGCAAATTTTATACAGTTTGGCAACTGAGTCATCATAACACTTTTAAAACTATCATGGTAACGCTAAAGTCATTTAAAACGGGATATTTACCATGATTTGATTTTTAAGAAAACTCAAATAGACGACTAACATAGGCTGATGAATGATGATTGAAGTCGTACCGTCCGGCGTGCCGCGCCCTCTGTGGTACGCGATCGGCGCGTTGTTGTTCCTAGCTTATACTTTAGGTAAGTTTCACAACACGTTACTAGATGGCGTTGCAAAATTTGTGCAGTTTTGCAACTGAGTCTTCATCATCATCAACCTATAATAGTTAACTGCTGGGTATAGGCCTCCCCTTAATGAGCGCTATAGCGCCCTGTTTGTTGTCAATTCTCAAGGCTATGTCACTGAACTTTCGTTTTTTATCGGATGATTTCGTAACGAATCTTATCCATCAGAGAGACCCCGAGCATAGCTCTTTCCATAGCTCGCTGAGCGACTTTGAACTGGTGTACCACCCTACCGTGAGTGTGCAACTGAGTAATACGGAGTTATAAATAAAAGATTTGAATACAAATCAATGAGAGGTTATCTTTTGAAATTAAATTAAATGAAAATTTGTATGTTTAGTCACTTTCCATCTTAAATTCCAGAAATCCGACGTTGTTTTGACATAACCTATTAACATATTAACATCTTCGTTAATAGATGGCATAGACGGCAAGCAAGCCCGACGAACGGGCACATCAGGCCCGCTCGGCGAACTATTCGACCACGGCCTGGATTCGTACACCGTGTTCTTTATACCAGCCTGCTTGTACAGCGTGTTTGGAAGAATGGACTTCTCTGTATCGCCTATCAGGTGAGAGCAAGAAATAAGATAGATGGTAGAAAACACTTTATTATACCACACAAAACAGAAAACAATACAGAGTAAGGAAGTATAACTTAGAGCAGATGTTATTGTTGTAAAGGACGAAATTATCGCTGAGAGCGATCTCTTCCAGACAAACTTAGGATGTATTAATATTGCAATAAATAGAGACAAAGCTGCTGTCCCACCGCTGCACACGCAGAGAATAGAATAGAAAGACATTTATTTATTTAGCTCTGCTTACCATGGGGCTAGATAATGCTGTGTGAATTGTCCAGCATTATTTATTTATTTATTATTTTTTAATTTATTTATTCGTAACAACTTAACAAATAACACACTTGTAGAAATAGGTACATGTAGAGAGTTATTGCAAAAATGCTCAGAGGCAGAGGGCAGAGAGGCTACCCATGTGGGTTTTGCTTTGCAAGTAAATGAGACCTCTGTGCGCGGTGGGCGAAGGTCCGCTTAATAAATAAATATAATAAATAAATAATGCTGGACAATTCGCACAGCATTATCTAGCCCCATGGTAAGCAGAGCTTGTGTTATGGGTACTAGATAACTGATATACATAATACAATACATTACATAGATAGATATGTTTTATTATATATAGAAAACGACCAGAACACCCGGAACAAATATATGCAGATCGTACACACAATTGTTCCGAGGCGTGAATCGAACCCGCAACCTCCTGCGTCGCAAGCGGACCTTCGCCCACCGCGCCACATCGGCCGCTTGCGACGCAGGAGGATGCGGGTTCGAATACCGCCTCGGGAAAATTGTGTGTACAATCTGCAGATATTTGTTGTTCTGGTCGTTCTCTATGTATAATTAAAAAATATCTATCTAATGTATTGTATTAAGTATATCAGTCATCTAGTATCCATAACACAAGTTCGCATAGCTTGGGGCTAGATGATGCTGTGTGGATTGTCCAGCATTATTTACTTATTTATTTTATAGATAGAAGACAATTTAAAAACATTCTTTTCCTTACAGAATATACTACGTGATGTGGAATCTCCTGCTAAACTTCTACCTGAGCCACTGGGAGAAGTATAACACGGGCGTGCTGTTCCTACCCTGGGGATACGACTTCGGAATGTGGGTAAGTTCAGAGTGGAACGATTATAATTAAGAATAGTTCGTAGTGGAAAGATTATCATTAGGAATAGTTCGAAGTGGAAATATTATGATTAAGAATAGTTCGTAGTGGAAAGATTATCCTTAACAATAGTTCGTAGTGGAAAGATTAAATAAATAAATAATATACAATAAATCTTTATTGTTTCAGAGAGTTGCTTATAGCTATAACATTAATTTAACGCTAAACTTAACGTTAACCTACTATGATATAAATAAATAAAGAATGCTGGACAATTGACACAGCATTATCTAGCCCCATGGTAAGCAGAGCTTGTGTTATGGGTACTAGATAACTGATATACATAATACAATACATTATATAGATAGATATTTTTTATTATACATAGAAAAAGACCAGAACACCCGGAACAAATATCTGCAGATTGTACACAACAATTGTTCCGAGGCGGGAATCGAACCCGCAACCTCCTGCCTCGCAGGCGGACCTTCGCCCACCGCGCCACATCGGTCGTCATATACAAAACATATTTTAATAAGAAATATATACAGTTTCTTTTTTAATATAGTTTATATATTTACTTATTTTTACACATTGTATACCTACGGTGGAACATGTCATGTTCCACTTGATGTTTGCAAGTTCTACTATATATTCTTAATTATTATATTACAATTATCTATCACTCGCTAACTTTTGACATAGGAGAGTGCTTATAATTTTTTACTGTATATAATTGTTAAAAATTCAAATGACCTAGTGAAAAAACCCAAATGGCTAGGGGTACAAATACAAAATCTTTATTCGAAACAAGAGACTTATAGTCTCTTGTTTCGAATAAAGATTTTGTATAGGGTACAAATTGACAATGTAATCGAACCTGAAATTCCTCGTATATTCTATTACACTCTATAATAATAATCATCATAATGTTGTCTCTTTCAGTCTTCCACTCTGATCTTCCTTTTCACGGGTGCGAACGGGACAGATATATACAAACGCTACGTGTTCGGAGGGTATACGGTAGCCAACGCGTTCGAATGGATGATATATTCTACTGGAGTTGTGACGAATCTGCCTGTCGCCTGCTATAATGTTTATTTGTAAGTATGAATATTCGTTTATCATATCAAACATATAGCGAGCTATGGAAAGAGCTATGCTCGGAGTTTCGCTGAAGGATAGGAAGGATAGGATTCGTAACAAAAACATCCGACAGAGAACCAAAGTTATCGACATAGTTCAAAGAATTAGCAAGCTGAAGTGGCAGTAGGCTATATCTCGCGAAGAACCAACGGCCGCTGGGGCAATCGTGTTCTTGAGTGGAGACCACGACTCGGTAATCGTAGTGTAGGACGCCCTCCGACCAGATAGGATGACGACCTGCGAAAGACTGCAGGTAGATGCTGGATGCGTCAAACCGAGGACAGGGCGCTATGGCGCTTATTGGGCGATGGGCATATTTATTTATTTATTATTAAATAAATAAATAAATTCTATCAATCTATCTAAAAAATGATCTACATATATTATAACGAAGACTATTTTAGCTATATCGCCAGAAGGCAACCAGACAACCTCGAAAAACTAGTGGTACCAAGCAAGATAGAGGGGAAGACCAAGAGGATGGTCACCAACCCGCTGGTCTGATCAAATTAGGGCAATAACGGGACTCACTTTGCCTGCAGCCCTGAGACAGACCGAAGTCAGTGGTGTGAAAGCGGTTCATCAGCGTCACCGTGAAAGGTTTCCGCGGTACGACCTTCAGCAATGAATAGTACGACAAAGAAGATAACGAAGACGAAAAGAGAAACAAAAAAATGAAATTTGTAATATTTTCTTCCAGATCGTACAGACTAGAGACAGGCAAGATGAGATCCCCGCTGGAGGCGATAAGGCCGCTCTGGTCTATCCTCCACATCTTCATAGTGCTGTCGGTATGGGTGCATTCGTCTGAGAGACTACCCGAGTACGATCTGCGAGTGCTGTTCCTACTTATGGGGACTCTGTTCAGTAATGTAGCTGTAAGTATAGAAAATTACCCCTACCTACTTGTGATAACGTACGAATACATCCGACAGAGAACCAAAGTTATCGACATAGCTCTAAGAATTAGCTGAAGTGGCAGTGGGCCGGCCATATCTCGCGAAGAACCGACGGCCGCTGGGGCAAACGTGTTCTTGAGTAGAGATCGCGAGACCATCGGTAAACGTAGTGTAGGACGCCCTCCGGAAAGGTGGGATGACGACCTGCGAAAGACTGCAGGTAGATGCTGGATGCGGCAAGCTGAAGACAGGGCGCTATGGCGCTCATTGGGGGAGGCCTATGTCCAGTAGTGGACTGCTATAGGATGATGATGACTTGTAATAAACCTTTTAGGGTCAAAGTTAAAGACACCTCGCTCTGAATAAGGTTGCTAACTTGTATTCAAACCCGAGGGCTCAATCCTCGCTTCTTATAGGTTCACAAGTAATTCTAAATAAGTAATTTCTTTGCTGTTGGCGGCGATAATTATAACTCAGGAAAAAAGTGATTTTTTATCACTAATACGAGGTTTCTCGCTGTCATTTTGGTTTATACTTATCTTACTACGTTTGTATTCCAGTGCCGACTAATAGTAAGTCAGATGTCGAACCAGCGCTGCTCCGTGTCCGTTAACGTCGCGTGGTGGGTGACAGGCGCCGCGGCGGTCGCCGTCGCGTTTCCGACGGTAGAGCCGGTGGCCTTCTACGTACTCACGGCGTGCGTTGTACTGCAGCATGTTCATTATGGATGCTGTGTGGTAAGGAATAACTGAACCCATACTAAGTGAAGGGAGAGGGGGGGGGGGGGGGGAAGGGGTTATCAAAATACCACGCTTTGTCACGGGGTAATTCAGTAATATTTATTCAGATAAGACATGGTACATAATACATTGGTGGAATAACACAGTAGAGCTGCATATCTCGCCCGAATGCAGGCACGTGAATATAAAAATCAGTAAAATTAAATTAGATGTCATTAATTAAATCAGATAATCGCAAATACTATTAAATTGTCAGTTAAAAGTAGAACTCGCTAGGTCAAAACTTAAAATTAAGGTAATCTTCAACTGAATAAAAACAATGCTCACTAAATAAATTAAATAACTTTCTGTTGAATAAGGAACCGTTCAGTTCTTTTACATTGTTTGGCAATTTGTTGTAAATTTTGATAGCCATCAAATGAGTCTTAGGTCGTAGAGGGGAGTCTTAGGACTTCGTCACGTATCCTCATAGGCGAATCTTACGTGGCAAGTGCCGCCGTATTAACCCATGTTCTGTTTTCATACCATATTTATACCCCCTCTAGTTTCAAGTAGTATAATTCAGGGGGAGTCTTGGTAATACTACGAGTGGTCACCGAGGCTGGGAGGGAGGTAAAAATTGGGAAAATGGGTCACGTATTATAGGTACGTTCCCTAAAGGTCAATATTCTAATTTCTAAGATGTTACACCAAAAACGGTTAAAGATAATGCCGAATTAGGTACCTGCATAATAACTGTGTGAAATTATAAATTTCAGCTCGATAATAATAATCCAATGAAGTATCATTGGATGATTATGAAATGGAATCCAATGAAGTATCATTGGATGATTATGAAATGGAATCCAATGAAGTATCATTGGATGATTATGAAATGAAATCCAATGAACTATCATTGGATGATTATGAAATGGAATCCAATGAAGTATCATTGGATGATTATTATCTAGCTGAAATTTATGCGACACCTTGCGGATTCTAGCGCCGTCCACCTGCCGGAGAAATATTGAAGTAACCTAATCCTGTTGAAAGAATAAAGTAACATTTACTTATTTTTGTCCGTAGGTACGCCAGATGTGCGATCACTTCAGAATAAGCTGTTTCTACATCAAGCAGCGCTCCGATTGACTCTTAGCCGACGATGCGTGCTAGTAACATAACTTAAGCCAGCCCTAAATGAAAACACCTTTTAAAATAACGCGCCTTTCACGAAAACTAAGAGATTAATTAAAAAAAATCTTTATATATAAAATCTCTTGCTGTTCGTTAGTCTCGCTAAAACTCGAGAACGGCTGGGCCGATTTAGCTGATATTGATTTTGAAATGTTTGTCGTAGTCCAGGGAAGGTTTAAACGGTGAGAAAATATTGTAAAATTGCGCAGAAATTTCCATGCGGGTGAAGCCGCGGGGCGCAGCTAGTAATAAATAATTTCTTAGTTTTCGTGAAAATGTAATATGATGGGTACTTATACTAGGTGTTGGTAGTTGAAATACCATTTCTAGCGCGATCCGTGATAAGCTTTTGTTTTTCGTAAACTGAAGGCCTAATTTCTCTAGGTTTTGACATTAAACTTCTAGACCGTCACTGGAAGCTTTTATAAAGGTCGATTCACACATATCAGTGAAGCCACAGTTCCGTCAACGTGTTCGCTCAGTTCGGTATCAGTGCTACAGTGTTGCGTCAGTGATTCAATTCACACATGTCAGTACTCAGTTCACGGAGCTTCAGTGAAAACGTTTCCAATTCTATCAATCGCTCGCCCTCCATTTTGTTTTTGATGCCGCGCCGTCCGTGATCCGACAAAAAATATCGTCATCAACGAATACGTCCGTGATGGCCGGTGTCGGCACTGACACTGAGAGCACTGTATCTTCTCACTGACACTGACAAGTGGGGATGCGTTCATAGAGAATGTATGAAAGAATATATCGCACTGTGCCGATACTGTGTCGGAACTGTGACTTCACTGATATGTGTGAATCGACCTTAATAATTAGCAAAGCTTCCAGTGAGGTAAGTATTTTAATATGCGTTTTATTTCAGGTAAAACGCTTCTATTAAATCCATTTTTTATTTATGACAAAAACTACACACGTTATAGGGCTGGTTAGAACGTACTTATTGAAGTGATCCTAGAATGTATCAACGAAATGAGTATTTTTATTAGTACATTGTTATGTTACATATGTATAGAGAACGGTACACGATTCCAAATATGCATAATGCAAAATAATTATTTAGGCACGAAATCATAACATATATACACATTTTCTTTATTTTAAAACTTATTTAATAATTGAAATCTATCTGTTTTTAAAGTGGTGTTTTTTAAACTCGTATATAATATTATATGAGTTTGAAAAACATGTATATATTAACAAAAACAAACATATATAATCATGTTTTAATATTTTCTGTGTACGTTTCTTTGTTTAGCATGCATCGTCTTAACATATTTCTGTATTTTATGTGAATCACGAAGTATTTAATTTTGTATTTTTACATTATTTTTGTATAATTTTAATGTTTAACAAAAGTTTTTAGTTCTAAGTTTAACACGTTACTCTAAGATTTAATTCTATATTAATCTGAGATTTTATATTTAAATAATCGCATTTTAAATTAAAGTCCAGTAACGTCTAAAATGTAACACCGATTTAAGTTAAGAATCGTTAATAAAAAAAAATTAAGTCTATCAAAATTAACTGAATAACAATCTAGTCCTTTTACTAAAGTACAGAATTTTTAAGTTATTAAAAACTAAATAATTGATGTTAGTCAATTCGTGCGAAATTGAGATTATTAGTAAGTACTACAATCTTATTTGAAAGTCATAAGTAACAACCCAGTTTAAACATAAAAAATATTAAATATACTCAAAATATCAAAAAATCTCAATTTTTCTGATAACTTGAAGTATTCTAGTTTAATTATTTCGCTTTAACGTTTTATCCCGTCGACTCAAATAGTATTAACTCAACGATTGGTATTATTTACTTTAAGTTATATGAGATTTATTAATTATAATATCAATTCCTATTGGAAACATTGTATATTATAATTGCTGCGTAAATTCAATGTAAAAGGAGCTTTGTTGTACATATATATGTGTTGTGTTGTGTGTTTGACTAAACCATGTGGTTTTTATCAGTACAGTTACATTTTGACTGAGTCTTGGCGGGTCATGACTCGCTTACCGCAGGCTGATTATGTAAAAGCAACAGCAACAGCGACGCGACCGCGACCGCAATTTTAGCAAGCAATTTTTAGTTCACCGATTGTCCGGCAGGGGGAAACCTGGTGTCATCTAATACAAAATTGGCTTTTGACAGCACTGATTGCTTAATTTTCGCCTGTCGCAAACCGGTCGCAGTTACATAATCAGGGGGCGGTTTGTCCAAATAATGTGAAAAATGTCCAATTAGTCGCGGACCAAAGAATTGAAAAGTGCTCGAAATTGAAAATGCATTATTATTTGTTTATAATTTAGTTTGTTTTGAAATGAATACTTATGATTTTCTTGCGACAAATTGTCCGGGAACCAGTGAAAGATTTTCATGACAAAGTCCCTCCCGAGCAAAACTTCGTAAAATGCATTAGGGATTAATATTATGAATACTCGTGACCGTCAGCTGCGACTCCGTGGGTGACGACATTATTACCATGGAATAAGGTTCAAATTAGAATTCTGGAATATGTGAACTTTAACTTTAATAATTGACCAAATTTGTACCTGGCTCCCGGACCAAAATGTTTGTACGATCTGCAGATTTTTATTTTTTATTGACATATGATCAAGCCATTGGTCAATAAAAATCAAAATCAAAAATTGGCCACCAATTTATATAATTACCTAGTGAAGATGTGGCATGGATGATGGAGCAAGCTTTCCCAGAAGGAACTTGTTGACTCTGGATTTGTAGACTGATCCTGTATAGAGCATTTTTTTGAAGGTACTGGGTACTGATCAACTTATCTAGATTAAAAATCAACCCACTAAGCACTTGACATTAGTGGTGACCATTTAATCGTTTGATCGGAGTTAAAGATGCGGTTAAGCCTGTCAGATCTGTCAATATGTAACTGATAATATTAAGCCGTGTACTCACCGGGGTTACAGAGCGTAATGTACCACTCGCAGCGAGCGTAATACATTACGCCGTGTACTAAACTACGTCTCGTTGCTGCGAGCGCCTTCTTTCCCTGTACTTTTTTTTGATATTTAGATAACTTATTTATTAATTACAGGCACTGTTAACCAAGTTATGTAACCTACATAACTTGGTTAACAGTGCCTTAAAGCCTATGCTAGCTTTGTCTAAGCACTTGGTTCTTAATTAATTTACATAAATAATAAACAAATAAATAATGCTGGACAATTCACACAGCATTATCTATCCCCATGGTAAGCACAGCTTGTGTTATGGGTACTAGATAACTGATATACATAATACAATACATTACATAGTTTTTCATTATATCTACTATAGTTACGAGTAAAGTACAATCCTACAACAATACAAGTTATGCGTCACCTCCTAGATCGTTTACTAACTAGCCTAAATAAAAATACATCGAAATAATCCCAAATCTTTTACAAACCATTTAAAATACTAATTTACGCTTGCATGATAAACACACTCACACTTACCTAATGCATTTTTTTTTCTAAGAACGGAATGCGGCTCAAATTAGTAGCATTTAATTTTCATTAGTACTGACTGACTACGAACGCTCGCTGTGTTATATTACGCCCCGTAACGCCGGTCTGTACACACCTTTAACTATAAGCGCTTATAAGTCTAAGAACAAAGTATTAAGCATAATAATGAATCATGTTTAATAATAATAATTACGAATTAAAGTGCCTCACCCAGTTGTGAAATAGTTTGTTAATTAATTAAAGATGTAGGAAATCATTTAACTAATGAATGTATAATGCGGTTTTTCGTAGATATATATGTAAACCTAGGAAAAACATTGAAACACACAATAATAATTGTGCAAATGAAACTGCTTTTTCCCTAAAAGTATTTCAGTAAAAATGAAGATTTAGAGGGAATTTTGCGATTTTTTGTATCGATTTTGTCAATCGTGATTCGACTCCCATAGCTAACATAAATAAAAAAATAAAAAATAAAAATTTATGCTCATTTTTGTGTTGTGCAGGAGTGAAAGTGTTGTTCTTCCGCGACCATCCTATATAAATCTGTAACTTAATGCTTTAAAATTTAAAACTAGTAGTTCGTCCGGAACTTTAGTCTCGCAATATTGTTGTAAAAATCAAGATGAAACTCCAATCTCTATCGCTAGGCGCCATCTTTCAAAATTATAGACTACGCTACGTTTTGTCACTCCCGTATGCCCGTGGTGATTGCAAGAAATTACCTTTTGCTTGCGTTTGGGCGTGAAAGAATAGGGGAAAATACCTAAAAGTGACTGTACACGTTGGGCCAACGTGTAGAGAGCTACTTGGCACATGTTGGAAGTTGGCGGCCCACGTTGGCTCGCAAACCGACTGGTGTCGGTTTTTCGTGCACACATCAAAGGATCTAGCGCGGCGGCGCTCCGCAAACAGTGTTCAAACGTTGGCGCATTGGCCCAACGCATTAGCCGAACGTGTAAATGACGCCTAAGATTTGAGGAGACAAAGCCGACATAGTAGTAGCTAAGCTTTCCCGCTAGATTTTGTAGGACTGGTCCTATAATTTTGCTTAAAAAAAGAAGTAAAAAATCGAGCAAAAAGTCGGATTTTTTAATAGTTTTTTTAGTTAGCTTTGATGGCGCAGCGCGTTGGCGATTGGAGTGAGCGTACCATTATGTAAACAAGTTCTTCCGTTATGCCTTCGATTAGATTAGACTCTAGGTATTAGTATCTAGCTAGTGCTTAGTTAGTTAATATATGTACTAAAATAATTGTGGATTCTTTAACCGTCAGATTTACAAACAATACGTACCTATTTACAGTTGGTAGCACTACGATCATTAAGGCGAAGAGCAAAAGTTTTTTTAATGAACTGTATTACAGCCCCGAGAAATTTTTATTGTGATCTCTAATAAAAGTGATTCATTTTTCAGAGTTTACTGAAGTTTACTTCGCAATCGATACGGCCCACGATCACGATTAGGAACCTATGTTCGGAATCTCAATACATACTATTCCTTACTAATGATATTATAAATTTGGAAGCTCCTCTATGGCATGTCTGTCAGTCTCTTACCATTTTGCGCCTTAACGCCTGAAGTGCCAGCGAGGTAGAAGGCATCCCGGGTACGCACATAGGCTAATTAAAAAGCGCGTGCAAAGCCGAATGCAGAAGCTAGTTATAAATAATTTCCTAGTAACTTTACATCAAGGAAAATAATGCTGTTTATTAAAATTGTTGATATGTATTGTTTGTAAATCATGGTTGATTGTAATTCAATTGACACAACAACGCTTTTTTGTCACAAGAACAAAATAAAACGATGTAAAGAAAAATAAAATGTTTTATTTTCGTGAAAAACTTCGATCTACATGGGTCACTGCTTACCCGCTCTACACAGAGCCTACCACTGAGGGTAGGCAGAGTCGAAACCATACCAATGAAAGGTTGCCTGGAATAAATTAAAAAACAGAATAAAATTATTTATTCATAGCTGTGTTACTATGAATCAATTCTTTTATAATTTTTTTCGCGACACACCTTCTGTAAATCGCGTGTAAGCGATAAGGACGCCCATTTTAACAAGAACACGTTTACCCCATCGGTTTTACGTCGCGACATATGGCATATGGCCACTTCAGCTTGCTAATTCTCAGAGCTATGTCGATAACTTCGGTTCTTTGTCGTATGTATTCGTTACGAATCCCATCCTTCAGAGAAACTCCGACATAGCTCCATAGCTCGCTAGGAAGCCATTTTGTCATACATTGTATCAAAAGTAAATGAGTTTAGGTCCTTAACACTTTGACTGCGGTTTTTTTTCGACGACTGCGATCTTTTCGTAAAAAATTCGTGCTGCCGCTCTACACAGCGGTTGTGTTGCGCCGCACATGCGTTTCGTTCGAAAAATATTACAGCTCTGCTGAGTTACAAAAATCTGTATTTTCTCAGCCGCTGCGCTAGTGTGGATTTACGCATATTAGTCACTTGTAGAAAACTCATACCGTGCGTTTTCAGCAGTTATTTTTGTGCTGGGTGTTAGCGGTTTTGGATTAATCTGCGGTAAGCTTTAGTAACATAGGCGTGGGTCGCCCCCATGACGCGGCAAGGTAACTTTGACATTATCGCCTCGCACTTTACACTCTTGCTTGATCAATTCAATTTTTCTCTTGCTATAATCCGACTATAATTGGAGACGGCGGGATGAGCTCGACCAATACAACAAAGAGTGGGTTCTCCTTGCTGAGGATGAGGACCGAGATGAGTGGAAGAAGGGGAGGGAGGCCTTTGCTCTGCAGTCGGACACTCCGGGCTAATATAATAATAATAATATAATTCGTCTGAAACCCTAAATTGATCGCTGAGTCACGGTTGAATGTGTGGCGAATCGATTTATAGATCGGTACAACACTATTGAGTGTCCCCTTCCTACAGGCCCTGCCATTGGGATGATTGGGATTGCCCCATTATTATTTTACATTTTCCATGCAAACGTTGTTTTATTTGTAATAGAAGAATACCACCATCTCCAAATAAACTGCAGTGATTATCCGCTCTTTTATTTACATGGGAAGAGTATCCCCATAAAATATGTTCGGTGTTGGATAATTGTGAGCAGAGCTTACCAACATAGGCGTCTCAACTCTCAGCAAGATGATACGATGATGTCTTCCGAACAAACAAACTGAAGATTAGATGTAATTACCGGCGGCGCCAGCATTAGAAACTATGAACTCATTTAATTTACACTTACGAACATGAAGGTCGCGGGTTCAGTTCTCGCGAGTGGATTTTTCTGTTGGAAATTAAGAAGGTTCTTTTAACTGTTGTGTAAAGATTTTCTAGTTAACAACACAAAGATAAGTTTTTAACCGACGAAAAACATAAAGAGGAGGCGGCTTTATGCATGTTTTTATGTAGCTATATCTGTCTCGGCCGCTCTGGGGCAAACGTGTACTTGAGTGGAGACCGCGACTCGGTAAACGTAGTGTAGGACGCCCTCCGACCAGGTGGGATCACGACCTGCTAAAGACTGCAGGTAGATGCTGGAAGCGGCAAGCTGAAGACAGGGCGCTATGGCGCTCATTGGGGGAGGCCTATGTCCAGCAGTGGACTGATATAGGCTGATGATGATAATATCTGTCTATTATCTGTTTCTACGGAAACGTTTTAAGGTTATTTCTATGCCATGACAACTGATTTCTGGATGAAAAAGTAGCCAATGTTTTATTCCAGACCTGGAACTACCTGAATGAAATTTCAGCCCTATCCATAGATTTAGCGTGAAGAACTAAACAAAAATTTATACATCCAAACTTTCTCATTAATAATATTAGTTTGATAGTTTCGAATGAAACAAAAGAAAAAAAATACAGTCGAATTGAGAACCTCCTCCTTTTTTTCAAGTCGGTTAAGAACATCCGCACGCGAACCCAAATCCGCGTAACATGATACGAGCCATAAGATACATTTTTCTTCGACAATAAACCACGGCTGTCAATATAATATTTATTGAGTAGTATTTCATTGTCTTTTATTTCTGTCTGATACCTACCTCGCATGCCAACCGACAGACATAATCGATATATTTCGGTCAATTGAGTTCGACGAATCGATATACATAGGTGCTCGATTCGAGTACTTGGGTCACAGGTTAGTTAATATTACTTTTTGCTTGGGTATCGTAGCGGACGGGCATCCTCCCACAAGGTTAGGTACCTATTCCTGCAGAGGCCGCGATTTTGTGAAATTTAAAATCATATGACATAAAAATAGTGTTTTAATTTCTAAAACAAAGATATATATAGATATTCGTAGATATGATATTAGGTACTTAAAGATCAACAACCTCGATCTGCCTTCCTGCTTGTTAACGCAATAACGTAAGTACATTTTTTTTTATAAATTTAGTACCTACAAGTTATATTTTTAGCTTTATACTAACAATAATATTTTATTTTTGCAACTTTTGTTTGAATACACATTGTGACACGTGCTTACGTTGGCCGTGTTTCAATCGAACTAAACAAAATAAGAGCTCTTTTTTTTATCTTTTTTTTTTTCGAATGGACATTAAGTTCTGTTGATCTCAGATGGCCATGACAGCGTTACCGGACTTTTGGCGGGCGCAGAGGGCGCCTCGCCGGTAAAAATTAGGTTGGGGCAACACGCACAAGGGCCAACAATTAGGTGCAAGCTTGGACTGTTGCCAGTTGCTATAAGAGGGTAGGGAGGTAACGCCTTAGGTGCACGAGTGCACCTGAGGGCGGAAACGGGGAATTCTTCGACCCCGCATCCGGCGGGGTCGGTTATTAGTTGGGTGAATAGTGTGCGGAAGCTGAGTTGTTGCCGTCACTTCAGGGTTAGCGTCAGTGAGTGGGTCAACGGGGTCACCAAGAACGTGTCTCGGTCTACGGAGGAGAGTGTCTCGGTCTACGGAGGAGAGTGTCTCGGTCTACGGAGGAGAGAGAGCTCACATTACAAGTGCGCTCTTATTTATACACGGAGACTTTTTGCGCGGGTCGGCGCAAAAAAATAACATCTAGATATACCTATAGTATAGTATATAGTATTTCTGATCGCAGTTCAGAGGCATTTATCTCAGTGTTCAGTGGTAGGTATTCAAAACCCTCCGCATTTGTTTATGAATCACACTTGGCTGTTTTATTAAGAATCTGGGGCATTTTAATTTGGCACGAGCAGATTACATTACACTTCTGTTACATCGGTGAATGTAACAAACAAAGAAATATAAATTAAAACAAATTGTTGATAGCCACCTGCTGTGCCAGATATAGAGTTCTTGGCTTTCAACTTTATTTGTTTGTTCCGGGGCGAGAATCGAACTCGCTACCTCCTGCGACGTAGGCGGATCTTTAGCTTGTCGCATCCAGCATCTCCCTGCAGTTTTTCGCAGGTCGTCATCCCACTTGGCCGGAAGGCGTCCCAGACTACGTTTACCGAGTCGTGGCTCCACTCAAGAACACGGTTACCACAACGGTTGTCGGTTCTAGTGATCATTTCGTTTTTTTTTTTTTTCGAATACTAAATGTTCAAATCTAATATAATTTATACCTACGTTCTGTTCCGTGGTCGAAGCCCTCTGAAAATTTGGCCATTACTTTTTGTTACATTCTGTTTAAAGCTACAATTTCGGGTAATCAAATCCTCGTTTTATAAATTTTTTCGAATACTAAAACTCGGGGTTTTTATCAAATATATGTATACTTATCCTGTGTTATGTTCTGTGGTCGAAGCTGAACCCCTCTGAAAGGTTGGCCCTTACTTTTTGTTACATATATAAACATATACCTGTATAAACAACTACAATTTCGGGTCATCAAATCCAAGAATAAAAATTTGGAGCAGCCACTCATCGTAACCATTTGATATCAAGGATGTTCTTTATTCGCAATCCTGTACTAAAAACCCAGAAATGTTGTCTTTAAATAACGTTGGTAGGACGTTTTAACACTTTGAGTGCTGAAATCACACGGTATGTGTTTTCTACAAGTGACTAATATGCGTAAATCCACACTAGCGCAGCGGCTGAGAAAATACAGATCTTTGTGACTCAGCAGAGCTGTAATATTTTTTCGAACGAAACGCATGTGCAGCGCAACACAACCGCTGTGTAGAGCGGCAGCACGAATTTTTTAGGTAAAAAAAAAGATCGCAATCGTCGAAAAAAACCGCAGTCAAAGTGTTAAGATGGGATGACTCAAAACGAGAATAACTTAAGAATTTCGAAGGAAAAGTGTGGCTTTTATTTATTTTCATTTTCATCAAACAAAGAAAGTTCAGCTTGTACCAGTTTATAGTCGATCGGGTTCGATTCCCGCCTCGGGACCAATGTTTGTACAAACTGTAGATATTTGTTCTGGTCGTTTTCTATGTATAATAAAAAATATCTATGTGTTTGTAATCTATTGTATTATGTCCTAGTACCTTTCCTACCCATATCTAACACAAGCTCTGCTTAGCTTGGGGCTAGAAGTCTAGAAGATGAATCAATAAATTTCTTTCCGGCCCTGGTGGGGGCACAGAGAGGGGCCTCGAGGCTTGGCCTCATTACCGCGCCGTCAACTCGAGGGGTGACGACCCCTCGGTCCTTGGGTTATATGGGCTAGCTTTTTTCCCCCTTCTCAATGTTTTTTTTTTTGGCTGCATTTGGTTTGTATATATTATTATGTGTGAATTGTCCAGCATTACACATATTTACCGCAAAGTATTGTCTATCTATTTTTTTATTATGCATTTAAAATACCCAAAACACCCGGAACAAATATTTGCAGATCCTACAAACAGTTGTCCCAGGGCGGGAATCGAACCCGCAACCTCCTCCGTCGCAGGCGGACCATCACCAGTCGCGCCACATCAGTCGTATAAAAAAGTTCAGTTCAAAAAGGCTAAGAAACCTTGGGTTTGCTTATCAGATATAGGTACCCTGTATCATTCCTAACGCGTAACCAAAACCGGGGGCAGAAGCTAGCACTACGAAAGCGAAAGGTAGAAGCAATAATAGGTGGAATCCAGTTCGGTTTGATTGATCACTGTCCGCAAATACTGATGGCGTTTGGCAACATGCACGCCGTGGTCGTAAACCACTTGGGCCATTCCAGCACTCAGGTGTTATGAAGCATCTACTAACAGTTTGGAATAGGGTTGTGCTTTGAACTGAAGAAATATACATAACTAGCTGCACCCCGCGGTTTCACCCGCGTGGTGTCAGAAATTTTGTAATATATGTATATATCACCACGCGGGTTAAAATTATAAAGATAGGTATATTGTAATATATGTGTTATTCTGATATGTAAGCTATATTATTGTGAAGTTTCATCAAAATCCATTCAGTAGTTTTTGCGTGAAAGAGCAACAACATACTTGCATACATCCTCACAAACTTTCGCGTTTATAATATTAGTTGGATAAATTATTTTTATACTTCCATTTTAGCTGCGCCTCGCTGCTTCATCCGCATGGAAATTTCAAATTTTTTTAAATGTAGGATCTGTCTACGAAGTATTTCGACGACCGATGTGGCGCGGTAGGCGAAGGTCCGCCTGCGACGCAGGAGGTTGCGGGTTCGATTCCGGCCTCGGAACAATTGTGTGTACGATCTGTAGATATTTGTTCCGGGTGTTCTGGTTGTTTTCTATGTATAATAAAAAATATCTATCTATGTAATGTATTGTATTATGTATATCAGTTATCTAGTACCTATAACACAAGCTCTGCTTACCATGGGGCTAGATAATGCTGTATGAATTTTCCAGCATTATTTATTTATTTATTTGAAAGCAATATTAAAAAAAGATGTATGAAATCGGTAAAGCCGTTCTCATGTTATAGCGTGACCAGTGTTCCAGGGAGTGGACAAGCCTTGGTTGATATTTATTTCAATAAATTTATCATCATAATGATAAAAAGTTAAGACACAAGAAATCCAGATCGCAAATTAAAATAAGCTTCTGTCCGGCTTTTAAGAATGTTTCCAACTGAAAAACTTTATCTTCCCACTTCGCTTGTTTCAGAAAAAGTCCGGCTATTCAGTGTTGCCAACAGTATGCGGGTAGTAAATGAAAATGACGTAGGTACACGCGTCAGCTGACGTTGTTATGCAGTCAATCATTTTTGGTCGATGTCGCGTCTCTAAGGAATTTACGACAAAATTAGAAACGAACAATGTGCTTCATTACCATGTTCTAAAAATATTACCTGGTACTTTGATACTTCCTATTGCAAAAACAACAAAGAAAGACAGGGCGCTCTGGCGCTCATTGGGGGAGGCCTGTGTCCAGCTGTGGACTGCTATAGGCTGATGATCATGATGATGATTGCAAAAGCAGTCGAGTGGGTCATTTAGATGTTAGAACAAAGGATTTTTAATGGTCTTTATTAACGAAGAAAGTTACAATCAAATAATGCTCAACTGATCCATAACAATACTTATACCCGACCCGTTAACCAACTTCAAAATAAGGAGGAAGAACCTCCTCCTTTTTTATATGTGCGGCAGTATGTAGATATATTTTTTTAATGTTTGTTGGACTGTGTTTGCAGTTGTGAAGAAGATGACCCCGAAGGAGTTCCATTATTTCCAAGGGATTAGTATTTATCCCGGAAAATTTAATAAACAATTTAAAACTAAGGGATTCGAGTGGTTTTTAGTTTAGCAAAAAATCTAATGATCTTTCATATATTTCATTTTTCCAAACACGGCTTGAAACCGAGCCTATAATTTTTTTTGCTTACCTAGGTAGGTAAGCAAAAAATGCACAAGAAAAATGATAGGCTTTTTAGGTAAAAAGCAGTGTAAAAGGGCTATAATTTTTCATGTGTCCGGTACCTACTTGACACGTACGTAGGTAAGTTTTCACCTTCATCTAAATATATCTACAAAATTTTGCGGTGATGATGATGAATCGTCATATAGGATAAGATAAGATAATAATACCGGTCAAGTACGAGTCGCCTCGCACACGAAGGGTTCCGTTTAATACTTATTACATTTTCGCAAAAGAAATAAGAGAAACCCTAATATATCTTCTATAATATAAAAATGAATCGCTGAATGTGTTTCTAAGCGCAAATCTCGAGAGCAGCTGAACCGATTTCGCTAATTATTTTTTTAGAATATTCCTTGAAGTACGAGGACGGTTCTATTTATATAAATACTAGCTGCTCCCCGCGGCTTCGCCCCCGTGGAAATCTATGTGTCAAATTGTTTAAATGATAAAAAGTATCCTATGTTAGACTCCTGGTTCTAAGCTACCTCTCCAATTTTCAGCTAAATCGGTCCAGCCGTTCTCGAGTTATAAGTGTTGTAACAAACACGACTTTCTTTTATATATATAGATGACTTGTCTAAGTGCTTATTTTGTAAGCCTAAAGAAATAAATGATATTTTACTTTACTTTTAGTAATATATATACGAGTAAGTATAATTGTTAGCCGCTGAGATTTTCTAGGGATAAAGAACGAAGACCTTGGCATATGTGATATGATAAGTGATAGATCATCATCAGCCTATATTAGTCCACTCACTGCTAGATAAGTTTCCAAATTCAAGAACGGTCTTAATTTTTTTCCCAGCTCAGCTACCTGTGGCTAACAAATTTTGATCTCACATAATTATAGCTCTAGTGCATACATAGGTAAGTACTAAGTATGGTATGCACTAGGATCTCAGTAATTTAAATTGTTTTCCACATTTGTCGCTACTACTTTATGTTTGCTTTTATCTCCCACTAATTGTTATGCCGAGTAATATATATACGAGTAAGTATAATTGTTAGCCGCCGAGATTTTCTAGGGATAAAGAACGAAGACCTTGACATATGTGATATCATCATCATCATCATCATCATCATCAGCCTATAGCAGTCCACTGCTGGACATAGGCCTCCCCCAATGAGCGCCATAGCGCCCTGTCTTCAGCTTGCCGCATCCAGCATCTACCTGCAGTCTTTCGCAGGTCGTCATCCCACCTGGTCGGTGGGCGTCCTACACTACGTTTGCCGAGTCGTGGTCTCCACTCAAGAACACGTTTGCCCCATCGGCCGTCGGTTCTTCGCGAGATATGGCCGGCCCACTGCCACTTCAGCTTGCTAATTCTTTGAGCTATGTCGATAACCTTGGTTCTCTGTCGGATGTATTCGTTACGAATCCTATCCTTCAGAGAAACTCCGAGCATATGTGATATGATAAGTGATAAATCATCATCAGCCTATATTAGTCCACTCACTGCTAGATAAGTTCCAAATTCAAGAACTGTCTTAATTTTTTTCCCAGCTCAGCTACCTGTGGCTAACAAATTTTGATCCCACATAATTATAGCTCTAGTGCATACATAGGTAAGTACTAAGTATGGTATGCTCTAGGATCTCAGTAATTTAAATTGTTTTTATCTAGTTTATAATTGTATAAGTTTTCCTTATCCTGCATTAGTTGCCTACATTTTATTGCGTAACTTCGTTTTATTTTTACCACTTAATTATCACTATTTAATAATATAAAATAAACATATAATAAATATAATGTTTTAAGGTGAATAAAAATATTTTCTTTCTTATTATAAATAAATATAATGCTAGATAATTCACACAGCATTATCTAGCCCCATGGTAAGCAGAGCTTGTGTTATGGGTACTAGATAATTGATATACATACAATACATTACATAGATAGATATTTTTTATTATACATATGTAGAAAACGACATATTTGTTCCGAGGCGGGAATCGAACCCGCAACCTCCTGCGTCGCAGGCGGACCTTCGCCCACCGCGCCACATCGGTCGTCAATGTACATATGTATATATAAAATTATTAGTAGGTACTCATTATATCATATCAGGATATATTATGTTTTGGAAATTAAATAAACCGCAGCTTCGAATGCTTACGTACAGTACAAACAAAGTCACCGGCAAAAGCCAGTATATGCGTTTTTATTCTGCCCTGCATTCAATATCAGGTGTTCTGTTATAGCGCCGCCCGCCTTGCCTTGCTTAGTGTATTCGCGACTCGCAAACTGAACTGACGCACCAAGCGTTCCAAATACGAATATCCCGCGCGTATTAAATATTCGAAATTATTTTATTATTCGAAATTCTCGTGTTTAATTTTTTGACCAGTGTTGCCACAATGGGTAGAAGACTTTCCTAATTTTTTGCTCGTGAATTTTAGTGAAAAGTAAATTTAATAATATCTCGAGACTTTTTACTGTGATTCGTTTTTCAAGTTAGCTGCTATGGAGAGCAAGTAAGTATTGATTACTGTATTTTTTATTTTTATTTAATTACCTATGTTTTAGATTTAATTTGCAGAACAGTTCTAGATAACCGATGATTTAGGTACTCTGTGGTTTGAGTCAGCACAAATCTTGGGGAATCAATTGTCATTTTCAATTATGGTAGTAGGCACATACCTACGAGTATGTGTCTCCAATGATAATTTTAAAATGGTAGCAGCAAGGTATTAACTAGAAATATATAACTAGAAATTAAACTACACGCGTTAAAAGTAGTTTTATACTTTAGTTATGCAGGTATAGGTAGCCAAGCCTAACGTTTAATTGGGTAGTAAATATTGCTGAAAACGTTATCGCATACACAGAGAAAACATATAACGGTAATTTAGTACCGATTTGATAAAATATGTATTTGTAGGTATACTCTGTCCACGCATTTATTTTCTTTGAACAGTTTTAAATTGACTCAAGAATACAGTTTTTAGACAAGTAATAATTCAGGTCGATAAATATCGAAGCTCTCGTTAGTACCCCCGAAAAAAGTCGATAGAGACTTGAAAAATATCGGGACTTATCGAATCTATGTTCGCAACACTATTCTTAAAAAGAAGCGAGTCTTTGAAATATGTTTTACAATTCTTTCATTCAGTCAAATAATATAAATGCATGGACTAGGGCACCTACACATAGGGTATATTATTATTTTATCAATAATATATACCCTAGGTACCTATCTCGTTAAATGTTTTCTCTGTGTATGAGAAGACGTTTTCTGTAATTTTTAGAACCCAATTAAACGTTAGGTTCCTACAACTTAATTTCCAAAAATATCTTTGACTACCATTGATAACCTAACCACCAAAATATATCAAATAACAAAAAAGTACGGACGTTGATTTTTATGTTGGAAAAATAATATATTTCGATATTTAACGATATATTAAAGAAGTCGGCAATAAATCACGCTATTTACAAGCTAATAAATAATATTTCCTGAACTCAAAATGACTAAATGATGTTCTCATAGATATCGTATCAAAGTCGGCTAACACCTATACAAACAATCATATCATAGATAAGAGAAATACTTCAGGTTTAGAGGGCTTACAGTAGATAATAGATAACACAGATTTTTTTTACTATTTCACTCATATTTCACTGTAAAATAAGTCCACGTCACTCTTGAAACAGTTTTGAATATTTGTTCCACGTCACGTTAAGCACTCGTGTTCTTGAGTGGAGACCGCCTCTTGGCAAACGTAGTGTAGGTGTTCGCCCTCCGGCCAGGTGGGATGACGACTTGCGAAAGACTGCAGGCAGATGCTGAATGCGGCAAGCTGAAGACAGGGCGCTATGGGGATCATTAGGGGAGGTCTATGTCCAACAGTGGACTATTATAGATTAATGATGATGATGATGTCAAAAAACAGTTTTGAATTTTAGTTTTATCATGAATTTTTTTATTCAAACATTGATAACTATAAAATATACCGACGACGATATTGTAACGGTCGCAGTGTCGATGGATAAAAGCGACCCAGACCGATTCGTGGCGTTTGGGGAGGCCTATCTTCATTATGTAATCGGCCTGATGATGAAGATGAATTATAAAATAGGTAGCTAAGTATTTAAACCATGTTTATTCTTCCCAACCAGCATTCTCAGGCCCCTATGATAAAAGCCAGTATGGCGTTTATTAGGACGGGGAGGCCTTTGTACAATAGTGATCATTATTACGTATACAAAGGCATAGGTTTGACGACCGATGTGGCGCGGTGGGCGAAGGTCCGCCTGCGACGCAGGAGGTTGCGGGTTCGATTCCCGCCTCGGAATAATTGTGTGTACGATCTGCAGATATTTGTTCCGGGTGTTCTGGTTGTTTTCTATGTATAATAAAAAATATCTATCTATGTAATATATAGTATTATGTATATCAGTTATCTAGTACCCATAACACAAGCTCTGCTTACCATGGGGCTAGATAATGCTGTGTGAATTGTCCATTATTATTTATTTATTTATTTTATTTATGTGCGCGAAAAATGCATTTAGAAATACACTTTATAGAATAGAAATAGGGGTAATCCCCTATAATCCCCAAGCTGCACATACGGTTGGCGATTTCTCCGACTTATAATGAGACTATTATTTATTATATTTTATTTATAGGTTAATATTTTTTTATGATTTTCGAATACCTGATAGACCTATAGATGATACCTTTAGATGAGAACCAACTCTCATATAATCAACAATATCCTATGTAGGTAACATAGGATATTGTTGATTATATGAGAGTTGGTATTGTATTCGAAAATCATAAAAAATATTACCCTATAAATAAAATATAATAAATAATGCTGGACAATTCACACAGCATTATCCAACCTACATAGGATATTGTTGATTATATGAGAGTTGGTTCTCATCTAAATATACGAAGGTATTCGAAAATCATAAAAAAATATTAAAATAATGAGACGTTTACATTTACTTACTACTTACTTGCGTAGTTTTCTCGAGCTTGTCTCTCTAATTTTTTTGCACCTTTTTAGTGCCTTTAATTCAAATTTGTATTGGCGGCGCTTACAGAACAATAGTGAGTCGAATTCTCGAAATGTTTTATTTACTCAGATGGAGGACAATGCCAGGCTGAAAATATGCTTTGGAATTTGAATAATAATAGGTACGTCGTGTTGGTACGCATGCTACCTTGAATTTATGTAAAAGATGTTACTTACATAAAATGTATTGTTTGGAATAACTAGCCTTCAGAGTTGGAAATACTAAGACCTAGAAAGAATATTGAGTTGTATTGTGGGTCTATTTTATTGAACGTCTTCAAATTCGTTAAAGTGGGTACCTACTTTAGTTTCTGTATTATCTGAATTTGCTACATGTTACTAAAGTCATTTAAAACGGGATATTTACCATGATTTGATTTTTGAGTTATCCAATATTTCGGCACAGTTGCATGCGCCATGATCACGGAGTAGCAAAAGTTTTATTGCTACATGTTTCTTCTATATTTAAATAATTAAATTCAAAATAACGCGAGTTAAAACTTTTGAAACTATCATGGTTATTAATACTAGTCATTTAAAACGGGATATTTACCATGATTTGATTTTTGAGTTATCCAATATTTCGGCAGAGTTGCATGCGCCATGATCACGGAGTAGCAAAAGTTTTATTGCTACATGTTTCTTCTATATTTAAATAATTAAATTCAAAATAACGCGAGTTAAAACTTTTGAAACTATCATGGTTATTAACACTAAAGTCATTTAAAACGGGATATTTACCATGATTTGATTTTTGAGTTATCCAATATTTCGGCAGAGTTGCATGCGCCATGATCACGGAGTAGCAAAAGTTTTATTGCTACATGTTTCTTCTATATTTAAATAATTAAATTCAAAATAACGCGAGTTAAAACTTTTGAAACTATCATGGTTATTAACACTAAAGTCATTTAAAACGGGATATTTACCATGATATGATTTTTGAGTTATCCAAACTTAAAAATCAAATCATGGTAAATATCCCGTTTTAAATGACTTTAGTATAACGCGAGTTGTTAGAAATGGCACTTTTTGTACCGCAATATCTCTATAACCAACATTTTAAAAATAAATTATGATTAGATTTTTTTAAATCATCATCAGCCTATAGCAGTCCACTGCTGGCTGGACATAGGCCTCCCCCAATGAGCGCCATAGCGCCCTGTCTTCAGCTTGCCGCATCCAGCATCTACCTGCAGTCTTTCGCAGGTCGTCATCCCACCTGGTCGGAGGGCGTCCTACACTACGTTTACCGAGTCGTGGTCTCCACTCAAGAACACGTTTGCCCCATCGGCCGTCGGTTCTTCGCGAGATATGGCCGGCCCACTGCCACTTCAGCTTGCTAATTCTTTGAGCTATGTCGATAACCTTGGTTCTCTGTCGGATGTATTCGTTACGAATCCTATCCTTCAGAGAAACTCCGAGCATAGCTCTTTCCATAGCTCGCTGAGCGAGCAATTTTTTAAATAATTAATTATAATTAATACTTTTAATTATAAAACATTACATTCTGAAATTTAGAATTGAAATGAAATGAAAGTTTATTTCTTACAAATAAGCAGAATTCCTAATGTATTCATGGATTTCACCGGACCGGCAAAATTGCAAGTCCGTCGGATATAATAATAACGGGAGGTAACAAACAATTTAAAAATAAAAAGCTACATTTTTGAACGAATAATTTTATTGGTCCATTTCGCAAGCCGTTTGGCACCGTTTTATATTTTAAATTTCGAACGTGTACCTATTAATCGGTCAAGTGGTATTGTTCTGGAATTCCAATAGCCATAATGGACAACCTTGGTTCGATTTAAAATTTTCAATCAATAAAAGATTTAAGTATTACATCGTTTTTCTAAAGATATTTCTCATAAAAAATATGATGATTCTATATTTGAACTCTATAATAGTGATATTGTTATGATTTTTCCAGCAAAACAATAAGGAATTCCATTTAAAATTAGCTATGGGCGTAAAACTTAGGATTATAGTTATTTAACGGTAATTTATTTTTATTATGCTATTTATTACTTTATTATGTTATGTAGAGACCATTTAAAATATTTGGATTTGATGTTTATTTTGTACGTGTTCTATAAATACAGAGATTAGACCGTTTCGTTCAATGAATCAGCCACATTTTATTATTATGTTGGTACGAAAGATAGCTCCGACCACTTTGTCCGGCTTTTTACTAGCTTTTTTCGACCTCGACGACCTCTGTGGCGCGGGCGAAGGTCCGCCTGCGACGCAGGAGGTTGGGGGTTCGATTCCCGCTTCGGGACAATTGTGTGTATGATCTGCAGATATTTGTGTTCTATATATTCGTGTATAATCAAAAAAACATATCTGCTGTATGGGAGCACTTAAATATTTATTTTTAAAGTGAATATTATAACTAAATATTCTGTGAATATTTCGAGCGTCTACCTTCAGCAGTCAAGCGGTCCCGTTTTACCCTTTGGGTACGGAACCCTAAAAATGTATATCTATGTTATTACCTTGGTATTAAGTATATCAGTCATCTAGTACCCATAACACAAGCTCGGCTTAGCTTGGGGCTAGATAATGCTGTGAATTGTCCAGCATTATTATTTATTTAAGTAGAAGACGCACTTAAAAGTTTAAAAATAAATAAATCAATAATTAAACATGGTCTCAGTGAGTGTCTGACATGGCGCCAACGGATTAACGAGATCAATTACTCGTAAATAAATGGGCGTGCGTGGATTTTTAAACTTCGAATTGCTCGGATTCACAAAGTAGCTATAGTAGGTACCTCCTTTGAATGTAGAACTGCTTGGTTTTCATTTTTAATTCACATACAAACTTTGAGCTTTATACTTCTTGGAGTTTATCATTTAAAATTGCGCGTTCATTGCATCGGAATCCACCATAATTTGAATGTTTTCTTTTGATCTTCTTTCTACAAGGTTTTGCGGGACAAATATTCTAGTAATCCCTAGGGAATGAATTTATTTTGGGTCAGTTTTGGGATCATTGTCTATTAACGCCTACCCTGCCCAGCCTAGGCCAGTAGCCGCTGCTGCCCCCCGGCCGCCGCGCCACGGGAATGCTGCAGACCAAAATGAGCATCTTGGGCAAAATGTTAAAAAACAACAAAAAATTTGGCGTGTTTTAAAAACTTTCACGCGATTACTCGCAAGAAAGTCGCTTCCCTACTCCAGCGTGCGCGAGGCAGCGGCAACGGCATCCTGAAGATGATTGTGGCACGGACAGACTGCCCAATTCAAAACAGGTGGATGCGGGTGCTGATGGGCTCCATCTGATCCTAATTTTTATTTTAAATCTTATAATTTCATTTTTATTATATAATTTTAGTTCAATTTTAAATTAAGTATGACATTTTGTTCTATTCCTTTTATGATTTATATTGTATAACTTAATAATCTATATCTTATCTATGAATGTCTAATTTTTATGTTTATTTTTAAGTTTTGTGTGTTTTTAATTTTTATATGGATTTAATGTAATCTGAAATAAACGAATTATAATAATAATTAAAACAAACTATAGACAGACTTCAAATTATGACACAGACAAATCGGCGGACATGCTTAAAAACCTACATAGCTTCTTCCCTTTAAAGACGGTTGAAAATAAACTATGGGAGTTTTTTTGAAGCATTCGGGTCAGGTTCTAAATTCCCACATTAAGAATTAGGCCACTGTGTCCAAGGCCAAATTGTTGATTAAAGTTCTAGGAACCATTAACTGAAGGACATCCAACACGTGTTAGCAGAAATACATAATTAATTATTGTTGTTGATAACATTATTATGGTCAGAGTCAGAGTCAGTTTTCAAATTATCTCAGTCACACCACCTTTGACGATGATGATTCTTTGTTAAGAGGCCTCCGGAGGGACGAATTCTTCATACAAACGTAATACCAAAATTATTTCCAATTCAAGCATATTTCCACTATAATATTGTATTATTTGTATTTGAATAGTATCTATCTAGGTTCCTAAATAGGTTTTTTTCAAAATACTTACCTAAAATTAAATGAAAGCCAAACGCATTTTGCACATTTTTATGCGAAAATGGAGATTTTATATCCTCTTGAGCCCCGGCGGTATTTTTTTGGAACAAAATAAAACATGTTGCCGAGGCCGGCTTCTAGAAAACACGACCTTTCTTAGAGGACGGATGTTCCAAAAACTGACCGTAATATTTATTTGCTTGTCTCTGAAAATCTTCTCTTAAAGCGCTGCTCCATTCTGTGTAAATTGAAACGTAATATATCTGTCCCCCTCTCGCAAATACAATTTTTACTATAACCTATACGCACAGCGCAGTGTTTCACCGTTCATGCATCAAGATGGCAGACAACAGCGGCAGGGGTATGTAATATTTTTGATTTTCACAATTATCTGCTACTAATTAGTTAAAATTTTGTTAGTCCGACTTCATTTTGAATGCCAAAATGGTGTTACAATTACTCTTTTAACATAGTATTTGATTTTCGCACCAAAAAATTTTATCATAAAATTTTGTGTTGAAAAAGTCCACTTCGTCTCCTATTGAAATTATAAGTTGTTCTATTTTGTTCTGAAAAAGGTACATTCGTATCCAATTATAAATATAGGTATCGATTTATTGTTCCATAATAGGTAACTCCGTACTCAGTCAAAGCTAAATTCTTAATGTTTGTTCATCAATTCGACATACTAAAATATATAAAATAATAAGGATTTCATGTGTTTCAGCTCGTTGTTACCGAAAAAAGAGCTTTGAAAAATATTTACTTATTCAATAAAAATTAATTGTTTTAGTTTTGAACGATGCCGAACTGAGTGCATTAATGAACAACTCAGAATATGAAGATGACTCTGATACTGGAGAACCAACTTACAATGAGCCAGAATATTTACCAGAGAGTTCTTCTGCTTCGGAAGATAACCTCAGTGATATTGATGGAGGAAACCATTTCGAACAAACGAATGCACGAGGCCGCACTCGTGCTAGAGTTACAAATCGTACTCGTACTCGTCTTCGTGCTCGCACCCGTGGTGGTATACGTCGTATCGGTCGCTGTCGCACTCGGGCTCCCAATGGTGAAAGAAGATCTAGGTCTCCAAGTCCTCGTTCTTATTGGAGTAGAACATCCTTTAGCAAACCGGCACCTGTCCTTTCAGAACCATCCTACCGCCCGTCACATATTGGTGCAAGTGATGTTTACGAGTACTTCAAAGAGTACATAGATGAAGATATCTTCGAGTTGATAATTCAAAAATCAAACCAGAGCGCCGTAGAAAGAACTGGAAGAAGTTTGGGCTTAACCGAAAAAGAATGCAAAATTTTCTTCGGGATAACAATGCTCATGTCTTGCATAAATTATCCTCACATTAAAATGTACTGGAATCAACGCTGGGCTGTTCCTATTATAACTGAAGCTATGTCACGGGATCGATTCTGCTGTCTGAGGAATTCTATTAAATTAGTTTATGATGACGACATAACACCTGAAATGAGAACCAATGACAAACTGTGGAAGATTCGCCCATTATTAGACAGGGTTATAGAGGGATGTCGCAAGCAAATACCAAGTCTCAAAATAAGTATCGATGAAATGATTATTCCCTTTACTGGAGCCTGTCATATAAAACAATATTGCCCTGGTAAACCCCATCCGACTGGTATTAAAGCTTTCGTTTTAGCGAATCCTAATGGGCTTGTTTGTGATCTGGTAGTATACCAAGGCAAAAATACGATGACTAATAACAATGATTCACTGGGCGAAGGGATTGTTCTTAAACTAACAGAAACACTTACTCCCGGTCATGTTATTTTCTTCGACCGCTATTTTACGACATTTAAGCTGGTAGAAAAACTTAATACCATGGGTTTTAAATGCGCTGGAACCATTATGCGAAACCGTATACCCGCCTACATAAAAGATCAATTAGAAAGTGATAGAAAATTAGGAAGATCAGGACGAGGAAGCCATGATGTCCTCGTAAGTCCGGACGGCAATATAGCTCTCACAAAATGGTTTGATAATAAACCTGTCATGTTTTTGTCCACCATTTACGCAGCTGATGAACCTGATTATTGTCGTAGGTATGACAGAAGTCTACGTCAATATATTCAGGTACCAAGGCCAGAAGTAGTCAAAGAGTACAACGCGAGCATGGGCGGTGTTGATCTGACTGATAGACTGCTAGCTGTTTGTCCTGCACGAGGGCGCACTAAGAAATGGACAGTCAGATTTGTTTCGCATTGCTTCGATCTGTCAATCACAAATGCGTGGATCAAGTATAAAGAAGAAAAAAAAGAAGATGGTATACGTTTACATAAAATAATGCAGCTTAGAGAATTTAAAAGAGTAATTGCAGAAAAATTAATCGAAGAAAATATGTACAGCGAAAATGTAGATCCGAATTCTATTGACCAACTTGAAGCATCAGATGGACAGCATGCACATCGAAGCAGAGGCAGACCAGCTATAGTACCCCTAGCCTTCCGAAGCAAAACGTCATCATGGAGCATACCATTTACCGGAATACTGTAAACCAAGTCGCTGCAGGAACAAAGAATGTGGTAAAAAAACAACATTTCTGTGCATGAGCTGCAACATTCCGCTATGTTTTACCCAAAAAAGAAATTGCTTTAAGCTTTTCCACACATCTTGATCTCGTCAACAATAGTTGTGGTTTACCCTAAGGCGTAGGTTAAGAAGTAAGCTCACATTATGTTCCTATCATAAAGCCATTAGTTAGTATTAGTAACCTCCCTGATAAAAAGGTAGTTTATTTTTTGAGACGTTTTGTTTAACATTTAAATTGTCCTCGCTTACCAAAGTTGTAACTAGAGTTAAGTTTTTATTTAGTATTATTCCTAAATTGTTTAATTTAAAACTCCAAAGAGACTGTATCTAGACTATAAGTTTAACTAATTTTAGATGAGAAAGGTTACGGTTAACCGGATTTTAGATAAAGATTGTAATATTTTTATGTTCATACCTAAGAAATTGTGATTATTATCTTACACTACATTATGCTATGCATCTCATATTTTAATATTTCGTGTTAATTTTTGAAATACATACTTATTTTAAAAAAAACCTGAATCGTGTATTCTGTTTTGCCATTCGTTTTGTAAAATTTCTTAAAAGTACGAAATTAAAATTTCTTAAAAGACGAATGTCCCAAAAAACGAACAAATTGTAGGTAATTCAAAATGAACTCTATGTATTCCTTACGAACACCCAAAACAACTTTGTTCCGGCGAAAATGCAGTAAATGTAATCTAAGGCTTATCATAAGCACATTAAGATTCAGGTATTAAGGGTATCAACTAATTTGTTCCAAAAATTGGACATTCGTTCTCAAAGACCAAGTGCTATTTTTAAATTCAGGGCTTAGGAGGATATATTTTTCTTGCTATTTGTTTCGTATTAAAAACATCAGTATCTTACGTGTTATTTATTAAAGACCATAGCTTATATTGTCTAGTTACAGAATAACAATACTTTGTGAAGAATACAAAAAGTTTTCAGTCATAATTTTTGGTATTACGGAACAAACCAAATTTTGAACGGCTAGCAATATGCTATCGCGCACGCATGGGGCGCGGCGCAAGGGTTAAACAGGGACAGCGATATTCGGAGCGATTTTTGAAAGCGAGCGTTGCCGGACCCTTAATGGTAAATTTTATGTCTAGTTGGACACTTTTCTGCCAGTAGTGTCAAGCATCTAATGGAAAACAATTTCACCTTACTGTGTAACGATATGTCATGTCATGACTCTTGAACCTCTAAGTCTTGAACACGTCAGAAAATTCAAATTAGGTACTTCATGTAATTTGAATTTTCCGACACTTTTCTGACATGTTTGAGACTAGGTTATAACTCAAAAAACTATATTTTTGAGGTGCGTTTTTAAAATTTCGATAAATTATATTTTGTTAGTGCATTTAGAAATACACTTTATAGAATAGAAATAGGGGTAATCCCCTATAATCCCCAAGCTGCACATACGGTTGGCGATTTCACCGACTTATAATGAGACGTGAATACCTACCTAACCTAAAAATAAACTATTTAAACTCCACTATCATGGTACCTACCTACCCAACTATGCCTAAGTTAGTATCTATAAAGCAGGCCTATGGTCGTAAAGCGGACACAGTCGAGAAGTGCTAATTACTCCATCATACTCGACCTTCGCATGCCTTGATAGGATGGTAACGGCTATGGTAGACTATCTAGTGAACACATAATAGAGTCCCGAATCTATGTGACGTATACGATTATGTATATCAATGATCTTTTTTTTGTATTTCTATTGTAGTATGTATATTTGAATTGAATATTGTTTGTTGACGTTACCTTAGTAAGTTTAAAATGGCTACGTATCTGTAGCCGAAGCCGTGACGTGTATTTCATGAAAGCTACGAAATAAATGATTATTGATTATATTATTGATCGCGTCTTGATACTATATCTAGACGCGATCATCCATATACATAATTATATACTAAAATGAATAATATAATTTATTTATAGCCACACACACATTTGTAAAACAAAAACTACTACATATACATGCAGTGGACGCGAGTCTCATTTTTAACCGACCTCAAAAAAGGAGGAGGTTCTCAATTCGACTGTATATTTTTTATGTTTGTTACCTCACAACTTTCGACCCAGTAGAATCAGTGCGTCCTACCCGTTATGACCTACGGAGCTGAGACGTGGACACTCACGATAGGGCTGGTCCACCAGTTCGAAGTCGCTCAGCGAGCTATGGAAAGAGCTATGCTCGGAGTTTCTCTGAAGGATACGATTCGTAACGAATACATCCGACAGAGAACCAAGGTTATCGACATAGCTCAAAGAATTAGCAAGCTGAAGTGGCAGTGGGCCGGCCATATCTCGCGAAGAACCGACGGCCGATGGGGCGAACGTGTTCTTGAGTGGAGACCACGACTCGGTAAACGTAGTGTAGGACGCTCTCCGACCAGGTGGGATGACGACCTGCGAAAGACTGCAGGTAGATGCTGGATGCGGCAAGCTGGAGACAGGGCGCTATGGCGCTCATTGGGGGAGGCCTATGTCCAGCAGTGGACTGCTATAGGCTGATGATGATGATGATGAACTTTCGACCGGGTGAACCGATTTTGATGATTCTTTTTTATTTGATAGCTGGTGCTTACCGTGTCGTTTCAGTTATCGAATAACTCGTTTAGTACATTTCTAAAAATGTCATCCATGAGAAAACCATATTACTTATACCTAAGTTTTAAATTTGCATTAAGTAGGTATGACGACCGATGTGGGCGGTGGGCAATGGTCCGCCTGCGACGCAGGAGGTTGCGGGTTCGATTCCCGCCTCGGAACAATTGTGTGCACGATCTGCAGATATTTGTTCCGGGTGCTCTGGTCGTTTTCTATGTATAATAAAAAATATCTATCTATGTAATGTATTGTATTATGTATATCAGTTATCTAGTACCCATAACACAAGCTTTGCTCACAATGGGGCTAGATAATGCTGTGTGGATTGTCCAGCATTATTTATTTATTTATTTTATTTATGTGCGCGAAAAATGCACGAATAACTAAATATCACGCCAATCCTTTTGGTTAGATGTTTCTTTTTTGGGTTTAAAAATAAGTTTTAAATCTATTTCTATTATTTAGGAATTTGAAACCGGTTTATATATATTTAAAACACGCCAAATTATTCTATATGTGTATGTATGAAGTAGAGCAACATTATGCTGAGACAGGACCAATTGGTTCGCTTTTAGAGCTTGTTCTATATAGTTAAGTAGTTAATTTTAATTTTATAAGTACTATGTAGTAACAAGTTTTACCTATAGAATCAATAAATATATTTTCTTTCTTTTCTTCTTTCATATGTTTTGGTACAGCGCCTCTATCGTGCACATAGGAAACTACGCAAATCCAATACAATTAGGATAAGTAACGATCACGCCTCGATACTAGCGCCAAATGGACTTGGGGATCCGTTTGTGACTGAAATCGACTAGGAAGCATAATTTGTACATAGGTAGTTCTTATCTTATCAGTAACGTGTTCTTAATTAGTAAATTCCAAAGCTTAATTCTAAATTCTCATGAGTGAAATAATTAAGTTATTCATAACTTAATTATTGATCCTTTATCCTAATCAGTAGGAAGTCCTGAAGGACTTCCTGAGAATTAATAAGTCGCGAGATCTCCGTTCGTTACAAAATCATTCTCTATGGCTATGGCTAATAAATAGCCATAGCCATAGAGAATGATTTTCTTAGAAACATACCTTTTCAACCAAAAATAAGCTCAAAGTTTGGTATGTCAAAATGTAAAATTGTAATAATTAATGATAAGTTTGGTTAAATTTACAAAGAAATTACCTACACAAAATAGGTATTCGAGTTGACCTGCAATTTTACTATTGAAAATAGTTAAGTTAATTGCGTCCTCAAAGTTAACTCATGTGATGTGTCCGGCAGTATACAACAAACTACCAGACTCGGTCACATCATCTGATACAAATACAAATAATAAATAAAATAAAAAAAAAAAAAAAAAAGCCTTATTCCTTAACCTTAAATAACATTGATCAATCATGCTTATGAAAAATTTGTTAAATCTAATGTAAGTATGTCAAATATTATAGAAAATGTCAGTATGTAGATTTCATGATTAATGTTTATTAGTTTATTTAATAATGTATTTGAAAAGTTGTTTATTTTGATTGAATTTAATGCATATATTTAATAAGTAGTTAGGACCCCTCTCGGGTAAAGGCCTCCTCCAGTTCTGTCCACAAACTTTTAGTATTTGTATTTGTCTTCTTCGAAAAAGAAGACAAATACAAATACTAAAAGTTTATTTACCAAAAGTTTACAAATAATAACCTTAACTTAATTTATGTACATATTCTTACATTTTAGAGTTGATTGATTGAGGTGTTGCAGTTAACAGTGACCCCCGCACTAGGCTAGGCCTGTTTCGCGGGGTATCAAAACATTTTCTGTTTGCTGGTACGGTAAGGAAGTGCACTAACAAAACTTCAATAACAATAAAATAAAATTAAAGCTAAATAAAACAATTAAAGCAAGTGCCAATGGCCATACACGTGACTGTAACCAAAAGTAATAAATAAATGAGCTATGAACTAACTACGAACTACATAATTGGAATCTACTAAAGAAAAGAAAAAAGGAGTAATTAAATAAAGTAAAAATCACGGACATTGTTATACAATTCCTTCTGCCTGCAGGATGCTACCAAAAAACAGTGAGTGCCTCTGATAATATCGAGAAAAAAGAAATGTGTCGCGAAAGAAGGTTAGCAATGGCGTTGAATGTACGAAAGTGGCGAATGGGGTTGCCCAGAGAAAGTCCAGAAATGAACGAAAATAATAATGAATACAAAATATATAATATATAAAGTGATGGCACCTTGCTTCAGAAGAAGAAAAGAAAGACTCATTGGCTTCTCGAGCAGAATTTCTATTCTATGAACGAAGCATTACAACTGTAAACCTTATAATTACCGTTTGTAATTTAATTGATTTCATGTGATTTATTTTTGATTCTTTATTCACTACGAAAATTTGACTTGTAAATTAATCTCATAAATTGTATTTCAGTATTATTGCAGACTGTTGATAACAATCTAGAGGTAGAAAGAATAATAGGGAAATATAAATGTTCTTACCTTACATCCATGCATCCTACTTATATTATAAACGTCAAGGTTTGTAAGTATGGATGGATGGATGTTTGTTACTCTTTCACGTAAAAACTACTGAATGGATTTTAATGAAACTTCACAATAATATAACTTACATATCTGAAAAAACACATAGGATACAATTCATAAAGATATATAGTATATTATCCAAAATATCTTACACCACGCGGGTGAAACCGCGGAGCGCAGCTAGTAGTCTATATATAAAAAATATCTAGTAAAATTAAAAAAAAATTGCAACTCTAACAATGTTCACGTAACGTTTTTTTAAATATTTCTGTTGCTATGTGAAAAAAGAATCTCTATGATCTAATTAAAATGCCAATACCATACATTGTCCCAACGGCAATTCTAATTTAAAACAAATAAATTCATAAATTGTTACCAACCAGTATCCAATAAATCAACATTAAGGAGAATGCTACTGCAAATCACTCTAATTGCATTATATCAGATGACTGTCATTTTGAGCCTTACTCCATTGAGATAAGAGCTCAGGGTTTCAGCTTAGAGATGATATATGGATGGCTGATATAAATTGATGGGTTTATTCTGATTAAAGCTGCATAGTGTCTTTAAAGTCGCTCAGCGAGCTATGGAAAGAGCTATGCTCGGAGTTTCTCTGAATGATATTCGAAACGAATACATCCGACAGAGAACCAAAGCTATCGACATAGCTAAGAATTAGCAAGCTGAAGTGGCGGTGGGCCCCGGCCATATCTCACGAAGAACCGACAACCGCTGGGGCAAAAGTGTTCTTGAGTCGTGACCACGACTCGGCAAACGTAAACGCCCTCGCTCGCGGACCACTCGATTGAAACTAGTGGGAAGCCATTTTTTCACAGTAAAATGTATCTAATAGACCATATTTGAATACACATATTTCTGCAGTACCTGTTTAAGCCGAGCACTTCGCGCCAGCTTTATAACAAAGTAACAATCCCTCTCTCTCTCTCATTACTCGCTACCCATGATACAGACGTGTCTTTTGAATTAATAAATAAAAATCACGAAACAATATAAAACTGGAGTTTAATTAAGAAAAATTAAGCTCCCTTATGTTCCAGGCTGAACAGTACCTGCCTATCGGATTAATAAGCGCACAGCTTAATGATCCTCCATTGTAACAAGACTGCCTACTCTACTAATGCGTAGACTAAACAAAATTATCTTAGTCGGAGTAATATGATGCCCTAGTACCTAAGGTTTTATCTTATCATATCAATGATGACAAAGCACTTTGAAGAAAAAACTATTATAAAGCCTTTATTCGCTGACTAAAATACAGTTGGTCGATTTGATCAGTCTTTTCACTTCTTCCACTAGTGGACAAAAAATTGAAGTGAACAGTAAATTTATTTGATAATAATTTATATATAAAATATGACTTGTCTATTAGCTTATTTTGTAAGCCTAAAGAAATCAATTATTTTTTAATTTACTTTACTTTTACTTTAGTCTTTGGTAAATATGCAGGTTTATGGTTTAGTTAGGCATTTATATGTTGTCTGGTAGAGATCGCTCTTGAGCAATAAGACCGCCAAATTGTCACATATTTTATAAGCTATTTGTTAGTTTGGCCTTTGTTCATTAGATCATTTAAAATCTTTGGTCAGTCAGTACCTATTTGCAAGGATATCGGTGTTAGTCCACAGCTGGACATAGACCTCCCACAATGAGTGACATAGTGCCCTGTCTTCAGCTTTCCGCATCCAGCATCTGTCTGCAGTCTTTCGCAGGTCGTCATCCCACCTGGCCGGAGGGCGTCCTACACTACGCTGCCAATCATTATGTGTCGTGGTTTGTTAACAAATATTCCACATCGGGTTTGGCTAGTGTACATGTACCCATATCACTGTAATTAAGCAAAATAGAGCACCGATGTCCTTGCAAAGACTTTGAACTCTAATTTAAGCTCTTAGAACTAATTTGTAATCTAGATCTGGGTCGTATTGCTTTGCTCTTCCACCCAACATGAAATATGATCATTAATTACAGTTAATAATAGGTATGGGTACCTGTAGACTAGCCAAAGTCGATGTTTGTTAACAAACCACGATACAGGAAACTAACTCACTTGCTTGTCGAGTTTCAGATTATGATTGTACGCGGTATTCATTTTTTTATTATTATTTATTTTTAAAAAAGTATTATGAATCGAGAAGTAATAAATAAATATAAAATAAATATTGCTGGACAATTCACACAGCATTATCTAGCCCCATGGTAAGCAGAGCTTGTGTTATGGGTACTAGATAACTGATATACATAATACGATACATTACATAGATAGATATTTTTTATTATACATAGAAAACGACCAGAACACCCGAAACAAATATCTGCAGATCGTACACACATTTGTTCCGAGGCGGGAATCGAACCCGCAACCTCCTGCGTCGCAGGCGGACCTTCGCCCACCGCGCCATATCGGTCGTAATGTAAATTGTTTACCTAATTATTTATAAAAAGATGCGGCAATCAGTGGGTGGTAAAAAATGTATTGGTGGAATTCTCAATTTTATTAATTTAGTAGATAAAATAGATCACTTTGTAAACATGCGTACCTATATAAATAAAACATTGTAAAGTAGTATTTAGTTTCAGTTTCTGTTAATTACTTTAATTTTAGTTTTGCTCCTTGTTGTATGAGGCCACCTTGCGCACCACGGTCTCCACGGAAGACCAGCGCTATGGTACGACCTGCTCTACCATAGCACATGCTTAGTTGAGACTTGGTCAGTTTCTGTCTTCTGTTTATTTACCTAGGTATAAGAGTATCTGTTTGACAAAATAAAAATATTTTTACTTTATTTTTACTAAATAAATTAGGTCGAAATTGAGTGCAATTATCTGAATTTTATACTTAGCAAGTAATATTAAACTTAGCAAATACATTTTAGTTTTCAGAATGTCTTATTTATGTTGTTATTCGCACGCTGATTGCCTACTTTAACGTAAATAAACAACATTTTTTCTTTATCAGAGAGATTGGCTATCTATTCGATTGGCTCTTTTGAAGGTTATAAAAGGTTTAGTATCCCTTTAACCTTCAAAAATACTTAGGAACGGTACCTACCAACCATGTTACTCATCATCATCATCATCAGCCTATAGCAGTCCACTGCTAGACATAGGCCTCCCCCAATGAGCGCCATAGCGCCCTGTCTTCAGCTTGCCGCATCCAGCATCTACCTGCAGTCTTTCGCACAGATCGTCATCCCACCTGATCGAAGGGCATCCTACACTGCGTTTACCAAATCGTGGTCTCCACTCAAGAACACGTTTGCCCCAAAGGCTGTCGGTTCTTCGCGAGATATGGCCGGCCCACTGCCACTTCAGCTTGCTAATTCTTAGAGCTATATCGATAACTTTGGTTCTCATTATCCCTTAGTATACCTAGATATAACCTTTAAACGGAAAACAGTTCCCATGGGATAGAAATAGCCTTTAAACGGAAAACCACACGCGTGCGAAGACGCGTGCAGAAATAATCTCGTTTATTATTAATCAGGTTTAAGCCAAAGAAAATCTTTGGTTTAATTAAACAATAATTCTATTGAAATGTTATTGAGCTACGAGTATTTTATTAATAAATACTTATCTAGCTGTCACAAATACAGCGAATTGAATCATCATATGTTTATAAATAAACGATTACCTAGCCTATTATCCTTTAATAAGGATGACTATTTCTCTTAGTAATTCTATTTACGATTTATTGTTTCATTGTGGTTGTCATTCTTAATCTAACAATTATTCATATTTTACGGCTAAGTACTTCAGCCGCGAGCATGGCGTAAAGTAAGTAAAAGTAAAGTAAAAAATCATTTATTTCTTTAGGCTTACAAAATAAGCACTTAGACAAGTCATATTTTATATATAAATTATTATCAAATAAAATTATTTTACTGTTCACTTAAACTTTTTGTCCACTAGTGAAAGAAGTGAAAAGAAACCACTGGCATGTTCATCACTTATATGTCTAATACATGGTTATTTGCCTATTTAAGTCTAAATATAATATGATTCGATACATGTCAATATTTAAGTAAAGCTATGCACAACAACAAATTACTTACATACTATTGTCGGTGCGAAACTGAGCGACATCTGGCCAAGCATTAACATCATTGAGATAATCATTTATGGAGTAGAAAGCCTTCTTGATGAGATTTAGTTTTAGGCGCTAAGATTAAGGGTGAACGTGTCGGTTGCTCTCCAAATCAGTTAGTACATAGGTATTTGTAATTTTAAATTTTTTCCTCTTTTTTTTCTTAACCCAAATTATTTCGTGGTCTAAACATCAATAATAACATCTTATTTCTTATTTGATAATAATTTGTGTTAATCTATTTAGATTGATATTGTTTGGTGTGATGTGGCGATGTGGCGCGGTGGGCGAAGGTCCGCCTGCGACGCAGGAGGTTGCGGGTTCGATTCCCGCTTCGGAACAATTGTGTGTACGATCTGCAGATATTTTGTTCCGGGTGTTCTGGTCGTTTTCTATGTATAATAAAAAATATCTATCTATGTAATGTATTGTATTATGTATATCAGTTATCTAGTACCCATAACACAAGCTCTGCTTACCATGGGGCTAGATAATGCTGTGTGAATTGTCCAGCATTATTTATTTATTTAATTAATATAAAATACATGTCATAAAAGCTGTTATGAGTTCTTGGAACTTATCACCTACTTTCCTATATAAATTACCGTTCCGTATCCACGGTTTCTGTATTCGCGGGGTATACGTTCCGTAAATATTTTTTTAATAAATATCCACTTCTTCCACTGGTGGACAAAAAATTTAAGTGAACTATAAAATCATTTTATTTGATAATAATTTAATAGTATAAAATATGACCGGTCTAAGTGCTTATTTGTAAGCTTAAAGAAATAAAAACTTTTCATTTTCATTATGCCTTGGAAATATGGAACTTTGACTGTATTAATCAGTATTTTTTGTGTAGGTACTTAATGTGTCGTGGATAATAATTTAATTGTATTAAATTTGTTCCAGATACCTATTAATCTTGTCGTTGGGCCTCTGCGCCGTGTCTGCGTACTCGGGCCCCGACCTACCGCCGGGCCCCTACTGCGTCACCGACAACAACGAGGCCCAATGCTGCGATGGAAGAAGAGATAATTGTTCGCATCGGATTCTGGGTAAGTCATCATCAGCCTATTAGTCCAAAGCTGGACATAGGCCTCCCCTAATGAGCGCCATAGCGCCCTGTCTTCAGCTTGTCGCATGCAGCATCTCCCTGCAGTATTCAAAAGTCGAGAGAGACATAATCGTAGCCTACTTTTTGACCTGGTAAAACATCAAATCACCATGGGAAATTCAAGGGAATATTCGTATTTTTATACGAAATTTCGTCCTGCACGCCCTTACTAAGCAACCAATCGACTGGTTTTTTTGGGTAGCTTTAGTTGATGTACTAAGGAACACTTTTTGATACCATTGTACGTCTTATCGATATCAAGTCAATCTGATAACAGGTCGTATGCATATAGTCGGATAGCTATTTCATCCGAACGCGGTGTGGTCATATCGAGATTTAGTCAGAAAGCGATTTAGTCCTAACTGCTATCTAGTCAAATCAATGTCTTAAAGCTTCTAACCCATGACGATATAGGCTTCAACTTTGATAATTATTTCCCAGACACTCTATGCTACTGCGATGTGTTCTGCAACCGGACCATGGGCCACGACGACTGCTGTCCTGACTACTTTGAGAGATGTGCGCCGCAGCAGATAGTGGAAGGACCATCCTGCGTATACCGGGGGGTGAAATACTCTATCGGGGAACAGGCGGACCAGGATTGTAAGCATTGGTAAGTGGTAACCTTCTTCTGTCGTATTCTTCATTGCTAAAGGTCGTGCCCGTCCTGGAAAGCTTTCACGGAGACGCTGATGAACCGCTTCCACACCATTCTCTCTTCGGCCTGTCTCAGGGCTGAAGGCAAAGTGAGTCCTATTATTGCCTTAATTTGATCAGACCAGCGGGTTGGTGACCGTCCTCTTGGTCTTCCCCTTTATCTTGCCTGGTACCACTAGTTTTTCGAGGTTGTCTGGTTACTTAAATCTGGACGCTAACTAAAGTCATTTAAAACGGGATATTTACCATGATTTGATTTTTGAGTTTTGCAATATTTCGACACAGTTTCATGCGCCATGATCACGGAATAACTGTAGGCACTGCGAGTTCGTTTTTATGAGCCAGATATACCGATCTACCCTCATTTTCTGTCTTTTGCTACGGACGTTACCAATACACTAAAATCTGGACGATTTTAAATGAATAATGACTAACTTTACAATTAAACTGAAAATGAGTCATTTATCCCGCTCTTGTGGAATCATGTCTCCCGGTGATTTCAAAAGAATATTTTCGGAGCAGTTTACAAAATAATTCACAGTGTCACGCGTAATTTGGCACAATAAAATCACACTAATTTTATAAATGCGAAAGTTTGGATGTTTGTTACCTATTCACGTTATAACTACTGAACGGATCGGACTGAAATTGCATCCAGGTAGTCCTAGGCCAGGAACAATGTTATTAAAAACCGATTTTCAAGTGTTTCGAGGCGCGATATTCAAGTACCTACTACATAATGAATTCCGTCCGTCATGTAACCTTAATAAATACTTATATAAGGACGAAAATCAAAAGTTTTAAATTAAAAAAATATATGTAGTTACAAAAATCTATATATTTTTTTTAATCGGCTTAGTTTTTAGTAAATGCTGAGACAGGGACCTTTTTGGCCCCTTATATAACACGTATTTGTACCTATCTGTATGTTTTTATCTATCTACTTATAATTTTTTTTTCTTGTAGGTATGTATTCTTTCTTATTATTTAATGTGTCGTGTTTTGTTTTGTGTTATGTTCGGTGTCTAATAAATGTATTTTCTTTCTTCTTTCTTTCTATGTATAATATTTTCTTTAGTTTGTTGCGCGAGGCCCCTACAAGAGCGAGGCCCCGGGCGATTGCCGCCCAGATACCGCATAAGATAATAATTTTGTTTATTGATAGATATATTTATTCATTGTTTGTTACAATGAATAAATATATCTATCTATATATTTGTTACAGTTTATTGTTGATAACATCTTAAATCCTAACATAGGTTTATCTAGCTAGAGACTAGAGTTCTCTTAACAATAAAATAAATAAAATTTATACTAGCATCTAAAGTATTAATTTATCTATGTATATCTTCATGCCAAATTATGTGTGACACGCTGTTACACGGACTGACACACTTCTCTAGTTTTAAAATAAGATATATAAATACAATAAATATTTATATATATTGATAAATAAATACAATAAAACATAGGCTACTTTTTATCCCATGTGTTGGTTCCCATGGGATAGAAATAACCTTAAAACGTCTCCATAGAAACAACGCGTGCGAAGCCGCGGGCAGAAACTAGTACATAATATATATTTGCCGCTGAATTTCGAGTGTAATGGGGGCATTGGCCTGAAACCCGCGAAATAGTTTTGATGTTTGTGTTCTATTATTAAAAAGAACTAGTACCTACCTACCTGTGATCGAGCTTAGAGTTCATCATCATCATCATCAGCCTATATCAGTCCACAGCTGGACATAGGCCTCCCCCAATGAGCGCCATAGCGCCCTGTCTTCAGCTTGCCGCATCCAGCATCTACCTGCAGTTTTTCGCAGGTCTTCATCCCACCTGGTCGGAGGGCGTCCTACACTAAGTTTACCGAGTCGTGGTCTCCACTCAAGAACACGTTTGCCCCAGCGGCCGTCGGTTCTTCGCGAGATATGGCCGGCCCACTGCCACTTCAGCTTGCTAATTCTTAGAGCTATGTCGATAACTTTGGTTCTCTGTCGGATGTATTCGTTACGAATCCCATCCTTCAGAGAAACTCCGAGCATAGCTCTCATCATCATCAATCAACCTACATACATTATATTAGTCCACTGCTGGACATAGGCCTCCCCCAATGAGCGCCATAGCGCCCTGTCTTCAGCTTGACGCATCCAGCATCTGCCTTTTTATTCCTGTCTTAACAATTACTAACTCACCAATTTATCTTTATCCTACTAATATTATAAACACGAAAGTTTGTATGTATGGATGTTTGTTACTCTTTCACGTAAAAACTACTGAACGGATCGGGCTGAAATTTTGCATACAGATAGTTCTGGGCCCAGAATAAAGGCTCCTTATTATTCCATAAATCAGTTCCCATAGGATATAAATAATCTTAAACGTTTCCATAGAAACAACGCGTGCGAAGCCGCGGGCAGAATATAGTGTCAAATAATTTTGTTGTGGTTTGCTAAAAAACCTTAAGTGTCTGACTCACACTTGACTATTAATATCTTTTAAATTCTGCGGCATGCGACAGAATACGTCAACACATTTGTTTTATGACCTACTTTATTGATTAAAAGAGAAGTAATTATGCTATAATTTGAGTTTAAATGTTGCTCTGTTACGAATTCCGATGTTATCTTTGAGTTATTGTTTAAAGCAGCGGTCGGCAACACGCGGCCCGCGGGCCACATGCGGCCCGCGGACGTCTTACTTGCGGCCCGTGAATGTTTTGTAAATAAGTTATAAATATCAAAATAAATTCATTAATTAATGAGTAAGCGCGCCTCTTAAGAACGCGCTTCGCCCTGCCCTGAAAAAGGCAAATCTATTCCAGAGCTAACAGATACTCAATGGTTAATAGACCTTGGATTTTTGACAGAATGAATGAAATACACTGAATGTAAGGCTTCAAGGTAAAAACAAACTTATCTCTGATATGCACACAGACGTAAAGGCATTCCAAATGAAAAACAAACTCTTTATGAAACATATTAATGAAAAAAGGTTAGATAATTTCCCGAATTGTAAAAAGGCCGTCGAGGAAGCTGGAAAAGTGATAAAATGAAAGATATTTTAATACAACTGCAAACTCAACTCATTGACAGATTTACATACATACAACTCATTGTGATTTTGAGATAGTTTCAAGCAAACTAAAGATTTTTGCAAATCCTTTTTCGAGGATGTACCGAGTCATTTACAAATGAACGTGATTGGTCTCCAATCTAATGATGCTCTCAAAAGCTCTTTCCATGAAATCAATGATCTTGTAAAATTTTTGGCAGCTTGCCATATGATTTTGACGAATTGAAAAGGTAAGCAGTTCATTACAATTTTTGGTAGGACTTATTTATGCGAACAAACCTTTTAATTGTCAATTATAGAAAAATTAAATATGCTTCTCGTCTCACAGATGAGCATTTGAGAGCCATTCTACGAATTGCAACTACAAATATGACAGCTAGCATACAAGAAATAGCCTCCCAAATGCAACCTCAGACATCACACTGAAATTTGTATAAAATCAGTTACCTATTTAGGTACTTTGTGGTTTTCATTTCTGAATGATTTACGGTGGTTATTTTTCTAGTTATAAAGCCCAAACATATAAACATGATGTTATATTACGTGTACGAATTAAATTCCGTCTGTTTTAACAATTTTTAATAGCATTTTTATATTTTCTATTGGATATGACCAATTATATGTACGTAGGTATAGCTTCTAGGGTTAATGTCGCAAGTACGGCCCGCATTTAGTTTATTTTGCCACCTTGTGGCCCTTGCTTGCCTAAAGGTTGCCGACCGCTGGTTTAAAGCAAGTAGGTATATGTATAAAAAAACAAGGATTTTTTTGTTTTGTTATGTTGCCATGGCAACTTAACTGAATAAAAGAGGTTTTAATGACACTTTGACTAATACCTAGTTAAATAAATAAATAAATAATGCTGGACAATTCACACAGCATTATCTAGCCCCATGGTAAGCAGAGCTTGTGTTATGGGTACTAGATAACTGATATACATAATACAATACATTACATAGATAGATATTTTTTATTATAAGTACATAGAAAACGACCAGAACACCCGAAACAAATATCTGCAGATCGCACACACATTTGTTCCGAGGCGGGAATCGAACCCGCAACCTCATGCGTCGCAGGCGGACCTTCGCCCACCGCGCCACATCGGTCGTCGTGTTTTAGTTGCGCTTTATTATTGATTTCCTAAGTATGTAGATGAGAAGGTACATACATACATATGTATATATAAACTAGCTGCGCCCCGCGGTTTCACCCGCGTGGTGATAGATATTTTGGATAATATACCTACAATATAATGTATCTTTATGAATTGCCTCGTAGCCTATGTGTTATTCTGATTATATGTTAGCCATGTATATTATTGTGAAGTTTCATCAAAATCCATTCAGTATTTTTTGCGTGAAAAAGCAACAGTTATATACATCCTCACAAACTTTCGCGTTTATTATATTAGTAGGATTGAATAATGACATATTGATTTATTGGAAAACGCCTCATTAGTTCCTTTCCTACGTTATACTAAGAGATTTTTTAATACTTTAATATTTAAAAATCTTGAGTATGTATAAAAACTGTAAGTGTAACTTCTATGTCTGTTCATTAGTCATCATCATCATCAGCAGGACATACGAGTAAGTCTCCCCTTATGAGCACCATAGCGCCCTGTCTTCAGCTTGCTGCATCCAGCATCTACCTGCAGTCTTTCGCAGGTCGTCATCCCACCTGGTCGGAGGGCGTCCTACACTACATTTACCGAGTCGTGGTAAACGTAGTATAGTCCATTTGAATTCGCCTACAAAATAAAAGATAATCCCGAGAAAAATACGCGACGCGATAGTCGACAGTCATCGACCATCGACCTGTCTAATCAATAATTTGAATTTAGAAATCGTGTCACTGAACTCATTGGTAGTAAAACAAAAGATTTAAAAAACAAGATTTTTTTACGACTGAGCTCTATTGTTGAATTTTAAATTTTGCGTTCGAATTTTGATATACCTACTTGGCACAGTGTAAAAGTTCAGACGATTCAAACACAACGAAATTTCGATCTCCTACAATGTTCGTAGCTCTTTGGTGCCCCTGAACTTTAGTTTACCTTCTGGTTTATTTCGAATGCTCTCAATTTATTTCAATTGAAGCGATGACATAACTCAATGCTTAGATTGATTTGTCTTAGTAGGTAGGTACCACGAAATTGAGACGCTTTAATTATCGGAATGGATTCGCTTCGCCATCAATTGTACTGTCAAAATCTCTAACTGAAAATGTCTGTAGCCAAATGGTCTGTTCTGTAGATATTTTTTGGATTCTAAAAAGGAAGCTATATCCTATATTATGAAATTTTGGGCGAAAGGAAACACCCTGCCCAGGAACCTAGGATACACGTGCAACTGTGTGTGTGACGTCTAGGGTTACTGCATGTCATCATCTGTCAAGAGGATGGTTCCACTTTTTTCGTGATATAGTACATTATGGAGTTTTATCCTTCTAGATGTTAATCTTATTGTCTAAGAGAAAGTATTCGAAATTTATGCTGCTACAATCTTTGAAATACGTAACATTAAGAATTTTTTTTTTCACTCACGATTGGCGAAAACAAAACTCACAACACAACCTTCTTTTATCCATGCTAAAACAAACAAAATGTCAAACATCAACGGCCTCTTATTAGCGGTGAGGTCATTTAACTTAGCTCAGTGGGTGGTGGGATCTTCAAAAACTTGAACTTTCGGAGAACTTTTAGAATGAAGCAAAAGTATTATTTTTTCGGCGTGAGCGTCGAGATAAACTTCATTCGTGCGGTCGTCGTCTGCCAAAATGCTACGTGCCGTGTACGCCTCACATCCCATGATCGATGGCGAGGAGTGTTCATTCTTTATGTTAGTATTGTTATATATTCTCTGGCTGTACCATAGATATCATACTCATCATCATCATCCTATGTTATTTCACTGGCCTCCCCCAATGAACGCCACAGCTCTCTGTCCCCAGTTTGCTGTATCCTGCATCTACCTGCAGTCTTTCGCAGGTCGTTATCGGAAAGATATCAATACAAAGCAACAAACCCTTACCATAAGAGAAGTAATAGACAGTAATAGTTATTGTCTATTCTTATGCCCTTAGGTTGTGTTTGTTTGTATACTCCGATACCGGATCGGTGGACACAGAGCTCTAGAATGCGACCTGCGAAACATTGAAAACTAGCTAGGTACTACAAGTCGGTATGTCTGCCATTTGTTGCATATCTCAGTACCTCTAATCTAATTATTAAAATTTTATTATTATTAATCAATACAAAACACTTTACATACACCTTGTATGTAGTGTTGTAGGTAGGTAGAGAACTAGAGAGAGAGCGGGGAATAGGTACCGTACCCACTAATCCAGTGAATTACTTTCTTTCGACGGCCGACATATGAGGAGAGGAAGAGGGACTTTCCTTGCGGTACTTTACTGGCGGGGAGTTACCTATGCAGTGTGCAGTGTATAAAACGGCCGACATAGGGACTTTCCCTGGGGGACTTTACCGGCGGGGAGTTACCTATGCAGTGTGCAGTGTATAAACGGCCGACATAGAGACTTTCCCTGGGGGACTTTACCGGCGGGGAGTTACCTATGCAGTGTATAAATACCACAGCCTGTCTGTGGTATTAATACACATTCATTTGCAATTAAAGGTAGTTTTAAACCCTGTTTTTCTTCTTAATATAAAACATAGTTTTATTTCAAACTGTTTTAAACACTGTTTTAAACACGTGTTTTAAAACAACTTGTTTTAATCATGCCAACCCTGCTGCCAATAAAAACTCACTCGCAGTGCCTTCAGTTATTCCGTGATTATGGCGCCATGAAACTGTGCTGAAATATTGGAAAAATCGAATCATGGTAAATATCCCGTTATATGACTTTTGATAGTTTCAAAAGTTTAAACTAGGTAACTACCTAATTAAAAACTTGCTGCGCCCCGCGGCTTCGCCCGCGTGGAAATCTATGAGTCAAATGTTTTATAAATCTTCCTGTTGAATCACTCTATGTATTAAAAAACCGCATCAAAATCCGTTGCATAGTTTTAAAGATCTAATCATACATAGGGACAGACAGACAGCGGGAAGCAGCTTTGTTGTATACTATGTAGTGATACATAACCCATTTTTCCCCAAGTTCTGAGAAATGCCTAGATACATTGTAGATTGTCAACTCGAGTGTACCTATTATTAGTCGTGATCCAGGTGTGCTAGAAGTGTACCTATAAGTAGTGGTAGGTACATCTAACCCTGAATCTGACCCTTTTGGCGGGTAGCCATCCATTGTGGTGTTCGGCGTGATTTCTACTAAAGTGCTGTAACTTTTGTAGAAAAATAAAGAGCAAAGTTTTAATGTGAAAATTTCATTCACACTAATATTATAAATGCGAAAGTATGGATGTTTGTTACTTCTTCACTTTTGTACTGAACGGATTAGGATGAAATTTTGCATAGATGTACCTTTAAGCCTGGAATCAAACATATGCTGTTTTTTATCTCATAAAACAACTCCCATGGGATAGTTATATATATATATATATATATTATACACAACAGACGCGGGAAAAAAGGACTATTACCTTACCAACATTTTTGTTACTATTTCGAGGTTCCTTTCTTACCTTACCTTAACGCTAATTGGTATAATTATTAAAAGAGTATTGCCAGACAATCAATAGTTTTAACTACAATTGGCAACTACTTCTGTTGGAACTTTTGAAACTATCATGGTTATTAATACTAAAGTCATTTAAAACGGGATATTTACCATGATTTGATTTTTGAGTTATCCAATATTTCGGCACAGTTGCATGCGCCATGATCACGGAGTAACTATAATATTGGATAATAAAAGAAATATCCCGTTTTAAATGACTTTAGTACTTCTGTTGGGTTTTTTTTTATTATTTACGTTGGAATATAATACAAATTGAAAAACGTACATTATCTATTAAATATAATTATTTTTTTAGTAAATAGGAAGGCGCATGTCTGCTCTAGTGGATAGCGGCCCATGGGCATAGTGCTGCGAATATATCGATAAAATATATCGATGATTGACCTAAAACCAAGTGTGAAGTGACTACCTTAATGTTTTGTTTTGACATATAATTTCGTGTTAACTGCCGATTTAATAAACGGCTACTTAAAAGTGGTCGTATATCTATTTGCTACTCGTATATAATCTGTCGTTCCCGCTATTTTCATATTAAATGTATCTTTTCTCTTGCCAATAGCAAAATGTTTGGACAAGTATACCATAAAGTTTTCAGTGGGTAGTTTTGTTTAATAGCAATTTCTGTTTGTGCCCCTCTGTCTAGATGCTGTCAGATACAACATAGGCTACTACGAAACTCATCACGTGAATATGTATTTAAATATATATATATATAATACATTATAAATGGGAAAGTTTGGATGGATGTATGTTACCTACTACTTCACGCCAAAACTACTGAACAGATCGGGCTGAAATTTTACAAACGGTTAGAAATAGGCCTGGAACAAAACATAGACATACTTTTAATCCCATAAATCAGTTCCCATGGGATAGAAGTAAGTTTAAAACGTCTTCATAGAAACAAAGCGCGCGAAGCCACGGGCATAAACTAGTGGATTAATATAGGCAGGTATTTTAGATATCCAGTAATGTTATTTAGCTAAAGGTTTTTTCATATCAGACTTTATGTATAAGTCTTAATTATGTCATCGAAGGTACCTAAAACAATCATCAAACTTGCAAAATAATCTGAAAATAATAAAATATGCTTAATACTAACTTACGGATTAGTCACATCAAAATATTTTATGGATAAATGTTGGTCAGATAGTATGATTTAATACACGGAAATAAATCGTTCTATGTATTTAACCTAACGATTAATAAAGATAAAGATTTTTATTTAGATTTTTATTTTGACGACCCATGTGGCGCGGTGGGCGAAGGTCCGCCTGCGACGCAGGAGGTTGTGGGTTCGATTCCCACCTCGGAACAAATGTGTGTACGATCTGCAGATATTTGATCCGGGTGTTCTGGTCGTTTTCTATGTATAATAAAAATATCTATCTATGTAATGTTTTGTATTATGTATATCAGTTATCTAGTACCCATAACACAAGCTCTGCTTACCATGGGGCTAGATAATGCTGTGTGAATTGTCCAGAATTTTTTTTTTTTTATTTGCCAAACTCATGCATGTGTTACGTAAGGTAACAGGTACATACAGCATGGTGATCCACATTTCGTGGATCACCATGCTTCACCGTTAGTCGGTATGCAAAGATATTTGAGAGTAATATAAAACTAATATTAGTAAATAAGGGATTAGATAATACTATCAAATCTAAATTTAAAAAAAAACATGGTGACGGGCGATGGCATTAACATTCCGCCATATATTTTTAGATAAATAGAACAAAGGAATAATAAATCACTCTGATTTGAGGACAGCATGCGTATTTATTGCGTATTCACACGCAATACATTCGGGTTGCGTTGGTAATCTTAAAAATAATATACTATTTTAATATGAATCTCAGCTATGCTGGAAGATAAACCTGTTTTTATCTTAACACTTTGACTGCTGAAATCACACGGTATGTGTTTTCTACAAGTGACTAATATGCGTAAATCCACACTAGCGCAGCGGCTGAGAAAATACAGATAGATCTGTGTGCCTCAGCACAGCCGTAATATTTTTCGAACGAAACGCATGTGCGGCGCAACACAACCGCTGTGTAGAGCGGCAGCACGAATTTTTTAGGTTAAAAAAAAGATCGCAGTCGTCGAAAAAAAATCGCAGTCAAAGTGTTAATATAATTCAATCCTACACTGTTTTTGCGTAGTGGTAGGATTTCAGGTACATATCGACACATACTAATTATGTATGTGTCGAAATTGAGACCTAGAGACCGAAACATATTTTGTTTTATTTTAATGCGTCCTGTACACGTTGAGCCAATACGATGGGCAAACACTGTTTGCGGAGCGCGCCAAGATCCTTTGATGTGTGCACGAAAAACCGACACTAATCGGTTTGCGAGCCAATGTTGGCCGCCAACTACCAACATGCGCCAAATAGATCTCTACACGTTTGCCCAACGCATTGGCCCAACGTGTACAGGACGTAGTTATATTAGGGCTTAATATTTTCACACTACATCAGCCTTAGCCATAAGGCTAGATAATAAGTGGAGCTTGTGTTAAGATAACTAGTATATTCTTTGTTTTGTGTTAGATATATTAAATGCTAAACATCCATTCAAATGAGACAAAATAAAGCACTTAGTAAAACCCTGGCAATTGTGAATTTTCGTCATGGTTTTAGAGGCACTTAAAGCAACATGACCATAATACCATGTGACCTACATTTATGAAGCAGATCGATAACGATCGATCGATAGTAAATCACTGTCAACATTTAATCGATTATTATTGCTCTCATCAGTAGTGATGTACCTATGTGCCAAATGTTGTCTCTTAATGACGCCTCATGGTTTTATTGTTTAAAAAAAAAAAAAAAAAAAACATTATTTGCTTTCTTATAAAAATATCAAACTATTAGTAAGTTAGTTATAAAAAAGAGAGAAAGAAACATATTTTTTAGCTACAACCTGACACAGCTAGACAAGATCTTAAAACTATACAAAAGTAACATTAGACAGGTAAAAAAAAAAATTTTAAAAAAAAATTTAGAAACAAGAAACTTATAGTATAGGGTACAATTGTGTGGGCTGACTAACGCAAAAGTTAACACTTTGACTGCGGTTTTTTTTCGATGACTGCGATCATTTTTTTTACCTAAAAAATTCGTGCTGCCGCTCTTCACAGAGGTTGTGTTGCGCCGCACATGCGTTTCGTTCGAAAAATATTACAGCTCTGCTGAGTCACAAAGATCTGTATTTTCTCTCAGCCGCTGCGCTAGTGTGGATTTACGCATATTAGTCACTTGTAGAAAACTCATACCGTGCGTTTTCAGCACTCTAAGTGTTAACAAACTGTCTAGCGGATGTATTGTAACTATAAATTAGGAACCAGCTCAGGATAAATACTACGGGTCCTAGTAGGAAAAATACACATAGTGCTGATTTTTTTTTCCGCCGATTCCTACAATCAGTAGCAGGTACCGCACAATCACAGAATAATATACAACAAATTATACAATAATTAATTGGAAAGTATGTACAAAGCGTTTCCACAAAATAACTGAAAATAAAATTAGGGTATTATCTCCAAGACCACTGTTTGACCAACCAAATTAGTCCAGTCGAGATTTCACTAAATTTTGTTTATACTGCTTACCACAAGACTAAGAGACTAGTCGGTTACTTGACCTTGAGGCGCAAAAGGAAGCGAGTTCCTGTACTGAGTCGAAGCTTGCGGGTCCCGTCGAGTTGGTAAATTTAAATAATATCCCATATATATATGCGCATTATGTGAGCTATATGGGATCTTGTAGGTTTGGAATTGGAATTTGTTAACATAATATGTGCGTGTATTACTACATACACCATTTTGCCAGAACATCCCATCGGAAAATCCATTTAATACTAGTGTTGGCTCGAGTCCTGTAGATACCGTTAAACATCGATTTATATTCCAATTTCGTTTTATTTTGTATACCAATTGTGAAATTTTGCACACGTGAGCTGGTTTCTAAGATGATGATAAAGCTAAACGTATCGATTTAAATTCAACAAAGAACGACACATAAATGTTAATAGGTGTTAATTCACTCAAAAAAAAAAAAACCCGAAAGTAATACCAAATGCCAAATTTTAAGACTTGTAGCTGTCTACTACGTATATGTCAAAGATGAGGTTGTATTTCCCGTATTTTTGTTTACTCGAACAATTATGGGTTTTTTTACATTCGACTGGCGGCGTAACGTAATATGCGTGACATCAAATGTCACGTTTATGTTATAAAATAATCACGGTTCTCGGCTTATGCTACGGTAATTTTATTTGGCATGGCACGAACTCATCGTGTAGTTAACTTGCTGCAACATCATAGAAAGCTAAGAAATCAAAAAGATTCAAAGCATCAATCCAATAACAAAAAAAAAACCGTAGATGATTGGAGGCAGAACACAATTATTATCTGCCTAATCAGATGCTGCCACCTCCTTGAAATGGGACCAGTCATATTCTCCTGTAAGTAGTATAGGTAAGTCATTTAGATAGAGAATGGGATAAGAATAACAAGCTTCATATTTAATTTAATCATATTTGATAGTATATAGTCCCGCTATACTGTTCCCAATCCCAAACCACTTTTCCCCAAGTTCTGAGCTCGCTCTCTACACGACTTCATTTATTTTCGATTCATTCTTAATTTATAATTATTAGTAGGTATACCAAAATCTTCACAAACGTATACTACCACGTATAACGTTGGTGGGCACTTAAAGGATTCCACGTAAATAACAATGCACCGATTTACCTTCGATGACAGAACTCAGGGGTCTGGCGTCATCCTATGATAAGTCAGAATGACGTAATGGATTACTGTGCTAAGTTATTTAAATTCTAAAATGATAATTATACAACACGAGCCAAATCTTGTTTTATGTAAATAATATGACACAGAGGTTGTGAATTGTGTTCAAAAATCTACAATGTGGTGACTAATACAGTAAGAAGGTGAGGTACCAATTTTAAATAAAATAAAAGAAGTGTGTGTAACGGTGCATTTACTTACCTAACTAAGTAGATAAATAAAAGTAATATTAATAAATAAAAGCAATAAAAATTCATCTCAAAATCATCGATAGAGTAATGACCTTCATCGGTACGTCACTAATCGTGCATGAGTGACAGGTGCCATTTTGTTTTGCATTATTAACGAGCACTTTTATTTTAAAAATAGAACTGTCGATGCATCCAGCCAGGGCCAGACTTAGGACTAGGTAATATTGGTGGTAGAGAGTTCATGAATTACACTTTGATTGAAAATGTTGTAGTCATTAGCAGTGGCGGTCACTGTAAGAATCAACCTTTTCAACTCAGCCTAATTGCTATCCTAAGAGCCGACTAATGTAACCTGAGGGACAGGCTAGAGGAAGGGTAGCTTCCTTCTGTATATTTTTTATACTACTGCGATCACCAATTCTCCTTGTTCTCCAAGTGTGGTAATTATGGCAAACCTCCCTTGTTTTGGGGAGGTATGTTCAACAGTAGATTTAAGTGTGTTGATGAGGCACAAAAACTTATATTACATCTAAATAATAAATCAAATTTTAAATCTCATGAAAAACACTTATTTAAAAAAAAAATTAAGTAGGTAATTACGCGCTACATAACGCTTCCTCTGCTGAGCTTTGCAACACTGTCCTACATCACCGTGTGCTTCGGTGGTAGTCAAAGCGTTAATAAGTATTTAACTTCTACGTATTGCAACAATGACTCTTAAAAAATATTATTGTGCGTTATTTTAGATAATAATGTGTATGTTCCCACACATGGCAATGTTTATTTTTGTAGCAAGTGAAGCAGTTTCCGAAAATGGCGGATTATGTATATTATTTGACAATTTAGCCTATTCACTTTAGCATGACATCATTTCCTCGGTAAAAATAACATCCATGTTTTTGTGTTTACTTTAATCCGTTTAAAATATTATTTGGTGACGGCGATTCTGAGTAGGTGTCTACCAAAACCGGAATACCTGAGTACGTAGCTGAGGTAGAGTCGCCAACAAAATAATGAAACATGAAAATAGGAATTTTCTAGTGTATTTATTTTATTTTTTAATTTAGGGAAAAGTTACTGATAGAAATTAACAAATTAAGGAACATTTAATACATTAAAATGACATATACCTACTTACGCTGAGGGCTATTTATAAAGTTTCTACTGGTACTTCGATCACCAATAGATCTGGTGATAGCTAAATAAATATATATTATGTTTCAGTAGTAATCAACGATTAAATTTAAGAACATAGTAACAAATAAAATAAATAAATAATGCTGGACAATTCACACAGCATTATCTAGCCCCATGGTAAGCAGAGCTTGTGTTATGGGTGCTAGATAACTGATATACATAATACAATATATTACATAGATAGATATCTTTTTTTTTATTATACATAGAAAACGACCAGAACACCCGGAACAAAAATCTGCAGATCGTACACACAATTGTTCCGAGGCGGGAATCGAACCCGCAACCTCCTGTGTCGCAGGCGGACCTTCGCCCACCGCGCCACATCGGTCGTCAACAAAAAAAAAATTAATAGAATTAAAAAAACGATATCTATATTGAAATACACATTGCACACATCAAAAATTAAATTAAGTCGCCGTAATAAAGTGCTGAGAGATTTCGTAGCAGTTTATTACAGCAATCAATCATTCGCAAACTAAAGTATATGTATGAATAGATGGATGGATGGATGGATGGATGGATAGTGGTTTGTTAATTCTTTACGCCTAACCTAGTGTATAACTCGAACCTGCATCTATGAAATTTCTCATAGATCAACAACAACAACGCAAAAAGCTCAACAACAACAAGCTATGCTTATCTTGGGGATGATGCTGTGTAGATTGACCAGCTTAAATAGGTCTAGACCTCAAACTCATTGGCTACTTTGTTTGTAGGTATATCCTATGAATCAGTTATAATGAGATAGAAATAGAACGTGCGAAGACGCGGGCAGAAACTGGTTACTAATAAATCAAGGAGGCAAGATGACGTCAATAGTAATTGAATCGACATACAGATGAACATCATCAAAATCAATTCATTCGGTCTAGCCTTGATGGTAATGGTAACACTGACGAGATGTGCTCGAATGTCAGGAGTGCACGTTATCAACATGATTCAATATTATCCAACCACTTCTTAAATTTATTTATTTATTCACAAACATACCTCTATTTTGACGGGTACACCCAATGCAATAGAGTACCATTTTTTAAATTTAATATTTAAATTAGAAATCATTATATAAAATTGTTTAATTAATAAAACATGAATTAAATGGACACATTTATCAAACTAAAAAGTAAAACAGCCAAAAATATTCCCTCCCGTGAAAAATTACAATCTATCCATCGACACCCCTCTATCCAACAACCCCGAAGAATATGTTCGGCCAAACGGGCAGAGAGATGTTTCCTCGACTATGGTTTGCAGCGGAAAAGAGGTCCGCTTTATTTAAGTGTGTCTTCTACACACGAGGGTTTACTTTCCTTTAATAATATTACAAAAAAACAACACAAAAAAATTGTCACGATTTGTTAACATAATTGTTGAAGAATGACGACCGATGTGGCGCGGTGGGCAAAGGCCCGCCGGTTCGATTCCCGCCTCGGAACAATTGTGTGCACGATCTGTAGATATTTGTTCCGGGTGTTCTGGTCGTTTTCTATGTATAATAAAAAATATCTATCTATGTAATGTATTGTATTATGTATAACAGTTATCTAGTACCCATAACACAAGCTTCTGCTTAGCTTGGGGCTAGATAATGCTGTGTGAATTGTCCAGCATTATTTATTTAATTATTATAGATTTTTACATCTTTTCCGTTTTTCCTTTGTATGGAATACTTATGTATCTTCGCCTGGAATCCTGTTCTTAGTTTCTGGGCTCCGTTGAAATTAAAAATAAATAATAAATTCCAAATTGTGTCATTTTCAGACGTTATCATAGCTAACACTTTTGAAACTACCATGGTTATTAACACTAAAGTCATTTAAAACGGCATATTTACTTTTTGATTTTTGAGTTATCAATAAGATCAAATCATGGTAAATATCCCGTTTTGAATGACTTTAAAGTAAAGTAAAAGTAAAAAGATTTTTATTATGTCAGAACAGAACAGAGACTCTTATAAACTAAACTTAGATTAACAGACGACAGAGACTGACAAAACTCGGTCTCCACTCAGCATGTGCTATGGTAGAGCAGATCGTACCATAGCGCTGGTCTTCCGTGGAGACCGTGGTGCGCAAGATGGCCTAATATAGTGAGGAACCAAACTTTAGTATTATCATAGTTATGGTGAAATTATTAATTGAGTGGAATTAGTAATAAATAAATAATGCTGGACAATCCACACAGCATTATCTAGCCCCATGGTAAGCAGAGCTTGTGTTATGGGTACTAGATAACTGATATACATAATACAATACACTACATAAATAGATATTTTTAATATTATACATAGAAAACGACCAGAACACCCGGAACAAATATCGGCAGATCGTACACACAATTGTTCCGAGGCGGGAATCGAACCCGCAACCTCCTGCGTCGCAGGCGGACCTTCGCCCACCGCGCCACATCGGTCGTCAAAATTTTTACCTCATTAGTACCTGTCGTTTGTAAGTAAAAGATCCTATCGGCTACTACCTTTACAAATTAAGCTCTATTAAAGTTTTAGTAGCAATAAAATAACGTGCTTATATTTAATTTATTGATAAAAATCAAGTCTGACGGCAAAACTAAGTTATTAGCATAATTAGCAAGGATTATATCACCTTAACTGTAATTAGAAGCCAAAATCACGATTTTAAGTCATAAATTATAATTTACTACTTTACGATTAACAGCTGGACTTATTCCTTTTCCGTAAAGAATATTTAAAGCTATAATAATTTTTTTTTTTAATAAATAATAAAAGTAAAGTAAAGTAAAAAAATTATTTATTGACAAAATAGACAGTGAAGCAGGCAATATGGGTCCATAGGCCCCTGAACTATTAAAAAACTGTGTTTCAGGAACCAAGAAAATATTATGCGTTTTATACAAAAAAACACTTAAAAATAGTTAGACCAGACTGAAATGAATAATAATAATTAAAGAACTTTATTTGTACCATTATTTAACTAAATGAAAAGTTTTTATTTCTTTAAGCTTACAAATAAGCATTTAGACAGGTCATATTTTATACTATTCATTATTATCAATAAAAATTATTTTATATTTATAAAAAAATACAAATTTTATTTTATTTTTATTTTTATTTATTGTAATAAGTTTACAAAGCAGTTTACAATCACATTTATGCATTAAATAATAGAGTTACAGTAGTGAACCAAATTGTAGACCTAGATGTAAACATAACAAGTTTAGAAAAGTGTTGCAAACATAGCCAAAACAATTTCCGCATAACTAAATGTTTTTATTGAAGTTAAAGTTTAAGTTTTAGTTAAAGTTTCTATTATATATACCTAAACAATACATAGTATATTATTTAGAAATAACACACACTTGGTCAATTCACGAAAGGAATTTAATTTTGTTTATAGTCATTGTCTAGGAAACAAACAATAAACGAACCAACCAACGAACATTCATTAACAAAGGGCGAACTAACCTTGTACATAAATCCCCTCTAACGCGCAGCATCCGCACGCTGAATCTGATTGCCGAGAGAATAGATCTTTTCTCCTGTTCCCAGAGCGAGTTCCAAAAAGCTGCATTGTTTATTTTATGTAATCGTTAGTTGTGTAAATCCGTATTATCACAGTTAGACTGAAATTTTTATTTTTTAATATCGATAATATTCTTATTTAATGAAATTATATTGTATATGGAAATGGATATGATTTGTGATTTTTAATTTATGATTTTGTAATGTAAACTTAAAGTAAGGTTGACTCTATGATTTTTGTGTTGTTTTTCTGTATTATAAAATTATTTCTAACTAGCTGCGCCCCGCGGCTTCGCCCGCGTTGACATATAAATATTTTCTCACCGTTTAAACCTTCCCTGGACTAAGACAAACATTTTGAAATCAAAATCAGCAAAATCGGCCCAGCTGTTCTCGAGTTTTAGCTAGACTAACGAACAGCAATTGATTTTTATATATAAGATTTTAATATTAAATTTAAATATGTACTCTATTGCATTGGGTGTTCCCGTAAAAATAGAGGTACGTTTGTAAATAAAAAATAAATAAATAAAACTGTACTAAAAATGAAAATGAAAATCAAAAGGCAGCCAATGCAAAACGAAATATTGACTTTTGGTGAAATTTCAGTTTGTTGTAGATGGTAGTTATAAGGGAAATTAAAGTATTTTCTTCTAAGCGATAAGACCGCCCATTATACCGTTCGCATGCAATGTCTTTTTTGTAATGATTTGCATATTATGGTGAACAATAAAAAAAAATGTATTGTCAGAACAGAGACTTTTATAAATTAAACTTAAATTACCAGAAGACAGAAACTGACAAAATCGGTCTCCACTCTGCATGTGCTACGGTAGAGCAGATCGTACCATAGCGCTGGTCTTCCGTTGAGTTTTATTTTTAGAATTTAATTGACTTCACTTCTATGTTCAGCGTCTTTTGTTGCTGACTCTACTAATCTCATTCTGTCATTGCTGCACTGTGGTCACCGAACAATACGAAAACCACAGTAACTCGTTCACCAGAAGGTCAACTCTAGACATTTACATCGCATTGTTGCGGTATTACTTTACTGACTGCTAATGCATTTCAATCTAGATTAGTTAGGTATTTGCCTACCTACCTATCTATTTAGGTACTAATGACATCACTAATTGAACGGAACAGGACCCTAGCACGAATAAGATGTCGAATGTTTATGCGTCCGATTCGAGAGCGTAAGGAGGAAGGGCTGTATTCAACTGTATATGTTTTTTATGTATGTTCGTTGATTTCGACCACGACTCTGTAATCGTAGTGTAGGACGCCCTCCGACCAGGTGAGATGACGACCTGCGAAAGACTACAGGTAGATGCTGGATGCGGCAAGCTGAAGACAGGGCGCTATGGCGCTCATTGGGGAGGCCTATGTCCAGCAGTGGACTGCTATAGGCTGATGATGATGATGATGTTATTCAATAATGAACCCTCTAATCTCTAAAATTTAATTTCTCCGGATCTACTTATAATTTTTATAAAAAATTAAGGTTTGGCTTTTATAATTAGTAATCGCAGTATAAATAAATAAATAAATAAAAATAAATAATAAAATAATGCTGGACAATTCACACAGCATTATCTAGCCCCATGGTAAGCAGAGCTTGTGTTATGGGTAATAGATAACTGATATACATAATACTATATGTATATTACATAGATAGATATTTTTTATTATACATAGAAAACGACCAGAACACCCGGAACAAATATCTGCAGTTCGTACACACAATTGTTCCGAGGCGGGAATCGAACCCGCAACCTCCTGCGTCGCAGGCGGACCTTCGCCCACCGCGCCACATCAGTATGGGATCGCAGTTCGTGGTCAGTGGTGGATGTTTTTTTTGTAGCGGGCGTTGCTACCCGTTATCCGGTTGATATCCCTAATTCGCCTCCTTCGACACCCGCGGGAACAGTCGGGGTGGTCGAAATTTCAAGTCGGCACCACGCGCACGGCTTTTTCAAATTCAACTTATCGCGTTCAAATCTCGGTTTCCTATTCTATGCCATGCATGAACACGGCAACAATCAGCATGTCAACTAAAATATAGGTTTAGGAATTGTTGTAGGCAACGATACGATGGAGAGATTCGTGATTGCGGAACCCACTGAAAGCAACAATATACAGGGCCGGGCTAATTTCGGCTAAATGGCCTAAATTGGCTTGACAGGTTCAAGATAATTCAGGCTGAAATGTTTAACGGGTTCTGGGTAGACTCACGGGATAGTGACACTTGAGGTCAGCTTTATTATCGGCTTTGTTATGGTAAATACTTAGGTACTTATGAACATATTTTGGGAACTGAAAATTAAAAGTAAAAACAAATCTTACTTAAAATATCGATATGAGGGTAGATCGGTATGTCTGCCCATAAAAACTCGCAGTGCCTTCAGTTACTCCGATCATGGCGCATGCAACTGTGCCGAAATATTGGATAATTCAAAAATCAAACCATGGTAAATATCCCGTTTTAAATGACTTTAGTGTGATAGTTTCAAAAGTTTTATCGTTGTACTTCTTAGTTGTACTACTGTAACGGAGGGTATGTATTATATTATCTGTGACGGAGGCATATCATCAACTTACGTTTTGGAATGTATATTATTCTATAAGTAAAGTCTGAAAGAATGAATGGATAAATAAATAAATACATATCATACCGAATACCGGGAACCAAAGTTATCGTCATAGCTCTATGAATTAGCAAGCTAAAGTGGCAGTGGGCCGGCCATATTTCGCGAAGAACCGACGTCCGCTGGGGCAAACGTGTTCTTACAATACAATACAATAACTCTTTATTGCACACCAAATACATAAAAGATACACAAGACAGGAAAAGAAAAACAAATACAAAATATGCTGTACAATGGGCGGCCTTATCGCTAAGAGCGATCTCTGCCAGGCAACCTTTGGATGGACATGAAGTGCTTGAACAAGTATAGACGGTGGCGTGTATACTTGTTCAAGCACATTGTATGTGTTCTTGTGTGTGACTTGGTAAACGTGTGTAAGTCGCTGTCCAATCAGATGGGACAGGACCAGTGAAAGACTGCAGGTAGATGCTGGATGCGTCAAGCTGAAGATAGAATGCTATGGCGCTCATTAGGGATGGCCTATGGACAGGACATAGGCCGTCCCTAATGAACGCCTAATAAGTCCCTAATAAATAATAAATAAATAAAAAGTATTTATTTCAAGCATTTACACTCATATTAGAAAATAAACAAGATAATCTTAAAAACTAAAAGGATTGCTGGTGGCGGTGGCGCTCACAACAGTGCCTGGTGTACGGGCAGTCCACCCTCCCAGCTATTATTGCGAGAACGGTATTGGAGCTGGCCCGCAACCTGCGCACCAGGGAGGCGGTGCGCTTGCGCATGGTGGTATGAAAACAGTCGACTCGCGCCGCCGCAAACATCCCTGAAGCGCTGCAGTAGCGGGGCAGCCCCAAGACCGCTAATGGTCATCATCAATTAATTCTTGTTTTGGCAATACCTAGGTAGGTACGTGGCATTATATTGTATTTAATTTCTTTTGCATTGTATACCTACCTAGTTGTGAGGAGTGGACAAATATTAATAAAACAGCTTTGAGTTAGCAGAGACAAAACAATATCAAACAATAAATTCTAAAACAAAGGTATCATAACACCATAAGCGGAACGTAGGCATCATCTTATATCAAGACTACTATCGTATCTAATTGACGATCTAAGGCCATATGACACCATAGCCGCCATGTCTGTCAGTATGGCCTTTATCCGTGATTTAAAGCAAGGTTTCCACCAATACAAAAAAATAAAGATATAAATAGAAAAACTGGAAAAAATTAATACGCTGCACGCTGCTTACTCTAAGATTTCGATCCGATGGACACACAGCTTTGTCAATGGTTTTCGATGTCTCCGGTTTTTGTAAACACAGGTATGAACTAAGGATGGTTAAAAGGGTGGGCACTGTCGCAAATTCTTAAGTTAACCTTAAACTTAAAATAAAATTTTAAGTCTACCTTAAGAACATCGTAAGCCATAATCGAGAATACAATAATATATTGAATTATGTTATCTAGTACCCAGAACACAATCTCTGCTTGGCATGTACTCGACGTATAACTTGGTGTTATGAATAAATGTATTGTATTGTGAACGCAATTTTTTTTTCACATCATTCCTTTACTGAGGCTATGTTACAGGTTAATTTCCCGCTGAAATATATTTTTTGGGATATTATTTCATAAATGATATTGGTAATCTTGGTAAAGATCGCGTTTGAAATGATTTTAGTGGAATAACCATGACAATTTCAACAGTCTAACACGTTTCTTGTTACAGCACCTGTGTAATCGACCCCTACTCAAGCAACAGCCGCTGGCAATGCCCCGACGTCCAGTGCATCATCAGCTCAGAGGTCCTCGACGGCGTACGTCGTGACTACCCCCGCGCAAGATGGATAGCCGAGAACTACACGCAGTGGCAAGGCAAGAAGCTGAAGGATGGACTCCTTTATAAACTTGGTAAGGATCATTACTCTGTAAGACGACGGAGGTGGCGTGGTGGGTGACGGTCCGCCTGTAATGCAGGAGGTTGCGGGTTCGATGCCCGCCTTGGGACATTTTTTTTACGATCTGCAAATATTTTTCCCAGGTGTTCTGGGTATTTTCTATAAATATAATTTAAAAAAATACTTTCATATGTACATTGAATTATGTTATCTAGTACCCATAACACAATCTCTGCTTGGCATGGGCTAGCTAGATGACGCCGATCAAAATAGTATTTAAATACTATCTAATTACACTAGTTTACACGGTTTTCATACCCCAGCTGAAAGTTGTTATTTTATTATTTATTGAGGTAGAATTATCCAGAAAACATAATAAAAAAAATCTGTCACGTCTGGTTTAAGAAATATTTATTAACTTAACTGAAATACATAATTTTGGTATAAATACTAAAAAAAAAAAAAAAATGGCTAATATTTAGCTTCTTTTTATAGTTATTTGAATCAGTTTCTCTTATAATGGACCAACAGTAATACCCTAACATGTTTTCATCCCAAAATCCCTGATGTCGTTCTTCAAAAACCTTTAAATCTCGGTGAAAACGTTCCCCTTGTTCGTCACTCATACTTCCTAAGTTTTAAGTTCTATTGTTGTAAGCGGGAACCAAGAAGCTCTGCTGTATGTAGGTCTAGATAATTTTAAATCTCTTATAAGATCATTTAATTGAGCTTGGTAAATTAAATGTGGAGTGTTTTCTTGAAGTGAGAACCCGTCAGAATCACTAGAAATCGATTTGAATTTAACATCACTTTCATTGTCATCTAGTGTATTTTAGCACTCGAATTACCGGGTCAAACTGGATGTGGTCTTTGAGATCTTTTGAATGTAATATGGGCTTAGTAACAGACGGAACGTCGGCATATATAATACTTGCCTTATTTTTTTTTATTGTCTTCGTAACACAAAAGTAGCAATCATTTTCATGATTACTAGGTTCTCTCCATAGCATTGATGAATCAATTGGAAGGTAAAGGTTTTCTCCTGATGACCACTGGAGTAAGACAATTCTACATCTTTCGCAAAACACATATGGCACCCACTTTTTATCCTGATTTGCAACAGGAAATCCAAAATAATGAAATATGCACTTTTTAACGAATCAACAATTGGGTCTTCTCTTTTTTGATAATATAAACTGTCCACAAACATAACAAAAATGATCAGAATTTTGTTTACACTTTCTACTCGACATTTTAAATCAATCCGAAACAAGATAATTGTCGTTTGAAGCGGGCTTATAAACAATAAAATCTGGTCACTACGTTAGGTAGTTCAAAAAAACATTTGACTGCAGGAAGAAATTGTGACGTGATAGAATATTTCTGCTAACACTTTTAGGTTTAAGGAAGGTAGATTAACATATTTATATACATTTATTTTGGGGTATTAAAAAAAAGTTCAATTTTGTAAACTAGTGTTATTATTGCTTACGTGTCCTGTCTTCAATCTATGGCAAAAGTTTATTATAAGCCCCCTTAGTGTCTTGAGTCCATCTCTGCTTTGGTCGTAATGTCAAAACAGTCCAAAGCAATAAATCAAACCAAAACAAACAAACAATAAATTAAAGTTACGACTATATCTCCATGTTGAAACTATTGCCCTTAAGGTTAACCATAAAAGACCTTAGTACAGTTGCATGCAAAATACTAAAGGATTATTTTTTTAGTACAGTTCTATGGAAAAATTGATTGATTCCCTTAATTCTTTTTTTGATCACTCGAAAGAAGCGGAGAAAGAAACAGCTTCCGTATAAATAGGTATTCATATTTCTAACTGTACTAAAACGTTTCTGTTGCAAATTGCAAATTAAATGTCGTATTCGTGATATGAATAAAATTGTCTTTTGTGAACTGGTGGATTATTTATTAGGATAATAAGGTCGATTATTGCGAAGCAAATGAATTTTAATAAGAAAATTTGCATTCACTTAAATTTTTATCGGGATATATTTAATGATTATGACTAAAATGGATTTAAAACGGAGCTGCGCTAGTTTTTTTTTGCAAAACTAATAAAAACTTTATTTAAAATCAGTATAATAAATTTTATAAATTACATTTGTTTACATTATTTTTCGTTTATTTGGTCCAAAATCTCCAACGAAATATAATATTTGATAAATAATTAGCTTAACTTGATTACTCGACCTTACATAGAGGAAAAAATACATAAATAATATACATACATAATAATAACTAAAAGTTTTCTTTCGTTTTGTATCAAATAGCCAAATACAACAAGTAAATTCTATATGAAGATAAAATCTAGCACAGAACATACCGTTCTGTGCTAGATTTTATCTTCATTTTATCTTCGGATTAGGTACCCACTACAGGCAATAGTGAAAGTTTAAGATGGTAGATAATTCTAGACTGGACAAAGTTTATCCATGAACTTAGTGTACCTAGGTTATACACCGTCACTTTCTTTTTCACTGGTTCCTTTTGTACTATTTGATTCGTTCTAAATCGAAACTTGAATTGCGCATTGATATGACCTTTAAAGAGATTTGTACGCGCAAGGCCGGTTTGATTTGAATATTTCAATATTGAATTGGCCAATTTCAATATTGAAAAACGTTTTTATTTTTCTTTCTGACTGTACTGCGTTCTATTTTCAAAATGCCAGTTCTCAGCTGATAGACCGTAGAGCTTTGGTAGAGATGGTCTACTAATAAAGGGTGCACTTTTCTGACAGGTGTGGTTTGTTGACTCACTTATTATTATTACAGCATGAGAGATGACGCCATTCTCGATCCTTATAAACCTTAAAACTACATACTATAAAACAAAGTCGCTTCCCGCTGTCTGTGGTCTGTATGCTTAGATCTTTAAAACTACGCAACGGATTTTGATGCGGTTTTTTTTATTGATAGAGTGATTCAAGAGAAAGGTTTATAAACCACTAGCTGTGCCCTCCGGTTTCACCCGCGTGCTGATAGATATTTTGGATAATATACAGTATATCTTTATGAATTGTATGTGTTATTCTGATATGTAAGCTATATTATAGTGAAGTTTCATCAAAATCCATTGAGTAGTTTTTGCGTGAAACAGCAACAAAGTGAAAGTTTGTGAGGATGTCCTCACAAACTTTCACGTTTATAATATTAGTAGGATTTGACTCGAAGCTTTCCAAGCGGGCGAAGCCGCGGGGCTCAGCTAGTTATAAAATAAAGTCTGAATTCAAACCTTTTTTCAGGAACATTCCCCCTAAGCCCAGCGACACAACACATGGGTCCCATTCGTTACGACCGAGAAGTCAAAGAAAGAGAGTTTGACTCACGCAGAGCTTGGCCGCAATACATCTCGCCTATCATCGACCAGGGATGGTGCGGCTCTGATTGGGCAGTGGCGTTGGCTGCCGTCGCTTCTGACAGGTAAGGTTTTGAAAATGGAAGCTGCTATGACTATTTTCGATTCTATCCAATCAAAACTCCGCCCAATCTTATATTTACATGGAGGTCGAATACACTGTTGCGGGAACTTTTTGAAAATGGAAGCTGCTATGACTATTTTCGATTCTATCCAATCAAAACTCCGTTCACTTTTATATGACAAGGAGGTTCAATACATTGTAGCGGGAACTTAAAGGCACTATTTAAATTTGAAAGCTGATTTTATATCATTCACTCAGTCGACGTCTAAGGTACCAAACTCTATGAGATATGGTGAGATAAACTGAAAAGGTATACCAAATTGTTTTTAACAAGTGAGAGGACTAACTAACGCATGGAGACCCAACCAACAATAAGGAGGCCGAATATTGAAGGGACATTAAAATAGAGGAAGCTTGATAAATCTTAGGTAGGTGTTGTTCTCTTTGAGTGTCGTTCTCAAACCCCTCCAGATGATCACAAATTTGACCTATCTCTAGATCTAATAAAGATCTAGGTTACTCTAATAGTCGTGGTCCAGATAACTAAATATATTATGGGGGTAAGTGCCCAGTCTAATAAAAGCTAATAGCGACGACAACATTTGCTACACAATATGTGTGTACAAAATAGGTATACATAAATGTAGGTATGTGTAATGTAAACTATATTTTACATCGGCAAAAGCTTTTAATTTCCATGTTGGTATTATACATATAACTTCCATTGTTTCAATTGATTTTCAATTACCCATTCAGAATTTATTAATAACATCCTGTAAGTAATCAAAAATTCTTCGAAAGCGTCTGTACAATTTCAAACTTCGAATTCCATTCAAACAACAAACTACTCAGACTTATTTTTAACACGCGCCTACCTGGCTCCTCAGAATGCCTGAGTTTGTTCTAAAAATAACTGTCGAGGGCACTTTGAAACCTGAGATTTCTTTTGTTTTGGCAGGCTGCCACAGACCCTTAGTCTGTAGATGGGGGGCTCTAAGCCTTTTTACACGAGGTCACTAGTTTTTACTTCCGAGATCATATGAACACTCGTCAGAAACCCGCTAAAACGAAACTACATAGCACAGTTTTCGTTTGTTTTTAATCAATCAATTAATACGTTTATTCAGACACCAATAAAGTTATACATAAACATTTTTAAAGTGCCCATATTCGAGCCAGCATTATATAAAAAAATAAAATACAAATTAAAAAGTTCAAGACCTCTTTCTTTTCATACATCGCCTAGTAGAAACCTACTTTCTTAGAAGGTCTTATTGTCTTGTATTTTTCATAATGTACACTGTATCCGTTTTCGGCCGGTTGGGGTTCTACAACACGAAATTTCGTGTTTCGTTTCGGCCTTTCTAATACACCGAATTAGAGTACCAATTTGCACAAAAAGTACGAAACGAAACAATCGATTGCGTATTTTTTATAATTCATGCCGTATTTTCAATTCTTTTTACTGAGTCAGTTCCTATTCTAAGTTAGGTACTTGCTCGTCAGTGACCAGCCTTAGAAAAGGGGGAAGGGTGGAAATGTAAGGGGGTTTCAAAGATGCATTGTTGACTGAAGACCCTTGTCTTCTTAGTGGGAGGTAGATATTCTTGGACGAAATCCAAGGAGGTCTAACTTACAATAGTAGAAACTTTTTAGAAGCGGACTTTTTAGTGGGCGCATTAATCTCCGCGGAGGTTGACGTGATTCGAAATTTCAAAATGATTTATCTTTTGTTTTAGTCGCGTGATTTATATCTGCTCCCATCTTGATTTATTGTTTGAGTCAACTAACTTGAACCAAAACTCATGACCTAGATTATAATGACCTAGGCTTTTACGTGGGCGGATAGATGCATGTAGTTAGGTAGGTAGGTGTATTTGCGATGGCTTTAAGGCCAAGGTTACCTAGGTAATTCAGCCAAATTAGATGTGAAATATTTGAAAACAATCAATACTTAGGGGGGAAAAAAATTTTCACATGCTGTGTTTAGAAATAATTGTTAGCATTATCTATTGAAGTGCATGTTTATCTCAAATTGACAAAGAATGTAAATGGCGTAAAAAAATACACAGGGACGAGCATCTCGTCCCTGCACGACAACGTTAATTTTAGATTACGAACTTAACAATGCACGCACATATTGTTTACAAACATTTTACATATAATTTGGCTAGGGTATAGATACATAGGTTCCCACCAAGTTATTGATAAAATCATCATAATGTTATGGATACCCCGGAAGTATGATTTTAAAACATGATTCATTAAGGTACACCACACCATACCAGTCCGGTCCGTGCAACGTTTCGATTGCAGTTATTTGGAATAGTGGGTGTTATGCCATTTCTGGTTCCAAGGTTTTGGTTTGCTTCCGGTTGCGTAGCTGGGAGTCTGTGCAGATAATAATATGGTAAATTATTTATTTTATTATTTATTAACAAACATGTACCTACATCTGTCCTAACGGGCATACACAATGCAATAGAGTACCTTACCTACCTACCTTTTTATATTAATATTAAGGGTCCGGCGACCCTCGCTTGCAAAAATCGCTCCGAATATCGCTGTCCCTGTTTAACCCTTGCGCCGCGCCACATGCGTGCGCGATAACAATATTAGTTGTTCAAAATTTGGTTTGTTCCGTAATACCAAAAATTATGACTGAAAACTTTTTGTTTTCTCCACAAAGTATTGTTATTCTGTAACTAGACAATATAAGCTATGTTCCTTAATAAATAAAACGTAAGATATTGATGTTTTTAATACGAAACAAATAGCAAGAAAACTTGTCCATTTTCGTATAAAAATGTGCAAAATGCGATTGGCTTTCATTTAATTTTTGGTAAGTATTTTGAAAAAAATAAAACGATTTAGGAACCTAGATAAATACTATTCAAATACAAATAATACAATATTATGGTGGAAATATGTTTGAATTGGAAATCATTTTGGTATTACGTTTGTATGAAGAATTCGTCCCTCCGGAGGCCTCTTAAAATTAGATAAATTGACGTTAATAACACTATGCCTGTAACCAGACTGCAAACACATCAATCTAACACAGCATTAATGCGAAAAAGTGTTGTTAGTATGGCTCCTAAAATTTTTAATAAGCTACCTAAACAGTTGAAAGAGCTAAATGGTGTAACTCTTTAGAAAGAAATTAAAAATCTTGTTAATTTGTAAATGTTACTATAATATTGACGATTTTTTTAATGATAAATTTTAATTCATGTTAAACTAGTGCATGTCATTCTCTCAACTCTCAAATATCTTTGCATACCGACTAACGGTCTAGCATGTTGAACCACGAAAATGTTGCTATTACCTGTAACCTGACAAACACATGTCTTTGGCAATTAAAACATCTTTATCCTTATCTTTATCAGGTACCAAATTCCACTAAATTCATGCTTCATCATAGCAATATAAGAAGGTATCGTCAGAAACGGACACATTTCATCTTTGATGTAAGAAACTACAGAAGGCCCTCTATATCTGTAAATCTCTTATTGGCCGTAAGTTAGATTCATCATCATCATCATCAGCCTATAGCAGTCCACTGCTGGACATAGGCCTCCCCCAATGAGCGCCATAGCGCCCTGTCTTCAGCTTGCCGCATCCAGCATCTACCTGCAGTCTTTCGCAGGTCGTCATCCCACCTGGTCGGAGGGCGTCCTACACTACGTTTACCGAGTCGTGGTCTCCACTCAAGAACACGTTTGCCCCATTGGCCGTCGGTTCTTCGCGAGATATGGCCGGCCCACTGCCACTTCAGCTTGCTAATTCTTTGAGCTATGTCGATAACCTTGGTTCTCTGTCGGATGTATTCGTTACGAATCCTATCCTTCAGAGAAACTCCGAGCATAGCTCTTTCCATAGCTCGCTGAGCGACTTTGAACTGGTGGACCAGCCCTATCGTGAGTGTCCACGTCTCAGCTCCGTAGGTCATAATAGAACTGTCGATACAACTAATAAATACCAAGTAAAATATATTTTCCAACAGATTCGCGATCCAATCCAACGGCGCTGAGAGCATGGTCCTGAGCCCGCAGAGCATCCTCTCCTGCAATGATAAGGGGCAGCGAGGCTGCGACGGCGGACACATCGACATCGCTTGGAACCACGCCAGACTCTTTGGGTAAGTGGCCCGCTAGAGTACAGTCTAGGAGTCTTTATATCCAGAAATAGCTGCGCCCTAGAAATCTATGTTTCAAATAGTTTATAAACCTTCCTCTTGAATCACTCTGTCTATTTTAAAAAACCGCATCTAAAACAGTTGCGTAGTTTTAAAGATCTAAGCATACTAGACAGACAGCGGTAAGGGACTTTGTTTTATACTATGTTATTGTAGTGAAAATTTGACTTTCTTATTTGACGTGCTTATTTTGTAAGCCTAAAGATATAATAGTAGATTGTTTTACAAGGGACTAAACCATCCCATTATATACGAGGTTGTTATACTCCCGAGCGTAGCGAGGGAGGATGACAAGACCGAGTTATAATAGGTGGTTTTGGCCCGAGTAAAACACTCTACTTTTCACTTCTCTTGCTCAAAAAGTGTATCATAATAGTGTAGCTTACGTAAAAGTTTGTGATTTGGAATGAAGAAAATTCTAGAGATTTAGCGCCAATACCATCTTTTTTTTAAATCTCTATCCTATAACCCGCAACGAAACAGTTCGCATTCTACCGTGAAGGGAAGAATCAACCTTCATAAAACATCACGAAGACGGTTCTATTTAAAAAAAAAAAGATTGACGGAGCACCAAGAAGTCGAGTTTTTATGTAAGAGAACGAATGCTTTGTACGGGCTGATGATTTTAGACAAAAATTAAAAAGAAAAAATAATTTTTAGCCCGAGGTATTAAACTCGAGTTTTAGGCCCGCTAAGCTACACTATTATGATACACTTTTTGAGCAAGAGAAGTGAAAAGGATTTTGAATTGAGTGGCTCGCTAGAGTACCAACAATCTCGGAGTCTTTATATCCAGAATGAGTTTATTCTGGAAAGGTTCTAGGTAACATATTATTACAAAAATAACACAAAATTTAATAAGCCCTATAAAAATGCATTGTAGCTTAGAAATGTGGGCTTTGAGGGTGCAATAATTACATCGAGGAATGGTGGTATACACAAGATGTCATAATTTTAACCGAAACTACGTTTAAACGGCGCATTCTACATATACTTTGAAATAAATTAGAACTAGTTGGTACCTAAAGTAGGTATGTTTTGTATTTTGTACTTCAGCAGCAAATAAATGAATGTCTATGTCTATTTGCAATTGAAACGATTGAGCTAACTGCAGACTGTTGCAAGCAATTTACAGATAGCTTAACTAGTCTGATCCATATCAGTACCAGTCGAAAGCGACCCCAAGATGCTGGCTAGTTGGTACCTAATGTAGGTATGTTTTGTATTTTGTACTTCAGCAGCAAATAAATGAATGTCTATGTCTATTTGCAATTGAAACGATTGAGCTAACTGCAGACTGTTGCAAGCAATTTACAGACAGCTTAACTAGTCTGATCCATATCAGTACCAGTCGAAAGCGACCCCAAGATGCTGGCTGCATTGAAATACTTGAAAACTCGTGCGGTTAAAACATCCAGAAACTTGATATGATGCGTCCATATCAAGCATTCATAACAAGCTTTCTGTAACTAGATAGAAATAAGAAGAGATTCTTGACGCGGTCGGATTATCAGTTACAAACCTGTAAGGCCGGCCCGCCGTTTTTTTTTAATTCCGGCAATGTTATTTCTCTTTTTTTTATATGTAGCGTGTACTTTTTGGGTGAACAAAAGGCGGGAAACTCGCGTCATCGTCAATGCACGCTTCCCAGTATAAATAAAATTAATAAGTTTTCACTTTCCTATTATTCTACTTTTGTTTATTTGTATCATATATTTTTCACTTTGTTTTCACCGAATTGTCGTCCGTGACTTCATCTAGTAATTAAGGTCTTTGGCTGAAAAACAGCGCTGAATATAATAATGTTCAGCACACGCTGAGCCAACCCCTATTTCGGCGCAGGGTCATGGAAGTAGTCTTATTTTATTCTTAATATCACCTATTTGTGTCGTCTACCCCCATGATAAACTTCTTTGTTTGTTTATTCTATGCCTGTATTTGGTACCTGTGTCTAATATAAATGTTTTTTCTATTCTATTCTACTTCTATCGGCAGGCCCCAAAGACTACCCCGCATGTTTTTTTCAGTTGGCTTTTATATTTACAATATTCTTGTTTTTCCTCTTGCAGCCTAGTAAGCGAGCTATGCCTCCCGTACGAAGCCAAGCCAACGCGCTGCCGGTTCACCGCAAATAGCCAACTGCCAGAGGATTGTGGCCACCAGGACGGAGAGAGGAAGTCACGGTACCGAATGGGACCTGCAGGCAGGCTCACGAAGGAGAAGGATATTATGCATGATATCAAGGAATCAGGACCTGTTTTCGGTGAGTTAAACGTTTGGGAACTATTTGGTCATATTTGGTATTTGGTGGTGCTTTTTTCTAGGGTTTTCTAATCATATTTCGTTCATTTAACCCTGAAAATAAAGTAAAAGTAAAAAATCATTTATTTCTTTAGGCTTACAAAATAAGCACTTAGACAAGTCATATTTATATATAAATTATTTTCAAATAAAATTATTTTACTGTTCACTTCAATGTTTTGTCCACTAGTGGAAGAAATAGATGTTGGTACCTATTTTTTAATTATCATTTTGTACTCTTCATACAGAAATCTTCAAACTGCTTTATGCCGCTTTGTATTTGTCGAGGGCGCTATGGCGCTTACAGGGCGCTATGGCGCTCATTGGGGGAGGCCTATGTCCAGCAGTGGACTGATATAGGCTGATGATGATGTATTTGTCGCGCAAAACTAAACCTATAAACAGTTCAGCCCGTTTTTTCAAAGAATCAAATTATTTATGTCCGTTCTTTTGAAATCTCATCGAAGGAATTAACATTTTTTTTTTTTATCATGTGTATGCAACTAAGTAGGTAAATCAATTTAGTGTATGTCATGATTTTATGATCTGATCAAATTTTCATAAAAACCAGGACGCTAAGCGCTCATTATGGGCATTGGGAGGCATATGTCCAGCTGTGGACTATCATCGCTGATGTTGTCCAAGGTTGAAATTAAACCTTCACTATGAATGGTGTGACCAGCTTGCAGACTTTATTTATTAATTTGAAGACAAGACTGCACTAATGGAGTCTACAGATTAGATTCAACTTTATTTCTTAAGTATTCTAAGTAAGTCCTACTAATATTATAAACGAGAAAGTTTGTAGGTATGTATGGATGCTTGTTACTCTTTGATCCAAAAACGATTGAACGAAACCAGAATTAAACTAGTTAATTAATCAATTTAGAATTAAATAAATAAATAAAATAAAATAATGCGGGACAATTCATACAGCATTATCTAGGCCCATGGTAAGCAGAGCTTGTGTTATGGGTACTAGATAACTGATATACATAATACCATACATTACATACATAGATATTTTTATTATATATAGAAAACGACCAGAACACCCGGAACAATTATCTGCAGATCGTACACACAATTGTTCCGAGGCGGGAATCGAACCCGCGACCTCCTGCGTCGCAGGCGGACCTTCGCCCACCGCGCCACATCGGTCGTCAAAGAATTAAACCACCTTTACCATGTTTGACGCAATAGGTATATTTGAATTTGAACGGAACGGGCTGAAATTTTGCATGCAGGTAGCCCGGAATAAAACATAGGATACTTTTTATCCCATATTATCAGGTCCCATGGGATAGAATTAACCTTAAAACGTTTCCATAAAAACAACGCGTGTGGAGCCGCAGGCAGACACTAGTATTTACATAATTTCAAATCAACTAGCAAACGAAAATGAATATGAATCACCGCTAGGTATTTGACACCGCTAATAGCGGTCATTCCTATTCATTCTGTAGGTAGGTCCTTATTTACATATCTAGATATTTCTCTCTTTCTAGGTATGTTTATTAGTATTAATCTAGGTACAGGCAGCTTCGAAAGTAGATACCTATGTGGGTACTGAATCAAAAAAATATTAAGAATGAACTGAGAGATATACCTACCCTCACACTGTTTCGGAGAAAGATAAAAGCCACTTTGGAAGCTAAATGCTAATTAATAAATACATTAAATGAACTGAAAATGAATGACTGACACATTTTTTAGATTTAAGCAAATGACATAGCTTTTCTTAAATTTATTAATTATTATATTCGATTTATTTACTAAGTATGTACAAATTTAAATTAAGTGACAATTATTGAAACCAGATTTTGCACGCCACAAAGGTAGAAATACATTGTGTCTTATTTAAACATACACCACCTATGTACCCTATTTACATGTATTTGATGCAATAAATATTTACTTTACTTTATCAAATCAAATCAAATCAAATCGTTTATTTGCAAGAATACAAAATTATACAATGTCAGATCTGATAACTAATTTAGTAAATGTATTCAGGCTGCATGCAGGCGTGCAAATGTTATGCGAGTCATATTATTATAATTATATATTAAATTAATTATATTAGTCATTATAAGTAACAATTTAAATCTCTACATATTCGTTCACAGTATAAAAACATTTTTCAAGTAGCCATCCTCTTAACTTTTTCCTAAATATATTTCCATTTAATTCTTGACTTTAGAATAGATAGATAGATAGAAAATTATTTTATTGCACACTTACAAAATAAAACAAACAAGACAGAATAAAATACAAAACATGTGACAATTTGGCGGTCTTATCGCTCAAGAGCGATCTCTACCAGACAACCGTGGATGGATAGGATCGTTGGATTGTACATGGGGATCTGTGTGCATTATATTAATTTATAAAATATTGCATGAAAATACGTTCCTACTTAAAATAAATAAAATAAATATAAATACATATATATTATAATTATATACCTACTTATATAAATACATACTCTTAATTTTATAAAGGGAAACAAGGGTGTGGTCAGTGACATAGGGACAAATAGTGTTCCTTTAGCATACTCTTGAATATTGGTAGTGACTTTGCACGCCTTACTGTGACTGGTAATGTGTTCCAAAGTTGTACAGCACGGGCGGTAAATGAGTTGTTGTAGAAGGAAGTAGAGTGGACTGGAACATGAAGCATGAGTGTTTCAGAAGAGCGGAGAGAAAGAGCGTGAGAATGGTGGAGAAAAGTAAAACGTTCCTGGAGATAAGGGGGTGCAGAAGAGAAAAATAAACTATTATAGAGAAGAGACAGGATGTGACTTTACTTTAATGACATTTTAAAAGGCTAAACCAAGCGTTCACATATTGTACATTTTCTTTTGGTAGGTACCTACATAGGTAGTCGTAACATTTTAAGCCATGGCGGCCATTTAAAATTGGAAGGGAGGAAAGATAGGATTCGTAACGAAATCATCCGTTAGAACCAAATTTATGTTAGCCCAAAGAAAAGCTGAAGTAGCAGTGGGCCGGCCATATGTCGCGAAGAACTTACAACCGTTGGGGAAACTTGTTTTTAAGTGGAGACCGCGACTCTGCAAACTTATTGTAGGACGCTCTCTGACCAGGTGGGATGACGATATGCGAAAGACCGCAAGCAGATGCTGGATGCGGCAAGCTGAAGACAGGGCAAAATGGCACTCATTAGGGGAGGCCTATGTCCAGCAGTGGACTATTATAGATAGGTTGATGACGATTAAATACTAATCCCTCCCACAATAGGGATCATTGTCTATACAAGAGCGGAAAATAACTTAAAATCATTTCATAATTGATGGAGAAATCGACGAACATACTTTATACTACTACCGAACATAGAATCTCCTTTATCCGAAGACGATTAAAAACACCTAAGTCTGAACTGAACTTATATTTTTGATGCCAACTGTACCTACCAACTTATACCAACATTCCGACGTAGAAACATCATCATGGTCTAATTAGGTTAGAACTAATCTTATCTACTAACTGCCTAATGTTGCCCTTGACAGACAAACAGAGAACCAGGTCATACGCAAGGTGAAGTGCTCTTGAGAACTCTTATTTGAAGATGTGTTAAAGAATTAGCTGACACTGGATCTCGAGAAGCACGTTATCATCATCATTATTATCAGCCTATAGGAGTCCACAGCTGGACATAGGCCTCCCCCTAGCCTGGGGATAGTTAGGTAATGCTGTGTGAATTGTGCAGCATTATTTCTTTATTATTTCATCTTCATCAACTAATGAGCGCCACCGCGCCCTGTCTTCAGCTTGCTGCATCCAGCATCTACCTGCAGTCTTTCGCAGGTCGTCATCCCACCTGGTCGGAGGGCGTCCTACACTATGTTTACCGAGGCTAGCACGTATATATGGGTTTAGATTCAAAGATATTTTATGTCAACACTTGAGAACACTTATATGAAGAGGTGTTAAAGAATTAGCTGACACTGGGTCTCGAGCAGCGCGTATATGGGTTTAGATTCCAAGATATTTTAAGTCAACAATTTTGAACTCTTATTTGAAGAGGTGTTGGACTTGGGTGATATAGTGAGTTAAGGGGTCTCGAACTCTCTAGAGCACGTCCTATGGGCTTAGTTTCTAAGATATTTTATGAACAAAGACATTTATAAATAAAAAAAACTAGACAAGGGGTCTAATAAATAAAACTGATAGGCAATACTAGAAAATAATAAGAACCTCTTCAGTTTTGTATTGTATTGAAATTCTTAATTAGATAAAGGTACCTACTTTGGTTTAACCTAAAAGCAATATGAACTAAAAACAGAAACATCAACAACTCACAAGTTCAGAGAAAACCGTTCTAATTGAGTTCGAAATGGACGAGTAACGATTGAAATGAAGAATATAATTTTGCAAAATTAGAAACTGTTTCTTTTTACGTTCCGTTTCTGCAATTAATGCTCCGATGATAGCAGATTCGTAAAATATTTACCTATCGCTAACATTTCTTTGATTTCCTAGCCGTTTGTTTACGATAAAATTGTAGGATTCCAAATAACAAATGAAGAGGTGTTATACGATTTGTTTATAATGTACTTAAGTGAGTTTAAATTCCAGTAGAACGTTACTCCAGCAGATTACTCCTTACTCCAGCATATTTGCGCTTTATTCCAACAAATTTATTTATTTCGTTACGAATTTACAACAAGCACTTGTATTTACGTGTATATAACATACTATAGTTTGACCGAAACCGCTGTACCGCGCCTGAGGTATGTGAGCGGCGAGACGGGGGGGGGGAATATTGGCCGCTCCGATCCATCAGTCAACGCGTACAACTCGTTTTTCCTCGCTCCCCACCTCGCCGCACTTTCCTAAGGAGCGGTACAGCGGTTTCGGTCAAACTATAGGTCTTTGTGGAACTCTATTCATTCTAGAAGATACTTTTCTACTCGGTAACGCACACGAAGGTGCATAAATGTGACAGTCGGTGTATAAACTAAAATGAGGGAAACTACAACGCCCTATTTTATCGAAGGAAAATGTGTTTAAAAAAATCTATATCATATTATTTATCCATCTTTAAACATTTTTATGTTTTTAAACTCTTTACGGGTTCTAAACGACCTACCATGTATTTCTGAAATTGTATTTGTAACCAATTGAGGTGTTAAGATTTTTATACTGTTATTAGGAGGCACTTTGATTTATTAACTAAGTTTAAGAGGCAATAGTTTTTATCACTGTTTTATCATATATTTTTTATTCTGTCGTTAAAATACTTTCAACAACCTGTCTAACTCCCATTTCACCTTTCCAGCCATAATGACGGTCTACCAAGACTTCTTCCACTACCGCAGCGGTATCTACAAGCACACCAGACACGGAGACAACCAGCAACAAGGACTGCACAGCGTGAGGATCGTGGGGTGGGGAGAGGAGTACGGTGGTCAGAAGTTCTGGGTAAGTTGAATAGAAAAAGAAAATAATTATTTGTTTTTCATATAAAATAATACAAATTAGGAACTAATAAAAATAATTCAAATGCGAGAACACAAAAAGGCTACCGGCTCAGCATTAAATGCTAGATTGACACGGGTGCCAAATGCCAATGCAGCGCTGGTTTACAGCGGCGCCAGAGTACTGAGTGCAGCACAACACAAATCACCAATAACAACAATTTAACACGCAAAACAAAAAAAAACAAATTAAAACACAAATAACAACAATTTAACAAAAAAATCAGTTTATAAAAACCAATAACAACAATTTAACACGCAAAACAAAAATAACAAATTTGTGTGCCGCTGAAAACCAGCGCTGCATTGGCATTTGGCACCCGTGTCAATCTAACTTACCTAAGTTAAAACAGAGCAGCTTATAAAATAGGTGAATAATAATAATAACACTAAGTAATCATATGTAGTATATAAGCTCAGGTCATGGAGTTTTTGGTAGGATTAAAATCCGCCTGGCTGCGCCAAGCATTCTGGTGCAGGTGCAGGCTGTTGAATGGCGGTGATTACTGGGTAAGTCGACCGACCATGTCTAGAAGAATTGACACCCGTTGGGGTAAATACATATGTTCTTGAGTTTAGTCTGTGACTCGGTGAGCGTAATGTAGGTAGCCCTGTTGACAGGTCGGATTGACGATACCCAAAAGACAGCAGGTAGATGCTAGATGCGGATGAAGTCAGGGCGCTATGGCTAATGACGTCCATGATTTTCAAGGAGTTTTAGTATCTAGCTACGGGCTGCCCATAGTTATTTTTGAGTAGGCTGTATTGATACATTTTGGGTGACGATTTGTCTTCCTAGATAGACATTAACACTAAGTCTTATGTTTCAGATCGTCGCTAACAGCTGGGGCAGGGAATGGGGCGAAAACGGCTACTTCCGCATAGCGAGGGGATCAAACGAGAGCGGGATCGAGTCCTTCGTCGTCACTTCCACGCCCGAAGTGATTTCCGCTTGGAAAAGGAAATAACCGTCGGAGTTTCTAATCAGGCCTCTCTGTGTGACCACGAAGGTTGTAAAGACGAATCGAGGCCTGGTGTACCTAAACAGCACTAGAGATTTTGGGTGAACAGTGATTTACAGTACAGATTTGTATAATTTAACTATTTACATGTATTTGTCGCTAAAACCCGTGAATAGCTAAATTATAGTGTATTTTGAACACGTCAGTTGAAAATCTAAATGTCCATGTGGTGAATATGCAGAAAAATGCGAAAAAATCTTTTTTCATAGTGTAGTACGGACGGCATTTTTTGCGAACCATTCGCCATTCTATACATAGATTTATCACAAATCAGTGACTATGATTTATCAATTATACGTGGTCGATTAATACCGTCATGAGTAGAAATACTAAAATATATATAATATAAAAATAGTGCCATGAATTTCTAGTGACAATTCATAAATAATCTTAAAAATCTTAGCTATAGTTTGACCGAAACCGCTGTACCGCGCCTGAGGTATGCGAACGGCGAGACGGGGGGGAAATATCGGCCGCTTCGATCCATTAGTCTGCGGTCAACGCGTGCTCTTGCTCTTTTTTCCTCGCCCCCCACCTTACCGCACTTTCCTAAGGAGCGGTACAGCGGTTTCGGTCAAACTATAGTACTATAACTAATCAACAACCACGAATTAGAATTAACCAATGAAAAACCAATTATAACATCACGAAAACGCTTTATTTATAGAAAACTCAGTATCAACATTTATTGTACAGTATTTTAACTAAACTGCCATTAACTTATAATCTCTAAGCTGACTACATATGCTGACATTTAAGACTTTAACAGCCCTATAACATTGGCGATTGGCGCACGATTTTAATGCATTCACAGCCCAGCATTGGCAGTTGGACCCAGAGACGTCGACCGACGACGCCCCGCTCTTACACGGACCCTGACAAAGACATCTGTGTCTTGGGCGATGTAAGTGTTAAAGCAAGGCGAGCTCGCGGCGTGCGTACTGCATTTTTAACACTGGCGTCGTCGATGGGTCGCTGCGAAATCGCCATATAAATCGCTCGTAAAACGCCAGTGTCATAAGGCTCTACCAGTTCATTTGTCGAACGTATTTGAACTGTTATTTGACAAGCACTTGAACATATGTAGAACATTTCTTCGTCATAGCCACTTCTGATATATAGAAAAATATCTGAAGGGGCGAGCTTTTCTTAGGCTGATTTTAGTGTCACGCTGACCATCGGCACTGAGAGCTCGGCGCGTAGGAATCTGTATGGACGCTATAGAAATCTTTTAGAATAACGCCGACCGTTCAGCGCTGACAGTACGCGCGTCCTACGCGCCGCTCGTCAGCGTCGCTGAGCGGTCGGCGCCCACCAGCGCCCGCGCGCTTCAGTCTTCAGTGAGAGTTGTAGTGTTTCATTGATCGCACGCGCCGCCGTTTGCGTTCAATTATGTCGAGTCGCGATATAGACACCGGGCGTGTGATCGACGAAGTCTAAAACGACCCGCGCTGATCGTCGCTGACGAGCTACACGCTGAGCAGTCAGTGCTGATGATAAGCTTGACACTAAAATCAGCCTTATAATAGGACTTGAATAATATAATCAATCAGCGGTGTCTTTGGACTTATAAAATAGTAACCACTAGTCTTAGATCCAATTATAATAAAAATAAGTAACAAAATAACTATCTCAATAAAATGTATACTTAGTTTAGAATTTAAACATTTTTTATATTATTATATATACCTACTTAGTATTAATTTGTTTTTTATAAATATTTAAAGCATTTAGGTTTAAATAAAAATGCATAGATTTAACCAAATGGTATGTTTAACCTGCGTACATAAAGAATGGGATTGAGAAAACGTTACCTTATCTCTTAGATAGATAGATAGACAATACTTTTATTTCACACTTAAAAATAGAAGAAACAAGATATGTGACAATTTGGCGGTCTTATCGCTCAAGAGCGATCTCTACCAGACAACCTTAATGTATAAAAATCTTATGTGCTATCATGAGACGGGCACTGGCAGAATTTCGTCAATCCAGACGCAGAGCCATCTAGGAAGAAGTTGAAGTATCTCTAATGCTGTCCCGCTCATTTCGAACCGGATCTGACGTCATTCTTAATCCCATTCTATAAGTACACAGGTTATACAATAAAGTACAAAAAAAACTAAAAACACAGTAACAACTAAAGTACAGTAACATATAAAGGAATGCACATAATATTAACGCTAGTTTTTTTACCCTCTTATATACATAAATCCATGTCCTTACATAGATTACAACCTCTGTGGTGTAGTGGGCGAAGGTTCACCTGCGACGCAGGAGGTTGCTGGTTCGATACCTATTCGATGTGGGAAAAATGTTTTTACGATATGTGGATATTGGTTTCGGCTGTTTTCTATGTATGTATAATATAAAAAAATTAAGTATATCAATTATCTAGTAACTTATATAAATGACATAAGCTGTACTTAGCTGGCGGCTTAATTTTTTTTAATAACTTCTCTAAACTTTGACCCATAGCTTCATCATCATCAACAGTCCACAGCTGGACATAGGCCTCCCTCAATGACCCATAGCTTAGTTGTTCGCTTTCTTGTCAGAATCAAATAAAAAATCACTAAACAGTGTTTCATCTCAATCGAACAAGTTTTTAAAATCTAAAAACTTGTCCGATTGAGATGAAACACTGTTTAGTGAACGTCAAAGTTTCGGGAAAGTGTAACAGGTTAAATATTGGATAATGTGAAATTCAGATACTTAACCCGTGCTAAGGTACAATTAAGATATTTTATAGTACACATACTTTCTCAAAGCAGTAACATAGTATTTATTTTACAGTACTTAAGTACACAATAGTTTATTGAATGTATTTTAGTAAATAAAGTTTTAAATAAACACTGTTTTTTATTTCTTAACATTATCTTTTTTTATTGCTAAATATTAATCATTATTCCTTAGGTAAAAAAATTAAGTAAAATACCATATTCTCAAAAAAAAAAAAAGTTTGTTTGTTCAATTTATATACCCAATAATATATAATATTTGGTGCCTCTAATGACTCATACAGTCTGGCTATCGAATGTAGAGGCCGGATATATGTATATGCAATATTTTAAATAATAACGCTGGCAGAATCTAGTAAATTTTTTTTTTTTTTATGTAGTATAAAAAATACAAGGCGCTCAATTGGGTCGGGTCAGCGCCTTAACCAGATAAATTAAAAATATTTTTAAACCTATGTGATGTGAACACATAATTATTGATATTATCACTACATAGTATAATAACAAAGTAGCTTCCCGCTGTCTGTCTGTCCCTATGTATGCTTAGATCTTTAAAACTACGCAACGGATCTTGATACGGTTTTTTAAATAGGTAGAGTGATTCAAGAGGAATGTTTATAAACCATTTGACACATAGATTTAAGTTTTTTTATTTTAGTTGATATTAAATCTTACTAGCGACTCGCCCCGGCTTCGCACGGGTGCAATGTAGATGCAATGTAGGTGCAATGTAGACCAAAGGTGCAATGTAGACCAATATGGGGCAGAGTGTGGTGTGATTATTAAATCATATAAGTTTTCCTCTTGAATCACTCTATTGCTGAAAACTGCATTAAAATCCGTAGTATAAAAGATCTAAGCGAGCAGACAATCCTACTAATATTATAAAAGCTGCGCCCCGCGGTTTCACCCGCGTGGTGATAGATATTTTGGATAATTATAGAATATATCTTTATAAATTGTAGCCTATGTGTTATTCTGATGTATAAGCTATATTAATGTAAAGTTTCATTAAGTAGTTTTTACGTGAAAGAGTAGCAAACATCCATCCATCCATACTTACAAACTTTCGCGTTTATAATATTAGTAGGATCTTTATGAACATTCTATTATCACCTGGGAACATGGGGCAAGGTACATTAATTATCCTCTCTCTCTCTATAACCTCAATAATTCAACATACCTAAAGAATTGACAATTCGTTACCTGTACTAGCTTTTTTTAGCAAGCTGAAGTGGCAGTGGGCCGATCATATCTCTGTTCTTGAGTGGAGACCACGACTCGGTAAACGTAGTATAGGAAACCCTCCGACCAGGTGGGATGACGACCTGCGAAGGACTGCAGGTAGATGCTAGATGCGGCAAGCTGAAGACAGGGCGCTATGGCGCTCATTGGCGGAGGCCTATGTCCAGCAGTGGACTGCTATAGGCTGATGATGATGATGATGATGATGATGATGACTAGCTTTTTTGAGAGAGATTGACAGATTTATTTTGAGCTCTAAGTTTCGCTGCCTTTTCCACATTAGCTGCTCTGGCCTGGAATAATATAAAAAAGGGCATTAACATACATGGACAGTCACATAGACAGAACAAAGGTTAAGGTTTATGTTATCATAATCAAATACAAAACGTATATCGTTGAAGGAAACGTAACCGACGCTGTACACTCGACGCAGTAACGCATCATCCGTTGAGTGTCAAAGGTTAAATATTTTATTATAATATTTAATTTTTTTATTAATATAATAAAAAATAAAAATGAAATGAATTTATTTGCTAAAAGACGTATCTGTGTCAGAACATAATAAACTTAATCTTAAATGTAAACTAAACGTGTCGGTAATCATGTAAGTCCAGTAACAAAATGGCTTTGCCTCAGCATGAGTTGGATGACTATAGTTTGACCGATACCGCTGTACCGCGCCTGAGGTATGCGAGCGGCGAGACGGGGGGGAAATATCGACTGCTCCGATCCGTCAGTCTGCCGTTAACGCGTACTCTTGCTCTATTCCTCGCCCCCCACCTCGCCGCACTTTCCTAAGGAGCGGTACAGCGGTTTGGGTCAAACTATAGCTTGCTAGCAACCAACGCTGGTCTTCCGGCAAAGCAGCTTGTTGGCGTTACGTACATACTACCGCTATACAAACAATCAAAAACTTTTACACACACACAACACACACTAACACCACACCACACACACTACACACATAATATCTCTTTTTTTATTTCTTTAAAGAAACATCCCTATTTATTTTGTTTGCGGAGGAAGGCGCTGACTCCGCTACACAGTTTTAACTTTTGCGGCAGTCAGCCCACAATTGTACCCTATACTTTAAGTCTCTTGTTTCGAATAAAGATTTTTGTATTTTTTGTATACAAACAATCAAAAACGCAGTAATATAAATAAAATCAACAAGAATACAAATAAAAATAGAATGTGAAAAATAAAAAATAATATGTTAAGTACTGACTACTGACTAATACACTATGCATTTTTTGTCAGATATGAACCGACCCATACAATCATTTGAGATTGTGCTCAAATAAAGGAAGTCAAAAAACTGTTTCTTACAGATAAAGACTGGACCCTCTTGTGTAAGTTCATCATGTTATTGGACATGTTCGCCAATCTCTCTCTGTTTGTAGCTATGTCTGCCATCTGAAATATAAATGAGAATAAATAAATAAATAATGCTGGACAATTCACACAGCATTATCTAGCCCAATGGTAAGCAGAGCTTGTGTTATGGGTATTGATAACTGATATACATAATACAATACATTACATAGATAGATATTTTTTATTATACATAGAAAACGACTATAAATGCAGGACATTTTCACAAAACTTCATCTGGCTTTAACACGTTGAACGCCGACGGAAATTCTGCGATTTTCTGTTTGGGCCATGGGGGGCACCATTTGGGCGACATTAGAATGCCCCGTTCAGGCCATGGGGGACACCATGTGACCGCGAGCTAGTGTTGACTTCAAACCCTTCTGCCAGGCCAAACGGAGATGCTAACTTAGCTTTTTCAATACAATGGGACCCCCGCGGCCCTGTAGACTAATATGTTCTGAATTATGTATATTGATGAAAATCATGTTTTCCGGTTCGGCCCTCAGGGCTAATGTACTGTCGGCCAAATGGTGACCCCCATGGCGTTCAACGTGTTAAAGTTAGCAGAGATTGTGTTATGGGTATTGATAACTGATATACATAATACAATACATTACATAGATAGATATTTTTTATTATACATAGAAAACGACTATAAATGCGGGACATATTCACAAAACTTCATCTGGCTTTAAAGTTAGCAGAGATTGTGTTATGTGTATTAAGCTATAATAATATGGTATCAATACCATATTATTATATCTTAAAATCCCCTGCCACCTCTGTCTGTCTGAATTTGCTACTCCCTAACTCTAATACAAAGTATATTTACCACTAAAGTGACAAACTAGTGTACTGAAAAACAAAAACACTGTGATATAGCCATATCAGCTGTCTGATGCTAGAAAGATAGACAATACTTTAATTAAACACTTAAATATAAAACAAACAAGATAAATAGATACAAAATTGTGACAATTTAGAGGTCCACTCAAGAGCGATCTCTACCGGACAACAGGATAAGATCATTGGATTGAAGATCTGTGACTTAAAATAGACGAGACTTAAAATAGGCAAATAACCATGTATTAGACATATAAGAGATGAACATGCTAGTGGTTTCTTTTCACTTCTTCCACTAGTGGACAAAAAATTGAAGTGAACAGTAAAATAATTTTATTTGATAATAATTTATATTTAAAATATGACTTGTCTAAGTGCTTATTTTGTAAGCCTAAAGAAATAAATGATTTTTTACTTTTACTTTTACTTTTTGTGTGCATTATTATGTAGCTTGAAATTTATATGAAATTTAACTGCTGCTTGTCTATAATTAAATAATAATAATAATATAATTTTTTCATAGGCTTTCTAAAGCCATGCAAAACAATAAGTAGCAGTGGACCCCGCACTAGGATAGGTTTGTCTCAGGTAAACTATGACATTAACCAAATAAACTTGATAACAGATTTTCATACAGTTTCACTGATGGTAATTGGTTAATAATTTTTTATGGTTTTGCATTTTCAAATATGATGATGATTATCAAATATTAAAGTTCATTAGTCTACAAATGTTCTTAAATTTGTCCAATATTATACAATGCTAGAATTTCACATGTTTTAGTATACATTGTTTATGCTTTACCAGTGCATCTAAGTCAGCATCATTCTGCAGGTCATCTAGTTTCCTCCGTTCTGATGTGATCATACCCTGCACTGCTTCTTGCTTTTCCCTGAAAGATTACACAATTCTATATTTATTTCTATTTATTGAACTCGATCCGGTGTGATGACGACCCGACCGACTGCAGGTAGATGCTGGTTGCGTCAAGCTGAAGACAGTGCGCTCTGGCGCTCATTTGGAGAGGCTTATGTCCAGAAGTGGACTATCATAGGGTGATAATGGTGATATTATTGGGGCAATAAGATGCTCCCTGGATTGTCCCGCATTTTGTCTTTTTTTATTTATTATAAGATGTTATTTGGTAAGTATTATTTATTAAATTGATGTAGGTATTAGGTACTGGGAAGTAAGCTTTATAACACAAGAAGGCTTCTACTCAGCAGTGGGTGATTCTAGAATAATGATGATAACGAAGATTTACAGAAGAATGTGCAGAACAGGGCAAACCGTACCTATATCTAGGCGATAATTAATTAAAATTAAGCTTCTCATAACAAAAAGATACAGCCCAAAAGTGATTGGAGAGGGGTTTTGTTTACTCACGTCAATTCCTTCAAATGCGTGTTGATAGTGGTCAGAGGCGGTTCGTAGAGCTCCAGTATACCCTTAGCTAGCATCTGCACTGTCTTTAGATCATCTGTTGTCGCTGGACTTGAGCTGGAAAATAAATAACTTTGAAGATTGAGGTCACCAAGTTGCGAGACAATTTCGATGATTTAATGTATTCAGACCTCTCCATTTGGTAGCTGGGGCACGATTCGTAGATATTCCAGAGTTGTTGTGAAAATATCTTGGTATGTATGTAGTACGAATAGGAATAAAATAAATATCCTTAAAAGTTCATTGATTTCGCGAATTTTAAGAGTGGATTAGCGACTGAGAGTATTTATTTTCAACTTCTTTAACTTCAACTTCTTGCTAGATGGCTCTGTGTCTGGATTGACGCAATTCTGCCAATATGTCCGTCTCATGATAGCATCGCAAGCTTTCTTTAAGGATAACGCACTAGTTTAATTAAACATTTAGACATAAGAATATTTACCAAAAAGAAAACATTAAATGTGAATAAATTCATGGCTGAGAGCCAAAAAGAAGAAAAATCATCCGTCAAATATATCAAAAGGTGTTTTTTTCGTAGGAATTGTGATAGGCTGCTAGCTTGTCGGAACTTTTACCTTCATTCATGGACATTCACCTCTGACATTCAAAGAGGGACATATGGATGTAGCCATCTCCGAAAATTTACAAAATTACTAGATGTTCGTATTTCTTCGAACATACATATAAAACACCGCTGACCGCTGAACTGCTATACAAAAAGTTGGCCGAAGTATTACGGTATTAGGTACTTTCTATTTCAGAAAAGGGTTAGTTACCACTGTTGGATTCATTTCAAGAACACCTTCTTGAAATGGAATTCGATATTAAATTTGAAGTGAAGAGCTGAGGAGCCTGATATAATTTTCCCAGAAATTACGAAACGGGGTTGTTGCTGGCAGCATTCGACGGAAATAATAAGTGACTTTGGCAGTTTGTATGTTTCAAAGACTCCATTGTTTTTCCGTTCCATGTAACGCAAAAGCATTATTGTCAGCTTATCCCTTCGAATGTGGAACCCGCTCTAGGAGATGATTGTCAAAAATGCCTGACGTGTGGCGTCATCTCCTGGAGCGGGCGCGTGTCTGTCGCGATATTTGTAAGCGGTTCTAACCATATACTCTTTCTATACTGCTCTAACTTACACAGAGTGAAGAAATAATAACAAAGATGGCATATGCCTCATGCTTCATGTCTAATACACACCAACAACGGCTACGAAACAAATCAAAAGTGACCTTTCATTCTCGTAACGGGCTATAGAAAAAACCTACACAGAACTTGTGTTTAAGTGATATTTAAGTTTTGTTGTGAGAAAAGGTGCTGAGTGATGAGTGGGTAAGTAATAAATCTGTATAATTTACTTCCTAGATTGTGTATTTGATGAGGATTTTGTACAGAAATAATTTTTTTAACAAAGCCGTGTGAGATTTTGCGGCGTCTCGCCCGCACATTTCCGCTTTTTACTAGTAATAAAACAATAAATGATAGGAAACTGCAGATAGTACGCATGTTGTTAGGTATTTTGTAAGTGTTACAAAGCATTTAATTGAACAATTACTGCAAGGAATTTGCGTAACATTGAAATAAAAAATTCCCAACCCGAAAACCGCTCTAGGAGACGACGCAACAATTGGGGACAATGGCACTTTGGCCGCCATTTTGTGTGTTTTGGTTGGGTGAAAGACACTATGGATAAGACTTCATTCATCATCATCATCATCGAAATAAAGATAAGATAAGACTTGTGTCGTTCAATTTAAATGTTTTTAACCGACATCAAAAAAGGAGGAGGTTTCTCAATTCGACCGTATATATTTTTTTTTTATGTGTTGGCGGATAACTTCGGCGTTTATGAACCGATTTTGATGATTCTTTTTTTATTGGAATGGAGATCCCAAGGGTGGTACCATGATAAGGAAACCAGGGTCTGATGATGGCATTCCAGAGAAACCGAGGGGAACCTTCGATTTGTTAAAAATTATACTTGTTGACACAATCTATCGAATATTTCGGTGATAGGCGGCCTTGTCGCTAAACATAGTCTTCCAGGCAACCCAGGTTGTGCCTTTTTTTTGCGTAGTGCACTTTCTAATTTTTTTTATATTTTTAGGAGATCTCAACGACGCGGCAGGGGTGCGCGTATAAGCGGCGGTGGGCTACCAGGGGGACCGCCACCGGTGGAGGAAGTAGTGGCCCATCGTGGTGGTCCATCGAGGCGTCCCAGGGCTTCGCGTGGAGTGCGCGCGCTTGGTGGTGATCCGCCGCCAATAAATTTGGGTGTGGAAGTCACTGGGCTCAACTGTTTCAATTGTAATATTAGGTATATTACAATTGAAACAGTTGAGCTAACTGCAGACTGTTGTGAACAATCTAGGCTGGCCATACTTCATATTATAAATTGTTTCAATTGTAATATACCTAGGTACTATTCATTGATGGTATTTTTAAAAGGATTTTTTTTTTTGTATGTTTTATTTGCTTATTTTTTTTTTTCAAATGCTTCTCGTCGACTGCAATGTTCATTAATTTCAATTTGTCATTTTTAATTTAGTTTCATTAGTTCATGTTTCAAGTTCAAATGTGACACTATTGGTCGTATCCATAGTAGTACTGTCATGCCATTTTTACATCAATTGTTGAGTCATCTCTAGGAGATGGAGATTTTTGTGAAATTGTTCCTTTTTGTTGTTGATTTTTAAATGTTTTACTAAGGCAGTATAGCTTTTCATTTTGCTTATTGATTTGTAAATATCATTAAATTGTAGAATGTTAATTTGTTTTAACAATACATGTAACAGAATTTATCCTGTGATCCAAACTTTGAGAGGACCTTTTTTGGGCTTATTTTCAAGTGCTTTGTTCATTGTTATATTTCTCGTAAACTAAGTACTTGTCACAGCTGAAACTCAGTCTGTGACAAGTATCTGAACTAAACTTTGGTATAAATTAATAACCTAAGCCACTTTACATCAGACTGCTTCAGAATTGAAGCATAAACAGACCCTATTTTATGCCCGGCGCTCGGACCGCTCGGAATGACTCATGTTTTTGTAAGCCTTGTTTTGTAAAAAAATTGTATGGGAAGGCGTGTTTTTTTTATTGATTGTGTGTGTGTATATATTATTGTGAATAAAACAAAAACTTTTTGTAAGAATAATTGGTGTTTTAATTATTTATAACCACTTTAGTATAAAAAACTGGAGAAAATTCGGTCACGCTGATTTCAAGTTAGAATTATTAATACATTCTAAGGTAATACAGGACTAAAACATGTTTAATGTATTAGGTTACTTCATAACGATTCCAACGATATAAGTCATACACAGAGTTCCATACAAAAGTTTAGAGATATCGGCGTTTTAATCACACGCGCCATTATCGCGCGGCGCCACCCACAAGTGCCTCCACACTTGCGCTATTTCCTGTAAAATGGCCGCCACGCACGAAGGGTTATACTATTATTATAATATTTATTTGATTCTTGTCTATTTGGCATTTTGATCGCTGATATTTGAATTTCAACGTTATTCTTAAAAATAACGAAGGACCAAAAAATCATCAGTATTATGGCACTCAGAAAATAATTCATTTAAAATGATTCACACGACTTTGTTGTGTACATCGAAACGTAAAAGATTTTGATGGCCGCCCGCAGAACTTGCTTGTCGCTTGTTTTGACGTTCTTTTCTTTCGATTTATTGTAAAAATCAAGAAATCGAGAGGGGGATTTCCATAATAGCAAACGCTAAATTGGTGTGCGATAACGCCACCAACACTTGAACAGTCGTGCTTCAAAGCCGCCACCCTGGGATTTTTACAAAGAATCGGTGTGGACCGCAAAATGACATCTGTGGCTAGAAGAAATGACGATTCCGGCGAATTTTCGGAGGGATCACAAGAAATCGACCATAGCAACTCGGGGAACGTGAGTACCGTGCATCAAGTCACCGTAGAATAAACTTTCGTTTTGGCGCTCGAAGTATTACAAGTTACTTTCTCCCGCGCGCTCGCGTGTAGGAATGTCCATTTCTTTTCGATAGATTGGGGTCACAGAGGCCACTCACTGTAACGCAGTGGCTGTGTTTGGACTGTAATTTTATAATTAGGCCGCCACGTAGTAGTGAAACTTAGAAAAACAAACAGAAATATACCTTGATTAAGATGCAGTTGCTCAAGGTTGAAGGGTGTTTAACTTTGCAGGAAGGTGAACCGGTAGACTCTGACTATGACACTCCTGGAGATGTATCGGACAATGAGAACTCGGAGAATCAGGTTTGTGGAACTATTTAATCTAATTACATTGTCTGTTTCTCTTTCTGCATCTAATTAGCATTCAAGGCCTTAACTGTGTAGCTAGAATGAAATTTCTAGTGACCTATATTCAGACTTAGTTTTTTACATCTTCCGATAACTATGCAATGCAAGGGAAATTTCAAATAGAATAACGGACAGATCTGAATTTATTTATTTATGTTTATTACAATATCTCTTAACTGAGTCCAATAATTTACTTCTGAGATACTGCGAATATCATTTAAATTGTTCTTATCTGTTTGAGTTTGTTTGGTAGTTCAAAGGAAGTGACATCATCAAGCCTTCATTAAATTTGACTAATGTAAATATTTGCATTAGCTTACTGCCTGAGTCAGGCCATTCAAAATGTCTACCAGTCATATTGCTTACTTTATTAAACAAGTAGGTAACAGCACTTTCAACTTTACAGAAAATTTCTACGAAACTTACAGATCAGTTAATTAATCAATTCATATTTGTATTCCCTTTTTTAGTAATTTTTAATTCTACACTGGGAAAATTTGTTAAGAACTGTGCACACATGACAAAATGAAGTTACTAACTTGATCTAGACAACAGCGGAATGCTTCATTGAATAAAACTATTCCATAGTGTAGTTTATTTGTACCTTGTCAGTTGAACGCTTTCCCGATTCATTGCCCAAGAAATAGTATTGCTGGCTGGTGATCTAGTAACTGTTTTGATATATTTTTTACTGTAAAATAGTTTTATATAATAATAAATGTATTTAACAACAAGAATTTAAATAAATTAAGTGAAATAATAATAAATAAATACTCGTAATGTTGGAAAATTCACACAGCATCATCTAACCCCACGCTAAGCAGAGCTTGATTTATAAGTACTAGATGGCTGATATACTTCATACATTATATAACATACTTAAATGGATATTTATTTTAGTTTATTAGGTACCTACACAAAACACATAAGCAATAATAGAATAACAAAAAAAAATAATTAAGTATGATCTGGCTTGGAACGTAAACTATGTGCACACAATAAATAATAGAGTGACATGTTATTTAGAAATACTTACTAATTAATAATTTAATTTACTTCTGAAACTATCATGGTTATTAACACTAAAGTCATTTAAAACGGGATATTTGCCATGATTTGATTTTTGAGTTTTCCAATATTTCGGCACAGTTTCATGCACCATGATCACGGAATAACTGAGTTCGTTTTTATGAGCAGATATACCGATCTACCCTCATTTTCTGTGTATATAATAGTTATACATAATACAGTGTGTATTCTTTATCATATATAGAAAACACCCAGAACAAATATCTGCAGATTGTACCAATATAATTTATGTCCCAAAGCCCGAACCTCCTGTGTCGTCACAGGCGGCCCTTCGCCAGCTACGCCACAGAAGTCGTTAAATATATGTATAAATAAGACACCCCTATAAAATAACAGTTAATTAGTAAAATCAACTCAAACCCATATACAATAAGACAGAAAGTTAAACAGTGAGAACCCTGTGCTTTATATTTTATACCCAGGCTGATTTGCAAATACAAAAGTTTCAGTTCAAATCATGCAATACCCTACTAGATAAACAGAAGATGTTTTGATTATATTCAACCTTATGTGTTTACAGTACTGGCTATATTATAAACATTTTAGCTTTAAAAGATCAATTGATCTCAGATTAACTAGTTTGATGTCCAGTTTTACCACAGAGTTTGATGTCCACTTTTAAAATTAGATATTGCGAAAGCAAATAAATAATATTAATATGCTGGACAATTCACACAGCATCATCTAGCCCCAAGCTAAGCAGAGCTTGTGTTATGGGTACTAGATGACCGATAACAAAATAGATTTCGTTATATAGATAGATATTTTTTACTGTACATATAAAATACCCAGAACACTGGAAACAAAAATTTGCAGATCATACAAACATAACTCATTTGGGGAGGCCTATGCCCAGCAGTGGACTAACATGGCTGATGATGATACAAACGTTCGGTGCAAGGTGGGAATCTAACCCGCAACTTCTTCGTCATAGGCGGACATTTGCCCACTGCGCCACATCGGTCGTCTAAATTTTCATAGAAACTAAATAAACTGCAATTAGTATGTACAATTCAAACAGAAACGTAAATACATAAACGAATTCAATTCGTAAAATTCTTACAAAATCAAAATACAATAATAAAATTAAACCTATGAACATTTTATATTAAGTTCGTATCTTAGATAAGATGTCAATATTCATACCCAAATCGATCTTGGTCTCAGAAAAACTTAGCTTTAGTGAGTGGGCAACAGTAGGTATACATAAGAGTAGACAAAAGTTATATGAACTGTATAGTGAAAAGCAGTAGCCAGGAGTTAGCCAGGAATTTAAAGAAAAAGTAAAAAATTACTCAAAAATATTTGGAAAAGTTTGTAATACAGCAAAATCAAATTATATTAGCTCGAAAATTAAAAATAGTGAAAATGTAATAAAATCAACTTGGAAAATAATTAATAGTGAGACTGGAAAGGTCAATACCTACATTAATGATATGTATATATAGTATAGTTTAAAGATTAATGATTGCTCTATCAAAAATGATGTTGAAGTAGCGCAAGCTTTTGAAATTTTTTTACTGACATTCCAATCTGTACTACAAAGTGTCTGAACTCTTCTCAAATAATAGCTGAATCATTACTTAAAGAAAATGTACCTAAATGCGATAGTAAATTTATTTTTACCCATGTTGATGAAAATCATATAAAAAAAGCCTTTAAACTTTTAAATATTAAAAAAACTGCAGATCTCTGGGGCATTTCCGTTAAAATTATTAAACCTTTAATTGATACCATTGCACCAGTTCTAGCTTTTATACTTAATGAATCCATTGATTGTGGCATATTTCCTGCTCTAATGAAACATAGTAAAATAATCCCATTGTTTAAATCGGGTATTAGGTCTGACCCCACTAACTTTAGACCAATATCAGTACTACCTACATTCAGTAAAGTTTTTGAAAAACTTATTTTACACCAATTGCTTAGACATTTTAATGGCAATGACCGGCTACACTGTAAGCAATTTGGGTTTACTCGTGGCAGGTCAACTACTGATGCCGGTGTAGAGTTGGTATCGCATATTTTTGATGCTTGGGAGAAGTCGCAAGATGCTTTAGGCGTTTTTTGTGACTTGTCAAAAGCATTCGATTGCGTTCATCACGAAACATTAATCAGGAAACTACATCATTATGGAATAAGGGACAGCTCTTTGGATCATCTTACATCTTACATGAGTGATAGGATACAAAGAGTTGACATTAATGGGAAACGATTTAAAGGGTCTGTGGTTACAATGGGTGTACCGCAGGGCTCTATCTTGGGTCCTTTCCTATTTTTAGTTTATATTAACGACCTGCCTCATCTTGTAAAGAATGATCATGAGATTGTATTGTTTGCTGATGATACTTCATTAATTTTTAAAATGAATCGACAAAAAACAAATTTCGGCGATGTAAATACTGCAATCTCAAAGGTAGTCCATTGGTTTAGTATCAATAATCTTTTGCTTAATGAAACCAAAACAAAATGTATAAGATTTATTCTACCTAATGTAAAACAAGTTAAGGCTGATGTAAACGTAAAAGGAGAAACGGTAGAAATTGTAGACAATACCGTATTCTTAGGAATAACCTTAGATAGTAAACTTCAATGGGGCCCACACATAGATAAGCTATCGAAGAGACTTAGTTCTGCAGCATATGCAGTTAAAAAAATCCGTCAACTTACAGACGTTGATACTTCTCGACTAGTCTATTTCAGCTACTTCCATAGTATTATGTCTTATGGCATACTATTGTGGGGGAACGCTGCAGATATAAACACCATTTTTGTGTTGCAGAAGAGGGCTGTTCGTGCGATCTATAATATGGGTCCCAGAGAATCCCTACGTAATAAATTCAAAGACATAAACATAATGACAGTACCATGTCAATATATCTATGAAAACTTGTTGTACACTCATAAAAACATCAATCGATTCATTAAAAAAAGCGATATACATAATGTAAATACTAGAAATAAGAATAAACTCGCTGTTCCCACAACTAGACTACATAAGATAAGTGCATCTTTTAAAGGGCGATGTATACGCTTCTACAACCAAACTCCAAGTGAGTTGCAAAACTATCAACAAATAAATTTAAAAAAATTGTGAAGCATATTCTTTGTAAAAAGGCTTATTACAAAATATCAGATTATCTAGAAGATAAAAAAGCTTGGAACGAGTTTTGCTCCAACTCAAAATCTAACAAATTACAGATAAGCAAATCATATGTACTAGACACATAAGTTATGAACATACTAGTGGTTTCTTCTCACTTCTTCCACTGGTGGACAAAAAATTGAAGTGAACAACAATATAATAATGAATAGTATAAAATATGACTTGTCTAAGTGCTTATTTGTAAGCCTAAAGAAATAAACTTTCATTTCATTTCATTCATTTTATGCAATTTCAATTCAATTTATTTATTTTACTTTAATTAATACGGTAACACCAATAACATTAATTAAAGGACATTAAAGTCAATGGATAGAGGCGGCTCAGGACCACTATTTGTGGCGTTGTATGGGGAAGGCCTACATATGTCCAGCTGTGGACGTCAGTGAGCTGACATGATGATAATGGATAATTTTGTTCAATATTAATCTTGCTTAGTTTGTTAGGGAAATAAACGTAATTTGATTCAGATGAAATCTTGCTATAGATCTCTGTAATCTCTAATATGGACACTTTAATTAAATAAATAAATAATGCTGGACAATTCACACAGCATTATCTAGCCCCATGGTAAGCAAAGCTTGTGTTATGGGTACTAGATAACTGATATACATAATACAATACATTACATAGATAGATATTTTTTTATTATACATAGAAAACGACCAGAACACCCGGAACAAATATCTACAGATCGTACACACAATTGTTCCGAGGCGGGAATCGAACCCGCAACTTCCTGCGTTGCAGGCGGACCATCGCCCACCGCGCCACATCGGTCGTCGACTTGTTTCTGTACCATAAATGACGTCTGAAATAAACAAATTGAATTTAAATGGACCCCTTTATCAAAAAGCAGATGTTTCTCTGTCATCAATACACGTGTGCCTAACCGTTCCTTTGACCATGAACTTGAACCACCTTATTCATATATCAGTTGAATCACAGACATTAAAATAATAAAGGGTGTCGTTTAAGACATAAGTCGTAAGGAGTTTCGGTTAAGACATAACCGAAACTCTTTCGTTAAATGCGCGACTGTGGATGCTGGAAATTGACAGTTCAGTTAGCGTTGTTTCTTTAAGGAATTGTGTTTTTTAAAACGTCATGGTAGCAGTTTTAGTGTATAATTATTATTACTATTAAACGGGTATTTATCGCGTTTATTTAATCGACTTTTCCCGACGTTTCAACAGGTTCACACACTGTCCCGATTACTACTAGTACTAATTATTAGGTTCAGATCGCGTAAGTTTAAAAATACATATATAATGTTGTGTCAATTCAGGTACAAAACTAATTTCAGTACCTACTGACAGCAACGAAAGTTTTCGATCGAAATAAGGTCGACCTAGGTATTTATTCGATCTATAGAACCCATTCAAAAGGGGACTTGGGCGATTTGCACCCACCGCGGTTAGAATCGCGGTGTGGTGCGAAACGACCCGTTTTAAGCACGTGTAATGACGATTTTTTGTCAGATTTTCATGACAAATATTATAAGATACCTAACCTATTTATTTTTATAATGACGAAAGAAGAGGCAGTATGGCCTGGAATGTCTTTAGCCCAATTAATCCCAAGGACAAATAAAAATATAAATAAAAACTCTTTGAAATCACGACATGATGAGACTAGTGCTGTGAAATTAGTATAACATTATACCAATCGAAAAATATTAAATTTTAAATCGAATCGACACCTACATACATATATCTCAAAGTGTAAATAAAGCCCAACATTCCCAAAGCGTCGTTTCACTGTCATTTTTATAAAATTACACACTTAGTAATAGTTTTTTTTTAAATTTATGTTACCTACACCTTATTGTCCCTAGGAGCCGGGCACGGAGCGTCGAGTAGACGACGATGAGGATCGCAGCAATCCGCAGTACATCCCCAAGAGGGGGACCTTCTACGAGCATGATGACAGAACTGCTGATAAGTGAGTATTCTTTATTAGGGCTTCCATCTGCTAGTCCTGGATAAATACCGCCCAAGTGCGAGTCTGACTCGCGCACGAAGGTATGAAGGAGTAGAAAGAATATTCTGTGAATATTTGAAGCGTCTACCTGTTGCCGTTATCAAAATCGAGCAAAATTTAACAAAAAAAAATAGGTTTGTTGTATGGGTTTATTCTGTTCTTTAGTATTTGTTGTTATAGCGGCATCAGATATACATCATCTGTGAAAATTTCAACTGTCTATCTATCACGCTTCATGAGTCTGATGATGGATGTGCAGTGTAGTCTGTAATATGGTCCCGTTTTACCCTTTGGGTACAAAACCCTATGTAAGAAGTAGCATATATCCATCCCCGTACGTAACACAATCTTGCTTGCTGCATTTGAATGGATCTGTTTAGGTCCTACACCATTGAGCCGCACAACTGCAGTACAGCTCAAAAATATGCATTCTAATATGGGCGTTACTTCGGAAGATTAAGGTTCATTTTGTAATAACATACCCATAACCGCTAACTTCCCAACATAGTCATATTCAGTTATTGGATACACATAACAGATATTCTCACGATAAAAAAGCTTTTTATTCTCTAGATACTTTGTAGTTAATATTTGACACATTATCCTTTCCGCTTACCGCTTAAGCGGAAACGGAACCCGTCCGGTACGTCCGATTTTCTGCAATAAATAATAGCCAGTTAAAATGTTTGCTTGAACCCTATTAACCAAATACCGAACGTTACATAACAAACGTAATTATGCGTTAACACGCAAAAAGTATATCTTATGCATATGTATTAGAAACGGAACATATGTACATAGTTTCCTGAGGTACATGAAACACAATATAAACCTTACTCAACGGTAATACGGCTTACAATTCATAGAAAATTATTGTTAATTCGAAAGTATGCAGCTCCTGTCTCTTAACAGGTTTTCACGCCTTAACGGCTGAATGGAACTGAGTGGAACTTGGCATGGAGATAGATAAATTTTAGATGGTATCCCTGGGATAGACTAGCTAGGCTATCATTAGTAGGTATCAAAAATAAGACATTGAAAAGGGTAAATTATTGAACAAGGGATACCCCATGAAGGTTTATTTATGGCAAAATGGCGCTATGCGAAAACAGTGTAGGTAGATAGATATATAATTTATACATCAGATATACAGATAGCACAAAAAATAACAGCCAATAAAGGAGTAAGGTAACACAAATAATAATAATAAAATATGATTGTTTAAAAAAAACTAAAAGCAGACTTCGAATCGCCTAATTTTAAAACACATACAACAGTCGAACACAAAAGCTCCACCTGTTTTCGAAGGTGGTCAAAAAATAAACGTCTGATTACCTTTAGTGTAAAAAAAATTGGGAAGGGAAGGATATAAGTCTACTTCGTATCCCGGAAGACCTAGTATGAAGCCGCGGGCGTAAGCTAGCAATACCATAAAAAAATAAACTATGTACATATAATCTTCCGCTTTATTGTGAATTTTATACAGTCGTAATAAGGTTACCAGTAAGTGCTGACCAAGCTGTGCGTTCATGCGTTGTAGAAAGCTGTCTGTTGTGTGATGCGTATTGTTTTTGTCCTTAGATTTATATTGTAGGCTATTCTTCTACTTTCTACGATAACATGTCCCGTTCTGGCATAATGAAAGGCCTATTATTCTATAGTTTTATATTAACCCACCTCCAATCCCCCTCCGATCAGGTGGGATGACGACCTGCGAAAGACTGCAGGTAGATGCAGGTGCGGCAAGCTGAAGACAGGGCGCTGTGGCGCTCTTTGGGCTCTCCCAAAGAGCGCCACAGCGCCCTGTCTTAGGCCTCTGCCTATGTCCAGCAGTGGACTGCAATGATGATGATGATATTAACCCATTCCATGCCCGGTATATTGAGCAATGCGACCAGCAGCGCAGAAGTTCGCCGCCCGCTACCCGGGGCCAACAATCAGAAGAGACTTTCTAACAAGGGTCACCAATTAATTTTGCTCGGGGTCCGTTTTAAGAAATGAAATTACTATCGCGGTCCGCACCCTAATTAAGTTCATCTTCGAAAATGCTGCTTCACAAATATATGTTGACCCAAACAAAGAAGTTTCAAAGCAAATTTTTGTAGTTATGTTCACACAAATGTTAACCAGAACTCTTCACTGGAAACTTCCGAGAGTTTTATGATTTAACGCCAAGTCATAAAACTCTCCGTCACAAAGAAAGCTCTACCTAAAACCTATTTTACTTATAATAACCCTTATTTCCAGTGGTGAGGAATCAACTAACACAACATCAGAACTATCAGCCGAGAAGGAAGGCAGCGAGACGGGCACGGAGCGCCGCCGGCCGCCGCGCAAGAGTGACGTCATTAACAAGTGGTCACACGACAAGTTCAACGAGAACGAACAGGTAATGATATTTCCAATGGTGAGGAATCAACTAACATACCATCAGCGCCGCCAGATGTCGCGCAATAGTCGCGCGATAATTATGTACTTGAGCCGATAAATTGTTAACTAGATGTCGCTAGTAAAAGTGTACGAGCTCTAGATTGCGCTGACGAGGGTATGAACGACCTCCTTAGGTCCTTTTTTGAAGGGTTGGGCAATTACAATTTTGTATGGTACCCAGATGACTAATATTTGGTAGGAACTGAAAAAGCCCGAATAAAGAAAAACTGTCTCTTAACTTGTCTTCGAATCTTACAAATTTTATGAATTGGCAAGTTACAATGGAAAAACAATTGATTGATAGTCCTGGGTTGCGGTTTGAAATTTAAACAATAAAATATCACCCATTTAAACATTATCATATGAAGTTAAATGACAGTTCATAACTTAATTTGTTCCAAAGATAAAACAACGCTTAAACAAAAAAAAAATGTTATGCCAATATGTTGAGATTTCAAAAGAAACTGCATCTGTATCTCCTCTAATTATGAGTGCCTCCTGCTGTACCAGTTAAAAAAAAACACTGTATATTAATACGATTATATAATGATATATTTGTTCGGGTGTTCTGGTCGTTATCTATGTATAATAAAAAAAATCTATCTATGTAATCTAGTCTCGTATTAAGTATATCGGTCATCTAGTATCCATAACACAAGCTCTGCTTCCCTTGGTGCTAGAGGATGCTGTGTGGATTGTTCACAAACACCACACGGCCTAGACCTTGGACCTATTGATTTAAAGAAATAACTCTTATTACTTTTTTGTACAGATGCCGAAATCCCGTGACGAGTTAGTCTCAATCTACGGATACGATATCAGGAACGAGGACGCGCCTCCGCACGCTCGCCGCAACAGGAGATATGGGTAAATATACTGTTATAACCTGAGTGCTTAGATAATGGTATTGATAAAGACGTCATGCTGTCCCGCTCAGATCGGATTCGAACTGAGCAAGACAGCATGAGAGATGACGTCATTCTCAGTCCCATTCTAAATAAAAGTACGCTAGGTATACATACATTTAAACATTACGGACGGTTTACTGTGTATTGGGATTTTAATAAACAACTACATTCCCGTTTTTATTTAAAAAAGATCGTTTTTGTTTTATTAAAATATATACAAATTATGAAACTAGGATTATAAAGGTCTAATCATCTTTCTAAAGTGTCTACATTCATCCACATGAAGGGTTTATTTATGTTTAACTTGTTTCTGCTTCGTACGTGTTGTTTCTATGGAAAGGTTAACAGGTTATTTCTATCCCATGGGAACTGTTTAATGGGACATAAAGTAGCCTATGTTTTATTCCAGGCTTTGAGCTATATCCATACAAAATTCAGCGTGATCCGTTCAGTAGTTTTGGCGTAACAAACATCCATCCATCTGAAACATTCGCATTTATAATATTAGTGTGATTGTAGTTTTGGGCTAAAGTTTAGGCCCAATACACAAGGAAATATATTCTAATTTATAGACAAAAAAAATTGTTTCAAAATATTGGTACAATTAAAATGTAAATTTGTGTTTCCTTATTGCGATCAAGGTGGTACCGAAGTGGACGGTTAGTCAACGCATGCGCATGATTTACAGCTTTGTACCGTCGGCAAAAAAAATAAACAGAAAAGCATATAAAAAACGAATTTTCTTGCTTTTTGTAAAAATTAAAGGAAATATTTGAAATTGTTTCTTTGAGTTTCGTGCCTTTCTATGTAGTTAATGAGTTTTTAGTTTTTCAAGTAGTAGCATTAGGAAACAAAACATTTCAACTGTAGAAATCATATTAGTATTTCTGAATGGCATGCAAACTCGGTAGATCTCTTTAGTATTTAATTCAATATTCTAAATACTGTAAAACTGCAGACTGTTGAAAACAATACACATGTGACTTGACTGGTCCATATCAACCCCAGTCGGCGCGCGTCCCCGCGACGCTGGCTGTATTGCCTCGCTGTATGACAGTGCTGATGCGCTGCGCCAGATACTCACCAGCTCTCGGTTCACTCGTCGCTTCAATAAAATTCTTTATCTATTAGCTTTATTTTACTTAAATTAAATAATAGTTTCGGCGTACAATAGTAACTTCAGTAATGTTCCATTCTGTACTTTACAATCTCTGCAATTGATGAAACTTGCTAGCTATGACAAATTTTGTCTTGCTCATTTCAAATAAAAATAGAATCATCAAAATCGGTTTACCCAGTCGAAAGTTCTGAGGTAACAAACATTTTAAAAAACCGTCGAATTGAGAAACTCCCCCCTTTTTTTAAAAGGGTATAAAAGTGATGGCATACCTTGCCTAAATATCTCATATCCACTGTATTCTGCACCCTACAACCTCATAAATAAAACGTTCTTTCCCCTACAGCCGCGGCCCCAACAAGTACACTCGTACATGGGAAGACGAGGAGGCGTACAAGCGACAGACGGCCGCGCAGAACCAGCTCCGCAAGCCGCCCAACCCGGAGGACTTCCCGGAGCTCGACGCTACTAGGAAGAGGGAGCCGTGAGTAGCTTTGTTAACACACTAGCGGACCGTCCCGGCTACACACGGGTACTTATTATTATTATACACTCATTTGTTGCAAATTCTCGTAGAAAATACATTTTTTACGATAGGAAATAAATACAATAAAATATTATAATACTATTCTACGGTACAAAATGTATCAAAACTGTGGATAACCGATCGCGAATCCAGGTGCCATAAGAAAGAAAAAAAGAAAATTATTTATTAAACACTAACACAACACACAAACAAGGTTAATTACACACATACATATATTAGACCACAAAGTACCTACTTAGGTACCTACTAGAAAAAACGTAACAGACAAAATATAAAAAAAAATAAAGTGAAAAGGTACAAAATGTAAGTAGTATTTGGTACTACTTACTAACTACTTATTAAGTAGCCCTCACAGAAAGTTGATAAGCGCGCGTGTGTAGGTCTAATAGATCCTGACTCAGCTTGTTGCTCTATCACTATAGAAAGATATGTTTGAAAATGTAGGGGGGGGGGGGGGGGGGGGGGGGGGGTAAATAATTGTAATAAATCTGCTTACTTAATATTTGAATCGTCCCTTATTGATAATTTCTGCAACTCACTTGGAGTTATGTAGCCTAGTTGTGGGAGTCTGATTCTTATTTCTAGTATTTAAATATTTCTAGTCATAAATAGAGTTTATTAATTAAAACTAACACTTCCATCTTAATAACTTCTAATAATTCTTTTTCGTCCACAGCCGTCGCATCGTCCGCCCTCGTTCAGTCTCGCAGCCCGACTCCACGGAGTCGTCGACCCCGTCAACCCCGCAGCGGCGCCCCAACGGGGGCTCCACGCGCCGCCGCCCCGCCCCTGCCATCAAAAGCGGGGTCCGCGCCACCGTACGCACCCCTCCCAGTCGCCACGTGAGGCCGCAGCCTAGAGACAGGTAACTTACACTTACATAAATTCCTCAGCACATACGCTCACTTCGAAAGTGCCTCTCACGAAACAACGCGTGCGAAGGGCAGAAACTAGTACATAATAATTTCTAGCAACCCAAGTTGACATTTACGACGATTAGCGTACGAACAACCAGATGTCAGTCCCACTGATGGGCATTGGCCTCCCTTTTCTTTTGCATTATGTTCTAATATTAATTATTCACTTGTTACAGAGAAAGCGGTGACGTTCGTAACAACAGTTTCAATAATTCTCGCAACAGCGGCGACAATATAAGACATAATGATAGAAGCAGCATCCCCGATGCCGTACGCAGCGGAGATGTTAGAAACAGTGGTGACGTCAGAAGCAATGATGTCAGAAACAGTGGTGACGTCAGAAGTGGGGACGTTAGAAACAGTGGTGACGTCAGAAATGCCAGTGGCGATGTTAGAAACAGTGGGGATGTCAGGAATATCAGTGGTGATGTCAGAAATAGTGGTGAAGTCAGGAATATGAAAGAGAGTGGTGATGTTAGGAGAGAGAAAATGCCGCTGATTGAGAATTTGACGATTGCTGTTAGTAATAGGTGTGGTTTTTGTTAATTTATTTGGCGCATGTTAATTTGTTTTGGATAAATTACTGTAATTTAAATATTCCTTAAGTTCATTTATTTATTCGACTGACGACCTCTGTGGCGCGACGGCTGACGGTCCGCCTGCGACACAGGAGGTTGCGGGTTCGATACCCGCTTCGGGACCAATATTTGTACGATCTGCTGATATTAGTTCCGGGTGTTCTGGTCGTTTTCTTTATATAACAAACAATATCTATCTACATATGTATATAATGTATTTGAATTAAGTATATCAGTCATCAAGTCCCATAACAAGCTCTACTTAGCTTGGGGCTAGATGACGCTGTGTTGATTGTCCAGCATCATTTATTTATTATTTGATAAGGGCAACCAACTAGAGGCAACACAACGGATTATAAAGTTAATACGATAAAACTTGCCTACGTTAGTCCACTGCTGGACATAGGCCTCCCCCAATGAGCGCTAACACTTGCTTGAAATAAGAATTTCTCTCCTGAATTTATTAGATCCAATGTGCACTTTACCGTACTGTAAATAGGTGTGTAATTCGCAGTGAAGGCCCGCTTCAGAGGAAGGTTCTAACTCCGATGGCTCAGCAACGCCCGGTGCCTACGGAACAAGCTAAAAAGAAATCTATTCCTCAGGTAAATAGATTTAAAATTAAAAAGCAAGCATAGCTTTTAAAATGGAGCCAAGCGGGATTAATTCACTGAGTCGTGTTGTGAGTCGCGTAAAATGCGTTCTTTCAAAGAAATGACAAAATTATTTTGCCTCGCCTTGTGGTACAAGCAGGACATGTATTGTAATTAACTTTAGTTGACGTAAATAATTTTCACGGTTTAGTTTAACATTGACTATAGAGATCCATAAAATATTTGCTCGCCCAACTCTAGTCAGTTGCAGTGGAGTCGCTGCTCGCTCGTGATTGGTGGATCGCCTGTGCGCGGCTGCCAAGCCATGCAGCGGACAGCGAAGTCACTGTGCTTGTTGCATGACTGCCTACCGCGCGAATTACTTTAATTTTAATTTTTAACCTTATTATTGTTTAGAGAACTCTAGTGTCTAGATAAACCTATGTTAGGATTTAAGATACTATAAACAAAATGTTACAAATTTGTATCAATAAATAAATATATCTATCTATCTATCTAGTGTGATCTTGATGTTGAGTCGACCAATCAGAGCACAGCGGTGGCCGCAGAGATTTTGCGGATTTGTTATTGAACAAAATAAATCTCTACTGGGTATGTGCTCGCTGCCTGCGCCATACAATCGCATATTACGAAGGCATTTTGGCAGAATTTCAATATTGAATGGGTGGTTTTTGCGTTATTCTACAGCAGGGTCTTAAAGAACTCTAAGGAATATAAAGACTAAAGTCGTGTGTTTTCATCAGGGTCCAGCATTGAACTCTACCAACAAGCCGTCGGGTCAGCCGCCGGCGCAGTCGCAGAAACCACAGCCTCAATCTGCTGGTACGTTAATTAATATCTTTTTAAACAACTTCCCAACAAGAAGTTTAGGTTTTCAGGGTAAATATTTATTTATTTATTTAAAAACTTTATTGCACCACAAAGGGTAACTAACAGGACACTGTCCACTAAACAAACACTTATTCACCATCGGAGCGACGGACAGCCCTCTCTGTAGAGGATGCCTCAGCAACGACGAAACAGCTTCCCACGTAATCCTGGAATGCGAGGGAGTATTAGCACAACGTATAGAAATGCTCAACTTGCCGAGGTCGCTCCGCGAAGCCTCTGAAGACCCCAGGAAGATTCTGCGCTTCTGGACGGAGCTAGGCTGGCTATGCTAGCAAACTACTACGCATAAAGGACCAACTGGAGTCCAAATGCGAAAATAGAGTACCCCCACTACAAAGGGTACAAAGGGTGGGCTTTATGCCGAGGCATTTTCTACCTGCCGACCAGGAAACATGTTTTATATAAGAGGGTTGGTGTGCTAACATTACATATTATGTGGTGTATGTAGTGTTCGTTCACACAGTCCGTATTTTCAGGACCGAGTCAATGGATCTGTTCATACTTGAGGTGATCATGCCAGGCCCCTATGTTCTATTAATTGCTCCTTATCCGCTATTAATTAAATCACCAATTGATATTAATTAATTAAGTTTTGGGCATGTTGTTGTCGAATTTAAAATTAAATAAATAAATAATACTGGACAATCATTACCTAGCCCCAAACTAAGCAGAGCTTGTTTTAGGGGTACTAGATGACTGATATACTTAATACAGTACATAACATACTTATATAGGTAGTTTTTTCTATACATACATATTTAAAGACCAGAACACCCGGAACAAATATCTGCAAATTGTACACTGTAAAAGTTGATTCTATTCCAATTTCGACGACCGATGTGGCGCGGTGGACGAAGGTCCGCCTGCGACGCAGGAGGTTGCGGGTTCGATTCCCGCCTCGGAACAATTGTGTGCACGATCCGCAGATATTTGTTCCGGGTGTTCTGGTCGTTTTCTATGTATAATAAAAAAAAAATATCTATCTATGTAATATATTCTATTATGTATATCAGTTATCTAGTACCCATAACACAAGCTCTGCTTACCATGGGGCTAGATAATGCTGTGTGAATTGTCCAGCATTATTTATATTTATTTATTTCATTTATGGATTGGATGGAGTTGGATGAATTAAAATCTTTTATTTTCACACACTTGCTTTATTGTTCGACTCATAGATAGGATCACAGAGAAAGGTAAGTGAGAGCTGGCCACAGATAACTTAATTAGTGTTGCCAGCCCAATCACTCAGGTATGTCATAGACATACACATATTTGTCCCGAGGCGGGAAACGAACCCGCAACATCCTGGTCGTAGGCGGACCTTCGCCCACAGCGCCACAAAGGTCGTCGAATTAATAATTTCATTGAATAAAAATGTTCTGTATTGTGATGTTGTCTCTATGATTAATACCAGGTGGCGCTGAAGCTCGCGGAAGCAAGCGATACAGCAGCCTACGCCAACGCCCTCTCGCGGACCCGGCCTATAACGCACAGCAACAACCGTTGTTGCAAAAACCACTACAACAACCACTACCACTACCACTACAGCAACCACTACAGCAACCACTACAGCAACCACTACAGCAACCGCTACAGCAACCGCTACAGCAACCACTACAGCAACCACTACAGCAACCGCTTCAGCAGCCATTGCCGCAGAATCAGCAGCATAGATACACCGGACCTCCTGGTTAGTTGATGTTCTTATAAATAAGCACATTGATTGAGTTGATTTGATACCTGACTATGATATTGAAAATCAGTTTTCTATCTTGGTGTCTTGTTGGTGACAGAAACCTACCACAAACTACCATGATTTGATTTTTGAGATTTTCAAACAAATCATGGTAGTTTGTGGTAGGTTTCATGGTAATTATCCTAATATTATAAACGCGAAAGTTTGTAAGTATGGATGGATGTTTGTTACTCTTTCACGTAAAAACGACTATTATTTATTTTAAGCCATTATTGTCCCACTGCTGGGCAAAGGCCTCCCTTTTCTCCTTCCACTCCTCGCGATCCAACACTGCGACAGGCCATGATGGAGGAAAACTACTGAATGTATTTGAATTAAACTTTACAATAATATAGCTTATACATCAGATTAACATATCCAGAATATCTATCACCACGCGGGTGAAACCGTAGGGGGTTCTGTTGTACCTTAAATATCTGTGTCTACATAAAATATCTTGTATTTTAAATCTTAGTATACTCAAAATCCAATATCAGTAATACACAGGTTCTAGAATTCTAAATACTTTTTGTAAACATAGAGTTACAAAAATATTTAGAATTGTATTACCGAGACTGCTTTGATTCTCTTCCAAACTGGTAACGGAGATGGTTGCACACAGGTGGTGACTTCCCCGCGACCGCGGCGCCGCTCAACGCGCAGCAAACACACGCCATGCACCAGGTATGCACTCACCCGGCATTCAAACCACTACCTCATTATCACGCAGTTGGCAAGCTCACCGATAGACCGCTGATATTAGTCTACAGTGCATAGGGGACTAATATCTGCCTCGTTAATCTAGCGTCTAGTAGACCAACGATGCAGCTATTACTAGTCCACTGCTGGACATAGGCACCGCTAATGAGCGCCATAGCGCCCGTACGCACTCTCATCGTCATAATCAGTATATACGTAATCAACAACTCATCTGTTCATTGCATTTTGTCTGTGTTTGAGGTGATTATGATTAAAAATGAAAAAAAAATGAAAATGAAAAAAGTTCATTATTATATAATAACATTATTTTAATGTTCACTTAAAATTTTGTCCACCAGTGGAAGAAATGAAAAGAAACCACTAGATGTTCATAACTAATGTGTCTAGTACATTTGATTTGCTTATCTGTAAGTTGTTAGATTTTGAGTTGGATTCTTTGTTAATGGCAACTATGTATGTCTGGTTTGAATCTTTTCTGTCGGTGTCTAGTAAGTGAAAATAATTGTAAGATCATTTACAATTATTTTCAGTTATCTAATTATGAAGATTGTATGATATTTTCACTAGAGCCTAGTTCGTTATCCCTGTGTTGCCAACTAATTTGACGCTTATTATTATATATTAATTTCAGCAGGTGGTTCGTAACTCGAGCGCTGCGCACGCGCCGTCCCCGCCGCACCAGCTTCCTCCTACCTCTCAGCACGCACAACAGGTATTACATATTATATTATTATGTCTCTCATTTACCATGATCTCGGGTCATAAAGTGACCCGGTCCTTTGGAAGGCTTGCGTGAGGCCGAAGCCAACAGCACAGAGGCCCTTTGAGAAGTTAATCTAAAGGCGATGGCTACACATAGCGGGTATCATCCTCGGGTGCACAATATGATACATCCTAAGATGGTATCCGCCAGCTGTATAGACTATTGCAAAGAAAAATGAAAGAAATAAAACCAGGCTGTTGTGATGGATGGTTGGACTGGACAGATTATTATTATTTACTTACTTATTCCAATTAAACGTTAAATGCCTATATCCCATAAATCAAAGTAATTAAATGTTCGAAATTTTAAAAACTTTTTTAAAAGTTGTTTCTTTATTGCTTACAAATTTACAAATAAGTCTTAAAATAATATAACAGTAGTCCAACACGCAAAAGTTACAGGGACAAAATATTGTCACAAGGGGAGAATCGAACCCTTGGCGAAGGTCCCCCTGGATCGCAGGTGGATCTTCGTCCACCATGCCATATAGACATAGACATAATATAATTTATTTGTATATGTCCATTGAAATATACGTCATATAGATACTATCAAATATAGTGCTATATATTCATTATAATAATACATTTCAGAATACTAAATACGAGGATACGAAGTACGAGGTTCGTGTTATTCAATAGTAAACCTTATCATCAACGAACATGGTCTAAAATCGCCCATTTGCATGTCATTGTGAATGTCTGTATATTATGTCGCTAAGTGTGTTTTTAGTGCTATTTTCAGCTTTATGTGTGTTGTTTTAACACTTTGACTGCGGTTTTTTTTCGACGACTGCGATCTTTTTTTTTAACCTAAAAAATTCGTGCTGCCGCTCTACACAGCGGTTGTGTTGCGCCGCACATGCGTTTCGTTCGAAAAATATTACGGCTGTGCTGAGTCACAAAGATCTGTATTTTCTCAGCCGCTGTGCTAGTGTGGATTTACGCATATTAGTCACTTGTAGAAAACACATACCGTGTGATTTCAGCAATCAAAGTGTTAAGCAATGTTTTGGCTTGAATCGTACTGTTTTCATAGTAATTTTGTCACAGCTTTTGTGTTCGTTAAGAGTGTGCTTCAGAATAACGTTAAAATGTATGGCTCAATTTAATCCTATTTGTAAGTTCTTATAATTGATATGAGTGTACTAATAGTGTCTTTTTCACTTACACTACTGGACAACATTTTAAGTGAAAAAAAAATTCAAGAACACTTTATTTATTATGTGATAATAATTTATAGTATGTATATAATGACGACCGATGTGGCGCGGGTGCGGGTTCGATTCCCGCGTCGGAACAATTGTGTGTACGATCTGCAGATATTTGTTCCGCGTGTTCTGGTCGTTTTCTATGTACAATAAAAAATATCTATCTATGTAATGTATTGTATTATGTAACCATAAAGACAAAGTTTTTCAAATCGAAATGTCCTGCAATTGCGATATTACAATAATGAGAAAGTTCACCAATTATAAATGAAAAAAAAAAAAAAAACTATTTGTCCATTCACTGGCATATTACAGAATTGTTCCTGCCCTAAGTGTTTGCTACAATTTCTGCTATATTCATTTCTCCATTGTTTTAGATGTATCATATAAATTGACAATACCTTACTATTTTTAAATATGGCTGAACTATTTCAGGTGAGATTAGGCTTGCTGGAGCAGCAACAGCTGGTGCAGCATCAGGTGCAGCAAGCGCAGCAGGTCCAGCATCAAATGCACAACCTACCGCAACCGCACGCTATAGGTGACACACTTACCTACTATTTATATTCTTTGTATTATGTTCCAAATCAAGATAAAGATAATAACTTTCATCTTATTAGCCCACACATGTCCAGGGCTGTTCGTAGGCCTAGTCCATATCAAATAACGGTCCGAAGTCCCCTCTATCCATCGACTCTATGTGAAGACTCTAATGCCTTCGGTCCATCGATCTGTCTTGTTGTATTGAAATGAAATGAAAATATTTATTGAAAATGAAATACACAATAACAATGGTTAACTCTATGTTAAGCTAAGGCCAGGTGTTATCAGTTTCTCGTCAATTAAAATAATTACAATTACATAAGCTCTGAGAATTAACAAGCTGAAGTGGCAGTGGGCCGGCCATAAACGTGTTATTGAGTGGAGACCACGACTCGGTAAACGTAGTGTAGGAAACCCTCCGACCAGGTGGGATGACGACCTGCGAAGGACTGCAGGTAGATGCTGGATGCGGCAAGCTGAAGACAGGGCGCTATGGCGCTCATTGGGGGAGGCCTATGTCCAGCAGTGGACTGCTATAGGCTGATGATGATGATGAAGTTCGTTTGAATTAGGCATGTAGAGATCAGGAAAGGTTCGTCTTTGAGGAATTGCAAATGTTTTATAGTCATTGTCAAGGAATCCGCTTACAGAGTATATCATCATCATCATCATCATCAGCCACAGACAGACAGACACAGACACACAGAGTATATGGTTCTATCTAATAGAAGAAGTTTCACATTACATAAAAATTATCTTTCACATGTTATAAGTCTCATTCATAATGGAAGTTTGTTAACACTTTGACTGCGGTTTTCTTTCGACGACTGCGATCTTTTTTTAACCTAAAAAATTCGTGCTGCCGCTCTACACAGCGGTTGTGTTGCGCCGCACATGCGTTTCGTTCGAAAAACATTACGGCTGTGCTGAGTCACACAGATCTGTATTATCTCAGCTGCTGCGCTAGTGTGGATTTACGCATATTAGTCACTTGTAGAAAACACATACCGTGTGATTTCATCAGTCAAAGTGTTAAAAAGTTTAGGACGAAATTACTTCTGGTCATTGAGAACTTAGTGAGAGATTTTTGGTAGTCTATATACCGCGTTTTTTTCTTCGCGCAATTGTTTATGAATACATTTTATTAAATTTGACTTACTTCCGTTTGAAACATCAGCTCCTTTTTGGGAAAACATTTTGGCAAAAAGTATGTAACTAAATGGCGACCGATGTGGCGCGGTGGGCGAAGGTCCGCCTGCGACGCAGGAGCTTGGGGGTTTTAATCCCGCCTCGGAACAATTGTGTGTACGATCTGCAGATAGGGTGTTCTGGTCGTTTTCTATGTATAATAAAATATATCTATCTATGTAATGTATTGTATTATGTATATCAGTTATCTAGTACTCATAACACAAGCTCTGCTTACCATGGGGCTAGATAATGCTGTGTGAATTGTCCAGCATTATTTATTTATTTAAACAGTATTGGTATACCTCCCATAACTGAGGTATGTAGGTGTGTTGGTTCTATAATAGTGGCTGCCTACATGTAGTCAAGATATATATAAATAATATGATTTTACTACCATAGAAAAAGAAAAGAGAAACATAAATAGATTCTTAGAATTTTAATAAGCCTATACAAAAATTACCTAAACTACTAAATGATTCTATAACTTATGTAAGCAATATGATTTCGATTTATTCTGCACAAGTGTTAGCACGGCCAGGCGGCGGCTCAGCAGAGAATTCTTTGGCACCAATAATGATAATGTTGGTGATAGGTTTTTGGAGTAAACATTATTGTTAATTTTGTAACCTAAAGATAATTATCTTATTTAACTTTATAGATGCTTTATGTACCAATTCACTTTATTTTCACAGTCTCTTCTTATTATATTTATTTAAAGGAAAACCAGAAGCTTATATATAACACAATAAAAAGTTCATAAATACTAGAAAGCTTATTGAAGGTTTTCACGGATAAATAACATAATAATATAATAAGAAGAGACTATGAAAATAAAGTGAATTGGTACATATAGCATCTATATTATTCTGTTATTTATCCGTGAAAACCTTCAATAAGCTTTCAAGTATTTATGAACTTTTCATTGTGTTATATATAAGCTTCTGGTTTTCCTTTAAATAAATATAAATATATTATGATTTTTGTATGTTTACTATATGTTACTTGCAGGTCAAATGCAGCCCTCACCACTGCCCACACAAGCCTACGCACCGCCCGCCATGATGCCCGCTCAATATATGCAGGTAAAATATATTTTGTTTATTGTTTCACGCCGCTGTGGTAAACTTGTTCTCGAGTGGCGACCACGACTTAGTAAACTTAGTGTAGGACGCCCTCCGATTAGGTGGATGCGTCAAGCTAAAGACAGGGCGCTATGGCGCTCATTAGGGGAGGCTTATGTCCAGCAGTGGACTAACATAAGCTTGATGATATGTTATACGCCATGGTCGTTGCCATGATCACGGAATAACTGGTGTATGGGATGTGATAATTAGATTTGGTAAGACTTATGTATTAGAATATAATTAATATAGTCCTTTCACATTGAAACCGTTCCCTGAGGGGTAAATGTTTCTTTGTTTTCGCGTAATAAAATTTGGACTACAATTATTTTGGAAAAAACATCTTAATCATATCTTAGTCTGACGACCTCTGTAGCGCGGTAGGCAAAACTCTCCCCGCGACGCAGGAGGTTGCGAGTTCGATTTCCGCCTTAGGACTAATGTTTGTACGATCTGCAGATATTAGTTCCGGGTGTTCTGGTCGTTATCTATATAAAAAATATATTTATATATGTAATGTATTCATCGTGTACTAATAAAGGAATTTCCTTATAACTCCACAGAGCGGGTCAGGCGGGGTATTCCCGGGCGCCCCGAACATGTTCACGACGCCGCCCGCGCCTTACACGCACGGACAGATCTACCCGCACCACAACTATGTATGTACACTTACTATATGTAGATATGATGACTGGTTGTGAGAAACTACTCCGAAATGTTTTATGACATCTAATAAACACAAATCATATTTCTCCACAAAAAGGATTTAGAAGGAAAAATCGAGCTTTTTAAAATAATAAATAAATAATGCTGGACAATTCACACAGCATTATCTAGCCCCATGGTAAGCAGAGCTTGTGTTATGGGTACTAGATAACTGATATACATAATACAATATATTACATAGATAGATATTTTTATTATACATAGAAAACGACCAGAACACTCGCAACAAATATCTGCAGATCGTACACACAATTGTTCCGAGGCGGGAATCGAACCCGCAACCTCTTGCGTCGCAGGCGGACCTTCGCTCACCGCGCCACATCGGTCGTCAAAAGTGCTCAAAAGTCATGATTTTTGAGCAACAAAATATATAATAATACATTTAAATAAAAACAGCCTAATCCACTCTACACGTCAGTTTATCAAAATCATATGTTTTTCAGGCAACACAGGCCGGCGGCGTAACATACTTCAACTGCGCGGAGCAAGACACGGTCCCGCGCGCCACGCGGCGCCCCACCGCCGCCATACCCATCGTCAAACCCAGCCAACCTGAACGGTAACACTTAATACTTCACTACATAGTATAAATCAAAGTCGCTTCCCAAGTTGTTTGCCCCAGCGTTTGTCGGTTCTTCACGAGATATGGCCGGCCAGGTAAACGTAGTGAGGCCCTCCGACCAGGTGGGATGACGACCTGCGAAAAACTGCAGGTAGATGCTGGATGCGGCTAGCTAAAGACAGGGCGCTATGGCGCTCATTGGGGGAGGCCTATGTCTAACAGTGGACTAACACAGGGTGATGATAATGACAGCCAGTTCGGCTTGCTAATTCTTAAAGCTATGTCGGTAACTTTGGTTCTCCTAAGCATAGCTCACTGCGCGACAATAATTAACTAAAAATGTATTATCAAACATAGGTAATAAATTAATAATGTTTTACTAGCGACCCGCCCCGGCTTCGCAAGGGTGCAATTGCATTTATTAGATCCATATAAACTTTCCTCTTAAATCATTATCTATTAAAAACCGCATCAATATCCGTTGCGTAGTTTAAAGATCTAAGCATACATACGGACAGACAGACAGAGGGAAGCGACTTTGTTTTATACTACCTATACAGTGTTGGTGCAATAAATCTATCATCATCAGCCTATAGCAGTCCACTGCTGGACGTAGGCCTCCCCCAATGAGCGCCATAGCGCCCTGTCTTCAGCAATAAATCTATAATCTATATATATTGTTACAGAGCAGCGAATTCGACAGAGAACGACAACATAGACAGGATCGTTGAGAACATGTTTGTAAGGAAACCCTGGCCCGCGGCGCATAACGCCGGTAAGTACTATAAAAATTCTTTCTTTTTTGTAAGAAAATGCGCACATTTTATAGTATTGCCTCCCTGTGGCAATACTATAAAAAGTACTCGTGTTTAGGTCGTGCGATTATATATGGATCCTCCATCCATCCAAAAAACTTCTTTGTGTTCCGACTCGGTTGATTGTGGCAGGTTCTATAATGTGATGGATATAATTTAACTATACTCGAGCTGTTCTGAAAAAATAATGTTTGTAAACAACTCACATTCCAATATTGTCGTTTTGGTGTCGAATTTTAAATCAAACTGTCAGCACTAAGCATTTTAGGAAAGAGCTTTTATCTAGTAGTACAGAACTCTGGACACGAAAGTGGTTTTTAAGAATTATAAGAACGATAGCAAAGGTTTTTTTTATTTGGGAACAATACAAAAAATATTGTCCAGCATATTCTGGCGCTAGATGATGCTGTGTAGATTGTCCAACATCATTAATATAAGCAGTCTTATTACATGGGTTGTTCATCTATAAATTTCATTAACATGTAGTAAACCTTAAACACTACTTCATAAAGTTTAAATTTACTGTAGCGGAGCTCGAGAGAATGTTCGGTTGGTGCGGACCTATAGTGTGGGCGAAGATTATAGCGCGGATGCAAGCGAACATGAAAAACTAAAGATTTATGTGAAGCTGCTTGAAATAAATGAAAACCTACGGAAGATTTGCGAACGGCCAAGAAGGACCTTTATGTTATCTTTTAGTTTCACTTGTTAGTATTTTCGTAGTAATATAGTAGTAAAGTTTGATTTATATTAAAAAAAATCTTGACTAACTGTAGCTATTTGTAAAAGTATTATTAGATTCGGACCAATAGATTCAAAAATAGTTTGGAAAAATACAGGTACTTTTAAACCTCATCTCATCGTAAAATGTTATATGACCCGCGTATTTAAAGAATGGGATTAAGAATCTCGTGCTGATAGCGGGACAGCATGGGAGATGACATTTGTGTAAAATTAAATTTAATAATAATAAGTGTATTTTAGCGATGTACCATTCCATGCACAGATAGTTTGTATATTGGTAAACAATTAACTAAAAGATAATTTAGTGTTGAGTAGAATATTATGTAAAAGTTATACAAAAATCATTCGAACCTAAAGGTCTGTCTGTATGTCTGTCTGTGGTAGCGAGAACTGAATCCACAGTTCACTTATGGCGGTGCCCCGAGGCACACTAGCGCCGCCACACATTTTATCTTAAATATTAAGTTGAACAAAGGAAATATCTGAAATACTTTCATTATGTAAGGTTTAGATACGAAAATAAAGTTTGGCAAGGGCAACTTCGTATCTCTGCTGTAAACTATACAGAATAAAACTATTAGGATGATTTAAGTGTCAAGCTGATCATCAGCGCTGGTAGCTCAGCGTGTAGCTCGTCAGCGCCGACGATCAGCGCGGGTCGTTTTAGTATTCTGCTGATCGCCTATATCGCGACTTGACATGATTGTACGCAACTGGCGCGTGCGATCAGTGCGACACTAAAACGCTCAATGAAGACAGAACTGCGCGGGTGCGCGACGCTGACGAGTCGCGTAGGACGCGCGTACTGTCAGCGCTGACCCTAGTTAGCTCTGAACGGTGCCGGTGGGCGTTATTCTAAAAGGTTTCTATAGCGTCCATACAGATTGCTACGATCCGAGCTCTCACCGCCGATGGTCAGCGTGACACTAAAATCAGCCTTACAGTGACATTTAAAAAGCTCATATCAGAAAATGCCCAATGAAATTTTTGATATATCCTTTGTTGCAACGTAATAATAAGATAAAATAGGTGGCGGCGCTAGTGTGCCCCGCGCCTTAATCACCCGACGGTCATCAAGGCGGTACCCCTCGGCGAAGTTTCACGCTACCGCATTAGGCAGCTAATACCCCGTAGATCTGGACAGGCCTCAATTCTTTACATAGTAAACCACAATTAACCTATCATTTGACGAACTCTGTGGCGCGGTGGGCGAAGGCTCGGGACAAAGGTTTGTACAATCTGCAGATATTTGTTCCGGGTGTTCTGGTCGTTTTATATGTACAATAAGATATATATATATATGTAATGTATTTTTATTATCAGTCATCTAGTACCCATAACACAAGATCTGCTAGGCTTGCGGCTAGATGATGCTGTGTGGTTTGTCCAGCATTATTTATTTATGATTTATCATCAGGTTCAAAAGACAAGTCGCAATCGGAGCGAAGTTCGAGCGAGCCGTCACAGACCTCGCAGCCCAGCAGCCTCTCTTCAAGCTCCATCTCGACAGACTCCAAGCCTTCTGAGAGCATAGACAAGGAGGAAATTAAAGAAATTGCAGCTATAGAGGTGAGAATTTAATCCTGTACTTAAGAATTTAAACGCGACAATAATAGTAAAGCCTTCATTCTGATACTTAACACTTTGACTGCGGTTTTTTTTAACCTAAAAAATTCATGCTGCCGCTCTACACAGCGGTTGTGTTGCGTCGCACATGCGTTTCGTTCGTATTACGGCTGTGCTGAGTCACAAATATCTGTATTTTCTCAGCCGCTGCGCTAGTGTGGATTTACGTATATTAGTCACTTGTAGAAAACACATACCGTGTGATTTCAGCACTCAAAGTGTTTACAATATCTTTATGCCTTACTTAGTTTCAGCGTAACTGTTTCCAGCGTGACGGTTTAGTTTCGCTCAAGCATTACAACACCAAATTATGTAATAATGCTTAAGCTTTACTTGACTAATGGTTTTATTTCATTTCTCCTCGATATAACATCCACTTGTGGTAAAAAAAATTAAGTGAAGAGAAAACCAATTTGTATTTTATATATTATTTGAATTTGTTATCAAATATTTTTATCCTAATAATTTTCAATGAACATCCGCAGAGTAACGCCCGCATCTATTATTTATGTTTCTTATTTGATAATAATTAATTGTTTAAAATTTGATTTGACTAAGAACTTATTTTATAATCGTGAAGAAACCTTCTATAGGATTGACGAATTTGAAAATAGGATGCTTAATATTGTTATTATATACTGATTGATTATTATTACATGGACTTATCATTAATTTATTGATTAATTTAATTGAAATTTATAATTTTACATATTTAAATACTTATTGAATGATACCATATTATATACTTAAGTATATGTTAAGGTATGTACATACTATTTGACGCGTAATGATATAATTAACCAATAAAATGAACTATGAAACAAAAGGTATTAATATAATTAAGTATTTTATTTTTAATTCAAAATTGTTAATTTACATATATCGTGTAGTGGCAAATAAATGATAATGTCTAATATCTTATATTTTTTAACTTCTTTCCAGAAAAAGGAAATCACAGAACCAAAGCAGCCAGAAAAGCTACCAGAACAGCTACCAGAGAAGCCCGAGGAAGACAAACCTGAAGAAATCCCAACAGAATCCCCCTCAATCCCCCAAGAGGTGGCCCCGGCGGATGCCTGACCTTTGTTCCCCCGCGGGCATCACGCCCCCGGGCCAGACAACTCGTCCGGCCCAGATAACACCTTACAACCTGGCCCGTTGATCATAGACACTTCCCAAACTGGCCCGTCGGCTGTAGCTATCGTATACGTGAATCGTTCATATCTAAACTGGTTAGGACAGCATCAGTGAGATATACCTACGTTGCGTACTTATAGAATGGGATTGTGAATGACGTCATCTCATGCTGTCCTGCAAGGTAACCACGTTATTTAACAAATAACGTGGCGTTACTATGCTAATTGTACCGCTTGAAAAGGCTTTACCCACGCTAAAAAACCTTAACACGCGTTATCAGTGTTATTTCGCTAATTTAAGCGCGAATAACGCGGCGCTTTTTAGCGTTGATAACATTTTCATGCGTTATTCACGGTAAAATTTGCGTAATAACGTTACGTTGTGTTAAATAGTGTGGTAGCCTTGATGCTGAGTTCGAATCCGATCTGAGCGGGACAGCATGAGAGGTGACGTCATTCATAATCCCATTCTTTAAATACGCAGGCTCTACGTGTTTCAGGGTTTTATAGTTAGTACAGTTTCTGCTATAGAAATATCAGAGCTACACGGTATTCGGTACCCAGGTAGCGAAATCCGAGCGGGTATGCACTATGCAGTTATAATAACTGTCACCAAAATACTCGCCGGAATACGCGCGAAACCATACGCGAAATCCAAGCGATATTCATCGCTGCCGCTCTGTGTACCGAATACCGCACTGAACCGCCCTTAGAATTAATAGGGGTGAATAGACACTAATGTAACAGGGTTATTTTTGAAATGTGCTAGGCAGCTAAGCGACTGCGTCAAACTCAATCAAAAACTTAAGCTGGTTTATTTTAAATGACTATGTATAAAAAAATACAAATATAAAGCTGATGATACCGATTCATTTCGACAAAACAACATAATTTACGACCTGGGTCCCTAGACCTTCAAGATCATATGTGGCCATATCGATCATCTGAGATTGTGGTCAAATACAGATCTATTAAAAAAAAAGAAATATTCAATTTCCTGTCATTGATGATTATTAAGCTGTTTTAAAATACCTAATCCCTATGTATAGTCCTATACAGACTACAACGGTTTATTTTGTTAAGGTTTTGATTGACACATATGCCCGTATTATGAAACTTTGCTCAGTCTATGCTTGAGTGATCGTAATCTCATAAATAAGTTACTCAAGCAAAGATCGATGACTGAGCTAACTTTCATAATACGCCTTAGCTTCGTAGCATATAATTGGAAAAACACTCATACGCCTAAAATTTATAGTTTTCTACATGTTGACAATTAATAAGTAATGAAATAAACTAAGATTTGACCCAAATTATACTAAGGAATCAGAATTATACGTAATAATAGTAATCAGTATCTTGTACATAATAGGAGCGATAATTTAAACAAAGTATAAGAAAAATTCTTTGTTTGTTTTTGCTGTTTAATTTAATTAACTTACTGTTTGTTACATAAAGCGCTCGGTAGATAAAATTTAGACTAATAATATCAAAGTTGAGCGTTACAAAGTAACTGTTGGTATAGTTTGACCGAAACCGCTGTACCGCTCCTTAAGAAAGTGAGTGACGCGTTGACGGCAGACTAATGGATCGGAGCGGACGATACTCCCCCCCCCCCCCCCCCCCCTTCTCGCCGCTCGCATACCTCAGGCGCGGTACAATGGTTTCAAACTAGAATACATTTTTCACTGACAAAAACAAAAGGGAGGACTTTCACAATTTGGCGGTTTATATTTTATTTATCATGGATCATTGCCAATTATAGTCCGATTACAATGATTCCTTTGCTTTTGTATAGAAAATGATTCCGAGATGGTCTAATCAAGTTGTAAAGTTGTATATCCGAGGGCCTTATTTTTGTCACGTACAACTTCAAAACCAGTTTAAATATTCAGATGGATAATAGGCTATTTGACAAATTTTGGAAATCGTTTTAAATTATTCTTGATTACATTATAAACACACTACATTAATATTTCCGGGCGATCCGACGGTATTATTTATAAAAATCAATATTAAAGTTTAAATTTTGCAAACCGCGCCTAAAACGATGTTGCTGGTCACGTGTGACGTCACACGCAAGTAAACAACGACCAACATAGACGAATATTTATGCCACTAGTTAAAATATTTATCAAAATTTGACAGAAAATGCTTCAGAAATAGCTCACAGATTGAATTTAACACCCAGAAAACGCAAAACGCGTACAACAATCGGTCGAGGAATGTATAAATAAATAAATAAATAAATAAATAAAATTTATTCAAAAATATCTTAGGACTAAAGAGTAACAAAAAGTACCTTACTTAAATTCTGATGGAAACAACAATGTGGGTGCCTGAACTAGGTGAAAACCTGTTTTTCACCTAGTTTTTGTATGTTTACTTGCATGTGACGTCACCAGAGTTGTAACCAACAACTGGGCGTTCTCGTCACAGATAAAATTCAATAAATTATTACATTTTGTTTCGTGTAATTTGCAAAAAATATACATATACGAGTATTAGTTGAAATAAAGCGAAAAATGTTTTTTAGGCTATTATCTGATACGATGACCACAATTTGTAGCTTAATACTAACAGACGAGAGTTTTAGTAAAGAATGTAATTATTTTCACAATACTCCATTTTATATTTTAAGACGGTGTGTGCTTTTTATTGTTTATCTGTTGTTTTTATCACTTCATAATTTAGAATGAAAAATCGCGCTTATCGTTGGTAACTTCTTTGAAACTGTCCAAGTGATATTACCTAAAACACTGAATAAATAATTCCCATTTGACCTATAATCTTCGTTTATGTTTACGTCATTCTCATTTGCTTCCATCATCAGTTTAGGGCGTTAGTTATTGGATCTCATTGCTTATGTTATTGTATCTCACGTTTTAGTAAACTTCATTATATTGCTTAGCTTTATCGTAATTTGTTATCCTCCTGAATAATTAGAAATTGTTAATAAACTTTGATTTTAAATCATTTATATTTTTCAGACGACCTATAAAAATCGTTTTGGGCTTTAGAAGACTATAATCATTATATAGATTGTGATCAATATTGTGATTTCAATTTATATATACCTACGTAAATATTTTAATTAGTTTTGGCATTGTAAAAATACTTTACGGATTTTTCATTTGTTTGTCAAAGTTGTGGCTTTTCTGATTGCATAGAAAACACCAAAATAATTGTTAGAATATAATTACTGTATAGTACAGCTAGTTAGTAAAGAGATGCTACATTTCTGTGAAAATTGAAAATATACATATTTTTTTTAATATTGTGAAAATACTTTTTTTTAAATATCGTGTTAACCTAGTCCTTACCATGCGAGAATGCTATGGGTTAAGTATAAGTTGATTTTAATGGACTCACGAACTGTTTCACTTTTTTATATTAAATGCGAACAAAAATTAAAAAAAAGCTACTGTATTATGCTGGTTATTTATTATGTTAAGTAAATCTTCCTAAACTAAATACTGTGTTTTTATATTCCTAGATTTAGGTGGTTATTCCCATTTCCCCTACTGTCAATGACATAGTGCCCAATGGGAATTGTTTCTGCCTTGTGTGTGAAAGCGGATTAAAATTAAAATAAAAAGAGGAAAATTATATATTTAAGTATTTCAACAATTCAATAACTTATTTAATGTTCACGTCCAATAAATATTAAAGAAATACTTACGCTAATATCACGATCTATTTTGGCCTAAATCTTAGAGTCTGCTTTATGTTAGGCCTCCTTAATCCTTATTCTACGGAAAATTAAGAATTATGCTAAACCTACTGTACCTATTTTAGGCCCGTCTCGCACACCTCTGCGAAATCATACGTTATACTGCGGTTCCGCCGAAGTGTTTCATACAGAGTCGAGAAAACTAAACTTTATTTCATACAAAGAGGTAAGTTCTACACATCGCAACGTTAGGCCAATATCAACACAGTCAGTCCTCGCAGGAGTTATTTTATACCTGCTTTTGCCTGATTCCTGCTTCTGCGGGTGGTTTCGTATGCGTTTTCTTTTTAAATTAAAAGAAGCTTGGCTCGGACATTCCAGGCCCAGAACGTAATGCGTCCAAAATCCCGGGCAGATCCGTTCAGTTTTGGTGTTTCTCCGCAAAAAAATCTGAACGAACTTTCACCTTTAGGCCTTCGCCCTAGGCCTATACCTTATTCTAGTTTCTATGTATAGGTTGTAGATATAAGACTACATTTTTTCGGTCTGATCTCAATTATGTTAAAGCCACTTATGTAGAGAGTTCATTAGTAAAGTATACTAGGTAACTAGCTACACTATCTCTAAAATATCAAACAGTCGTCTCTACAGCCACTTTCTTCCTTCTGCCTTCTAAATCCGCGTAAATATCTTCTAAACTCCTCTTATTTGTCTCTGGGACGCAGAAAATCAAGTAGAACACATTAGTTAGGCACACAACGCTGAATATCCAGAAGGTAGAGTGGTAGCCGATGAGGATTGTAAGGGGCGAGAAGAGCTTCAGCAATGCGAAGTCTGTTCCGAGGGATATTGCCATGATCAGGGTAGCTACGGTGCCTCGGAGCTGGAACAAGAATGGGGTGTTTAAAACCAGGTACTTTTCACAACAAACATAACTAACCAGTTACGTATGCACCATTAATGGGGCAAATCAATGGTGCAAACGTAACCGCGGGCAAAAAAACTATTTCCGCTGTTCTACCGTGCTAAGGGGGTCCGCCGTAAGCAACATTTTTTCAAAATTCAGTAAGTGCCATATTCGGAATCATCAAATCGAGATTTATAATAGCCTCTGAAGGCTTTTTTCTGTAAAACTTTAAGCGCCATTTTCTCGAAACTAGTAGACATGCACTTACGGCTGTCTCCCTTAGCACGGCAGTATTTAGGGCCTTTTTCCACCAGAGCTAAGGTAATGTAGGTGAGCGGATCTAGTGATATAATGTAGATAAGTAGGTACGTACTTATTGTGGTAGGTATAGGTATCGGATAATAGCGTGGAAACTGCATAAAACAACCTGTCGGTGTTTTACCTATGCAGTTCTCAGCTGGTTTGGTCAGCTAACGATGAACGACACTGTAAGGTCTTACACCTTTAAAATGATAGATGTTTTGATAGGTAAAGGATTTATTCCAAACAACTACGAGCTAATGATAATGAGCCACGCGCCCGGTATGAATGGCTAACATGAACTGATGCGAGCGCGCGCGTTGATACTGCGACAATGAGGTAAAAATGCTGACGCGCGAGGATGGTGCGGGTTCACCGTACAGACACTACATTTCGATTCACCTATCTTCCTATTGTTTGTTATGTACCTACCGTGCAGGTATATATAGCAAGGTATAGGTATAGGTGGCATCTTCATACTTAAGTATAGCGTAGGATCACTGCCTACGAAAGAAATTAAAACAACTAAATATTCACTACTCAATACTCAATACTCAATACTCAATGATTTATTGCTTACATGTGTACAAAAGTTCTTAAAAAATAATATAAGTCCAACATGCACCCTGCAAGGGTATTGCAACATAAATTTAAAGTTAAATTAAATGCTTCAAAGATCAGAAAAAAAATTACACCCATAACAAAAAAAATTACACCCTTCAAGAACATAAATATAAATGAGCTGGAGGAGGCCTGTACTCGAAAGGGGTCCTAACCAAGAAATATCTAATAATAATTTAATTAATGGAAATCTATAATTATGTATACAAAATCAACATCTAACTAACTAAATGCATGCAATTTTATTTTTAAGTCTAGATGATTGTATTTTTAATTTTAATTTTATATATCAATTATTTTATTTTATTTGACATACATACATTAGTAACATTAAAATAGAATCAATTATTATTTTCACTTGTCAATTACTTTAATTATGCACTATTATTTTATAAGGTTATGGAATAAATGGCTTTTTTATTTTATTATTTATTTATTTTATTTATTTTTATTTGATTATAGGTATAGGTAGGCATTAAGTAGAGTTGACTAATAAAAAATCTTTATCGTTATCTAAATCAACCGGAGCGATTAGTTAGTTAACCGATGCTTTTCAATTTGCTTCAATTCCTTTTCAATAAACTTCAATTCGCAGAAACCTTGAAGAAAATATATATATACCTAATAAGGCTTATAGGTGCCTATATCGTATGATCGTGTTCTATGTTGAGAAAACGACGAATGTTGACGACCTCAGCCGGCGCAGCGGGCAAAGGTGCGAAGATTCCCACCTCAGGACAAAATGTTTGTACGATCTGCAGATATTTGTTCTGGATGTCTATGTCGTGAAATGGGTTGTCTTAAAAATATTAGTTCAGAATATCATTAATATATTTTTTTGTTTATAAACATTTCACTGGTTTGGTTAATAGGCAAATTCCATTCCAATCGAAAGTATGAAGCCTATAGAATATGAAAACGTTAGGTTGACTATTAATTTGATATATGGACCTACGTTACGATCAAGTGACACTTTCATGTCCGCACGCTAGTGGCGCTTTACCAAATCCCATATAAAAATATCTGTCTCGACTGCAAATGCTATCTTATGTAGATGACATAAAAGTAGGATTGGATTTGCACGATAACGAATCAGTTTTTTCCGAGTACCTAGGTCCCTGGTAGAGATCGCTCCTGAGCAATAAGACCGCCAATTGTATCTAGTTTTTTTAAGATTTTATTTTACATTGTCATTTTATACTTAGTGTGCAATAAAGAATTATCTCACAATATTCTTCACACATTGCCCGTACTTTGCCGAAACTTTACAAAGTAAGTACCTAAGTGTACTTCGTGGATTACACGCCAAAGGGTAAGGTTAATAATAACGTTATTGAGCCTATTAAGAATTACGAGTAGTTTTCCATAAAAAGGTTCTTGAACTTAAAATGTTACTGGAGTATGCCCATTGGTCTCTGGTTCTCACCTGAAAGTTAAACATCTATCTATCATCATCATCATCGTCCGAATAACAAACGGCAGCAAATAAATTGGTTTAATTTGGGAACAAAATTGTGAAGGACAATGTTATCCTTAGTTTCCGAGGGCAATGTTATTCCTTAACTAAAGCTTATTAGAGCGTTTTCCGAGAATACCACGAAGTACACTTACTAAGTAAAGTACCTACACTTACGAAGTGCACTTAGTACGTAAGGTTAATCTAACTGATTTTAAAGTTAAATTGGCACAATTTGGGAACAAAATTGTGAAGGACAATGTTATCATTAGCTTCCTAGGCCAATATTATTCCTTAGCTAAAGCTTTTCAGAGCGTTTGGTCTCTGGCTCTCACCTGAAAGTTAAACATCTCCGTCATGATTACAAACGGCAGTGGCTGCAGACCTGATGCATCAGCGAAGATAGCTGCGCATAGTGCGGTGATGGGCACCCAGCCCGGCATCTCCACAGATATACTCTGCAGGTAGAACCACACTCCTAGGAGGCACATTGCGAAGCCACCCACTGCGCTGGTGACTGCTAGAAGAGGCTGGAAGTATAATAAAAATGTTTTTACTTTTTACTCACGTATCTATGTATAATGGCTTAATGGTGCAAAAAAACTTAACACTTTGACTGCAATTTTTTTTCGACGACTGCGGTCTTTTTTTTTAACCTAAAAAATTCATGCTGCCGCTCTACACAGCGGTTGTGTTGCGCATGCGTTTCGTTCGAAAAATATTACGGCTGTGTTGAGTCACAAAGATCTGTATTTTCTCAGCCGCTGCGCTAGTGTAGATTTACGCATATTAGTCACTTGTAGAAAACACATACCGTGTGATTTCAGCAGTCAAAGTGTTAAAACTTTTTGTCCATACAAATAAAAAATACCATGAATAATATTCAATAATTAATGCTGGACAATCATCTAGCACCGAGCTAAGCAGAGTTTGTGTTATGCGTACTAGATGACTGACATACTAACTACATAATGGCGACCGATGTGGCGCGGTGGACGAAGGTCCGCTTGCGACGCAGGAGGTTGCGGGTTCGATTCCCGCCTCGGAACAATTGTGTGCACGATCTGCAGATATTTGTTCCGGGTGTTCTGGTCATTTTCTATGTATAATAAAAAATATCTATCTATGTAATGTATTGTATTATGTATATCAGTTATCTAGTACCCATAACACAAGCTCTGCTTACCATGGGGCTAGATAATGCTATGTGCAGCATTATTTATTTATTTATAATACACTATAAAGATTTTTTTAAATAAATTAACACTATTCGACCACAAAACCAAATTTTTGTTTTTTTTTTAATACCTAAATACTAAATAAGTACCTATACCTAGGTAAAGTCCACAACCTACTACCTAGTACCTAGGTCAAGTAACATACAATCCTGCAGATTTTGTGAGGAGGCGGATGAAACGCCCCTCCATCTGCTCAGTGAGTGTGGAGCACTGATGCACAAACGCAGCATCCATCTGGGCAAGCATTTGCATAGCCCGGACGAGCTGAAAGACATCACCCCGAAGAAAATCCTACAGTTCCTAGCAGCTGCAAGGGTTAGAGGCGAACTATGAACGCCACGGCTTCGGGACTGAAAATGTAAAAGTGGCGATCACAATAGGCCTATCATGGCCGCCGTGATACGAAAGCAAATAAAAAATAATAATAATAATAGGTAAAGTCCAAAATCTCTTACCTTGATACATATAGGTACCTACATACCAACAAGCAACATACATAGTTCCTAGGATTTCATGAATGGACTTTATGAATTGACGATGACTAGAACTTTTACACTATCGTTACTTTATAGTTACATACAATTAAAGGTAAACCTACCACAGTTCGTGACATAGCCGATGTAAACAATAACAGGTCTACCTATTTTAATTATTGGTTCGGCATTGTCTTTTCTAACGCGGACATTAGCTTAGTACCTAATACCTTTGTATCGTCTAACTATCGGGTTCGTAGCGTGGAGTTGACCTCGAGATGCATTGACTTAACACTTCGTTTTTTTCCTCTACTAGGTTATTATTGGAATTGGTTACCACTTAGAGATGAAAGACAGCAAGGTTTAATTAAGATGAACCCTTGCTTTTCAAGTTATTTACAGGACGAGAAGTCTAAGGAGCAGAGCTAGACCCCAAACGTACCCCTGTGGTACCCCTTCCTAAACAACTTTGTATTGTAAACATGACTGTTAAATCTTCTTGGATGTCTTTTAACAGCTGCTTTATGGACGCGGTCATAATTGTATGACGTAGGTATGTCTCGTGACTAGGTCTCACTTTCTATGTAATTTTCGAAATTTCGTCCGTAACTTCGATTAGTAGGTGCCTATTTAAGGTCTTTGGCTGAAAAACAGCGCTGAATATAAAATGTTCAGGACACGCTGAGCCAACCCCTATTTCAGCGCAGGGTCATGGAGGTAGTTTTATTTTTTGTAATATCACCCGTTTGTGTCCCTTACCCCTATGATTAACTCCTTTGTTATCCGTTTGTTTATTCTGTGCTTGTATTTTGTACCCGTGTCCAAATAAATGTTTTGTCTATTCTATTCGCAATACTACGAGTTGCAGACTGAAAGATAAGTTAACTTGGTTTTGGCTTAGCTCGCATAGCTAATGCAGTTTTTAATTCGTAGGTACAAACGAAATATGTATGTATATCATATGAAAAATTGAGTCAGCTATGCGAACTCGCATCGCATAAAAAGAATAAAATAAAATAAAAAGTTTTTTATTTAATTAAAGAAAGAAAGCATAAGACTATAATTAAAATTAGATTGTTACAGTTATAATTTGCAGCAGTCATTCAACAGACTCCCACCCAACCCATGGAGTCCAATAAGTGAGGATTCTGTTGAAAGACTGCATGATGGGCGAGGCTAACTTGCTGCCCACAACCTGCAGGATGGTGTTGGTACTGCCCCATGTTCTGCGCAGCAGCGAGGCTGTTTTCTTGCGGATGATGGCGTGAAAGCTATCAACCTGGGCTTCAGCAAACATGGAGGACTGCAGTCATATGAAAAATTGAGGCAGCATAGCTGACTCAATTTTTTATATGACGCGAAAATTGACTCAGCTATGCTGCCTCAATTTTTCATATGACGTATGTATGTACTTATTAAAAACTACATACTATGCGAGCTAAGTTAACTTTTCTTTCAGTCGCCGTGGTGAAAAACGTCATGCCTTTGTAGGTGAAGAAGAAGCCTTACATACCCATAAACTATAAGTCCTGCAATATCCTGATCTCTAATGCCCAATTCAAACGAATATGTAATTGAAATTTGTACATATTTTAATTGACGACAAACTGACAACACCTTACTTTTGCTTAACATAGAGTTAACTATTGTTACTGTGTATTTCATTTTCAATAAATATTTTCATTTCATTATAACATGGACTTAATAGATACTTAGGTAATTTAAAATATAAACTACCAACTAGTCTGTGTCTTACCTTCCTCCCAGCCCGATCAACAAGCTGGCACGCCAAAAAGGACCCTATAATCTGCACCACAGCTAGCAGAATGGACTGCTTGTTGGGCGACAGTGCGATGCTAGTGTTGGGATCCTTCCCGGCCTCGGCAAAAATGTGGCTGGCGTACACTAGCACCGCTATGCAGCCACAGAACTCTCGGGTTAGGTTCACTATGAGGGCTACCCAGAAGGCTTTTACGGCTGTTTTGTCCGAGACTGAAAAGAAACGATTGTTACGATCAAAGTTGCGTACAGTTAGTCATTGACGACCTCTGTGGCGCGGTGGGCGAAGGTCTGCCTTCAGTTCATTTCACCATTATCATCAACATCAGCTTATATTAGTCCACTGCTGGACATAGGCCTCCCCAATGAGCACCGCACGCCCTGTCTTAGTTCTTTATTAATAAGAATATTCCTATATGTACACAGGTAATAATTAAAATACAAAATAGTTTAAATTTAAGTACAGGAGTTTCCTGCGACGCAGGAGGCGGGTTCGATTCCCGCCGGGACAATAATAATTGTGTGTATGATCTGCAGATATTTGTTCCGAGTGTTCTGGTATCTATGTACTTATAGTAAAAAATATCTATCGTTGTCATGTTATAACAGTCATCTAATACCCATAACACAAGATCTGCTTAGCTTAGGGCTAGATTCTTCACATCATCCATACCGCAATGCTTGAAAGCGAAAGTTTTCAATCAGTGCGTCCTACCCGTTATGACCTACGGAGCTGAGACGTGGACACTCACGATAGGGCTGGTCCACCAGTTCAAAGTCGCTCAGCGAGCTATGGAAAGAGCTATGCTCGGAGTTTCTCTGAAGGATAGGATTCGTAACGAATACATCCAGAGAACCAAGGTTATCGACATAGCTCAAAGAATTAGCAAGCTGAAGTGGCTGTGGGCCGGTTATATCTCGCGACGAACCGACGGCCGCTGGGGCAAACGTGTTCTTGAGTGGAGACCACGACTCGATAAACGTAGTGTAGGACGCCCTCCGACCAGGTGGGATGACGACCTGCGAAAGACTGCAGGTATATGCTGGATGCGGCAAGCTGAAGACAGGGAGCTATGGCGCTCATTGGGGGAGGCCTATGTTCAGCAGTGGACTGCTATAGGCTGATGATGATGAGATAATGCTGTGTGGATTGCCCAGATTTTTTATTAAATCTACTTTTTCCGAGCTAACTATGATCCGTCCGTCTTATGGACGCTTCCGATTGGTATTATGATATGGATAATTTGAGCTAACTGTAGATCGTTTGGAACAGGAAGATATAATTTTAGTTATCATTTCTTTCATCGAATCAAGGAGATCGCTTGTAGCGATAAGGCCGCTCTTTGAACCCGATCTTAGTCGCCTTTGTCTTTCCACTTTTCTTTTTCATTTTACTCTTTGTTCTCGTCAATAGTATTTCAGTTTTATGTTGATATTTGAAACATTTGGACGAAAAGATTGTATTTCAGAAAATACCTTCTTAGTAGTTCTTATTTGATTTAGGTTTGTGGTAGACTAGCTGCGCCCCGCGTCTTCGCTTGCGTGGAAATCAGTGTTTCAAAGAGTTTATAAATCTTGATCACCCTGTCTAGTATTTATAAAAAAACGCATCACGCAACAATCCGTAAGCATACATAGAGGGACAGACAGACAGCGGGAAGCGACGTTGTTTTAATACTATGTAGTGAGTGATGATAAGCTTAAATCCCTTCGCTGGGCATGAGAGTTGGGAAACATTGTTGGGAGAGAGAGAGTTGGGGAGTTCGGTGGTAAATTTATCCTGCAGGAGGTCCTGCTGTCCGTCCCCGGTATCGTCGTTGACATTATGAAGACATTCTAGACGCGATCGCATCAATTTGGTGTAGACGCGATCGCATCAATTTGATGTTTAGATTGATTAGCATTTCATAGTAGAAAAAAAGGAAATGAGGGGGGAAGGGGGGGCAAAGGAATTCCTAGAGTAATGGTAGATTAGTCTAGGAATTCCTACACTAATGGTAGATTAGTCTAGGAATTCCTACACTAATCTTCCATTAGTCTAGGAATTCCTTTGTCTGAACTATGTAGGTAAATATAACCTTTAATACAATCACATAACAAAATTGTAAGTTCGTAAAAATAACAATATTCTACTTTCAACGTAGAGCTCAATAGTGTTTTGCATTTGATACTTCAACACAGAAATAATACGAATTCCTAAAGTTTTTCGCCCGATGGAATTTGAACCTAATATCTTCGCTCAAACGTAACGTTTGCAGCGCAAGAATTGACCTCTAACTCAGAGCCGACTAGGAGAACCAACATAATAATAAGGACATAATATCCATTTTTGAAAAGTGTTTAGTTAGATGCTATACCTACCTAGTGATAATATAGTAAATCACTAAAAACAATAAAATATTTTATTTATTTATTTATTTGATAGGTACGTGCCATAAAAATGCATTTGAAATTTACATTACCCAAAATTTGTTGCGCTCTAACAGGGTTTTTATGCATTGTGTAGGTACATATACTAATATATATACTAAGACACTTACACCTAAGAACAATTACCTGTATGCATGAAATCACAATAATTATGAAATTTTAAAGTTTCGCGCGTAATTCGGCGATAACACTGAACGCTGCGCTATTTTATTTATCAGGGCACGCGGCAGCGTGACCAAGCCAAGTTCAAGCAAAGGAACGCGCCGAGTGTATCATTACACGAACCACTTGGTGCCACTTTTGACCCTTCTATAACTCAAAACCTCTTTACCGTAAAAACATAAAACTACGTGTGTTGAATTATATCCATAAGGACATGTAGAAGCCCAAATTTCATGAAGCTAGCTCAAATGGTTACAAAGATATGAAGGTCGAAAAGTCGTAAAAATTCACATTGACTGACTGACATACATATAGTACCTAATTCTAACCTACTTCCAGATGACCTAGAAGGATGAAATTTGGAATCCAGCTCGGTAATTGTGTGTAAGCGTAGAAAAAAATCAAAAAATAAAAAAAAGTCAAAAAATAAGTGATGTTAGCAACGACGACCTTATGTCAATGAAATAAGGTTTAAATTCGAATAGAATCCGCATTGCATAGAATAAGCAATAGTACTAACGTCTCCGATTGCGCAATAGAATACAGTGTAGTTGTTAGGGACCGGCAAATAATAGATTCTGTTTTCGAAGTAACTACATATTTTTACTACCTCACACTAGATGTCACTAGTGTAGGGGACGTACTAAGACTTATTTTATTCACAAAATTAATTTTCCAGCAAAAATAACTGTTTTGGTTAATTGTTGTCGGTTGGTTGCCCTATCATTTTCTATGGTTGCAAAATGCTTTAAACGAATACCTGTATATTTTTCAGCTATTAATTTAATCAGAAGAATAATATGATTATCAGTATTATCAGCAAGAACAAATATTCGTATATTTCGTCGGAGTCCAGTCTTGTCTATTAATTTTTGTGATCCATTGCTGTCTTACATTATCTTGAGATGGAAATCTAGAACATACACAATTTAAAATTGCAATAATAGGTGGGCTTCAATTTCATTAAATTTACTAAACAACTACTATTATAGTAGTTGTCTCACGGAGGGAAAGTACTTTCAATATAGAATATTTATTATAAAACATTCCATAGGTGCATTCCAGACATGCTATGTTTCAACATAGCCGTGGGACATTCAGTAAAATAATTGGATTCTAAATACGGCCCTGGCCCTGTTTTTCTTTATAAGTTAATGGTTGACGATAGATGGCGGCTTGTTTAAAAATGACTATAAAAACTAAAAAATTAAAATTTTGGCGACTAAAAAGTCTTTAGGAACTTAAGTTGAAGTAATTTCAGTACATATGATTATTAAAATATATTAACACTGAGCCCTACGTACCTATAAATGTTTATTTCCCATGATACAAAGTATCGCCATCTATTGTCAAGTAGAATTATATTTGGAAACGCCGAGTCGCAATGGAAATGTTCGAGAACTTTTAAAATATGATGCGGTATTCAGAAAAATCCAAAAAGAATTATATTGGTCAGTTGTGTAGTTGAACAAATTTCAGTACATTTGATTATTAAAATATATTATTACTGAGCCCTACGTAGGTTTATTTCCCATGATACAAAGTGTCGCCATCTATTGTCAAGTAGAATTATATTTGGAAACGCCGAGTCAATACCTGCCTAGTTTTCTTTACAAAAAGTAATGATATCCCACCAAAAACATAAATGTAAAATAGGAGAGCCAAGTTCAATGCAAAAATTATGATTGGCCGTGGGCTTCGCGGCAAAAAGAATTGATATCTGAATGAGTGCCAAGTCAAATCTATGTAGGTTAGATTTGACTTGGCCAGTTTTTATCAGAATTAAAACGTTGAATAACTTTATAAAATGACTGATGTAATGAAAACTGGCCAAGTCAAATCTATCCTACATAGATTTGACTTGGCACTCATTCAGATATCAATTCTTTTTGCCGCGAAGCCCACGGCCAATCATAATTTTTGCATTGAACTTGGCTCTCCTATTTTACATTTATGTTTTTGGTGGGATTTATTTTATTTTTACAATCTTAGGAAAACTTACAGCTAGATAAAGATTAGATACAAGAATATTTAACTTAAGGCCAATTAGAAGTTTCCACAAATAATTTGAAAAAAAAGCAGCAATTTAGAAAAAAATTACAGAAAGTAGATGATTTATATTATTAAGTTAAAAAAAAGAAAAAGTTACACACACAAAAAAAAAAAAATTATAATGAAAATACATGAAAACTGACTTCAATTACTTTGTAAAGGAATTATTACCTAGTAGGCGCTTAAGCTGAACAGAAGTATTGAAAAATATATCAAAATCGTGATCTTTTACTAATGTGTTAAAACATCTGCTAGCCCTAATGGTGAACGAATTTTGCCTATAATTTAGAATATTAAGCAAGTTAGGATTCCTGAGTGTTCCAATATTAGTTCGCAGTCCTATCTGTTCAAGAAGCTCCGAACAGTCAACCTTCCCATTAGCTACGCTATGGACGCCATATTGCTCTCTGGTCATGACGTTTGTTGGCTGAGTACGTAGTAACCTGGTAGTCAGCATCATCATCATCAGCCTATATTACAATACAATACAATACAATACAATAACTCTTTATTGCACACCAAATACATAAAACATACAAGACAGGAAAAGAAAAACAAATACAAAATATGCTGTACAATGGGCGGCCTTATCGCTAAGAGCGATCTCTGCCAGGTAACCTTTGGATGGACATGAAGTGCTTGAACAAGTATAGACGGTGGCGTGTAATACAGAAAAATATTTAATAGGGACATACATAAAATACCTACTGATATACATAGCTATAAGTATAAATACATACATAAATATATAATATAAATAAAATAAAATAAAAAATACACATATAAATATATAATATAGGTATGATGTACATAAATATATCAATTAACAGTTGAGGTAAGGAAGTGTTCATAGACCATATGTTTGAATATAGGGAGAGACTTGGCTTGTCGTATAGGAATGGTATATTAGTACACTACTGGACATAGGCCTCCCCCAATGAGCACCATAGCGCCCAGTCTTCAGCTTGCCGCATCCAGCATCTACCTACCTACACTACGTTTACTGAGTCGTGGTCAATAACACGTTTGCCCCAGCGGCCGTCGTTTCTTCGCGAGATATGGCCGACCCACTGCCACTTCAGCTTGCTAATTCTTTGAGCTATGTCGATAACCTTGGTTCTCTGTCGGATGTATTCGTTGCGAATCCTACCCTTCAGAGAAAGCCGAGCATAGCTCTTTCCATAGCTCGCTGAGCGACCTTGAACTGGTGGACCATCTGATTCTGACCCTATCGTGAGTGTCCACTTACACCTAAGAACAATTAATTACCTGTAAGTATGCATAAAATCACAATAAATAATAATTATGATTTTCAAGTTTCACGTAATTTGTCGAAAACACTGAACGCTGTGGACGCCATATTGCTCTCTGGTCATGATGTCTGTTGGCTGTGTACCTAGTAACCTGGTAGTCATCATCATCATCATCATCATCATCCTATTAGTCCACTGCTGGGTATAGGCCTCCCCTAATGAGCGCCATAGCGCCCTGTCTTCAGCTTGTCGCATCCAGCATCTACCTGTAGTCTTTCGCAGGTCGTAATCCCACCTGGTCAGAGGGCGTCCTACACGTTAACCGAGTCGTTGTCTCCACTCAAGAAAACCTGGTAGTTACATAAGACAAATGCGCTGATGTTGCTGATGATGACAGTTCATATTTTTTAGTTTACGTACTCAGCCGTATGACCAATCGTATGACGCTATACGTACTACGGCTATAGTCTTCGACCACTAATCTGGTGATCGAAGGGCCTTCTACATAAGAATAGACAATAAATCCTCTATTCTTATGCTGGTATATGTATTTCATTGTGGTAAAAATATTCATAAAAACTTACAACTTGAATTGATTTTGTTATTTTATGGATTAAAACTAATGGTGGAAACATACTATCAAAACAAAACGCGACGCGATGTGTCGTGTCGACACCCCCGACGCTTGTCGTGCATTTAGGCAACACGCCACGCGATGCTACAATACAACACGCATCGTGTATAGTATTATGATCTCGAAAGAATGATGCGTGGCGTCGGGTGTTAACTAGAAACACATTACGCTGATTCGTCGGGTGGCGTGTGTCCCCCCTCTCCCGGTAACACGCTGATCCAAATCGATTGGATTTTACGGCGTGTGGTCACATGGCGTGTTGTCTATGCGCTTCTGACCAAATTAAATATATGGAATTGATAAGTACTGACAGGCGTCGGGTGCTGTGGCGTCGCGACACGTTTTACTAGTATGTTTCCGCCTTAACTGCTTTTTGCCTAATCTATCTAATTATTATATTAACGAGCGATGTGGCGCGGTGGGCGAAGGTCCGCCTGCGACGCAGGAGGTTGCGGGTTCAATTACCGCCTCGGAACAATTGTGTGTACGATCTGCAGATATTTGTTCCGGGTTTTCTGGTCGTTTTCTATGTAATAAAAAATATCTACCTATGTAATGTATTATATATATCAGTTATCTAGTAGGTACCCATAACACAAGCTCTGATTACCATGAGGGTAGATAATGCTGTGTGAATTGTCTAGCATTTTTTTTTCTCATCTCGTATGTAGATATGAGTGCTGATGAGGATTTCCGCGTCTATAGCCCCACTACGCAGTGTAAGCCGTTTACACGGAAGAATAAATAACACGTGTTCAATGGACAAACAAATACATTATAGGCAATTGATCATTGACCCAACAGTTCCGAGGCGAAAGAAAAGTCCATGTCCTTGACGCCATATCATTATGGTGATTATTTTCAATTGCTCCCGTTTGTAATTCGGTTGTGGTCGATGCAAATGTTGGGGGTCAAGTGAGAAGGGGTCAATTGATGTTTAGACGGAAAAATAAAGTTTGCTTTTTTAAATTTGCACAACAAGGGGTACCAATAATTACCAAATGCATGACGACCGATGTGGCGCGGTGGACGAAGGTCCGCCTGCGAGGCAGGAGGTTGTGGGTTCGATTCCCGCCTCGGAACAATTGTGTGTACGATCTGCAGATATTTGTTCCGGGTGTTCTGGTCGTTTTCTATGTATAATAAAAAATATCTATCTATGTAATGTATTGCATTATGTATATCAGTTATCTAGTACCCATAACACAAGCTCTGCTTACCATGGGGCTAGATAATGCTGTGTGGATTGTCCAGCATTATTTTTATAATAAAAAAAATTACAATAATTTTAAAGAAAATAAAATTTAATTTAATAAATTCATTTGAATACAGTAAATATGGTTGGTGGATTCGTCATGCTCTGTAATCGAGTTTCAGAGTGAAATCAATGTGGTTTTAACTTTTGCTGCTTTGAAAACAGAGAAATAAACAATAAATAAATAATGCTGGACTATCCACTGAGCTCTAAACCATATTATTATATTACGTATTATCTGCTTTGATATAGGCATTTGATATTTACAACACGCTATATTGATATTTTTACTGTACATAGACAGAACGCGTGGAATTTGCAGAATTTACAAATATTTCTCGAGAGGCGGGAATCGAACCCGTTCTGTGTCGAAGACAGACGCTCACCGCGCCACAGTGGTCGTCAAAATCGTCAATTAACAAAGACTTACAGAGAAGTTTAGGCGAGAACTTAGGCGCACTTGTAGTTTGCTCGATGTTGAGGATATTGACCTCCTTGCTAATGGCCTCGTCGTAGACCGGCAGCGCCCGCAGCCACGCCAGCACCTTCGCTGCTTCCTGAAGACCAGAGGAAAGAGGTTTGACTCTTATAACCTAAGTGGGATCCCTCGCATCTTCATACATGATTTATCTTAGTAAGAGCGAGCATTCGCGAACTTACTCTACATCTGTACGAGCGAGGATTCGCGAACTTACTCTATATCAAGATCTCTGTATAAATTGAAGTTTCATTGTAAGTTTTATTTGTCGGTGTCTCTATTTTGTAAATAATTGTTATTTATTTAGAACTAGCAACTTGTCCCGGCTTCGCACGGGTGCAAATGCATTATACATATAAACCTTCCCTTTGATTAACTCTATCGATTAAAACAAACCGCATGAAAATCCGTTGCGTAGTTTTAACTATCTACGCATACATAGGGACAGACAGACAGCGGGAAGCGACTTTGTTTTATACTATGTAGTGATCATAATCAAGGTTCGTCCTTGATCACGAGATACACTCTAAGTGCTTAAATTCCTTTAGAACTTTTAGAACTTCTTAGGGTGTAAGGGGGACTCTAACATCTCGTCTCCGAAGTCTGCTAACCTGCATGTGGTACACCCTGCTAGATAACGAACGAGGCTCTGGTGGAAATATCAATCAATCTTCATAAATATGTAATTTACAATTATTTTCAATTGCTTGACACTGGCAGACAAGTGAACAACTGGATGCGGCAAGCTGAAGACAGGGCGCTATGGCGCTCATTGGGGGAGGCTTATGTCCAGCTGTACAGGGTAGTCCACCGCTGGACATAGGTCAACCTATGTTAGTACATAGGTGGATGATGATGATGACGTGTGTAAGGCTGGTTTTATTGATACGCGTTTCAGCAGCGCCGTTGGAGCGCGCGCGTTCGGAGATGTATGGGGGTAGTAGTTGCATTTCGCGCGCTAGTGCAGCGCCGTTCAGTAAGGCTCAACTCACACCAAAAGAGCGTCGAAGCGCAGCGAAACGGAGCGCAGTTTCAGTGTCATATGAATTTTAACTTTATTTTCATTACAATAAAACTTATTATCGCATGAGAAACTCGAACGAGTCGCGCGGATGCCCGCGGCGCCGCGGGAATTCCGGCGAATTCGACTCGTTCTAGTGCCCAGCGGCGTGCCTATAAAACCAGCCTAAGTCATACCTGATTTTTCCCCTGCCTCAGTAGATAGGAAGGCGTTTCCGGCAGCTTCAGTAGCAGACAGAAGTGGAGCGCTGGGATGGCAAGCAGGATCCACAGGACGGTGTGGTACGGCACCAGATCCCCCAGGATGAACATAAAGAGGTTTCCGACGGTCTGAGAATGGAAACAGTTCGGTTTGACAATAGTATCGAGACGTTGTCGTTACCTCACGATATTTGTAAACAGACAGACTACAAAATATCAGATTATCTAGACTATAGAGTCTAGATAATCAGATTATCATGTAGTACCTAAGCCAGCTTGATTTTTGTTTTGCTCCAACTCGAAAACTAGCAACCTTACAAGGGAAAAGGCATCCTGTTTGCTTTTGTGTGTGCAGCACTTAGACAGGTCATATTTTATAGTTCACTTCAATTTTTTGTCCACCAGTGGAAGAAGTGAGAAGAAACCATTAGTATGTTCATAACTTATGTGTCTAGTACATTTGATTTGCTTATTTGTAATAATTGATTTGCTTAATTGATTTGCTTATTTGTATTAATAAGTTGGTAGATTTTGAGTTGGAGCAAAACTCGTTCCAAGCTTTTTTATCTTCGAAGTTATCTGATATTTTGTAATAAGCTTTTTTACAAGGAATATGCTATTAAACATCGTCAGGTCCCAAGCTTATTTATCTTGTAGATTCTAGACAAGAAATAAGTTTGGGACGATTTTGAACTCTACGAAACGACCTAACAAGGTAAAAGTTCGCTTGCTTACATACTTGTCCGCTTCTTTAATGAATGAATGAATGAACACTTTATTGTACCCAAAATAACAAAACAACACCTTATATCTAAATCTTACATAATAACAGTACAATAGGCGGCCTTATCGCTTAAAGCGATTTCTTCCAGGCAACCAGGGATGGAGAAAAAGATATAATTATAAAAAGAGTTGGTAGAGCACAAACAAACAGTAATAGAGAAGTAAAAAAAAAACAAAGAATACAAACTTAATACATTGCATGCAATACAAAACTACTTAAATTAAAACTAACCTAAAAGAAAAACTACAAATAAGAATAACTGAATACAATAAGGAGGTACCACAGAAATAAAATTTGGATAAAATCTGATCACTGTTGGAGCAGGAATAAGAATCTGAATAAAAAAGAGAGGAGAATGAAGGAAGAATTTTAGACAACTGAAGATAGAAGGTTAAAATTTACTTTACCTTAAAAACATTGAAGGGAAAATATCAAAGTGATTAAAGGAAATTCAGTGTAAAAAGTTTCTTCTCTCTCTTTATGTTTGAATTATTATGTTTGAGCAAGTTATTCAGATTCTATGAATCTGTAAGATCACGAGGAACAATAGAAGGTAAGTAGGTGTGTTTGTTTAGGCTTAATTTTTGCGGACAGCGGAGAAAAAAGTAATATTTAAATAAATGAATGCACGAATAAACAAAAATAAAATAAAAAAATTTCTTTATTCAGACAGGTAATTGTCCACACACATAAAACTTACAAAAATTACAAAGAACGAATGAATAATTCGGAGAACGAATGAATAATTTCAAAAGAACGAATGAATAATTCGGAGGGCCTGCAACAGGCCGTGTCCCAAAAGGGGCAAACGTTGGTTGCATGCATATTTTTTGGTAGGTACATTCATTCTGAAAACATGTAGCTGTTCCAATTTTGATTGTGTAAACAAATTGAGATAAAACGGCAGTAAAATTTTGCAAAACATTAATCAGCATCTGGGCATTCGTTGAATAATCATTGTTTTTTAATTTTTCATTCATGTTTATGTACGTAACCATGCCAACGAACTTGGTCGGCCGCTGACCCGGAGTGACTACTTTATTTCTTCAACATAAAGTTGAATCTGGCGTATAGCTCTGAGAATTAGCAAGCAGAAGTGGCAGTGGGCCGGCCATTTCTCGCGAAGAACCGACGGCCGCTGGGGCAAACGTTTTCTTGAGTGGAGACCACGACTCGGTAAACGGGGGGGGAGCACCTCCTCTCTCTTATTATGGGGCGAAAGCCTTTTGTGACTACCTAGCGCTACGTGGAGTACGCAGGTTTCTACCCCAAAGCCGATGTTTCCAGGCCCAGCCAGATTCAACTTTCATCGTCATCGTCAGCCTATGTTAGTTCACAGCTTAGGAGCACGGACATAGGCCTCTCCCAATGAGCGCCATAGCGCCCTGTTTTCAGCTTGACGCATCCAGCATCTACCTGCAGTCTTTCGCAGGTCGTCATCCCACCTGGTCGGAGGGCATCCTACACTACCCATACATACTAGATACATACTACATACTAGAGCAGAACCCGAGGGAGTGGCAACAGCGTCCTAACCGCGATTGCTGGAAAATTTAACTGTCCGGTAATGCACCAATTGGTCCAAAGGACAAAATCTGTAGTTAATTATAAGTACTAACATCTAGTTATAAGCAAACTAACATCATGGATTATTAGTATCTGAATAAATGGATTTAATTATTATAATTATTTAATTATTACTACGTTTACCGAGTTGTGGTCTCCAGAAAAGAACACGATTGCCCCAGCGGTTGTCGGTTCTTCGCGAGATATGGCCGGCCCACTGCCACTTCAACTTGCTAAGGTTGCTTACCTGGGAGAATATCACAAATGTCCCCGTCATTCCCCGGATACTATCCTCGCTGATTTCCTTCACGTAGAGGGGGCAGACCACGAACCCTCCCCCCGAACCGAAACCGATCAGGGCGCGAGCCCCAATCAGGGCTGCGGGATGCGCGCTGATGAGCTTCACTGCCCAGCCCAGCTGTGGGATAATGAGAATTTCAGATTGTTTGTGTTTTGTTTTCAGATTTAGTACTAAAGAGTTGTTGTTTATAAAAACAACATCATCAGCCTATAGTAGTCAACTGCTGGATAAAGGCCTCCCCCAATGAGCGCCATAGCGTCCTGTTTTCAGCTTGCCGCGTCCAGCATCTACCTGCAGTCTTTTGCAGGTCGTCATCCCACCTGGTCGGAGGGCATAAAACAACGAAATAATAATAATGCTAGACACACACAACATTATCTAGCCTCAAGCTAAGCAGAGCTTGTTATGGGTAACATAACAAGGTCGTTTTCTATGTATAAAAATTATATCTATGTAATTTAGTATTGTATAAAGTATATCAGTCATCTAGTGTCCATAACACAAGCTTTGCGTCGCTTGAGGCTAGATGATGCTGTGTGGATTGTCCAGCATTATTTATTTAGGTATTATTTGTTTTTCTGAATTCTTTTCTACTCGTCTTGAGTATGGCAATAGCATCCAGTCCGAACCTTTATTAAAAGTACTGTTCGCTTCTCTACTTACAGCAATAGGCACGCTCGCAGCCAGTAACGCATTCTTCCTGCCTATCCTGTCCGCGGCGACTCCGTACAGGAACACGGCGGGCGGTGCTGATATAAACATGATGGAGGCCATCCATGACACGTGCTCCTTACTATGCACATACCCTGAGGGGCTGGAGGGGCTCAGTTCGCTTCTCTACTTACAGCAATAGGCACGCTCGCAGCCAGCAACGCATTCTTCCTGCCTATCCTGTCCGCGGCGACTCCGTACAGGAACACGGCGGGCGGTGCTGATATAAACATGATGGAGGCCATCCATGACATGTGCTCCTTACTATGCACATACCCTGAGAGGCTGGAGGGGCTCAGTTCGCTTCTCTACTTACAGCAATGGGCACGCTCGCAGCCAGCAACGCATTCTTCCTGCCTATCCTGTCCGCGGCGACTCCGTACAGGAACACGGCGGGCGGAGCTGATATAAACATGATGGAGGCCATCCAGGACACATGCTCCTCACTCAACACATACCCTGAGGGGCTGGAGGGGCTCAGTTCGCTTCTCTACTTACAGCAATGGGCACGCTCGCAGCCAGCAACGCATTCTTCCTGCCTATCCAGTCCGCGGCGACTCCGTACAGGAACACGGCGGGCGGTGCTGATATAAACATGATGGAGGCCATCCATGACACGTGCTCCTCACTATGCACATACCCTGAGGGGCTGGAGGTGCTCAGTTCGCTTCTCTACTTACAGCAATGGGCACGCTCGCAGCCAGCAACGCATTCTTCCTGCCTATCCTGTCCGCGGCGACTCCGTACAGGAACACGGCGGGCGGTGCTGATATAAACATGATGGAGGCCATCCAGGACACATGCTCCTCACTCAGCACATACCCTGAGGGGCTGGAGGGGCTCATGAGCAGCGCTTTGTTGGGGGATATCCAGCCCATCGCGGTTCCATACGCGAGGATTGGCAGGCACACTGGAAAGGTTTAGTAATTTTATATTGATAGATTGGCAATGCATAATTACGCATTTAACGTAGAAATAATGCGAGTATTTATTAATTTTATTATTAACTACATAGTTTCTACCGGCGGCTTCGCACGCGTTGTTTCCATAGATAGGTTATTTCTATCCCATGGGAACTGATTTATGGGATAAAAAAATTTAAAAACTTATGAAGAAACTGGTTCAAGAAACCAAATAATTAGTATAACCTACGAAACAAAACATAAGTCATTTTAATAGACGGCAGGGTTTGAGATTTTGACCAAATGATGAGCGAAACAGTGCACTTGCATGTTTTTTTGGTAATTTTACTCTGTATTATTTTAACTTTCAAGGAACTTTTTTATTTTTATGGACCTAATCCGAGTATTTTACTGATATGGGAATCAATTATTTTTAGAAAAACTTTTTTTCTCTACTTGCTTCACGAATTTGTCGTAGGTCTATCCAATGATTTTGACCGCAACAGATAGAATCTAAAAAATATTAGGCGATGTGTGATTGGTTGTAGTTGGAAATATATTTTTTTATTTCTTTCTTTTTTGATTGCTTTATGTTCTTGCATGGACGACCCATGTGGCGCGGTGGGCGAAGGTCCGCCTGCGACGCAGGAGGTTCCGGGTTCTATTCCCGCCTCGGAACAATTGTGTGTACGATCTGCAGATATTTGTTCCGGGTGTTCTGGTCGTTTTCTATGTATAATAAAAAATATCTATCTATGTAATATATTGTATTATGTATATCAGTTATCTAGTCCCCATAACACAAGCTCTGCTTACCATGGGGCTAGATAATGCTGTGTGAATTGTCCAGCATTATTTTTTTATTAAATAAGTAAGTATATAAGTTCAGTGATTACACAACAATAATACAATAGTAAATAATAATGAAAGTACGTAAAGACCGAAGCAGTAATTGGTAATCCCCTCACATATGTAATATGTAATAGTATCATTCAGTAGCATGTACCCGTGAACATTATTCTCGTTAATTTGGCTGTTTAACTTGTTTGGTTTTATTATAAAGTTTATTCAATTATTTAAATAAAAAACTAATGTTATTTTTTCAGTAGGTACCTACATTTCTATTATCACGAGTAACGATACTAAAATTTCAAAACTTTTTGTTTGTGAGTTTCTCTCACTCCGCACCGTAATACCCGTCATCGAATCCTTATAGTGGATGTCTTTTTGTTTTCTATCTACCAATTTTTTTTTATTTTAGCAATGTAATGGCATGTGAATAGTTAAGTTATTGTATATAAGAATGATTTTAAAGTAATTGATAAAATAAAACATATTTTTAGGTATACATAATTGCTTATATTTTTTATAAATTTTTGACTACACAACAACACAAAAAAACGTAATTAGTAGTGACATGTTTTATTTTATAATTTAGCCTACTTACAAATAGCTTCCCATCCTGATAAATAAAGTAAAAGTAAAGTAAAGTAAAAAATAATTTATTTCTTTAGGCTTACAAAATAAGCACTTAGACAAGTCATATTTTATATATAAATTATTATCAAATAAAATTATTTTACTGTTCACTTCAATTTTTTGTCCTAATAATAATATTGATATATAATAATATTAATGATAAATAATACCAACTTAATTTTAGCTTGATGAAATTTTCAATTAAATAAGCAATATTCACCGTCAGTTAATTTGTTGTAAACAAAAACATCCAGTGATTTCACGCTACTACAAACTTTTTTTTTGTTTTCGTTACTATTTACCTACCATCGCATTCTACCACGGAGGAAGAACCACCCTTCATAAAAACATCCTACAATCACCAAGAAGGCGCATTCAGTTCCATATTCAAAAATGAAATGTATGTTCTGTGTAAATGGAACACCAAAAAGTCGAGTCTTTATTTAAGAGGGAGAATTTCTTGTACTGGCTGATGATTTCAGACTAAAATTAAAAAGAAAAATACATTTATAACACGGGAGTAGACTAGTTTTACGCTCGCTAAGCATCGCTACAATAACTCGCTTTTTGAGCAAGAGAAGTGAAATAACATGTATTGTATCAATCCTATTGTATGTTCTTCTTACCAATAATAGACATAAAAATTTGGTTGTGCTTGCTCCCTTCACTTTTATCCTGCACTTTGTACACTTTTTTCACCATTTTGAAATGTAATTAATTATAATTGTACTTTCCTTAACATTAAATAGCACGGCAACTTGAATACTTCAATTTGTTTTCATTTTCTAGAAATACGAATTCAACGAAATGCTAACTTTCAATTTCAGTAATTGTTTTTTCAGTAGAAACTTTATGAAGGGTCCGGTTTTGATTAAATTTTGGTTTGGTCGTTAAATGTCTCGAAAACACAAGAACCTCACAAAAAAAATATTTAATAAATTTTGTTACTTGATATTTTTTATTTATAATATTTTTTTAATATTTATTACAGACATATTGCACACCACGTTTATAGAAATACTTAACTAAAAAACTTTATAAAAAAAAATGAGTAGAGAAAAATCGGGTCTCTTGACCGGTAAGTATATCTTTTATTTTCGCGAATGTCGTTACGATATGTTTCGCGTGCGCTTGCGCAGAACAACACAATGATCTGAATTCTGTATCAACGCGTGAAATGAAATACAGCTTCAGCATAGTTGTCATAGTAAATAGCGGTATGTGTACCTTCGCGCGAAAGGACTTTTGCGCGAACATGAACTGCCATATATTCGCGCGAGATGACAACTTTTCCAAATTAAATATTATAATTCAGATTTTTTATTAGATCCGCACTTTGTCAAAAAGGGATGGAACCTTGCCAAAGTATAAATAAAATTATTCATTTAGGTACTTTGCTGTTTATAAGTAGATGCGCTTTGAATAATTTTATATGCAACGTTTATGCGCTACGAATATTCGTGCTAGCCCCTCACTCTCCATTTTCAAGCGTAAAGTCAAAGAGCATTATTTATCTTCATGATTCTGTTGTATTTTATGTATTTAGTATCTGTATCTATTAAGTATATGTATTATATGTAAGTATAGAATTTAGGTTAAACAGTATTTTTGTTTAGTATTTTATTATAGTATTTAGTAGTATGTATAGAATTTAGCAGTATAAATAGTATTTAGTAGTATATTGAATAAGTAAGTTAAAATTTAATCTTCTGTCTATTTATAATTTTATTTATGCACATATACCCACTTCTCTCTTTACTTTATCTCTCTCTCCCAATAAGGTTTGCTGGAAGAGAACTCTTTTTAGGGTTAAGTTCACCTTTGTATTAATTTTCTAGAATAGGTTTTATATATAGTTTATCGTGCAAAAAGTATAAAATAAATAAATAAAAATAAATACGAAAATCGTTTCGTAGCGCGTGCTACGAACCGTCGTTTATTGCAGAAGCAATAAACACGCATAATTAGGTATATAAAATAATTATGACATGTAGGAGAAAGAGGGACGGTTAATAACGGATGTGAGATATAACAGAAGAGGATAACATCACCTACACGTTGCCATTATTTACCTGCGCTATACAGGGCGTCCCACAGCCATGCCACATGGAGGGAAAGTACCTTAAATATTGTAGATAGAACATTTTACTGAAAGAAGACTTCATTTTGATTTTAAAAAACAATATAAACTGCATTCATAGATTTTTGAATAATCCCTTGATCCAACTTCCTAGCGCTATTACGCCTTTAACCGAAACGACTATCGGGACGATGGATGCTGAATCTACATCCCACATGTCGACAACCTTGTTAGCCAAGTCAATTATTATTATTATTATCTCTCATTTACCATGATCTCGGGCCATAAAGTGACCCGGTCCTTTGGAAGGCTTGCGTGGGGCCGAAGCCAACAGCACAGAGGCCCTTTGAGAAGTTAATCTAAAGGCGATGGCTACACATAGCGGGTATCATCCTCGGGTGCACAATATGATACACCCAAAGATGGTATCCACCAGGTGTAGAGACTATTGCAAAGAAAAATGAAAGAAATAAAACCAGGCTATTGTGATGGAAAGAATATTATTATTATTATTATATTAGCCCGACTATTAGTCCCACTGCAGTAAAGGCCTCTCTCCCCTTGTTCCACTCATTTTTTCAAAGTAAGATACGAGTAATAGGTATAGTCCCTGTTCAATGATAAAATAAATTTAAAATGGCCCGTGCGGGGGTTGCCAGTGGAGAGGTTATGAATAACTTATTTGAAAGTTAAAGTAAAGGTAAAGTTATATTGGTACATAGCAACATTAGTGTTTCCAGCTTGTTTGATTGTTTGTGTTCACTCTCGCGTCCGTACTTGGACTTTCAGAGTTTAATTGTGTTGTTTTGCTTCTAGCTAGGTTTGAAAAACAAAAAACGAAGTGGATTATTGACGGATCGCAATAAATGACGGAAGGCCGATGTGTTCTTTCGAAGACCCTACTAAGAAAATGATTCTGACATTTATTTCTTAGACATTCGAAACGAAATGTCTCAATTATTGACGTGTCTGATCCAAATTAAAAAAAAAATACAAAAACTGACCTTATTGTACATCGGTCTTTGATTTGAGTGGTTACTAGTTTAGGTAGATATATAATTTACAATGACCCCCGCACTAGACTAGGCCTTTTTCGCGGGGTATCGAATTATATAGTCTGTTTGCCATGAATTAATTTAATGTTTGCGTTGTTCGTTCGATCCGGCACCCGAAAATTCATATTTCATGTTTCAAAGTAGCGTACCCGGATATCCAGGTAGAAGCAATACAAACTTGACTAAACATTTGCTTCTGTCTTACCAGGTGCGATTTTAGTAGATTTTCTCAAGCTTCAAGGAGAGTGAAGTTCTAATAAAACAAAAGATTTGAATTTTAAATTCCGAGCTTTAAGTTAGCAAAATTAAAAGAAAAATTGAAGTGGAAAGAATGCAGGGGAAATTTAAGTGCTAAATTAAAAGCCGCTTAACTGAAGTGGGATTGGGCTGGAAATGTATGACGTAATTTAGACCAGCGCCAGCGGCGAAAATTGCGACTTATTGGATCCCAGACGAGCGACGCACGGCCACATGGAAGACCTAGGCACAAACGACTTTTTCGACAAGATGTGGACCATTCTTGAAGAAACTTTTGAAAGTACCATGGCTATTAACACAAAAGTCACTTGGTATAACAGTTATAACGAGATATTTACCATGATTTGATTTTTGAGTTTTCCAATATTTCGGCGCAGTTTCATGCGCCATGACCATTGAGGATCCTTCTTGAGGTAACCTAGGAGAATGTATGGAGGAGATTCCGGCTTTGTTACATCAGGATTACCTATAATAATATTTAAATAAACACTATAGTGTTTGATGAAAATTTAAGGTTGTTATATCCCTTAAATAAAATGCTCCTTTTATCCCTGAATTGACCTACGACACTCATAATAATAATTAAAGCACGTCTCACATAAGAAATAACTTTTTTCCACTGTACCTTGCAGATACGCAACATTGCAAGGACGTTTGCTCTTCAACATTGTAAGGACGTAAATAAGCAAGGCGCGCTTACACTCGGAAAGTATCTAGCTCTAGTCTTTAGGCCAGTGTAAAGACAGCAGATGATGTCATCGATGACGAATGTCGTTTAAACTTATCATTACTAGGACCAAAATGGCAACAAAAAAAAATGTTTGATTTTGAATTCATAACTTTTTTAAATATAACTTGTATTACAACTACAGCAAATTTATATATCATTTATCACTTCCTATTATTCTATTACAACAGTTGCTTCAAGTGGCTTCCGCTGTTCTGAATTTTGTTCCGTTAGCTGAAACCAATAATAAATTCCACGTAAGGGACCTTATGCATCTCAAAAGTGCACTAAGTACCTATCTACTTACATAAGATTGGCGCCGTTTTCAAGTGGAAACAAAATCTTGTATTCCGTAGAGATTTAGGTAGGCAAATACTTATTTACTACTAAATACTTTGTTGTAAAAGTACATAGGTCGAAGTGGTCTTTGTACTAAGTCTTAAAGTTTCAGGTGTTTTGGTTCCGCTTCATCTAGGATAAAGTGTTTTTTACGCACATAAAAATGTTGGTGCCCCTAATTATTCAGCAAAGAACAATAACCAAATTGTGTTTTTACGCTAAATCGATCCATCTTGATATATAGATCCCTATCTTTGCCATCATAATAATGGTCTGAGGGGGTTTTTTACAATCATATATTCAAATAAAGTTCTTATTAGGCGACTGATGTGGCGCGGTGGGCGAAGGTCCGCCTGCGACGCATGAGGTTGCGGGTTCGATTCCCGCCTCGGAACAACTGTGTGTACGATCTGCAGATATTTGTTTCGGGTGTTCTGGTCGTTTTCTATGTACTTATAATAAAAAATATCTATCTATGTAATGTATTTAATTATGTATATCAGTTATCTAGTACCCATAACACAAGCTCTGCTTACCATGGGGCTAGATAATGCTGTGTGAATTGTCCAGCATTATTTATTTATTTATTTATTACCTAGCATAAATCTTATGTTTACCTCTATTTTGCTAGTCATCATCATCATCAGCCTATAGCAGTCCACTGCTGGATATAGACCTCCCCCAATGAGCGCCATAGCGCCCTGTCTTCAGCTTGCCGCATCCAGCATCTACCTGCAGTCTTTCGCAGGTCGTCATCCCACGGTCGGAGGGCGTCCTACACTACGTTAACCGACTATTTTGCTAGTGCACAATAATAAACACTATGAGATGGACCGATTATCAGCAAGCAACGGTCCCCAATGGTGAAATGGATAAAGCATTTCCGCTACAGTCGGGTTTTGAACGTCGACCATGTAGCACCCATTCCACCTACAAAAATACCGCGAGTAACATTGGCTTTCAAATCAATAAATTTTAAAAGAAACCAAAGAGGATTGATGTGATGGAATTTAAAAAATAGACGTCCTTTGTAAATAATATTCGAATGAAGAACTCGAAGTTGTTTTTAGAAAAGTTTTGATTAGACCTGTAGATTGAACTCGGATATAAAATACCTAAACGAATGAAAGTTATTTTTATGGTGTAAGAATATTTTGTGTTTTTCTTGCGTGGAGGGGGAGAAAACCGTTTCTAAGGCACAAATAATTAATTTGGTAAGTCTTTTTTTTATTATAAATGCAAGTTTAGCGTCATAATTTTATTTGATAATAATCTACTTATAGTATGAAATATGACTTGTCTAAGTGCTTATTTTGTAAGCCTAAAGAATAAATGCTATTGACTTTGCTTTTGAATTCTTTATTGATCAAACTTTCGTTGGATCAACTTCTGATCTAAATACAGACAAAACGCATTCTTATTATTATTAAGAGCTAGCAAATCCTTTAATTGGTCCACAAAAATATTTATGTTGATTTATTTAAGACATCTGTCAGCAAGCTTAAAAGTATTAGCGATGAATTCTTTTACGATAACTTCATTTAATATCGTTTTGTGTAGTGTATTATTATATCTTATTTAAGTCGTCTAAGTCCACTGTTCGTCATTTCTTAATCTATTTAAATACATATCTGCGGAAACTTGGCCCTCAATTTTTGACGACCGATGTGGCGAGGTGGACGAAGGTCCGCCTGCGACGCAGGAGGTTGCGGGTTCGATTCCCGCCTCGGAACAATTGTGTGCACGATCTGCAGATATTTGTTCCGGGTGTTCTGGTCGTTTTCTATGTATAATAAAAAATATCTATCTATGTAATGTATTGTATTATGTATATCAGTTATCTAGTACCCATAACACAAGCTCTGCTTACCATGGGGCTAGATAATGCTGTGTGAATTGTCCAGTATTATTTATTTACCACACAAAAATGGTACAAGTACAGCCATATACTACTGGAACTGGTACAGGCTAATGATAGCTGGCATTTTTATTATTCCCGATTTAGAAATCGTGTATAATAATAATAAATTTGCGCGTTGATAAGGGACGCTGAATGACTGATTACTAGGACTGCCCAAAAACGAGTGTAATAAGGGGTGAGTCACATCTCGTCCGAAAATACTCACTCGGGACATATTGTATTGTATTCTCAAGGTTCATCATCATCATCATCAGCCTATAGCAGTCCACTGCTGGACATAGGCCTCCCCCAATGAGCGCCATAGCGCCCTGTCTTCAGCTTGCCGCATCCAGCATCTACCTGCAGTTTCGCAAGTCGTCATACACTACGTTTACCGAGTCGTGGTCTCCACTCAAGAACACGTTTGCCCCAGCAAACGTGTTGTCAAGGTTCATATGACTAAAAAAAAGTCATCCCTTGACGATGATAGTATGTAAACCTGTTGAAACGTTTTCATTGATAATAATCGATGGAAACACAAATAATTCGAATACTAAAGTCATTTAAAACGGGATATTAACCATGATTTGATTTTTGTGTTATCCAATATTTCGGCACAGTTGCATGCGCCATGATCACGGAGTAACTGAAGGCACTGCGAGTTTTTATGGGCAGACATACCGATCTACCCTCATTTTTTGTCTTTTGCTACGAACGTTGCCACTACCACCGGTTTCACTATTATCGAACGCAGCTCGATCAAGACACACAACACTGACGGTATCAGAACGCGAAGCGGTTTGTACATCACTTCTTCCGTTTTTGCACATTCTCACAGCAGGTTTCCAGGTTCCCGATAATTGGAAGCCATCTTCTCGGTTGAAGTTCCTGTGTTTCGTAATCTCAATAGCCTCCCGCACCATTCTTGGTATGTAGTGTCGCCCCGTGATCATGGCGCATGCAACTGTGCCGAAATATTGGATAACTCAAAAATCAAATCATGGTAAATATCCCGTTTTAAATGACTTTAGTATTAATAACCATGATAGTTTCAAAAGTTTTAATAATTCGAATGTTGGAAAAAACTAAAACCTACTTCAAATTTCTCAGTATTGACACAGCTTCTTAAGTATTTCGGGAAAAAGTCAAAGTCAAAGTCATTTATTTCTTTAGGCTTACAAAATAAGCACTTAGGCATGTAAAATTTTATACTATTCATTATTATCAAATAACATTATTTCAATTTTAATGTTCACTTCAATTTTTTATCCACTAGTGGAAGAAGTGAAAAAGAAACCACTAGTATGTTCATAAAACTTACGCCTTCAGTACACAGACAGACGAAAAAACTGTAAGTCGTATAGCAACGTTTCGCATGTGTTATGTCTCGCTCTACTATATAGCTAGATGAAATAGTTGCGTCCTTGTCGGTATTGTTTCGCAAGTAACTGCGAAATGGCCGTTACACAGAAGCAGCAGTTTCGCTAGTGGAGTTTCGCATCGCAATGCGTCACCACGCGTTCTGTCGGTGAGGACAGAATTTCGCACAATGGACGACTCAGACGACATTCTGAAACGACGTCTGCACCTACAGCCCACGAAAGCTACAATGACATTTCCATGCGAAAGAACTGCAGTGTACTAACGTTCCGCAGATGTTTCGCTACCGCAATTATTTCGCAAAGACTCGCAGCCGCATACGAACGCGTAGGTGTACTAAGGGCATTATGTGTCTTACATAATACATTTGATTTGCTTATCTAAATCTAAATATAGTGCGATTTTAGATACATGTCAATATTTATTTAAAGCTAAGCATAACATTGAATTTCTTACATACTAATTGTCGGTGCGGAACTGAGCGGCATCTGGACAAGCATTAACATCATTGATGTACCTTATCATCATGAAAGTTCAAATACTTATGTATATCCCTCGGGTATAGTTCGTTTGGACCAGCCTACCGTGCGTGTCCACGTCTCAGCTCCGTAGGTCATCACGGGTAGAACGCACTGACTGAAAACTTTCGTTTTCAAGCTTTGCATTAAAAGGTTTAACTAGGTAATAATAGTAATAATAATCATTTATTTCAGACCATAGAAAAGTAATAGATATTAATTAACTTATTCTACGGTCCATAGTAATATATACCTTAAAACTAGCATACATAAAATATAAAAGGACTAAATTAATAATAACACGTTTTTTTTTTTATTACGCCGACAGCCTGTAGATTTACTCAGGGTGTCAGCTGTTTTCGGTTTACTAATGCTAGAGTCTGCTGGACAATCCATAGCTTGTTGTATGGGTACTAAATAACTCATACACTTCATACATTAGGTTCGTCATCACTATCACTACATAGTATAAAACAAAGTCGCTTCCCGCTGTCTGTCTGTCCCTATGTATGCTTAGATCTTAAAACTACGCAACAGATTTCGATGCGGTTTTTTTAATAGATTAAGTGATTCAAGAGGATGGTTTATATGTATGTAATACATGCATTTGCACCCGTGCGAAGCTGGGGCGGATCACTAGTAGATAAATAAAATAAAAAAGTCAAACAAGGATATTTTTTCCGCTAAAATTTACTTTTGACATCTACATCCATTTCTGCTTCCGCTATGATGCACATTATTGAGAGCTGTATGGTAGCATCGCGGCACCGATCTGCGACAACCACTTTGAGTGCTGAAAACGCACCGTATGAGTTTTCTACAAGTGACTAACATGAGTAAATCCACACTAGCGCAGCGGCTGAGAAAATACAGATCTTTGTGACTCAGCAGAGCTGTAATATTTTTCGAACGAAACGCATGTGCGGCGCAACGCAACCGCTGTGTAGAGCGGCAGCACGAATTTTTTAGGTAAAAAAAAGGTCGCGGTCCTCGAAAAAAAACCGCAGTCAAAGTGTTAATGATAACAGCTGAGTTTAGTGTCATCATTAATTTAATCAGCCGAGCCTAGTCGTTTGACTCGAACTCGCTTAACGACCGAGTGGAACAAATTATGCTAACTCCTAATCTGTTGACCTTATAGGCAAGGCGGGCAAAGCGCCCCATTCGGGAGAACTAATACTGGGATTTACGGAAACTGAATCGTCTTCTGGAGTAATAGCCGCGACATTTCTGACGACCTCTGTGGTGCGGTGGGCGAAGGTCCACCTTGCGATGCAGGAGGTTGCGGGTCGATCAGCGATAAGGCTATTTATTTACGTATTGTTTCTAGTTTTGTTTGTTATAGTAAAGTAAAAGTAAAAAGATTTTTATTTTGTCAGAACAGATAGTATACATACTCTTATAAATTAAACTTAGATTACCAGAGAAACTGACAAAATCGGTCTCCACTCAGCATGTGCTATGTTAGAGCAGATCGTACCATAGCGCTGGTCTTCGGTGGAGACCGTGGTGCGCAAGGTGGCCTAATGTTTCTATCTATCAAACGAGCCACATTGCTGTACGGAGTTTTGTCTTTAATTTCATCATCATCATCAACTTATGTTAGTCCACTGCTGGACATAGGCCTCCCCCAATGAGCGCCATAGCGCCCTGTCTTCAGCTCAGAGCTCAGCTTCAGATAGGGCGCTATGGCGCTCATTGGGGGAGGCCTATGTCCAGCTGTGGACTGCTATGGGCTGATGATGATGATGATGATGATGATGATTAAGCTGATTAATTGTATGTGTGTGTTTTATGTGTCAAATAAATGATTTACTTACTTACTTACTATTATTACATCAGCATCCCGGGAAGAGCTAGCCGCGATGCCTTCAAGTTGAATCCGCAACCTTTCTCTTTGGTAGTTACAAAGATCAGGTAACGTTCCGTGAACAAATTCCCTATAAAACTTGATACTCACTGGTTTTATTTCTTGCTGAATTCAGATTTATTCCTAGTATCTCAATCCAAACTAGAGATATGAATTACCGGACTTGTCGATTAACTTATGATTTGAGTGGGTCGTAAGAAATTTATTACGCGAGCTTTCAGACAGAGTTGTTATTGTATGATATCAAGCAAACTGAAGTGGCAGTGGGCCGGCTATATCTCGCGAAGAACCGACGGCCGCTGGGGCAAACGTGTTCTCGAGCGGAGGACCACGACTCGGTAAACGTAGTGTAGGACGCCCTCCGACCAGGTGGGACGACGACCTGCGAAAGACTGCAGGTAGATGCTGGATGCTCATTGGGCATCATCAGCCTAGGTATAGCAGTCCACGGCTGGACATAGGCCTCCCCCAATCCTGTCTTCAGCTTGCCACATCTACCATCTGTCTTTCGCAGGTCGTCATCGCACCTGGTCGGAGGGCCAAAACCAAATCGGCCAATTAAAGGAAAATATTATCACGGGTATGTTTCACGATATTTCCCATGGCCTAACCTATGTTTTAGCAGACATAAATCAGACGAGACATTGAAAATGTTGATCAAATAGCGCTCGACCGTAAACAAACAAATGATCAATTTTCGGGTCATCTGACTCATTGTTGACCAGAAGCTGCTAAATTAGCATTTGCGTATGATCAACATTGCGCCAGATGAAAATATATTTCCCTTTGATGATAATTACATCAGGAAATGGATGAATGGAGGCGACCTACGAAAGACTGCAGGTAGATGCTGGATGCGGCAAGCTGAAGACAGGGCGCTGTGGCGGTCATTGGTGGAGGCCTATGTCCACTGTGGACTGCTATAGGCTGATGATGATGATGACATCAGGAAATCGAATCGTACCCGCAACCTCGTGGATCTACGCTACGCCACTGAGGTTTACGCTCAATACTTATGATAATGTTAACTACTTATGTAAACTACTTTCTACGACAAATCCTACTCCATCCAGGCCATAAGGTTGTGGAATGCACTACCAGAGTCCATTAGAAAAGCAGTCCTTGCCAGTTTTTTAGGAGTTTTTCCTGTCAGAATGGTGAATAATGGTATCTACTTAGGTACTATTAATTTGAAAATAAAAATAGTATGAAAAGTTTTTATTTCTTTATGCTTACAAATAAGCACTTAGACATTATTCTTATTAGACAATCATTATTAGATTTAAATATCTAAGTCGTCTATTATAAATAATAATAAATAAATAATGCTGGACAATCCACACAGCATTACCTAGCCCCATGGTAAGCAGAGCTTGTATTATGGGTACTAGATAACTGATATAAATAATACAATACAATAATACAATATAATACAATACATTAAATACACACATAAATATTTTATGTGTGTATTTAATGTCTTTTGGTTTATAATTATCTGTAATTGGTTTAGAGTAAAGTATTTTTATATTGTATTGTAGGTACCATCCTTCCTAGAATTACCTTAATATTAGCAAATCTAAATCTAACTCATACCTAAGGCTCTAGACAGACGGACTGCATTTCAACTGCAAATTGCAGTTCAGTTGCAGTTTGAATGCAGTTGACACGACTGCAATAGAACTGCAAACCAACCGCACAGTCCGATTGCAGTTCAATTGCAGTTGAAATGCGGTCCGTCTGTCTAGAGTCTAGACAGACGGACCGCATTTCAACTGCACAACTCTAGACTTATCTAGAGCCTACTATGCCACAGAAGTCGTTCGAAATTTTGCGTTCCACGAATTATGGAATATTCCATTCTCCATCATTTTAGTAGAATGTTAATTAAGTAATAAAACGACAGCAAAGGGTAAACAACCCGGGCCCCTAATTCTGTTAAATTTATCGCTTCAGTATAACAATGGTTATCGTCTCAGAATGGGCAATATTTGGAATTTTACTTATGAAAGACACTACAGATGGAAGGACGCGTGTCAAAAGTGTCAATGTTGAAACTATTATATTAATCTCTCCGTGCAAATACAAAGGGGTGTAAGGGGCACTCCAACATCTCGTCTCCGAAGACAACCTAACCTGCACGTGGTACACCCTGCTAGATAACATACTAGGATCTGGTGGAAATATCAAATAATGGTCTCAACCAACTGAGATAATTTACTATCTTTTATTACTAAAAGCTTACAATTTATGATATTTATATACCTTAGTACTATATTTATTTTATTTTTATTTAGCCTGTTTCGTCCCACTGCTGGGCAAAGGCCTCCCCCAAATCATTCCACTCAGTGCGGTCACGTGCGATCTCCCACCAATCTCCGAGGTCGTCTCGCCAGCGCATTCTTGGCCGACCTCGCCCGCGGCTTCCTTCAAGCACTTACACAAGTAAAATTTTATACCATAACTTATTATCAAATAAGAAATAAGGTTTTATTAATTTTATTTAATAAATAAATAATGCTGGACAATTCACACAGCATTATCTAGCCCCATGGTAAGCAGAGCTTGTGTTATGGGTACTAGATAACTGATATACATAATACAATACATTACATAGATAGAAATGTTTTATTATATATAGAAAACGACCAGAACACCCGAAACAAATATCTGCAGATCGTACACACAATTGTTCCGAGGCGGGAATCGAACCCGCAACCTCCTGCGTCGCAAGCGGACCTTCGCCCACCGCGCCACATCGGTCGTCAAGGTGTTTTGTTAAGGTGTGACTTGCGTTGCTGACTCGACCAACTTTTATTAGGCAAGTTTTGCTAATGACGTCATGGCCGAGGCGTCTCCTTAGAAACACCATAAACGTCGTATAACTCAAAGTGGCGGCCATCAATCTGCCGGCGGTCGATAGCCATTAAACGAGTGGACCGACATCGAATTACACTTAACCACACCTGGAATAATACATATATATGTACAGTCCGTAGAACGTACCAAGAATTTTCAAGCCTCCCCATAAAAAGTCGCTTCCCTATACAGCCGTCGTCATAAGGAAAAAAGACGTTTCTGATTTTTTTTTCAATATTGAGTTTCATAAATCATCGGAATCAGTAAAAAGCTTAATCTCAGTAAATAAGACTAAACTGCGCGCGCCAGTAGCAATAGCAACGGCATCTTGAAAATGAAAGTTTCGGGTGGGATGACGACCTGCGAAAGACTGCAGGTAGATGCTGGATTCGGCAAGCTGAAGACATGTCTTACATGTCTTATGGCATACTACTGTGGGGGAACGCTGCAGATATAAACACCGTATTTGTGTTGCAGAAAAGGGCTGTTCGTGCGATCTATAATATGGGTCCCAGAGAATCCCTGCGTGAAAAATTCAAAGAAATAAACATAATGACAGTACCGTGTCAATATATTTATGAAAACTTGTTGTACACTCATAAAAATATCAACCGGTTCACTAAAAAAAGTGATATACATAATGTAAATACTAGAAATAAGAATAAACTCGCTGTGCCCACAACTAGGCTACACAAGATAAATGTATCTTTTAAAGGGCAATGTATACGCTTCTACAACAAAACTCCAAGTGAGTTGCAAAAATTATCAATAAATAAATTAAAAAAAATTGTTAAACACATTCTTTGTAAAAAAGCTTATTACAAAATATCAGATTACTTAGAAGATAAAAAAGCTTGGAACGAGTTTTGCTCCAACTCAAAATCTACCAACTTACAGATAAGCAAATCAAATGTACTAGACACATAAGTTATGAATATACTAGTGGTTTCTTCTCACTTCTTCCACTGGTGGACAAAAAATTGAAGTGAACTATAAAATATGACCTGTCTAAGTGCTTATTTGTAAGCTTAAAGAAATAAAAACTTTTCATTTTCATTTTCATTTTCATTTTTACAGGGCGCTATGGCGCTCATTGGGGGAGGCCTATATCCAGCAGTGGACTGCTATATGCTGATGATGATGATGTTTTATTACGTACATTTAATGGATTAAGAATCTGAAATATATAAATGTTTTATTAAGCCCCCTTGATCCTATGATCAAGAGACTTTAGGGGGCTTTACTGGGGACTTCTACGAAGCCAGTACCACATAATAACTACATTATGTACATATATGTATAGTAATAACATACAAAAATCCGATCCCGCGAACTCCACCAATTAAAAACCTACTCTGCCCTCTTACAATTATAGTGCCATTCAAATGCGTGCCTAGGAAAGCACGCTATGCCTTTGAGTGTGGGAATAGCGAGTGCACTGGTGTTTGCGGACACACTTGAGCACTATGTATAATATTTTTATCTGAGAAATTCGGCTAGGAGCTAAGAGGACATAATCCGCGCATTAGCGTATCGTTAGCTCTAATAATAACATATTATTTCAGTATATTCGATCTTGAAATTGTTGAACGCTTTGTGAAATTTGTTGAAACGGCTCTAAGTCTAAATATTTAATTTTGTAACAAGTGAGAATGACGGGGCACAAGTGGTTTGCAGTTGTAAATTATTTTTTTGCGTGAGCGAAGAATGCGGATGATGTAGGATGCGGGTTCGGTTCCAGTTGTTGACTAATGGAAATATAGAGTCATCAGTATCTTCTTTTTTTATCCGGAGGGGAATGCGAACACATATCGAACTGCCACGGGGGGACAGTACATACGATCTACCTACTTATCTTAAAATGTAAATTGGCTGAAAGATAACTTGACGGAGCAATGACTAGACCAATATTGGATTTGACATATGGAATGTGACTCAAATATACTATAGAGACTAATTAGGCTTACGGACAACAGAATTACCGTTTAAATTAGCTTCTAAGATAAAGTATATTTACGTGGAACATATACATATATAGTAAGTTATCTAGTACCCATAACACAAGCTCTGCTTAGCTTGGGGCTAGATAATATTATAGATCATTTATTAATTACAAATAGGTTATATAACTTAGTTAACAGTGCTTTAAAGCCTATGTTAGGTTTGTCTAAAAAATGATAATATCTACTGCAGTTAACGTACGATCCGACAAAAATACAAGTTATCCTGCGTCACCTACTAGATCGTTTACTAACTAGGGTCAATACTGTCTGAATTGTCCTGCATTATTTATTTATTGGACGGGCCTTCGGCCAGGTGGGATGACGACCTGCGAAAGACTGCAGGTACTCGTAGATGCTGGATGCGGGTTTTTTATTGTCTATGTACCTCATATGCTATGCTCGGAGTTTCTCTGAAGGCTAGGATTCGCAACGAATACTACATCCGACAGAGAACCAAAATTTTCGACATAGCTCTGAGAATTAGCAAGCTGAAGTGGCAGTGGGCCTGCCATATCTCGCGAAGAACCGACGTCCGCTGGGGCAAACGTGTTCTTGAGTGGAGGCCGCGACTCGGTAAACGTAGTGTAGGACGCCCTCCGACCAGGTGGGATGACGACCTGCGAAAGACTGCAGGTAGATGCTGGATGCGTCAAGCTGAAGACAGGGCGCTATGGCGCTCATTGGGGGAGGCCTATGTCCAGCAGTGGACTGCTATAGGCTGATGATGATGTTGATGAATATTAACTGCGACTGCGAACACCAAGCGTGAGGATTATGAGAATGCCCTCCTTTTTCGGTAGAAGGCACGTCCAGCTTTAGACCAATGAGCCTTCTATTGACGACCGATGTAGCACGGTGGGCGAAGGTCTGCCTGTGACGCAGGAGGTTGATTCGATTCCCGCCTCGGATCAATTGTGTGTACGATCTGCAGATATTTGTTCCGGTATTTCTGGTCGTTTTCTATGTATAATAAAAAATATCTATCTATATAATGTATTGTATTATGTATATCAGTCAGCTAGTACCAATACCACAAGCTCTGCTTAGCTTGAGGCTAGATGATGCTGTGCGAATTGTCCAGCATAATTTTTTTTATAGCATTGTATAGTCATTCTGAGGTTATAACTGGAACGTCACGGCCCACATACATTATGTGACTATGTAGTCTTATTGATCGCGACAAAGGTACCTATCTAAACCGAGTAGATTAGGGCACTTGTTAGCGTATCATCCCAAGTACCCTATTTCGGCTGATAGCGAGCTTATCACACCACGAGTACAATAGACGATAAGAAGGGATAATCAATTTTGATATTCATGACCAAAATGATTATAGCTAAGTACTTAATATGCTATCGTAAATTGTTAATGGAAAACTTTTGAGGGTTAACCGACACGTAACTCTTCTGTAACGCAATGATTTCATAATAAATATCTGCATCGTGATGATTGAAGGTGCATCAAAATATATTTAAGTTTTGAGGTACTAAATCTAGCCCATAATAATCTATATATATAAAAGAAAGTCGTGTTTGTTACAACACTTATAACTCGAGAACGGCTGGACCGATTTAGCTGAAAATTGGTGGAGTGGTAGCTTAGAAACAGGAGTCTAACATAGGATACTTTTTATCATTTAAACAATTTGACACATAGATTTCCACGGGGGCGAAGCCGCGGGGAGCAGCTAGTATACAATACAATACAATACAAAAATGCTTTATTGTACACCATAAGCTAATTAATCATTACAAAAATACATTACATGCGACAGGTACAATGGGCGGCCTTATCGCTTAGAAGCGATCTCTTCCAGGCAACCTTTGGATGGAAAGAATTATATGAATTTAAGAAAAGGCAGGGGGTGTACCGCAGGTTATCTAAATAAGAATACTAAAAAACAAATAATAAATATTACAAATTCCAAAATAAATAATACACTACTTAAATACATAAATAAATAAATAATAAGTACCAATATTCATTCTTTTGGCAGGAAAAACTCCTTGACGTGAGCTTTAAAAACAGGCAAGGATATAGTTTTTCTAATGGACTATAATATCGTATTATATCTTTATAGCTATATCCTTTTAGCCCATAAACATTTTACAAAAACGAACACAACCAAAAAAACCTTATTATAGGTAGAAAATAATACGTTTTTCTTGTTCCAGATAATAATTGAATTGAGAAGAAAACTCCAACCCATCAAGATGAACAGTCTAGTCAAGTTTCTAATCCTATCCACAGTCCTTCTACCTATAGAAGCAACGTCTGCCAGCAAAATAAACAACCTAATAGACAACAACGTTGAAAAAGATCCAACAGAACAAAACAGCGTAACAACAAATGAAAACAAACTGGAAATTAAAAAGAATGACTCAATCAAACAAGACAAAACACAGTGCGTCGGTTTACCCGAACACTGCAATATGTCTAAAGAAGCGTACACGCAAATGTTAAAAAACTACATCTACCCTCAAACTTACGAATGGGTGCTAATAGCTACCCACACAACAGTGTTCATTGTAGGATTGGTGGGAAATGCGCTAGTGTGTGTAGCTGTTTATAGAAACCACACGATGAGGACAGTGACGAATTATTTCATAGTAAACCTCGCTGTTGCGGACTTTTTGGTGATTCTGCTTTGCTTGCCGCCGACGGTGTTATGGGATGTGACGGAGACATGGTTCTTTGGGAACGTGATGTGCAAGATTGTGCTTTATTCACAGGTGAGAAAGATCTAAAATTTGCGTTTTAATGTTTTTGTAAACCTTGTAAAGATTCGTTTTTTATTGTCTATTTTCCTCATATGCTATGCTCGGAGTTTCTCTGAAGGATAGGATTCGCAACGAATACATCCGACAGAGAACCAATGTTATCGACATAGCTCTGAGAATTAGCAAGCTGAAGTGGCAGTGGGCCGGCCATATCCGAAGAACCGACGGCCGCTGGGGCAAACGTGTTCTTGAGTGGAGGCCGCGACTCGGTAAACGTAGTATAGGACACCCTCCGACCAGGTGGGATGACGACCTGCGAAAGACTGCAGGTAGATGCTGGATGCGTCAAGCTGAAGACAGGGCGCTATGGCACTCATTGGGGGAGGCCTATGTGGACTAATATAGGGTGATGATGATGATGATGATGATGTACCTCATATAACACTTTTCAAACTATCATGGTAATTACTAAAGTCTATTAAAACGGTCAGTTATTCCGTGATCATGGCGCATCAAACGGTGCCGTAATATTGGAAATATGAAAAATCAAAACATGGTAGGTATATCTTGTTTTAAATTACTTCAGTACATATATTTAAGTATACATGGTTTTTATAAGATTGCATAAAAACGTATTTCTATTCTATTTATCTGAATAAAGCTAAAATTAATCTCTGAGCGAAACTAAAAAACTTTGACTTATACTGTTTTATAGAATAGAAATAGAAAAAAAAATAGAAAATGTTTATTTGTGTTTCAAATAAAATAATACTACTTAAGAACTAATAACAATAAAGATAACAATTAGGAACGAATAAAATAGAAGCGTTTTACCTGAAATAAAACGCATATTAAAATACTTACCTCACTGGAAGCTTTATAATGAGAGGGCACATCCGTTTCCGTCGAATTTGACTACTTTTTACCAGTACCATTGGTAGTACATCCGGTCTGAAGGGCGACACCAAGCGGCCGCGCGCCATTTTTTAGTTTACGTAAAATGGACAGCGCCATATTTTCTCATTGGCTAAGTTTCACCAGGCAGAATTAAAAGCAAAGCTTCCAGTGAGGTAAGTATTTTAATATGCGTTTTATTTCAGGTAAAACGCTTCTATTAAACTACTAGACCGTCACTGGAAGCTTTATAATGAGATCTGTTTGTTTTCGCCTGGTGTCGCCACTTGTATAGTTTGAGGGAATAGCGCCAATGTGATAAGATAATATATTATCAAACAACAGAATGTCAAACAAATAAGTGTTTAGAAAAGGCACTTTATGTTCTCTTACTTTTGTTGAACTATTAGTATGACACTCTTTATGTAAACAATAATCGTTTTGTTAAAACTTTATAAAAATATATTTAATATAATATATTACTTTTAAGCTCTGAGTAGCTTAAATAGGCATAAATTAATATTTCAGCGGACATAAATTTAGTGTTTAACATTTATTATTTCTTGCTATAAAATTGACGGCCCGTCAATCCCTCATCCTAAGATATCGCTCGTGATACCAGCTTATTTGAAAAAAGGATTTTGAACCTGATTTTGCAACGACAGTAGGTACATGAAGCTGGCTTTGCCTCTTTCAGGCTTACTATTTCTGACACAGCTACATAATTAATTCATAACACTTTATTCCATTCAACCTCTGTCATAATAGGAACCAAGTCCAAGAACCAAGGTATGCTCTTTCCCGAACAGAGCAAGAGTAATATCACGTTATGACGAGATATTTAAAAAATATTGTACAAAATATTTGTACTATATAGAATAAATTTGGTTTACTCGCATCTCAAAGACGAGGTTTAATTTATCTATAGGTTTTTCAAAGCAAGTGCTTCAGAAAATGATTAAGTAAAACAAGAGCACTCTAATAGCTAGAAGTGTCTACGTTACATAACGTTAAAAACAGATGTATGTACTGCATGTTTATTTATGCTTCAAAAATAAATCCTATTAAGACAGGGCCAATGATGCACCTGCACGGTTTTTGTATTGACATCATTAGCATTAGACCATGAAGTCTAACGTTTACAAACTAACTCATTACTCACATAATAATTTTATAGTAAGTATAAGACGACAAATTGTCAAGTGTTCCATATACTACTTGTTACAGTTTTTAATAATTGTTACAGTTTTTCAGCGCTAATGGAGCCGCTAGCACTCTGGCTTCGAGGTCCGCGCGTCAATACTTTTTTCCGTCGAGGAAATACTCATCAAGTACTTATCAGTTCAGATAATTCGTCAATTTAGGGATAAGAAATGGTAGTAGAAATACCTATACTATTGGGCGATTCCAAGAACACTGAATGCGTCGTGATACTTAATTTTTCAGATATCGCGCGGTCTTTGAGTAAAATAGATGAATTACATCCGAGTATAAGAGCTCCCCGCTTTGCAAAGTTTGCAAACGTTGACAGTAGATGCCACTGGGAGTAAAAGATAACGAGACAAGGTTGCTTACTCTTTTGCAGAGAAGCTAATGCCGTATGATTGTCACACTGAGCTGTCAGCTGCGTGTGTTGTATTTGACATGCCTGGCTTTGAAGTATTTGTAATATTTTATTCTTAATTGCAGCGGAGGAGTAACTTTTATCGTAAGCAAGTGCATTGTATTCATTATAAACATGATGTATGAAGCATCTATTACCAGAATTTGTTTAAAATTCATTATGCTTATCAAACTTCTTATTTTGTGAATTAAGTTTAAAGTAGGTAGGTCTACCATAAACTTTTCAGCGACGAATTGTCAACTGTCGATGTTTAAGCCTGTGACAGCAGCCAGCAACGACAAACCATATGAATTCCAGAAGGCCACAATTAATTTTAGTAAGATTTGTAGAAAACCAAACTAAAAACGTCTGAGCGAAAACTATATTTTATGACGATAATAATAGTATAAAACTATGGCATGGATTTTGACTGCCCAGGGCTTCCACAATAAAACAAAATAAATTATCTCTTTCTGCAGTTTGGGAACCGGATTCCTGAGATTTAACTTTCTACCTAGGTACGTAAGTATTTATATCTAATAACCATGATAGTTTCAAAAGTTTTAAGTGTAAAGTTTAAAGTGTTTGGATCAAGATTGTGCTCGCGAAGCAATACATCAGGAAATCGGCGAGATATGCTAGGATTATCATACTCCAGTTTTGGGGCAGTATTTGGGCCACCCTATTCCTTTTGATAAAAAAAAGGAAAACTCTAACAACTCTAGGCGCAGAAAGCGGCCGTCATAATTACTGGTGTAGGATTAGGCTGCGAAAGGACTTGCATAGCCAGACTTGTGGTTGCAGAAAGTTTGGGAAGTGGGCGTTTTTATCAAGTGAAAAGGTTTAGTCATAAATAACATACTCGTTTCAATACTCCGAGGTTAAAAATGGGATGGATGGACCGATCCGTCAGATTATGGAACTAAAATCTTATATAAGATATAAAACTTTGGTACCGGAGCTACTTTTATAACACCTTATTTTACTATGCTGAACTATTTCAGACCTTTTCAATGATATCGGGCTTTCCTAATTTGGAGCAAGGGTTTGCGAACTAACAAATGTGCTGGACTCATTGATTAGTATCTACTAGGAGCATTTAAGCGTCCTGTACCATTGTTTAGTGTTTACTAGGAGCATTGGATCATCCTGTACGATTGTTTAGTGTTTACTAGGAGCATTGGATCGTCCTGTACGATTGTTTAGTGTTTACTAGGAGCGTTGGATCGTCCTGTACGATTGTTTAATGTCTACTAGGAGCATTGGAACGTCCTGTACCATTGTTTACTGTCTACTAGGAGCATTGGAGAGTCCTGTAACATTGTTTAGTGTCTACTAAGAGCATTGGAGCATCCTGAACCATGTTTTTGGTCGAGCTGCGAGCTTCGGCCATGAAAGAAACCTCGCGCGTTCTCTGGTTCTTATTTAAGTTACTCCCGAGCTGACCTCAGTGGAGTTTATTATGGTTCCACGCCGCGAGGGTGTTATTGTTGGCATTGAAAGGAACCTTGAGGTCCTATTTGTGTGCCATAGCTCTGCCCCCGCGAGGGGCGGCTAAAACCTTGATAAGGTTTTCTGACCTTTAATTTATAATTGGTATTTGTAACGAAATAGCAAATGAATAAATTATTTTGCCTTGATTCCGGAAGGGGGCTCGAGCTCCACGCGATGGACCTACTGGTGTGCGCAAGCTCTACCCTGCGAGAAGCCGTGAGAACCTTGATTAGGTTTTGCCTGACCAAAAAGGTTTTACTTAAATACCACCCAGCTTTCTCCATCAAATAATCCAAATCAGTAACTTCTATTTCTTAAGGCTTACAATTTTAGTATCATCGATACTAGTAAAAATTTTTATGAATTTATTATAAAACAGCAAAGTGTTTATTGATTTTTCAAGACCGGCCGTGAATAGCCGAGATTGAAACAAATAAATAATTTAATATTAGGGGGTATGCTATTAAGTGAAGTTTTGAAAGTGTCCGTACTTGTCTAGTAATTATTTCTCAGCTTATTTATTACTTTGTACAATAATTTCGTCTCAATGGCCACACACTAATGTAAAAAGTCTGTAGAGACTTATTGAAGGTCATCTTTTTCAAAAGGCCATAAAGTTATTAAAATTAACGTTCAGGTCTTTGAACTCTGGAAAGAAGTTCACGAAATCAAAATTATAATAATGGCAGTATAGGATTTATCTGCGTGAGCCAAATTACGTAACGTAAGGTGTCATACATTTTCACCTCTTCGTTTGAACTAAAGTCTATGAAATCTGGAGTGTAGTTGTAAGAGTCTTATCTATGACCTAGGGGTGCTACCTAAGCACTGAACCTCACCCAGCTATCTCGTAAAGCTATGTTTCGAGGTTGAAAGTAAATTCAGATTACTGACCTTGTCAAGACATCGGTCAGCGAGGTCATTCTGTTCGTATAAGCACTACAAACGTCAGAACAGATAGATAGGTACCTTAACATCATGGCAATCAGTTCCAAAATGACCCGATCTGGCAATGAAAATAATTATAAAACTTTGGAGCTTACCTATATCCTCAACGAATTTGCTAACTGTGGGATCAGGACGCAGAGTGCGTTTTGCACTACTTAGGCGGCTGTTTTGGTGGCGGCGCGGGGCGCTCGGTCCATTCACAGCATTTGTATTTCATTTAAATTATAAAATAATTTTAAAGGGTAGACAGAAAAATATATTTTACCAAATCATTTCTTAATTTCTTTCAAAGTACTGAAAATACCGGACCTGAACCGGTAGATATATATGTACTAATTTTAAAATACGATATTCAAACTGTAACCGAACTCGGCGGGAACATTTGAATTTGAACTGAAAAACTAAAGAAACCGAATACGAAACGGTTAACTATAAAATAGTATAATATAGTAAATGATCAGGTATTTTCTTGTAAAATACGAGATCCGAGCTGGAAAGAACCGAAATTACTAAAATAAATTATCAGGTATTTATTTTTAAAATACAAGATCCAAAACCGATTACAAAACGGCCAATTATAAAAATAAATGATCAGGTGTTTTCTTTTAACATACGAGATCCGAAATGGAAATAACCGAATATACGAACCACAAACCGGTAATATTTAAAATAAATGATCAGGTATTTTAAAATACGAGATCCGAACGGAGAAATCCGTTAAATTTTACCCGTTACGATAAAGATTAAAAATTTTGACCACGTGCTTTCTTAAAAACCACGTGCGTTGGTCTTTGCCCTGCATAGGGACAGTTATGGTTTAAATAAAAATAAAAAACGGGTCCTTATGTTTTATCTAAAATAAAAAGATAATTTACGAACACGGTCGATAAAAAATAAATCTTACGATATTTAATGTGCAAGGAAACAGGTATGTTCAAAAACTTACAGTTTTTTCTGCGATCCACTATTCACTTTAGGGTATACCTTTAGTATAATTATTACTGCAAGTGTAGCGCAACTGTAACAGAGCCAGAGCTGCTGCGGACCAGTTGCTTCGACGGAGAACGAAACGCCAATGAGAAAATATGGCGCTGTCCATTTTACGTAAACTAAAAAATGGCGCGCGGCCGCTTGGTGTCGCCCTTCAGACCGGATGTACTACCAATGGTACTGGTAAAAAGTAGTCAAATTCGACGGAAACGGATGTGCCCTCTCATTATAAAGCTTCCAGTGACGGTCTAGTAGTTTAATAATTAAAACACGAGAACACAGAAAGGCTACCGGCTCAGCATTAAATGCTACATTGACACAAGCCAGTGCAGCGCTGGTGTTCAGCGGCGCCAGGGTGCTGAGTGCAGCTGTGTGCTGCACTCAGCACCCTGACACAAATCACTAATAATAACAATTTAAAACGCAAATCACAAATTAAATCAGTTACCATAATTATTAAAATTAGAATAGCAAAAGCTCTTGAAGTTTGACGACCGATGTGGCGCGGTGGGCGAAAGTCCGCCTGCGACGCAGGAGGTTGCGGGTTCGATTCCCGCCTCGGAACAATTGTGTGTACGATCTGCAGATATTTGTTCCGGGTGTTCTGGACGTTTTCTATGTATAATAAAAAATATCTATCTATGTAATGTATTGTATTATATATATCAGTTATCTAGTACCCATAACACAAGCTCTGCTTACCATGGGGATAGATAATGTTGTGTAAATTGTCCAGCATTATTATTATTATAGTTATTTAATACAGCTCGCACCTATAATTTTTTCTAGGGTTTCGAGATCGGTTTCGAAATACTTGTGTTCTAGCACCGTCCGTCCTTGTCCTCTGTAAAATCTCAGCAACTATCGCAGATAAGCGCAACTGTGTGATGAAAACAGCTTGCTCAGTAATAAGTGTAATATCAAACACGTAAAACTAATCAATGTAAATAAATCAAGAAACTGATACACGAAATTTCCTACCATCGATTTAGCTATAACAACCACAACCATAAATCCTTTAGGAAAAAAGAGAGGAGAGAAAATCACATTGAATGTTACGCGAGGTCACTTCTTCTCTTCATCATCATCATCAGACTATAGCAGTCCACTGCAGGACATAGGCCTCCCCCAATGAGCGCCATAGCGCCCTGTTTTCAGCTTGCCGCATCTAGCATCTACCTGCAGTCTTTCGCAGACTTCTTCTCTTAACACTGACTGCGGTTTTTTTTCGACGACTGCGATCTTTTTTTTAACCTAAAAATTCTGCCGCTCTACACAGCGGTTGTGTTACGCCGCACATGCGTTTCGTTCGAAAAATATTACGGCTGTGCTGAGTCACACAGATCTGTATTTGCTCAGCCGCTGCGCTAGTGTGGATTTACGCATATTAGTCACTTGTAGAAAACACATATCGTGTGATTTCAGCAGTCAAAGTGTTTAACATAAGGAAAATATAGTGAAGAAAAATGCAAAGAAAGGTAGGCAAGGAAAAGGCTTAGCCTCAAACATGAATGCAAAACGGTCTTTCCAGCTAAGCCTTTTTCTTTATAATAATTATCCTCATATATATAAGTGACCTCGCAAAACATTTAGTATGTATGTATTCGAAAAAGGACCAGGAAAGTAATTATTTTAAAGTGTAACTAACCACAATTTAATAAAGGTATTCATTTCATTGGAAGGCCTAGGCGGAGATGGTGGGATAAGCTCGACCTATACAATAAGGAGTGGGTTCTCCTTGCTGAGGACCGAGATGAGTGGAAGAAGGCCTTTGCCCTGCAGTGGGACACCCCGGGCTAATATAATAATAATAATAATTTATTTAATTTCTTTGTCTTTAAGATGTTTGTTGGATAACAATGTTTTTACATATTATACCGTCTCTAACTTGAGTGAAGTGAAACGAGTGGCTTTTGGGTGTTATTCGTAAACAAATCGCTTTATTTGAAACCAGTCGAGGAAAATATAAATTGAGTTTAGATTTCGAAATATTTCCCATTAATTAGAATGTTAAATGAAGGTTCCCATTAATTAGAATGTTCACGAAAATACTACGGAAGTTTCCGCATCGATAAGTCAACTAATTACTTCCTATTGTGTGATGAAATGAGACTTAACACTTTGACTGCTGAAATCACACGGTATGTGTTTTCTACAAGTGACTTATATGAGTAAATCCACACTAGCGCAGCGGCTGAGAAAATACAGATCTGTGTGACTCAGCACAGCCGTAATATTTTTCGAACTAAAACGCATGTGCGGCGCAACACAACCGCTGTGTAGAGCGGCAGCACGAATTTTTTAGGTTCAAAAAAAGATCGCAGTCGTCGAAAAAAAATCGCAGTCAAAGTGTTAAGTAAAGAAATTACATCTGTTTTTGCGCACACACTTGTGCATTATTATATAGCCTGTGCTTCCGTTGAGACTGGCCGAATTTTTGCTAGGATCGAATCACTTTTATGTTTTGTGTTACCTATGCCAAACGTGGTCTCTAACCGCACAGAACATCGAACGACTAAAAATCTGCCAAAGAGCGATAGAAAGGAGTTTTCTGGGCCTTAAACTAAGAGATAAAATAAGGAACATGGATATAAGAAAAAAAACTAAAGCAAAAGACGTGGTACAAAAAGTTCTATCTTTAAAATAGAAATGGGCGGGGCACATCCAGAGAATGCAAAACGAGAGATGGTCCAAAGCTTTAATGAATTGGTACCCAATAAACAAGAAACGAAGAAAAGGAATACCTGTAACACGATGGGACGATGACATCGTAAAAATAGCAGGGAAGACATGGAGTAGAGTAGCTAGAGATCGAGGAAGATGGAAGGAGCTGGAGGAGGCTTTCACCGCTGAAAGCGGTACTCACATATGTATAGATAGAGATAATATATAGATTAGTATTTAAATTAAGTGTGAGAAATAAAAGATGTTAAAAAAAAAAAAAGTTACCAATGTATGTAATATTATGTTTGACATACATACATAAAAGAAAATTCTTATCAAAATGAACTGAACTGTGATACGTTTTTAGTACTGAAAGTCGGTAACTAATAAATAAATAAATAATGCTGGACAATCCACACCGCATCATCTAGCCCCAAGTTAAGCAGAGCTTGTCTTATGGGAACTAGATGACTGATATACTTAATACCTACAATACATTACACACATAGATATTTTTTATTATACATAGATAACGACCAGAACACCCGGAAAAAATATCTGCAGATCGTACAAACATTTGTCCCGAGGCGGGAATCGAACCCGCAACCTCCTGCGTCGCAGGCGGACCTTCGCCCACCGCGCCACAGAGGTCGTACTTTGCATGCAGTTAGTATAAGTTCTAATCAAATCTAAATCTAAATATCGTCAGAGGCGATCTCGAGATAAATTTCATGGTTTAACTCGACTTATTTACTGTTCGCACAGTCAGTGGTTTACGGTTTTACGGTTTTAGAAATTTATTTTTCTCAAAAGAATAAACATTCACTTATAGAGAAATATAAGATTATCTTAAGTAAATATGCAGAGCAAACTTATGTTCCAACAGTTGGAGATGTTTTCGTAGGTACGTGACTTACTTACTGCTTTATACAACACAAAAATCTATACTATGTACTAAAATGTATATATATTATAAATTATAAATGTAAAGAAACTTTATTCTCATAATAATTACAGATATTAAGATGAGAACTTAGGGCTAACTGCTTTCAAAGTATATTTACATATTTGGGTGACGTGCGACGCTGCTACTCAGTAGTATCTTGAATAAAAAATAACTTTATTATATTTTGTCCGTCAGTAAGAGTATCAGAAGATATTGGACACATTTTTTTTTTTTATTGATAAGTAAAAAATAAATTGATTCACTGCCTGTCTGTTTTTTTCTCTCTATTTCCGCATACGATCCCTTATGGTGTTTCCTTCCTAAGTAAAATGTGTATTCTATAAATAAATAAATAAATAATGCTGGACAATTCACACAGCATTACCTAGCCCCATGTTAAGCAGAGCTTGTGTTATGGGTACTAGATAACTGATATACATAATACAATACATTACATAGATAGATATTTTTTATTATACATAGAAAACGACCAGAACACCCGGAACAATTATCTGCAGATCGTACACACAATTGTTCCGAGGCGGGAATCAAACCCGCAACCTCCTGCGTCGCAGGCGGACCTGCGCCCACCGCGCCACATCGGTCGTCAAAAAAATAATCATATATGTATAAGTAATATGTTCAACTAAGCAATAGTTCATTCGATTATAACTACATTAACTGTATCAACACGTTCCGGTTGAATAATTATTTTTTTACTTCGTTCATTAATATTTTTTGTCTGTTCAGTCAGTATCAGTGATGGTGTCAGTGCTGACGCTGACGTTCATCTCACTGGACCGCTGGTACGCCATCTGCTTCCCGCTCAAGTTCAAGTCCACCACCGGCCGCGCCAAGACCGCCATCCTCATCATATGGGCCGTCTCTCTTAGCTTCAGTAAGTATCTACATTATTTTATTTTATTTTATAATTTTGGGAAAACTAACAGCTAGGTAACTAAATACTAAAAACAGTGTGTAACTAACGGCTAATTATAAGTTTCCACAGATATAAGAGAAAGATACTAAAGTTAAATACTAACAGTCGATAAAGGAAAAAGACAGCACATTTGGTTTGTTATGTCTTGTCTTTTCTTTCTATACGATTTTTACTATTACTATTTTTTTTCTATATTACCATTGTTGTTGCAAAATGTTTTTGATTCTTGTTTCTTACATCTTCGTTATGAACCATCTCTAGAATCATTATGAAACTGGCGCCAAATGAATGCGAGTTTGACAACCGCGGTAAGACGTTGTCTTAGACATACGTACATTGTATGTACAGAATACAAGACTATTAATAAAATTACTAGAGCCATTTGGAAAAAAGTCCCTTTATAACATTTCTAAATAAACTATATTTTATCCATTAATACTATTTCTATTAATATAATTTTACGTATCAAATACAATGCACCTAACTTTAATTCACGGATGTAATTTATTTCCGCCTCGGAACAATTGTGTGTACGATCTGCAGATATTTGTTCCGGGTGTTCTGGTCGTAATAAAAAAAAATCTATCTATGTAATGTATTGTATTATGTATATCAGTTATCTAGTACTCATAACACAAGCTCTGATTACCATGGGGCTAGATAATGCTGTGTGGATTGTCCAGGCATTATTTTACAGTTTTAAAGTTTGTGTTTTCTTTATTGAATAAATATGTATTATGTTACTTTCATCTCATCTTATTTTTCGTGAATCATATTAATTAGAACCAAGGCTTTTACTTACCGTAAATATTTCAACGCATTTTATTTTAATCAGGCTAGCCAACATTATAAAAAGTCTGAACTATTTTTCTTTCTTTCTTCAATTTATCTAAATGTAGGTACCTAGCCAGCGTGCGACCTTCATGCTCCAAAAATACAGTAAAGCTCGAAGATAATTATTCATTTGCTTTCGGTTATTTTTGGACAAGTGAAATCAAATATAACTCAATCATGTCTGTGTCAACTGTCGATGTACATACATATGTTTCATGGCTAATTTTAACGCTCACTAGAGCAAACAAAAAAGAAGTTGAAGTTGAGCTCTGATTTTATTTTGATCATAACATATATTATGTTTATATATATTTTCACTTCTTCCACTAGTGGACAAAAAATTTAAGTGAACAGTAAAATAATTTTATTTGATAATGATTTATAGTATGAAATATAACTTGTCTAAGTGCTTATTTTGTAAGCCTAAAGAATAAATGAGTTTGACTTTTACTACAATAATGGCGGTCAAAACGACTTTGACTATAATAATGGTGGAAAATTTATACAGCTTCATCAGCTTCAAAGTAAGGATCTTGGGTTATGGATACTAGAAATAAAAAAAAAGTCATTTATACCGAGATATTAACACTTTGACTGCGGTTTTTTTTCGACGACTGCGATCTTTTTTTTAACCTAAAAAATTCGTGCTGCCGCTCCACACAGCGGTTGTGTTGCGCCGCACATGCGTTTCGTTCGAAAAATATTACGGCTGTGCTGAGTCACACAGATCTGTATTTTCTCAGCCGCTGCGCAAGTGTGGATTTACGCATATTAGTCACTTGTAGAAAACACATATCGTGTGATTTCAGCATTCAAAGTCAAAGTCAATTAAAATAAATAATGTTGGACAATCCCCACGGCACCATCTAGCCCCAAGTTAAGCAGAGCTTATGTTGTGGGTACTAGATGACTGATAGGTATACATAATTCAATATATTTACATAGATATTATATTTATAGTACACATAGATAACGAGCTATGGAAAGAGCTATGCTCGGAGTTTCTCTGAAGGATAGGATTCGTAACGAATACATCCGACAGAGAACCAAGGTTATCGATATAGCTCAAAGAATTAGCAAGCTGAAGTGGCAGTTGGCCGGCCATATCTCGCGAAGAACCGAAGGCCGCTAGGACAAACGTGTTCTTTAGTTGAGACCACGACTCGGTAAACGTAATGTAGGACGCCCTCTAACCAGGTGGGATGACGACCTGCGAAAGACTGCAGGTAGATGCTGGATGCGGCAAGCTGAAAGACAGGGCGCTATGGCGCTCATTGGGGGAGGCCTATGTTCAGCAGTGGACTAACATAGGTTGATGATGATGATAGATAACGACCAGAATATCCGGATCAAGTATCTACAGATCGTACACACACTCGTCCCGAGGTTGCTATTTCGAGAGGGAATCGAAATAGCAACCTTCAGCGTCGCAGGCGAGCCTTCGCTAATCTGAAGATAACTTATGAGGATAATTTAATGTCCTGATTACATTTATCTTTCTCCTTTATGATTAGAAGACAAATTCTTCTGATAATTGCGATAGAACTTCACAATACTTAAATATATCCACGGATAAACACACTGCTCCTAATAAAACCGAACAGCAGTAATGGTTTTTTTTGTTTTAATTCGTCTTCGGAATCTTTTGTATTGGCACCTTGCTTTTTTGTCAGTCTACCAACGGAGCAGGTATTAGAGTGACAATTCATGACCACAGAGCGAAGCTATTAGGAAGAAGTTAGCCACAAAACGAGTTTTGCTCCGGCCGGAGAAATTTGCAACAAATGTTGCTGGGACGTTTCAATGGTTAGTTCGTTTAATCATTTTTTTCCCCAGATGTTCCAGAACTAGTGGTTCTCGCTACCGAGGTGACAGTACCTCTCCGCTTCGAGCTGCCCTATCTGATACAATGCGTCGCCACCTGGTCTGAGAAAGCAGATCTTGTGTGGCATATCTTCAAACTATGCCTTATTTACACGTAAGTTATTTATTTAAAACATTTGCATGTTAGGCTCTAGACAGACGGACCGCATTTCAACTGCAATCCAACCGCAAATTGCAGTTCGGGTGCAGTTTGAATGCAGTTGACACGACTGCAATAGAACTGCAAACCAAACGCGCAGTCCGATTGCAGTTCAATTGCAGTCGGCGTGCAGTCGTGTGAACTGCACACCGACTGCATTTAAGCGCTATCCACACATTTCCGGGAACTCGTCCCGGCCGTGTTCCGTCAGGGACGGGGAAAAAATCGGTTACGTACAAATTGTATGAACTTGTTCACACAGCTCCGTGTCAGGCGTCTGTGTCCCGGAGCACGCTCGGTCGCACGGACGCTCTGACAGTGCTATCTGATTTTTGTAAAAGTTGACGATGCAGTTTCTCTATTGTCCCACAGCTCACATGCCCAAATACGTTTTATTGCCTGCTGATAGTCTTCTTGGTTATCTGCTTCTTCTTCATCTAGCGCTATTGCAATCATTGCTATATCTTCTTGGTTAAACAAAGACATCGTAAAGTGTGCGTATCAGAAAGAAACCGATTACACTGATACCGATTTCTCTGATATGTGTGAACACGGGTGACTGATGGGACGTCCCTGACGGGAACACTGAAACGGACAACTCGGAACACGGATAGCCCTGACCCGGAAATGTGTGGATAGCGCTTTAAACTGCATCCGAACTGCACTGGGGCGGAGCGTCAAAGTAGTGCGGGCGGGTGGGTATGGTGTAGTAAATTTTATGACTTCTGTGACGATCCGTCAATGCCTGCCTGTATGTGTGGATGTTTGTTCCCTGGGCAGTAGCAGGTTTTTGAATAAGTTTTTTAAATCATCTAAAAACTTTTAGAAAGTTAAGTTCTTGGAGGGATTAAAAACGAAATACTACTTTTGATTCTACAAACTCTTAAGTGCTTCTAACGACTGAAATTATAATAAATAAATAAATAACGCTGGACAATTCGCACAGCATCATCTAGCTTCAAGCTAGATAATGCTGTGTGTTGATTTTGTTATGGGTTACTAGATGATATCGATATTTGTAATGTATAATATATATATATAGGTATATATAAATATAAATGTACCCTATACTATACGCTTTTTGTTTAAAATAAAGATTTTTGTATAGTATTTGTACATTTTTGTCATACATAGAAAACGACCAGAACAGCGGAACATTAATATCTGCAGATCGTACAAACTTTGGTCCCGAGGCGAGAATAGAACCCTGCGTTCGATTAACCTACGACGCAGGAAACCTCCTGCGTCGCAGGCGGACCTTCGCCCACCGCGCCACATCATCATCATCAGCCTATATTAGTCCACTGCTGGACATAGGCCTCCCCCAATGAGCGCCATAGCGCCCTGTCTTCAGCTTGACGCATCCAGCATCTACCTGCAGTCTTTCGCAGGTCGTCATCCCACCTGGTCGGAGGGCGTCCTACACTACGTTTACCGAGTCGTGGTCTCCACTCAAGAACACGTTTGCCCCATCGGCCGTCGGTTCTTCGCGAGATATGGCCGGCCCACTGCCACTTCAGCTTGCTAATTCTTTGAGCTATGTCGATAACCTTGGTTCTCTGTCGGATGTATTCGTTGCGAATCCTATCCTTCAGAGAAACTCCGAGCATAGCTCTTTCCATAGCTCGCTGAGCGACTTTGAACTGGTGGACCAGCCCTATCGTGAGTGTCCACGTCTCAGCTCCGTAGGTCATAACGGGTAGGACGCACACCGCGCCACAGAGGTCGTCAAATAATGTTAAGAATTAAAATTATTTATATATATTATTATAATTATTACCCTCAGAATCCCACTCCTGCTGATGTCAGTGGCGCATTACCAGATAGTGAGGGTGCTGTGGCGATCAGACAAGATACCGGGACAGGCGGAGACGGATAAACTGGCGCCGGCGGAAAAAAGTAAGCTTTTATACTTTACAATAACCTCTTTATTATTATAAATTTTAAAATATTTTTAGAATGCTCCACACGCCTTACACGCATTTTACTATTACTACTAGTGTTGCGCTACCTTCACTGCAACCGGTGCCTACCTGCGGCATCGCGTGAAGTTTGTAATTTTTTTTAAAGAATGTAGGTAGGTTAGCATTAGCCTATTTCACGGTAGGTACCTTACCTGAATAGGTTTATTTAGGGATGGGATGTATTTTATTTAATATAGTAAGTATAATTGTGTATACTTTTTAATAAGGTAGGTACTTTTCTTTTAGGGAGGGAGTGTATTATAAATCGCTAAGAATGAAGCCGTTCACATAATTGCAGGGTTGGCATGATTAAAACAAGTTGTTTTAAAACACGTCTTTAAAACAGTTTGAAATAAAACTATGTTTTATATTAAGAAAAAAAACAGGGTTTAACACTACCTTTAATTGCAAATGATGTGTATGTGTATAAATACCACAGACAGGCTGTGGTATTTATACACTGCATAGGTAACTCTCCGCCAGTAAAGTCCCGCAGGGAAAGTCCCTATTTCGGCCGTCGAAAGAAAGTAATTCACTGGATTAGTGGGTACGGTACCTATTCCCCGCTCTCTCTCTAGTTCTCAACCTACCTACAACACTACATACAAGGTGTATGTAAAGTGTTTTGTTTTGATTAATAATAATAATAATTTTTAATAATTAGATCAGAGGTACTGAGATATGCAACAAAAGTAAATATTTATCGTTTTGTTAATTTTTACTAAAGTGAATTAGGAAATAGTTTAGAAATGGATTATTTTATTATTCGCTATAATTGATTTGAAATTGATAAGTAAAAAAAAAAGCACTTGTCTTAAACATTTTGAACTGTTTGTTTTATAAAATATAAAAAAAAACTGTTTTTTTTTCCAACCCTGCATAATTGTGATCGAACTTCACTTGTTTAAAACTTTTCGTTTGTTTGATGTTCGTTTGATCATTAACTAGCGGCCCTCAATGTTTTGTAAAATCTCATTGGCGGCCCTTCCCGGCTTCGTACGGATGGAAATCTGTGTCAAGTAGTTTAAAAAGCTTCCTCTTGAATCACTCTACCTATTAGAAAACACCGCACAGTGGGGTATTTCACTAATCTAGCCGGCCAAAAGTCAAAATAATAAAGTTTAAAAAAAAGCTTCTTCATTCGCTAACAACGGCAGGGAACATTCCAAGGAACACTAGGCCGCCGCCCCAGCCTTCACCCGTTGCGCGTTACCCAATAAATGAAGCCGAAACTTGATCGTTGAATCTGGTGTACGTGTCTGTTCTCGGTGACTTTGCGAAAGCATGAACTTTGCGAGTTGATTTGAAGTTTTCTATGTTTATCTGGTGCAAAATAGCTATGGATTCGGAGACTTCAGGTATGTAACAATTCAAATGTAATATATTTGATCAAATTTGTTTCAAGTTAAATATACTTTTAGTAATCGAGAAATAACGTCTAAAATAATGATATTTTTTCTAAGAAATTTATGTTTAGAAGGATATTTGTTTTAGTATCCTGGTAGATCCGGCAAATTTTGTAATTGATATAAAAACTGTAGGTCTTTAAGTAACGAATACTAAAAAAATTGGTTCCGGAATAGTCCGGATGCGCAAAATAGCAGTACTTTGAAAATCTAAATAAAAAAAAAAAAAAAAAATTTTTAATTTATTATCTGACTATGTATGTATGCAATAAATATTTAAATATTATGGCCAATTTTCAATTTTTTTATTATGTTTTGTGTTTATTATGTATAAACTAACGTATTTTATGTATTGTCCCGTATGTACCAATTGTCTTTCGATTTTCTTATTTTTTGTGATTTTGCTTTAAAAGAAATAATAAATCTTTTTGTCGGTGTATATTTTGCTTGTGTTATTTACGTCATACTAAACCTAAAAAACCGTAAAAATATTTTTGGCCGGCTAGATTAGTGAAATACCCCACTGTGCACCGCATCAAAATCTGTTGCGTAGGTAGTTATAAAGATCTAAGCATACATAGGCGTATAGACAGCGGGAAGCGACTTTGTTTTATACTATGTAGTGGTGATTTTCACATAATGGGGGTACTAATTACACAATGAAAGTTTGTTAAAAAAATTAGGATCAATTACTTGTGGTACCGTCTAGGTATCTAAGGCTTACGTAGGCTGTTAAAATAACGGTTTGTTTTTCATCCGCCATAATAACACTCGTGAAGACTTACTCAGCGCGAATGTAAATACATTATCATTCTTCGTTATAAACAAGCGGTTTAACGTAAACACCAATCTGAAGCACCCACGTGAAGTCGTTAGTTTTCATGTTTTGGTTGGAAGCTCTAAAAATTAGAGGGAATTAGTCACATTAAGACGAAGTGGGCTCGCTTTTGCGAGACAAGACGAGAGAACGCTGCTCGAGGAAGGCGAGAAAGGGAGGCAAGAAAAGCTTGTGAAATTTCACTGGGCTTCCTTTAAATTTAGATTTTTGTTATAAATAAAAAATCATCATCAGCCTGTGTTTGTATGTTAACCCACTTATGGACGTAATAATATGCATTAGGGGTAACGAGCGCCATAGCGCCAAGTCTTCAGGTTGACGCATCCAGCATCTCCCTGCAGTCTTTCGCAGGTCGTCGTTTATTTATTTATTATTTTTACATTCAGAATATTTTATGGCGGTACTAAAATATTCAAACATGCTGCATATAGCAACAAGAAAATATTTCGCACATACTAAACCACGTCATAAAAATTGCTGAATGCTGATGGATTGAAATTCGCAAGTACCTAAATCAGTCTAGGAATGCGCTTCTATCTTTCTGCTGATTATGAATAGGATAATAGATAATACTACTAATGTTATAAACACGAAATTTTGTATGTAAGTATGGATGTTTGTTACTATTTCACGCAAAAAGTACTGAACGGATCCGGCTGAAATTTTGAATAGGTACATGCAGTTCCAGGCCCTGAATAAAACATAGGCATACTGAATATTGTGTTTATTTTAATCAAATAATAATTAATAATTAACAATAATGCTGGACAATCCACACAGCATCATCTAGCCCCAAGCTAAGCAGAGCATGTGTTATGGGTACTAGATGACTGATATATTTACTCAATATAATACATTAAATACATATATATTTAATACATATAATACATTAAATAGATATATACACCATTTGAACAAATTGTAGATTTGATGCCATTTTCATGAGTTTTCATATTAATCCGAGTCCTGTTATGGGTCTAGTACCCATAACTCAAGCTCCGGTTAGCTTGGGGATATGCTGCTGTGTGGATAATCCAGTATTATTAATTTGATTTATGTTATTATTTTCAGTTCAGCTCCGCTCCCGTAAGAAAGCAGCCAAGATGCTGGCTGCCGTGGTTGTGATGTTCGCTGTCTGCTACTTTCCAGTCCACCTACTGTCTATGCTCAGGTTAGTTGATTCTTATTAATGGCAACTGTGGTTGGTTGGACACTTTTCTGCCAGTATCAAGTAATGGAAAATAATTGTTAATATCAATGAGTAATCAAATTATTAAGATGGTTTGAGATTTCCACCAGAGCCTAGTTCGTTATCTAGCAGGGTGTACGACGTGCAGGTTAGGTTGGCGAGGGAGACGAGATGTTGGAGTTCCCCTTACACCCCATGTTCAGGTTTGTTACTGAATATAATTAATGTCATCATCATCACACATTTTACATTTAAAATGTAAATAATTTTGGATAGAATCCCGTGGCAGTTCATGAGAATCAATTACCTTAAACCAATATTAACCGAAATGAAACCGAACACGAAAATAAACGACATAATCCTTTGTACAAAATTAAATCTGACATAATTTTTTTTTTACTGATGATGTTATACAGGTGGGGCAAAATATTATGACCTTCGGGGCAGCTACCTTTTCTTTTGAAGATATAGTCGTTGACAAAAATCACAGTAGGGCCTGAATGAAAATTTTAATTTATTTAGAATTTTTGAATGAGGCACAGTTAGTCTAGAAGACTTTTATTTATTTTAAACATGTAATAATTATAAAAAAATACAAGTCTGCCTCAATCGACTCTATTCGAAACATTATTTGCAAACTAACTTACTAACATTTGCATAAAATTTGCCCTGACGGACATTAAATTCTGCCTCAGCCTGTATTGTCACTAAATCAACAATTATCACTTATCAGCATCATACTACTCATTATCTTCATTATCACTTAGGTTGTGAATCTCGCGTCATCTCTCAGAGGGTACATTCACACAGCATCCTTTTTACACGATCTGGTTTTTAAGGTTTCGTTCAGGGATAGAAACCCTTATAGGGTCGCTCTGTCCGTCCTTTTTTTCGTCCGAGTTCACACATCCGACGGTATTCTGGTAAAAGATTGTTTAACTAGGCTACGTAAAAAACGGTCGTATTAAAACGGATCCGCTGTGTGAACGTACCCTTAGTACTATCACTACATAGTATAAAACAAAGTCGCTTCCCGCTGTCTGTCTGTCCCTATGTATGCTTAGATCTATGCAATAAATTTTGATGCGGTTTTTTTTAAACAGATAGAGTGATTCAATAGGAAGGTTTATAAAGCATTTGACAATACTCGTTGTATTAATTCTACTTGACATCTTCGTTGATGGAAAAATGTCTCTGGTTTGCCACGTTCCGGCTAGTTTCCATTACTACAGCGGGAAGCGACTTTGTTTTTTAGTATGTAGTAAATTATAAATACCCGTTGTACCTAGGTAGTAATACTTATAACTATGTGCTTAGATTGCGTATGTTTAAAACTATTCGACGACCTATGTGGCGCGGTGGGCGAAGGTCCGCCTGCGACGCAGGAGGTTGCGGGTTCGATTCCCGCCTCGGAACAATTGTGTGTACGATCTGCAGATATTTGTTTCGGGTGTTCTGGTCGTTTTCTATATATAATAAAAAAATATCTATCTATGTAATATATAGTATTATGTATATCAGTTATCTAGTACCCATAACACAAGCTCTGCTTACCATGGGGCTAGATAATGCTGTGTGAATTGTCCAGCATTATTTATTTATTTATTTTATAAAAAAATATTAATAAAATAAAATAAAAAAATTATTTAAGTGAAGTAGTATATAAAAATCCCACCAAACACATAAATGTAAAAAAGGAGAGCCAAGTTCAATACAAAAATTATGATTGGCTGTGGGCTTCGCGGCAAAAAGAATGGAGATCTAAATGAGTGCCAAGTCAAATCTATGTAGATTAGATTTGACTCGTGCCAGCTCCCTGGTCACGTTATTAATTCGGTACTTCGCGCACTTTCATTCAAAATATAACTTTAATTACTACGCAAAAAGTGTTATAATGGTTATATCGCCTATCGCAGTCTGATCGAGCGCGTTTCACAAAAATAAACATTCTAAAATAAGAACTCTCCGAATAGTAACCAGCTATTTAATAAAAATAAATAAATAATGCTAGGCAATCCACACATCATCTTAGCCCCAAGCAGATCTTGTGTTTTGGGTATTAGATAGATAGATAGATACATAGATAACACTTTATTACACCACACAAAACAGAAAATAATACAGAGATAAAAACTTAGAATAAAGGTATAAAGGGCGGCCTTATCGCTGAGAGCGATCTCTTCCAGGCAACCTTGGCGTGGACTGGACATGAACGAACAATATAGACGGTGGCACTTTAATAAATAATTGGTAACAAATACACTAAATACCTACATTACAAACATTATAATAAACTTACATAGACATAAGATAAGGCTATCAATATTTCATATGGATATGAAATATTGATAGCCTGACTGATATACTTAATACAACACATTACTTATATAGATATTTATGTTATACATAGAAAATACCCAGAACACACGGAATAAATATACATACAAACTTATAAATGGAACAAATTTTATTGCCATAAGTAATATGAAAACTTCCCGCGGCGCCAATTTGTACTTCTTTAGATAATATAAAATGAAGTCGCTTCCGCTGTCTAGATCTTTTTAACTACTCAACGGATTTTAATGCAATTTTTAGCAATAGATAGAATGATTGAAGAGGAAGGTCACTAGCTGCGCCTCGCGGTTTCACCCGCGTGCTGATAGATATTTTGGATAATATACAATATATGTATCTGTATAAATTGTAGCCTATGTGTTATTCTGAGCTATATTATTGTAAAGTTTCATTAAAATCCATTCAGTAGTTTTTACGTGAAAGAGTTACAAACATCCATCCATCCATACTTACAAACTTGCAGCTAGTTATCTATAAAAACGAGCAAAAAAAAAAACACGTTTGTTGCTCTTTTCCTTTTTTCAAGGTTGCCTGGCAGAGATCGCTCTTAGCGATAAGGCCGCCGATTGTACAGCATATTTTGTATTTGTTTTTTCTTTTCCTGTCTTGTGTATCTTTTATGTATTTGGTGTGCAATAAAGAGTTATTGTATTGTTTGTTGTATGGGAGCCTCCTTAAATATCTATTTAATTCTGTTTTTTTGTATTTCTGTTGCACACACTTTACAAATCTCATAAGTAAAACTAGGAAATGAAGTGATCACTTTGATTTTGTGTTCACTTCAACCTTTTTAAGGTACAGTAAAGAAGCGAACCAGATTTATACCGGCATCGTATAGAGGACGATTTTTTTGAAATTTAAGCATTTGCTAATTCTGTTTTGTTTATGTACTCGTATATCTAAAGTAAAGTAAAGTAAAGTAAAAAATCATTTATTTCTTTAGGCTTACAAAATAAGCACTTAGACAAGTCATATTTTATACATTAAATTATTATCAAATAAAATTATTTTACTATTCACTTCAATTTTTTGTCCACTAGTGGAAGAAGACTCTATGGTATTACTTCCTCAAGCTATTCATATTTACTCTACGCACGAAATGGGAAAAAGGTTTAGGTATTTTTTTCGGCGCGTAGCAGAAGGCACGAAATGCGACTTATTTGGTTGTTTACTCCAAAACGACCACGCAGGTCGTCAACAAGTGCAACTAATCCAAACCTTACTATACGTTGTTAGTTTTCGAGTTGTAGCAAAGCATCCTCAGTTGTATAGCTAATAACATGTATAGCCCGTATAGCCCTATGTACAGGTTCTGGCTCTCTGTGCACCAGAGTGGGAACCATAAGTAGGTCTATTTCTATTTTAAATAGCCCTATGTACAGGTTCCGGCTCTCTGTGCACCAGAGTGGGAACCATAAGTAGGTCTATTTCTATTTTAAATAGCCCTATGTACAGGTTCTGGCTCTCTGTGCACCAGAGTGGGAACCCGTAAGTAGGTCTATTTATATTTTAAATAGCCCTATGTACAGGTTCTGGCTCTCTGTGCACCAGAGTGGGAACCGTAAGTAGGTCTATTTCTATTTTAAATAGCCCTATGTACAGGTTCTGGCTCTCTGTGCACCAGAGTGGGAACCGTAAGTAGGCCTATTTCTATTTTAAATAGCCCTATGTACAGGTTCTGGCTCTCTGTGCACCAGAGTGGGAACCGTAAGTAGGTCTATTTCTATTTTAATGTTAACTTTAATTGATTTATAAATAACCTTTATAAATAACCATATGGGTTTCTTTTTATGACCTGAAATAAATGATTATTAAAACTCTCACTTTTTTTGGCCAAATAAAACTATTCTTATTTTATTCTTTCTTATTCTTATTCTCACTTGTCCATTCTCCTTCCAGATACAGTTCGCTGAACCTTGTGCAGAGTGACGTCATCACGTGCATGGCGCTGATCTCCCATGTCCTCTGCTACGCTAACTCCGCCATCAACCCGCTTATCTACAACTGCATGAGTAGTAAGATTATTTTATCACTACATAGTATAAATCAAACTCGTTCCCCTGTGTCTGTCAGTCCCTATGGATGCATAGATCTTTAAAGCTGTGCAACGGATTTTAATGCAATTTTTTAAAATAGATTGAGTGTTTCAAGAGGTAGGTTTATAAACCATTTGGCACATAGATTTCTACGCGGGCGAAGCCTCGAATTGCATCAAAATTCGTTGCGTAGTTTTAAAGATCTAAGCATACATAGGGACATACAGCAGCTGGAAGCGACTTTGTTATATGCTATGTACCTTACTGACTACGTGAAAACTAGAGGGGAGGGGGGTCTTGACATATACTACGACTGGTCACCAAAGGGGGAGGTAAACAATTAGGAACGTAGTAAGTATGGGCACGTTCCCTAGGTACCTATCACCTCCGTTTTGGCCGGAGAATACTATTCAGCTTAATTTGCGGCCACAGTGGTCTTTACTAATTGTAGGAGGTACCACCTACTCAAAGATTTCTGTGCTCTTCCAGGTACATTCCGTCATGAATTCCGCCGTGCATTCGGCTGCACGCGACGGCCCCCGCGCCGCGAATCCAGCAGCACGCGAACGCGACTCACGACGACTACTTGTCGCAAGCTCGAGAGCAGCGACTTCAAGCGACATAACGGATACGCGACTAATACGGCTATGTTTTAATTTCGTCTTAGACCTTTGTGACACCGAGGGAGGTAAAAATTGGGAAAATGGGTCTCGTTATGGGTATGTTGATTAGGTAGGTAGGTACCTATTCTCCTGTCTGTCTGGTCTGGGCTGGTGAATACCTTTCAGCTTAATTTGCGGCCACGGCACTTTTTATTATTAGTAGGATAGGTAAAACAACTAGGTACTCAAAGATTTATATTATCTGCCAGGTATATTCCGTCATTAATTTCGGCGTGCTTTCGGCTGCACGTGGCGGCCCCCGCGCTGCGACTCCAGCAGCACGCGGCCGCGAATCACGACGACTACTTGTCGCAAGCTCGAGAGTAGCGACTTCAAGCGACATAACAGATACGCGACTAAAACGGCTATGCTTTAATAGATGACCTCTGTGGCTCGGTGGGCGAAGGGCAAGTTCAAGTTTTCACCAAAGCCTAGATCGTTATCTAGTACGTACCACGTGTACCACGTGGAGTTGGCTTCATTTAGAGGATACCGTAGCCGATGGGCGTTCTACCTGTCATGACCTACGGAGCTGAGACGACCAGTTCAAGGTCGCTCAGCGAGCTATGGAAAGAGCTGTGCTGGGGTCTCTCTGAAGGATAGGATTCGTAACGAATGCATCCGATAGAGAACCAACGTTATCGACATAGCTCTAAGAATTAGCAAGCTGAAATCGGACCCGATTCACGACTACTTGTCGCAAGCTCGAGTGTAGCGACTTCAAGCGACATAACGGCTATGCGAAAATACGGCAATATTTTTTTTTTTTCTTTTCACGATATATGCACAAAACATAACATAATCACAAAATATACAGAACTTATTATTATGTATAGTTACATAAGTGCTCATACATATCTATCTACAATTACACCACTGTACGCATAGAATCAGGAACTGGGGTAAACGTATTCTTGAGTGGACACCACGACTTGGCAAACGTGTTGTGTAGGACGTCCTCTGGCCAGGTTCCCACTAGACGATCTACGAAAGACTTCAGGCGGATAGTGGGGGTAATATAGAAAATATAATAAAAGATATCGGCTTGACATGAATAAAGGAGATTAAATATCGATATTTGCATTTAAAACGACGACATTTAAACGACAAGTCTTTTGTGGTTGTATATAAATATACCCTTGTCAGTTAGAAAATAATAAAATTATATTTTTTTATATAAATTCATCGACGTATATTTTGAAATTTAATGAAATAGTATTTATTTGCTTAAATTTAGGTTAACAGTCAGACAAAATTGTCTGATTTGAGTCTGCCTGTGTACAATTTTCTAAATGCAACTCTTTTACATATATTATGTGATTTAGTATTATTTTCTCAGCTATTTACTGTGTAATAAATCTATTTAGAGCTACCTGTAGATTCAGCTTTTAGCTCAATTCTTTAAATTGTAAATACTATAGTTTGACCGAAACCGCTGTACCGCTCCTTAGGAAAGTGCGGCGAGGTGGACGGCAGACTGATGGATCGGAGCGGCTGATATTTGCCCCCCGTCTCGCCGCTCGCATACCTCAGGCGCGGTACAGCGGTATCGGTCAAACTATAGTTCTTATTTGAATGAATGAATGAATTAACACTTTATTGCACTTAAAATTATAAAATAACACCTTATATCTAAATACAACACATAAAAAGTACAATAGGTGGCCTTATCGCTGACAGCGATTTCTCCCAGGCAACCTATGCATGGAGAAAAATATATAACTTAACTAAGAGTTGGTAGATCATAAACACAAACAGATACAGAAATATCAAAAACAAAAAAAATAAAACACAAACTACCTTGCGAGCTATAAACTGGAATCACTTCATCGCTGGTTTCTGCAGACCATATTTTACAGTTTCCATGGAATAAACTGCAGATTGGTGTATACCATTTGAAAACACATCATACAAGACCAACCCCATATGCCACTGTTTCCGCTATACAGCATTGTGCGTATCGCTCTCCCGGTCTCCTGTAGACTCTCCGTCGACGGTCGCTGCCATGCAGGCACATCCTAGTCTCGTCCGCGAACAAAACTCGGCTCCATTGCTGTATACCTATCCCAATCTAAGTGATCACGAGCAAACTGAAGTCGGGCTTGTCGGTGGGCTGTAGACAATTTGGGTCCCGTTGCTGGCCTTTTTGGGGTCAAGTTAGCTTCTTTGAGTCTTCGCCTCACTGTCCACTCGCTGACAGTTCTCCCTCGAACTTCTCCGAGCTCCCGCTGGACGTCAACGCCGGTTAGATGTCGATTTCGGAGAGAAGTGCTGATAATAAATCGGTCATCTCTCGCCGAAGTGCATCGCTGTCGTCCAGATCCTGGTCTTCGGACTAAGTTTCCAGTCTCTCTAAACCTCTTGTATACTTTGGAGACACAGGACTGGCTCAGATGAAACTGTCGAGCGATAGTACGCTGAGAGAACCCTTGCTGGATTAGGGTGACGATTTGAGCGGCTTCTATTGGCGTGGTTACCATTTTCTTGTAATTCCAGTATTTTGAGTGACGTGATATATTGGACTGATGACAAAATTGTATAAATTCCCAGTTTTTATAGGGATTCAGGAGTTTGAAAAAATTGATGTTTCGTTCCAAAAATCTATGTCTATTGTTTTCACGTTCCATGACATATGATGAACATTTTTTTCGCTATGATATCGAAAGAGTTTGAAAGCTAATAAAATTATCTTTAAAATAATATACCAAAACCTACAGTTTATTCCATGGAAACTGTAAAATATGGTCTGCAGAAACCAGCGATGAAGTGATTCCAGTTTATAGCTCGCAAGTGTATATACATTGCAAGCTACTTAAATTAGAATCTAACCTAACAGATAAACCACAAATAACAATAACTACATACAATAGGAATTTGTTATAACTTTCTTTGTTAATAAAGATATTGTTAATAGGTAGTATGTAAGTTTATAGATTAAAGTTAAATCACGTGTCATAGTTATGAAGTAGTATTATTTAATCATACATTATTAAGTAAATAATTATCGTGTTAAGTTTTAAGAAATGTGAAATGATCTTATTTTATTAAAATTTTGAATGTAAATTGTGTACAGTTTTTTTAATTTTATCGTAGACTAGTTTCTGCCTGCAGCTTCGCACGCGTTGTGTCTATGGAAACGTTTAAAGGTTATATCTTTCACATGGGAAATGTATAATGGGATAGAAGCCTATGTTTGATTCCAGGCTCAGAGCTACTATCTAGTAAAAAAAGTCGGCCCAATCCGTTCAGTAGTTTTAGCTGGAAGAAGTAACAAACATCCATCCATACATCTAACTATCGCAACTTCCGTATTTATTATTTAGTTAGTGTCACTATACGAGTACGTTCCGCCGAAGAAAATAATCACGTGGATGGAGCTATACGCTATACCCACCGTTTTGTCATAAGACTTGTCTTAAGCGCCATCTAGCTGTTCCTTCACGAATTAAAATTTCATGATACCTGGCCCTGAAACTAAAATGACCGTTTCACAAACCAATGAGCGGAAACGTAAACGCTGCTTAGTAGTTTTGGAAAATTAACATAGATGGCGTAGTGCAGCGAATTTTATTTGGTTTTTATTGATAACGTAGACTTATTGATAAAGTCACTGGGTGACTATATAGTGACGTTTTTGTGTTGCAGAAGAGGGCTGTTCGTGCGATCTATAATATGGGTCCCAGAGAATCCCTACGTAATAAATTCAAAGAAATAAACATAATGACAGTACCATGTCAATATATTTATGAAAACTTGTTGTACACTCATAAAAACATCAATCGATTCATTAAAAAAAGCGATATACATAATGTAAATACTAGAAATAAGAATAAACTCGCTGTTCCCACAACTAGACTACATAAGATAAGTGCATCTTATAAAGGGCAATGTATACGCTTCTACAACAAAACTCCAAGTGAGTTGCAAAAATTATCAATACATAAATTTAAAAAAATTGTGAAGCATATTCTTTGTAAAAAGGCTTATTACAAAATATCAGATTATCTAGAAGATAAAAAAGCTTGGAACGAGTTTTGCTCCAACTCAAAATGTAACAACTTACAGATAAGCAAATCATATGTACTAGACACATAAGTTATGAACATACTAGTGGTTTCTTCTCACTTCTTCCACTGGTGGACAAAAAATTGAAGTGAATATCAATATAATAATGAATAGTATAAAATATGACTTGTCTAAGTGCTTATTTGTAAGCCTAAAGAAATAAACGTTCATTTCATTTCATTTCAGTAGCTTACTATAATACTTAGTAACTAGGTATAAGATAAAATATACTTTTTTACAAGTTTTGAGGGCTACAGACAGCCTACGTAGATGCATGCGTGCGGGATCACTGTCCTATCCCATTAAAAGGTATAAGAATCCCAGATAAATAAATAGAACTGAAAAATAACAGTAATTCCTATTAAAAATGCGGTGGTCTTAGAAAAGAAACCTGGCAATTTCATCCGTAACACAGATAACGAAATAGCTACTAAAAGAACAACTAACGTATAGTTTTCCGAGGCTAGACTGAAATAAAGAGCGGTTATACGGACTTTAGGTTGGACGCAAGAGGTGGACTGACGACCAGCTGGTCCATCCAGGTGTATTTGTGAGTGCATCACTCATACTATTTTTACCAATCAATGGCTGCATTTTGATTAGCTAGCTTTTCGATCGATAGACGAGAGTTTTTTTTTGTAAATTCAGACAAACACTCATAATAGGTACAAAATATACAGAACACTAGTAAAACAAACAATAGTAAAATACAGTTGACTAATTTAAACTAACAATAAAAATAATGAAATACCTATAGGTGAAATATCTGTGTGTGCGATACGTCAAAAAAGCCTGGAATTTTTGCGATATTGTTTAAGTTCTTAGAGATAGAAATTAAACAATATCGCAAAAATTCCGACGAATTCTTCGGATATTTTTTAATTTTTTATAGATAATAGTCGTTCGAAAAGTCCGTGTGCGCCGATCTTTAAACCACAGGCAATAAATAGGGGCTACCTCGCTACCGTCCGAGTTTAAAATTATTAGCGGCAACGTGGCGCTACCTAGTGGAAATTGTGAGATAACTCAGAAGAAAGATTGCAACGAAATTCTTAGCAAACTTTCTTGTAAAGACAAACTGGTGCTTAGGATAAGGTGCATGCCACCAGAATTTCGGTTCTCTGTCGAATGTATTCGTTACGAATCCTATCCTTCAGAGAAACTCCGATAGCTCTGTCCATAGCTCGCTGAGCGACTTTAAACTGGTGGACCACCACGTGAGTGTCCACGTCTCAGCTCCGTAGGTCATAACGTGTAGGACGCACTGGTTGAAAACTTTCGTTTTCAAGCATTGCGGTATGGATGACGAGAAGACTCTACGTATTCCCAAATGCTCCGTAGGTCATCATGACGCAAATAATCTAAATAATCGCAAATAATTCTGCAGATCCTGTGAATCCGTCTCCAATAACGAGAAGTAGACAAACGACTCCGTATCCTCGCCATCATTAATTCACGCTGATCGATGGACGGACATGTTTTGTGCTGGCTTCTGTCGCTAACTTCACTCACCTTGCAGGTCCGATAGTTGATAGGCATGAAGACTGATTTTTGTTAGAAACTAGCCGCGGCTTCGCCCGCGTGGAAATCTATGTGTCAAATGGTTATAAAATAAACCTTCCTCTTGAACCACTTTATCTATTAAAAAAACTTCAATAAAATCCGTTGGGTAGTTTTAAAGATCTAAGCATACATAGGGACGAACAGACAGCGGGAAGCGATTGTTTCTACTATCTAGTGATATTGTGATGGCATGACGTCACAAACCAGTCTTGTCTGATTGATGTTCAAGAAGAAACAAACATCCATACATACCTACAAACTATCGCCACTCTAGTATGCGATGCTAACAGTAAGAATATTAAACAATTTCTCCTGAATACAAAACTAGTTGAGCAATACCAGTAGGCCTATTGGGAACTCCCTAAACTCTTGACCTCGTTTATAATTAAGTAGATATAGGGGCTAATCTAACCTACTTAAGTATATTAGAAATATTTCTCATAAAAATAATCTTTTTTCTAATTAACTGTACCTGTTTTATAATCTCTGTAAGTTGTATTTTGTTTGTTTGTTTGATTTGTTAATGTTAGACTGTTGGTATTTTGTTAGTTTATTTTATATAATGTAAATCTCTTATTGGCCGTAAGTTAGATTACTAAGGTTTAAATTATGTAGATTAAGGGCTGTTGATTTTGTTGAAACTATAAAAATAAAAGAAATAGTGGACAGAGGTCGTCAGAAAAAGAACAGATTTTTGAATCGGAGTATAGATAAAACCACTGAAAAAAATTAATTTTAATGTTTATATTAATTTATTTATAAATAACCTATGGGTTACTTTTTATGACCTGAAATAAATGATTATTACTATTATGTCTCATTTACCATGAACTCGGGCCATAAAGTGACCCGGTCCTTTGGAAGGCTTGCGTGGGGCCGAAGCCAACAACACAGAGGCCCTTTGAGAAGTTAATCTAAAGGCGATGGCTACTAATATTATTATAAAACCAATTGATGACCGATGTGGCGCGGTGGGCGAAGGTCCGCCTGCGACGTAAGAGGTTGCGGCTTCGATTCCCGCCTCGGAACAATTGTGTGTACGATCTGCAGATATATGTTCCGAGTGTTCTGGTCGTTTTCTATGTATAATAAAAAATATCTATCTATTTAATGTATTGTATCTATATATATAAAAGAAAGTCGTGTTTGTTACAACACTTATAACTCGAGAACGGCTGGACCGATTTAGCTGAAAATTGGTGGAGAGGTAGCTTAGAACCAGGAGTCTAACATAGGATACTTTTTATCATTTAAACAATTTGACACATAGATTTCCACGGGGGCGAAGCCGCGGGGAGCAGCTAGTTATGTACATATATATATCAGTTATCTAGTACCCATAACACAAGCTCTGCTTACCATAGGGCTAGATAATGTTGTGTGAATAGTCCAGCATTATTTATTTATTTTATATATTTAATTCTAGGGTGATTTTTTGTGTGATTTACAAGGCTAGAATCTCACTTACAGATAGCGTGGCCAATGGTCTCATTACTATTCACTGACTCAGTTATATTTGCTCACCGTACGTGTGATATCTCACGGTAGCAGAGCAAGTCTTTGGTTTGCATTTACACAGATAACTAATACTATAATGAGTACCTATTCACAAAGGGCCATAAATGATGTCATTTGAGGCTTTATTCACGGTTGGGACCTACTTACTAGACATTTAGGTATCAAAAACCACGATAATTTTAGATTAATATTTTTTTTTATTTTTGATACATAAGTTTTATTAGAATGTAGGATCCAAAATTCCACTCGTGTACCATTTTATTTGGACCGCGCACGCATCTTCCTCCTTTTGCGCTTTAGCCTACGCATACGCTTCTTACGCCACTTAGCTCTCATACTTGGAAGAGAGTTACTTAGGAAACAGTCAACGAGCCAAAGCTCGTGTGATTCCTCGAATATTTCACGATAACTAAACCTAACCTAGATTAAACGATTGTAATTATTTTTTAAATATTTTGAGCAGTGCGCTTTGGCTTATGTCCGGCAGTGGACGTGGAAGTTATTTTAGGTTGGTGATGATGATGACTTTGAACTGCGATAGAGTATTGTCTTATATCGGCACAAATTAAAGACAAGCTTACCTCTCCCATGAGAAGTCACGATAGGGGCCATAAATGAATTCGCGCGGTTGGATCCTACTTCCTAGACATTTATCAAAAGCAGGCATGTATTTTTACAATTATGATTTTTCAAGTTATTTTGAGCCGCGACAGTATTCGCTTATATCGGCATCATCATCATCAGTCTGTGTTGGTCCACTGCTGGACATAGGCCTCCCACAATGAGCGCCATAGCGGCGTCTTCAGCTTGCCGCATCCAGTATCTGCCCGTAGTCCTTCGCAGGTCGTCATCCCACCTGGCGGGCGTCCTACACTACGTTTGCCGAGTCGCGGTCTCCACTCAAGAACACCAGCCGTTGTTGATTCTGCGTAAGAGTGCTCGCTGTGCGTAAGATATGACCGGCCCACCCACTGCCACTTCAGCTTGCTAATTCTTAGAGCTATGTACCTAATTATGATATGCTATATATTTTTGCAGTTATCGCTACGTTCGTGACCTATCAATGATATTTAAACGTCATACTGCTGCAGGTATTAGATCATCTTCTATCGCGTCAGCAATATTAAATTTATGAATGATGCGGCACGCGCCTTTTAATAGTAAACAAAGGTATATTTTGTTTACTATTATATTTATAAAGAAGGAGAAAGAAAGAAAGAAATTAATATTATTTGGCCAAAGACAGGTTTCAATAAAGTAACACATCAAAACAGTAAAAACACAGCAAACATAAAATTAAATAAAATAACCTACAGGGAAACAATAATAAACATGCTAACCTGCTGACCAAAAAGGGTCAAACTCAGCTATGTGCTGAACCACGCATGGCGCGGAACAGCGCTGATTTTCAGTTTGTTATAACAGATCTACTTTAAACCTTTCATATAAAACAAGATAGTTAAAAAAAAACAGACCATCCAGCAATTCTAATGTAACTATAAAATTACAATGAACAAAATGAGACCTATTATTCAACGTGCTTTAATCATTTCTGTGATCCAAGAGAGTCATTTATCTACAATTTTTCTTTTATTTCATGAAGAAACAAATATTTGTCCTACTTTGTCGAAGTATGAACCTATTTTTTTATCTATGGAAAGAGCTATGCTCGGAGTTTCTCTGAAGGATAGGATTTGTAACGAATAGGTACATCCGACAGAGAACCAAGGTTATCGACATAGCTCAAAGAATTAGCAAGCTGAAGTGGCAGTGGGCCGGCCATATCCCGCGAAGAACCGACGGACGCTAGGGCAAACGTGTTCTTGAGTTGAGACCACGACTCAGTAAACGTAGTGTAGGACGCCCTCCGACCAGGTGGGATGACGACCTGCGAAAGACTACAGGTGCAGATGCTGGATGCGGCAAGCTGATGACAGGGCGCTATGGCGCTTATTGGGGGAGGCCTATGTCCAGCAGTGGACAGCTATAGGCTGATGATGATGATGATGATGCGGGGCGCAGCTAGTAAATAAATAAATAAACAAATACAAATACGCCTCGCTGGTTTTATCCCATACGCCTTCTTGACAGCCCGATATACCTCCATTCTCCCAAAATTCTAATCACGACAAGAAATCCTTCAATCAATCTGGTCATTATGCTTCAGATTAATATCTGGAGCATAACATCCTGTAGTTAATGCTACAGGATGTCATTATTATATTTCTCTGTAGTGAGGATGTTGTTATTATAGGAAAGAAATAATATGTCCCCAGAGATGAAGAAATACCGTTACAAAATCAAGTAGGTTAGAATTGCAACACAAGAATCCTTTGCTATAAACATAATGCAGACTACTTTTTGCCCCGAAAATACTTGTGAAAACGTGTATGTCCAAAGACAAAATCATGAAATCCTTACTTTCTATAATAATCATTATATTATCTTACATACAAAATCTACAGGAAGCTCAACTAATCCATATCAACACTAGTCGGCGCGCGTCTCCGCGACGCTGCTGGCTACATTGCCCCGCTGTATGACAATGCTGATGAGCTGCGCCAGGTACTCAGATCTCTGGCCACGCGTTTGCTTTGACCAGACGCTACGACCACCAACAGATCACTGACCTACAGATTGTTTGCAAAAGTCTGCAGTTAACTCAATTGTTTCAATTGTAAATACTACTTTAAATTGTTTTGTTATTAAGGTTATTATAGCGCGTAAGCCCTCGCTCTCAGCGTAATCTCTAAGAAATTAAATAATATCCCAAAAATTAGGGAAAGATTGCGGGTTCAAGTCCTGCCGAAATCGAAATTTATTAGTTCTAATATTCTTTTTTATAAAAAAAAACGTATATAAACTAAACTCTACACTAAACTTATGCATTTTTCTTCACACAGATCGATTGTGTTATGGAAACCACCAGAAGATAAAATTTTAAATACCGTGTCTCGAATTAAAGTCGCATCGTAATGCGAAAACCTGAAATTCGGCAGTGGACTCAGCCAATGCGAACACAGTTTTGTTTCTCTGCCAATTTCGCGATGATGAATTGAAAAATGAGAGGAGGCATCGAGGCCACTCGATCTGCCCGATTGTCGACGCTGATCCAATTTGTGGAGCAAATGATTGCTAGTGCATTTGAACGGGTCAGTAACTCTTAATAACTTTCTATGTCTGTTCTCCTTAATGGTGGGAAGGTATGTTTTTTATTACGGAATCGTATAGGTGTTTCCCAAATCAGAATTTTCCCTAGGTCATCCTAGGGAAAATTCCGACTTTTTGAGATTTGTTTGTGTTTAGTTGTACCTGTAAAGTCAGAATCATTAAAATAAAAAATTAAAATGTTTTTACACTACTTATCCACACGCGCTAATTCTGTTTTGGAAGATAAAAAAAGGCCTTATTTTCATGAAATTAATATTGATTGTTTTTTTTATTATTTACATCGTACCTACTTGGAATAATAGTCTTGGAGCTAAGCTGCGGACGGAACGACGAACAGCGATTCTATATAAGGGTTTCTGGTAACTTAAAAAGAATGTTATTTATCAACTACTCTGGGCGGATATTAGTAGAGGTTAAACTTGTTTAGTTAACACAACAACAACCGTTCGCTATAAGTAACTAACGAAGTGCAAAGGCTCCTTTGATATTCTTACGTAAAACTGAAGCGAGAAGACACGCTCCACTATCTCGTGAAACTAAAAACTAACGGAATCCAAACGCTCCTTCGAACTTCGTTCTAAATACAAACGTCCTGTCATGGCGTCAATAAAATCGTCTACCATTTTCTTCACACACGAACTGACTATTACGAAGACAGCGTAATTTGAATTTTAATCACCAAAACTAAGGTTTAAGTTTATTCAGAGATAATGCAGCGTGGATGATAAGAACTGAATAAATAGGACAATAAAAATATGAGTTAAGCAGTGTGGTTTCAGCTTCTTGGGAAACAGGTAGTGAAGAAATGGTTTATACGGTAACACAAGTGGAGGTGCCAAAAGTGGGGAGCATGGTTCGGGAGGTGTATTTCGCTTTTGCTGGTAAGATTTTTTTAAAGCTTAGACCGGGTAGTGCCTTTGAGTACACATACGCTTTATTGCAAATTAAACACAGAAAAAAACAGTAAAGAACAAACAAACAAAGATACAGATGCACAATGCGCGGCGTGATCGCTAAGAGCGATTTCTTCCAGGGAACCTTTGGATGGACACGTAGCTATAGGTGTAGACAGTGGCGTTTTATTAAACACACTACACATGAAAGCAATAACTTTTATAACTTTTATTTATTGCTTTCGTGTGTAGTGTATAATTAAATTAATAATTAAATTTAAAAAAAAATGTAGGTGCTGTGTAGTGAGTGTGTACTATTATTATGTGTGTTATTGTCCGTAACCTGTTTGTGAAAAAGTAAATTACTTGTCTATGTGCTTATTTTGTAAGCCTAAAGAAATAAATGCTATTGACTTTGTGGCCAAATAAATGTATCTTTTATCTATCAAACATTGATTATTGAGAATATTAACATACTGACTCGATCAATTAATTAAAAAGAATTAGAGGTAAGAGTCCCAACGCCCTCAACTAAAGGCAAAGGGATCTAATCTCTCAATTGACAAGCATTATTAGAGCTGTCAACCTTCCCTGGAGCCCGAGAAACTAATTTCTTTGCTTTTATTTCCATATCAGGAACTTTCCGGGTTGCCAAGTTGTAAAATATGTAGTGTAGGAGACAGCAGTGATATTTATACACCAAATAGAAACCCACAAATAGTTAAAAAAATATGCATACAGTAAAATTATTTTATAATTGAAATGAATTTGGACTTTATATGTGAGTTACATCTCTGTGAGCTGTCCTCACTTTAGTTTATCGAAAGAAAGGAGGTAAGACTGCGTTCAACCTTCATAGAAAATAATAATTTCGTTCGTTCACGGACTTTATATGGGAGTTTCATCTCTGTGAGCTGCCCTCACTTTAGCTTATCGAAAGGAGGTTAGACTGCGTTCAAACTTCATAGAAAATAATAATTTCGTTCGTTCACGGACTTTATATGGGAGTTTCATCTCTGTGAGCTGCCCTCACTTTAGCTTATCGAAAGGAGGTTAGACTGCGTTCAACCTTCATAGAAAATAATAATTTCATTCCTTCGCGGTTTGAAAGAGGTAAAGCATTCTATCGTACAGGACGCTTAGAATAATTCTAATATATATAATAATATAATAATTCATATTATCTTGAATACGATGTTTTTCAAAATAAAAATAATAATTATGATGATAATAATTCGTAACGTGTACTTGAGTGGAGACCACGACTTACTCGGTAAACGTAGTATAGGACTCTTCCTACCAAATAGATAGATAGATAGATAGATAACACTTGATTACATCACACAAAATAGAAAATAATACACAGATAAAAACCAGATGACCTGGGAAAGACTGCAGGTTGATGCTGGATGCGTCAAGCTGAAGACAGGGCGCTCTGGCGCTCATTGGGGGAGGCCTTTGTCCAGTAGTGGACGAACATAGGATGATGATGATGATGATAATTCACCTAGCCAAATTTCTATGTGTGCATCGCATCATCATAGAGTACACTGTACAGTGCACACACTTTTAATTATTTCCTGCAAAAACAAAAAATAATATGAATATACATTACACACTACTAGGAAATGAGATTGAGACATTTAACTTCACGATTTTAATTCGATTTCTATTTTGATCGGTGGCACAAAATACTGGTATTTTTTATTGGGGATGGCGATTATTACCATTATCAATTCATCACACTTATGAATATGACGATGTTGCTTCATAAGATGATGTATAATTTTCCAAAGCCAGCTCTTGGTCTATAACAGCGAAGAACCTCTTAAACTGATCATTCAATCCCTTAGATTTGTAAATTGGCCCAGATTGGGCAGATTGGGCCAATTCACGAGGCAATTGGGAACGAAGCTTAAAATATGCCTAATCATTTTCGTAGCTCTTAAACGCGGAATAAAATATATGAGATCCTTAAATTGAATCTGCATTCAATTTCCTGTTAATTTTAATTTTATATTCTAATGTGTTGAATGACCAAATCACTTTCGAAAATCATTTTATAATGATTTTCGAAAGTGATTTGGTCCGATTGGTAGGACGAAGCGGAATTACAAATCCTTAGAATCCGATTAATCGAACTAATAGGAAAAAAAAGTTCATGTGGTCCGATCGGTAGGACAAAGGCAGTAGGACCACGTGGCCAGACGGGATTTTTGTACGCGTATGGAATGAATGAATAAATAATAAAAATAAATAATGCTGGACAATCCACACATTATCATCTAGCCCCAAGGTAAGCAGAGCTTGTGTTATGGGTACTAAATAACTGGTATACATAATACAATACATTACATACATATATATTTTTTATTAAACATAAATAACGACCAGAACACCCGGAACAAATATCTGGAGATCGTACACACAATTGTTCCGAGGCGGGAATCGAAACCGCAACCTCCTGCGTCGCAGGCGAACCTTCGCCCACCGCGCCACAGAGGTCGACAAATAATGTTTCGAATGAATGAATGAAACAATTTATTTGACACAACACGTTACAATTGGTACAAGGAAGAAACTAAACTAAATACAAGTTTATCAGTAAGACAGGTAAGTGCAAAAATGATTTTAAGATTCCTACTCGTGGGTCAACACTTTGAGTGCTGAAATCACACGGTATGTGTTTTCTACAAGTGACTAATATGCGTAAATCCACACTAGCGCAGCGGCTGAGACAATACAGATCTGTGTGACTCAACACAGCCGTAATATTTTTCGAACGAAACGCATGTGCGGCGCAACACAACCGCTGTGTAGAGCGGCAGCACGAATTTTTTAGGTTAAAAAAAAGATCGCAGTCGTCGATAAAAAATCGCAGTCAAAGTGTTAAGAGTATCTGACTGCCGTCACTATAGACTTAAATACACAGAATAACCATAAATAAGAGAATATAAAAATATGAACTACACTAAATGCAGACTAACCAAAAGTATTTTTTTTAAGTATTTTCCTCTCCGGTAATTTACTCCGGCTTTTTAAGGAACCCATCCAGCATTCGGCAAGCCACCGTCTGCCACTCTTCTTAACATTATGATTGACTTGTTTATGGCAGACGTCCGCAATCTCCCCTATAGCCCGATTACCCAGTCCAACCATGAGAGATATAAATAATAATATAAAATATATCTTAAACATAAAAAGTACGTTTAAACGACTTTAATATTAAACTTTCAGTCATTCGATCGAGTGAGGTAGGTTAATTTTTTTGCGTAAGAATTATTATTTGAAATATTTTGTTGTTTGTGAAACTTATTTAGAACTAGCTGCGCTCCGCAGTTTCACACGGTGATAAATATTTTGGATAATACACAATATATCTTTATAAATTGTAGCCTATGTGTTATTCTGATGTATAAGCTATATTATTGTAAAGTTTCATTAAAATCCATTCAGTAGTTATTACGTGAAAGAGTAACAAACATCCATCTATACATACAAACTTTCGCGTTTTTAATATTAGTAGAACATTTCTATGTCTTCACATGCCAGCAATGTGGCGAGATATGAGGATCAATTTATTTGTAATACCACCTCTCTAATTTACCATGCCTGATATGAATGAACTATTTGAATTTGAATTTAGAACAGCAGATTATTGGACTTACATTCATATAATTATAGGGTAGGGTAGGATTCCAAATGAATACATCCGACAGAGAACCAAAGTTATCGACATAGCTCTGAGAATTAGCAAGCTGAAGTGGCAGTGGGCCGGCCATATCTCGCGAAGAACCGACGGGTGCTGGGGCAAAGGTGTTCTTGAGTGGAGACCACGACTCGGTAAACGTAGTGTAGGACGCCCTCCGACCAGGTGGGATGACGACCTGCGAAGGTCTGCTGGCAGATGCTGCGTCAAGCTAGCGAAGACAGGGCGCTATGGTGCTCATTGGGGTGGCCTATGTCCAGCAGTGGACTAACATAGGTTGATGATGATGATCCATATAATCACATATTACATCCAATAATCTGTTGTTCAAAATTCAACCTTCTAATCTTTCAGTGTTTCTTATCAACGAAGTAACAAGCTGCTTCTTACCTTCCAGTGACCCTACCATTCTTCACCCTTGGAGTCGAGACAGCCCTCTGCGAACCTTTCAACGATGCCTTCGTGTTCAATAACATGCTGATGGAGTGGTACCAGACAGCGTACCTGGTGGTGGCCGCGGTGGCAGCGCCGGTCTTCGCATGGTTGTCCCAGCGGTGGGGACGGAAAGTGGGATACTACTGCATCTGCTTGATACAAGGGGTGAGTTGACAGTTGAGGTGTGTTAAGCGAGTTTAGGTAGATAGATAGTAAATTTTTTGATGATAGATAAAAAGTTTTCTTTTTATTAATCTACTAGCGGACCTTCTCGGCTTCGCACGGTTTTAGTACGAATCCCTAACTTTTTGAAAATATAATATAGCCTTTGTTCACTGAGGATAGCGTAGCTTCCTAACGGTGAAATAATTTTTCAAATCGGTCCAGTAGTGTAGGAGCCTATTCATTACAAAAAAACAAAAAAAAAAACAAACCTTTCCTCTTTATGATATAAGTATAGATATAGATATTTATTTAGTAAAGTGCCACTGTCTACATTGTTCCTTCATGTCCAGTCCATCCTAAGGTTTTCTGGAAGAGATAACACTTAGCGATAAGGCCGCCCATTAGGATTAGTCAACTAAGGCCGCTCGAACTTATTTATAGAATACAAAATACAGAATCTATCTTTATTGCACAATTAAAAATTACAAACAAGATCAAAATTACAAAATATGTTGCAAATTGGCGGTCATATCGCTCAAAAGCTATGTATAAGTAAAAGTAAAAGTAAAAAATCATTTATTTCTTTAGGCTTACAAAATAAGCACTTAGACAAGTCATATTTAAACATTAAATTATTATCAAATAAAATTATTTTACTGTTCACTTCAATTTTTTGTCCACTAGTGGAAGAAGTGAAAAAGAAACCACTAGCATGTTCATCTCTTATATGTCTAATACATGGTTATTTGCCTATTTAAGTCTAAATATAATATGATTCGATACATGTCAATATTTAAGTAAAGCTATGCACAATAACAAATTACATACTATTTGTCTGTGCGAAACTGAGCGACATCTGGCATCTGGCATGACATCTCTATGTAGCTAATACAAATTTGTTGAGTTTAGATATTGTCATGCCCTATCTAGATTGTTATTTCTGGTTATTTTGTAGGTTCTCGTTCAGGGCTTGGGAAAATTGTGTCAGTTACTGCACGGCAATACACATAACAGTAAGAAGTGATTTGATATCAGCTTTCCATCATTTCACGTAAATAATATATGTCTAGCTTGTGCGACAGTTGAACGTGAACAGGGTCGAACGATGTATCCCTCGTTCACTCGTTCGTTGGTATGGCACGTCACATCCGTCATCTCGAATTTCGTTTCACTTTCGTTTCGATTTGATGTTTTAGTTATACTTAGTTTTGCTTTTCTTTCAATTGTTCAACGTAATCTATGTTTAAACTATACCTACATTAAATAAATAAATAAATAATGCTGGACATTGTTTATTATGTTATAGAGATAATCGTAATTAGTTTTAGATAAGTACTCTGTTAACTTTTAGAAACCATTTTTTGAAAATAAATACTTTTTATTATTTATTATTATTATACACTCATTTATTTAAATTCTCGTATAAAATAAATTTTTTACTATAGAAAATACAATAAAATATTATAAAACTATTCTACAGTACAAAATATATCAAAACGGTAGATCACCGACCGCGAAGCTAGGCTCAAGCGGCCGGTGACTAGGGCTGCAGAGAAAGGAACTTCCTGACGATACGTGCCGACCAGGAGTACCGCCTTCTGGATCTTATTATTATTATTATCCAAACAGAGGGTAGGGCGAAATCAGCTGATAGCCTAACTAAACTACACTACCCTATGTTTATTCTATGCACATAGTTATTTCCATTCAAAGGTCGCCTGGAAGAGATCGCTTCTAAGTGATAATGGCGCCCCTTATCACTTAGAAGCGATCTCTTCTAGGCGGCTATTTGTACTTGTCGAATGTAATGTCTTTTTTGTAATGATCTGTCATCATCATCATCAGCCTATAGCAGTCCACTGCTGGACATAGGCCTCCCCCAATGAGCGCCATAGCGCCCTGTCTTCAGTTTGCCGCATCCAGCATCTACCTGCAGTCTTTCGCAGGTCGTCATCCCACCTCGTCGTGGTCTCCACTTAAGAACACGTTTGTCCCATGTAATGATCTGTACACCAGATACAATAAAGTATTTTTTGTATTGTATTGTTGTGTTCCAGTTGGTGTTCATCCCCGTGTTCGTGAGCACCCACGAAAGCCTTCCATACACGTACATCCTCATCGGCCTCTCCTCTGGAGGTATCTTCACCGTCCTACCTCCATTCATCAAGGAGCTGACCTCCAGAAGTCGAGGAATCTGTCTGACGCTGACTGCAGTGATGATGTTGGCTGGATACCAGTTGCGAGTGCTGGTTAAAGGTATAATTTATTTATTTACTTCATCGGTATCGATTAGTAGATAGTGAGAAGGCTCAAAAGAACAAAACCTTTTGAGTTAGTGTAGTGATAATTAGTGTATGTGCAGAAGTGCTATCTTAAAGAACACATGAACAAAGTGTCTTCACCTTAAGTATATAGACAATAAGAAAAGTGCCAATGGACACGTTCTTAGTAATATAAATAAATAAATAATGCTGGACAATTCACACAGCATTATCTAGCCCCATGGTAAGCAGAGCTTGTGTTATGGGTACTAGATAACTGATATACATAATTACTATATATTACATAAATAAATATTATTTATTATACATAGAAAACGACCAGAGCACCCGAAACAAATATCTGCAGATCGTACACACATTTGTTCCGTGGCGGGAATCGAACCCGCAACCTCCTGCGTCGCAGGCGGACCTTCGCCCACCGCGCTACATCGGTCGTCGTAATACGTAATATGTTGATATAAAAATAAGTTAGAACTAAATTACCCATTAGCCAATTGCCTATGGCTAGATTGTAATTATACTCTAGTGTATTTAACATTTATAAAAATTAAATTCATTTCATTTTCATTCATTTCATTTCATTTCATTTCATTTCATTTCATTTCATTTCATTTCATTTCATTTCATTTCATTTCATTTCATTTCATTTCATTTCATTTCATATATAAGTATACTAGACAATATAAAAAATATAAAAAATAAATCGCTATCGATTTCATTTAAGAGCACGAGCGATCTTCGTTTTTGGAATTGTAAAACATTCGCGCAAGCTTTTCAGATTTTTTCAAAACAGAAATAAATCGAATCATGATAATATATAAGTAAAAATTATACAAAAAAAAACGATCAGAACATCCGAAATAAGTATCTGCCGATCGTACAGACATTTGCCCCGAGGCGGGAATCGAACCCGCCTACTGCGTCGCAGGCGGACCTTCGCCCACCGCGCGACAGTGGTCGTCAATTCAATACAATAAGTAAATAAAGATTATTCTTATTCTAAAGGTTTCTACGATCCGATGAGCTTCGTGGTGTTGGGGCTGGTGGCGTTGCAGATGATGATGATGATGGTGATTGTGGAGTCGCCCAGCTGGCTGGTTATGGTGGGGAAGCATGAGGTAAGTGGTATAGATAGAAATATAGAAAACATTTTATTATACCACACAAAACAGAAAACAATACTGGATTAAACAATAGAATGAGCGATTCGCCATCGGACCCTTTTTTCTGCTACTTTTTAGTTCCATACTTTGAGTTCTGATTCGCCATCGTCAAATAATATAATAAGGAATTATAAAGGGCGGCCTTATCGCTGAGAGAGATCTCTTCCAGGCAACCTTAGGATGGACTGGACATGCAGGAACAATAAAGACGGTGGCACTTTAGTAAATGCGGTATTCTTTATACAACCGAAGATATATTTAAACTCAGGTAATATGTTTTGTTATGTACGTACATATGAAACATTTACTCAAACCATAAGGCAAAAGCAATTTGTCACCATTAAAAATAAAAACTTCAACAAACTAAATGAAAAAGGTTCAAATTCAGATCAAAACTAGACGAGGCTGAAAAAAAAATATGGACAATTCAATTCACACAGCATCTAGCCCCAAGCTAAGAGCTTGTGTTATGGGTACCAGATAACTGATATACCTACATAATTAACATTACGGAGATATAATTTTATTATTATTCTGATAGATAGATAGATAGATAATTCTTTATTGCACACTAAAATGACAATGTAAAATAAAAACTTAAAAAAACTAGATACAATTGGCGGTCTTATCGCTGAAGAGCGATCTCTACCAGACAACCATGGATGGATAGGATCGTGGACAGTACCAGGGGATCTGTGTGCTTGCAGGTTATACATACATTATAAAATAAAATATAATACTTATAATACTCGACATGATATGACCAGAACACCTGAAACAAATTTTTGTTGATCGTACACACATTTTTCCCGATGCGGGAGTTGAACTCGCGACTAGCGTCGCAAGCGTAGTAGTAGTATGCCCTGTTAGTGTACATAAAAAAAAAATGCTGGACAATCCACACAGCATTATCTAGCCCCATGGTAAGCAGAGCTTGTGTTATGGGTACTAGTTAACTGATATACATCATCATCATCATCATCAGCCTATATCAGTCCACCGCTGGACATAGGCCTCCCCCGATGAGCGCCATTGCGCCCTGTCTTCAGCTTGCCGCATCCAGCATCTACCTGCAGTCTTTCGCAAGTCGTCATCCCACCTGGTCGGAGGGCGTCCTACACTACGTTTACCGAGTCGTGGTCTCCACTCAAGAACACGTTTGCCCCAGCGGCCGTCGGTTCTTCGCGAAATATGGCCGGCCCACTGCCACTTCAGCTTGCTAATTCTTTGAGCTATGTCGATAACCTTGGTTCTCTGTCGGATGTATTCGTTGCGAATCCTATCCTTCAGAGAAACTCCGAGCATAGCTCTTTCCATAGCTCGCTATACGATATACATAATACAATACATTACATAGATAGATATTTTTTATTATACATAGAAAACGACCAGAACACCCGGAACAAATATCTGCAGATCGTCCACACAATTGTTCCGAGGCGGGAATCGAAGCCGCAACCTCCTGCGTCGCAGGAGGACCTTCGCCCTCCGCGCCACATCGGTCGTCAAGTGCATATAGTATACTATCAGAGAAGTTATACAAAAGCTGGTAGAAAAGGATATTTCAGCTTCACAAAATAATCACCTAATGAATCCTATCAAATACTTATTTCCATCTTATTTCATTCGTACAAAAATGTTCGCTGAAATCGGGATTTTTGGAAAAAGCCAATTTAATTTAGGAATCCGGAGACATTTCCACGTTTTCACTTCTCACGGTTTCATATCACGTTTGAAACCCTCCATCCCCTTTACGATATAATCTTGAAACCCTATCTACAAGTCAAGGTCAAATTAAATCAATTTTAAAAGGCTTTGATAATATAAATAAATTAGGTCTACCCGCGGATTTTCACACGTTGTTTATATGAAATAAAAGTAAAGTAAAAAATCATTTATTTCTTTAGGCTTACAAAATAAGCACTTAGACAAGTCATATTTTATATATAAATTATTATCAAATAAAATTATTTGACTAAAAAACTTTTATAGTTAAATTATTTAACTATAAAATAATTTTAATTGATAATAATGAATAGTATAAAATATGACCTGTCTAAGTGCTTATTTGTAAGCTTAAAGAAATTAAATCTTTTCATTTTCATTTTCTTTCCCATGAAAACTATTTTATGGGATAAAAAACCTATGTTTAAAGCCCCAGGCTTATAGCTTTAAGCTTATAGCAAAATTTCAGCCAAATCCGTTCAGTAGTTTTTGCGTGAAGAATTAGTAATAAAAAATCCTTTTCAAACAACTCTCGCTTTTATAATTAGTGTGATTAATAATTCTGGACAATTCTCACAACAAATCTAGCCTAGAGCTTATGTTATGGGTACTAGATAACTGATGCCACCTGGCTAAGAAATAGAAATAGAAAATATTTATTTCTGTTTCATATAAAATAATACAACTTAAGAGCGTGCCATACCTCAGCCAAAATTCGAATTTCGCTTCAGTTCAGAGCAGAATGACAAGATATGATTTTCTTGTGAGTGAGAAGCACAGAGCGATAGACGTGCTCCGTATTTTTTATCGACGTAAGCGCTAAAACTGCCTAATGCCTAATTACAAGTTATTTACACAACTAATCTAAAAATTAAAAAGACGAAAACGAAGAAATTCTACTACGTTTCTCGACAAAACAAAAATCCAACAAAAAAATTAGGTGGTTCCTGAGATAAATAGCAAAATGTGTGCAAAACATGTATTTTTCAAAAAATAAAAGTATCGAGAAAATTTTCACCAATCGTGTTTTCGAAAAGACGGAATCTATAATATAAAAATGAATCGCTGAATGTGTTGCTAAGCGCAAATCTCGAGAGCAGCTGAACCGATTTCGCTAATTCTTTTTTTAGAATATTCCTTGAAGTACGAGGATGGTTCTTACGGAGAGAAAAATTTAAAAAATTGCCTGAAACAAATGACCACCCGGGCGAGGCCGGGACGGGCCGCTAGTCCAAGATAAAAGTTCGAATTATCATTTACCTAAATATGAAGGTGGTAGCTTTCACAGATTCTGAGATAAATAACGATTTCTAACTATAAAATTACATAAGGTACACTCTTAAGAACTAATAATAATAAACATTCTCCTATAGCCCGATTACCCAGTCCATCCATCCATCACAATAGCCTGGTTTTAATTCTTTCATTTTTCTTTGCAATAGTCTCTACACCTGGCGGATACCATCTTTGGGTGTATCATATTGTGCACCCGAGGATGATACCCGCTATGTGTAGCCATCGCCTTTAGATTAACTTCTCAAAGGGCCTCTGTGCTGTTGGCTTCGGCCCCACGCAAGCCTTCCAAAGGACCGGGTCACGAGCCCGAGATCATGGTAAATAAAGATAACAAATTAGGAACGAATAAAATAATTAAAACACGAGAACAGAAAGGCTACCGGCTCAGCATTAAATGCTACATTGACATAAGCCAGTGCAGCGCTGGTTTTCAGCGGAATGATGTATTTATTTATAAAATAAAATCCACAGCCCTTATCAACTAAAATTGACATACTAAACGTAGCGTGTTATTTATTTAGTATTTTCTTTATATTTTATGTATGCTAGTTGTAAGGTATATATAACTATGGACCGTAGAATAAGTTAAATAAGATCTGTTACTTTTCTATGGTCTGAAATAAATTATTTTATTATTATTATCATAAACAAAAGGCCAATACATTATTAGATAATGGAGAAAATGTATGTTTATCCTTTTTGTTATAATAAATATATAGTTTATAATAATCCTACTAATACTATAAACGTCAAAGTTTGTATGGATGGATGTTTGTTACTCTTTCACGTAAAAACTACTGGATGGATTTTAATGAAACTTCACAATAATATAGCATACTTATCAGAATAACACATAGACTGCAATTAATAAAGATATATAGTATATTATACAAAATATCTATCACCACACGGGTGAAACCGCGGGGCGCAGCAGTAATAAAAAAATAAATTAAATGTAAAGTACCTATATATGGAGATTAAATTTCAAATTGTCAAAGTCCGTTCGCCATTTTATTTTGGAACCGAGTCGCTATGACACTTGCCAAAGGGTTGGCTAGGGCTCCGTGCAGTCATATTGTTCTGCGAGGATTCCTCAACATTACATCAACAGACCACCTTGTTAAATGTGCTTATTAAAATTCCTCCACCTCGTTCAATCCTAATTGGAAATCTGTGTCGCAGAGCGGGTCGGACCCTCGCAAACTGTAGACTTTTAATCGGTTGTATAACTTTCATCGCAATCTGAGTTTTACTATTAAAAACAAAAAATGAAGATAGATATATTCATATTTATTTATTTATTATACATTTGTAAGTCTTAATATCTAGATAATGTATACGAGATACAATGGTACCCAAGCAGGGTGTGGCAAAAGGTACTGAGAGATACTAGATAAAACTTTATTGCTAAGGACTATATAAGATCAATGAACTATAAAAATTTAAAATACAAGATACAATTGGCTTATCGCTCAAGTGCGATCTCTATCAGACAACCATTAACACTTTGACTGCGATTTTTTTTCGACGACAGCGCTCTTTTTTTTAACCTAAAAAATTCGTGCTACCGCTCTACACAGCGGTTGTGTTGCGCCGCACTTGCGTTTCGTTCGAAAAATATTACGGCTGTGCTGAGTCACAAAGATCTGTATTTTCTCAGCCGCTGCGCTAGTGTGGATTTACGCATATTATCACTATATAATAATATTATAACACCTTTATAGACATGTATTTCATGCAATAAATATACTTTACTTTACTATCATCAGACTATAGCAGTCCAAAAATATTTACAATTAATGAATCATAATGACCTAAAGATCCAATGACATCGGCAGATAAAAGTCTACAGTCTGCGAGATGACAAAAGATCTTAAAGTATGTTGACTTTAAGCTGGTACGAGATAGATTAGAAATGCTGAGAGCGTCTTCAATTTTCTCTGAGGATATCACGAGATAATACAGTATTGTTTCTTATTTTACTCCTTCATTTCATGCTCTTAATTTTTAATCAGGTACTTACGAAGCAAATTACAACACATAAGTACTTACAAAATAAATAAATAAATAATGCTGGACAATTCACACAGCATTATCTAGCACCATGGTAAGCAGATCTTGTATTATGGGTACTAGATAACTGATAAATATAATACAATACATATATAGATTTTTGTTTATTACCGTTTAGACCGGAACACCCGGAACAAATATCTGCAGATCGTACACACAATTGTTCCGAGGCGGGAATCGAAACTGCAACCTCCTGTTTCGCAGGCGGACCTTCACCCACCGCGTCACAGCGGTTGTCAAAATGTACAAAATACACATGAAAATATTAAGAATTTTGTCTGCAGAGTAGCTGTTCAAAGTAAACGATCTAAATATGACTTAACAGTTTGCCATCGAATCAAATAGCCTCTTTCAGGGGCTTCTAGCGCAGCAAGCGACGACGTGCGCCCCTTTGAGCATTGGGCGGCAGTCAATTAGATATATCTAATAAAAAGGATTTGGATCAGGTAACGCGTTCACTGCCGCCCGATGCTCAAAGGGGCGCACGTCGTCGTATAATAGGTACAGGTTTGATACTATAGTATCCAAATTAAAAAGTCCCATTGAGACTGGGGGATGGTTTGCTCCAATTCAAATCAAACTTATTTCTTTAGGATTGTAAAATATAAGCTCATTATTCAATTACTAAATTTATACGATAAATTGAAACAAAGGATCAGTAAATCAGCTCAATAACCACAAGATAAAGTAATAGACTGTTCATCTTTGACAGCTGTATGGGTATATATATATATGTTGATGGAGAATCAACATAATAATACACATAATTGGCTAAATTCACAGCAATATTTTGTTTTTCAGCGCGCTGTTTCCGCCCTGTCAATACTTAAAGGAATACCTGAAGACAGCCCCATAATTGCAAAGGATATTGACAGCCTGACTGACGAGGCTTCTAGAGGGATGGGTGGAACAGTGACCCTGCTTAGTCTCTGTAAGTAATCGTAGGAAATTAGGATTTTAAACTTGTATGACAAGGTCGTCGGATATTTGGTTCTTAGATAGATAGAAAGAAAGCACTGTATTATACTACACAAAATATAAAACAAAAAAAAGAAAGTATAAAGTCTTCATACGCATTTTTGCGCTAACATGCGCATGCATCCAGGTCTAGAACAAAATATGTGCAAATTTTGAGCCCAACCCGTTCAGGGTAACGACGTAACAAACATCCAAACTTTCACATTTATAATCATCATCAGCCTATGTTAGTCCACATAGACCTCCCCTAATGAGCGCCATAGCGCCTTGTCGTCCTCGTTTGCCGCATCCAGCATCTACCTGCAGTCTTTTGCAGGTCGTCATTCCACCTGGTCGGAGGGCATGCTACACTACGTTTATCGAATCGCATTTATAATAAAAGTATGACATTTGCTTACAGACCGAAACAAAATCCACTGGGACAGCATCAAGATAGCTTTTCTTCTGTACACCACAATGGACCTCTGCGGCAGTTTGATATTCCTCGATACTAAGAACGCGTGTGACTGTGGCATCGGCCTTAAAGACCCCAACCTGATCGTGGCCTTCGTGTTGGTGGGCAGTGTGGTTGCTGTTGGTGTTGTGGCCATTTGGGATAGAAAGGTTAGTAGCAGGTTTTTAGGTTAGTTTAGATATTATTATATTTCCTTGATCTCGGGCCATAATATAACCCATTCCTTTGGTGGGCTTCCGTAGGGCCGAAGCCAACACAGAGGCTCTTTGAGAGAGTTAATCTAAAGGCGAGGTACACATAACGGGCATCATCCTCGGGTGCACAATATGATATACCCGAAGATGACGAACATAGGCTCACTTCGCAAGCCAAAGCTCTTGCATGAACCACTGGTGAGGACGATCTACAGGCAGAACCCGTTCATCACAAGGGCATGGCCTTTCGATAACATCCAAGCAAATACTGTGTTTAATATAATTTCCATCTATCGAACTCGCTTTAGCCGTTTTGATGCTTCGATGCTTTAGTTATTAAATAGTTCTTGGTACTAAAGTCATTTAAAACGGGATATTTACCATATTATATTATGATATATTTTTTAGTGTTAGTAACCATGATAGTTACAGAAGTTTCCTTCTTTGTACTGCTTGTTATAATAGAGAAAATAAATAGTAGAAAAACAAATCTACGCCTTTTTCCTAAAATCTAAGAAATCAAAGATGGGTCAAAAGGTTTGTTTACCTCGATAGTAATTTGATTGTTTAGAAAAAACTTAAAACCGACTTCAAAAACAGTATTCAGTTTTTTTTATTTATTGCATTTATACCGTCTTCAGGTTTTAGTGAGTTCCTAAGTAGATACTAGTTTTCGGGACACACCTACTTATATCCCTCGAGGTTAACATTTTGATGGGACCACCTCGAGATTATTCTCCATACATTAGTGAAAGGAGAATTATCCACATCGGTTCATAGGTGTCTGAGAAATCGACGAGCAAACAAAATTTGTTTTGAATAGGCTCCGAAACGCATGGACTGATTTTAAAAATTCATTCAGCGTTGGGAAGCTACATCGTGGGGTGACTATATTATATTAACTTTATCACCCTAGAAATGTGAAATTCGAATTTAACGCGGATGAAACCGCGGGGAACAGCTAGTAAAATATAAAAAGCCTTAATAAAATAAACTTGTCTCTTGTTATTCCAGTACATACTAACCATCGGCTACACAGCCATGGCTTTAGCTCTCGGAGTCTACGCAGTCTTCAGCCAGATCCACAGTCCGGGCGTGGTCGGCCAAGTCCTGGCTTTTACCACCGGGTTTGCTCTACCAGTGCTGCTGCTGGCTTATGGGATGGCGAGCTGGCTGCCGTCGATCGTTGTAGTGGAGATGTTCAATATCAGGGTAAGGATATATCACAGTATGTGGATATAGGGAGAAATTCCTTCCGTAAGGGAAATTTGGCAAACGTAGGCGGTCTCCGGCCAGGTAAGACTGCAGGCAGATGCTGGATGCGGAAAGCTAGATAAGTCGCTATGGCGCTCATTAGAGGATTCCTATGTCCATCAGTGGGATACCATGACATGTTGCATGTCATTTGTTTTTGTTGCTCGAAGAATTTTGGATCCTGTTGAATTAATCAATGATCTCTCTTTCTTCAAAGAATGCAATTAAATAGATGAAATGAAATGACCAGCCCTATCGAGAGTGTCCACGTCTCAGCTCCGTAGGTCATAACGGGTAGGACGCACTGGTTAACTTTGAAAACGCAATGCTTGAAAACTAAAGTTTTCAAGCATTGCGGTATGGATGACGAGAAGAATTGACGTAGTAGAAATTCTGACCAGCCTAGCTGGATCCTCCTTTTGGCCTTCTTATCGAATTTTATTTTACCTAACTGCAGAATCTGCCCACTACACATTACTATAACCATAACCTACCTAAATACAAAACATTTAAAGAAAACACTAATATACATATCAATACAATAACGGTCAGCTTTCTGTACAAAGAACCTACCTAGTAACTTTCATAACCTTCTTGGCAAACCACCGAATGTCAGTATCAACTCAGCATGTCGTCAACGCTGAGTAAACAAATCAAAATTACCTATTCAGCACTGCTGTTATGTTAACCCGGTAACGTAGAAGGTAAGGTAGAAGTTAAGATGACAGAGACCTTTGCTTTAGCAGTGGTAGTAAAAATTAGTCTATTAATTACGAGTAGTAATAATTACTCTTAATTGATGAATAAAACAATAAAAAATAAAAACTTACTTTATTCGGACAGTGTCCATAAATTATACATTAAAAATTACAAAAAATCAAGCATACTATATTAATAAAATAATAAAATAAATAAAATGAAATGATTTTATTTGAGATAACTTAAATGATCCATATTTTGTTAGTAAAATTAAACATTAAGAACTTATTACTAGGGTTAGTTATACCTATATATATATATTATATATATTATAATACTAGAAATTAAAACTAAATTAAATTAAATCACTCTCCCCATGAAACATTTCCACAGGGGAGAGGTGATTCTACCTGCTATAATGTTTAGGATGGTGTTGGGGCTGTCGCGCACCCTGCGCATCAGGGATGCGGTCTTTTTACGGAGGTTACTTTTAATAATTGTATGCTTGATTTTTTGTAATTTTTGTTGCTCTCAATTGTGACATGTATATTTAATGAACATGTCACAATTTAGAGCAACCAATAAAAAATGAATGAATTAAATGAATTAGATATTTCGAATGCATTTAATGAATATGAGGATTATAATTAAGTCGCTTTCCAAACCATTAACATCATCAAACACTTACCGAGAAATAAGCTAAAGATATAAACGAACAAATCTTAAATTAAATAAGACTGAAACTCTCTAAGTGGCCAGACGAACCATTTTCACCACAAAGCGTTACAGAAACTCGTAAAGAAGCTCCGTGTTTACAGTTCCAGCCTAAATGTGAGCACAATTCCTGGTAAATCTAATTTTATCTGCAAAAACATGCCAAAGTCAACAATCAAAAACTTTCTAAAGTCAACGCAGGAAGTTTAATTGCTGTAGGTAATGGGAAACGTAGTCTTGTTCATTAATATTGTTCAGGCTTGTGCCCATCAAGAACATACTGTATTTTTTTTATGGTTAATCGAATTAATGACGTCGGTGGTGGTATGTGATGCGTGATTATTATAATTGAATTACAGTACAATTTCATAAAATCCAATTATAAACTATCAGTTAACATCACAGACATTGATAATTTTTAAAACGTTATACTTATAATTAACATGCGCATGCATCCAGGTCTAGAACAAAATATGTGCAAAGGGTAACGACGTAACAAACATCCAAACTTTCACATTTATAATCATCATCAGCCTATGTTAGTCCACATAGGCTGATGATGATATGATGATCATCAGCCTATGTGGACCCCTAATGAGCGCCATAGCGCCTTGTCGTCCTCGCTTGACGCATCCAGCATCTACCTGCAGTCTTTTGCAGCATTGTTATACTTATAATTAAAATTTTCTTTAAATGCTATGCATTCTGTAGTAATCATGAATTTATGTGTATTGAAAACCCCTTTTTACAACAGAACAAAAATGAAATGAAATTTTTTTTTGAAACTATCATGGTTATTAATACTAAAGTCATTTAAAACGGGATATTTACCATGATTTGATAGTGGCAACGTTCGTAGCAAAAGACAAAAAATGAGGGTAGATCAGTATGTCTGCCCATAAAAACTCGCAGTGCCTTCAGTTACTCCGTGATCATGGCGCATGCAACCGTGCCGAAATATTGGATAACTCAAAAATCAAATCATGGTAAATATCCCGTTTTAAATGACTTTAGTGAAATGAAATTATTTGTATTATTAAGAATGGAATAATCTTGTATTGTCTCAGCAATCCTATTAGTTTAAAGGTTTCCTTGTCCGATTTTTCAATATGAGCTGTACCTACTGCTTGAAAGAAATACAATTTCATTTCATTGTGTTGCGTGTATTATTGATGAAATATCATATTTCTTGAATATGACTAAGAATCCTGCTCAAATTGTACAATATGACTTGTATAACTTCCAATGTATTAATCTTCTTATAGATATATATGTATAAAAATCTATTTGTTTTCGTTAGTCTCGCTAAAACTCGAGAACGGCTGGGCCGAATTTGCTGATTTTGGTTTTGAAATGTTTGTCGTAGTCCAGGGAAGTTTTAAACGGTGAGAAAACATGGTAAAATTGCGCAGAAATTTCCACACAGGCGAAGCCACGGGGCGCAGCTAGTGCTGAATAAATACAAACTTACAACTTTTCATTTCCAGGTCTGTACACCCATCCTAGCAGCACTGTTCACATACTCTCAACTGCTAATGCTGCTCCAAGCGCACACCTTCCACTATCTAGAAGAATACATCGGGATTCACGCCTTATTCTACATCTACGCCGGTATAAACTTGTACGGAGGGGTATACGCTCTGTTCGTACTTCCTAACATTAGGAACAAAAGTTTGAAGGATATTGAGAGACAAGTGAAGAGAGTGCCTTTACCGGCGTGATTCTAAAGGTTGTCGTAGATGACCGCACCAGTCACGAAACACACAAAAATATGCATTTAAATATGGGCTTAAATCGTAGGTCTATGGAATGATTTTTTTATTTATTGCATGGAAACGCGGACTTAATAATTCCAAAACAATTTTTCTAAATTTAAGTAACTTAGTAGCCGAATGCACCCCGAGAGGTGGGCTAATGCTGCAACAGCCTGGGTCCCGGAAGGAAGCCGCGGGCGAGGTCGGCCAAGAAAGCGCTAACGCCTTCCTCGGAGATTGGTGGGAGATCGCACGTGACCGCACTGAGTGGAAAGATTTGAGGGAGGCCTTTGCCCAGCAGTGGGACGAAACAGGCTAATTAAAAAAAAAAGAAAGTAACTTACAGTTAGGTAATTACTAAATCTAAGGATACGTTGTTTGAATTAGCTAGCCTTAGATGAGACGCCTGTAAAGCCCGTGTTATAGACATCATCATCATTACAGTAACACTGATTTTATAAAAAAATAATTAAAAATGTAGAATTTCTGTATTCTCATATTGTTTCTTAAAATACAAAAAAAATTCAATTGAAATGAAATTACTATTTAAAATCATTATGACAATGATTTTAAATAGTTTGAATAAAATTATTATTTTCTATTTTTAAGTTACGATTATTAATATCCTACTAATATTATAAACGCGAAAGTTTGTAAGTATGGATGGATGGATGTTTGTTACTCTTTCACGTAAAAACTACAGAATGGATTTTAATGAAACTTTACAATAATATAGCTTATACATCAGAATAACAGATAGGCTACAATTTGTAAAGATATATTGTATATTATCCAAAATATCTATCACCACGCGGGTGAAACCGCGGGGCGCAGCTAGTATAAAATAATTGCTATACATGTAAAAAAAGGAACACTTGCGGATGTTATATTGACTGTATTAGATAGAAAACAGCTCGCGGGCCAATGGTAAATGAACCTAAAGATAACGAGTTTAAGCCCTTATTTAAATGCTTATTGTTGTGCCGTGCGGTAGCGGTGCTGGATGTACATTATGTACTTAAGTCCTTTACCAAATTATATGTTGTTAAGTCTATTTCAAATGTTGAGCGAAAATCGGTTATAAAATGTTATTAATAAATATTTTCTTATTTATTTTAAACTAGCGGCCATTTGTTTCAGGCATTTTTTTTAATTTTTCTCTTTTTTCTTTCCGTAAGAATTATCCTCGTACTTCAAGGAATATTCTTAACACTTTGACTGCGGTTTTTTTTCGACGACTGCGATCTTTATTTTACCTTAAAAATTTGTGCTGCCGCTCTACACAGCGGTTGTGTTGCGCCGCACATGCGTTTCGTTCGAAAAATATTACGGCTGTGCTGATTCACACAGATCTTTATTTTATCAGCCGCTGCGCTAGTGTGGATTTACGCATATTAGTCACTTGTAGAAAACACATACCGTGTGATTTCAGCAATCAAAGTGTTAAAAAAGAATTAGTGAAATCGGTTCAGCTGCTCTCGAGATTTTCGCTTAGTAACACATTCAGCGATTCATTCTTATAATAAGTATAGAGATGCCGATTTTCGCTCAGCTTTAGAAAAAGCCTAAAGCCAAAATAAACGAGGTTGCTCTTTTGGTATTTTTATTTACTAACCATGACCTCAGACTGATTTTACTTTATAAAATACATAGCTAAGTTTAAAATAAATATGATTTAGTTTTATAGTACGTCGTACTCATGTTCTTATTTCTTCCAACTCTAGCGCGTTTAGCATTCTTAGAAAAATTTACACTATTATCAAAATTCTACTTCAAAATTTAATAAATAATGCTGGACAATTCACACTGCATTATCTAGCCCCATGGTAAGCAGAGCTTGTGTTATGGGTACTAAATAACTGATATACATAATACAATACGTAGATATATATTTTATATTATACATAGAAAAACGACTCTGCGACTCTGTTGATATTTGTTCTGGGGGTTCCCCAGAACAAATATCAGCAGATCCTACGAACATATGTCCCGAGGCGGGAATCGAACCCGCAACCTCCAGTGTCACAGGTGGACCTTCGCCTACCAGCGTCATCGAAAATAAAATAAAATAAATAAATAATGCTGGAAAATTCACACAGCATTATCTAACCCCATAGTAAGCAGAGCTTGTGTTATGTAAATTCAAACAAAACTCCTTTTTCCCCCGTCTTCAAATTGCTCACAACGTTGCCGCCTTTGGAATAAAGAGATAACAAGATATTCATTAACTTTTGTTTTAAAAATACTTGAAACCTTTGGATACAGAGAACGTGGACGAGACAGGCTGACGTATCATATTATTTTGTTTGAAGAATAAATGACTTTGCGCTCTTCACACTCGAATGAATTTCGTTTTACACACGTATTATTTACTAGCGGACCTTCCCGGCTTCGCACGGTTTTAGTTAGAACCCCTAACTTTTTTGATAATATAACATAGCCTATGTTCACCGGGGATAGTGTAGCTTCCCAAAGGTGAAAGAGTTTTTTAAATCGGTCCAGTAGTTTCGGAGCCTATTCATTACAAACAAACAAATAAAAAATCAAACCTTTCCTCTTTATAATATTAGTATAGAAAAGCTTCGTAAAGAGGCACCTCTTTACGAAGATTTTAAATAATACCTCATCTGGTGTTGTATAAAACATTAGGAAAGGATTTTAGATTAGTAGAAGGCCCAGGATGGCGCGACGAGCTCGAGGTACATCTTCCATCATGGCCTGTTGCAGCGTTGGATCGCGAGGAGTGGATGGAGAATAGGGAGGCCTTTGCCCAGCAGTTGGACAATAATGACTTATAATAAGCTGATGATGATGGCGAAACTACTGCCGCCAATTTCTGTTTTATTCAAATCTTTATCTTAATGGACAGAAGGTTCAAATTCAAATGAAATTTGCAAATCACTTTCGAAAGAATAATATTCCTGTTGGTACAAGAAACACAAAGTTCAAAATGGCGCCCAACGTGGTACGTTTTTTGCCGAACATAGCAAAGATAAGGACAATAATGACTTATATAAGCTGATGATGATGGCGAAACTGCCGCCAATTTATAGTTAACATGGTGATAAGTAACACTAACACGTCCCCTTTGTATAGTAACATGTGTATAACGCGGCTGGTTCACGTTTAGAAATGTTTATTTAAGTTTATATAAGTAGTTAATTTTTAAGTGCTACTGTTAGTTATCCCTAAGAGAGAAAAATAAAAATAAAATAAAAACAGGTACTGGTGTATGTAATGGTTTATATTGTAATAAATAGTTATTACTAATAAGTATTGGTTTGTGTTGGTTGGGAAGCCACTGGCGGCGGTCAGTTGCGACCGATTTAATTTAGGTTATCGCGAGCAAACTCACGAAACGAACGCTTTCTTCATTCATATTTTATAAACACAGTAACTTCCCTGAACAGTAGGGGAAGGTGAGGTATAATGATTCCCTAAACACTTTGATTGCTGAAATCACACGATATGTATATATACGATATTTTCTACAAGTGACTAATATGCGTAAATCCACACTAGCGCAGCGGCTGAGAAAATACAGATCTGTGTGACTCAGCACAGCCGTAATATTTTTCGAACGAAACGCATGTGCGGCGCAACACAACCGCTGTGTAGAGCGGCAGCACGAATTTTTTAGGTTAAAAAAAATCGCAGTCGTCGAAAAAAAATCGCAGTCAAAGTGTTAAGGGTAAAACTTAACTGTGGCTAAAGTTGAAGGCAAAATCACAAGATTTATATTGTTGGAGGTAGTGAATTTACTTAACTTTGTAACTGCATACAAATTTTTTGAGGTCTGTAGTTTTTTTGTATTAGAAGTTTTTCATTTTATACACACCTATTGTTAGGGCTACTGATGGTTGGGCGGTGCCAAATTAAAGATTCCAGGACTTTTGATATTGTATTCAAATAAAATTTACAATGTTGAATTAGAGTGATGAGGCGAAATCGAGTAGATGATTTTGAATGGTCGCCATATTGAATTTATACAAAAATAAAAAACCGTTCGGATACACCGCACTGTCCCGATAACCGTTCGGATACGCCGCGACACCTATGTATAAAATACGTACCTACGTAAAAGCGCTCCATTACAATTTCCCCTCTCACCCGATACCTTTACATAACGTAGCATTTTTCCTGAAATGAAATGAAATGAAAAATGAAATGAAAATATTTATTAAAAAAGAAATAAACAATAACAATGGTTAACTCTATGTTAAGCTAAAGTCAGGTGTTATCTGTTTCTCGTCAATTAAATTAATTATAATTACATAAGTTCGTTTGAATTAGGCATGTAGAGATCAGGAAAGGTTCGTCTTTGAGGAATTGCAAATTTTGTATAATCATTGTCAAGAAATTCGCTTACAGAGTATATGGTTTTATCTAATAGAAGAAGTTTCACATTACATAAAAATGATTTTTCACATGTTATGAGTCTAATACACAATGGAAGTTTATTAAAAAGTTTAGGACCAATTACTTCTGTAACTTGTTCATGCTATATCGACGATTCGAAACAGATTTGGCGTTGGCCATACAAGCCACAGTAGCTCTATCATAAATATGTACAATTACAATACAATTCTTCAGTAATAACACCAAGAACGATTTCTTCCTGGTTGCCTGGAAGAAATCGCTTTAAGCGATAAGGCCGCCTATTGTGCTGTTTTTATGTAAGATTTAGATATAAGGTGTATTTTGGGTACAATAAAGTGTTCATTCATTCATTCATTCCAAGTTACAAGTCAAACGAAATAAGACAAGCATTATAGTTTAAAAATTGAATTAATTAATTGTATGGAAATAAATGTATTATCAAAATACAAAACAATACAATACAAAAATTATTTATTGTACACCAGTTACTGATCATTAAAGAGACATCACATGATACAAGTACAATATGCGGCCTTATCGCTTAGAAGTAAAATATTAATAGGCAATGCGTAGAACATCTTTTCTCAAATTATAAGTGTTCGAAGAAACCCGACTTTGTTTTATATATTTTAAGGAAAATATAGATATTTTCCTTAAAATATACTTTTTGACGACCGATGTGGCGCGGTGGACGAAGGTCCGCCTGCGACGCAGGAGGTTGCGGGTTCGATTCCCGCCTCGGAACAATTGTGTGTACGATCTGCAGATATTTGTTCCGGGTGTTCTGGTCGTTACCTATGTATAATAAAAAATATCTATCTATGTAATGTATTGTATTATGTATATCGGTTAACTAGTGCCCATAACACGAGCTCTGCTTACCATGGGGCTAGATAATGCTGTGTGAATTGTCCATCATTATTTATTAATTTATTTTTAAATAGATTGTACCAATTAAATGCCTGGAACAAATATCGATAGGTTTATTTGTTTCTAATGCGGGCTACCAATTGATTTCTCCATCCTCGTTTGAGTTCGAGAGGGCCGGGTTGCCGAACTATTTTGGGTTGGAACTATTTCTAATATGACAAACTCAGCTGGCAAGACTTTGCTAGCTTTGATAACTTAGATTTCATATCGGTAGGAGTAATAATATTTGCAGCTGGTAATACTGATAGCTTAGATTTGATATCTTTACTAATATTATAAATAGGAAAGATTTGATTTTTTTTTTGAAGTTTGCATTAGCCCCGAAACTACTGCACCGATTTTGAAAATTATTTCACCGTTTGGAAGCTACGCTATCCCCGGGTGACAAAATATAATATATTTTAGAAATGTGAAATTTGAATTTAACGCGGATGAAACCGCGGGAAACAGCTAGTTACAAATAAAATTATGATTATTGCTACATTTGGCGTAGTGTTTGGCCGTTTAATTAAATTTAATAGGAATAAGAATAAGAATTGTTTTATTTGGCCAAAAAAAACAGGCTACACAATTAAAGAAAAAACTAACACACATAAAAAAAACACAGTAGACTATATAAAAAAAACATAAATAAAATAAGCCTACAGAAAAACAACAATAAAAATAATACATGGCTACCGTGCTAGCCTGCTGGCCAAAAAGGGTCAAACTCAGCTATGTGCTGAACCACGCGTGGCGCGGAACAACGCTGGTTTTCAGTTTGAATCTTTTTCTCAGTCACATCACGGGCAAGGAAGAGAGAAGCTCAAAACAGACAAAAAAGAAATTGATTACACTACAAAGGTCTAAAAATATCCACAGAAGAATTAAGTACGCGGTAAAGTATTGTAGTAAAAATGTTTTTTTAAATATTGTATTATAATATAAAGTTATGAAAGTATATTACATTAGTTAAACTTTGCTATGTTCGGCAAAAAACGTACCACGTTGGGCGCCATTTTGAACTTTGTGTTTCTTGTACCAACAGGAATATTATTCTTTCGAAACTGATTTGCAAATTTCATTTGAATTTGAACCTTCTGTCCATTAACATAAAGATTCGTACGTAGACTACGTACGAATCTTTATGTTAACGGAAAAACATTTAAAAAAAAAACATTTTTACTACCGAAATAGCGGCAAGCAAGAACTCGCCCCGTGGTGGGCGCCAATTATTTTGCTCAGTGAAAAAATGACATAAAACCGCTCCGATTACTGCGCTACTAATTTATTGGTGGTAAAGCCTTATCTCAGTGCGGACAGTGGCGAAAAGGTTCTTCTATAAAAGGCAATTATTTTTCCAGAACATAAAGCAGCCCCGTGTTGGGCGCCAAAACTCAAATCCTAAATAATGTAGTTCAATTTATTAGAGTTCAGGTTTTGTTCAAGCTTTGGTGTAAAATATAGCAGATTCTCAAGCTTCTCTATAAAGCAGACTAGATACCTAGAAATGTAGTGTTTACCTAACTATAGAGAGGTTTTAAAAACGATAGCCTTGAACAAAATCAGGTACTTTTTAGGGTTCCGTACCTAAAGGGTAAAACAGGACCCTATTACTAAGACTCCGCTGTCCGTCCGTCCGCCTGGCTGTCTGTCCGTCTGTCACCAGGCAGGAACCGTGATAGACAGTTGAAATGTTCAAACTCCAACAGTCCTATAAACTCCTGCAGGCCTCCCCCAATGAGCGCCATAGCGCCCTGTCTTCAGCTTGCCGCATCCAGCATTTACCTGCAGACTATCGCAGGTCGTCATCCCACCTGGCCGGAGGGCGTCCTACACTACGTTTACGGAGTCGTGGTCTCCACTCAAGAACACGTTTACGTTTACCCCAGAGGCCGTCGTCGGTTCTTCGCGAGATATGGCCGGCCCACTGTCACTTCAGCTTGCTAATTCTTTGAGCTATGTCGATAAATTTGGTTCTCTGTCGGATGTATTCGTTACGAATCCTATCCTTCAGAGAAACTCCGAGCATAGCTCTTTCCATAGCTCGCTGAGCGACTTTGAACTGGTGGACCAGCCCTATCGTGAGTGTCCACGTCTCAGCTCCGTAGGTCATAACGGGTAGGACGCACTGATTGAAAACTTTCGTTTTCAAGCATTGCGGTATGGATGACGTGAAGACTTGACGTAGTTTCCCAAATGCTGCCCACCACAGAATGCTGTATTACTACCTACCACAGAATGAATAAATAGAACTAACCTACAGTAGTGTATTGCAAATCATCATCATCAGCCTATGCACTGCTGGACATAGGCCTCCCCCAATGAGCGCCATAGCGCCCTGTCTTCAGCTTGCCGCATCCAGCATCTACCTGCTGTCTTTCGCAGGTCGTCATCCCACCTGGTCGGAGGACGTCCTACACTACGTTTACCGAGTCGTGGTCTCCACTCAAGAACACGTTTGCCCCAGCGGCCGTCGGTTCTTCGCGAGATATGGCCGGCCCACAGCCACTTTACCTTGCTAATTCTTAGAGCTATGTCAATAACTTTGGTTATAGAACTTAATAATCCTTTATTATATTCATATGCTATGGCGTCGAGACCACCTGCCCGATGGTCAGACGACATGTGGGAGCTGTAGGGAAGCAGTGGATCCGACTGGCACAGGACCGCCAGCCAGGGAGTACAGAGATGAATAGAGGGAGAGGGAGGAATAGGCCTATTAAAAAGATATATGTATATCATTATTAAAAATGCAGCCAATAAGCGGTAATAATAATGAGTGTTACGCTCACGAACATCCAAATACACCAGCAGTTATTTAAACCAAAGGAAATTCAGATTTAGTTTCTGTAAGAAAGTTACTGTTTCAGAATACTAATAACTGTGTAACCACAGTTTTATGTCTTTACTTTGCAGCGCAACGAGCTAAGGTGTTTATGTTAGTAAGTTTCTGGCAACATTACCTACAGTTACTGTTGAAGCACTAAACACGTTTTTGCATAAATTTGACTTAATACGGCGTTCTTGTTATGCGTTTATTCAAGCTAGCTTAAAAAAGTCCGTGTCATAAGTGGCGCGTAATTATAAATAAATAATGCTGGACAATTCACACAGCATTATCTAGCCCCATGGTAAGCAGAGCTTGTGTTATGTTATGGGTACTAGATAACTGATATACATAATACAATACATTACATAGATAGATATCTTTTATTATACATAGAAAACAACCAGAACACCCGGAACAAATATCTGCAGATCGTACACACAATTGTTCCGAGGCGGGAATCGAACCCGCAACCTCCTGCGTCGCAGGCGGACTTTCGTCCACCGCGCCACATCGGTCGTCAATTTAAAACGTAACGTAAAAACTAACTATAAAAAACCATAATTTGATTTCTGAGTTTTCCAATATTTCGGCTTAGTTTCATGCGCCATGATCACGGAATAACTGAAGGCGCTGAGAGTAATTTTTTATAGGCAGACATACCGATCTACCCTCATTTTTTGTATTTTGCTACGAATAATACCACTACCATAATCTTAATCATGGTAAATATCCCGTTATAAGTGACATTTGTGTTAATAACCATGATAGCCACTGAAACGCACCAGCAACATCTTTTACGAGATTTTTTTTCCGTTTGAACGCCCCAGCAACATTTGTTGCAAATTTCTCCGGCCGGAGCAAAACTCGTTTTGTAGCTAACTTCTCAATTGACCTCAAAATTTTGCGGCCAAAAATTTTTATCAAGTTACTTTGTCAAGTTTAGGAATTTATTTGAGACCACTTGATTATTTCTAAGACTTGGTCTATATATTTATTGATTCAGTATAGTTTTTGCTTTTTTATGGTATATTTTTTTAGGGCTTAGGTGTAGTAGATAGCAAGATATAACGATTAATGTAAAAAATGGGACGCGCTCGCGGTGCCGTGATGTTTGTCCGCGAAGCTCGGACATTTAGGGATATGGAGTCGATTTAGCCGGGCGTGTGAGTGGATAAGTCTTGGTACGTACATATTTGCCTAAAAAACAAGAAAAATCTTTCATGAAATATACCTGTACCGCGACATGACAGCAGTGTATTTTCCGTGGTGATAACCGCCATTTTGGGGGGTAAGGGGGACATTAACATCTCGTCTCCCAAGCCAACCTACCCTGCACGTGGTACACCCTGCTAGATAACGAACTATGCTCTGATGAAAAAATCAAGTAATCTTCAATTATTTCGACCATCAGATGCAACAGGAGAGTCTAAGACAAGACACAAGAATTTTATGAGGATTAATAAATAGTTAAACTTCATATAATCTATATTCTTATATGTATATAAATCTTATAATATTTTATTCTTAGTATATATATTTGTTTTTTCTCTGTTATGTTTGCTCTAAAATTCACTTTTGTTAAAATACTCAGTACATAACATATTATTTTTATTATTCACATTCTATTTTTATTTGTATTCTTGTTTGATTTTATTTATTTTAGTGCGTTTTTGTTTGTTTGTTTGTATAGCGGTAGTGAGTAGTCAGTCCGTAACGCCAACAAGTTGCTTTGCCGGAAGACAAGCGTTGGTTGCTAGCGTGCTGCGTCATCCAACTCATGCTGAGGCAAAGCCATTTTGTTACTGGACTTACATGATTACCGACACGTTTAGTTTACCTTTAAGTTTAAGTTTATTATGTTATGTGTAAGTCTTTTAACAAATAAATTCATTTCATTTCAATTTGATATAACTCAGATAATTCACAATTATTTTCCATTACTGCCAGAAAAGTTTACACGCTGTCGTGGTCACGGGATGACACACTGGAAGAGAGTCATCCCGTGACCAGGACAGTGTGTAAACCTGTAGAAACGTCGGGAAAAGTAGGTAAATAAACGCGATAAATACCCGTTGTATTAATACTTATAAATATGTGTTCAGATCGCGTAAGTTTAAAAGTATTTAGTGTGTAAACCTGTTGAAACGTCGGGAAAAATAGGTAAATAAACGCGATAAATACCCGTTGTATTAATACTTATAAATATGTGTTCAGATCGCGTAAGTTTAAAAGTATTTAGTGTGTAAACCTGTTGAAACCTCGGGAAAAATAGGTAAATAAACGCGATAAATACCCGTTGTATTAATACTTATAAATATGTGTTCAGATCGCGTAAGTTTAAAAGTATTTAGTGTGTAAACCTGTTGAAACGTCGGGAAAAATAGATAAATAAACGCGATAAATACCCGTTGTATTAATACTTATAAATATGTGTTCAGATCGCGTAAGTTTAAAAGTATTTATTGCCAGAAAAGTGTTCAACCAGGCACAATTGTCTTTAACAAAGGATTATCATCATCAACCGCCATTTTGTTTTGTTGCGCGTTTATTTTTATTTTTTATGCGGTTGTAAAATACCAACAATATGTTGAAACCTCGGAACCACCTGAACTAGCATCAAAATTTATAGCTATCGTTATACCCCATAAATATCCCGCAGAAACGAATGTGGCTACATTTTTAACGAAACATTCTGCGAAACCCTATATTAAAAAAATAGGCAATCTTAAGAATTCCACTCTGAAGGGCTAACTTTTATCCCTTGATAGGTAACGTAAAAGCCTACGTTCAAAGAACGAGTTACTACGTCAAGTGAAACGTGAAGTACCTAGTTAGGGTTAAGTAGGTACTTACCTACTTATACTACTTACTCCGTTTCAAAAAACTGGATATTTTTTGTAAACAAAGGGGTTATAAAACTGAATGAATATTGGTGGAAAATATTTAACGAAATCGGTATCATCGAAAGAAAGAACAGAAGCGGGAAACAGATTTTGGATTTCAAAGCTTTAATTTATGATTTAATTGTTGTCTTGTTCTTAGTCGAATTCAAATTTAAATACATATTTCGCTCCTTTTTATTGTCACCTTGCTGTTACCTTATTGTTTTATTTTATTTTTATCAGTTATTCAAGTTTCAATATTTTGTCTTTGTCGACATGAAATATCTTGGATTCTAAATCGATTTTAATAACGGGGTTGTATGGCAAAGAGATTCGTTAAGGGCACCGTAACGAATCTCTTTGCCTAAACTAACTACTTATTAGTATAAAATCTAAACGATAAATACACTCCTATTATACAAAAGACATATATATATATATATATATATTTATACTTTTTGCATGATAAACTATATACAAAACTTATTCTAGTGAATTATTACAAAGGCGAACTTAACCCTAAAAAGAGTTCTCTTCCAGCAAGCCTTATTTGGAGAGAGAGACAAAGTGAAGAGAGAAGTGGGTACATGTGCATAAATAAAATAGACAGAAGATTAAATTTTTACTTACTTATTCAATATAGGTACTACTAAATACTATATATACAACTAAATACTATTAAACCTAAATTATATACTTACATATAATACATATACATACTTAATAGATATATATTGAATACATAAAATACAACCGAATCATGAACCAAATCAAAAAAATACCTTATAAATAAAAGATATTATGATTTAAATGAGTTTTTTAATGACAAATGATTAAATTTAGAAATAAAATATATTGAATATAATAGAATTATGATTGACATGTATTATTATTATTATTTTATTTACTAAAAAACAACAGCAACCTGAAGTGGCAGTGGGCCCGCCATATCTCGCGAAGAACCGATAACCGTTGGGTAAACGTGTTCTTGAGTGGATACCGCGACTCGGCAAATGTAAGACGCCCTCCGGCCAGGTGGAATGGCGACATGCTGGCAGATGCTGGATGCGTCTAGCTGCAGACAGGGCGCTATGGCGCTCATTGGGGGAGGCCTATGTCCAGCAGTTGACTGACATAGGTTGATGATGATGAATATACCTACCTACTTCTCAACCCAGAAATACATGTGAGAAGCCGCGGCAAGCAGTATGTTCAGAAGTGAACTAGCCACACAGATTTGAAGCTCTCATTAAAGGTACCAAGCTTGCCAAATTGGTGCTTCAGTTCTCATTCAGTTTCTCCAATTAAAAACTGCCGGTTTTTAACTACCTTAAAATGCATAAAGTTCAAGTCTGTACTATGCCACTGTTGGACATGATGTGCGTTTGTACTCAATGCTGGACAATCCACACAGCATCATCTAGCCCGAAGTACGGGTACTAGATGACTGATATACATAATACACTACAATTAATAGATATTTTTTTACATATAAAACGACCAAATATCTGCAGATCGTACACACAATTGTCCCAATGCGGTAATCGAACAACCTCTTGAGTCGCAGGAGGATCTTCACTCACCGCGCCACAGAGATAGTCACTATGTATCGCAAATTTCGACCTCTCAGCTCTTCATTACGTTGGTCGGTATAAACTATGACATTAAAAGCAAAAGCTAAATATACCTTTTAATCAACTTATCTTCAAAAGGACTGTAAATCTAAAGGCGAAGCCTCGAGCCCAGTGCCAATGAGAAATATACCTCAAAGGCTTTAAAATAAAGTTACATTTTCCGATATCCGTTGATAACGACGTTTAGAGTTCCTGCCAGGTGTCGAGCCTAGCCATATTTATAGTCGGCTCTTAAATTAGTTATATCCCTGTTTTATCACGCTGCACTTGGGAAATCACTTTTATAAAAGATTTTTCTAAAAATACTTTTGAAATTTTTCAGGTAAGATTTTTCAGGAAGAGAAGCAATTATATCAAAACAAGCAGTTTTTATATAATTGCTTGCTTTGATGATGTAAAACTGGGTTTAAGACGTGTCTCTATCTAGTTCTCATCTTTTAATATATAATTTGCCTTAAAAAAATTTGCTTTTCTAATTGCTTGTCTGGGAGAATAGTTACAATACAATATAACTTTATTGCACCATCAATACAAAAAAATAATAAAAATAACAAAGGATCTTAATACTTACTAAATCTAGTGCCACAATCGGCGGCCTTATCGCTAAAAGCGATTTCTTCCAGGCAACCTTTGGATGGATAGGGTCGGTACGTATTAAAGCTGACGGTGGCGTAATTATTTAAGAAAATTATATATAAAATAATTAATGTTTATCTTAAGAACGTAAATATATAAAAATAGAGCAAAAATACATAAAAACAGGAACAATTAAATAACATAGAAAATAAAAACTAAAAATAAAAATCAAGAAAACTTATCAAGAGTGGTCAGATAGTGTTGATGAACCATACTTTTGAAGATAGGAAGGGATAGAAACGGGAAGGGCGATAGTTGAGGGGGATAGTTATTATGATACAACGGGGACTTTATTAGGATAGAAATGATGATCGTGATGGATACTAGTAGAGTTCTATAAATACAGCCCCGATTCAATCAAAGCTAACTCAATAGAGGCTAAAAGCTGCTGAAGTAAGATAAATCCTATCTCTATGACGAGGTTAGTGACGTATGACGTCATTAACGGTAAACCTTTTCACGGATGTGAAATTCATAAAATGTTATCCTACGGAGTTTAATGACCAAATTGAAAGGACACCGGTCAAAGGGGTTTAAAGGTCTCCTCTAACCTCTTCCACTTTATTCTACCTCTCGCCAACCTTATCCAAGTTTTTCCTGCTAGGCAGAAACAAGTTAATTATAATGATACCTTGTTTTTTTTTTCTTCTTCTATAGTTAGGTAAAAGATAAGCAGGAACCGGATGCCAGTGGGTGGTATGTTGTGACGTAAACAAGAGACGGAGGTATCAGATATCCGGTGTTATCAACGGTTATCGATATGTTAGTAATTTTTTGATGGATAACGGTTGAGTTCGATACCTAACGCTGTGAGCTAAATTAGGCAGTTTTGTTGGAGCTTTTTTCAATCCTTATCGAGCGCCTTAGCGCTGATATCTGATAAGCCATTTAAACACAATTGTAAGAATAAGAGTAAGAAAAAAATATTTGGCCGAAAAAAGAGGTTTCAATAGGTACAATAGCACATTAAAGTAAGGAATAACACACTAAAACACAGCACACATAACATTCAATAAAATAAAACTACAGAGAAACAATAATAATATTAATTTCTTTCATTTTTCTTTGCAATAGTCTCTACACCTGGCGGATACCATCTTTGTTTGTATATAATATTGTGCACCCGAGGATACCCGCTATGTGTAGCCATCGCCTTTAGACTAACTTTCTCAAATGGCCTCTGTGCTGTTGGCTTCGGCCCCACGCAAGCCTTCCAAAGGACCGGGTCAGGGTCACTTTATGGCCCGAGATCATGGTAAATAATAATACATGGCTACCGTGCTAACCTGCTGGCCAAAAAAAAAATATAAGTATTAATACAACGGGTATTTTTTGTATTTATTTATTTATTTTTCCAGAAGTTCCGTCATCCCGTGACCACAGTGTGTAAACCTGTTGAAACGTCGGGAAAAATAGGTAAATAAACGCGATAAATACACGTTGTATTAATACTTATAGGTAGGTCATACTTCATAGCTCAATTATGCTGATCTTGCCTCCGCCAAACTAGACAAGTCAAGCGGGGTGATTGTGGCAAACCCCTCTGGTTTGCCATACTTACCACGCTTGGCAGACGGATTGGTGACCGCAGTAGAGGTGTTAAAATAATAACGAATTCGATTCTTTTGAACACACTCACTTAATATAAACTCAATTTTTTTTGCAAATAGAAATTCCCCGGGAAAATTTGGCTCGCACGCAAATTTGAAACGCAAGGGAGTATTGCGGAGTAATTATTTATGCAATAGCAAATGATGCATCCAAATCAGTGTAATAACAATTAGCCTGATGTATCCCTGCAGCCTGCGCAATTCTTATTCCAGATTTGGCCAAAAGATCTATTTCGCTTCTTGTATCTTGGAAACCAATCCATCAATAAGTTTCTTTCCGGCCCTAGTGGGGGCACAGAGAGGGGCCTCGAGGCTTGGCCTCATTACCCCGGCGTCAACTCGAGGGGTGACGACCCCTGGGTCCTTGGGTTAGTGGGAATCAAAGAGATTCCCACTAACCCAAGGACCTTTTTTCCCCTTCTCAGTTTTTTTTGGCTGCATTTGGTTTATAATATGTATATTTTTTGTTGTTTTTTTAAACCATTCCAAAACTGTGCCGAAACCGCGGCGATTGCGCCTTTTTACCAAACATCAAATAGCTTCACCCAGGTTTCCTCGCTTCACCAGGCTCCACAGTTTGCAAAGTGCACTCGCTCGAAAAATACGACACGGCTTTTCACTTCTGAACTCTCGAACCGAATATTTTACAAGTTTTCAGACTTTTGCTAAGTAATTTATATCGGGTATTTCGTTTCGGAAAAGTTCTGTATGTAACAGATTGTTTACTGATAGGCCTTACAAAATATTACTTTATAACTAGTTTCTGCCAGCGGCTTCGCACACGCTGTTTCTATGAAAAGACAATGTTCTTACCATACTTCACGTGGGAACTGATTAATGGAATTAAAAGAAGCATAAAAGCCCATGGTTTCGTCTATGAAAGACTGCAAAAGACTGCAGGTAGATGCTGGATGCGTCAAGCTGAAGACAGGGCGCTGTAGCGCTCATTGGGGGAGGCCTATATCCAGCAGTGGACTAACATAGGTTGAAGATGATGATGACGTCTTGGAAAAAATTCAACCCTGTCTATTTTTGGCGTGAAGAAGTTAGAAACATTCATCTATCCATTAATTCATCCAAACTTCGAACGAAGTTTGGAGTTGTGATGTGATATTGTCAATATTACCTATATACTTACACCTTACTTAGGTAGGTACCGAGTAGATTAAGTACTTACTTCTGCCCCTGGCTTCGCAGCGTTGTTTCTATGGAAAAGTTTTCAGCGGTATTTCTCATCCCATGGGAACTGTAAAATGGGATAAAATCCTGTTTGATTTCTGGCTTAGATCTACATTATAGCAAATTTCAATTCAGCTGTAAAATCACCTTGCCGTTCGGTTGGTTTAGTTTGGCGTGAAGAAGTAACAAACATCCATCCATCTAAACATCCAAACTTTCGCATTTATCATATTAGTGTGAAGTTCATCTTAAGTGTTCAAGTTCATGATAAATGGCCAGTCTTCTTTGCAACACCCTAAGTGTGTACATAATGAGAACATTAAACATTCACCTGATCACTAAGACCTGATGACTGTATAAATAAATAAATATACTGAAATACCTTCATAATGATGGGTTATGAACGAAATTAAAGAGTTTATTAGATTAAATAAATATAATAAATAATGCTGGACAAATTCACACAGCATTATCTAGCCCCATGGTAAGCAGAGCTTGTGTTATGGGTACTAGATAACTGATAAACATAATACAATATATTTCATAGATATATATTTTTATTATACATAGAAAACGACCAGAACACCCGGAAGAAATATCTGCAGATCGCACAAACAATTGTTCCGAGGCGGGAATCGAACCCGCAACCTCCTGCGTCGCAGGCGGACCTTCGCCCACTGCGCCACACCGGTCGTCTCGACAGTAGATGAAAATCGGATAAAGTTTATTGTAAATAGTTGTACACAGAACGGCCATTACAGAGGAAGAGAGAGAGCCTATAAAGAACGAGACAACATCAATCAATCAATCAGGTGGTCATCAACATTCGACTCGTTGTCTACGTTGTTGAATGCGGGCAGGAATCGAACTAAAGTTCTTTCTTCCGGTTTCTACGTCGAGGAAAGCTTTCATCAAGTAATGTGCTGTCGCTATGAGAGCCTTGCAGGCTTCTCAAGAGCTGTTCATTAGCCTGTTGGCTGTTCTGATCATCCTGGGTGATGGCTTCGGGCGTCTCTAGGAGTTCCCGGGGCATAGGTCGCCACGGAGTTTTTGCATCCGGGGGTCTCGTGTGCTGAGGAGCGAGTCCGTTGAGGTGTACGTGGCGAGAGTTGTCCGCACGATCGTACATTCTGCGCGCCAGCTGGACCACAAACTCCTTTATGGTGCTTATCTGCAGATCGCGCGCGATAACACTGTTAACGAGACGACAGTAGACCAAGCTAATGGCACTGACATGTGATAGTTCTCAAACTGGCTTTGACATTGACTTAAGGTTAATTGTTTACGATTCCAACAAATAAATTGTTACTTTATGTTTGTATAATGGAGTTTAAACAGAAAAGTCGGTAAAGATATCAGATAAAGATAATTATCTGGTAGGTACCCATAACACAAGCTCTCCATACTTTGTGGCTAGAAAATCCTGTGTGAATTGTCCAGGGTTATTTATTTATTTTAAATGTAATGCTCAACTAAAGCTTGCATGTAGTCCTATTAAGATAAAATGTTTTTTAAATGGTTCAATAGTAAAAGTAAAGTAAAGTAAAAAATCATTTATTTCTTTAGGCTTACATAAATAAGCACTTAGACAAGTCATATTTTATGTATAAATTATTATCAAATAAAATTATTTTACTGTTCACTTCAATTTTTTGTCCACTAGTGGAAGAAGTGAAAAGAAACCACTAGCAATAACCAAAATACCAAGGTACACTGGATATGTATTACCTACTATTATATTTTGTTATGTTCATATTTTTTTTTTTTTTTTTTTTTATTGCTGGACAATTCACACAGCATTATCTAGCCCCAAGGTTGTTATGGGTACTAGATAACTGATATACATAATACAATATACTACTTAGATAGATATTTTTTATTATACATAGAAAACGACCAGAACACCCGGAACAAATATCTGCAGATCGTACACACAATTGTTCCGAGGCGGGAATCCAACCCGCAACCTCCTGCGTCGCAGGCGGACCTTCGCCCACCGCGCCACATTGGTCGTCAAATAAAGATATAAAAAAATTGAATTAATTTAATAGGACTGTAGAAACACTTGTAAGAATTTAATATTAACAGCTCTTTTATCGGTAAAGCCACTATCTGAAAAAACTTAGCGTCGTTTCACATTTAGGTTTTTGATTAGATAGATACCTACAGCATTAGTGACAGTTTTAGTCATCATCATCATCAGCCTATAGCAGTCCACTGCTGGACATAGGCCTCCCCCAATGAGCGCCATAGCGCCCTGTCTAGATGCTGGATGCGGCAAGCTGAAGACAGACAGTTTTAGTGACAAAATAATATTTTTCCAATATTGACAGCGCGTAGGCAGCCTAAAGGGTTGTTCGCGCAGCTGATCTGTATTTCAGGACAGTTTTTTATTGATCCCTTCGCTACTCTAAATAATAGTAATAATGTTGTTATGATTGACTTGACCCGACGATCACCAGTCTGTAAGGGGTAGGCTGAAAAACAGCGCCGAACGTGCTTTTTAAGCTTGTCGGCATTATGCTCAGCTTACTCCCATTGCCTGAGAATGTACTTAGTTAACAAAAATGTGAATTGTATGTTATGTAAGTACCTATACCTACTTATTAATTATAGATAAGTTATGTTTTTAGTTTATGATGTAGTATCTATAAGTAGTTATAAGTTCAGGCAATAAATAATTATTCTATGCTATTCTTGTTTATCGCAGACGTCCGCAATCTCCCCTATAGCCCGATTACCCAGTCCAACCATCCATCACAATAGCCTGGTTTTATTTCTTTAATTTTTCTTTGCAATAGTCTCTACACCTGGCGGATACCATCTTTGGGTGTATCATATTGTGCACCCGAGGATGATACCCGCTATGTGTAGCCATCGCCTTTAGATTAACTTTCTCAAAGGGCCTCTGTGCTGTTGGCTTCGGCCCCACGCAAGCCTTCCAAAGGACCGGGTCACTTTATGGCCCGAGATCATGGTAAATGAGAGACATAATGCTGAACAATCCACACAGCATCATCTAGCCCCAAGCTAAGCAGAGCTTGTGTTATGGGTACTAGATGACTGATATAATTTATTATTCTTACAAGATCCGGAATACTGTTTCATGTTCGCTACTTTACTTTATCATTAGAAATTGAATTTTATTTCCTAGTTTTATAGGTATTTTTGTAATTTAAATGTTATGGCGATCTCTGTGGCGCGGTGGGCGAAGGTCCACCTGCGACGCAGGAGGTTGCGGGTTCGATTCCCGCCTCGGGACGAATGTGTGTACGATCTTCAGTTATTTGTTCCGGGTGTTCTGGTCGTTATCTATGTATAATAAAAAAATATCTATGTAATATATTGTTTTAAGTACCAGTCATCTAGTACACACACAAGCTCTGCTTATCTCGGGGATAAATTATGCTATATGGATTGTTAAACATTATTTATTATTTATTTATTTAATATTGTGAATGACGTATTTATGAGTACTGTAAGGTCCAGAAGGAATAAAGCTCTTTGATGTTTGATATTGTCGTGTACACATGATTAATTTACAAATGTCTGTTTTGTTTAAGCGCTCATTGGGGGAGGCCTATGTCCAGCAGTGGACTGATATAGGCTGATGATGATGAAGTATTTTTCTGTCGTGTGCTGTATTTGTTTGCTATAGTTAGATAATGAAGTCTTAGCTCTATCAGAATAAATATATATTAATTTCATTTTTTTTTATTTCGTGTGTGTGAAATCGCTTCTACATACACCATCACGGAAATAAAGAATCCTGTAATTCGGATCCAGTGTGAATACGCCCTAAGTCGAAAAATGAATAAAATTGTCACATTTCACTATTTTCCTCCTCGGAATAGTCCCGGTAAATCACGGACGGCGGTATAATCCCGGGATCTACCCGATTTCCCGGAAAAATCTTTGCTTTCAGCTTTTTCCTGTCTCGATTTTTTATAAGGCTTTTTATAAGATGAATCTTTAAATGTGATTATTCAATGTTTTTAAGAAAGGGGTGGTAAAATAGGTACCTCTTTTTTAATTGGAGTTCCCTTAACAAAGTAATAGAGAAATGATTTTGGTGACCCGACGAAGTACGTAGATAGATATATAGATAGATAACACTTTATTACACCACACAAAACAGAAAATAATACAGATATAAAAACTTAGAATAAAGGTATAAAGGGCGGCCTTATCGCTGAGAGCGATCTCTTCCAGGCAACCTTGGGATGGACTGGACATGAACGAACAATATAGACGGTGGCACTTTAATAAATAATTGATAACAAATACACTAAATACCTACATTACAAACATTATAATAAACTTACATAGACATAAGGCTATCAATATTTCATATGGTTAAATAATGCTGATGCAGCAGTTTTTTGACGTACCGCCTAACAGTCAATGTTTGACAGTTACGAAACCTATGAACATTTTGTATGGAAAAATGTTTTTTTCTATACTAATATTATAAAGAGGAAAGGTTTTATTTTTTGTTTGTTTGTTTGTAATGAATAGGCTCCGAAACGACTGGACCGATTTGAAAAATTCTTTCACCGTTGGGAAGCTACACTATCCCCGGTGAACATAGGCTATATTATATTTTCAAAAAAGATAGGGATCCGTACTTAAACCGTGCGAAGCTGGGAAGGTCCGTGTAGTATTTTATATTTTTTGTAAATTTTCCAATATTTTTTATAGTTATTGTGCTATTCGGGACGGAGACAAATACAACAAAAAACCATGAAAATCGATACACTACTTCTCGAGTTATAACTGTTCGAAGTAGTGTAGACAAAGTCAAATCGCTATGAGCGATCATCATCATCAGCCTATATTAGTCCACTGCTGGACATAGGCCTCCCCAATGCGCGCCATAGCGCCCTGTCTTCAGCTTGACGCATCCAGCATCTACCTGCAGTCTTTCGCAGGTCGTCATCCCACCTGGTCGGAGGGCGTCCTACACTACGTTTACCGAGTCGTGGTCTCCACTCAAGAAACGTTTGCTCCAGCGGTCGTCGGTTCTTCGCGAGATATGGCCGGCCCACTGCCACTTCAGCTTGCTAATTCTCAGAGCTATGTCGATAACTTTGGTTCTCTGTCGGATGTATTCGTTGCGAATCCTATCAGCGATAAGGCCGCCTATTGTACTGTTTGAAAGAAAGAAAGAAAATACATTTATTTGACACCGTACATAACACAAAACAAAACACGACGTTTGCTAATATTTAGATATAAGGTTTTTTAATTTGTTATTTTTTTAGTGCAATAAAGTGTACATTCATTCATTCAAAGTCGGGTGACTTGACTACAAGCATTGTTATTTATCATGACATGTACGTACATAATATATTTCGTCGTTCAATTTATTGTCCGTCCCATCTCATCATTAAAGCTGATCGTTTCAAGAAATACAGAAATACAATTTATTGGTCAAATTAATTTACATGTAATTTTTTCATAAGAATAGTTAAAATTATAATACTAATTGTATTTTATCATCACAAGCCTAATAAAAATTCAAACATAAATAAAAAACAAAATAAATAAATTAAAAAGTTGACATAAAATTTGATACGGAAATATAGTCATATTAAATTTACTTATCTAGTAGTTCGTTCACTGAGTAGAAATTCTGCTCGATATGCCAACTTTTCAACCTGACTTTGAAGCAATGTAGACTTCCATCAGCTGACGATCACCTACTTGATAAATACTCTCTTTCTACACTAAAACAGAGAAGACTGCTCCTTGATCAACTAATGCTATATAACATCTGTCATAACAAGTTTGACTGTAATAGTTTAGTTAAACAAATTTATATACATGTACCATAAAGTAAAGTAAAGTAAAAAATCATTTATTTCTTTAGGCTTACAAAATAAGCACTTAGACAAGTCATATTTTATACATTAAATTATTATCAAATAAAATTATTTTACTATTCACTTCAATTTTTTGTCCACTAGTGGAAGAAGTGAAAAAGAAACCACTAGCATGTTCATCTCTTATATGTCTAATACATGGTTATTTGCCTATTTAAGTCTAAATATAATATGATTCGAAACATGTCAATATTTAAGTAAAGCTATGCACAACAACAAATTACTTACTACATACTATTGTCGGTGCATACTGTTCTCGCCCAATTAGAGATACTCGTAAGCGTGCGTTATTTGCTACCACTCCTTGCAAAACGAACGCAGGTGTGCGTGCTCCACTGCCTAGAATGACAACGGCATATAATAAGTACTTCTCTGAAACAGTTCCATTTGCTGCTTCACCAGCTTTGAATAAGACAGCCATCAACCTGATATTGTCAACTGATACTATCCTCGATTGTACTTAACTCTTCATGTGAATTACATTGTTGCAAATGCTCACTAACACCACCCCTTGTACAAGTAATAAGTGGATAACGGGGCTGGTTCACTTCTAGAATTACGTTTATTTAAGTTTAATAGTTTATAGTTAATTTATAAGTGATACTGTTTGTTATCCCTAAGAAAGAAAAAAAAAATTAAAAAAAAATAAAAGCTGTGAAGCTGTGTCTGGTAATTTATTGTACACTGCCGTACCCATAACATGCGTTACCTTCGAGGACTTCGTGAGGGAGCGGGCGATAGTAGCGAGCTTGCCTGCGTTCCGCGTCCCGTACGAGTGTTACAAGTATTAAAAGTAATAAAAAAAATTAAAAAAAAGCCTTTTATTTCCAACAAATTATTAAGTTTAAGTACATTGTTTTTTAGAGTTCTTTTTAAACTAGTTGTTTATATAACTTAATTATCTAACGTGTAATTTAGTTTCATACAATAATATCTGTAGGAACCCCTTATTGGGTGAAGGCCTCCTCCAAAGATGCCCATGTGTCTCTGTCCTGTGCGGTCTGTTTCCAGTTTGAGCCGGCTGCCCTTACAATATCCTCGTCCCAACGTGTCAGCGATTATTAAAAGTAAACAAAACCTAAATTTTCTACCAAACAGCAGTACAAAAAAACCTATTTTTTTTCAATATCACGTAAAATATTTGATAGCGCTTATCGAAGGTATACTCACAAACGTGACTACACGCATAAAATCACAATGCCATGACGCAATTGCGTAAGCAAGTGCGTGCATTTTTACTCCTTATCAACATACCAAGTGCGTGAGTACAAGTGCGTACAAATGAGTTCCTACATTTTCTTTGTGTTTTTTTTTCACTTCAAACCTATACCGCAGATGATATGACATGTAATAATTGACCTATTTGTTCGCATTTGTCGGGTTATGAACTTAGAAGCTGAGACGTGGACACTCACGATAGGGCTGGTCCACCAGTTCAAAGTCGCCCAGCGAGCTATGGAAAGAGCTATGCTCGGAGTTTCTCTGAAGGATAAGATTCGAGAACTAAAGTTATCGACATAGCTCTAAGAATTAGCAAGCTGAAGTGGCAGTGGGCCGGCCATATCTCGCGAAGAACCGACGGCCGCTGGGGCAAACGTGTTCTTCAGTGGAGATCGGCAAACGTATGGTAGGACGCCCTCCGCCCAGGTGGGATGACGACCTGCGAAAGACTGCAGGTAGATGCTGGATGCGGCAAGCTGAAGACAGGGCGCTGTGGCGAGGCCAGCAGTCGCTAAGATAGGCTGATGATGATGATGATGATTGCAAGCAGTGGACATATTAAGAGCGCTTATTATGTTGTACCTAAAAAAAGCTGACGACAAAAAAGGTTGGTTTGTTTTAGTTATCTTATTAGATTGTTTTTCTCTCGATTTACAAATAAGAACACGATGGAAATGGAACGAGTCCTTTGTCACATCCATTTCGTTAAATGATGTATAAATACTATCGACAAAGACATCACTCTCACGTATTGGGTGTGAAGGGTAAATAAAGAAAGAAAAATATATTTTCGGTTCTACCCTCAAAAGGTTTTTATTATTTACAAGCGGACATTCCCGGCTTCGCACGATTTTAGTACGGATCCCTAACTTTTTTGTAAATATAATATAGGCTATGTTCACCGGGGATAGTGTAGCTTCCTAATAGTGAAAGAATTTTTCAAATCGGTCCAGTAGTTTCGGAGCCTATTCATTACAAACAAACAAACAAAAAATCAAACCTTTCCTCTTTATAATATTAGTATAGATTACTAGCGGACCTTCCCAGTTTCGCACGATTTTAGTACGGATCCCTAACTTTTTTGAAAATATAATATAGCGTATGTTCACCGGGGATAGTGTAGCTTCCTAACGGTGAAAGAATTTTTCAAATGGGTCCAGTAGTTTCGGAGTCTATTCATTACAAACAAACAAACAAAACATTAAACCTTTCCTCTTTATAATATTAGTATACATTATGTAGATATAGATACGACTATGTATGTGCAGTAGGAGACTACCCAACTAGGTACCTACTGTTAAAAGGCCGTTTGTAAGTTTAACTTGATTGTATTAAACTGCCGCTGGGGCAAACGTGTTCTTGAGTGGAGACCACGACTCGGTAAACGTAGTGTAGGACGCCCTTCGACCAGGTGGAATGACGACCTGCGAAAGACTGCAGGTAGATGCTGGAGGCGTTAAGCTGAAGACAGGGCGCTATGGCGCTCATTGGGGGAGGCCTATGTCCAGCAGTGGACTAAGATAGGCTGATGATGATGTATTAAACAACTTCCAATCCAAATACATCCGGGAAACCTTGTTAATACAGTTTTACATACAGTAATCATTTCAATCAATCATTCGTTTTCATAACAATAAATAAATATAAATTAAATTAATTAATAATTTTAAAACTATCCGATTAATGTAATATTATCTAGGTACCTACTAAGACTATGCCCTGGTTGCCTGGAAGAGATCGCTCTCAGCGATAAGGCCGCCCTTTATACTTCCTTTTCTTCTATTGTTTATTCCTGTATTGTTTTCTGTTTTGTGTGGTATAATAAAGTGTTTTCTATCTATCTTGTATTAAGTTATTAAGACTATTGCCTTTAACATACAATATAGCCAAGGTTTTTAAAAGTATTTGTAAGTGTTTCTTTGTTTCCAATTAACTTACAACTTACTTAGCAACTTACTTACTGCTGTCACATCAGTATATACAATACAATACAATACAAAAATTCTTTATTGTACACCATAATCAAATTAATCATTACAAAAATACATTATATGCGACAGGTACAATGGGCGGCCTTATCGCTTAGAAGCGATCTCTTCCAGGCAACCTTTGGATGGAAAGAATTATATGAATTTAAGAGGGGGTGTACCACAGGTTATCTAAATAAGAATACTAAAAAACAAATCATAAATATTACAAATCCCAAAATAAATAATACACTACTTAAATACATAAATAAATAAATAGTAAGTACCAATATTCATTCTTTTGGCAGGAAAAACTCCTATGTATATATATATGTATATATTTAGAGTATCGTACCATGGTTTTTTATTCTTTTTATTTACTTTTTATTCGCATGGTGCTGGCTTAAATTAAATTAAGTTAATGAAGTGATAATATAGGTATTAGCCTATTATTATGTCTTTTATTTTTAATGCTGGACAATTCACACAGCATTATCTAGCCCCATGGTAAGCAGAGCTTGTGTTATGGGTACTAGATAACTGATATACATAATACAATATATTACATAGATCGATATTTTTTATTATACATAGAAAACGACCAGAACACCCGCAACAAATATCTGCAGATCGTACACACAATTGTTCCGAGGCGGGAATCGAACCCGCAACCTCCTGCGTCGCAGGCGGACCATCGCCCACCGCGCCACATCGGTCGTCATTATGATGACTGATTACATAGATAGATATTTTTTTTATTATACATAGATAACGACCAGAATACCCCCAACACATATTTGCAGATCGCTCAAACATTTTGTCCGGAGGCGGGAACAGAACTCGCAACCTCCTGCGTCGCAAGCGGACTTTTGCCCACCGCGCCACAGAGGTCGCCATAAATAATAATAGTAGGTACTAAAGTCATTTAAAACGGGATATTTACCATGATTTGATTTTTGAGTTATCCAATATTTCGGCACAGTTGCATGCGCCATGATCACGGAGTAACTGATGGCGAAGTAACTGATGACTCATGGCGCATGCAACTGTGCTGAAATATTGGATAACTCAAAAATCAAATCATGGTAAATATCCCGTTTTAAATGACTTTAGTATTAATAACCATGATAAAACTTTTGAAACAAGTTTTAATAATAGTAGGTGCCTATCTTCGTAGAATGAACCACCACCTTACTGAATATCCTAAGCTTGGTGATAGCCACAATAACATGATGAGGAACAGACATGAGAGAAATCTAGTACCTACCCATAATACAAGCTCTGCTCATCTCGGGGCTAGATGATGCTGTGTAGATGGCCCAGTTATTTATTTATCGGTATTTTGAAGAGTTTAATTTAACCGCATTAGGGCTGTGGGCTAAACGGCTTGATTGTTATTAATCGGCTTTTCCTCGAAATTTTCCGAATCGAGAAGTTCCAAAAGAAATTACTCGAGCTTCGATAAGGATGTTCATTCAATCGGCAACTTGCCAGGTTGGGTGGCGGATGGGTAAATATTATTATGTAGGTTCAATAAAATATGCTTGCTTTATTAATAACAGAGAAAGTAATATTCAAATTATTTAGTGTATTTGTTATCAATTATTTATTAAAGTGCCACCGTCTATATTGTTCGTTCATGTCCAGTCCATCCCAAGGTTGCCTGGAAGAGATCGCTCTCAGCGATAAGGCCGCCCTTTATACCTTTATTCTAAGTTTTTATCTCTGTATTATTTTCTGTTTTGTGTGGTGTAATAAAGTGTTATCTATCTATTTATTATTATTTATTTTTAGCCATTATTTTCCCACTGCTGGGCAAAGGCCTCCCTTTTCAAATCAAATCAAATCGTTTATTTGCAAGAATACAAAATTATACAATGTCAGATCTTATAACTAATTTAGTAAATGTATTCAGCCTGCATGCAGGCGTGCAAATGTTTCTCTTGCCACTCCTCGCGATACAACGCTGCAACAGGCCATGATGGAAGATGTGCCTCGAGCTCGTCGCGCCATCTCATCCTGGGCCTTCCACGTCGCCTCTTAGCGTTGGGTGGATAACTCAAATAATAGAAATAAATTGGATTTATTAGGTATACAATTGAGCTCACACTAATTTAATATTAAGCTACTTATTTCTTATTAAGTTACTTTGGCAAATTTTTATCATTTTAATATTTAAAATAAATAAATAATGCTGGACAATTCACACAGAATTATCTAGACCCATGGTATGCAGAGCTTGTGTTATGGGTACTAGATAACTGATATACATAATACAATATATTACATACATAGATATTTTTTATTATACATAGAAAAACAAACAGAACACCCGGAACAAATATCTGCAGATCGTACACACAATTGTTCCGAGGCGGGAATCGAACCCGCAACCTCCTGCGTCGCAGGCGGACCTTCGCCCACAGCGCCACATGGGTCGTCAAAAAAAATTTTGTTTAATTGTTAGTATGTACATTGATTTTTATTATTCGACTTGTAAATTATTATTTTACCAATAAAATGACTATATGTTTATCTATGACTGCAGTCTGTTGCAAAAAATCTGCAGGTAGAAACTAATCCATATCATTACTATAGTCATTACCAGTGATCGGAATAGGTAGAACGATTTAGGGTCAATGACATCAAACGATAGGTTAGTATGGATATGCTTCGGGAATACCTGTATTTTAAAATTATCAAGAATTATTTTCCGTAATTTCATAAATATTACATGGAGGCGTAAATTGAGAAAGGTATCAATATCATCATCATCATCCGCAGTCTTACTTCACTCACTGCAGCACAAGACTTGGAGATTAGCACACGCCAAGGGGGAGGCCCCCTTAGCGTGTGCTAATCTCCAAATCTTGTGGTTGTGACTCTGATGCGGTAGCTATTCTAAATGCAAAAACAATTTTAGAAAAGGAAAGTTTACAAAATAATTTAAATGATATTGAAAAGAATTACTATTCTATAAAACTGTCTCTATAAGAATTACAAAAACAAGATCTATGTTTAGCTGATTCACTGGTAAGTAACACGTACAATAAAGCTTCAAATCAATTGAATGAATTTTATGAAACGCATACGGCTGTAACTATTTTTTTTTTATTCAACAGGTCAATAAAAATTAATTTACCTATAAACGTTTCACAATCACTTCCTTTAAATTTTAAATGTAGTAGTTACTAGATTACTACTTCAATTACAAAACTTAACGCAATCCGGTTAATAATATAGGAACTTTCCGGAAAAAAAGCCATATCCATGTTATGAAACTTTGATGCAAGTACATAAAATCGTTCTACCTATTCCGATCTCTGGTCATTACCAATGGGCGCGCGTCCCCGCGACGCTGGCTGCATTGCCCCGCTGTATGGCAATGCTGATGCGTTGCGCCATATACTCACCAGCTCTCGGGTCACGCGTCGCTTCGACCAGATGCTCAGATATTAACAACTACCTAGTGTTTACCCACGGCTTCGCTTGCGATGTCTATGGAAGCGTTCAAAGGTTATTTCTATCCTATGGGAACTGATTTATGGTATAAAAAGTATCTGTTATTCGATGTATATACCTAATATATAAATAATAATAATGCTGGACAATTCACACAGCATTATCCAGGCATGGTAAGCAGAGTTTGTGTTATGGGTCTAGTACCCATAACACAAACTCTGCTTACCATGCCTAACCATATATATCCATATATAGCCATAACTGATATAATACAATACATTACATAGATAGAAATTTTTTATTATACATAGAAAACGACCAGAACACCCGAAACAAATATCTGCAGATCGTACACACAATTGTTCCGAGGCGGGAATCGGACCCGCAACCTCCTGCGTCGCAGGCGGACCTTCGCCCACCGCGCTACATCGGTCGTCGTTATGATGACTGATTACATAGATAGATATTTTTATATACCTACATTTATGCAAAATTTATAATTATTAATTCTTCCTGTACCAATGTTTCATGAAATAAATTAAAGTTAACTGAATTGAAGTTAACTTGGCTTAACCAAACGTGAAAATCATCTGACTGCATTTTGAATAGATGAAACTTCTCATTTTAAATTTCATTTCATTGTATTGATACTTAAAAATCATATTGCAATCGGGTTCGAATAAATTCAATTAGGGTTGTTATTTTGTATCGATAGTCGATGTTTTCAAATAGGACTTCAAATAATTTGGTTTCCTTATTTCATAAAACAATAAACTGACTTCAAATTCCTAAATAATAAAATTGGGTAAAAATAAACTTAACTAGTTTTAAAAAAATTATTATCGAAATCGGTTGGCGTGATATTGAGTAATTCGTTCATTTATTGCGCACATACCTACATAATACAAATGTAAGACTTAAGGTATGGTTGTCTCATGGATGCCATTGTTAGAATTCGACAAAAACTACTCTACAACGCGGGTTGCAGGTTCAATTTCCTCTACGGGACATATTATTTGTAATAAAACTTCTGAAACTATCATGGTTATTAACACTAAAATCATTTAAAACGGGATATTTACCATGATTTGATTTTTGAGTTTTCCGAACTCGCAGTGTCTTCAGTTATTCCGTGATCATGGCGCATGAAACTGTGCCGAAATATTGGAAAACTCAAAAATCAAATCATGGTAAATATCCCGTTTTAAATGATTTTAATATTATTTGTAAGATCTGCATTCTGCAGGAATTTGTTCCAGGTCTCGGAACAAATTAAATTACTAATTTAATAAACTTAATAACTACTTTCAATGACTAGGTACTTAGTCTGCTAACATTTTTACTCTACACTAACTTTTGACATAGGAAACACCATAGGGCCTGGTGTTTCCTATGTCAAAAGTAAGTGTAGAGTAAAAATGTAATTTAACTTTCAAAATTAATAGTATTTAACGACATCAAGAACATGTGAACAACCTACGGTGGAAATAAATAAACTGATATACCACATTTTCTCAAATCATCCCCCAAGGGATGCTGTCACCTTACTGTCGAAAGCTTTTGCTTTCGACTAGGGTTGGGGTAACCTTCCGTGAAACTGTCGAAGCAGAGAAAGAAGAAAAGCTTTCGACAGTTCCACAGAAGGTCTACCCCATCCCTAGTTCTATAAATAAACCTTAGAGTACATCTCGCGATGTGTTGTTTACGGTCGCGAAGTGATTTCATATTTATATGGCTTTTATACGTTTTGTAACGAATGGTTGTTTTCACGGTGTTCGGTAAATGGGGTGACGGCAGTGGTTGCGTTGTTTAGGTTCCTATGGGTTTATTACGGGTTAACTAAATCAAGCTCAAACAAAATAAAACTTAATAAATGAAAAAATATCGACATAGCTCAAAGAATTAGCAAGCTGAAGTGGAAGTGGGCCGGTCATATATCGCGAAGAACCGACACACTACGGTAAAAGTGTTCTTGAGTGGAGACCGAAACTCGGCTATCGTAGTGTAGGATGTCCTTCGATCAGGTGAGATGACGATTTGCGAACAGGCAGATGCTGGTTGCGGCAAACTGAAGGCGCTATGGCGCTCATTAGTTGATGAAGATGAAATAACAAATAAATAATGCTGGACAATTCACACAGCATTAACTAGCCCCATGGTAAGCAGAGCTTGTGTTATGGGTACTTGATGACTGATATATTTAATACAATACATATATTTTATTATACATAGATAACGGCCAGAATACCCGGGACAAATATCTGCAGATCGTACACACATTTGTCCCGAGGCGGGAATCGAACCCGCAATCTCCTGCGACGCAGGCGGACCTTCGCCCGCCGCGCCACAGAGGTCGTCGATCGAATCACCCAAGTTGCTACTGACAATTTCATTCACTCATTCCGTTCAATAACATTGTGCGCCGCGATTTAGGAAAAAAATATGGTAGCTGATATTAGAGCCAATCTCCATACAAAAATCTTGTAACACCTCTCGGAAACGGTCAAAGTGCTAAATACTGTTGGTGCCCACCTAAATAGCAACCTGAGTTTACGATACTCGTAAACAAACTCTGAGTACTTAATTCTACCGTAGGCGTTATTGCCGGCCGAACGCGTATTATTTAGTCAAAATATAATGGAATAAGGCGTGAAGCGGTCAAACGTTGGATAAATTATCACCAAGCCCTTGTTTTTTTCCGTTATAAAATTAATATTATATATTTATATAATATATGTATTTATAGTAGATAGGTATTTGTATGTAACATAATAATATGAAACTTCATGTTCTAATTAACTACATAATAACGCACACAGATCCCCTTTTTCAATCCAACGATCCTATCCATCCACGGTTGTCTGGTAGAGATCGCTCTTGAGCGATAAGACCGCCAAATTGTCACATATCTTGTATTATTATTGTTTACCTTGTTTGTTTTATTTTTAAGTGTGCAATAAAAGTATTGTCTATCTATCTGTCTATCTATCTATCACCAGGCTATAGATACCACTGGCTGGACATAGGCCTCCCCCTATTAAGATTTTAGATTTCATAAAGTTTATTTCCTTAGGCTTACAAAATAAGCACTTAGACAAGGCGAATTTTATTTTACTATAAACTAGCGACCCATCCCGGCTTCGCCCGGGTGGACTGGACACTGACAAATAACGTGGCCTTCTATTGGTAAAATAATTTCCAAAATCGCAACTTTAACTCATCCCCATTCCGTCGCTCGCGCTCGCGCGAGTCGCACGTCCGTTCCCAGAGCCCCCGTAGCTCTGTCCGTCCTGCCCGACTGCTTGCGGTCGTGCACCTGCGCGCTGTTTCCTTTGTTTCGTTTACGAGACAAAGGAACAACCAAATCAGTTCTTCTCAGAACTACCATTTGTTTCTCTGGGTATTTCGCTTATCAGTTCTTGTCAGAACTGTGTTTCTTAGACTTACCACTAACGTTTGCGTTCCGCTCTTTTCAGAGCGGCGCACCTCCCGAGGTTCTTGCTTTTTTCAAAGCGGCTCCTCTATCTTGTTTCTGGTGACTTTCTAATCGTTTTGAAATCCACCTTAGTGGTCAACCAAGGGATACGTAACCGTGACAACGAACTTGGTTGGGCGTGGACCCGGAGCGCCTACTTTACTTCTTCAAAGTAAAGTAGAATCCGGCTGGGCCTGGAACCACCGGCCTTGGGGGAGCACCCTCGCCGACCCCAGGTAGCGCTAGGTAGTCACACACCCCTTTCGCCCCGTAAGAGTGGCATAAGGGACACACATTTAGGCAGGACACGCAGGCACACACCCCCCCCCTGTCTAACCCGACAGGGAGGGTACACACACACACACCCCGGGTGTCCCCCCCGGGCTTAGGGATCTCGCCCCCCACCTCCACCCCCTCAGTTGCAAAATGTCTGCTATAGACATAGCAAAGCTCGACGCTGAGGATTTGCGTGAATTGCTCATCGCAATTTGCAAGCAATACCCGCAAATCCTTGCCGACTTTGTCCGCGATACCGCGTCACCGGAGCCCTCCGCGACTCCCGACGCCCCTGCCCCGTCACCGGCCACTCTGGACTCTCCGGAGTCTCCGGAGTCGCCCGCCCTCCCCGATGTCTCCGTCCCTTCACGTCCTTCCTCTCCCGAGATGGACCTGTCCCCCTCTCCCGAGGAGGACCGGCCCTCCTCTATTGAGGAGGACATGGAGGTGAACGAGATCCCATCGGACGCCGACCCCACGGAATCCTCTGACGAGGACTCCGCTTCCCCTCCCGCTCCTTCGTCTTCCTCCGATGACGGGTTCATCACCCCAGGAGTTAAACGGAAGAAAAATAAAATTAGACCCAACACCCCGGCGGCTAAAAAGCCAGCCATCTCCGCCATCATTGGTCGTTCGACCTCCCCCCGCCCCGCGGCCCGCCCGGCCTGCGCTACCCCCTCTACCTCCGCGACTTCCGCGAATCCTCAGGCCCAGTCCGATCAGCCTTCTGCTCAGAAGGAGAGACCGCCCCCTCCGATCTTTCTCCGCGAAAAAGGCAAATGGCCTAACATCGAAAAACTTCTCGCCTTAAAAGGCATTCACTTCACAAAGGCCCAATGTGTGAAGGAGTCCATCAAGCTCCAACTCCAGACGTCGGACGATCACCGACATCTCACCTCTCTCCTTCGCTCCGAGAACATAGGTTTTCATACCTATGCCCTCGAGAGCGAAAAATCTCTCCGGGTAGTTATCCGCGGTATACCCGCGGAGTTCAACTCGGAGATGTTAAAATCCGACCTCCAATCCCAGGGCTTTCCCATCAGGGAAGTCCACCGGATGTACAGCGGCCGGGATAAGCGTCCTTTCGACATTATCCTGGTCATTCTCGACCTTTCTCCGGAAGGAAAGGCTATCTTTGGCCTGAAATCCCTATGTCGCCTCTCCGGCCTATCCGTAGAGGCCCCCTACAAATTTGGTCCCCCTGGGCAGTGCCACAGATGCCAGCTTCATGGCCACACTGCGCGCAATTGCAACGCACGTCCGCGCTGCGTCAAGTGCCTGGGTGACCACGGCACCGCTGACTGCAAGCGCACCCGCGATGACCCGACCCCACCTAGTTGCGTGCTCTGCAACGCTGAGGGACACACCGCGAATTATCGCGGGTGCCCAAAGGCGCCCAAAGCAAACAACAAGGTCCGCTCAAGGGCCCCGGAGCGCTTCGCCCCGGTCCCTCAATATACCAAGACAACCTCCAAGGTGTCTATGGCCCCCCCTCCCCGCCCCCCTGCTACCTCAGCATGGGCAAAGCCCCTCAGTTACACGAGCCTAGCCCCTCAGGCGAAAGCTTGGCCTGCGCCCCTCCCCCGCTCACAGGAACCAACTCGCGGCCCCGCCCCTCCCCTACCTCGCCCCACCCAACCAGCACTCACCTCTGCGAAGGCTGTTTCGTCTGGGCCCACCCCAACCACAGATTTCGGTAAAGTGTCTGCGCTCCTGCAGAAACTAAACAAAGCCGAAACCGCCATCGAAAAACTGATGATCATCTCCGATCATCAGGACGTCATGGCATTCCTTGACTCCCTCTCTTTTAAGTCTCAATAATGGTTGTACAACCTGCGAGACTAAAGCCCCGCTCCATCTCGTTAGCGTTCTTTAACGCTAACGGCCTCAAATCCCAGAGAGAACTCGTCCACCACTTCTTGGTAAATCACCAAATAGATATCATGCTAGTGCAGGAGACATTCCTGAAGCAAGGCATCAAAGATCCCAGGATAGCCAACTATCACATGGTCAGAAATGACAGAACGTACGGCCCTAAAGGCGGTACTGCCATTTACTTCAAGAGGTCCCTGCACTGCATACCTCTCGACCCCCCGCCCCTACAAGACTTAGAAGTCTCAGTCTGCAGGCTTGCGATGACCGGTCATCAATCGGTCATCATCGCATCCTGCTATCTCAGTCCAAATAAAAAGCTTCTTCAAAGCGATTTAGAGTCAGTCCTTAGTCTAGGAAGCTCAGTCATTCTGGCTGGTGACTTCAACTCCAAAGACCCGATGTGGAACTGCCGTTGTCGCAATCGAAACGGTCGCCTCCTTACCCAATGTCTTGAATCCCTTGATCTAGACTTGATCGTCCCCATGTGTCCCACGCGATACTCTCCCATCCCCGGCCAAAGCGCTGAGTACCTGGACCTGGCACTGCTACGGAATGTATCTCTACGGATGCAATCCATATCAGTGATGCAGGAACTAGACTCAGACCACCGTCCCGTCATAATGAGGCTCGGCCCTCCTCCCATTGACAGTCCTCTCACCAAGACAGTGGTACAATGGTATAAGCTTGAGAGCGCTCTCAAGAATATCCACTCACCCGCCTTGGAAAAAATCCCCGATGATATTAGCTCCCTAGACGACATCGCAATTGCGGTCGACTCTCTGACTAGTCACGTCCAATCCGCCATCAGCGACTCATCGAAACAGGTGCCAGCGACGAAAGATCGCCGCTGAGACCTGCCAGATGATATCAGACGGCTGATCACCGAGAAGAACGCAGCGACTCGTCGCTTCAGTCTCTATCCCTCCTACCTAAATCGCTTTAGAATGAACTCGCTTCGCCGTAAGGTTAAGCGAGCCATTCAAGAGCACCGAAACTCCTCCTGGGACACACTGCTTTCATCGATCAAACCAGGCCACCTGGCTTACTGGAGCCTGGCTCGATCAATGAAAGCAGATGGAGTCACCATCATGCCCCCTCTCTTACGTCCGAATCATCAAACGCCGGCGTTTGAAGATAAGGACAAAGCTGATGCTCTGGCTGAAAGTCTGGAAGCCCAGTGCTCCCCCAGTCTTGAGCCAGTCGACCCTGTTCACCTCGATACGGTGAATAGTGAAGTCGAACGTTTAGTTACCCTACCCCCCACCGCCACCCTTGATCACTTCAGGGCGGCGGAGGTCGCGGCGATCATTAAAGATCTCAGACCGAAAAAGTCCCCCGGCTCGGACGGCATCAGCAACAGAGTCCTCAAACGGTTCCCTGTCGCCCTCATCTACCTCCTTGTAAGCATCTTCAATGCAGCCATGTCCACCTGCTCTTTCCCTGATGTCTGGAAGGAAGCCAATGTTATTGGAATCCACACACCGGGCAAACAGGCGAATGAGCCCTCCTCCTACCGTCCTATTAGCCTCCTCAGTGCCCTGGGGAAGATCTACGAGCGACTCCTTCTGAGTCGCCTCTGGTCCCATGTCAACGAACATAATCTCCTACCCGATGTGCAGTTCGGCTTTCGAGCTCACCACTCCTGCCCCCAACAGGTGCTCCGCATCACGGAGCACATCCTGACCATGTGGCATCACACCTGGCCTGCCAGTACGGGAGCTGTCTTCCTCGACGTGGCGAAAGCCTTCGACAAAGTCTGGCACAACGGCTTGATTTACAAGCTTTCCACCCCTGGTGTGCCAGACAGGCTCGTACTCATCTTACGAGACTACTTGTCGAACCGTAGCTTTCGCTACCGCGTGGAGGGCACCCTCTCCGACCCCCGACCCGTCCGAGCAGGAGTCCCCCAGGGCTCCGTCCTCGCCCCGCTCCTTTTCACGCTCTATACCAGCGATATCCCCCGACACCCGCAAGTCGAACTTGCCCTCTTCGCGGATGATACAGCTCTGTATGCATCCAACTCGAACGCACGTCGAGTTGGCATAAGACTGCAAGCCGCACTAGACACACTAGGTGCCTGGTTCCAGAAATGGCGCATAGAGGTGAATCCGACGAAAAGTGCAGCAGTGTACTTTACGCGGACCTTCTCTAAGCCCAAAACACTTACCCTATTCGGCAAACCCATTCCCTGGGTAAAGTCAGCCAAATACTTAGGGGTGGTACTAGACCGCCGCCTTAGTTTCAAACCCCACATTCGTACCGTAATCAATCGTGCCAAGTTCATACTTAGCCGGTTGAACGCCCTCCTCAGAAAGAAAAGTAAAATGTCCCTTAGAAATAAGGTGACACTTTACAAATCGATCATACGCCCTGTCATGACATACGCCTCTGTGGTATTTGGCCATTCGGCTGATGTCCGCCATCTCCAGATTGTCCAAAACAAGTTTCTGCGTAAAGCCACGGGCTCGCCCTGGTACATGCGCAACAAAGATCTCCATCGCGATCTCAACCTCGAGTCCATCGTCCACTTCATAAAGACTGCTTCCCAGCGTCATTATGAAACGGCCTCAGAACACTCCAATCCTCTTATATCCTCCATACCTGATTATTGTATAGACGACCCTCCCACGAGTTCTCTCCTCCGTAGACCGAGACACGTTCTTGGTGACCCCGTTGACCCACTCACTGACGCTAACCCGGAAGTGACGGCAACAACTCAGCTTCCGCACACTACACACCCGACCAATAACCGACCCCGCCGGACGCGGGGTCGAAGAATTCCCCGTTTCCGCCCTCAGGTGCACTCGTGCACCTAGGCGTTACCTCCCTACCCTCTTGTAGCATCTGGCAACAGCCCAAGCCGAGGTTCGCACCTAAGTGGTGGCCCTTGTGCGTGTTGCCTCAACCTAATTTTTATCGGCGAGGCGCCCTCTGCGCCCGCCAAAAGTCCGGTAACGCTGTCATGGCCATCTGAGGTCAACAGCATAATAGTCCATTCGAAAAAAAAAAAAAAAGCAACTTTAACTCTTTCTAATTTTAGTATTACTTCGACCTTAATTTTTGTCGACTTGTGGAAGAAGAGGGAAGAAGTGACAAAGAAACCACTAATACCTCATTCATTTACTTAAGTGTATAATACAATGTTTGTTGTGCCTATCTAAATCTAAATATAATGCGATTTTATATACATTAAAGGACTATAGCGTTCTGTCTTCGGCTTGCCGCATCTAGTTTGTCGCAGTCGCAGGCCGTCATTCCACCTGGCCGGAATGAATAATGCTAACCTTTATAACAGATCATCAGGCCTAACCCTAAAGAAAGCAGAAATTAAGGGTGAAAAGGTATCATAATTACTGAACCTACATATAAGGCCTCCTCATCGATTTCGATGACGGCGATCCTAAGTAATCACGGATTTTTTCTATCATGAGCTCTAATATGGCTCGCTAGACCGAACTTGGTTTTGAATATCCTACGGCACGCATGGCAGTAGAGTTGGCCCGATGAGTTATATGTATACGTGTAGGAGGGCTTAGGTCTCTGTTAACGTATCTGGCGTCTTGCGTCCATTGCCGCGATGCGACTGAATAGGTACCTACGAACTATATAAAACTTTTGAAACTATCATGGTTATTAATACTAAAGTCATTTAAAACGGGATATTTACCATATTTGAAATATTGGATAACTCAAAAATCAAATCATGGTAAATATCCCGTTTTAAATGACTTTAGAACTATATAAAGTCCGAATTGATGCTATAAAAGGAATCCGTATCAACACTGCCTAGTTACATTTTCGTGTTATGTATTGTAGCTATAATGCCGCCCTTTATACCTACTCCATTCGTTCTATTGTTTATTCCTGTATTGTTTTCTGTTTTGTGTGGTATAATAAAGTGTTTTCTATCTATATATTGTTTCAAATAAATGTATGTTAATTTTTTTTCTACTGGAACTCCCAAAGAACCCATATAACGAAAATTTAAACAAATTTACAAACTAAAACTAATATTATACCTAATACGATCGACGAATTCACCAGAGGACCTATCGATGGACACCACTGGTCATTTAATAATATATTAATATATACAATTGTACAGAATAATAATATATTATATAAAAAAACGTGTACAAGGAAATAGAGGCATCAGTAGGTAATCTGAGTCGAAATCGAACGCGGAAAAAGCTACGTTACGCTTTATTTGACAAAGAATTTTACGCCCAAAGCATTTTACCCCCAATTCTGTTTTCGTGAAAAGCTGCGAAGCGCAATCACGTATTTTCCCGGGTTTCGTAAAGCCCGCAATTTCAAAGAGTTATAAAATAAGTTCGGACGCAGAACGACTATCTCTAAGAAATCTCTATGAAAAGATTTCAAAAAGAGTTTTGTAATTGATTTCTACTTCTGGTAATGCTTCCGCTTTAATATTTTCTTGTAGCATAAAGTTGGATGAACAAAATTCAATCAATGTATAAAAATAGGTAAAATCCTAATTTTTAGGTTCTGCTCCATCCATTGGGTCTTAGAAACTTAGAAGAAACCTAAGAATTATAGTAGACACAAACGAAGGTGTAGCCAAAAACAGAATTTATGCTTTTTCCTAAAATTTGTGAACTTTTGAGAGCGTTTAACGCTCTGAAGCACATTCACTAGATTTTTTTTTGTTTTAAAATCGACAATATTGTTGAATTTCAATATCCCTCAGCTGTGCTATGATAACAGCGGGTTTTTCCTCTACATAAAGTAGTTTTCATATTATTTCTACACCGTGAAATAATCAGGCAAGTACCGTGGCCAAACGCCTACCGAACGAACGAATGCATTCAACCTAACTCAGGCAGTTCTCGTTTGATAGCCCAGCGTGTCAGCTGGCTTGCGCGCGCTCTTTCAGTAAACGGTACGAAAACTTATTACAAAAGGAATTCGATATTCGAATACCAATTTGATTTTGACAAGCGACGAAAGTGATTGATTTGTTGTGAAAAAAGTTTTTACAAAAAGGTCGTGAATGTTTCGCGGAACCTTTTTGATTGATATAGAAAATAATAAAGTTTTTGGGTTTTATCTGAATTAATTTTCTTGAGTGGATAAAGACGGAAGGAAAGACTAGTGATTAATTTGGAAGCCATTTTTTTATGAAAAAGTTGGAAACCGAGTAACGCGTATTATTATTTTTGGTCTGTTCATATTTAAATTCGAATAATTAAAAAACTATATCAGTGACAATTTAAAGTGATTATAATTATTAACTATTTGTGGTTTTTAAATCCAGCGTAATTGTGTTTTTATTCAGTTTACGTACAATTTGTGGTTCCTTGAATATTGAATGCCTGCCAAATGTGAAAACGTGAGTACTTAATTAATATTTTGAATTGTTCTAAGAGCTTTAACGTCGAGTATTTCGGTTGTGAAAATTTAAATTACTGAAAAAGTAAATTTCAACAAAGATCAAATTTTCTACAGATTTAAACTTTCAGAGTTTGCTGTAACCGTTTTCTTTTTCAATGTGGAAAATAAAATAAAAAATACCCAATACGTTCTTTATTTCTCCTTTATGAAACAAAATGGGGTAGGTGTTTCTTATCTACGAGTATTGTCTGGTAGAGATCGCTCCTGAGCGATAAGACCGCCAATTGTAATTTATTTTTAAGTTTTTTTATGTACATAGTTTTATATATAAAGTGCAATAAATAATTTTCTATCTATCTATCTATTTCAGTAGGGTCTTGTAACTTTCGTTAACAATATTATATATAAAGCAAGTACCTATGAACCAAAAATTCATGATTTTGTTACTGTGATTGAACATTATTCATTACTTTCCTTATTGTTTCATTTTATAAGAAACTAGCGGCCCGTCCCGGCTTCGCCCGGGTGGTCATTTCAGGGCATTTTTAAATTTTTCTCTTTTTTCTCTCCGTAAAAACCATCCTCGTACTTCAAGGTATATTCATAAAAAAAGAATTAGCGAAATCCGTTCAGCTGCTCTCGAGATTTGCGCTTAGCAACACATTCAGCGATTCATTTTTATATTATAGATTTTAATACTGTCCCAAATATGTTTCGTCTTCGATGGAATGTTTCATTTTCTCTCAAAAAGTGTTTTAGAAAGGAAACAGGAACTAAAGCATTCCCTTACCTACACCTAGGCACTTTATTTAGGTTAACAACATATAAATAATAAATAAATAAAATTATTTTATTTCGGACTACTATAGATCCATAATTTGTTAGTAAAGACCAGTGGCGTAGCTACCGTAGGGCTGGGCGGTGCAGTGCACCAGGGCCCTAGAGTTCAAGGGGCCCTCTATCTCTAATCTAAGCTTTGAAAAGATAGCCAGCTTCCGAAGCTAGGCTTCAATCCTGCGCACAAGTGTTTTTTTATGATTTGAACATCAACAATCACAGAATTCTCAATTTTTTTGTTATTGTTATTTGGTAGTTTGGTTGAGTACGTCCGTAGCACATTGCATCAGCGATAAGCTCACGTGCTTGACGCCCTTGACGGTCGTGAGATCAATTCGACTATTCCAACCGTCAACTTTTTAGCTCTTTCATTCGCTCTTTCTTTGCTTCTATTCTAATGTATGATGTTCATTGCTACGTGGAAACTGTAAAGAGGGGCGGTGAGGGCCCTATTCCTTCTCTATGCATAGGGGGGCCCTTGTCCACCTAGCTACGCCACTGATAAAGAGAAGAACTAATAAAAACGGCATAGGTTTCCGTTAATAAAAATAAAGCTTTCTAAATCTACTGTAAATATTTAGTCTCACCCTTTCACTTACAAAAACATCAAAAATAAGGGTCAGTTGTTTGTGGTAGAAAAAGTCTATTATTTTATGCTGATGATATATCATCTGAGAAAATAATTTCGTGAATGATATTAAGGCCCGCAAGTGCGGTCATGCTTACTGAACGTATCATTGGATTTGTGCGCGTATATTTTTGTTAAAACGCAATACGTTTATGCCCCTTTTCAAATCAAATCAAAGTATCTTTATTTGGAACATAATTAAAAGGGGAAATAAATAACTTGCGTGTAAACGATAATACACGCAAGTTATAGGTATAACTGTGTCGCGTGCATTAACGCCCTCCTTCGAATTCAGGGTTACAGAGTTCCTTAATTGTAAGTTCTTTAGTAGATGCAGAACCTTAAACTAGGTATTAAACACCAAATAGCAAGAGATATTGAAAAAGACAGCGAGATAATAATAACAACGGTAGAGCTTAAAACTAAAACATGCAGGTGCTTTTGGGCAAGTACATCATTGTGATACTATAGATAGATAATAGGAAAAAATATAAAAATATATATATATTTTCCTAGAATGTATTCAGAGATGGGCCAATGGGCAGATTCCATTATTTCGTCACCCTCCTTTTTCTTGTGTCAGGTGGCGACTTCGCTATAAGACTATGTCATCAGCGAAACGCAGGTGTAAGATGTAATCGCCGTTTATGTTATTGCCCTTTCCTTTCCAGTCCAGCGTCTTAAACTTTATCTACCAACGCACTTGTGAACAGTTTCGGGATATGACATCCCCCTGTCTGTATTATTGCAAGTAGATTTGTCCCATATATTTTTGTTAAAACGCAATTTTTTTTATGCTTCTTTTATATTTTCCTAGAATTTATTCAGAGATGGGCCAATGGGCAGATTCCATTCTTTCGTCACCCTCCTTTTTCTTGTGTCAGGTGGCGGCTTCGCCATAATACTATGTTATCAGCGAAACGCAGGTGTGAGATGTAATCGCGGTTTATGTTATTGCCCTTTCCTTTCCAGTGCAGCGTCTTAAACTTTATCTACCAACGCGCTTGTGAACAGTTTCGGGATATGACATCCCCCTGTCTGTATTATTGCAAGTAGATTTGTGCCCATATATTTTTGTTAAAACGCAATTTTTTTTATGCTTCTTTTATATTTTCCTAGAATTTATTCAGAGATGGGCCAATGGGCAGATTCCATTCTTTCGTCACCCTCCTTTTTCTTGTGTCAGGTGGCGACTTCGCCATAAGACTATGTCATCAGCGAAACGCAGGTGTGAGATGTAATCGCCGTTTATGTTATTGCTTTTTCCTTTCCAGTCCAGCGTCTTAAACTTTATCTACCAACGCGCTTGTGAACAGTTTCGGGATATGACATCCCCCTGTCTGTATTATTGCAAGTAGATTTGTGCCCATATATTTTTGTTAAAACAAAATATTTTGATGCCCTTTTTATATTTCATCATCATAATCATCAGCCTATATCAGTCCACTGCTGGATATAGGCCTCCCCCAATGAGCGCCATAGCGTCCTGTCTTCACCTTGCCGCATCCAGCATCTACCTGCAGTCTTTCGCAGGTCGTCATCCCACCTGGTTGGAGGGCATCCTACATTACGTTTACCGAGTCGCGATCTCCACTCAAGAACACGTTTGCACCAGCGGCCGTCGGTTCTTCGCGAGATATGGCCGGTATATATATATTCATAATATAAATGATATATACATATATATATTTTTATATTTTCCTGGAATTTATTTTGAGATCGGCCAATGAGCATGTTCCAGACTTTCGTCGGCCTCATTTTTCTTCAGTCCAATAAACCAATGAGAAAACGTTCGGAAATAAACTATTTCGAAGGTCCTTATTCGACACCGAATTTCTAATAACAATATCGTTGTTATTTTCAGGTGTCACTGTCCCATCGCTAGGCAAAATATTTTCTCTGTCCACTCCTCGTGATTTTACGTTGAACTTCTTTTTTAGTTAGGTTATTTAATCGCAAATATCAAGATCGCCTTTTTAAGAACTGTCAGCGACTTAAAACGTAGTCAATAAATATTTTATATATATTCAATAAAGTGACTGCTTCCGTTTTATTTTAATACCTACTGAAGAAAAAAACACAAGTTTTAAACTGTCTACATAGCTGTATTTTATTAAACAAACGACAATATAGTCGTTACGCTATCAGGCCTAATGGCGATCTAGTTCAAACGCTATCTAGGCCTAACGCGATATGGTCATATCGAGATTTAGTCAGAAAGCGATTATGTACTAACTGCTATATAATCAAATCAACATGTAGTCCTAAAGTTTCTAACCCATATTTATTAGGTACAGATTTACAATTCTGATAGTTTACTCTTCTGAATGATTCAGAAGATTCAATGCGTGCATACTAAAAGGTTTTCTGAATATTTCTAGCAAGTCATTTAACCAATTATAGAGTAACGAGGTAACATGTTCATAGAATGTTCATCTTTCATTTTTAAAGTAAAAGTAAAGTAAAACTATATTTATTGTAATTACATATGGAAAAGATTGTAGATACATACAAAATGCGTAACATATAATTTGCCCATTATAGGCATATTTTTTTTGTTTAGTTACCTACATGCATTTATAATAATAAAATATACTTGGACACAAATTATGTTATTAAATGGCGTAATAATAATATAAACAATATTATTATTGTTTTTTTGTATTGATGGTGCAATAAAGATATATGTATTGTATTGTAAACATATCGTTTATTTACCACCACATCCCAAAGCTTTCCTGGAAGAGATCGCCTTTAGCGATAAAGCCGCCTTTGTACTTCGTCTAAGTACTTTATATATTTCAGTTGTTTCTGTCTTTTTGTGGTACTATGTAGGGAACTATACCTTAAGTATTATTATTTATCTTTCTATCTATACTATATCTACATAAATAAATTAATAACTTTGTTTTTTTTTGCACTTACATAATTTTTTTTTAATGCGTTGAAAAATATAAAAATCGGGATGCGTCCACTACTTTCAGATTTTGCATGAGTAATATAATTATGTAGGTATTTTCAAATCACTCGAGTTTGCGGATGACGTCATCAGCATAAAGCGTATAAGCGGTCTCTAGCATCGGTATCGTCAGATATACCGATCCAGTGGACTTTTTACCATAACAATCAATACAAAGCAACAAATCCTTACGCTCCGTACGCCACGATTCCGATGCAGTGGACGAACAACTTAATTTACTCCGATTTTTTTAAAGTAGGTATGTAAGCGAACAGTTAACTCTAAAAGTATTTATCGAAATGCTTTTGGAGCTGACTGTCCGCTTATCTCCTAAACGTGAGTCGGTTTTATGAACGAAACGCGCGTCACTTTAATTAGTAAATTTAAGAGCAATAAATGGATTTCATTAATTTCTACAGGCAATTAGAAAATTATTACTCATAAGAAAATTAGAAAATTCTATGAACTCTGTGGCGCAGTGGGTGAAGGTCCGCCTGCGACGCAGAAGGTAGCGGGTTTGATTCCTGCCTCGGGACAACGGTGTACGATCTATGTACAGATATTTGTTCCAATGCTTTAAATTATAAGAAACCCTTAATTTTACACTGTTTTTAAATATTATATCTTACGTACCATTTGTTTAATTTTCCCCTACGATGCCATCGCGTTACAGAGATCGATTATGGTGACGGGACGACTAGATGTACTCGGAGTTACAACCGAGAATTGACGGCTATATCCGCGACTACCCTCAATTCGTCTTTAGAAACAGGAATATCCAAGTTCACAGTACGACACACTACACTGACCGGGTCCGCGTGCAGTACAGCCGAATCACGAGCTTATTAGTCACTTATTTATTAAACACAGGTTTCCACGAGAAAGAAAGAAATAAAGAAAATATATTTATTGATTCAAGTAGGTACAACTTGTTACTAATATAAATAAGAACATAAAAATTAACCACGTATCTATATAAAAGCAACAAGCGACTCTACAAAGCGAACCAATAGGTCCTGTCTCAGCATAGTGTTGCTCTACTTCTCCACAAGAAGTAGAGCAACGCTGGTTTTCTGACAGAACCATTGGCGCGTGTCAACACGGGTGGCAGACCACAGATACAACAGAAAAATATGTATAGGTACATATAATATTGGTATCTTACAGCCTACGATTAACTCTAACTTAACACTCAACACATTATCAGAATACAAAACAAAAGAACAAAAATTTGTTCATCCAAGCAGCTATCTGTAGGTACAATCCAGATCTAGCAAGAAGAAAATGACAACTGACATCTCGCAGAAAGTGAAACATTGACTGACAGACAGAGATCCGAGACCCCCGGATGCAAAAACTCCGTGGCGACCTCTGCCCCGGGAACTCCTAGAGACGCCCGAAGCCATCACCCAGGATGATCAGAACAGCCAACAGGCTAATGAACAGCTCTTGAGAAGCCTGCTAGGCTCTCATAGCGACAGCACATGACTTGAGGAAAGCTTTCCTCGACGTAGAAATCGGAAGAAAGAACTTTAGTTCGATTCCTGCCCGCATTCAACAACGTAGACAACGTTGAGTCGAATGTTGATGACCACCTGACTGACTGACAGACAGAGAAAAACCATGAGGAACACACAACAATACACTGAAGAGGAATACACTGTTTATTAGCTGTATACAGCGTGCGTCATCTAGCTAGACAATATTAAAATCCTAGCCTGTTTTAATTAGTGGGGGCTTGATTGCCCCTTCTTGCAATTACCCCGATGTCGGAATTACCACCTCAAACTTTTCCTTTGATGCTGAAACACCTATGCATAATGCAGATTGTAAGGGAAACTATGCTGTATTGTGTTGATGAATAGGTTGACTTTCTATTCAAGCTTCTTTGTTTAGGTAGCCTTGACTCGATAATTTTTGTTATTGGTATTTTCCTGTTGATATTTCCTTGTCTGAGGTATGTTTAGGGTACTTACAAGCTACACTCGGATCCACAAATGTGCATCTCAATAAATAAAATAAGCTTTTACTTCTATTGCTCAAAAAGCGTGTCGCGTAGATTAGCGGCCGTAAAAATCTACGCCCTTGGGATAAAAAGTATTTTTTCTTTTAATTTTTGTATGAAATGAAGAATTCAGACAAAAATTAACTTCTTGTACTGGCTGATGAGTAAGTCAGTACAAGACTTTTACATAAAGACTCGACTCAATTAATTTTTGAAAATGGAATTGAATGCGCCTTCTTGGTGAATGGTTTTATGAAGGTGAATTTTTACTCCGTAGTAAAATGCGTAACTTTACTTTGAGCGTAATGGATACACAAAAACGTAGGTACATAAGAAGTCTTTCATACAATTACATACACATTTTCCTATGATGTATAATATTAGTGCATGTATTTGGGAATGTTCGTTCATGGGCATATTAAGGTGAAATACGTCCCAAAACCCACGTTTTGACTTAACGGAAAATCAATTTTAGGGAACAAAACACTTATTTTTCGAATATATTTTGATGAAACTCAAAAATTTAGGATATTAGTTAGTATGTTATGGGAGTCAAAACAAGATTGACAAAAACTTGACACGGTAGAAAATAATGGTAAAGTTTCCTCTATATCTTCATTTTTACAGAGATATCTCTACGGAAAAACCAGTTTTATTTGCTAGTTATTTAATAATATTGTAATGAAATTTCTTCTACGTGTTCCTTAATAAATACTTTAGATCATTATGGTTTTAGTTTTTTGCGAAACAGTATTATTTTAGAGCAATAAAAAATTTAAAATAAAAACCAGAGAAATTGCGCGCGGGCCGATCATTCCGCTGCTCTTGTCTCCCTTTCTCGCTTTCCCCGCGCGGCGACGTTCCTTCGTTCGTCCTGGCCTCGAAAAAGCGAACTCACTTCGCCTTAAGTGGATCGGTAGGTATATTCTTTATGCGTGTGCGTGTGTTAATGTTAGTTCTCCCGAGGCACCACTCTCGCCAATGGGGAGACCGTGTGAGTTAGTTCAGTTAAACGCTCCATAAAGCTTTTTATTGGAATACCACAGCTTTAACGTAAAGTGGATTGTCCAGCATTATTTATTTATTATATAACTTTTTAGTCAAAGAAACCGAAGCCCATATTCAAACTCTTCGGTTGTTTATGAGAATGAATGAATTGAATGCTACATTGAATGACTGTTTTTATTTATAAGACTTATACAGAACTGTGTATGATGTAACCAGGTCTTCCAGTCCAACCAACTAAACCGACCAACTGGTTGTGCAGAATGGAAGTCGATGAAGGGTTTTTTTTCCAATCGAACCAACTGGTTGATCATATATTTTATTTTGGGTAAACTTGTTCCAGTCGGACCAACCAAATGACAAATTGAAGCGGATCACTTATTTTTCTTTCTCAACTATTCCTATCGAACCAACTTTTTAGTCTGTTCGATAACGTAGTATGATGTGTTCTAAGCGATAGCCCATGGTACTAGTCTGATGATTACATCAGACTAGTACCGGGCTATCACTGGGCATGGGCTATGGCTATCGCGAGTAGAGTTACAAAAATTCTTTATAGTAGGTACACATTAGTTCTTTTTGGTGTACTATAATGAATTTTTGTATAGTAATCGACCGTTGAAGTCGACTGTACCACACCACTTTGCGTAAGCCGTCCCATATTTCATGTAGGTACTGCTTAAATCTGCACGAAAATGCCAAAGGAGCGAAATAGGTAAAGCGTTAAGCCTACTGGTACAAAATCTTATCCTACGTGGAATGTGTCCTTAGAAATGTATTAGATAGGCTTTTAAAGCTCAGTTATTTTGTAGCAAAATCACAGAATAGCTATATATAAGTACTACGGTCAGGTTTAGGTAAGCTGTCGTGAAGTTTGAATGAATGTTAGAATTTTGAAATGGAAGGGATTTTAATAGACTTGCTTATGATTGAATAATTATTGGTTTTTTCCATATTAGTAGACAATAACAAAATGGCGAACAAACTCGACTTTGTTTCTATACTAATTTTATAAAGAGGAAAGGTTTGATTTTTTGTTTGTAATGAATAGGCTCCGAAACTAATAGCCCGATTTGAAAAAAAATTCACCGTTGGGAAGCTACACTATCCCCGGTGAACATAGGCTATATTATATTTTCAAAAAGTTAGGGATCCGTCCTAAAACCGTGCGAAGCCGGGAAGGTCCGCTAGTATTATAGATTAGGTATACATTATCTAAGTAGACTATAGTACAGTCTACTAAGATATTGTATAATCTATAATAAAACAAAGTCTGGTTTGTTCGCCATTTTGTTACTGTTTGTCTTAGTTCCGTTAAAATCGATTGGTTGCGAGTTCGATTCCCGCCTCGGGACATATGTTTGTATGATCTGCAGAAATTTGTTCCAGGTGTTTTGGTAGTTTTCTATGTATGTATAATAGTAAATATCTATGTATGTTATGTATTGTATTGAGTATATCTGTCATCTAGTACCTATAACACAAGCTTTGGCTTAGCTTGGGGCTAGATGATGCTGTGTAGATTGTTCAGCATTATTTATTTATTTGGCTGGAGCAAACGTGTTCTTGAGTGGAGACCACGACTCAGTAAACGTAGTGTAGGACGCCCTCCGGCCAGGTGGGATGACGACCTGCGAAAGACTGCAGGTAGATGCTGGATGCGTCAAGTTGAAGACAGGGCGCTGTGACGCTCATTGTGGGAGGCCTTTGTCCAGCAGTGGACTAACATAGGATGGTGATGATTTATTTATTTAATCATAGCGGTCGCAGGGAGCCGATGGATGGACGCTCAGGACGGCCCATGTCCAGCAGTAGACGTGTGGGCTGTGGTGATGATTGCTACCCTGCCTAGTTACTATCGTCTGGGATTAGATTGTTTGTCTGAATATTCTTAGAAATATATTGTTTGTCTAAATACTCTTGGAATTAAATTGTTTGTCTTAATATTTCGCCGAGAGCGGAATAATTGGAGAAGAATTGGCTATTAGAATAAAAACAATTGATTTATTAGAAAAATTCAAATAACATTTCTGAGAAAGTAGGATTTCAATTTGATTGACAGCTGAACAGAAACAATTAATAAAATCGGTTCAACAAACAGTCAAACACAACCAAACGACCAATTACAATGCTATTTACACTTATTGAACGGTACTTACTTCAATTTTCTAAAATGATGGGGGGGGGGGTACTGGTGGATCTATCAGATCTAATTTCTTAATATACATTCATTTTCTGTCTTTCTTCGATTCCGTTCCGATCTGCCTTGTCTTTATTTATTTTATTTTTATTCATTACGACATAATCATCAGCCTATATTAGTCCACTGCTGGACATAGGCCTCCGCCAATGAGCGCCATAGCGCCCTGTCTTCAGCTTGACGCATCCAGCATCTGCCCGCAGTCCTTCGCAGGTCGTCATCCCTGGCCGGAGGGCGTCATACAATACGTTTGCCGAATCGCGGTCTCCACTCAAATAAAACTGCCGGAATCTCTATATTATAAAATAATATTCGGCAGAGATTCCGGAAGTTTTACGTTTACCCCAGCGGTTGTCGGTTCTTCGCGAGATATGGCCGGCCCACTCCCACTAATTCTTAGAGGCTATGTCAATCAGCTTTGGTTACACAAAACCCATAGCTCCCTAAATATGTATATGTTTTTCTGATATATGTACGCACCTACTTTGTCAAGAAATGTTTACGCTATATATTAAACAGAATTTCACGATGGATAAACCTGATTCTCTATAATTTCCTGTTAATTACGTCTTCAAGGGTATTTAACTATTAATAAAGACGTCAAAATAATGCTGAAGACAGTTTATTTGATTATTTAGAAGGGGTGGGAGTTTCCAGTAGTGAGTCCGAAGATGCCGTTTCTGGAACAAAAACAGATATAATTAAAACCTCAAATTTGCAAGATTTTTATCGGTCTAGTTAATTTAAACCATAATAATGATTATCTCAATGATGTTAATGCTTGGCCAGATGTCGTTCAGTTTCGCACCGACAATAGTATGTAAGTAATTTGTTGTTGTGCATAGCTTTACTTAAATATTGATATATATCGAATCATATTAAATTTAGACTTAAATAGGCAAAAAACCATGTATTAGACATATAAGAGGTGAACATACTAGTGGTTCTTTTTCACTTCTTCCACTAGTGGACAAAAAATTTAAGTGAACAGTAAAATAATTTTATTTGGTAATAATTTAATGTATAGTCTAAGTGCTTATTTTGTAAGCCTAAAGAAATAAATGATTTATTACTTTGACTTTTGACTTTGACTTTTGACTTTTGACTTTTGACTTTTGACTTTTGACTTTTGACTTTTGACTTTCGACTTTTGAGTTTCGACTTTTGACTTTTGACTTTTGACTTTTGACTTTGAATACTTAAAGATTGGTAAACGTAAAATTGGTGATTAAAAGAACTTAACAAATGAAGTTCAATCGCTATTATATGAACAGATTCCATTAGTAGAAGATATAAGAACCCACCCAACACATCCAGCTCAAGTTTTCGGCTGTTACCTACCCTCTAAAATAAATGACGCTCTGCTAGCGAAGTAGGGATGGGAAAGCATAACCGTTTTAGTGTTGTGCATCGATTTAAATCGATTCTCTGAAACGTGCGTTCTACCGAATGGATTAAGTAATTAGTACCTTTGTAAAATTGTCTTCTACTAATGGAACTTTGAAATGTAATACCATAATCTTGAATATATGTGACGCAGCGGCCAAAGGTTCACCTGGGACGCAGGTTCGATTCCCGCCTCGGAACAATTGTTTGTACGATCTGTAGATATTTGTTCCGCGGGAATCGAAACCGCAACCTACTGCATCGCAGGACCTTCGCCCACCGCGCCACAGAGGTCGTCAAAATATTCTTATTCTTAAATCTTCTTCGTTTTTATGTAAATTGTTAGATCAAAGTAATTAATTTTGGATCTAAAGGATAAAAATTATTACCACTGGAACCAAATGGATCTTGATCATTGGGTCTACAGAAAGTAAAAGTTCTTCTTAGAACCAAATCATCAAAATTGGATCTAAAGACAAAAGGTATTCTCACTGGAACAAAATCAATTTGATCATTGGATCTACAGATGATAAAAGTTCTTGTTAGAGCCAAATCATCAGAAATGGATCTAAAGAGAAAAAGTTTTATCAATGGAATCAAATGGATCTTGATCACTGGATCTACAGAGAGTAAACGAAATAAACTTACCCAGTCTTGGTAATGACACCATTGCCCATATTCAGCGCGGCGCCAGTACACTGCACGTTCTGCGCTTGAGTTATGTTCGCGCACAGTCTGCCGATGAGGTGGTTGGTCCTCACGGTGGACGCGAAGAGTTCCCAAGCACGGCTGTGGGAGCAAGTGCTGATCCAGCAGCCGGGTTGGGGGTTGCGGCCGCCGTTGGGGTAGAAGTCAGCGTTGGCGACCCTGGGGGAGGAAAATATATTGAAAATATATAACTAAGCTGCGGCCCGCGAATTCGCCCCCGTGGAAATCTATGTGCCAAATAATCCTATGTTAGACTCCGGGTTCTCGGTTTCGGTTTAAAGACATTTATTCTCAAAAAGATACAATGTCACTTACATGAGAACTAAGCTTACCTAATATAAAATAATTTAATATAAAATGTTAATGTAGGTTAATTATAAATAAAGGTAAGTTGTCTTCGTAGGTATAGGTAGTACCTATCCAATGCATTCAAAAATAATTATCCGATACATATTTTGATAGTTTTGTTTTGAATGCATTGAATGAGTTTACATTAAATAATAAATAAATATTGCTGGACAATTCACACAGCATTATCTAGCCCCATGGTAAGCAGAGCTTGTGTTATGGGTACTAGATAACTGATATACATAATACAATACATTACATAGATAGATATTTTTATTATATAGAAAACGACCAGAACACCCGGAACAAATATCTGCAGATCGTACACACAATTGTTCCGAGGCGGGAATCGAACCCGCAACCTCCTGTGTCGCAAGCGGACCTTCGCCCATCGCGCCACATCGGTCGTCATTTTTTATAATGGAAGGTATTTCATTGTAATACCGTGCACCTTGGTACGTAAACATCTTTTTCCCGTAGTTATTAGTACGCGGCTTGGGTAGGACTGAAAAACTTGCTCTGCGAGTGTTTCGCTTGGTTATTTCGCGCTGTTTGTTTTCTAAGCTACCTCTCCACCAATTTTCAGCTAAATCGGTTCAGCCGTTCTTGAGTTATAAATAGTGTAACTAACACGACTTTCTTTTATATACATATACTAGCTGCGCCCCGCGGTTTCAACCGCGTGGTGATAGATATTTGGGATAATATACATTATATCTTTATGAATTGAAACCTATGTGTTATTCTGAGTGACGACCGATGTGGCGCGGTGGACGAAGGTTGCGGGTTCGATTCCCGCCTCGGAACAATTGTGTGTACGATCTGCAGATATTTGTTCCGGGTGTTCTGGTCGTTTTCTATGTATAATAAAAAATATCTATCTATGTATTGTATTATGTATATCAATTATCTAGTACCCATAACACAAGCTCTGCTTACCATGGGGCTAGATAATGCTTAGTGAATTGTCCAGCATTATTTATTTATTCTGATATGTAAGCTATTATCGTGAAGATTCAACAAAATCCATTCAGTAGTTTTTGAGTGAGAGCAACAAAATCCTCTCAAACTTTCGCTATTGTATTAGTATGAGATTTTAGGTCAAGGATAAAAAAAAATTTGGATAATTCACACAGCATTACATCCCCGATCAAAAGTTCTCGTGATCCGATTAGTGGGACTACGTGGTCTAAGAAAACGTCAGTTTCTATAGTCCGATTAGTTAATCGAACCAACCGGAACAAAAAGTTCATGTGGTCCGATCGGTAGGACTAAGGCAGTAGGACCACGTGGCCAGAGGGGAGCTTTTTTGTTGGGGTTTGGGCGCGTGGCGTTTGTTTACGCTTGAAAAGATTCATGTGAATTCTAAACCGCTCAATTCTTTGCAACGGATTTCTAATAAATTTACTTACAAAAGAATTTATGAAACAATAAAGCTCAGATTGATATTTATGGCCGAGACATTATAAGGTAGCATGATAGGAATTTACTGCTTCATAAGTCATCTAGGATAGATTTATCTAACGTTTACGATAAAGGAAAAACGTGCGAACAGGGTTGGAAAAAAATAGTTTTTTTTATATTTTATAAAACAAACAGTTCAAAATGTTTAAGACAAGTGTTTTTTTTACTTATCAATTTCAAATCAATTGACGACCGATGTGGCGCGGTGGGCGAAGGTCCGCCTGCGACGCAGGAGGTTGCGGGTTCGATTCCCGCCTCGGAACAATTGTGTGTACGATCTGCAGATATTTTTTCCGGGTGTTCTGGTCGTTTTCTATGTATAATAAAAAATATCTATCTATGTAATATATTGTATATCAGTTATCTAGTACCCATAACACAAGCTTTGCTTACCATGGGGCTAGATAATGCTGTGTGGATTGTCCAGCATTATTTATTTATATTTAATTATAGGGAATAATAAAATAATCCATCTCTAAACTATTTCCTAATTCACATTAGTAAAAATTGACAAAACGATAAATATTTACTTTTGTTGCATAACTCAGTACCTCTAATGTAATTATTAAAAATTATTATTATTATTAATCAATACAAAACACTTTACATACACCTTGTATGTAGTGTTGTAGGTAGGTTGAGAACTAGAGAGAGAGCGGGGAATAGGTACCGTACCCACTAATCCAGTGAATTACTTTCTTTCGACGGCCGACATAGGGACTTTCCCTGCGGGACTTTACTGGCGGGGAGTTACCTATGCAGTGTATAAATACCACAGCCTGTCTGTGGTATTTACACATTAATTTGCAGGTAGTTTTAAACCCTGTTTTTTTCTTAATATAAAACATAGTTTTATTTCAAACTGTTTTAAACACGTGTTTTAAAACAACTTGTTTTAATCATGCCAAACCTGCGTGCGAAAACTTCTTCGACAAACAGGCTAACTTCACGGGTGTATATATTGTACTAGCGGACCTTCACGGCTTCGCAAGGTTTGAGTACGGATCCCTAACTTTTTTGAAAATATAATATAGCCTATGTTCACCGGAGATAGTGCAGCTTCCCAACGGTGAATTTTTTTTTCAAATCGGTCCTTTAGTTTCGAAGCCTATTCATTGCAAACAAACAAAAGATCAAACCATTCCTCTTTATAATATTAGTATAGATATGGTATATTCCAAAAAAATATATAAAAGCTTCAAGTACTGTCAAAGCCTTATAATTTTCGGATGTAATTTAAAATTCGTAGAACTATGATCTCCATCATCATCAGCCTATATGAGTCCACTGCTGGACATAGGCCTCCCCCAATGAGCGCCATAGCGCCCTGTCTTTAACTTACCGCATCCGGCATCTACCTGCAGTCTTTCGCAGGTCGTCGTCCCAACTGGTCAGAGGGCGTCCTACACTACGTTTACCGAGTCTCAAGAACACATCTCGAAGATCTCCATAGCGATATAATATTACGTAGTTATAGGTCCCAAAATGAAGGTTATGTTCAAACCTGTTGAAGATGCCAAGAAGACCTCCGTCTGTGTGGATGGCTTCCACGTAGAGACCAGCGTTGGCGCTGAGGGCGTTTCCATTGTTGGTCCAGTTAGGGCCAGCAGGGTCGAGACCTGTACGAGGAAAAAAACAATCAAAATCAATTATTTATCAATTTTAGGAAAACTTACGGCTGAACATAACAAAACTGCACGCAGACTGCAGGCAGATGCTGGATGCGGCAAGTTAAAGACAGGGCGCTGTGGCGCTCATTGGGGGAGGCCTATGTCCAGCAGTGGACTAATATAGGCTGATGATGATGATGATGATTTTTTTATTTTATTTATTTAACAAAATCCACAGTCCTTATTCTAGACAAACTTAAAATACTATGTTTTTCCTACGACTAATGACGGATTTACATTTTATACATGGATATTTTTAAAAAGACAGTCAAATAGCAAGTTTAAATGTTAAAAATCAAAACAAAAGTACTATTATATCAAGGTAGATTATAAACTCAAAGAAAATGAAAATAAGCACTTAATTAACACAAGATACATAAATAATATAAACTAAATAATAAAAATATATTCTTATATAAATAGTTAATGGTAAATAATAATAGAATACAAAATATAATAGGTGTTCCTATTTTCTACACAGTGTCATGACGAATGATGATGACGAAACGTAACCAGAAAAAGAAACTTAAGTAATTACCTATAATAATAAGGACAGCCAATTAAAAGTTTTATACATATAGTCTAAAATGCTCGAAAAAAATATTTTTTTTCATTGGTTTTTTCATTACTTTAAAACGAATGAAAAAAACAATTGAATGAAATAATACTTCTTTTATAATGTTTGTTGTATGCGGACTTTAACGTATTTTAGTGTTTATTTATTGTACTTTCAAAATGAAAAAGAAAATGAATGAGAAGAAAAATGAAAATAAAGTGAAGGTATTTTCATTTTTCTTCTCATTCATTTTCACTTCTTCCACTAGTGGACAAAAAATTGAAGTGAACAGTAAAATAATTTTATTTGGTAATAATTTATATTTAAAATATGACTTGTCTAAGTGCTTATTTTGTAAGCCTAAAGAAATAAATGATTTTTTACTTTACTTTCATTTTCATTCATTTTTCATTTTCAGTTTTTTTATGTGTGAGCTTAAATAAAATGTAATAATTTCATGTAATGTGATATTTTTTGTAGTATAATATGATTTATTTTTAAGTTTCCGCACACGATGTATATTGTTATATGCAGAGATCGGATATTCGGATGCATATTTGCCTAAAGTTGGAATGTTGGCTATTATGGAAAGCACCTTTATCGAACAATCCCGGATCGCCGAAAATTCATATTTAAGTGTATAAATAAATAAATAAACAATGCTGGACAATTCACACAGCATTATCTAGCCCCATGGTAAGCAGAGCTTGTGTTATGGGTACTAGATAACTGATATACATAATACAATACATTACATAGATAGGTATTTTTTTATTATACATAGAAAACGACCAGAACACCCGGAAGAAATATCTGCAGATCGTACACACAATTGTTCCGAGGCGGGAATCGAACCCGCAACCTCCTGGTGGCAGGCGGACCTTCGTCCACCGCGCCACATCGGTCGTCAAAAAAATAAATAATGCTGGACAATTCACACAGCATTATCTAGCCCCATGGTAAGCAGAGCTTGTGTTATGGGTACTAGATAACTGATATACATAATACAATACATTACATAGATAGATATTTTTTATTATACATAGAAAACAACCAGAACACCCGAAACAAATATCTGCAGATCGTACACACAATTGTTCGAAGGCGGGAATCGAACCCGCAACCTCCTGCGTCGCAAGCGGACCTTCGCCCACCGCGCCACATCGGTCGTCAAAGGTATAAGATAAGTGCGCTCTACGATGCAATGTTCTGGCAAACTAATTAATATGTTATAGGTAACTTAAGCCACATAATCTGTTCTTCATATGGCATAACTTTGGTTAAGTTTGGTGGCTTTTAACTTTAACCAACCATTGTTCCAAAGTTTGCTTTTGTTGAGGGCTTCATATAAGGGTAATGAAAAGTTTCTTGCAGGACTTTGACCGCGCTGGTGTCGTCATGGGTACAAGTTTCAATGTTACGCAATGTTTGAAAAAACGTTAAGGTAAGTACGTTATCATCATCATGGATTCGTAAAGAATACATCCGACAGAGAGCCAAAGTTATCGACATAGCTCTAAGAAATAGCAAGCTGAAGTGGTAGTGGGCCGGCCATATGTCGCGAAGAACCGACAGCGACGGCCGCTGGAGCTGTTGGGTCAAACTACGCTACTAAACAAAAATCAAATCATGTTATTTCTTATTTGATAATTTATCTATATCAATACTAATATTATAAAGAGGAAAGGTTTGATTTTTTGTTTATTTGTTTGTAATGAATAGGCTCCGAAACTACCGGACCGATTTGAAAAATTCTTTCACCGTTGGGAAGCTACACTATCCCCGGTGAACATAGGCTATATTATATTATCAAAAAGTTAGGGATTCTTACTAAAACTCCAATAATATAACGTGGTAACAAAGGTGTAATAATTCACCTAATAAAGTGAAATTCGAGTTTAACGCGGGTGAAACCGCGGGGAACAGCTAGTAGTATTATATAACATTTGACTTGTCTTAGTCCTTATTTTGTAATCCTATGGAAATAAATGATTTTGAATGTTGAACTAATGAGAATTAATAGCTTTTTTTGTCTCATTCGTTTTTAAAAAAACCAACCAATTGAAAATATGCATTCATAAGGGAATTTTGCTACGGAACCCCAAAAATAGGACAATTGTAAAAAATCACGCGGTCACGCAAATTCGCACGTCAAATCAAAACCTTTTTTTGGAAATAGACGAGACCCAAACAAATATTTTTAGTTGCTCGCTTCCAACTTGTTCGGGCCTTCACCTGGTTCGAAAGTGATTCTTGCTAAAATGTCACAAATATTGTAGGTATCTAAGTTTGTATAGCTCTAATTATGTAGACATCTTGAGTATATGTACTTGTAGAAGACCCCGGTTAATATCTGTTATTCGCCTCTTACGACGACCACGAGGTGGCGGGGTCGATTCTTACACCGCGAGCGAGACAGCTAGAAATACACAGATCTCCTATCCATATGATTTAGTTTGTAAATTCTATATTCACCTTAACTAGAAACCACTCAAATCAAATATTTTCTCACATTGAATAGAAGATAAGGATATAATAGATTAAAATAAAACTTTATTTAGAAGTGAAAAAGTATTTCTACAAGTAAACAGAGCTTTGTGGGTTGGTTTTATTGTTTCGCGTTTCGGCAGCGCCGCCGTTGGAGCACGCGCGTTCGGAGATGTATGGGGGTAGTAGTTGCGTTTCAAAGTGGCGCGCTTGAGCAGCGCCGTTCAGTAAACGCTTATCAGTAAGGCTCAACCCACACCAAAAGAGCGTCGAAGCGCAGCGAAGCGGAGCGCAGGTTCAGTGTCATATGAATTTTAACTTTATTTTCATTACAATAACACTTATTATCGCATGAGAAACTCGAACGAGTCGCGCGGATGCCCGCGGCGCCGCGGGAATTCCGGCGAATTCGACTCGTTCGCTTCGACGCTCTTTTGGTGTGAGTTGAGCCTTACTAATAAGCGTTTACTGAACGGCGCTGCTCAAGCGCGCCACTTTAAAACGCAACTACTACCCCCCCCCCCCCCCCATACATCTCCGAACGCGCGTGCTCCAACGGCGGCGCTGCGCTTCGACGCTCTTTTGGTGTGAGTTGAGCCTTACTGATAAGCGTTTACTGAACGGCGCTGCTCAAGCGCGCCACTTTAAAACGCAACTACTACCCCCCCCCCCATACATCTCCGAACGCGCGTGCTCCAACGGCGGCGCTGCGCTTCGACGCTCTTTTGGTGTGAGTTGAGCCTTACTGATAAGCGTTTACTGAACGGCGCTGCTCAAGCGCGCCACTTTGAAACGCAACTACTACCCCCATACATCTCCGAACGCGCGTGCTCCAACGGCGGCGCTGCGCTTCGACGCTCTTTTGGTGTGAGTTGAGCCTTACTGATAAGCGTTTACTGAACGGCGCTGCTCAAGCGCGCCACTTTGAAACGCAACTACTACCCCCATACATGTCCGAACGCGCGTGCTCCAACGGCGGCGCTGCGCTTCGACGCTCTTTTGGTGTGAGTTGAGCCTTACTGATAAGCGTTTACTGAACGGCGCTGCTCAAGCGCGCCACTTTGAAACGCAACTACTACCCCCATACATCTCCGAACGCGCGTGCTCCAAAGGCGGCGCTGCGCTTCGACGCTCTTTTGGTGTGAGTTGAGCCTAAACGTTCACAGCGCGCTGCCCAGCGGCGCGTTCAACGGCGTGGCTTTCAAACCAGCCTTAGATAATACATCATTCAGGTGTTTTTTGTAAATAAACTTTTTTTTGTAAGCCTCAAGACTTAAGACCCACCTGTGACCCTCCTGGCACGGCCAGCCGCCTGCCTTCCAGCAACACCGACCACATGAGCGCCGAGAGAGAAGCCAACCAGGTGCACGTTGTTCCAGTTCCCACCTCCGTTGTTGATCAGCCAGACCAGGAAGTTGCCCAAGAACTGGCCAACGCTGGGCACGCCGTTGGCGGCAGTGGTGTAGGCGGAGTTGGCGAGGGCTCTCCAGTCGACGACGATGACGTTGGTGTCCTAGAAAGAGAGATTGTAAAGATATCGGACGCAGAACAAGCTATTATCTAACAAAATAACGACTACCTATTGGATCGTGAAAGTAAAATATTATTTACATGATCGATTTAATAATCATCAGCCTATAGCAGTCCACTGCTGGACATAGGCCTCCCCCAATGAGCGCCATTGCGCCCTGTTTTCAGCTTGCCGCATCCAGCATCTACCTGCAGTCTTTCGCAGGTCGTCATCCCACCTGGTCGGAGGGCGTCCTACACTACGTTTACCGAGTCGTGGTCTCCACTCAAGAACACGTTTGCCCCAGCGGCCGTCGGTTCTTTGCGAGAGGTGACCCACTGCCACTTTAGCTTGCTAATGATTTTTTCATCATTTTAGAGATATACAGAGATAGATAATATATATAACGCACACATGCGCTAGGCATGTACTAAGTACTGAGTAAATAACTATTTACTTAGTAGTTACTAAGTACATAAATATATTTAAGACCTAGCTGTAAGTTTTTCAAAAATTTTGATACTAAAATATAATATAAAAGCCAAACCTGAGCAGCAAGGAAGGCGGATGTGATAGCAGGGTTGATGGCAGAGTTTCCGTTGCTGTTCCAACCGTGGACGACGACCTTCAGCGGCCGGTTGGCGTTGTAGTTGGAGTTATGGATCGTGTTCACGTTGTTGTGGACGATGATCTGAGCATTGTTGGGGTTTTGTCTGTGAAAGATGATAAAGACAATGAGAAAACGGGCACACTTATAATATATAACATGTTCACAAAGAATCATCTGGCGCGAAAGTTAGCAGAGTTTGGTTATGGGTACCAGATGACTGTAACCAAAATATAGGCGTCCAAAGAGCTTCTATAAAAGCTTCTTTAAACTACAGGCAGAACACATTTTTGACGAGATCATACAGATGTTTTAACGTTCTTTCCAGAGAGGTAGATATTGATATTTTAATTAATCCTCCCACTGAACTGAAAATAATACTAAGTGGCAGATTTTTCGGTACATCTTTTTGATTATTTGTATTTTGATTTTGAGTACCAACTTTTTAGATTATAATAATTTAACCGTTAGTAGTCTTCCTTTAACTTTGTATAGATTTAGATTCAGTAGCTTTTTGTGGAAATTTTAAATTAGCCTTAAGTACTTAGTCACATTATGCTCATTAAGTTAGCTGTTAATATCCCAAATATTGTTAAAATAAAATAAATAAAATAAAATATATGGATCTAATGAGTCGGTAACACCTACTGATGAGTATAGGCCTCTTCCTTATCTCTGTACCCCTGGCGGTCTTGTGCCAGTCAGATCCACTGCTTCCCTACAGCCCCCAGAATGTCGTCTTACCTTCGGGCAGGTCTTCCTCGACCTAAATAAGAAATAAGGTACCAATATATACGTTAACACGTGAGAACCTCGAAAAATTTGTGGTAATGAGCAAGATAGGGGGCAAAAGACCAAGAGGACGGTCACCAACCCGCTGGTCTGATCAAATTAAGGCTATAACGGGACTCACTTTGCCTGCAGCCCTGAGACAGGCCGATGACAGAGTGGTGTGGAAGCGGTTCATCAGCGTCACCGTGAAAGCCTTCCAGGACGAGCACGACCTTCAGCAATGAAGACAACGACAAAGAAGAATATACGAATGACGACTGATGTGGCGCGGTGGGCGAAGGTCCGCTTGCGACGCAGGAGGTTGCGGGTTCGATTCCCGCCTCGGAACAATTGTGTGTACGATCTGCAGATCCGGGTGTTCTGGTCGTTTTCTATGTATAATAAAAAATATCGATCTATGTAATGTATTGTATTATGTATATCAGTTATCTAGTACCCATAACACAAGCTCTGCTTACCATGGGGCTAGATAATGATGTGTGAATTGTCCAGCATTATTTATTTATTATTATTATTTATTTATACGTTAAACTTAAAACGATATTCTGTTTTATCTCGTCTCGAGGGCTTGCAATGACGTTTACTAAATTATTTTGTTTCGGAATGATAAAAACATTCCGAAATAACTTGTATCAAATAAATCCTATATAATTAACTGGCTATCTCTTGCTATCTCATAAATCTGTTTGATATTATAATATATCTTAAGCTTTCGAACGTGATTGCAAAAAATATGATAAATTAAAAAGATTACGTAAATAATAAAATAGACTATGTAAATAAATAAATAATGCTGGACAATCCACACAGCATTATCTAGCCCCATGGTAAGCAGAGCTTGTGTTATGGGTACGAGATAACTGATATACATAATACAATATATTACATAGATAGATATTTTTTATTATACATAGAAAACGACCAGATCACCCGGAACAAATATATGCAGATCGTACACACAATTGTCCCGAGGCGGGAATCGAACCCGAAACCTCCTGCGTCGCAGGCGGACCTTTGCCCACCGCGCCACATCGGTCGTCGTATGTATGATCAGTATGCTTAGTGTGGGCACATATCCTATTTGATTTTACTAAATTGATATTTATCCCATCAAAAAACTCCGAAATTATTTCTATTTTTATTTTTTATTTAGCCTGTTTCGACACACTGCTGGGCAAAGGCCTCCTCCAAATCTTTCAACTCAGTGCGGTCACGTGCGATCTCTCACCAATCTCCGAGGTATTTTCTTTTATATCCCGAAAAATTAGAGAGAAGCCGAGGGCAGTAGCAAGTTTTTTTATACAATTTTGTTGCTATGGTTACCTGGTAATGCCCTTATTTAAAAGATAGGACGCCCATGTTTACGTAACTATGTTTCCTTTTAACAAATAAGAGGTAAAAAACACGATTAACGAACTTAATAGAACCGTATAATGAAAACAGATCAAAAAGAAAATATATAAAAAAAGTAATTTTCGCTATGAATTAAAAATCTTCTTGATCTTTCTCTTTTCTTTGTGTTTCTGATGGCTAATCTCCGGGGCTACTGGTCTGGTTTATATAGTCCAAGTAAGTTTATTAACAACTGGCGGACTTTCCCGGCTTCGCACGGTTTTAGTACGGATTCCCAACTATTTTGAAAATATAATATAGCTTATGTTCACCGGGGATAGTGAAGCTTCCCAACGGTGAAAGAATTTTTCAAATCGGTCCAGTAGTTTCGGAGCCTATTCATTACAAACAAACAAACAAACAAAAAATCAAACCTTTCCTCTTTATAGTATTTGTATGTAGATCATTTTCCGTCCACGCGGCCTCGCATGTGTTTTCACGCGATATATCAAAGAATACGAAACGTAATTTTGGGATGAAGTAGGCCTTCAGTATAAGGAAAACAAAAGACGATCGCGCCAGCTGTATGTAACTGAGCTATATAACATTTGTTCATTTCCTACCCAGAGTTATTGAAAACAGCGAAAATATGAATCATCACATCAATACAATACAATACAATTACTATTTAGTGCACACCAAATAAAACAGATACCTACACAAGACAGGGAAAAAAAACCAGAATGTGTTGTACAATGGGTGGCCTTATCGCTATGAGCGATCTCTGCCAGCAACCTAGATTTTAGGTAAATATATAAAATAAATAATAATAAATAAATAATGCTGGACAATTCACACAGCATTATCTAGCCCCATGGTAAGCAGAGCTTGTGTTATGGGTACTAGATAACTGATATACATAATAACAATACATTACATAGATAGATATTTTTTATCATACATAGAAAACGACCAGAACACCCGGAACAAATATCTGCAGATCGTACACACAATTGCTCCGAGGCGGGAATCGAACCCGCAACCTCCTGCGTCGCAAGCGGACCTTCGCCCACCGCGCCACATCGGTTGTCAATATAGAATTACTGATGAAAATGGGCTGAATATGCAAATGCAAATGTGCAATTGCATATAATCCGGTCTCAAGTTCTATGAAATGGACTATAGTTCGTAGGACATACACGGGATGATTTCAAGGAGTCGATTCTACCGTCACATGATTTTTTTTTATTCTAATAATCTGTCTCACCTGGTGAAAAGCCAGTACGCGTTGTTAGCTCCATTTCTGGAGCTCAGGATGCTCTCATCAACGGGTTCCTGAAGGTCTACCAGCATAGGGTTGCCTTCTCCGTCCGGCATCCAAATGTAGCGGCTCTCGCCCTCCACATAGTGGCTATTGTCGCCTGGCACGGTAGGGATGACATTGGCGGAGCACACTGGGAAAAAAGTTTGCTTTTAGACCCAACAGGGGCTTTATTCTCTATTGGCTTTCGAAGCGTGTTACACACCTACGACAAGCCCGCGGGCGTGGAATCTGTTAATACCGTATTCCCTATGTCATTAAGTCATTCCCCGCCGCGACACGACGCGATTTGGCCACGGTTTGAACTGTCAAAGAAACGTGCTAGCTTCTAGCGTGTTTTGGGCACAGATTGGTGTGTTTTTGCATAGTTACTATGGCTCGTTTGTTTTGGTTTTGATCGAGCATCTTTTGAGGTTATGTTATGTATAAATAAAAAAATAAAGATCGATAAGATATAATCACGGGGCATAGACAACTCGTCTTGTGGCAAACAGAATACTATTTGTCGATTCCGCGCCAAGGCTTGTTTCAATCACGTTTGTGTATCGAACGCGATTTGACTTCACACGATTTGGGCACGTTTCTTTATGTCATACAGAATCATAGCCCAGGACTCATAGACACGTCACAAATTTCAAATGTTTCGCGGTCGGCAACTCAGTTGGGAGGTCACGAAAAGAATATTTTGTTTGTACTTTATGAAATCTTTAATTCCAAGTTTAAAATCACTGTAAAGGCAATATGGAAGTAGACAACAAATATTTTACAAAGCCGGTCGGAAAACTCAACGAACCATTACTCGTGAAAAAGGCAACTGGCGCCCCCGCTAAGGAAAAGCGGCCGGGCGACGCAACATACTAGGGTTCGTTCAGAAACCGTGCCGGCAGACGGCCCCGTGTGGATCGCTGGGGTCTAAGGGCTATGTCACACGCTATAAATGTCGTAAGTTAAACTACGAAATAAAGTTATAACTTTGATTTTTTGTAAAAAAAACGACTTCTTATAGAAAGTAATGCTGCCGAATTTACAACCTCTTTTTAGCAGACTTCGAATAAAGGAGGAGTTTCTATGTTAAGCTGACCTATGTTTTTTTATGTCTTGTCAATGATGGACGGATTTTGGATATTCTTTCGTATTGCATAAAAAATTTAAAAAAGTATTCTATTGTATAAAAAAAATTAAAATGTTATTCGCGAGTGAATAGTTACCATCCCACAAAACTTAAAACTAAAAAAACTGTTAAATAAGGGATTTTTTAATTCTATACACCCGAGGAAATGAAATGAAAGTTTTTGTTCACCAAATTATTCAATATTTTCTCGTCTCATTTGTTTTTGTATCACTCAAATTAGTCAGTATTTAGATTCTTCACAACAATCATATTAAAACGTTTAAAAACGTTGAAAAATTCGGTTTGTTTATGGTCCGGCAATAGTCGACTTCACGATCGTCGTTTGTTCTGTATAATTTGGAAGCCTGGACAAACAAAAACGAGTTAACACTCCCAAATGACACCCAGCATCAGCATGTTTTGTACGTGTTATTAACATCTGTACTGCACTTAGAAACCGAACAAATAACCCGACTTTACTGTGAATTTTTGTCGTCACAATCTACGATCACAAATACTATCTAGATTTCTAGTCACATACAAAAACAAAGCTAAAACCCGTCTCTGTAAATAAGAGCGCTGATTCGTAACGAATACATCCGACAGAGAACCAAAGTTATCGACAGCTCTGAGAATTAGCAAGCTGAAGTGGCAGTGGGCCGGCCATATCTCGCGAAGAACCGACGGCCGCTGGGGCAAACGTGTTCTTGAGTGGAGACCACGACAAAGTGTAGGACGCCCTCCGACCAGGTGGGATGACGACCTGCGAAAGACTGCAGGTAGATGCTGGATGCGGCTAGCTAAAGACAGGGCGCTATGGCGCTCATTGGGAGAGGCCTATGTCCAGCAGTGGACTGCTATAGGCTGATAATATAAACAGTTAGCAAGAACTAAATTAAGATACCCACATGCCACTAAGCCGACCAAAGCAACGACGAGTTTCATTTCACCAAACTTAACTTGTATCAATCTAAACTAATTAATACGAATGTTGCCTGTATTTATACAGTTTATCTACTATGTTATCTGCGATCTGGATGATCAATATGTTTGGTTGAAACGATGAGTGATCAATTTTGATTAACGTTATCGATATGATAACATATATCAAATTTGGGATCCTGGGTTTCCATCCCATAGGAACTGATGTAATTAGGTAATAAAAAAAAATTATATCAAGTTTTTCTTCATTGCTCTTTAAAGGATAATACTAATATATTTTTCCAGATCTAATTTCCATATTTGATGATGACGACCGATGTAGCGCGGTGGGCGAAGGTCCGCCTGCGACGCAGGAGGTTGCGGGTTCGATTCCCGCCTCGGAACAATTGTGTGTACGATCTGCAGATCCGGGTGTTCTGGTTGTTTTTCTATGTATAATAAAAAATATCTATCTATGTATGTAATACATTGTATTATGTATATCAGTTATCTAGTACCCATAACACAAGCTCTGCTTACCATGGGGCTAGATAATGCTGTGTGAATTGTCCAGCATTATTTTATTTATTTATTTATAGAGAGTTAAGAGTAAAGAGTAAATTAAGAAATATATAATTTTAAAACTAAAAATAAAACATTTTTTTATTGGAAGGGACACATCCTGCGTTAACAGACGCATGGCATTATGAATGTGCGTCCAGTGCTTCATAAAAGCGCAGTCCGTGTCCAGCCTTCCAGCTATAACGTTCAGATAGCTACTGGTGCCGCCCCTCACCCGGCGCATCAGGGATGCTGTTCTGTTGCGGATGATTGCGTAAAAGCCATCAACGCGGGACTCTGCAAACATCCCGGACGCGCTACAGAAGCGGGGCAGTCCCAGTAGCACTCTGACTTTGGCAGCAAAGGTTACAATCTCTCTGGCTTCGCACGGTTTTAGTACGGACCCCTGACTTTTTTGAAAATATAATATAGCCTATCTTCACCGGGGATAGTGTAGCTACCCAACGGTGAAAGAATTTTTTAAATCGGTCTAGTAGTTTCGCAGCCCATTCAATACAAACAAAAAATAAAACCTTTCCTCTTTATAACAAAAACAACGCGTGCGAAGCCGCGGGTCAAGAAGAACATTGTTAAAATTTTGACACAAATAATATTATCGCACATGCTTGCTGATTAATTTGATTGTACCTTTGCTGCTAATTTTTGATTTGTTGATAAAAGCATCAATCATTTTTTAATTAATCAAATACCTATCTACACTAAATAGGTAAGGTATAATTAGATATTTGTCGACACCAAACTTAATATGTTCAATGTTAATCCACGGAAGTGCCTATATCTCATCACTACATAGTATAAAACAAAGTCGCTTCCCGCTGACTGTCAGTACGAATCATGATCATCATCATCATCAGCCTATAGCAGCAGTGGACATAGGCCTCCTCCAAAGAGCGCCACAGCAGCGCCCTGTCTTCAGCTTGCCGCATCCAGCATCTACCTGCAGTCTTTCGCAGGTCGTCATCCCACCTGGTCGGAGGACGTCCTACACTACGTTTACCGTATTGTCTTGAGATTGTCTGTCCCTATGTATGCTTAGATCTTTAAAACTACGCAACGGATTTTGATGCGGTTTTTTAATAGAAAGTGATTCAAGAGGAAGGTTTATAAACCATTTGACACATAGATTTCGAAGCCGCGGGCGCAGCTAGTCAGCTAATCAATAATATTACTGTGTTTTTAGGTTCTTACCGATACCTACATATATACATATACTTTTAGTCTAGTATGTTTGATATGTTTGATACGGGGCACATCCAGAGAATGCAAAACGAGAGATGGTCCAAAGCTATAATGAATTGGTACCCAATAAACAAGAAACGAAGAAAAGGAAGACCTGTAAAACGATGGGAGGATGACATCGTAAAAATAGCAGGGAAGACATGGAGTAAAGTAGCTAGAGATCGAGGAAGATGGAAGGAGCTGGAGGAGGCTTTCACCGCTGAAAGCGGTACTCACATATGTATAGATAGAGATAATATATAGATTAGTATTTAAGTTAAGTGTGAGAAATAAAGCTGTTTTATTTATTTTATTTATTATGTTTGATATTATTTCGTGCTATGTTTGTGAATCAAATATATCATCTAGGTATCTATCTCCATCTATCTCTAGCTTCTACTATAACCCTAAGGTTTGCTGTAAGAAAACTCTTTGTTAGGGTTAAGCTCGCCTATGTACATATATTTTTTTAAATAAAACTTTTGAGATTATCATGGTTATCAACACTAAAGTCATTTAAAACGGGATATTGGATAACTGAAAAATCAAATCATGGTAAATAACCCGTTTTAAATATATTTTTTAGTTAAGATATTTTTAAGTTTGTTATGTACAATAAATAATTAGAGAATCTATTTTGACATTGACATAATATCGTAGATGGCCGTTCTTGATAACTCTATCTCAAATAATTTCTTGCCACACTTCCAAATTGGCAACGCTGCCAAATCATCCAATCAATGAAATCATTGCAGCTATGTCGTAACGCACCGTGTCATCATCATCATCAGCCTATATCAGTCCACTGCTGGACATAGGCCTCCCCCAATAAGCGCCATTGCGCCCTGTCTTCAGCTTGCCGCATCCAGCATCTACCTGCAATCTTACGCAGGTCGTCATCCCACCTGGTCAGTGGGCGTCCTACACTACGTTTACCGAGTCGTGGTGGTGGGGAATGCCCATAATCCCCACGCTGGGCATGCGGGTTGGGGATCGCAGTGCAATAAGTGTGCTGCAAGGGACGCTGCTGCCCGCCCCCCGGTGTATGTCCCTTAGTCGCCTCCTACCTCACCCACGGGAAGAGTTGGGGTGGTGCTATTCTATCACGGCCGACACCACACAGCCAACGCACCATGTGGCAGCGACCTAAAGCACATAAATCCACACACACACTATTATTTAAGAAACTATGTACAATAAAAACTACAAAAATAAGTTACATTATTGGCGGTCATACGCAATAAAAACATGATTTAAAAATAAAAGACAAATCATGATTTTTAACCCTTAGTTACTCGCGCATAAAAACATACATAAGTACTCGCGTGGCGTGCTTTCCACCCCAATTTTAGAATTCGAAAAAAACTACCAAATACATACAACATCAGACTCTTATTTATGATTAAGACTTAAAAATTAGCGTTGTAAATTCGAAACTCCAATAACTAGAGACGATCAAACAGTCGCTGGGGTGTTAAACACCCCACGCGAATAATTAAGGGTTAACAACTGGGTCACAATACGGCCTCTATCTGTGATACTTTTAAAATGTCGCAAATCAGGGCCACACCGCTACCGTACAGCACAAAACTGTGCATTCAAATATGGGCTTTAATTCGTAATATTTAGATGTTTGTTTTGTTTTTGTTGTTAAGTAAGACGAGCCAATTGTAACTTAAGTTTTGATGAGACCACGACTCGGTAAACGTAGCGTAGGACGCCCTCCGACCAGGTGGGATGACAACCTGTTAAAGACTGCAGGTAGATGCTGGATGCGTCAAGCTATAGACAGGACGCTATGGCGCTCATTGGGGGAGGCCTATGTCCAGCAGTGGACTACCATAGGCTGATGATGATATCTATTGAGTTGCAAATAAAATATTCATATTCACATTATCAAAACCGGCTTTGGTACGTCGATCATTACATTAGCTTATCATAAGTAAAGCTAATAAGTAATTATGCGTGATGTGCCCTGATTCTCATTCCGCCATTTGTTGTCGATAAGGAAGATTATTGTTTATCTAAACTTACATATTTTGACGACCTCTGTGGCGCGGCGGGCGAAGGTTTGATTCACGGGGACAAATGTTTGAACGACTTGGATATATTCCGGGTGTTCTGGTCGTTTTCTATGTACAATAAAAAATATCTATCAATGTCATCATCATCAAAATTAGCCTATAGCAGTCCACATCTGGACATAGGCCTCCGCAATGAGCGCTAATAGCGCCCTGTCGTCAGCTTGACGCATCCAGCATCTACCTGCAGTCTTTAACAGGTCGTCATCCCACCTGGTTGGAGGGCGTCCTACACTACGTTTACCGAGTCGTGGTCTCCACTCAAGAACACGTTTGCCCCAGCGGTCTATCAATTTAATTTATTGTATTGTTTATAACAGTCCTAAAACACAAGATTTATAAGCTTCGGGTTAAATGATGCTGTAGTAATCGACACAGCATAATTTAACCCCAAGCTTATTACGGCATTATTTATATATAAAAAAATAATGACACTAAAATATATTTCAATAAACCTTTTTTAACCCTTAATTACTCGCGTGGGGTGTTTAACACCCCAGCGACTGTTTGATCGTCTCTATCGGGTTGTTCACGATTATTTATGTCGTATTTGTTCAGCGGCTTCTGTTGTCTTGCGGTTTTAGGAATGTTGCAGTTTAGCGGTTTCTGTTTTTTTATGGTTTTTAAGGCGTCATAATGTAACTCACATATAGTTATTATGATTGAGACATTTGAAATCCTCTAGCAAATGTCTCAATCAAACCTTACGAAAAATATAATCGGTATCATATCGTTCGCGCGTCATTCCATATGGACGAATTGACATTTAGAAACTTCTCAGGAGCAATAAAAAACTGTCTGGCTTCTATTAAGAATGACAGATCAAACTTCGTAAATTATTTATTTCTATTACTTTTGGTTCATACGTCTTTCTAGCTCGACGAATTTTACTCAATATTGAGGTACCTAAACCTTGACATAGTACGTTGGACGTTTAAAAAGTAAAATTATAATTCCGTGCATTAAAATACTTTTACATAAATCAAATGATGAGGTACCAAGGTTATAGTGTCATCATCATCATCAGCCTATAGCAGTCCACTGCTGGACATAGGCCTCCCCCAATGAGCGCCATAGCGCCCTGTCTTCAGCTTGCCGCATCCAGCATCTACCTGCAGTCTTTCGCAGGTCGTCATCCCACCTGGTCTGAGGGCGTCCTACACTACGTTTACCGAGTCGTGTTCTCCACTCAAGAACACGTTTCCCCCAGCGGCCGTCGGTTCTTCGCGAGATATGGCCGGTTATAGTGTACTATTGAAATATCCGGGCCTCATTGATCGTATATCCGTGAAATGTATGGAAGGAAACGAAAACTTTGGTTATTTTAAAATAATGCATAATTAATTACTACATGGACTATCCATAATGTCTGACATTCTGACTATAATTCCGACCGATGATGTGGCGCGGTGGGCGAAGGTCCGCCTGCGACGCAGGTTGCGGGTTCGATTCCCGCCTCGGAACAATTGTCTGTACGATCTGCAGATATTTGTTCCGGGTGTTCTGGTCGTTTTCTATGTATAATAAAAAAAACATCTATCTATGTAATATATTGTATTATGTATATCAGTTATCTAGTACCCATAACACAAGCTCTGCTTACCATGGGGCTAGATAATGCTGTGTGAATTGTCCAGAATTATTTATTATTTATTTATTATTATAATTATTACCGGAGGGGCAGCCGAAATTAAATTTATCGCGTGTTTTTTTATCAACTTCGTGATTTGCTTATCATAATCAAATCACATTTATTTAGACATATTACAAAGTTAACACTTTGACTGCGATTTTTTTTCGACGACTGGGATCTTTTTTTTAACCTAAAAAATTCGTGCTGCCGCTCTACACAGCGGTTGTGTTGCGCCGCACATGCGTTTCGTTCGAAAAATATTACGGCTGTGCTGAGTCACACAGATCTGTATTTTCTCAGCCGCTGCGCTAGTGTGGATTTACGCATATTAGTCACTTGTAGAAAACACATACCGTGTGATTTCAGCAGTCAAAGTTTTAAGATACGCATTCCATATAGCGAGTCACATTTTGAAACATACACCACATGTGAACATACACAGAAAACATATAAGACATTGTGAACTTTTGTCCAGCGCTAAAGTAGGAAGAGCCTGTGTCCAGCCTTCCTGCAATGACCATAATATATTGACCATTTATCGAAATGGCGTGATAATGCAAGATTACGAAATCGTTTATTATTCATACTGAATCGACGACCGATGTGGCGCGGTGGGTGAAGGTCCGCCTGCGACGCAGGAGGTTGCGGGTTCGATTCCCGCCTCGGAACAATTGTGTGCACGATCTGCAGATATTTGTTCCGGGTGTTCTGGTCGCTTTCTATGTATAATAAAAAAAAAAAAAAACTATCTATGTAATGTATTGTATTATGTATATCAGTCATCTAGTACCCATAACACAAGCTCTGCTTAGCTTGGGGCTAGATGATGCTGTGTGAATTGTCCAGCATTATTTATTTATTTAATCTACTATCTGATGGGTTATGAACGAAATCAAAGAGTTTATTAGATGAAATCGGATAAAGTTTATTATAATCGGTTCTGCACGTACAAGTAGCAAGAGAGAGAGCCTATCTAGACAGAGACGACAGTAGTCTAAGCTAATAGCACTGACATAAGGTTATGTTTACCATTCCAGCACTATCATGGTATTTATGGTACCTACTGCCATGGAATTAACCTACCATTTCATGAGCGTAGACTTTAACTTGAAAATATTTAAATACGTACTTTAGTTATACCTAATATAATATATTGACGACCGATGTGGCGCGGTGGGCGAAGGTCCGCCTGCGACGCAGGAGGTTGCGGGTTCGATTCCCGCCTCGGAACAAATGTGTGTACGATCTGCAGATATTTGTTTCGGGTGTTCTGGTCGTTTTCTATGTAAAATAAATAATATCTATCTATGTAATGTATTGTATTATGTATATCAGTTATCTAGTACCCATAACACAAGCTCTGCTTACCATGGGGCTAGATAATGCTGTGTGTATTGTCCAGCATTATTTATATTATTTATTTATTTATTTAATACAGCATTTAATTACTGAATTCTTATTCAAAAAATTATTGAAACAATTTGACAATTATCTTGTTATCCATAATATTTATAGGTATTTAGTTGCGTCGAAATGTTGGAACAACATCCCGCCACCCCTAAGGAACCAGAAATGTCTGTTTACTTTTAAATTAAAGTAAAAAAAAATTTTGCTTAACTGGCAAAAGGAGCAGGTACCTCTCAGACACGATACGAGTGCTATTTAACATTGTATGTATACAGAATCAGTTATTGTATTTTATACCTTCTCTTACATTTTTAGTTCATAGATGATGTTTTTTATATAGCTTTTAGATTGTTAAATTCCTCATTATTTATTTTTTATTTATTTCATTACTTAAATGTATTTATTTGTTTTGTATGTAAATTCGCTCTTCGCTTTTTATAAATTTTAATTTGTTTTCCTCGGTCCCACAGGCCCCAGCATTGCCTGGTTGGCACCTGCGCTGGTTTTCGTATCGTGTCGTACTTTAGGGATCAAGTTAAAAGATGCTGAGTGAATTTCTCCAGCATTATTTAATCAGTATTCTAAATTGTACCTAACTCTCTTCTTCTTGCGTCAGTGATTAAAAATGGGGTTTAATCACGCTGGTGTTTAATTTGTATCTTGTTCTGTCTGATGTAGGGTTGTAGACGTGTCACTTTCATTTGAACTCTAAGGGCGTGATAACAGGGTTGCTAATGACCTTGTTTGTGGGAAGCCGCGATCTTAGTCTCAATAAATGGTAAGAGAATAGTTGTTTGAATCTTAACAGTCCCTTTGCTTGTTTTTTGATCAATTAACCGCATGTTTCGAACACAGATCAATTTCAATGGTTAAAACATTTGTCTAGCGTTTATTGGGCCTCATTGGCTGTATTTTGATTTTATCTATCTATCTAATCAGCTGGTAACACCCACTGCTGAGTATAGGACTCTTCCTTATCTCGCCACCCCTGGCGGTCTTGTGCCAGTCGAGTCCACTGCTTCCCTATAGCCCCCACAATGTCACCTGACCATGGTGCAGGTTGTCTGCATGTAGCATATCACTGGGCCACCATTCGGTGACTGCTTTGGTCCATCGGTGATCCTCTCTCCTTGCCAGGTGTCCTGCCCATCTCCACTAGCCTCGCAATCCGAATGCCTATATCCTCGACCAGTTCTTCATATTTTGATTACGCATATAAAAATATACCGGCCAAATACAAGTCGACTAGCACACGCAGGATGCCGTACTACTAACTACATAACTACTATTTCCACAAACTAGCTTTAAAAGGTGTATTTTAAAGGGAAAAAGTCAACATTTGATGATGTCAGACAGACGCACAGATAGCGGAGACTTAGTAATAGGGTTCCGTTTTCACCGTTCGGGTATGAAATCCTAACTAAACAAAACAAGCCAATATGAGTTAAAACAATGTTAGTGATACACTCACGAATCCCTTTGGATATAAACGAAGAAGAAAAACATTTAGTTTTACCCAATTATACCTCTATACTATACTAAATCTCTCGAAGAACCGACGACTGCTGGGGCAAACGTGTTCTAGAGTGGAGACCACGACTCGGGAGGCCTATGTCCAGCAGTAGACTATCATAGGCTGATGATGAGCAAGCTGAGTCAGGACCTGTTGATGGTGATGATAGGCTGATGATGATGATACTAAATCTAAAATTAAAACTACACAAAAACCAATAAAGTAGTTAGAGAAACGAGCATATAAATAGGGTAACAGGGGGTAGGTAAAGGTATTCACTGAACCTATAGCTGGATTCCTTTATCTAACCATATTAAGCAGAGCTTCCCATGGAAACCAGATGACAATAAGGTAGGCCATGTGTTACGGAAAGTTACTTGTAAAGTAGGTCAGAGTCCTTAGTACCGGTTGCGCATTAGTTTACGATGACGAAAAAAGTTTTCGTCGCTTTCCCCTGAAGGAGATCACCCAGCCCGCATACATTTTTGGGCTAATTTTAAAAGTGGCGGTTACCTAAATCAAACTTAATATTAAAATAGAGTATAACAAAATAAAACTGCGAAAGACTGCAGGTAGATGTCTCTCTTCACTTTGTCTCTCTCTCCCAATAAGGTTTGCTGGAAGAGAACTCTTTTTAGGGTTAAGTTCGCCTTTGTTTAAATTTTCTAGAATAAGTTTTGTGTTATGTTTTTCGTGCAAAAAGTATAAATAAATAAAAATAAATAAATAAATAGATGCTAGATGCGTCAAGCTGAAGACACTATGGCGCTCATTGGGGGAGGCCTATGTAATTATTATTCAAGTAAGTTCTAATGAGGTAAAATTTATTTTATTTTATTTTATTTATTAAAATCACAAAACACATTACAATTTTATCTAAAATAATCATAAAAAAGTTATTTTAATCTACATTGTACCGTAAAGATATGTGTGTATAGCTATACTTAGTAAATGTTATTATAATAATTCGTACTAAAGGACTAATATTAACAAAAACTAAAACAAATTTTAAAGACACTGGTGATAAAATTAAACAAGCACTACCTAGCTATAAGACCGGAAATAGCAATTATTTTAGCGCCTTGCTTTGCAGCCGCGCCTGTAGCGGATTTAGAAGAACTAATTTGACGACCGATGTGGCGCGGTGGGCGAAGGTCCGCCTGCGACGCAGGAGGTTGCGGGTACGATTCCCGCCTCGGAACAATTATGTGTACGATCTGCAGATATTTGTTCCGGGTGTTCTGGTCGTTTTCTATGTATAAAAAAAAATATCTATCTATGTAATGTATTGTATTATGTATATCAGTTATCTAGTACCCATAACACAAGCTCTGCTTACCTTGGGGCTAGATAATGCTGTGTGTATTGTCGAGCATTTTTTTTTTTTTTTTTTAATTTTCGTAGTTTGACAGGTGGTTGAATAATTTCATACTCGTATCGTAGGCTACGGTCTCTTTGTTCCATACGTACTCGATTATAGTTTTCGAAAATTTTACAGAGATTTCACGGAATTTTGTATTGGTCTCATTGTTTTTTGTACGAAATACAGAAATGCGAAAGTCTATCAAAAGTCAAATTAGAGTTTTCTTTTGTTTTCATTTGGTTTTATAGCACTTGTTTTATTATGTCAGTTTATTTTCTGTGTTTAAATCTCTTTTTTTTTGGTTGTACTTACCTTCAGTCTTTTGTAGGTATTGTGCTTAATCAAGTTTTATTATATTCTATCCTTGAAAACATTTTCCGTATCAAGCTGTGCACACTGGTGCTAAGCGTACAGGACGTTCGTTCAATAATTCGGTTTTCCTCTCCAGAACGCATTATAATAATAGATGTTATGTACTTATCTTTAACTAACTTTCGCCTGCGGCGCGCGTTGGATTACCACATAATTTATTTGTGGGGGATTATTTAGAGGGCTGCAGGGTTTTGGCCTAGATTCATACGTATTGTACCATCTGGAGAAATTGCTTTCAGCAATAAGGTTGTCTCTTGCTCCTTTGTCGTCGTTACGATTTACCATTTTGTGTTCTGATAAGTGTGAAGGAATTCTACCTGCTCAGTGTGGGGGGCCAGGCAATGATAATAATAATAATATAATAGCCAATAGCCTGGTTTTATTTCTTTCATTTTTCTTTGCAATAGTCTCTACACCTACTCGCGGATACCATCTTTGGGTGTATCATATTGTGCACCCGAGGATGATACCCGCTATGTGTAGCCATCGCCTTTAGATTAACTTCTTAAAGGGCCTCTGTGCTGTTGGCTTCGGCCCCACGCAAGCCTTCCAAAGGACCGGGTCACTTTATGGCCCGAGATCATGGTAAATGAGAGACATAATAATAATGTATTTATTTTCAGATTATATAGATCCATTTTTGTTAGTAAGAATAAAAATCTTAAACGATATTTAGCTTTAATTTTATTTTATTTCTATACTCATATTATAAAGAGGAAAGGTTTGATTATTTGTTTGTTTGTTTGCAATGAATAGGCTCCGAAACTACTGGACCGATTTGAAAAATTCTTTCACCGTTCGGAAGCTACACTATACCCGGTGAACATAGGCTATATTATATTTTCAAAAATTTAGGGAACCGTACTAAAACCGTGCGAAGCCGGGAAGGTCCGCTAGTAATTAATATAGAGATGAGGTGTTCGTACATTACTCCACCCAATTAATCGGCTATTGCTGGCAGGATGGTAGCCTTGCTGTGGTTACTTTTTGCATCTTGACCTACCCTCCTTTTAGGGCAAATGGGAGAGATTGTTTGTCTATTAATAGGGTAAAGCTGGTGGTAATAAGGTCATATTTTATACTTACGTTTTCGTTTTTGTTTGTATTTATCGTCTTTTGTCCCAATTTAGGCAACATTGGCTTCTGTAAACAAATAATTCGCCCGTACCAGAAACCTGCAAAAATAGCTACTACTAAAAACCACCGAAAGTAACAACCTAGTATGTTTTTAGTAGTGGCTGTTTTTTTGAGTTTTTCTCATCTTTGACGACCTCTGTCTTTCAGTGGGCGAAAGCCAGCTTGGTTGCAGGTTCGATTTCTGCTGCGGGTGAAATATTTGTTTTATCTGCAGTTTATTTGTTTGTAAAATATGGTATAAAAGTCTGGCTAGTCAGCTGGTGCATTCTACCATTTTATCCTAAAGATCCCATCTATTTTCGCTAATAGGTAGGTAAGGTAGATCATCACCATCATCAGCATCAGCCTATATTAGTCCACTACTGGACATAGGCCTCCCCAATGAGCGCCCTGTCTTCAGCTTGCCGCATCCAGCATCTACCTGCAGTCTTTCGCAGGTCGTCATCCCACCTGGTCGGAGGGCGGTAAGGTAACTTTTCCGATTTCCCGTACATATTTTAAAATGAAATCAGATAGGTAGATAAATAGATGGACAGACTTTTTAATATATGACGACTTTTACAACGACTTCTGTGGTGCGGTGGGCGGAAGTCCACCTACGACGCAGGAGATCGGGTATTCGATTCCCGCTCGTGGAAGAAGTTTGTACGACCTGCAGATATTTGTTTCGGTAGTTCTGGTCGTTTTCTATGTAAAACAAAAAATATATATGTATGTCATCTCGTTCCCGTAACTAAAGCTAGACTGTTGCTAGATAATGTTGTTTGAATTGTCCAGCATTATTTATTTTGTTTTATTAGGTTCACTAGCAGAACTTCACTAAAGGAAAAGTAACAAAAGAACATAAACAATATTTAGCAGAACAATACAATACAATACAATACAATACAAATACGCTTTATTGCACATCAAACACAGAAAAGCAAAAACAGTAAGAAACAAAGATACAGATGCACAATGGGCGGCCTTATCGCTAAGAGCGATTTCTTCCAGGCAACCTTTGGATGGACACGTAGCTAAAGTACAGGTATGACGGTGGCGTATTATAGACTAATGTTGTTTATAAATTATATACAATACAAATACATAAATACATGTTTATACGTTAATGGAAATAAATACTGATTATAGACACTATTACATATACATACATAAAATATTAACTATTTGAAGTTGAAGAAGAAAGAAAATGTTCGTAGACCATATGTTTAAATATAGGGAGAGATTTAGCTTGTCTTATTGGGGTAGGTAATGCATTCCATAGTCTGGTGGCATGTACGGTGAACGAAGAACTGTAGGCATGGAAGAACATTATCAGTTCAATAATTCCCAGCGATCTATTGCAAAAAGATTGCATAAATAGATGAACAGTTTTCAAGCAAGCTGACATTTGACATGAAAGACGTCACTGACATTCCACCATGCAACTCGAGTGGCATAACAATGTTACCAGTGCATTGTTCCAAAAATACCCTAACAATTAAAGCTGGGCTAAAACTGGGATGCTAATTCTGACCTTTCACTCGCGAATGGCCATAGGGTTGCTAGGAATGCATTAGTTATGGATGGCGCGAGATTTTATTTGGGGCATTCTAAAACGGAGTTAGAAGGTTGGAATCTAGAACGGGGATTATTTAATTGGGGATAGAATGGTTTAGAAAATCATTAGGTTCTATTCGACATAATTTAATATAAAACATAAAATGAGAATGAGAAAACTAAGAGTATTTATAATTTTAATGTTTATTTTAAAAATCTAAATTTTTGTTTTGATTGTATCTAGTTTTTTTAAGTTTTATTTTACATTGTCATTTTATACTTAGTGTGCAATAAAGAATGGTCTATCTATCTATCTATCTAAAAACTTCGAATCCCTTAGTTTTTAAACAGTTTTATTAAATTTTGCGGGATAAAAGCGATTTTTGACAATAATAAATATTTCAATAATAATAATATACATATTTGGAAATATGTATCGGTTCTTTTTATTGAAAATGGATAAGCTACCAATACTTCGGTGCGTCTGATTTTGAAGTGTATGTTCATTGTTTTGACGACCGATGTGGCGCGGTGGGCGAAGGTCCGCTTGCGACGCCGGAGGTTAAGGGTTCGATTCCCGCCTCGGAACAATTGTGTGTACAATCTGCAGATATTTGTTCCGGGTGTTCTGGTCGTTTTATATGTATAATAAAAAAATATCTATCTATGTAATGTATTGTATTATGTAAGTATATCAGTTCTCTAGTACCCATAACACAAGCTCTGCTTACCATGGGGCTAGATAATGCTGTGTGAATTGTCAAGCATTATTTATATTTATTGTAAGTTCGAAATTAAATGCTTATATTAGGTATATACTCTATGTATATATACTATGTAGTCTTTCATAGTCGCAGTATTTAGTTCTACTCTATAGATACCACCTATACACATTTGGACTTAGAATGAACATACTACTTCCTAATAATATTATAAACCCGAAAGTTTGTAAGCATGGATGTTTGTTACTCTTTCACGCAAAAACTACTGAACGGATCAAGCCCGGAATAAAACAAGCCTACGTTTTATTCCATAAATCAGTTCCCAGGGGATAGAAATAACCTATAGAAACGACGAATGTAAGCCGCGGGCAGTAACTAGTATTTTATAAATCATCCATTTGATATTATAAAATGTTTTGCCAACCCTAAAATACGTAGGAATACGGGTGTTCAAATTTCGTTTCGCTGACGGTAACTCATGCGTACGAATTACGAATTAATTCGTACGGAGTGCGTCAGCTTTGTTATTTGCTCTGCTCTCCCAAGATATATTTACTCCCAGTTACTTGACCCTTTAAGTACAGAGTAAGTATTATTTACTTAGTTATAATACATTTATTATAATCTAAATCTAATTATAATCTAGTTATTTGGTTATTGTCTAATTATTTAATTAACTTTTATTTATAATTATTATGTGACTTGTAATATTCGTTTTTTATCAATAAATAGATTATTCTGATTATTCAGAGAGTACTTGTGTAAACGTCATTTATAATAGTGTCGGGAAAAATATAAATAATAAATAATGCTGGACAATTCCTGGTACTAGATAACTGATATACATAATGCAATATATTACATAGATAGATATTTTTTAGTATACATAGAAAACGACCAGAACACCCGGAACAAAAATCTGCAGATCGTACACACAATTGTTCCGAGGCTGGAATCTAACCCGCAACCTCCTGCGTCGCAGGCGGACCTTCGCCCACCGCGCCACATCGGCCGTCGAAATAGGTAGTAGGTACCTAAATAAACGCGTTGTATTAATACTTATAAATTCAGATCGCGTAAGTTTAAAAATATTTAAAATTGGAAACATGTTAACTGATTTATGGAATAAAAAGTAGCTAGATCTGGAACTACCTATAAGTAAAATTTCAGCCCGATCCGCCGGGTGATTATGTAACTCGCGACCGGTTTGCGACAGGCGTAAATTAAGCAATCAGTGCTGTCAAACGTCAATTTTGTATTAGTTTGACACCAGCTACAAAGTCAAAATTGGTCAAAATTGACGTTTGACAGCACTGATTGCTTAATTTACGCCTGTCGCAAACCGGTGTTACATAATCACCCGACGACTTGTATAGATATCTAGCGTTAAATATTTCTGAGGAAAACATAGGTTACAGTAAGAAGAATGTTCTGCAATTCACAGATTCACGATGGAACTTTATGGCTTTTATTCTATGGATGTGAAGGGACAGAAGGTCGATATTCCCATATCAAGTCAGTCCGTACTGATCCCCTGAAAAGGTCCTATCCTCATACCGTTTATTGGCAACCGATAAATGAAATCTATAGGTCACCGATAAACAGGGCGACGAAATTCCGATTCCTATTCATAGATAAGCCTTCCGTCTGCGGGAACCTAACGGGTTATTTTCATGCATTTTGTGGGTTAAAGGGGAACCTAATGGGTTATTTATTGAGTTTTTGTGGGTTACAGGGGAACCTAACGGCTTATTTTTATGCGTGTTTGTGGGTTAAAGGGGAACCTAACGGCTTATTTTTATGCGTGTTTGTGGGTTAAAGGGGAACCTAACGGGTTATTTTTCAAATTAAGCCTAGATTTACCGAGATCTAGGCTTAGTTTGACAAGTAACCCGAGTTTTTTTAAATATAGAATTCAACATTATTTATTTGGTTACTCGAATTAAAATATACGATAAAAATGGTATGAAAGTGCATGCAATGCCTTTGCGGTGCGACTCGCAGGGGCACGTTTTTGTAAAGAAACTTTTTCTAGATTTTGAGTTGAAATAAGCGTTAAAACTATATTAGCGAGATTTTTATGATAAATTGGGAAGAATTGAAATGGGAATAAAAAACGAAATATATTAAATATGTATAAACGTAGTGACGCCCTCCGACCAGGTGGGGTGACGACCTGCGAAGGACTGCGGGCAGATGCTGGATGCGGCAAGCTGAAGACAGGGCGCTATGGCATTCATTGGGGGAGTCCTATGTCCAGCAGTGGACTAACATAGGCAGATGATGATGATAGAAAAAGAAAGAGTAGATATGATAGAAAAATAGGATTTCCCGCAGATTATGTAATCAAATAAAAACTCCAGGAATGAAATAGCTGGAAAGAGTGCTACCCAGCTATTATAATTCATAATTCATTTATTTACCAAAAATATATAATACTTACGTAAGGATTTCTAGTGTGACCCTAACTAAGCACAAATCTTGTGTCTTGGTCTTGTCTTTATACATATATGTATTTAATTAAGTAGGTTTGTATGTAACCCTTCTGTGTTTCAACCAGCAAAATGTTGGATACCCCTGAGGCATAATTTACCGAAATTAAATACCTTTAGCTCCTCACATATTACGTAGGAATGGGCCTGGGCCTTATTTAGAACGGAACGCGTGTAAATGAGCCCTAGATTTTAGCCAAGTATTTGAGGTAGTGGGTAATAGTGTAAGAAACGTAGTAAATGTATTGGTATTTATTTTAAATGTTTGGTCAGCTGTAAAAACTATTTGGATAGCAATATATGTTTTGCAATACTGCATGTAGATGCTGGATGCGTTAAGCTGAAGACAGGGCGCTATGGCGCTCATTGGGGGAGGCCTATATAATGTCAATCAGTGGAAATAAATAATATAGGCTGACGATGATGATGATGATATGATTTGGTCTCTCTCTCTCTCTCTCTCGCCATGTTCCTATAATAAGATGTTTGTTATGTGTTATGTCGGCGTTGCCTTAATAAAAATAACATAACATAGATTTCTACGTAAATTAGGGACTGATTTTAATCTTAACAATAAAACTTTTGCAACTTAATAAGGTTGAACGGCTCCAAAACGTGTGTATACGTTTTGTGTTTGGTCTCCGTAAATATGATCATATTTCGGAGTTCCGCACAAAACTAAAATGGCTCCCTGTCCGTCTTCGTCGAAATTCCCATATCCTTTCCCTTCTTCATAACTTTCTCTTTAACCCTGTCACCCCCTTCTATTTGAAAGAGCGTTTTGAATTCCTTCACCAGTCTCATCCTCATCCTTCCCGTGTCCTCCGGTCGTCAGAAAATCTGGCTTTGAGTATGCCACTTCACAAAACCAGTTTCTACGACAAATCCTTCTCTATCCAGGCCATAAGGTTGTGGAATGCACTACCAGAGTCAATCAGAAAAGCAGTGTCCTTACCAGTTTTTAAAGCTCGCGTTAAGGAATTTTACCTGTCAGAAAAGTGAATATAGGTACTTATTATTTATTTATAAACTAAGTACAGTATGTATTATATTATCTGTGGTATTACTAAGAAGTATATTAGGTATACATATTTTATATATATATATATATATTTATTTATTTATCTTTAAATATTCGTGTTATGTTCATATTTATTCTAGCTTATCGTTGGTACACCCCCCTGCCTTTCTTAAATTCACATAATTCTTTCCATCCAAAGGTTGCCTGGAAGAGATCGCTTCTAAGCGATAAGGCCGCCCATTGTACTTGTATCATGTGAAGTGTTTTATAATGATCTGTAACTGGTGTACAATAAAGTATTTTTGTATTGTATTGTATTGTATTTTGAAAGTAGAATTGTTATTAACACTTAATTAATTTAAAACGGGATATTTACCATATTGGACAACTCAAAAATCAAATAAAGTAAATATAAAGTAAATATCCCGTTTTAAATAACTTTAGAATATTAACTATGTTTGAAGAATATATTGTAACCTCTAAGTAGCTATTAGGTTCTAACCTATAGGTGCAGCCATTCAAATGTTTGATAGTTTCAGTAATATATTGGTTCCTAGAATGGCACATTTACTGAGAACCTAAATCATTAAACAGGCTTGCCGCTGAGGACTTTTCAAGGGTTATCGCACACTTAACCACTATTATTGGAATCTAAACATTAAATTATTATCATTCGACTTAAGGCAGAAGCCCATTTCAATCATTAGCCTATGTTGGTCCACTGCTGGATACAGGCAGTCATTCCTTTGCCTATTAGTATTTTCGTTTTATTTCTTTATTATTATTTGATAATAATAATACAACCCTGTACTTTTTTTTTGTAATATAATTTTAATTTTGTATGTTTTAAGTATTATTTTCCAATTTGTATTTTAATTGTTTTGTGAATCCTTTTTTGGGCCAGTTTATTTTAATTATGTAATTTTATATGATTTCCTTTTTTTTGTATTAATTCTGTTTAATATAATTTTTTTACTAAGTATTTTCTTTGTCTGTCTTTTTGTGATTTTTATTTTCTTTATTTTTATTATGTGCGTAATGTAACGACTTCGTTTTAAATTACTGTAATATAATATAAAAAATAAAAATATAATAAAATAAATAATGCTGGACAATTCACACAGCATTATCTAGCCCCATGGTAAGCAGATCTTGTGTTATGGGTACTAGATAACTGATATACATAATACAATACATTACATAGATATATATTTTTTATTATACATAGAAAACGACCAGAACACCCGGAACAAAAACCTGCAGAGCGTACACACAATTGTTCCGAGGCGGGAATCGAACCCGCAACCTCCTGCAATAAACAATAAACAATCACAATAAAGGAATTCATGGGCTCAATTAATGATGAAACATTAGGTACTGTAGTTAACATAGAACTCTACAATAACATAGGTAATAATAAAACCTACTAAAGAGGCACGATTCATACAGTAAATTAAAAAAAAAGTACCTAAGAAACTTGCAGTGTTCTTATAGTTTTGTCAAGTTATTGTGGTCTCTGCCTTGATGTCGCTCGTTTTTTGATTCTAAGTAGATATATAAATAAATAAATAATGCTGGACAATTCACACAGCATTATCTAGCCCCATGGTAAGCAGAGCTTGTGTTATGGGTACTAGATAACTGATATACATAATACAATACATTACATAGATAGATTTTTTTTTATTATACATAGAAAACGACCAGAACACCCGAAACAAATATCTGCAGATCGTACACACATTTGTTCCGAGGCGGGAATCGAACCCGCAACCTCCTGCGTCGCAGGCGGACCTTCGCCCACCGCGCCACATCGGTCGTCGATAATGTGCGATAACCTTAATACAGACAAGTAGGCAGGTACAGTCGAACTCATAAGTTATGCATGAACTTTTTGATTAGTACTCCCTTGGTACGAATCGAAAACAAGATTAAAATTTTCGCTTCGCTCGTTAATTCCGCGGCATCGCGTAATTCGAGGATTTAAAGCGAGATCCTGTTTTTCACATCTTTGATATAACTATAGATATACCCATAACACTAATCGTAACAACCGACGGCCGCTGCGGCAAACTTGTTCTTGAGTGGAGACCACGACTCGGTAAAAGTAGTTTAGGACGCCCTCCGACCAGGTGGGATGACGACCTGCGAAAGACTGCAGGTAGATGCTGGATGCGGCAAGCTGAAGATAGGGTGCTATGGCGCTCATTGGGTGGACATAGGCCTCTCACAATGAGCGCCATAGCGCCCTGTCTAGACGCATCCAGCATCCCCTGAAGTCTTAGTCTATTTTACCTACTTACTGGTAACTTAGGTAGAAACAAAATTACAGACACACTAAACCTTATTAATTACCTATACGAAAGACTTGGTTGGAGCTAGATTAGAAGTTTAGATCCGGGCGGCTTTCTGAAAATGCGACAGTTAGGTACTTACAGTTTATAATGTATAGGCTAGATTATGGAGCTTTACGTTGTAGGTACTCATTTTATTTTATGGTAGGTAAGAGCAAATAAAAGTAAAGTAAAGTAAAAAATCATTTATTTCTTTAGGCTTACAAAATTAGATTATGGAAAAAGGATATTAAATATAATTTTGTTAAGGGGGAAAAAATTTCGCACAGACAACAGTGTAGAGCACTTCTTATAATCATAAAACTTTCTATCTAGGTATATTTATATATATATATATTTTATTTATATTAAAACTGAAGTTATTTATAAGGTTTATTGAGCTATTGTTATTTTAATTTATGTATGTATATTATAATCTCATTGTATTATACTCTTCGTCTAATTTGTTTCTTTGTATACTTCCTCTATCTGTTCTATCGCTTCTCCTTTAAACCTAAGGTTTGCTGTAAGAAAACTCTTTGTTAGGGTTAAGCTCGCCTATGTAATGTATGTACATATATTTTTTTAGTTAAGTTATTTTTAAGTGTTTTGTGTACAATAAAGAATTACAAGTATGTAATTCTTTATTGTAACTTGTTGTTGTGCATAGCTTTACTTAAATGATAATATCGAATCATATTATATTTAGACTTAAATAGGCAAATAATCATTGTATTAGACATACATATAGGTAAGAGATGAACATACTAGTGGTGCCTTTTACATTTCTTCCACAAGTGGACAAAAAATTGACGTGAATAGTAAAATTATTTTATTTGATTATAATTTATGGTATAAAATATGACTTGTCTAAGTACTTATTTTGTAAGCCTGAAGAAATTAATGATATTGAATTTTAAATGGATTATGCCATAATTATTTGTTACATATATGTAGGTGTGTTGTGGCTTGTTTCTAGATTCCCAATAAGTTAAAAACCGATAACCGTTGGGCAGTAAAGGTTCTCGAGTGACGACCGCGACGCAATGCGAAACGGAGTGTGGGAAGACTCGATGGACCGACGATATTACAAAAAAAACTTCCAGCAGAAACTGATTACAATGATTTTCGCGGAGTCTGTATGCAGTATTATGAAAATAAAATAAATAAATAAATAATGCTGGACAATTCGCACAGCATTATCTAGCCCCATGGTAAGCAGAGCTTGTGTTATGGGTACTAGATATCTGATTTACATAATACAATACATTACATAGATAGATATTTTTTATTATACATAGAAAACGACCAGAACACCCGGAACAATTATCTGCAGATATGTACACACAATTGTTCCGAGGCGGGAATCGAACCCGCGACCTCCTGCGTCTCAGGCGGACCTTCGCCCACCGCGCCACAGAGGTCATCAAATATTTTAAATATTCTATTATATATTTTCAAATATTTTATTATCTACCTATATAATAATATAGACATACATATACTTATAGTGTACATAGTCTTCTATTTAGTGCAATAAATAATTGTCTATCTATATTAAAATGAACCCAAATTTCTCCTGGTCACGCTATAACTTAGAAGACTTAGAGAACGTCTTTTCCAATTTCAGTCATATTTTTTAAACTTTTTTCTAAAACTTCGTAGAATTGTCATATTTTTCAAATTATCACGCAGGCGAAGTCGCGGGCGCAGCTAGTACATTATAGTTATTCTATTGTATAAGTAGAATTTTATATACTACATATAAAGAAAACAGATAAAACATTTTATTTGGCATGAAGTGGGTACTTACAGAGAATCCTAGCAGTAAAAAGGCACATTACTTACTTATTGGCGATTGACATAGATAATATCAAGCTGCATTGTGCCAAAAAGGTGTCTTAGCTCAGCCATCTTTACAACTAACTTACCTAATATTGGTGAATCGTTGAATAAAGTTTAGAAGGGGTGGAAAATGGAGGGGCAGATAAATAGGCCGTTTACCTCCCAAAAAGTGGTAAAAGGCTAAATATGTACAGAACCCTAAATAAATGTCACTGAATATCTCCGCCTTTAGAGATCCGCCGGGTGATTATGTAACTCGCGACCGGTTTGCGACAGGCGTAAATTAAGCAATCAGTGCTGTCAAACGTCAATTTTGTATTAGTTTGACACCAGCTACAACGTCAAAATTGCTCAAAATTTACGTTTGACAGCACTGATTGCTTAATTTACGCCTGTCGCTAACCGGTCGCGATTTACATAATCACCCGGCCGATTTCTGTATTTCTTTTTTATTCGATAAGTAGTAACTTTTAAGTTTATATATTTTGCAATCCTAATACAATGTAGATCTTTGAAAAATCATTTATGTTAGGTATAAGAAGGCAATGTATCTTGAGAGGTAGCTAAGCGATTTCTTTTCTTAATTTAATTAATTGCTTTCACTTAATTTTTACCTTTGGCGTGATGTACAGAATATTTCCGTAAAGTGGCGTTGTTGTCACGAGGTCTCTGTTATCTGAACTGGTAATATATCATCCTACAGGACCGTTTTACGGGGCTCATTAAACCTCCTGTCATATGTCATGTATGTGTCAACTGTCAACTGTCAGCCAGGAGCTCATTCCACCCTTCTAAGCCCCCGTTTCAGTAGGCAAGTATAATCACAGCCAAAATCGCCTACGATTCATTGTCCCGTTCAAATCCGTGACGTATCTGGTCTATTGTCAACGCATCCGGAACAATGCCAATCTGCAAAGCGGAAGACAACAATTTTCATCGCGAATGTACGGACAATTTCCGGACCAATCTGTGCTTTAATGGGTACACAATAGGATCTATTCTCGTTCTTTCGATGGGTACCTTAACTACATTATAGTTTAATATTCATTTATACACAAAATACATCCTACTAATATTATAAACGCGAACGTTTGTGAGGATGTATGTAAGTATGTTTGTTGCTCTTTCACGCAAAAACTACTGAATGGATTTTGATGAAACTACACAATAATATATTTTACATATCAGAATAACACATGGGCTACAATTTATAAAGATATATTGTATAATATCCAAAATATCTGTCACCACGTGAGTCTAACCACGGGGCGCAACTAGTTTTGTATAAAGTAAATTCACTAAGGCTCTAGACAAACGGACCGCATTTCAAAACTGCATGTCGCCGCCGACTGCAAATGAACTGCATAAATCGCTGAGCCATGGCCTATTTGTTGTACTGCGGCACACACATGTTTACCTACAGTAAGTACTTTAGTAGCCATTTTAATTGCTCGTTTTATGGTAATTTAGTTTAATATTGTATCTTTCTCTATGTTATTTGTATGTGTGTGTTATTAGTACCAAATAAACGTTTCATCTATATATCTATCTATCTAACTGCAATCGGACTGCGCGGTTGGTTTGCAGTTCTATTGCACTCGTGTCAACTGCATTCAAACTGCAACTGAACTGCAAATTTGCGGTTGGATTGCAGTTGAAATGCGGTCCGTCTGTCTAGAGCCTTACATGAGAACAGGATTCTTAGGTTAAGTACCTATAGAAAGATATAGAGCTGGATTCATAGAACAGCTGGTAATAATTCTTTTTTTTTTTTTTTTTCGAATGGACTATTATGCTGTTGACCTCAGATGGCCATGACAGCGTTACCGGACTTTTGGCGGGCGCAGAGGGCGCCTCGCCGGTAAAAATTAGGTTGGGGGCAACACGCATAAGGGCCACCACTTAGGTGCGAGCCTCGGCTTGGGCTGTTGCCAGATGCTACAAGAGGGTAGGGAGGTAACGCCTTAGGTGCACGAGTGCACCTGAGGGCGGAAACGGGGAATTCTTCGACCCCGCATCCGGCGGGGTCGGTTATTGGTCGGGTGTGTAGTGTGCGGAAGCTGAGTTGTTGCCGTCACTTCCGGGTTAGCGTCAGTGAGTGGGTCACCAAGAACGTGTCTCGGTCTACGGAGGAGAGTGGTAATAAATTCAAATGTGAGTGTATCACTTATGCTATTATATTAAGCGACCTCTGTGGCGCAGCAGGCGAAGGACCCGCAACGCAGGAGGTTGTAGTTTCGATTCCCGCCTCGGGACATAGGGGATGGGACGAGCCAGCAGCTAATAACAGATTATTTGATTTTATTAAGCGTTTTAATTAAATAATATTAAATCACTACTTAGTATAGACATAAAACTAAGTCGCTTCCCGCTGTCTGTCCGTCCCTATGTATGCTTAGATCTTTAAAACAACGCAACGGATTTTGATGCTTTTTTAAAATAGTTATTGATCAAAGAGGAAGGTTTATAAACCACTAGCTGCTCCCCGCGGCTTCGCCCCCGTGGAAATCTATGTGTCAAATTGTTTAAATGATAAAAAGTATCCTATGTTAGACTCCTGGTTCTAAGCTACCTGTCCACCAATTTTCAGCTAAATCGGTCCAGCCGTTCTCGAGTTATAAGTGTTGTAACAAACACGACTTTCTTTTATATATATAGATTTGACACATAGCCGAACATAAAAGCTCTTCCTCTTTTGTTTTTTTACGTTTTTTCGACGATTTAGACGATTTTTTTCGACATATAAACGAAGGAGCGGCGATAATTTCGACACGAAGACATTTTAATCGACTAGCAACTGTAGTCAGAGTCAGTCAGTGAGGTTGGACGTCGCAAAATGTTTTGGGAAGGGATTTGAAAGACAAACGGCCCTTCAACAACAGCGTGTAGTATAATAGATGGGAAATCTACTGTTTAAGCTGACAAAACCGGGTTTAAGCCTGGTTTGCTCAAGTGGTACCTAGATGAAACGTGACCTAGGCACGTTACTGAAAGATTTGGATTTAGATTTCTTTAGACCGATACATTCGGTTTAAAGAATATATATTTCTCAAAAGAAATTACATTTCACATATCTGAGAAAAGATCTTAAAGTTAAGTATATTAAATAAAACTTCGAGCAACCAAATAATTTTTGGTACCTACCTACTTTAAGTATCCAAAATTAAAGTTAATCAACGATCATGTGATTGTGTTCTTGAGTGGAGACCGCGACTCGGTAAACGTAGTGTAGGACACCCTCCGACCAGGTGGGATGACGACTTGCGAAAGACTGCAGGTAGATGCTGGATGCGGCAAGCTGAAGACAGGGCGCTATGGCTCTCATTGGGGGAGGCCTATGTCCAGCAGTGGACTGATATAGGCTGATGATGATGATGAACGATCATGTAACGTAGAGTGGCTAGACTTGGCACCATATCAAAACGGAAAAAGTTTTCGTTCGCGGACTTGTCAAAGTTGTAGGTGATAAAATGCAAAAAAGCATTAAAATCATTCGAGAACTTAAATCGAGTTAGTATGATTGGATGGCAATCATATTACAGAATAAATATACCTACAGGGTGTCCCACGGTAATGGGACCTGGAGGATACTTTTGGTCCTGGAAAAACTTCAAATTCCCAAGCGAGTTTTACAGGTATCATGGTAAATATCCCGTTTTAAATGACTTTAGTGTTAATAACCATGATAGCTTTAAAAAATTTATCCCCATAATTGTTCTTCTGTAACGTCCTATCAAACCAAACAAACGAATTGATTTTTGGCATAGAGATAGTTGTAAAGACAGAGAGTGCAGCACACGTTGAATACAGTTGGTCCTCCTGGACAAAATTAAGTTCCCGAAGAAGATTTACGGGAATATTCCGCTTTTTAACTACTGAACGGAAAAAAAGAGCTTTTTATCCCCCTAGAACTCTGAAATTTTTATTTAACATTTTGAGTGCTGAAAACGCACGGTATGAGTTTTCTACAAGTGACTAATCTGCGAAAATCCACACTAGCGCAGCGGTAAAGAAAATACAGATCTTTGTGACTCAGCAGAGCTGTAATATTTTTCGAACGAAACGCATGTGCGGCGCAACACAACCGCTGTGTAGAGCGGCAGCACGAATTTTTAAGGTAAAAAAAAAGATCGCAGTCGTCGAAAAAAAACCGCAGTCAAAGTGTTAACGCGGTTGAAACCGCGGGGAACAGCTAGTATTTAATATTTTCTACGAAATATATTCTTTTTGTAACCCGCTTACAAAAGATAATAATAACTAGGATTCTGTAACCGACATACAGCATCCTATACTCCGATTTAGAATCCAAGATATTTTATGTCAACATGGACAACAATAACTGAAACAATGATGCCCTTGCAGGGTGCATGTTGGACTTTTGTGATATTATTTTAACACTTTGACTGCTGAAAACGCACGGTATGAGTTTTCTACAAGTGACTAATCTGCGAAAATCCACACTAGCGCAGCGGCTAAGAAAATACAGATCTTTGTGACTCAGCAGAGCTGTAATATTTTTCGAACGAAACGCATGTGCGGCGCAACACAACCGCTGTGTAGAGCGGCAGCACTAATTTTTTAGGTAAAAAAAAAGATCGCAGTCGTCGAAAAAAAACCGCAGTCAAAGTGTTAACACCTATCTGTACACATGTAAGCAATAAACAAGAGTATTGACAATAGATAGATAATTCATTTATTTGACAACTGCAGCACATGTTACAAAGGTCACAATAGAAAAGGCACATCATAGATAAATACACAGATAAATTAGAGAACAATGAGTTAAGTACCTAGTAGTATACAATAAGTAAAAGTACATATAAACAATTTAAAAAAAAAGAAAAGATTTAGTCAAAAAGGCAATAACTCAGCGAAAAGATTTGCTATAAGAGCAAAACACTGATTTTCAGTATTACCCTTCAAGGTGACCAGAAGAACGATACACTGACAAAATAAACGATGTGTGATTGCATAATATTAAAAATTGACGACCGATGTGGCGCGATGGGCGAAGGTCCGCCTGCGACGCAGGAGGTTGCGGGTTCGATTCCCGCCTCGGAACAATTGTGTGTACGATCTGCAGATATTTGTTCCGGGTGTTCTGGTCGTTTTCTATGTATAATAAAAAATATCTATCTATGTAATATATAGTATTATGTATATCAGTTATCTAGTACCCATAACACAAGCTCTGCTTACCATGGGGCTAGATAATGCTGTGTGAATTGTCCAGCATTATTTAATTTATTTAATATTTAATTAAAAATTAATGATTTAGGTTCAACCAAATGAATTACTGTGCAGTGTTAGCGCGGCAAAAACTGATAGGTATGGCTTGGGTTATTGTTATGTGGCGATATAAAATGGTCAAAAGTATATTAGGCTTTGACTGGACTAAGAAACAATTTAGGAAGAAGTAGTAGCCCCAGTGTTTCCTATCTCTGGCAAACGAAGCGTTTCGGAATACCCTCTTTTTGTGACAATAACAGAAAACAACGAAGTAACAGCAAGGTTATCTTTAAAAACTAAAACACAAACATCAACTATGCATAATCTCAGAAGTAAAGTAAAAAAATGTTTAAATAAATTCGTAAAAATAAAGATTAGGTGTATGAATAGTTTTTTAATCGAAGTACAGTTACGTACATCTTTTACATACGTTTAATATATAATCGCGTGTGTCAGGTAACTATCTCAAATAGACATAGAGCATTATATATAATTCACTATTACTTCTTACCCTGCGTAGGCGACTCCATGAATTTACAATGCCACCGTCAAACCTTCAGTTTAGACAATTTCACTAGAGGTGGATATAAATAGAAAACACATTTGTGTCTGTCTGTCTGTATTTACCCCCGCTCTGCTACCCTTGTCCTGTGGTTAGGTTGTGATAAAGTATGGATACATTCCACCCCCACACGCATTCCGCGAGGGATGGTTTTAGGCCGCGTACTTACTGGTGTAGATGAGTAAAGACTGGTGAAACGTAACATGCAATAAATTCCATTAAAATCAACAAAATAATTAGTATTAACCCATTTATTTTCAGATTCACAATCCATAATAATGCAAATACAGAATTAAAAATAAATGTCACAAAACAAAATCACACAATAAAATCAAATAAAACTAGAGTAATAAAAATAACTTAGGGAAATTAAAAATAATATTAATAAAATACAAAATGAAAACTTACTAACCTAATGGACATTTATAAGGATGATGAGACCCCATCAATATCTTCATCCATTTGTATAGGATGGGACAGTCCAGACGTGAAACAATTTTCAGGGGTTTTGATTGACGTTTCCCATTTCTGTCTTTGTCGTAGATAATGGACGCAGAGATTAGTTTTAAGATATATTTCACGTTACCTGTCACCAGTCTGTACGCACCATAACAACGCGTAGAATCAAATATAATCTAATCAAATGAAATAAATCACATTTATTTCAGACATAGTACAAAGTAATACATACACATGCCATATAGAAAGGCACATTTTAACTTAGAAACATAAAAAAAATACTTTCTTTTTCCGGTGTTATGCACCGATCAAGCTTCGGACCACTGAACACAATACGATTATAATTTTCGTAATCGAGAACCATTGACGTTTTTGATGAAAAAGGCTTATATAGTGTGACCGAAACCGCTGTACCGCTCCTTAGGAAAGTGCGGCGAGAAGGGGGGCGAGAAAAAAGAGCAAGAGTACGCATTGACGGCAGACTGATGGATCGGAGTGGACGATATTTCCCCCCCGTCTCGCCACTCGCATACCTCAGGCGCGGTACAGCGGTTTCGGTCAAACTATAGTAAAGACACAAATGAGGTGTAGCTAAAAAAATATGTTGATTATGTCTCATTTTCCTATTCGTATATGCGCGCTCGTATGGGTGAAAGCACTGAAGTTATAGGTTATGCTTGTCAACCGACATATAGGTTCGCTTTTGCCTTCGATCTCAAGAGAATTCTTGAGTGACACTATCCCTCTGCTGTGACAGCATCGTGTTTTACCTCTATAATTCACCGATGTGGCGCGGTGGGCGAAAGTCCGCCTGCGACGCAGAAGGTTGCGGGTTCGATTCCACCCTCGGAACAATTGTGTGTACGATCTGCAGATATTTGTTCCGGGTGTTCTGATCGTTTTCTATGTATAATTAAAAATATCTATCTATGTAATGTATTGTATTATGTATATCTGTCATCTAGTACCCATAACACAAGCTCTGCTTAGCTTGGGGCTAGATGATGCTGTGTGAATTTTCCAGCATTATTTATTTATTGTTTATAAATCTTATATTATTTAAAAGCATGCAAAGCATATTTACATGAAGTCGCTTCCGCTATCTGTACGCTTAGATCTTTTAAAGTACTCAACACATTTTAATGCAGTTTTCAGCAATAGATAGAATGGTTCAAGAGAAAGGTTTATAAGCTATTTGACACATAGATTTCCACGGCGAAGCCGCGAGCGCAGCTAGTTTTTAATTAGTCAGTCAGATGACAGGGTTTTCATGCAAACCTAGATGCCGGGAAGCCGAGTGGGCAGTGGATCTAATGCCTGTCGCCGCTGGTTGGGAATATAGGTAAACTGGTGTTTCTCTAATTGTGTTTAATATCAACCATAATGACCAAACTATGCTTATCAATCGCTAGACTATGACAAAGTTATCGTCACAGAATAGAATCGTCATGAAGAATCAATAATAACTATTGATTCTTCAAAGAAACTCCAGCTACATTGGTTTCAACATTGACAACATTAAATAAATAAATAATAAATAACGCTGGACATTTCACACAGCATTATCTAGCCCCATGGTAAGCAGAGCTTGTGTTATGGGTACTAGATAACTGATATACATAATACAATACATTACATAGATAGATATTTTTTATTATACATAGAAAACGACCAGAACACCCGAAACAAATATCTGCAGATCGTACACACAATTGTTCCGAGGCGGGAATCGAACCCGCAACCTCATGCGTCGCAGGCGGACCTTCGCCCACCGCGCCACATCGGTCGTCAAACAACATTGACGCGCGTCACTTCGTCTGTAACATCTTTCATCAAAGGTAAATTACCAAAACGTGTTTATTCTGAAACAATTCAATTGTCAAATCGATTATCGTTAATCAGAATAAAATTGGGCCTCGAGTTACTTAAATTTCAATATTAAGCATGAATCGATCAATGTCAGTCAAAATATAATTCGCTTTAACATTTTAGAAACGCCATTTCTTTTTGACATTTATTTGATTTGCTCATTTCATTTCACTAAGTGTATAATTTTGACGACCGATGTGGCGCGGTGCGGGTTCGATTCCCGCCTCGGAACAATTGTGTGTACGATCTGCAGATATTTGTTCCGGGTGTTCTGGTCGTTTTCTATGTATAATAAAAAATTTCTATCTATGGAATATAGTATAGTATTATGTATATCAGTTATCTAGTACCCATAACACAAGCTCTGCTTACCATGGGGCTAGATAATGCAGTGTGAATTGTCCAGCATTATTTATTTATTATTTATTTATAATACCTAAGTACATAAAACGCAACGATGTGTATTAAATTAAATGTTTCTTCGGTTGTTTTAAAATGATTGCGAGATTGAAAGGAGCCAATGTAACCACTTTTCTATAAATGACGACCGATGTGGCGCGGTGGACGAAGGTCCGCTTGCGACGCAGGAGGTTGCGGGTTCGATTCCCGCCTCGGAACAATTGTGTGCACGATTTGCAGATATTTGTTCCGGGTGTTCTGGTCGTTTTCTATGTATAATAAAAAATATCTATCTATGTAATGTATTGTATTATGTATATCAGTTATCTAGTACCCATAACACAAGCTCTGCTTACCATGGGGCTAGATAATGCTGTGTGAATTGTCCAGCATTATTCATATTATTTATTTATAAATTAAAGAAAACGAAAGTTTTCAATCAGTGCGTCCTACCCGTTATGACCTACGGAGCTGAGACGTGGACACTCACGATAGGGCTGGTCCACCAGTTCAAAGTCGCTCAGCGAGCTATGGAAAGAGCTATGCTCGGAGTTTCTCTGAAGGATAGGATTCGTAACGAATACATCCGACAGAGAACCAAGATTATCGACATAGCTCAAAGAATTAGCAAGCTGAAGTGGCAGTGGGTCGGCCATATCTCGCGGAGAAACGACGGCCGATGGGGCAAACGTGTTCTTGAGTGGAGACCACGACTCGGTAAACGTAGTGTAGGACGCCCTCCGACCAGGTGGGATGACGACCTGCGAAAGACTGCAGGTAGATGCTGGATGCGGCAAGCTGGAGACAGGGCGCTATGGCGCTCATTGGGGGAGGCCTATGTCCAGCAGTGGACTGCTATAGGCTGATGATGATGATGATGATTTATAAATTGCTGTAAAAAATCTATGATCATTGAGCCAACTAACAATAAATTATAGTGCTTAGAACCTATTAAACATGTTATCAGCATATTAGTACATAAACACTATGATAATAATTTGATTGTTTTGAAAAACTAGAAAGAAAGAAGAAGAAAGAAAATTATTTATTAAACACTAACACAACACACAAACAAGGTTAATTACACATAATTATATTGGACTACAAAGTACCTACTTAGGTACCTATTATAATGGTTTTACACAGTTTTTCGAGATAAATACTTTTACCTTGAGAATAGTTTTGTCGGTTAAAAATAAAGAGTTTATATTTTCAATACTTACTTAATCTTTCAAATGACAAATTATATTTTGAATCTATTCAATCGGTACGAGCTATGGAAAGAGCTATGCTCGGAGTTTCTCTGAAGGATAGGATTCGTAACGAATACATCCGACAGAGAACCATAGCAAAGTTATCGACATAGCTCTAAGAATTAGCAAGCTGAAGTGGCAGTGGGCCGGCCATATCTCGCGAAGAACCGAAACGGCCGCGCTGGGGTAAAAGTGTTCTTGAGTGGAGACCGCGAACGTAGTGTAGGACGCCCTCCGGCCAGGCAGGATTACGACCTGCGAAGGACTGCGGGCAGATGCTGGATGCGTCAAGCTGAAGACAGGGCGCTATGGCGCTCATTGGGGGCCTATGTCTAGCTGTTCCAGCCTTCCAAGAAGTCTAGAAATTTATAATTGTCAATGTCAAATTGATTAGTGCTCACACTTGACCCTTTTTGAGATTTCTTGTAATTCTTCTTCTTGACTTGACCGACGCCACCAACTCGTGCGTCTATCCACGATTGTAACGTAAAAACTGAATAAACTCCTGAATACGGTCTTTTATTTTAGTTAGAATTAATAAGGATAGAATTTATAAATAAGTATTATATAATGTATAACTAATAATGTATTGCAATTTTGTTTACTATTTTTATGTATAAATCACGCACCTGACGACCGTGACGTGACACGATCCCTCTGGTCTTCACTGAAAATCAGCGCTGGGTGGACACATTAGTGTGCATCCAGCACAATGCTGAGTGAAGGCCATATTTGCCATGAACTCTGCTACGCACAATCATTTGCAAGATATATAGTATTAATTTGCGTAGTTTTAAGTTTGTTGTGTATGCTAGTTTTTAAGGTAAATAAAAATATTTTCTTTCTTTCTTTCTTTCTTTCAATACAGCGAAGATTTATCATGAAAAAACATCCTACAAGGCAGCTACAAACTCCCAGGCAATTACAGTGGACTATCATAGGCTGATGATGATGATGAATACGAACCATAAACAAAAGTCGCTCTATACCATAACAGTAGTTCAAAATCTCTAAGTTTTTAGGATGTGGTTAACCTTACACTACTTTGTTGCGTAGAGGAAAGTTCCTGAGTAGCGATGTTTGCTAAGTGCCCTCTGGAGGCCAATGGCCGGCCGCAGACCCTTTGGCAAGCTAATAACTTGATGTACCTATGTACTCTCTGAACATGATTACAGACAGGGGCAATAGGGACCGAACAGCATAATGTGAAACTCATTTCTGCCCATGGCTTCACAGCGTTTCTCGGTTTGTTATTAGTAACAGCGACGACCGATGTGGCGCGGTGGGCGAAGGTCCGCGTGCGACGCAGGAGGTTGCGGGTTCGATTCCCGCCTCGGAATTATGTGTACTATCTGCAGATATTTGTTCCGGGTGTTCTGGTCGTTTTCTATGTATAATAAAAAATATCTATCTATGTAAGTACTATATTATGTATATCAATCATCTAGTATCAATAACACAAGCTCTGCTTAGCTTGGGGCTAGATGATGCTGTGTGAATTGTCCAGCATTATTTATTTATTTTGAACAGTTGATTTCGCTACTGCGCTGTGGTTTTATGCATAACCTAAAATTTGTGGGTACAATTTATATTTGCAGTACAGTAAAGTATTTTTATCCTTGCCTATAATAACCTTCATTTTGGATAATGTCGTCATTTACTACGCAGCTGGACTGAAACGACGAAGAGAATTAACCACCTGCGTCTTATCTTGCATGTAGGGATAAACAAAAGAACATATTACTACCAACCACAGAATGAATAAATAGAACTAACCTACAGTAGTGTATTGCAAATCATCATTATCAGCCTATCTCTTCTTTTAACTAGAGATAATCCAAATTTATTTAAATTAAAACTGAAAGATATTTTGTTGAAGGGGTGTTTCTACTCGGTAGACGAATTCTTAAGTGCTGACATTGTTGTAGAATAATATTGTTTTTTTTTTTGACATCATATATATTTTTTTTTCTTTTTGAATTATTATTTGTTATTATTATTGTATTTTTTTTTTGTATAAATTACTTAAGTATTAATTGTGTATGACATTGTATATTATATTAAATAAGGTCCGCATATGCATGTACAAAACTTCAGATACAATTCTATTATTGTGATTGAATAAAGATTATGAATTATGAATTATCCATTGGTGGACATAGGCCTCCCCCAATGAGCGCCATAGCGCCCTGTCTTCAGCTTGCCGCATCCAGCATCTACCTGCAGTCTTTCGCAGGTCGTCATCCCACCTGGTCGGAGGGCGTCACCGAGTCGTGGTCTCAACTTAAGAACACGTTTGCCCCAGCGGCCGTCGTTAACCCGGCGTACTTCGCACCGCCTAACAGTCAATGTTTGACAGTTACGTAACCCATGAACATTTTGTATATATATTTTTTTAGTCGATTTCCAGTGTTTTAATAGTTATTCTGCTATTTGGGATGAAGACAAATAGGAAAAACTAAAACCATGAAAATCGGTCCAGCCGTTCTCGAGTAATTGTTCGAACAAATCTGACGTTCTTTTATACCTTCATATACATTATGATGATATACATATGTAGATTATTATGTGTAATCTATCTGCTGAACCAATTTTGAAAATTCTTTTACCGAGAGAAAGCCACGTAAAGGTCATTGGCTATATTTACCCGATCTTTATGTTGTTTTTTTTCTAAAATCTAAAGACATAATTGGTCGAAATCAGCAAACAAAAACAAAACGTACATACCCAATCATAGAACCTGATTTTCCGAAGTCGGTTAAGTCCAACACATTTTAAACAAGAAGGAAATAACTTCGCAGATTATTCAATTAAATCTGGTGAACCGCTTGTCTGATATTAAATGAAACTAGGTCGTTTGCAACAGTATTGCGGATGACACTCTTATTAAGTTAGGCTTCCTACACACCAGTTCACAAACAGAACAAGCTGCATAAAGATCCAATTTATCCAATTTACACGCGGCAGCGTTTTTATGAGAATTAAAATGTTGAATAACTTTATAAAATGACTGATGTAATGAAAACTGGCCAAGTCAAATCTAACCTACATAGATTTGACTTGGCACTCATTTAGATCTCCATTCTTTTTGCGGGGAAGCCCACAGCCAAACATAATTTTTGTATTGAACTTGGCTCTCCTTTTTTACATTTATGTTTTGGTGTTTTGATGCGCCATGATCACGGAATAACTGAAGGCACTGCGAGTAAGTTTTTATGGGCATGAAACTGTGCCGAAATATTGGATAACTCAAAAATTTAATCATGGTTAATATCTTGTTTTTAATTACTTTCGTATTAGTTTCTGTCCCCTAGTAGAAACCTGTAGAAACCCTTAAACTAATAAACAGTGGCGGATTTACTCATTTTCCGCCAGTAGGCTTTTCAAATTTTGCCGCCCCTACTGACCTCTAAAAATTGATACTATTTTCATTTATCAAATGAAATCGATAATTTGGCTAGTCTTATTGCGGTGTGTAGGCTGTCTGAGTTGACCAGCTTTGGCACAGGCGCGGTCGCAGCCCAAGAGGATATGGAGGGGGTCTCACTTGGTCAGTGACGGGGGAGGGGTCTGGGGTTGAAGTAAGCAAAAGTGCGAGTACGAGAGACCCATAACAATACAAAAGAAATAACAAAAAACTAGACTTTCTATTGATGGTAGAATAAGGGGCGAGCCATGGTAATTTTAGGAATGACGGAGATATCTGCAGCATTTTTGAGATCTTTTTAGCGATATAAAAGAGATATTCAAATTATATAACGACGAGCGGAGCGAGCCGCTGTAATTTTTGTTTCTTTTCTCAAACTACTAGTTAATAAAAGAGTATTTTTGCAAGTTTCTGTGTCTGGCAAAATTATTTTAATGTGAACACTTTACTACACAAGAAAAAGAAGACATTGTCATCGAGCGGAGCGAGCCGCGAAAATTTTGTGGTTTTCGGTAGATTTTTGCGTAATTTTTTAAAGTGGGTTTGGCTTTTTTCTATAGCCAGAAGGAGCAATTGCTATCGGCTTGTGGCGGTGCGCGAAAATGACGGAGATAGCCGCATCATTTCGAGATTTTTATGGCGATACAAAAGAAATGCTAGTATGCAAAAGATATAAAGATTTTTTTTTACTTTTCTCAAAGAATGAAAAAATTTATAAAAAGCGGAGCGGTGAATTTTTTTGTGGTTTTCGTTAGAATTTTGTGCGGGTTCCCTTTTTTTGTATAGCTAGAAGGAACAATTGTTATTGGCTTGTGGAACTAATCGCGAAAAACTTGTTGTCTCCTTACATTTTTTTGTGCCCTCTAAGCACAAAGCACAAAGCCTCAAGGCACAAAAATCTGATTTTGCGCTATTTATTATTGTGATTGAATTGAAAGAAAATGACTGTAGCAAAATAGGTGCCGTTGCTTTTGCAGAACTGATACGAAACATAACAAAACACCCAAAACGGCGAGCGGAGCGAGCCACGATTTTTTTTAACTTTTGGGGTGGGGGGAGGGGCGCCGATTCGTCCTACCGTCACCATGAGAGCACACCACACACCCGCTAAAGCCGCCCCTGGATCAAAAACATTCGTTCCCGCGCCCCATTATGACTATGCAAGCAAATACTTAATAAATACATAAAATATTTAAGTAGTGATTAGTGAAACATTTTACTCGTTGATTTAATTTTGTGTGTGTGGATCTAATAAAATTTAGAACATAATATAGTTTTTTTTCCGTTAGATAAGAAATAATTATGTTTATGGCAAATTTGCCGCCCCCTAAAATATGCCGCCCTAGGCTCCAGCCTACTCAGCCTGATGGTAAATCCGCCACTGCTAATAAATCATATGATTTATCTACATATCTGTATATATATAAAAGAAAGTCGTGTTAGTTACCCTGTACACTCTATAACGATGTATAAACTCAAGAACGGCTGAACCAATTTGGCTGAAAATTGGTGGGAGTTGAAAGACGGACACTTTATTCCTTTTTGATGATATTTTTATGTCATATAATTTGACTATTATTACATTAGAATATTATTAAATTTTAATTTTTAAGTTAAATTAGTAACAAATTAAAACTTTAGAAATTAAATTGTGTGTTTTTAAAAGTAAGCGTTTTCATCATCATCAACCTATGTTAGTCCACTGCTGGACATAGGCCTCCCCAATGAGCGCCTTAGCGCCCTGTCTTGAGCTTGCCGCGTTTGCCCCAGCGGCCGTCGTCGGTTCTTCGCGATATATGGCCGGCCCACTGCCACTTCACCTTGCTAATTTTTTGCGCTATGTCTATAACCTTGGTTCTCTGTCGGATGTATTCGTTACGAATCCTATCCTTCAGAGAAACTCCGAGCATAGCTCTTTCCATAGCTCGCTAGCTGCAGGTAGATGCTGGATGCGGCAAGCTGAAGACAGGGCGCTATGGCGCTCATTGGGGGAGGCCATCTCCAGCAGTGGTCTGCTACATTCATTAAAAATGATAAGTATTTAAATTAAATGATTATTTATATAACTGCATGCTTTTTATAAGATAATATAATTATGGTATATTGTATAAGCTAAAATATTAATTGTTTATTAAAATGTTTGTACGCCTAAGCGGCAGAATCTAGCGATCTAAAATAAGTTTTATGTATCTGACTATCCATTACCCAGTTTCACAAACAATAAATGAATTATGAATTATTATGCTATAGGCTGATGATGATGATATCCAAGTATCGTATCTGATGCCAAAAACTTTGTAAAACCTACGAGTTATAAGAAAAGTTAGTCAAAAAGTGAGACGTTTTCTCTAAAGCCTAGATAGAAATAAAAAAACTTCTTCAACCCTTGTCAAAGAAAAGGGTAGAGTAATATTTCTGAGTTCAGTTTACGCTTGCATGATTTATTGTTTATTCTATTTATTATGAGCTTGGGTTGTAAGGAAATAAGGACTCACATTTGTGCAATTTATCTTCTATTTTACTCGACGACCGATGTGGCGCGGTGGGCGAAGGTCCGCCTGCGACGCAGGAGGTTGCGGGTTCGATTCCCGCCTCGGAACAATTGTGTGTACGATCTGCTGATATCTGTTCCGGGCGTTCTGGTCGTTTTCTATGTATAATAAAAAATATCTAGATGCTGGATGCGTCAAGCTTAAGACAGGGCGCTATGGCGCTCATTAGGGGAGGTCTATGTCCAGCTGTGGACTAGCATAGGCTGACGATGATGAATGTTCAAAGGGCTAGATTCTATGTTGTAATTTTATAATGCTTTTTGCAATCATATTATGTACCTGGTATTCATTCAATAAGTTCAGATTATTTTAGGCACGTAGATCCCTTTATGTTGTACTAACTGCGCCCCGCGGCTTCGCTTGATGTGAAATCTATGTGTCAAATAGTTTATAATCCTTCCTCTTGAATCACTCTGTCTATTAAAACAAACCGCATCAGAATCCGTTGCGTAGTTTTAAAGATCTAAGCATACATAGGGACAGACAGGCAGCGGGAAGCGACTTTGTTTTATACTATATAGTGAAGTCTATGTATTGTAGCAATGAAATAAACTTGAATTTAATACCTACTTGAGCCCAATCAATCTATTCTGAAAGCTTTCTTGAAATATTCGAAGTCTGGTCTATAAAACGACAGTATTTACTTTATGCGCCGTAAACTGCGCAGCGCCGCCATCTTTATGGTATAACATTCGGTCTGGTTGTAGATAAAAATTTAGATCTGTTAATAATATTAGGAACTACTTCATTACGAATTTAAGCGGGTTACGTATCTACTAACTTTATTTTCGGTATGTATTTTATTGTGATTCATATTCATTATCATTTATTGTGATTTCATGCATACAGGCAATGAAATTTTACAAATAGAGACGTCATACTCATTGTAAAGAAATAAAAACATGGCGATATTTTACTAGCTACATAGGTACCTAGCGTCGTCGTTCGAACATACAACGCCGCATGGCATTATCTCTGTCACTCATAAACGTAACGCATTGCTTGTCTCGTTCGTGTAGGTGGCAAAGCGGCAACCGCGCGGCACAGTTTTTTGAGTAAAATTCAATTTATTTTGTGATTTTCCATTTTAAACAGTACAAAACAAATAGAAGACATAAAAAGACACATCCTTCTTGCTTTTCACAACCGTCCCATAGTAAGTATTGCACTTTCTAAACACGTTGTGTGTTTAGAAAGGCATTTTAATATTTTTCATACTCCAAAATCCCGCTTCAACGTCCGCGTCGCAGCCAAGAGCAGGACGGACTGAGTTCAATTCAGGCACGTACCTGATTTTCGTCTTGTTAGGCAGACCTCGGTAAAACGTATCTACTATAACATCTATATCTCTATCTATCTATATATAACATCATTGCATACAGGTAGTTTCTTAGGTGTATTACTTAGTGGTTAGTACACAATGCAAAAAAAACCTGTCCGGGCACAACAGTTTTTGGGTTCTTTCTTGTTACATGTTAGCTAAAATTCTAAACAATCATATTTATAAAATTAATTAGTAATATAGGAATGTCATTTTGAAATAAGCAGTTAAATTAAATAATAATTGTATTAGATAAAAATAAATAGAATAAGAAAGAAAATATTTATTTGTGTTTCATATAAAATAATACAACTTAAGAACTAATTATAATAAAGATAACAAATTTGGAACGAATAAAATAATTAAAACACGAGAACACAGAAAGGCTACCGGCTCAGCATTAAATGCTACATTATAATATAAATAAATAAATAATGCTGGACAATTCACACAGCATTATCTAGCCCCATGGTAAGCAGAGCTTGTGTTATGGGTATTAGATAACTGATATACATAATACAATACATTACATAGATAGATATTGTTTTATTATACATAGAAAACGACCAGAACACCCGAAACAAATATCTGCAGATCGTACATACATTTGTTCCGAGGCGGGAATCGAACCCGCAACCTCTTGCATCGCAGGCGGACCTACGCCCACCGCGCCACATCGGTCGTCAACATTGACATAAGCCAGTGCAGCGCTGGTTTTCAGCGGGGCGCCGCGCCGCTGCCGCCAGGCTGCTAAGTGCAGCACATAACATAAATCACTAATAATAACAATTTAACACGCAAATCACAAATTAAAACACTAATATTTATTTATTTATTTATATGTTTTTTTTTTTTAATTATATCAACTTGGATATTATGTGTACATAACATAGGTTTATATAAATTTTAGATACATAATTTTAAGTGGTTTAAAATGTTGTGAAATGGTAGGAGTAAATAAACTATTACATAGTATAGGTAATTTCCCAAATTTACACGATATAACAAAATAATTCAGTTTATACAATGGTAAGTTAAATAGAGAACAAAAATTAATAAATAAAAATCATTTATTTCAGACCGACAGGTGTATAAAAACACAATTATTACACATTTAAATTAAATACAAAATACTAAAATTATAAAATTCAAATTTATCTAAAGTTAAATAAACACAGTGGCCTAAAAAGATCATTGGGCCACCAGCAATGATACTGGTTTCAGCATCATCATCCAGCAGCCTAAGATGCTGGGAGGTCCTGCGCCACGGCGACCAGGAGGCTGTTGTATTTTTTGTTCCTATCAATCTTTTGAAGGTGAAGTAAAGAAGCGAACAAGTCGTTCCAGTAAAATTGTCTGTCTGACCGAATATAAACCCGCTCTCATTTGTTCTTGTTAAAAAATCAAAAGAAATATTATTTCTATACCACAGAGATCGTCAAAATACTCAACTGAAAACCTAATCTTACTAACCTTCACTAGAAACAGAAGTATTGTAATAAATCCTAGGACTGGCAATGATATTATAGATAACTAGCAGACCGCCCCGGCTTCGCACGGTTTTAGTCATCATCATCATCATCATCAGCCTATAGCAGTCCACTGCTGGATATAGGCCTCCCCCAATGAGCGCCATAGCGCCCTGTCTTCAGCTTGCCGCATCGAGCATCTACCTGCAGTCTTTCGCAGGTGGTCATCCCACTGGTCGGAGGGCGTCCTACACTACGTTTACCGAGTCGTGGTCTCCACTCAAGAACACGTTTGACCCAGCGGCCGACGTTCTTCGCGAGATATGACCGGCCCACTGTCACTTTAGCTTGCTAATTCCTAAAGCTATGTCGGTAACTTTGGTTCTCTGTCGGATGTATTCGTTACGAATCTTATCCTTCAGAGAAACTCCGAGCATAGCTCTTTCGATAACTCGCTGAGAGACCTACCACATTATTCACTTATCCCTAACTCATAAAAGAAAATAAACAGGCTTATCTCAAAACATGATCTACTTTGTAAGGACCGTAATTAATTAATTAATTAATTAAATAATGCTGGACAATCCACACAGCATTATCTAGCCCCAAGCTAAGCAGAAGCTTGTGTTATGGGTACTAGATAACTGATATACATAATACAATACATTACATAGATAGATATTTTTTATTATACATAGAAAACGACCAGAACACCCCAAACAAATATCTGCAGATCGTACACACATTTGTTCCGAGGCGGGAATCGAACCCGCAACCTCCTGCGTCACAGGCGGACCTTCGCCCACCGCGCCACATCGGTCGTCGTAATACGCTAATCTTGTTCTTTTACACGTGGCAACCCTATTCAGAGCATTTACATTTACTCATACTACCTACTCCATTCAAATCCAACCAAATGTGTTTCTAATGCGATAACCGTGACAACCCTAAGTCACGGTCTATTATCCCAGATAAGCTTTCCTGAGTATCTGAAAATAAACCTTATCTGGGTCGTTTTAGCTGTGAAAATTCAGTGTGAAAATATTTGTATCAATCATTCTTTCATTCGTTCAGCTTTATGTTTATCATTCGGTCATTGGTATGTGCTAATTTGAACGTTGAATGTGAAGGTTTCTTTCGGTCCACACGCTCATTCCGCGTCCTCACCTCGTCCCGCACTAAAGGATATTTTGTTGCGTTCCTGCGATGACAAATCGATGATCTGTAATCGCAGTTGCGTTCAATTCGGATACGAGGCCCTAAGACTCCGAACTTGCGCGGGGCGTTTACATAAAAATAAAATCATTTTAGATAACAGTGATCCATAATTTAGTCAATATATTAAGAACTTATTACTAGTGTTATACCTAATACTATAATCATCATCATCATCATCAGCCTATATTAGTCCACAGCTGGACATAGGCCTCCCCCAATGAGCGCCATAGCGCCCTGTCTTCGGCTTGACGCATCCAGCATCTACCTGCAGTCTTTCGCAGGTCGTCATCCCACCTGGTCGGAGGACGTCCTACACTACGTTTACCGAGTCGTGGTCTCCACTCAAGAACACGTTTGCCCCAGCGGCCGTCGGTTCTTCGCGAGATATGGCCGGCCCACTGCCACTTCAGCTTGCTAATTCTCAGAGCTATGTCGATAACTTTAGTTCTCTGTCGGATGTATTCGTTACGAATCCTATCCTTCAGAGATACTCCGAGCATAGCTCTTTCCATAGCTCGCTGAGCGACTTTGAAGTGGTGGACCAGCCCTATCGTGAGTGTCCACGTCTCAGCTCCGTAGGTCATAACGGGTAGGACGCACTGGTTGAAAACTTTCGTTTTCAAGCATTGCGGTATGGATGAAGAGATAAGATGAGAGAATACTATAAATGAATACTAAATGAAATTACTCTCCACATGAAACATTTCCACAGGGGAGAGGTGATTCTACCCGCGATTATTGTTAGGATGCTGTTGGAGCTGTCGCGTACTCTACGCATCAGGGATGCGATGATGGATGAAAACTAACTAGATACCAAACTGCATTTTGTTTAAAATAGTTTAGCTCATTTATTTTTATTTTTTTAGAACATTATCATTAGAGATTAGAAAATCAACATGTTACGTGGTCAAAAGTCATTCATAGCAAGAAAACAATGTTCTTTAAGAGGCCTCCGGAGGGACGAATTCTTCATACAAACGTAATACCAAAATTATTTCTAATTCAAGCATATTTCCACTATAATATTGCATTATTTGTATTAAAATAGTATTTATCTAGGTTCCCAAATAGTTCTTTTTTTCTAAATATTTACCTAAAATGAAATGAAAGCCAATCTCATTTTGCACATTTTTATGCGAAAATGGACAAGTTTTCTTGCTATTTGTTTCGTATTAAAAACATCAATATCTTACGTTTTATTTATTAAGGAACATAGCTTATATTGTCTAGTTACAGAATAACAATACTTTGTGAAGAATACAAAAAGTTTTCAGTCATAATTTTTGGTATTACGGAACAAACCAAATTTTAAACGACTAATATTGCTATCGCGCACGCATGTGGCGCGGCGCAAGAGTTAAACAGGGACAGCGATATTCGGAGCGATTTTTGCAATCGAGGGTCGCCGGACCCTTAGGGTCTATCAACGGCGTACTCGGAAAATACATATACAGAATCACACCAGCTAGCGTGTTAATTTTGCTTGTGAAGTGATTTTGTGATGAGTCGTTGTAAGCTGCGAGCTTTTGATAAATAAAAAGATAATTGCCTTGACATGGGTGTCTACTGAATTATGTATGACTTGCTTCTGCCCGCTGCTTTACACTCCCGAATCAGGCATTAAAAGAAGGTAGGTTATTTATGTTATTTCAGTCCCTGAAAAACATTGTAATTCCTTTTGCCGTCAAGAATTATAAGAACTTATTATTTTTTTGAAGTTAATACATAGTTTAACTCGACTAAGGTGATTTTAATGTGTAATTAGTGTTTTTGGAATTTGAAAAGATATATTATTTATTTTACAAGGAGGATAATAATAGTGACTAGAATAAAAGTAAATAGCACGTAAAATTTACATTCAATGAGTCTATACTCCGATTCAGAATCCAAAATATTTAATGTCAACAAAGACATACCTATATGAATGAAAACTGGTAACAAAACAAAACAGCAAGCTAAAAACTAAAACACAAACTTCAACAACGCATTCCCACATCATCATCAGCCTATAGCAGTCCATTGGTGGACATAGGCCTCCCCCAATGAGCGCCATAGCGCCCTGTCTTCAGCTTGCCGCATCCAGCATCTACCTGTAGTCTTTCGCAGGCCGTCAACCCATCTGGTCAGTAGGCGAAATATTCCCAAATGTGCAGTGAAATATCGACAATAAAAATAGAGGGTAAATTTACCTAAGTACTAATTACAAATAAGTCTAAACATTCCATAAAAATAGGTTAACACTTTCACTGCGGTTTTTCTTCGACGACTGCGATCTTTTTTTTACCTAAAAAATTCGTGCTGCCGCTTTACACAGCGGTTGTGTTGCGCCGCACATGCGTTTCGTTCGAAAATATTACAGCTCTGCTGAGTCACAAAGATCTGTATTTTCTCAGCCGCTGCGCTAGTGTGGATTTACGCATATTAGTCACTTGTAGAAAACTCATACCGTGCGTTTTCAGCACTCAATGTGTTAACTACCTACACTAGTGTACAAAAAAAAAACTGGTAGCCATCTAAAGATTAAAAGCTTCCGGTCCATAAGAACTTAATCCCAAAATGTCTAGCTAATCAATAGGACTGAATCTCATAATGCCGGAAATTTTTTTGACGACCGATGTGGCGCGGTGGGCGAAGGTCCGCTTGCGACGCAGGAGGTTGCGGGTTCGATTCCCGCCTCGGAACAATTGTGTGTACGATCTGCAGACATTTGTTCCGGGTGTTCTGGTCGTATTGACATTATTGAAACTATCTATGTAATGTATTGTATTATGTATATCAGTTATCTAGTACCCATAACACAAGCTCTGCTTACCATGGGGCTAGATAATGCTGTGTGAATTGTCCAGCATTATTTATTTTATTTATTTATTATTTATTAATTGAATACGCATGCATCTTGTAACAACTGAAGGTCATAAAAGCCGATCGTCAGATTATTTTCTTTTTTAACTTACTCGTTAGTCGCTAATTCAAGTTCATCCAAAAACAGCATGTTTATTTATTTATTTATACTTTTTGCACGAAAAACATAAAATAAAACTTATTCTAGAAAATTTAAACAAAGGCGAACTTAACCCTAAAAAGAGTTCTCTTCCAGCAAACCTTATTGGGAGAGAGAGACAAGAGAAGAGAGAAGTGGGTACATGTGCATAAATGAAATAAGTAATAGACAAAAGATTAAATTTTAGTTTACTTATTAATTACACTAATATATACTATACAACAATACCAAATATAAAATACTATGTAACCTAAATTGCAAAAAATAAATTCAATACTTACATTATTAAATAAATATAATAATAAATAAACTTTTTATTGTTCCAAAGAGTTGCTTATAGCTAAAACATTCATTTAACGCTAAACTTAACGTTAACTTACTACAATCTAAAATTATACTAAAACATTGGTGAAATGGTTGTCTTGCTTCATTATAAGTACACTGATTTATCGTTTTTAGACATTTGTTCAAAATCTCAATACAAACTCAGATTTTAATAAGAATTAGGTAGTTTACATTTTGCAAAAGACATGCATAGCTTGCTAGTGACTTCTACCCCCCGTACTAGTTTAGGAACTGTGTTACGGCAGAGTAGGATCGTCACAGAGACCAGCATAAGTTGCGACGTGAATTGTTATCAGCGCCCAGCGCTGTGTAGGTCACGCAATAGTGGTGTAGTACAAACTGGTTATGACTTAGACACAGGGTTGGAAAAAAAACAGTTTTTTTTATATTTTATAAAACAAACAGTTCAAAATGTTTAAAACAAGTGTTTTTTTTGTTTTTTTTACTTATCAATTTCAAATCAATTATAGCGAATAATAAAATAATCCATTTCTAAACTATTTCCTAATTCACATTAGTAAAAATTAACAAAAAGATAAATATTTACTTTTGTTGCATATCTCAGTACCTCTAATCTAATTATTAAAAATTATTATTATTATTAATCAATACAAAACAATTGACATACACCTTGTATGTAGTGTTGTAGGTAGGTAGAGGTACCCACTAATCCAGTGAATTACTTTCTTTCGACGACCGACATAGGGACTTTCCCTGCGGGACTTTACTGGCGGGGAGTTACCTATGCAGTATGCAGTGTATAAAACGGCCTACATAGGGACTTTCCCTGCGGGACTTTACTGGCGGGGAGTTACCTATGCAGTGTATAAATACCACTATACCACACAACCTGTCTGTGGTATTTATACACATTCATTTGCAATCAAAGGTAGTTTTAAACCCTGTTTTTTTCTTAATATAAAACATAGTTTTATTTCAAACTGTTTTAAACACTGTTTTAAACACGTGTTTTAAAACAACTTGTTTTAATCATGCCAACCCTGCTTAGACATAGTATAACCACAGATAATATAGGTATAACTACGGGAAACAGACAAATTATGCTAGGTAGTTAGGTAGTGCTATATAATATACCTAACTAGATTTTATCATTAAGTATGCGTATGATATTTATAGGTATATTATATGTACCTAATTAATATCCGAGTAACAAAGTAGAAACAGAAGCCACTTCGCACCAAACTAATTATTAACACAAGGGACTTTCAACTCTAAAGAAGCCACCTTGTCATACAAAACTATACCAACAACTTTATGTCCTTTAGGCAGAATTTCCGAGTTCTAAACACATTCAAAACAGTCAAGATCCGCCTATTCGATGTCCTCCGAGATTTGTTGGTTTGTTGTTTTGTCACTTCAAACATTGTTGTTTTGTTGTAATTTAGAGTCAAGTTTTGAACTAAGGCGTTACAATTTAGGGCCCTTACATGATTTATTAGAGCTATGCTCGGAGTTTCTCTGAAGGATAAGATTCGTAACGAATACATCCGACAGAGAACCAAAGTTATCGACATAGCTCAAAGAATTAGCAAGCTGAAGTGACAGTGGGCCGGCCATATCTCGCGAAGAACCGACGGCCGCTGGGGCAAACGTGTTCTTGAGTGGAGACCACGACTCGGTAAACGTAGTGTAGGACGCCCTCCGACCAGGTGGGATGACGACCTGCGAAAGACTGATGCTGGATGCGGCAAGCTGCAGACAAGGCGCTATGGCGTTCATTGGAGGAGGCTTATGTCTAGCTTTGGACTGCTATAGGCTGATGATGATGATGATTATGACATTATTTATTTTGGGTAACCTTTGTGACAGCTTTCGCACGTATAATATGCCTTCGGCTTCGCATGCATTGTTTCTATCATTTTATGAGGTTCAAAAAGCACCAATAAAAAACAAAAAACACCAAGGTATCTCCTTTACTTATTACCTATTAAAGATTTTATCAAGTCACCATTTAAGCGGCGCGTCGCGTCTTTGGCAATTTCTAGTTACAAATGTATGTTTATTATTATTATTATTTCATTTTTAGCCATTATTGTCCCACTGCTGGGCAAATGCCTCCGTTTTCTCCTTCCACTCCTCGCAATCCAACGCTGCAACAGCAAATGTATGTTTATCAAAACATAAATTTACAACATTGAAAATTGCAATGAATAGATACAAATTAGAAATTTTACAAATAAAACAATAAAGTTTGGAACGACTGCAGGCAAACAATCTGCAGCTAGCTCAACTGATCCATAACTTGTGTTTTAGAGATGAGATTCCAACACAGGTTGTTTCTATGGAAACGTTTTAAGATTAATTCTACCCATAGGAATTTATTTGTGGAATAAAGTAGCCTATGTTTTATTCCAGGCTTAGGACTACATCTATGCAAAATTTCAGCCTGATACATTTAGTAGTTTTAGCGTGAAGAAGTAACAAACACCCATCATCATCATACAATACAATACAAACATTCTTTACTTACTGTACACCATAATCAAATCAATCATTACAAAAATACATTATTTGCGACATGTACAATGGGCGGCCTTATCGCTTAGAAGCGATCTCTTCCAGGCAACCTTTGGATGGAAAGAATTATATGAATTTAAGAAAAGGCAGGGGATGTACCACAGGTTATCTAAATAAGAACATAACAGAAATACTATATCATCATCATCATCAGCCTATGCTGGACATAGGCCTCCCCCAATGAGCGCCATAGCGCCCGGTCTACAGCTTGCCGCATCCAGCACCTACCTGCAGTCCTTCGCAAGTCGTCATCCCACCTGATCGGAGGGAACAAACATCCAAATAACTAAATTTTCACACTTATAATATTAGTGTTAGTTGAAAGACTATTCCTTGAAGTTAATAATATTTTGCTTCATTTTGTGTTATGAAGATTAACATTATCTTTAAAGTTAGTTAAGTTTGTTAAAGCTAACTACTAATTGTTGAATAACATGCTTGAAATAAGTTCCAAAGTTTGTGTTAAACAGTTTTTGCTAAAATAAAACAACTTACAAGTTGAGCTAAGTTGAGTTGGAAACTTATAAAATTTGAAATATACTACATCTTTTACTTTGCTATTAAGTTTCTTCGTAATTTGCTCATAAATACAATACAATACAATATATCTTTATTGCACCATAAATACAAAAAAATCCTACATTGAAAATATGGAGCGTTGTATCACTTTAAATCCGCGTGCATTCTGGTCATACGTTAAAACTAAAAAACAAACCAATTCATATCCTTCAATACTTCAGTACGGTAATCGTTCTTCCGATAAGGGTGATGAGATTTGCAACATGTTTGGAGAATACTTCCATTCTACTTTTTTAGATAGTGCAGCAAATGATGAGCGCACTGAATCAGACAATACTATGTATACCTCATCCTGTGACATAGGCTCTGTGGAAATTTCAGAAATGGAAGTTTTTAGACTATTAAAATCACTCGACCTCAATAAATCTGCGGGGCCTGATAACGTTCCAGCAATATTTATAGTGAAATGCGCCAATAGTCTTACTAAGCCTCTTTCTATCCTTTTCTCCCGTTCAGTGACTGAAGGTATGGTCCCTTTAATTTGGAAAAGCGCCTTTATTACTCCTATCTACAAAAAAGGCCCTACAAACAACGTTACAAACTACAGGCCCATATCGAAACTATGTCTCTTCTCCAAAGTTCTGGAAAGGATTGTCTACGCTCAGGTTTATCCCTCTCTAAAACATTATCTTAATCCTCAACAACACGGCTTTCTGAAAGGTAGATCTACTACATCAAATCTCCTGCTCTGTAGCGAGTTCCTGTCTCGATGTATGTCAGAGCCATCTCAAGTGGACGTAATCTACACTGACTATAGCAAATGCTTTGACAGAATTGATCACGTAATTCTATTAGAAAAACTCAGATGTGCGGGTATCAGAGGTAACCTGTACAGATGGCTCTCGTCATTTGTCCAGAACAGGTGCCAAACTGTAGTGCTCAACGGATATACTTCCTCTTCTATGTGCATCCCGTCTGGCGTGCCTCAGGGCTCTTTGCTCGGTCCTCTCCTCTTTATTATCATGGTTAACGACATCTCATCCTGTTTTAAATACTCTAAAATTCTCCTTTACGTGGATGATATGAAAATCCTATTAAATCAGTTGAAGATTCCATCCACCTACAGAGTGACTTAAATAGATTTCAGGAATACTGCACTGCCAATAAGCTTGACCTCAACGTCTCTAAATGTTACGTGTGCTCCTTTACTCGTAAAACTAACATTTTAAAGTTTGATTACAAAATAAGAGATAGTACCTTAACTCGAGTCAGTAAAATCAAGGACTTAGGAGTAACCTTTGATGACAAACTTCTTTTTGAGGATCATATCCACAGTATAGTCAACAAGGCATCCAGAGCGTTGGGTTTTGTACTGCGAATGTCAAGCGAATTCTCTAACATCAAGGTCCCTAAGATACTTTTCTGTGCGTACGTTCGTAGTCATGTGGAGTACTCATCTCAGGTTTGGAACCCGTGCTATGATGTTTATATTACTCGCCTTGAACGTATTCAAAAACGATTCTTGCGACATTTACAGTTTCGAGCTAAATTGTTTCTACCTGACTACTTGGCAAGATGTCGTATTGTCGATGTAATTTCATTTTCTTCCTCTTCAGGAACGTAGAAAAATGGCGGACTTATCTTATCTGTTAAACGTAGCTAATGGGAAGGTTGACTGTTCGGAGCTTCTTGAACAGATAGGACTGCGAACTAATATTGGAACACTCAGGAATCCTAACCTGCTAAATATTCCTTTTGCGAAAACAAATTATAGGCAAAACTCGTTCATCATTAGGGCTAGCAGATGTTTTAACACATTAGTAAAAGATCACGATTTTGATATATTTTTCAATACGTCTGTTCAGCTTAAGCGCCTACTAGGTAATAATTTCTTTACAAAGTAATTGAAGTCAGTTTTCATGTATTTTCATTATAAATATTTTTTTGTGTGTGTAACTTTTTCTTTCTTTTAACTTAATAATATAAATCGTCTACTTTCTGTATTTTTTTTTCTAAATTGCTGCTTTTTTTTCAAATTATATGTGGAAACTTTTAATTGGCCTTAAGTTAAATATTCTAGTATCTTATCTTTATCTAGCTGTAAGTTTTCCTAAGATTGTAAAAATAAAATAAAATAAAATAAATAAATATAATAATAATGGATCTTAATACTAAAACTTTTGAACGAGTGGCAACGTTCGTAGCAAAAGACAAAAAATGAGGGTAGATCGGTATGTCTGCCCATAAAAACTCGCAGTGCCTTCAGTTACTCCGTGATCATGGCGCATGCAACCGTGCCGAAATATTGGATAACTCAAAAATCAAATCATGGTAAATATCCCGTTTTAAATGACTTTTGATCTTAATACTTAGTATTAGTGGCACAATCGTCGGCCTTATCGCTAACATTGATTTTTACAGGCAACCTTTTATCGAGCTTGCTAATTCTTTGAGCTATGTCGATAACCTTGGTTCTCTGTCGGATGTATTCGTTGCGAATCCTGTCCTTCAGAGAAACTCCGATCATAGCTCTTTCCAGTTTCTATTAGGTGCTTTTAAAGACCTCGACGACTGTTGTGGCACGCCATAGCGCCCTGTCTTCAGCTTGTCGCATCCAGCATTTACCTGCAGTCTTTCCCAGGACATTTGCTTATTCTTAGAGCTATGTCGATAACTTTGGTTCTCTGTCGGATGTATTCGTTACGAATCCTGTCCTTTAGAGAAATTCCACTATCTATTTAGATAGGCGCTGATATTATGCCGAAACCACTATGATCACAATTTTCAATGTATTATAAAATATATATAATATGTAATGTATTCATTGATTTATCAGTCATCTAGTACCCATAGGCCATAACACAAGCTCTGCTTAGCTTGGGGCTAGATAAATAAATAAATAAATAATGCTGGACAATTCACACAGCATTATCTAGTCCCATGGTAAGCAGAGCTTGTGTTATGGGTACTAGATAACTGATATATGTACATAATACAATACATTACATAGATAGATATTTTTTATTATACATAGAAAACGACCAGAACACCCGGAACAAATATCTGCAGATCGTACACGCAATTGTTCCGAGGCGGGAATCGCACCCGCAACCTCCTGCGTCGCATGCGGACCTTCGCCCACCGCGCCACATCGGTCGTCAAAGATGATGATGCTGTGTAAATTGTCCATCATTATTTATACTATTTATTTAAAGACCCACCCCATTTTCATATTTCCCGTGAAAAGTATACATACATATACTCGTATTTAGCACTCTCCATCAAAAAATGCGCCGTATAATAATTCTATCCAGCACTTACGAGAGACAAAAAAAAACTTAACACTTTGACTGCGGTTTTTTTTCGACGACTGCGATCTTTTTTTTAACCTAAAAAATTCGTGTTGCCGCTCTACACAGCGGTTGTGTTGCACCGCACATGCGTTTCGTTATAAAAATATTACGGCTGTGCTGAGTCACACAGATCTGTATTTTCTCAGCCGCTGCGCTAGTGTGGATTTACGCATATTAGTCACTTGTAGGAAACACATACCGTGTGATTTCAGCAGTCAAAGTGTACTCAATTTCGTCATCCCTAAACCGGAAGCGGACAATATAACTTGGGCGGTTTATGACTGCCATATCTCATATCTCGGGAAAAATACAATATACTAGGGTAAAAATACAGTCATACAATAGTTGAAGCATTCTCTCTCGTAATCAGGTCAAATGTAATAGGCACGCACGAGTTGTACGCAACTGTCGAAAATAGAAAAGAATGGAGTGTTACCACTGAGTTATATTGAACGGGGATTCGGTAAGAATTTATTCCTAGTGTGTTTGTTTTTATTGAATCGATTGGTAGCAAACGTTCTAAATTATCGCGATGTAACATACTAAATCTGTTATGGGTAACTATGATAACTCATTATATACATTGGGTAACTACGATAACTAATTATAATATGTATAGATACATAATACATTACAGAGATAGATTTTTTAAATTATAATAACATAGAAAACGAACAGAACACCCAGAATAAATATCTGCAGTACGTACAAACATTTGTGCCGAGGCGGGAATCGAATCTACGACCTCCTACGTCGCAGGCGGACCTTCGCCCTCCGCGCCACAGAGGTCGTAATGTTTGTAGAGTAAATATTATGGTGTGTTGTGTAAGTATTTTTTTTTAACTCGGTCTTGTCATCCTCCCTCGCTACGCTCGGGAGTATAACAACCTCGTATATAATGGGATGGTTTAGTCCCTTGTAAAACAATCTACTATTGTATCTATCTATGAGTTTAAAATTAATGAAAGCACACATAAACATTAAAACATAAGGCTAATAATGATAAGGGTTTGGTACAATTGACGTCATCCTCATGGGCATCAAAACAATCCTTCGACAACTTTGAATTAACTATGAGTAGGGACGATTGAACCCTTATTCAAGAGAAGTCGGGGAACAATGGCACTATATTAAGTTCCAATTATCCCCGATGGGAATTGCGAAATTTGATCCCATTTGGGAAAGCAGTAGTCTCAAATAATTAATATGGAATGTCAAATTTGACACTAGGTTTTCAGTTTAGATTATAACATTGCCTTTTATGAATTACGGGACATATAATAGATAGATATTTTTTTTTTAGAAAGAGTTATGCTAGGGGTCTCTCTAGAGGATAGGACAACGAAATCATCCGACAGAGAACCAAAGCTTTTAGGCAGATGCTGGATGCGGCAAGCTGAAGAGCGGTCTATGGAGAGCTAAGAAGGCGCTATGGCGTTCATTAGGGGAGGCCTATGTCCAGCAAGGGACTAACATGATAAATGCTGATGATGGTGATTATATTTTTATATAATTAAAGATAATATATAACGCTTCTAACTTATTACCTCTAATCTACTTTATCCATTATAAATAATACCTTTCTCCGACATACCTTCGTGAACGATTTGAGTTCCTTGTCCCCCGCGGTGTGCCGTGTAGAACGGCAGTCTCACTCCGTCTCTCAAGTACACCTGGAGGTTCTTTTGCCGGGCAAGCGGCTAGATTGTGGAACTCTATCCCTCATGATATCCGAGCCAGTCCATCGCTTAACATATTTAAAACCAAATTAAAAGAGCTCTTCTTATTATCATAAAACTATCTATCTAGGTATATTTATATATATATATATTTATTTATATTAAAACTGAAGTTATTTATTAGGTTTATTGAGCTATTGTTATTTTAATTTATGTATGTATATTTTAATCTCATACCATATAAATTATACTCTACGTCTAATTTGTTTCTTTGTACACTTCCTCTATCTGTTCTATCGCTTCTCCTTTAAACCTAAGGGTTTGCTGTAAGAAAACTCTTTGTTAGGGTTAAGCTCGCCTATGTACATATCTTTTTTTAGTTAAGTTATTTTTAAGTGTTTTGTGTACAATAAAGAATTACAAGAATATGAACTGAATCGAACTGAACTTCAATAAAAACTATGTATTTCAATAAATTTCGTAGTAAATCATTTAATCTTCGAAAACCTTATTACCTACACCCCTCGTCGTGCAAACTACCCATCTTTGCTATACTAATATTATAAAGAGGAAAGGTTAAATTATTTGTTTGTTTGTATTGAAGGCTCCGAAACTACTGGACCGATTTGAAAAATTATTTCACCGTTGGGAACCTACACCATCCGCGGTGAATTTTATTTATTTATTTTGTTTATTTAACGTACAAAACACATCACAATCACATTAAATTATGAGGTTACATAAAGTTTGATCAGAACTTGATTGCAACATAAACACATGTACGGGCTGCTATAATATATATATGATCGGGTAGGTAGAGTTATTACAATCTAATTACAGGTTATTAAGTAAAACAAGACAGAAATAAAGAAAAACAAAAGGTAACAAACAATTAGAATTACGGTTGCTTAAATTAGATTACATGCTATATAATATAAATATGTAATTGTAATAATGTGAATTCCACAATCAGTAGGCATTGTATTGTGTTATTAAAACAAGACAGAAAAAAAGGTAACAAACAATTAGAACTACATTGCTTAAATTAGATTACGTGCTATTAAACATTATTGCAAAATTGTGAATTCCACTCGCTTACAAGAGAGTAGAATCCACAATCAGTATTGTACTAACTGGAACTCGAACTGGAATATAGGCTATATTAAAATTTAGATATGAGAAATTTGAATTTAACGCGGGTGAAACTGTGTGAAACAGCAAGTCCCAGATAAACAAAAAAAAAACCATCAAAATAACTGTAGAAAAATCCTAAAACTAAACTCTGCGTCCATTATCTACCACAAAGACAGCAAAATGGGAAACGTCAATCAAAAGCTAAAAGAATTAACGTTACATTCTTTTGTTGGTTTTAATGGAATTTAGATTGAAATAGTTCAAACATCGGTTCCTAACAGCTGCGGTAAACAACATCGACTTCCGGATTCTTTGAAACTCAATTTTTTTTTACTTATCTTTATTGTATTATTTAATAATAAATAAATAAATAATGCTGGACAATTCACACAGCATTATCTAGCCCTATGGTAAGCAGAGCTTGTGTTATGGGTACTAGATAACTGATATACTTAATACAATACATTACATACATAGATATTTTTTACTATACATAGAAAACGACCAGAACACCCGGAACAAATATCTGCAGATCGTACACACAATTGTTCCGAGGTGGGAATCGAACCCGCAACCTACTGCGTCGCAGGCGGACCTTCGCCCACCGCGCCACATCGGTCGTCACATATTAATCATGTTTTCTGCTTGCAATCATTGAAAATAACTTGCCTCTTAACAGGATTCAAAGTTTACAACGCAAAGTGCAGTGCCACTTCATCATCAACTCAAGAACACGTTTGCCCATACAGTCGCGTCGGTTCTTCGCGAGATAATGGCCGGCCCTCTGCCACTTCAGCTTACCACAGTTACCACCACCACTTAAAATTGTCTTCTATTTCAAACTAGAACTTTCAATACCCATGACGTACGTGAGCTCCGCGCAGAGATCCACCGCTTTCTGAAATATCAATCTTATATTATTAATTAACAATTATAATTAAATATAAGGTATACTATTCTTAATAATAGGGATAAATACTATTCAAATACAAATAATACAATATTATAGTGGAAATATGCTTGAATTGGAAATCATTTTGGTATTACGTTTGTATGAAGAATTCATCCCTCCGGAGGAGATTAAGATTAAGATTACTATTAAATTTCAATTTCCTATTCGTATACGTACACTTGCGCGTGTCAAGGCAATGAAGAAGAAAAATACTGGACCGTTGGGAAGCTACACTATCCGGGGATAGTGTAGCTTCCCAACGGTGAAAGAATTTTCCTAATCGGTCCAGTAGTTAAGGAGCCTATTCAATACAAATAAACAAAAAAAAAATCAAACCTTTCCTCTTTATTTATTATTAGTACTCGTAAAAAAAACAAAGTCTCTTCCACCTGTCTTTTTGTCCCTTTGTATGTTTAGATCTTTAAAACTACGCAACATATTTTGATACAGTTTTTTTAATAGATAGAGTGATTCAAGATGTGGTTTATAAACCATTTCACTCGAGAGCATAGAAATCGCACACCCTCTACATTTCCATTTCGACCCTATTTAATTTTTAAATATAACTTAAATTAAAATAAAGTACACACTGACTCGCTTGAGGAGCTGAACCGAAGTGAACATAGGCTCTATTACATATTCAAAAAGTTAGGGATCCGTACTAAAACCGTGCGAAGCCGGGAAGGTCCGCTAGTATACTATGTAGACTCCTTTGCGTAAGTTTCAAAAACTGTATCGTTAAAAAGTTGCTTTAGTCCCTTTCTGATTACTTTCGGAAAAACGGTAGATCAATCTACATGCAAGTAGGTACTTGATACTTGATTCGATAATCGGCTGTGACAGACAGACGAGTAGGACGGATAGAGTCTTTATTGGGATGCGGGCTTAGGTAGCTACCTACATATGTTTTATGTGTCTTCTGCCTCGTACTTACGCGTTACATACGTGGTACCTACAGATATCAGAAACAAAGGATATCAAATATTAGAAATAATTACGTATGTCTTTTTCTTTTGGCCTCTTTCCTCCTCTTTTTTACAAAATATACATAGATTAAAGCTTTATATATATTTGTACTTTCAACTTGAAAGAATCATAGTGGAATCAAAGCTGAGTGTAATTTTTTTACATTTTTAAAATATTTCTACAATTTTAAAATACATATACCTATGCTATATAAGTTATAAAACCCCTCTAGAAATTAACAAGCCAGTAAGTAGGTATGTTTATTTGATACCCCATTTGAACTTGTCTACTTTGATATTGAATACCCCATTTGAACTTGTCTACTTTGATATTGAATACCCCATTTGAACTTTTCCACTTTGATATTGAATTGATTCTCTTCTCAAATAATAGCTGAATCATTACTTAAAGAAAATGTACCTAAATGCGATAGTAAATTTATTTTTACCCATGTTGATGAAAATGATATAAAAAAAGCCTTTAAACTTTTATATATTAAAAAAACTGCAGATCTCTGGGGCATTTCCGTTAAAATTATTAAACCTTTAATTGATACCATTGCACCAGATCTAGCTTTTATATTTAATGAATCCATTGATTGTGGCATATTTCCTGATCTAATGAAACATAGTAAAATAATCCCATTGTTTAAATCGGGTATTAGGTCTGACCCCACTAACTTTAGACCAATATCAGTACTGCCTACATTCAGTAAAGTTTTTGAAAAACTTATTTTACACCAATTGCTTAGACATTTTAATGGCAATGACCTGCTACACTGTAAGCAATTTGGGTTTACTCGTGGCAGGTCAACTACTGATGCCGGTGTAGAGTTGGTATCGCATATTTTTGATGCTTTGGAGAAGTCGCAAGATGCTTTAGGCGTTTTTTGTGAATTGTCAAAAGCATTCGATTGCGTTCATCACGAAACATTAATCAGGAAACTACATCATTATGGAATAAGGGACAGCTCTTTGGATCTTCTTATATCTTACTTGAGTGATAGGATACAAAGAGTTGACATTAATGGGAAACGATCTAAAGGGTCTGTGGTTACAATGGGTGTACCGCAGGGCTCTATCTTGGGTCCTTTCCTATTTTTAGTTTATATTAACGACCTGCCTCATCTTGTAAAGAATGATCATGAGATTGTATTGTTTGCTGATGATACTTCATTAATTTTTAAAATGAATCGACAAAAAACAAATTTCGACGATGTAAATACTGCAATCTCAAAGGTAGTCCATTGGTTTAGTATCAATAATCTTTTGCTTAATGAAACCAAAACAAAACGTATAAGATTTATTCTACCTAATGTAAAACAAGTTAAGGCTGATGTAAACGTAAAAGGAGAAACGGTAGAAATTGCAGACAATACCGTATTCTTAGGAATAACCTTAGATAGTAAACTCCAATGGGGCCAATGGGGCCGTCAACTTACAGACGTTGATACTTCTAGACTAGTCTATTTCAGCTACTTCCATAGTATTATGTCTTATGGCATACTATTGTGGGGGAACGCTGCAGATATAAACACCATTTTTGTGTTGCAGAAGAGGGCTGTTCGTGCGATCTATAATATGGGTCCCAGAGAATCCCTACGTAATAAATTCAAAGAAATAAACATAATGACAGTACCATGTCAATATATTTATGAAAACTTGTTGTACACTCATAAAAACATCAATCGATTCATTAAAAAAAGCGATATACATAATGTAAATACTAGAAATAAGAATAAACTCGCTGTTCCCACAACTAGACTACATAAGATAAGTGCATCTTTTAAAGGGCAATGTATACGCTTCTACAACAAAACTCCAAGTGAGTTGCAAAAATTATCAATAAATAAATTTAAAAAAATTGTGAAGCATATTCTTTGTAAAAAGGCTTATTACAAAATATCAGATTATCTAGAAGATAAAAAAGCTTGGAACGAGTTTTGCTCCAACTCAAAATCTAACAAATTACAGATAAGCAAATCATATGTACTAGACACATAAGTTATGAACATACTAGTGGTTTCTTCTCACTTCTTCCACTGGTGGACAAAAAATTGAAGTGAACAACAATACATATAATAATGAATAGTATAAAATATGACTTGTCTAAGTGCTTATTTGTAAGCCTAAAGAAATAAACTTTCATTTCATTTCATTTCATTTCATTTCATTGGAATATATATTTATTAAATATTATTTTTCATAAGTAAAATAGTAAAATAAGTGCTTTCTAACGCATTGAGCCCAAATTTAATTTAACAAATGAATTAGCTTCGGAAGTTCCGTCGTTTCGTACGATCCGACGTCATCCGTCAATTTCGTTCGTTCTTAACCGACTTCAAAAAAGGATAAGGTTGTCAATACGACAGTTATTTATTGTCACCTCTGAACTTTCGACTGGGTGAACCGATTTTTAATTGAAAGCTGGTACTTCCCGTATGGTCCCATTTCAATTTGGTCCAGTTCTGATAATGGCTTCCATGAGAAAACCGTATGTGTGCGACAAATAGGCGAATATCAATATCACGTCAATCGATTTCCATGATTTTTTTTTAAACTAAGGTGGAGAAACTAGGTACCTATCAAAACTTTTGAAACTATCATGGTTATTAATACTAAAGTCATTTAAAACGGTAGTGGCAACGTTCGTAGCAAAAGACAAAAAATGAGGGTAGATCGGTATGTCTGCCCATAAAAACTCGCAGTGCCTTCAGTTACTCCGTGAACATGGCGCATGCAACTGTGCCGAAATATTGGATAACTAACTAATAAATCAAATCATGGTAAATATCCCGATTTTAAATGACTTTAGGTACCTATCGGTTTAGAACCCATTTTTATTATTAAGGATTTTTTTCTTTACACGCCAAATCATTCATCAAGTAGACCTCCTATACTGGGCCAAATGGCTCAATGAAAATCAAGCCTATAATCGGCATTCACGGTCTGAATACTCTGAATAGATAGTTAAATAGGGTAAAAGAATACCAGCCAACGCGTAACAAACTAAATTAATTATTCGGGTTCGGGTGCCGCTTTTTGTACACGTATCTAGTTATCCCTTCGCAAATAGAAGTTAGTAAGACCCTCACGAACGTAGCTCCACGGTCGCACGAAAATATAATAGTGTCCAAACGGCTGGCGGTCTTGGTTCGCTGCCGATCGATGATTCGCTTATGTAACCTGAGAGAGTATTTTAAAATTTCTTTATTTAGAAAAAAAAGAGTACCTAGAAAAAATAGAGAGCCAGATCTGCTAATGTTTTTAACCTAAGCGAAAAAAATAGAAATTACCATTTCTGATTCAAATACGCGAATGTTTTAACTTGAGGAATGTCGTAACGAAAAATTTTGACCACCACTAAGTAGAAATATGCCACACATTTTTGACCACGGCCTAAAAAATTTATAAAATACAAAAAATAAAAAATATATCAAAAGATGCCATCCACATAATGCACATGTTTACTATGTAGCTTCTTGTTTTATGTACGAACAATTTTTTCCCTTAATATTATTAGTAGACCTAAATCAGGCTTCTCAGGGGCTCCATTATAGCGCAATAAAATAACAAAAGTTAACAGAAACATTAGAACGAATTTACTTTAACACTTTGACTGCTGAAATCACACGGTATGTGTTTTCTACAAGTGACTAATATGCGTAAATCCACACTATTGCAGCGGCTGAGAAAATACAGATCTTTGTGACTCAGCACAGCCGTAATATTTTTCGAACGAAACGCATGTGCGGCGCAACACAACCGCTGTGTAGAGCGGCAGCACGAATTTTTTAGGTTAAATAAAGATCGCAGTCGTCGAAAAAAAACCGCAGTCAAAGTGTTAAAAAAACATAACGTTTAAATAGCCCCTTAGTGCAAATTGTCCCGTGACCGCAGTTTTAGTCCGCTTTGGCCGCTGCGTTAAATCTACACAGTGCGACCTAGCTCCTTTAGCCACTCTAACTATATGCACAAAAAGTGCCGTAAAACCAACATGCCATGTCTTCCACGGGAATGCTATTTTTCATAAGTAAAATAAATGCTTTCCAACGAATTAAACACAAATTTCAGTCAACAAATTAATAGTTTCGGTAGTTCTGTCGTTTATGCGATCCGACGTCATCAATTTCGTTCGTTTTTCAAAGTAGACCTCAAACTGGGTCAAATGGCGAAATGTAAATCAAGCCTATATATACCTACTCGGCATTCACGGATGAATAGATAGTTAAATAGGGTAAAAGAATACCAGGTAACGCGTAACAATAACAAAAATTTACTGAAACATGACAAAGAATTAATTTAAAAAAAATCATAACGTTAAAATTGCCCCTTAGTGCAAATTGTCCCGTGACCGCAGTTTTAGTCCGCTTTGGCCGCTGCGTTAAATCTACACGGTGCGACCTAGCTCCTTTAGCCACTCTAACTATATGCACAAAAAGTGCCGTAAAACCAACATGCCATGTCTTCCACGGGAATGCTATTTTTCATATGTAAAATAAATGCTTTCCAACGAATTAAACCCCAATTTCAGTCAACAAATTAATAGTTTCGGTAGTTCTGTCGTTTATGCGATCTGACGTCATCAATTTCGTTCGTTTTTCAAAGTAGAGCTCAAACTGGGCCAAATGGCGAAATGTAAATCAAGCCTAAAATAGACTCGGTAAACGTAGTGTAGGACGCCCTCCGACTAGGTGGGATGACGACCTGCGAAAGACTGCAGGTAGATGCTGGATGCGGCAAGCTGAAGACAGGGCGCTATGGCGCTCATTGGGGGAGGCCTATGTCCAGCAGTGGACTGCTATAGGCTGATGATGATGATGAAATCAAGCCTATACTCGGCATTCACGGATGAATAGATAGTTAAATAGGGTAAAAGTATACCAGGTAACGCGTAACAATAACAAAAATGAACAGAGAAACATGAAAAATAATTTATTTAAAAAAATCATAGCGTTAAAATTGCCCCTTAGTGCAAATCGTCGCGTGACCGCAGTTATTAGCCCGCTTTGACCGAAGCGTTAAATCTACACGGTGCGACCTCCTTTAGCCACTCTAACTAAATGCACAAAAAGTGCCGTAAAACCAACATGCCATGTCTTCCACGGGAATGTTATTTTTCATATGTAAAATAAATGCTTTTTCAACGAATTAAACCCAAATTTCATTCAACAAATTAATAGTTTCGGTAGTTCTGTCGTTTATGCGATCTGACGTCATCAATTTCGTTCGTTTTTCAAAGTAGACCTCAAACTGGGCCAAATGGCGAAATGTAAATCAAGCCTAAAATAGACTCGGTAAACGTAGTGTAGGACGCCCTCCGACTAGGTGGGATGACGACCTGCGAAAGACTGCAGGTAGATGCTGGATGCGGCAAGCTGAAGACAGGGCGCTATGGCGCTCATTGGGGGAGGCCTATGTCCAGCAGTGGACTGCTATAGGCTGATGATGATGATGAAATCAAGCCTATACTCGGCATTCACGGATGAATAGATAGTTAAATAGGGTAAAAGTATACCAGGTAACGCGTAACAATAACAAAAATGAACAGAGAAACATGAAAAATAATTTATTTAAAAAAATCATAGCGTTAAAATTGCCCCTTAGTGCAAATCGTCGCGTGACCGCAGTTATTAGCCCGCTTTGACCGAAGCGTTAAATCTACACGGTGCGACCTCCTTTAGCCACTCTAACTAAATGCACAAAAAGTGCCGTAAAACCAACATGCCATGTCTTCCACGGGAATGCTATTTTTCATATGTAAAATAAATGCTTTCCAACGAATTAAACCCAAATTTCAGTCAACAAATTAATAGTTTCGGTAGTTCTGTCGTTTTATGCGATCCGACGTCATCAATTTCGTTCGTTTTTCAAAGTAGACCACAAACTGGGCCAAATGGCGAAATGTAAATCAAGCCTAAACTAGACTCGGTAAACGTAGTGTAGGACGCCCTCCGACTAGGTGGGATGACGACCTGCGAAAGACTGCAGGTAGATGCTGGATGCGGCAAGCTGAAGACAGGGCGCTATGGCGCTCATTGGGGGAGGCCTATGTCCAGCAGTGGACTGCTATAGGCTGATGATGATGATGAAATCAAGCCTATACTCGGCATTCACGGATGAATAGATAGTTAAATAGGGTAAAAGAATACCAGGTAACGCTTAACAATAACAAAAAATAACAGAAACATGACAAAAAATTTATTAAAAAAAAATCATAACGTTAAAATTGCCTCTTAGTGCAAATCGTCGCGTGACCACAGTTATTAGTCCGCTTTGACCGAAGCGTTAAATCTACACGGTGCGACCTCCTTTAGCCACTCTAACGAAATGCACAAAAAGTGCCGTAAAACCAACATGCCATGTCTTCCACGGGAATGCTAATATTTACTGGGCGGTACCGATCTATGTTTTATTTACCTGCCACAAGCTTCTGTTTGCCACTATAGTAGCTCAGTATTTTTTAGGGTTCCGTACCCGAAGGGGAAAACGGGACCCAATTACTAAGACTCCGCTGTCCGTCCGTCTGTCTGTCCATCTGTCACCAGGCTGTATCTCATAAACAGTGACAGTTAGATCATCATCATCAACCTATGTTAGTCATAGGCCCCCAATGAGCGCCATAGAACCCTGTCTTCAGCTTGACGCATCCAGCATCTACCAGCAGTCTTTCGCAGGTCGTCATCCCACCTGGCCGGAGGGCGTCCTACACTACAATTACAGAGTCGTGGTCTCCACTCAAGAACACGTTTGCCCCAGCGGCTGTCGGTTCGTCGCGAGATATGGCCGGCCCACTGCCACTTCAGCTTGCTAATTCTTAGAGCTATGTCTATAACTTTGGTTCTCTGTCGGATGTATTCGTTACGAATCCTATCCTTCAGAGAAACTCCGAGCATAGCTCTTTCCATAGCTCGCTGAGCGACTTTGAACTGGTGGACCAGCCCTATCGTGAGAGTCCACGCCTCAGCTCCATAGGTCATAACAGGTAGGACGCACTGCTTGAAAACTTTCGTTTTCAAGCATTGCGGTATGGATGACGAGAAGACTCAACGTAATTTCCCAAATGCTGCCCAGCCTAGCTGGATCCTCCTTTTGGCCTTCTCGAAATTCACGTCAGTTAGATAGTTGAAACTTCACAGATGATGTATTTATAGTTACTTTCGTAATATTTATGTAACTTACTTACGGCTACACTTACACTTAAAATTAACTTAAAGTAAATAATGCTTGAAAACCCTATGTCAAAGAAAGCAGCCATTTGTAACGTCAGAGCGGTTTGGCCGGTTCACCACTGATCTGAAAATCTCTAAAACTTGGCACACTGATCGCTCGGCAATGTTGCTATTGACAGGGTGACAAATCGACACAGCTGTGCCTTCAGCAGATTGCTAAAGTTTTTCATTTCAAATAAAATGCTTTACAATAGAGACTATAAATATACCAACATATTTTGTGAAAATTGTTGTTATATGTAATTAAATTAATATAAAATAAATAAATAATGCTGGACAATTCACACAGCATCATCTAGCCCCATGGTAAGCAGAGCATGTGTTATGGGTACTAGATCACTGATATACATAATACAATACATTACATAGATAGATATTTTTTATTATACATATAAAACGACAAGAACACCCGGAACAAATATTTGCAGATCTTACACACAATTGTTCCGAGGCGGGAATCGAACCCGCAACCTCCTGCGTCGCAAGTGGACCTTCGCCCACCGCGCCACAACGGTCGTAAAAAAAATGTGTTTAGCACTTTAGCGAAATGTTTTTGTAATAATTATATATACTCATAATGTATGACTGCTGAAATCACACGGTATGTGTTTTCTGTGACAGTGACTAATATGCGTAAATCCACACTAGCACAGCGGCTGAGAAAATACAGATCTATGTGACTCAGCAAAGCAGTAATATTTTTCGAACCAAACGCATGTGCGGCGCAACACAACCGCTGTGTAGAGCGGCAGCACGAATTTTTTAGGTTAAAAAAAGATCGCAGTCGTCGAAAAAAAACCGCAGTCAAAGTGTACCTCCTAATACAGGTATTTCCCCTCCTTCACATTGGTGTGAAGGCTCAGTGTAAAGGTGGGTCGCGAACGTTAAAAGGAGGTCTCTAACACTGAACAATGTAAATTAACCTTAAGGGAATGACTATAAACATTTTGTATTTGCAAGAGTAAATTGGTCGTAAGTAACGAAAAAATAACAAGGCTTTAGCTAAGTCAAGCCGTGAACATACATAACTATGTAAAGAAACGTGTGACGTTTAATAGAAATAAAATATTATTTATTCATCTATACTAATATTATAAAGAGGAAATGTTTGATTTTTTATTATATTTTAGCTCCGGACTGATACTACCGGACCGATTTGAAAAAAAATTTCACTGTTGTAAAGCTTCATTATGGTGAACATAAGCTATAATTAATATTATATGTATTTTAGGATAGTGAAATTCGAATTTAACTTGGGTTAAACCGCGGGAAACAGCTAGTCAAAAATGAAATGAAAGTTTATTTCTTTAGGCTAATAAGCACTTACAGGTCATATTCTATCATATCTAACCCTCCTACATTATCTCATGCTAAATCATTGTTCTCATGTTTCAATATTTATGAAAGTTAATTTTTAACATATCCCTGACATATTTTACCCTTCATATTATAAAATATTTATCCACAGTTCTCGCTATCTTTAAAATCTCATTCGCTATGAAATATTTAATAACGTCCAAAATGAAAACTCAAGAATCTCCTTATATCTACAAGACACGGCTGCACTGGACGATTGGTAGATGAGAATGAGAAAATGTCTACCATGAAAAAATACGAAGTTGGAACACGACGTCGATAAAGAAACCATACTACCAAGTTGCTTCTAGCATCTTTCGTTTCGGATGTCTAAGAAATAAATGTCAGAATCATTGTCAGTCATCTAAAGAAGGTATCGGCCGTCCTTTCGCGATCTGACGTCATCCGTCAATTTTGTTCGTCTTACAAAGTAGACTTCAGAACCGTTAACACTACAGGTGCCTTACTTACTTAGCTAGTCGCCTGGAGGTCGAAATACATATATATGTATATAATATATATACATATAGTCTATATGTATAGAATATATGTCGGTCAGGGTGTCTGTCTTCAGATTTCGACCTCGAATCCAGTGCTAAGCACTTAGCTAGCATCAATGCCACCAGCCAACCTTCAACCCTGCAGTGCAGCAGTGCACACACTGATATAAATGAACGAGAGAAATAAACATAAAAACATGACGTCGATCGTCTGAAACCTTACTACCAAGTTGCTCCTAGCATCTTCCATTTCGGATGTCTACGAAATAAATGTCAAAATCATTGTCATCTAAAGAAGAAATCTACCGTCCTTTCGCGATCTGACGTCATCCGTCGACTTCGTTTGTTGTTCAAAGTAGACTCCAGAACCTATACACTACAACCTATAACCTACACACAAAGCGTCTTACTTAGCTAGTCGCCTGGAAGTCGCGATGTGTCGGTCGGGATGTCTGTATTCTGATTTGCACCTCGAAGCCAGCGCTTTTTATTGGTAAAGAAATTTACAAGTCGATTAATAAAAAATTAAGGTACATACTAAAAATTAATAACATAGGGTACATTAATATTATAATAATAAGCAATAGTTTTGTATAATAGTATGTAGTAATAGTAATAAAATAATTAACAATAATTAAAATCACAATTTTCTGTCGAGAAAATCCTCGACTGTTACGCCCGCGCGCCCTCTCGATGAGCCATATCACTGACCAGCATCGAATCAACCAGCCAACCTTCAAGCCCTGCAGTGCGGCCGCCCGTGCAACACTTATACTCGTATCTCCCTCGCTCACTTATATCTACTGACCTCTTTATACATTCTTTATATGAAGACTTCATTTTCTGTGTATTTCTCGGTTAGCTTCAGCGGCGTAGTGCTGTCAAAACTTGCGAGAGACTTGGCATAAGCTGACATTACTGAAGATTGCTTCAGACGCGACTTTTTATATTTTTTTTTATTCAGAGTGAGGCTACTTTCTCACTATTCGAGCCAAGCTCAGAGGTTAGCTAGGATCAAGTATACATATTATGGATTGTAAAATCGGGTCGTTTTTGAGGAACCAGGAATCCTGGGAATTCCCATCTTAAAATATTTTCTCTGAAGTCCTGAAATTTCCCGGGAAAATATACGCTTGTGTACAAAGAAAGATAGATAAATAATTATTTTAATGCACACTTAGAAATTTAAAGTAAAAAGTAAAAAATGAATTTATTGGCACAATAGACAGTGAAACAGGCAATACAAGTCCATAGGCTCCTGAGCTAGTAAAAAAACTTAGAAATAAAAACAAACCAGATAAAAATTACAAAATATCTGACAATTAACAAATTACATAATGTACAAGACGACGACGTACGCGCTCGTTTGCGTAGCAATTCGCTTATTGACGGCACCTAGGTTGGCGTGTCGCTCGCAATTTGGATACTGCTATAGTATACAATTATACGTCTCTACGCTAGGATCAGTCACTGAGGGAGTCCCTTGGCAGCTAGCTAGCTTGGCTCTGAGCAGTGAGGCTTTTTGTGATGTGGCCTAAGCGTAATGGGAACTGAATTGGAGCGACTAAAAATCGCGTTCCCCATTTTATTTCTACACGCAGCGACCAACGGACGTGTCACGTCTGTTTCTATGTTTCTGTCCTAGACAGTGCTGGTTACAGAGTTTCTGACACCTCAGGTAAAATCCGGGTAGATGGCACAAGAATACGTGGTCCTATTTCGAAATGGCGATCAATTTATGATCAATTTTAATTTGTCTGAAAAATAGGATTAATATTATTTACTCTAACCTCTAGCTTAATATAAATACTCGTAATTAGTTTTTTTTTATTATTAGTAGATAATAATATAACAAAAAATCTTGTCATTTTTATGACCTATTATAAACATATTAAGAAATTTAAAATATATTTTTTTACATACGTATAAATAAAGTTATTGTCTGTTTGTTATGTCAAAATTACATCCACAACGCCATAATAGCTTTTATCCCATAGCCCGTGATATAAAAATGCTTATCAGAAGATCCAGCAGTGGACCAGTATAGGCTGTTGAGGTGAAAGTAAGGATAAATCATGTTACTTTTAATTTAATAAATAATTAGGGTTCAAGGTGCAAGAAAAAAACGATAACATTGCGAATTCTACGCGACCAAAGTTAAATAATTAATGCTGGACAATTCACACAGCATTATCTAGCCCCATGGTAAGCAGAGCTTGTATTATGGGTACTAGATAACTGATATACATCATCATCATCATCATCATCAGCCTATATTAGTCCACTGCTGGACATAGGCCTCCCCCAATGAGCGCCATAGCGCCCTGTCTTCGGCTTGACGCATCCAGCATCTACCTGCAGTCTTTCGCAGGTCGTCATCCCACCTGGTCGGAGGGCGTCCTACACTACGTTTACCGAGTCGTGGTCATCACTCAAGAACACGTTTGCCCCAGCGGCCGTCGGTTCTTCGCGAGATATGGCCGGCCCACTGCCACTTCAGCTTGCTAATTCTCAGAGCTATGTCGATAACTTTAGTTCTCTGTCGGATGTATTCTGATATACATAATACAATACATTACATAGATAGATATTTTTATTATACATAGAAAACAACCAGAACACCCGGAACAAATATCTGCAGATCGTACACACAATTGTTCCGAGGCGGGAATCGAACCCGCAACCTCCTGCATCGCAGGCGGACCTTCGCCCACCGCGCCACATCGGTCGTCAAAAACAAAGTTGCGGGCACCTAACATCTAGTAACAGAATACATTTCTGAAACACCCCAGCATCAGGTGTTACATATTACGATTGTTTCATACCAACAAAACAACCTAACTTTTATGAATCAAAACTTCTTCGGAAAACTTTTTTCATATCAATCTGACATGAAAGGCGTAGGCGGGTCCGCTTACATCCCTTTACCTTACCCTTCGGCCCTTTGTAGGTGTGACGTGTGAATGATTTCAGATGATTAATGATAAATAGGCTTCTATAATCCTATATATTTATATTAAAGATTAATTTATCGAGTATTTATCGCGTACTTTTTGTATTATTTTCCCCTACGTTTCTATTATGTTACTGCGATCGTGGTCACAGGGCGAGTTTACGACGTTCACTGAGAAAGTAAAGAAGCGAACAAGAAACCTTCATCTGTTAGGTTGTTAGTTTTCGAGTTGGAGCAAAACTCATCAAAAGCTTTTTTATCGTCGTATCATCATCGTAGTAGTCCACAGCTGGACATAGGCCTCCCCTACTGAGCGCCATAGCGCCCTGTCTTCAGCTTGACGCATCCAGCATCTGCCTGCTCTGCAGTCCTTCCCAGGTCGTCCCACCTGACCTGAGGGCGTCCTACATTTGCCGAGTCGCGGTCTCCACTCAAGAACACGTTTATCCCAGCGGTTGTCGGTTCTTCGTGATATATGGCCGGCCCACTGCCACTTAAACTTGCTGATTCTTAGATATAATATATGTTTGTATGTATGGTGTAGTATAAATAACCTACAGTAAGTAGTTACTCCGATTACCGAGATGAAAAGCACCCGTTAATTCTATCTCCTACAGATGAGATCATCTATCTTCCTCGAAGGCTTTTACGTTGGGCTGTTATTTGACACTACCTCGATTTCTTACTCAACGACAATGTAGTGCTACAAAAATATCTGTGGAGAACGTTGAACGTTGGAACACACGCAAATAATATCAACACCTCAATTCAAGTCATGAAAAGCTCTTCATGTTCTTCTTGGCTTGTGTTGTCATGGAATAAATTTCGTTTTGATAATTCGATTGACTATCAAATATTCGAAACCTACCGAAGAACCGACGGCCGCTGGGACAAACGTGTTGTTGAGGAGATCACGACTCGGTAAACGTAGTTTAGGACGCACTCCGACCAGGTGGGATGACGACCTGCGAAATACTGCAGGTAGATGCTGGATGCGTCAAGTTGAAGACAGGGCGCTATGGCGCTCATTGGAGGAGGCCTATGTCCAGCAGTGGACTAATATAGGCTGATGATGATGATGATCAAATAGTCATGTCCTAATGAATGCTTTACTGATTCGATTTCTTATCACATTCAATTTTGTATAAGAAGAAGTTGTAATCGGTTTTGCTATTGTTTCTCCATTTTTTTTATATTTTACGGATCTTACTCAGGCGTCTAAATGACTTTATTTTACGAATCAGAATATTCAGTACAATAAAATATTATTATTTTAGTAGTTTTACATGCTATTTTAGGGTAAAAATCCGTGTTTATTTAGGGTCGCCGTATTCGATGAGGAGGCTTATATATATTTGACAAATATGATATAAGCCGTCTTAGGTGATTCGAAATCCTTTCCCATTTCTCTTCAATAAAATTTCGCAAAAAATACGACTATCAGTGCTACGTATTGGTAAAGATTATGATTGAAATGTCACGCCGCGCTTAGATCACATTTGACAAATATAATCCCAGTTTTTATTTAGGTACACAACTTTTATCAACAGATTAGTCAAGAGTTGTTCGGAGCGATAAATGCATAACTCAGTTCACAGTTATCTTGGCGGAACTGTACTTCAATATCTCACTTGATACGATGATAAACAAATAAGATGGATTTCGTTTACAATAGAGTTGCTAGCTCACTGTTTTCTTCGTGGCGTGATCCGTACTTACTCGCTTTTTGCCACTAAATTATTACCACTATCAAATGCCTATTTTATACCAGACTGTAGTGTAGTTTGTAGTTTCATTTAGTTTTATTATTTGAGTTTCATCATCATCATCAGCCTAATTCAGTCCGCTGCTGGACATAGGCCTCCCCCAATGAGCGCCATAACGCCCTGTCTTCAGCTTGCCGCATCCAGCATCTACCTGCAGTCTTTCGCAGCTCGTCATCCCACCTGGTCGGAGGGCGTCCTACGCTACGTTTACCGAGTCGTGGTCTCCACACAAGAACACGTTTGCCCCAGCGGCGTTATTTGAGTTTAATGTGTTTTAATTTATGTTTTTTTTTAAATTTAATGTACTTACCTTATTTTGTATGTGTATGTGTGCTAAATAAATTCCATTCTATTCACAAAGAATCAGCACTTAAGTATAAAGAATTAGAAGTGTTTCTGATATCTGTGATTAGAAGATTATGATATCGTAGAAATCGAGAGTACAAATAAATAACCTTTATTCCCGATGGCGGTGTTTTTCTCGGAAACGTCAAAACATCTAGGTTATTATTTATAGGAAAGAAATTAATTTACTTGGGGTATTATCGTTATAAGTAGTTGAGTAAGTAACCTGACAAAGTTATTGTTTTCCTACTATGATGCAATGAGATTTTACATATAGAGACGTCATACTCATTTTAAAGAAATTTAAACATGGGGATATTTTACGCACGGCATTATGTCGTTCTCTCTGTCACTCATAAGTGCATCGCACTACTTGTCTCAATCGTGTAGGTGCCAAAGCGGCAACGCCAATGAAACGGCAATTATTGTTGAGTAAAATAATATTTATGATTTTACATTTTAAACAGTACTTAAAAATATACCTAAGGAAAGAGCAAACTAGCCTTATCTACACCAAATATGTAATAGAATGTAAGTTCCTTATTACTAATTGTATTTTATTATTCCTACTTTGTAAACCTATCTCTGTGAATAAATATCTTTTATTATAAAAAAAATAAAAAAAATAAAAATATACATCCTTTTTGCGTTTTACAGCTGTCGTAGTATTCAGGCAATTGCCTGATTTTCGTCTTGCCACGCAGACCTTGGTACAACGTATCTACATAATATATATGACATCATTGTATGGATGGATGTTTGTTACTCTTTCACGTAAAAACTATCGAATGGATTTGATTGAAACTTTACAATAATATAGCTTACATATCAGAATAACACATAGGCTACAATTCATAAAAATATATTGTATATTATCCAAAATATCTATCACCACGCGGGTGAAATCGCGGGGCGCGGCTATTTCCCAATAAATGGGTAACTTTTACCCCACTGACTATTTCTTATCGACGATTATAGGTACCAGGGTTTGGAGACACGTTTTTAATTAAAGGGAAATTGAGTCGATTCGGGCTTATTGCTTATTCGGAGTAGGTAGCTAGCAATCGACAGACATTGACAGAGATATTAAAATGAAAGGTCTTGCACGAATTCGGATATCGCTGAAACATCCGGACGGGTGCGCGCGCCCACTCTCCCATGGATAGCTAACCAGGAGTCTGTTTAGAGCTTCGAGGACCAAGGACCCTCAAGGCCTTAACAGACTCCTGGTGGCCTTTCCGAATACCGACATATTTGCAGACGAGTGGAGAAGTCTGATGCCTTACAGCTTGCTTTTTGGAAATGATTTTTTAAGGTGTTTTAATCATTATAAATTAATTTTGACCTATTTTGACTCATATTTAATTTTTAACTTTATATTGCTTAACTCTATAATAACTTGAAATTATAATAGAATATTTCTTCATCATCAGTCTATAGCAGTCCACTGCTGGACATAGGCCTCCCCCAATGAGCGCCATAGCGCCCTGTCTTCAGCTTGCCGCATCCAGCATCTACCTGTAGTCTTTCGCAGGTCGTCATCCCACCTGGTCGGACGGCGTCCTACACTACGTTTACCGAATCGTGGTCTCCACTCAAGAACACGTTTGCCCCAGCGGCCGTCGGTTCTTCGCGATGGTCGGCCCACTGCCACTTCAGCTTGCTAATTCTTTGAGCTATGTCGATAACCTTGGTTCTCTGGCGGATGCATTCGTTTCGTATCCTATCCTTCAGAGAAACTCCGAGCATAGCTCTTTCCATAACACACATTTTTTTATAAAACACGTCTTAATCTTGATAATAATAACTGATTTCTTTTTTTCTCTAATATATTTTCTCTTTTTTTCAGATGGAGTAAATCAAGCGAAATGAAGAGAAAACGAGACGGCATCACACCTAGAATGAGACAACAAGAAAGATAAACAAACCATAGACAGTTTATAGATAGACCAAAAACAATGAGATAAAACTCAAAATGGAGACCAAAGGAATAATCACCATGCTTCTAATCTGGAACATAGGTTCCAGTAGCGAATATCAGAACACAACCTTAGACATCTTAGATAGGAACAACCAATCCAAAATCTTGAACATAGAAGATTTACCCATAGATGAAGATCTACCCGGAGACAAAGATCTTCTCAAAAGTAAAGATCTACCTATAGTTAAAGATATATTATCCATAGACAAAGATCTGACCTCCAACATAGATAGAGGCAACATACCCATAGACAATAGCACAACTAAAAATGACAGTGATATAGCATTCGGGAAACTTATCGATTCCGAGCTAGATTACGCAAATGGGACCGAAGAGCCTTGCGTAGGCGATCCGGAATACTGCAACATGACAAGAGAAGAGTATATAGAAATGCTAAACGATTATATATTCCCACAGCCTTACGAATGGGTGTTGATAACCACACATGGAATTGTTTTTATCATAGGCTTGATAGGGAACGCTTTAGTGTGCGTGGCGGTGTATAGGAACCACTCTATGAGGACAGTTACTAATTATTTCATAGTGAATCTGGCTATTGCGGACTTTTTGGTGATACTCATATGCTTGCCGCCGACTGTGTTATGGGATGTGACGGAGACCTGGTTCTTTGGGACCGCGATGTGCAGAATTGTGCTGTATTTTCAGGTGAGTTGGGTGTATTTTTCTTTTTAATTATTTTCCTACATTATTCAGGACAATATTATACAGGGTGTTCCATGAGGGGTGGATCATCGGTGGATGGGGGGTGAGCGATATTCACTGGTTCAAAAGTTATTTGGATTATAGTAAAATTTTAGTTAAAATCAGATTTCATCCTTAATTTCGCAATTGCAGCCAAAATATTGGGTCTGCGACCATGTCTTTTTTTTTAAACAAGATGAATAGTGCGCCTTTGGTACCCCTATACCAATTTGACTCTTAGATTTATAAAAAACCAAAAATGAAAATTATAGCAAATTTTATTTTCAAAATCGAATATTTACATTAATTTTATATGGTTCTAAAAAAATATTTCATATATTTTTTTTTTCTGCAACCTATGGCTCTACTCACACCAAAAGAGCGTCGAAGTGCAGCGAAGCGGAGCGCAGTTTCAGTGTCATATGAATTTTAACTAGTTTCTCATGCGATAATAAGTTTTATTGTAATGAAAATAAATTTAAAATTCATATGATACTGAAACTGCGCTCCGCTTCGCTGCGCTTCGACGCTCTTTTGGTGTGAGTTGAGCCTATCTTAAAAACATCTGGCTTTCATGAAAAATAAACCCTGAAAATTCAATTTGGCTAGCACGAAAGAATCATGTTGAAAAATGTAATTAAAATAGTATAAGTGCCAAAAAACTACTGGATCATGTCAAGGAAAGGATAGCTAAATAAAAGCATTATGTCTTGCTCTTAAACCGCTGTGTTTAGCTGATTTAGATAGAATGCTATTTTTTATTGGAATTTTTGGAATTAAGACAGCGTTATCTTGCACCGCAGTGAAAATTCAAATTTAAAAATACTACCTATTCAGCCAGAATAGGTAGTATTTTTAAATTTGAATTTTTCCTCTGCTTAAATAGAAGCTAAATGATGCTGTGTGGATTGTCCAAAATTATTTATTTATAAATGACTTTTGAAAACTACTGATAAGTTTTGAAGTAGTGGATACTTTTCGACGACCGATGTGGCGCAGTGGGCGAAGGTCCGCCTGCGACGCAGGAGGTTGCGGGTTCGACTCCCGCCTCGGAACAATTGTGTGTACGATCTGCAGATATTTGTTCCGGGTGTTCTGATCGTTTTCTATGTATAATGAAAAATATCTATCTATGTAATGTATTGTATTATGTAAATCAGTTATCTAGTACCCATAACACAAGCTCTGCTTACCATGGGGCTAGGTAATGCTGTGTGAATTGTCCAGCATTATTTATTTTCTACTTTATTCAATTTATATGATTATGCCATGACGCGCAACTTCACAGGGCACGAACTTCACAGCTATCTCCACGCCATATCTCGCCTTTGTCCGTTAACCACGACTATAAAAGTCATACATCACTGTCATGAACTTTTATAGGTCAGTTTTATTCACGCATGACGAAAAATGCTGGGCGTTAGTTGAGCAGTTATTAAGATGAAGACACACTGGTATTTCAATACATAGTATAAAACAAAGTAGCTTCCTACTGTCTGTCTCTATTTATGCTTAAGGGTCCGGCGACCCTCGCTTGCAAAAATCGCTCCGAATATCGCTGTCCCTGTTTAACCCTTGCGCCGCGCCACATGCGTGAGATAGCAATATTAGCCGTTCAAAATTTAGTTTGTTCCGTAATACCAAAAATGATGACTGAAAACTTTTTGTATTCTTCACAAAGTATTGTTATTCTGTAACTAGACAATATAAGCGATGTTCCTTAATAAATAAAACGTAAAATATTGATGTTTTTAATACGAAACAAATAGCAAGAAAACATGTCCATTTTCGCATAAAAATGTGTAAAATGAAATGAAAATGAAATGAAATGAAAATATATTTATTCTGCTGGAGCAAAAAACTTAATTATCTAACTATAGTAAAGATAAAATGAGATTGGCTTTCACAACATTTTAGGAAAGTATTTTGAAAAAAAAAAAAACTATTTGGGTACCTAGATAAATACTATTTTAATACAAATAATGCAATATTATAGTGGCAATATGCTTGAATTAGAAATAATTTTGGTATTACGTTTGTATGAAGAATTCGTCCCTCCGGAGGCCTCTTAAATCTTTAAAACTTTGCTACGGATTTTGATGCCGTTTTAATAAATAGAATGATTCAAGAGGAAGGTTTATAAACCATTTGAAACATAGATTTCCACGAGGGAAGGCCGCGGGGCGCAGCTAGTTATTAATAAGCATGAGTTATGGTTGCGAGATTCATAATGTGTTTGTAAAAATTTGTTTACGCCATATCTTTTGTAATAATAACTTTCCGCCTAAACCAGAACTAGAGTTGAGACAATCAGTAAAAGTTAAAAAAAAAAATCCAATAACACCCGACTTCGTTAAAGTCTAAAAAACGTTTGCCAATTATTATTATAATTTTCTTTGAATACTTAGGTATGTAGTCGGATGCAACTTTTGACGACCGGTGTGGCGCGGTGGGCGATGGTCCGCCTGCGACGCTGAAGGTTGCGGGTTCAATTCCCGCCTCGGAACAATTGTGTGTACGATCTGCAGATATTTGTTCTGGGTGCTCTTGTCGTTTTCTATGTATAATAAAAAATATCTATCTATGTAATGTATCATATTATGTATATCAGTTATCTTATCTAGTACCCATAACACAAGCTCTGCTTACCATGGGGCTAAATGCTGTGTGAATTGTCCAGCATTATATATTATATATTATTTAAATAAAACTAGTCTTAGTTTTTTGCTATACGTTTTGGCTTGTCATATTCGCGATGTGTTGCCACCTTAACATTTTATTATTGTTTTATTTCGGCTTTGCCACGTAACGAGTGGCCACAGAATACCTAATGGCGCTGGTTTGATGTCCACTAACGTTTTACTATCCCCTGTGGAGGAATAATGATAATAACTAGAGAAAACCATTTACATCGTAATTGTTATGGCTATTTGATGAGGCTCGGCTATATGGGCGAGCGTATCGCGGCAATAGTCTAGTCCTCTGGTGACTAGTAACAGTAGTAACACAGGTTTTAAAACCTATCACTGGCACCAGTCTCTCACAAACAGGTATCTGTATCTACTGCACTACACATTGCATAACAATTATGTACCTGTATGATGTATATGATAACCTTTTTGTGAAGAGAAAATAAATGAATATTTTATTTTATTTATTTTATTTAGTCTTGACAATCCTTCATACTTATCAAACTCTATAAAGAAGAATAATATAAATATCGCGATGAACCGACGGCCGCTGGGGCATACGTGTTCTTGAGTGGAGAACACGACTCTGTAAACGTAGTGTAGGACGCCCTCCGACCAGGTGGGATGACGACCTGCGAAAGACTGCAGATGCTGGATGCGTCAAGCTGAAGACAGGGCGCTATGGTGCTCATTGGGGGAGGCCTATTTCCAGCAGTGGACTGCTATAGGCTGATGATGATGATGATCGCGGCAATAGTCTAGTCTTGACAATCCTTCATTCTTATCAACCTCAACCTCTATTGGTCTGGGAACCAGTGACAGATTTTCAATGGTGGCCAATTCCCTCCCAAGCAAAACTTCGTAATATGCATTAGGGATATGGCCCGGGAGCCAGGTACAAATTTGGTAAATTATTTCCTCTCGAGCGAAAATTCGTAAAATGCATTAGGGATTAATATTATGAATACTCGTGACCGTCAGCTGCGACTCCGTGGGTGGGTTGGGCAGTGGCAGCGATGACGACATTAGTCCCATGGAATAAGGTTCGCATATTCCAGAATTCTGATTTGAACCTTATTCCATGGGAATAATGTCGTCATCGACTCCTAGCGAAAACATGTAGAGTTGATAAGTGTGCAACAACCTTTATGGCTATGATTGTGCCCTATTTACTTATACCTCCATGGCGCCAAATTTATCATACTACCTTTTTTAATTTGTTAAAAACTCAGACTCGGAACCTTCTTGGTGTACTTTTTTAAATTCGCTTTGCGCGCGTCATTTCTTTTCACGTCATATTGTTAAAACCTTAGGTAAAAAAGAAGAAACTTGAAAACAAGTGAAAAACCGAAGCGACAATGAAGCGAAAGTTTAAAAAGCAGTATCTAGCTCTAAACTTTTTTATACACATTGCTTCCTCGCTATCGCGTAGTACTTTTGTAGGCCGTCTACGACGTAGAACTTTGTGCCATTACGTAGATGTAGAGTTGATAAGTGTGCAACAACCTTTATGGCTATGATTGTACATTATGAATATAAAAAAACATAGCGTGCAGTTAAGTCAGACACGCTTCTTTTAAAAAGTATTTTAAAAAAAATCTCGGTCATAACGCGTACGTTTCACTCAACCAGGTTAAAATTAATTAATCTTTGCCGAGACCTGTAGCGTAGCAAACAGTATTTAATAACAATTTTCCAGTATTAAATTTTTGTTATAATTTAACAACATAAAGGCAAGCACCGTTCAATTTGACGACCGATGTGGCGCGGTGGGCGAAGGTCCGCCTGCGACGCAAGAGGTTGCGGGTTCGATTCCCGCCTCGGAACAATTGTGTGTACGATCTGCAGATATTTGTTCCAGATGTTCTCGTTGTTTTATATGTTTAATAAAAAATTATAGAAAAATCATTTCCACATACAAAATGTGCATCGGTTTCGTAACTGTCAAACATCGACTGCTAGGCGGTACGAAGCTCATTGGGTCAGCTACTCGTAGTAAATAAATAGGCCTGAGTACCTTACTTTCCAAACTGAGAATTCCAACTGACTATTCTAGTTGTATAGGTAACTGGCTGTTCCCCGCCATTTCACCCGCGTTAAACTCGAATTTCACTTATTTAGGTGATTTTTATAGCTTTATGGGTATTTATAGCTTTATGGGTTACATTATTGGAGTTTTAGTAAGGATCCCTAAATTTTTTAAAATATAATATAGCCTATGTTCACCGGGGATAGTGTAGCTTCCTAACGGTGAAAGAATTTTTAAAATCGGTCTGGTAGTTTCGGAGCCTATTACAAACAAACAAACAAAAAATCAAACCTTTCCTCTTTATAATATTAGTATAGACTACCTAAAAGTAGCTGTTAGTGTAACTACCCACAACTACCTAGCATGGCGCTGCTAATTGCAGATTGTTAAGACATAGCTGTGTTGATACAGCTGGACTAATCTTTGTGTTATATTGCTTTTAACAAAAAAAATAGGTAAGTATAACTAAAAAGTTAAAATATTGTATTTGCAAGATTAAATCATAAAACAGTTAAGCCATCTTCAGACTGTTTCGACGTGAAATTCTAATATTTAAATAAATTCAAAATACAACAAAAAGTTTACTTAAAAAAAAGCTATATTCTTATGTTTTTTTTGTTTATTTTCTTTATTTAAGGGGCTTTTAGTAATTCTAATGACTATGTCAGATGTCAGTCCCGTATTTTAGCAAACAATTTACTACTTAAAGTAAATTATATCGAAATCTAACCCAGATAGGTTCATTAAACATGAAAAAATTAAACCTGCAACGATAAGAGGCGTCGCAGACGGAACTCCACCTGCTACGCCATAGAGGTCGTCACAGAATAATTAAAAAATAATGATTATCATCTATTTCTCTTCACAAAAAGTTCTTGAATGTTCGAAGTAACAGAACTATTTACCTCTAGGCTGTGCCCCAAATGATTCACCTGTTATCTGGAATCTCGCCCCACTACGGCAATAATGAAAATTATGCAGATTAAATGGAGCTTGTCAAGTTTTCTGCTTTATTGTTATTTATTCAAGCACGGGGCACACGACCGTGTTGTGGGTGGACGACTGTCAGTGACAAAATAATTAAAAGTTAGAGTGGAAAACTTTTTTTTGCTAGTGCCGCCACGCAGCGTACAAAATCAAATCAAATCACATTTATTTCAGACATAGCGCAGTAAACATACACAGTTTATAAAAAGAGAATAATATATCACATACACAGAGACAAAATTAGAATTACAATATTTTTTTTCTTTTTTATAATTACGATAAATAGAAAACAATAAATTAATAAAGTCCAAGAAGACAGGGCGCTATGGCGCTCATTGGGGGAGGCCTATGTCCACCAGTGGACTAATATAGGCTGATGATGATGATGATGAAAGTACAAACCTATAATTTCATGTATGAACCTGAAAACTTACTTTATTGGTTTAAAGTAAACCATCATAACCTAGATATTTTTGAAAAAATCTGTGTGTTGTCGAAAACGGGAAGGAACTTTGTAAAAGTCAATATCCAACCATTTTCCTTTCTTCAATTAATAATAAATAATAAATATTGCTGGACAATTCACACAGCATTATCTAGCCCCATGGTAAGCAGAGCTTGTGTTATGGGTACTGGATAACTGATATACATAATACGATACATTACATAGATAGATATTTTTTATTATACATAGAAAACGACCAGAACACCCGAAACAAATATCTGCAGATCGTACACACATTTGTTCCGAGGCGGGAATCGAACCCGCAACCTCCTGCGTCGCAGGCGGACCTTCGCCCACCGCGCCATATCGGTCGTCAATTTGAATTCCTTTAATTCAAAAAATCTGTGTGTTTTCGAAAACGGGAAGGAACTTTGTAAAATTCAATATCCAACCATTTTCCTTTCTTCAATTTGAATTCCTTTCATTTCAAATAAATATTTACTTTTAAAAACACAACGCAGGCATTAAACTCCTTATCGACTTCTATACTCCAACGAATAAAATATAAGCTAAAGCTATATACGCTAAAATATACACTAAGCTAAAGCTCAATACACTATGCCAAAGCTCCAAAGAAGTTAATCTCTGTCATCTAAGGTGATTAAACAGTCTAATCGACAGTTGGGATCAAGGCGTGGGCACTGGAGTTATTAATATTAATTAGTTTCGAGACCTGTAGCACTGACAAGACCTTGGGAAATAAACACAGTGTTATTATGGCTTACATTTGTTACCAAGTTTAAGTGAAAGATCTTTTGTGAAAGTATTTATTATTATACCAGTTAAAAACAATTTTTCATCCCCCATCTTGAAAAGAGTAATTTTGCTTTTCGATATCCGAGCGCAAAAGCCGTTTTATGGTACTAGAGGATAAAGTAAATTGAATTAAGAACATCGTGTGCACTAAGTTTGTGAACTCAAAAAATCATTAAACCTATTTACTTATACCTCCATGGCGCCAAATTTATCATACAACCTTTTTTATTTGTTAAGAACTCAGACTCGGAACCTTCTTGGTGTACTTTTTTTTTTTAAATTAGCTTTGAGCGCGTCATTTCTTTTACTTTTACTTTTACGTCATATTGTTAAAACCTTAGGTAAAAAAGAAGAAACTTGAAAACAAGTGAAAAACCTTTCCTGATCCTTTTAAATTTTCTCTCTCTCGTATAAGTTTTAAATGTTTCACAAATTTATAAAAAAAACACAAATTAAATATGGCAAATGCTAAAACTAGCGAGTCCAAGAGAAAAAAAAAAGTGAATAACCGAAGCGACAATGAAGCGAAAGTTTAAAAAGCAGTATCTAGCCCTAAACTTTTTTATACACATTGCTTCCTCGCTATCGCGTAGTACTTTTGTAGGCCGTCTACGACGTAGAACTTTTGTTTCATTACGTAGATTCTCGTAGCAAGTCTTATAAGTATTAAAAGTAAGTCCATACATTTAAAAATTATTTTATTATACATTTTAAGGTAAAAGATTTTGCATTTGCCAATGACATTATGAATCAACATGCTTGACCGTTAGTCGGAATGCAAAAATATTTGAAGAATGAAGTGCAATAACTTCACATTTACTAAAGTTTCTGAATAAAACAAATCGTCAATATTATAGTGGCACTTAAATAATAAATATTTTAAAGATGCGATGTAACTCTGTCTCCCTATCTATTACTTTTGCCTCTGAAAATCTTGCTGCGAAAGTGAATTAGCAAGCTGAAGTGGCAGTGGGCCGGCCATATCTCGCGAAGAACCGACGGCTGCTGGGGCAAACGTGTTCTTGCGTGGAGACCACGACTCGGTAAACGTAGTGTAGGATGCCCTCCGACCAGGTGGGATGACGACCTGCGAAACCTAACCTGCAGGTAGATGCTGGATGCGGCAAGCTGAAGACAGGGCGCTATGGCGCTCATTGGGGGAGGCCTATGTCCAGCAGTGGACTGGTATAGGCTGATGATGAAGCCTCTGAAAATACACAGGATCCCAGGGAACGACTAGTTAACGACTAGGCTAGTTTACAGAAAGAAGCAAGTACCATTCCTGTGGTAGGTTCCCTTAGCAGGCTCTGACGTCATCCGCGGGCTGTTAGAGGGATTAATTCTTACACCGCGGCCAAAAAACAAGCTAATGATGATGATTCTTTGTTAATGGCAACTGTGTCTGGTTGGACACTTTTCTGCCAGTGTCAAGTAATGGAAAATAATCGTAAAATCATTGAGTTATCAAATTATAAAGATTGTTTCATATTTTCACCAGAGCCATGTTCGATATCTAGTGCGATGTGCCACGTGCAGGTTAGGCTGGCGTGGGAGACGAGATGTCGGAGTCCTCCTTACAACCCAAACAAGCGAATTCTTCATGAGTATTAACACTTTGAGTGCTGAAAACGCACGGTATGAGTTTTCTACAAGTGACTAATATCCGTAAATCCACACTAGCGCAGCGGCTGAGAAAATACAGATCTTTGTGACTCAGCAGAGCTGTAATATTTTTCGAACGAAACGCATGTGCGGCGCAACACAACCGCTGTGTAGAGCGGCAGCACGAATTTTTTAGGTAAAAAAAAAGATCGCAGTCGTCGAAAAAAAACCGCAGTCAAAGTGTTAATTGTTTTGTATGTTTTCAGTCAGTATCAGTGACGGTGTCAGTGCTAACACTGACGTTCATCTCACTGGACCGCTGGTACGCCATCTGCTTCCCGCTCAAGTTCAAGTCCACCACCGGCCGCGCCAAGACCGCCATCCTCATCATATGGGCCGTCTCTCTGAGCTTCAGTAAGTTTTATAACCTATAAACTGTATTTTCCAATACCTCAACTGGGGTTGAGCCCCAGTCGTTTCCCGCAAGTTACGTAAGATGTTATTTATTATTATTTTGAGTCATTATTGTCCCACTGCTGGGCAAAAGCCTCCCTATTCTCCTTCCACTCCTCGCGATCCAACGCTGCAATAGGCCATGATGAAAGATGTACCTTTAGCTCGTCGCGCCTTCTTATCCTCGGCCTTCCACGTCACCTCTTAGCGTTGGGTGGGCTCCACTCTGTGGCGGTCTTTGCCCACAAGTCGCTGGACATACATACATACATTACGTAAGATGTGTATAATAAAAATATTCATCGCGGAGTGGGCACAGGGCCCTATATAGAATAGATTACCGAACTGCGATCGCTAACCTATCTGCTGAACATACCACTGGCCATCATGGCGAAGCTCCTCAAACGTTGGAGAAAGCCTTTGTCCAGTAGACATATTTCGGATGCTAATTATTATATTGGCCCGATCGGTAGGACGAAGCGGAATTACAAATCCTTATAATCCGATTAATCTATAAATCCGGACAACGGCACTAGGACCACGTGGCCAGAGGGATATTATTTCTATTCAAAATGTCATACCTACTTTGTTTATGTTTTGTACTTCAGCAGCAAATAAATGAATGTCTATGTCTATGTCTAATTATGTAAACTTTGTTTGAGAGAAAAGAAGTTCAAAATATATTTTATATACTTATAGTAGGAAATGCATTATTTCTAAGAAATTAAAAATTATTCCAATAATTTTCGATTTACATTATTAAAAAAAAATTAATAGTTTCGAAATGTCCCGCTGACTTAATTTTTTGGGATAACATTTAATTTCTTGGAGATTACCCCGAGGGAGTAAGTATTAGCACAACGTATAGAAATCCTCAACTTGCCGAGGTCGCTCCGCGAAGCCTGTGAAGACCCCAGGAAGATTCTGCGCTTCTGGACGGAGCTAGGCTGGCTATGCTAGCAAACTACGCATAAAGGACCAACTGGAGTCCAAATGCGGAAAATGGAGTACCCCCACCTGAACCTACCCCGAGTACAAGGGCTCACGCACTTTAATAACAAAACCTTTTGCATGTTTTTTGTCTGATAATAACAATATGTAAAAAAACACTATTCAGAAAACCAGTCAAACTTGTCTACCTTATTTTATGAATATTTCTGATATATGCTGATATTAGTACAATTGTTTGTCGAGGATTCACAAACTGAGATAACTAAGATATTTGCGCTGCATGATGAAAATTCTTTGGATACCTACCAAGCTAGAGAATCGAGGGACGTACCCGTCGATTCTGAAGCTAGGTACTCGATTAATATAATGTCTATGTGTGTGTATGTCTAGCGCCTAGAAGTAGTTACAAAGATAGAAATAGTAATAGAAAGACATTTATTCATAACAACTTAAATTATCAAATAACACACTTATAGAAATAGGTACATGTAGAGAGTTGTTACAAAAAGGCTCTAACTCAGCATAATGCTGGCTAAGCTCCGTAAGGCTCAACTCACACCAAAAGAGCGTCGAAGCGCAGCGAAGCGGAGCGCAGTTTCAGTGTCATATGAATTTTAACTTTGTTTTCATTACAATAAAACTTATTATCGCATGAGAAACTCGAACGAGTCGCGCGGATGCCTGCGGCGCCGCGGGAATTCCGGCAAATTCGACTCGTTGTAATGAAAATAAAGTTCGCTTCGCTGCGCTTCGAAGCTCTTTTGGTGTGAGTTGAGCCTAAGAGACTTAGCCAGCGCTGGTCTTCCGTTAGAGCTGTGATTAGTTAGAGCCCGTACAGGTGACGTCACGAACGATACGTAATGTGACATAAAAAAAATTACTAGATAAAAACACTTAAAAAGTTTACAAAAAACAAAGACATAACATAGACTATACCTATGTATATTACACTACAAACCTGTCCTTTATCCACAGACGTACCCGAGTTCGTAGTGCTACAAGTACAAAAGAAAATGCAGCTTCGGTTCAACGTACAGTACTTTATGCAGTGCACTTCAACCTGGTCGGACGAAAGCGACCTTATGTGGCACGTTATAAAGGCGCTTTTCCTTTACACGTGAGTGAATTTTTATTTATTATACGAAAAATCTGAGATTCGTAGTAACCATTTGACATTGCGAGATTCATCATCACCATCATCCTGCATATATTAGTCTAGAATATAATATATATAATATATATTTGTTTCTGTGAAGGACAAGATCGTTTCTTTGTAGAATTAAAATGTAATTAGTTACTGAATGCAGAAAACATTAAATATACAATACAATACAATATAGATTTATTGCACCATCAAATATAAAGAAAATAATAAAAATAAAGGATCTTAATACTAACTAAATCTAGTGGCACAATCGGCGGCCTTATCGCTAAAAGCGATCTCTTCCAGGCAAACTTTGGATGGATAGGATGGGTACGTATTAAAGCTGACGGTGGCGTAATTATTTAGGATAATTATATAATATATAAAATAATTAATAATACATAACTGCACTGTATATACATTTCTATTGCGTTACAGCGATCGTGGTTGACATTAATGTCGCCCCGTGACAACGATTGCTTTCGCTAGAAACGTACGAAACAATAAAAGAAAATGTATGCGATGCGATCAAAAGTCTTTTTATAATTATAAAGGAGGAGAGGTTGGTGAAAGAATAAGAGCCGGGTATTACCAACAAGTGTTTATTAGGTGCACTTATAGTAATCTACAATCGGCTACAAAATATTCGGACGCATTCAATTTATCATCTCAACAAGGTGGAAGTGACAGATTTACAACAATGAGAGCAGTAGGCAGTTGAGACATGAGATCTACCTATAAAATAACTTACATTCGGAAGTCCGAAGTCTGCAGACGTTTCGTAAGCGCCTTTTATTTTGACCTGTGGTGACATCTAGTTATGTTTGGGGAACTAATTATCCTAGATTTATTATGGGTTCTGGAGGCGTCAGAAACCGGAACGCTTTGTTAGCGCTCATTTGTCTAATACCGATATCTAGTTATAGATATTTAGTTATAGTTTGATTCGCGATCTATGGGTGGACATAATTGCAGTGACCTATAGGGTCAGAATAATTATAATCGTTTTTGCCAAGTTTTATCACAAATATTACTCTTATCTGATTGTAAAAGTGCCCTTTTACATTTGGCTCGGCTGACCTCGAATAGTCGAGGATTTCCGATAGCCTACAGCATTCTTGATTCTATGAGCAGAATTTCCTCACTAAATAAAGATATGATTATCCAATGTATTCCTTCTCACGTGGTTATTACAGGTAATAAGAAGGCCGACCGAGTAGCAAGACAAGAGACGGTATTACTTATAGCTGTTTACCAAATCATGACGAATTATTGTTTAAAGTTAAATTAGATTGCAAGCTTCTATGGCATGAGTATTTCGACGAGCGCTCGCTGACCAAAGGGATTTGGTACAAAACTATTCAATGCCGACCTCCTCGTTATCCGTGGTTTGATCATCAGCAGGAATACAGTAGAAAGAATATAGTCTCCCTGTTAAGGTTACGCTCTGGACATATACCGTCAAACAAGTTAACACTTTGACTGCGATTTTTTTTCGACGACTGCTATCTTTTTTTAACCTAAAAAATTCGTGCTGCCGCTCTACACAGCGGTTGTGTTGCACCGCACATGCGTTTCGTTCGAAAAATATTACGGCTGTGCTGAGTCACAAAGATCTGTATTTTCTCAGCCACTGCGCTAGTGTGGATTTACGCATATTAGTACTTGTAGAAAACACATACTGTTTGATTTCAGCACTCAAAGTGTTAAGGTTTTTAATGGGCTTTTCTGAATCACCAAATTGTCTGGAGTGTGACGTGGAAGAAAGTGTGCATCATTTGTTAACGGAATATGTCCGGAACGAGGCCCAGCGACAAAGTATGAGATTTATGCCATAGTACATACATAATGTGTAATAGCATTTCGGCTGCCCCACTATCTGAGGAGGCCAAGATATTAAATGTTAATTAGTCGATACCTTAGAGTATTTCAGTAGGTAGGATAATTTAATTAGGTTTTTGTTCCAGTAGTTACATGTAGCTTTATTTCATTTAATGTAAAAGTAAAGTAAAGTAAAAAAACATTTATTTCTTTAGGCTTACAAAATAAGCACTTAGACAAGTCATATTTTAAATATAAATATAATAAAATTATTTTACTATTCACTTCAATTTTTTGTCCAAATGTTTAGATAGTAGGTACTTTGTAGGTTTTGTTTTTTCTATTGTTTTATATGTAATTATTGTCTGTGAGTCATGTTGACTAATCTCCTTTGAATAAATAAAGAAAAAAAAATTACGCAATACCATTGTCTAAGGAATTCGTCCAAGGCCCTTCAGTTTCACCTTCGTAAATTTATTTAATAAACAAGGGACCCGGCGTTCCTTTATTTATATAAGTTTAATTCAACCGTCCATGATGGAAATCTTTTTATTATTATGGAAAAGAAGTCCCCTTTTATTAGAGTCTCAAAAGAGTAAGAGAAATCCTATTGTTACGTAAATTGGTTATTTACTAGGTTTGTGAAGATTTAAATTATGCGACCCCGTTTGGTGTCGGAAAAAAAGACGGTATTGTTTGAAGGGGCGTATTGTTTTTTGTTTTACTTATTTATTTGACGACCTCTGTGGCGCAGTGGGTAAAGATGTGCCTGCGACGCAGGAGGTTCAGAGTTCGTTTCCCACTCCGAGACAAATGTATGTACGATATTCAGATATTTCTTCCGGGTGTTTTGGTCTTCCATGTATAATAAAAATATCTGTCTATGTAATGTATTGTATTATGTATATCAATTATCGAGTACCCATAACACTAGCTCTGCTTAGCTTGGGGCTAGATAATGCTGTCCAGATTTTTTTATTTATTTATTATGAAACTCAGATGTATCCAGCAAAGAAAATTAAGAATAAAATAAATTACTTGGCAGAAATTTACAGTTCAGCATAATCTCTACAGCGAACGTAAATAAATTTGAATAAGAAGAAGCATTGCAGTAGTGCTATTTCCTCTTTATGACGTGCTATGATTTAATAGAAACCAGATATAATGGACGCCTGGAAACTTAAATTGAAAACTACGGCGAAGTTTGAAAGTTGCGCCAAAATTAATAAATAAATAATACTGGACAATTCACACAGCATTATTTAGCCCCAAGCTAAGCAGAGCTTGTGTTATGGTTACTAGATGACTGATATACATAATACAATACATTACATAGATATATATCTTTTATCATACATAGAAAACAACCAGAACACCCGGAACAAATATCTGCAGATCGTTCGTACACACAATAGTTCCGAGGCGGGAATCGAACCCGCAACCTCCTGCGTCGCAGGCGGACCTTCGCCCACCGCGCCACATGGGTCGTCTAAATAGGTCACTGCAATATTTTTTTGCTGTTATCTACAGCCAGTTCAAATATAATTAAAATATGTCGTCAAAACTAAACTAACTAATTTGATATCGCTAAAAAATCGGTTGAAAGTTTCGTTCTTATGAAAGAACATTGATTTCCCGCAAAAAAAGTGTTTAGTTTTTAGCACTGCCGTTATCGTTATGTAAGGTAGATTATTTAATCATTACAAGTAGGTTACATAACCTAATTAACAGTGCCTTAAAGCTTAGATTTGTCTTCACTTGGTTCTCACTTAATTTCATAAATTGATTATTATCAACTGTAGTCCAAGTACAATATATAAGTTATCCTGCAGGTATAAGTAACGTGTTTAGTGTTGCTAAATTAGATTAGTTTTGGCTTAGATTTCTAGGAGTTTGATATTATATAGGTGTAAATACGTGTATGAATTAACAAGCTGAAGTGGTAGTGGGCCGGCCATATCTCGCGAAGAACCGACGGCCGCTGGGGCAAACGTGTACTTGAGTGGAGACCACGACTCGGTAAACGTAGTTTAGGACGCCCTCCGACCAGGTGGGATGACGACCTGCGAAAAACTGCAGGTAGATGCTGGATGCGGCAAGCTGAAGACAGGGCTCTATGGCACTAATTGGGGGAGGCCTATGTCCAATTGTCCATATAGGCTAATGATGATGATGATGATGATGAAATACTAGTTGTAACTTGTTCTTTTGTTGTTTGAATAAATGGTTTAGCTCGCTCCTAAGAAAAGATACAGGATGTATCGACAGAGATTCAAAGGAAGTAAAGTGCTCGGGGTAATCTACTAGATAATCTATGACATTCACAGAGTGATTCGTTTTGACTGTGTTTGATATCCATTAGCACTTTTCCTCTGTATTATCATCATCATCAGCCTATGTTAGTCCACAGCTGGACATAGACTTCCCCTAATGAGCGCCATTACGCCCTATATTCAGCTTGACGCATCCAGCATCTACCTGCAGTCTTACGCAGGTCGTCATCGCACCTGGTCGGAGGGCGTCCTATCCTACTTTTTACTGTACTATTCTGTACTACTACCGTATGTAACTCAGAGTTCAGACTCAAATAGGAAATGTATATACATAGGAAAATAACCCAAACAACATGGTATCACATTTTTGGACGAAACATTTTAGGGCTATACAATAATAAGAGCGCATAATAATATATTTTTATTGTTTTTCTACACAGTTGGAGGGCTTTCCAATGTTGCCCAAACTCTTATGAGATTGGTGTCCTCAAAGGAGAGTTCCACCCATCTTAGGTTGCATTTGTAGTTCGCAGGTTAAAAAGGTTATCGTTATTTGTAGGTGCATATGTAGTGTAATAGATGTCTTGTTATATTTAACTCTTGGTTATCGTTGTAGACAGTAGGTAGGTAGGTATATTTACTGACAGACGTGTGTCGCTGGGCTCGCCTTGTCTCGTCACCTTGAAGGTGATAGCTGAAAATCAGTGTTTGCTCATAGAGCAATATTATCACTGAGCTACTACCTTTTTGGCACTGCTACACACACGCATTTCTTAGTAATTACTTTTGATAATCATGTTTTGTTTTAATTTTGTACTTTTGTGATTAAACTGATTAATTGTATATGTGTGTTTTATGTGTTAAATAAATGATTTACTTACTTACTTACTAATATCTCTGCTAAAATATATAACAGCATGATTAAAAAATAAAGCGAATGAAGTCTCCACGTCTCCTTAATGCATGCAGACAAAGAACGGTGGCCGCACGGAGATAGGCAATTTAAATAACAAGAGGGTTCTAGAGATAATGGACATAGGTTTGCTGCTTAGTATTCTTTATATAAGAGTAAGGAAGGAAATTTATCAAGGATCGAAGAGATACTTCTATCCATCATCATCATCAGTCTATAGCAGTCCACTTCTGGACGTAGGCCTCCCCCAATGAGCACAATAGCGCCCTGTCTTCAGCTTGCCGCATCCAGCATCTACCTGCAGTATTTCGCAGGTCGTCATCCCACCTGGTCGGAGGGCGTCCTACACTAAGTTTACCGAGTCGTGGTCTCCACTCAAGAACACGTTTGCCCCAGCGGCAGTCGGTTCTTCGCGAGATATGGCCGGCCCACTGCCACTTCGCTTGCTAATTCTTAGAGCTATGTCGATAACTTTGGTTCTCTGTCGGATGTATTCGATCCAAGCTATTTGTGTGTATCTCAAAGTGTCTTTCTGACACTGTTAGGTTTTCACGCTAAATTATATTTGGTAAGGATTTGGCATGGTTTTGTATCCCAGGGAAGGACAAATAAATCATAAATCATTTATTTTTGCAGGAATGTCGGTACAATAGATCTTCTTAATAATAAGGTTCCTATACATTCTGCCTCGTCAGGGCGTGCAAAATTATTACTATTTTATTAGCTACAATATTCTTAGGTTTTATAAATCATGTCAAAAAAATTAAATAATCATAAAAGGTAGATAACTAAAATGTCAGAAAGAAAATTTTACAATTTTATCAAAAAGTCATATAATTTAAATATTCTTTCATGTTATAGAAACATACCAATATAATAAAAAGGCCACTTTAAACCCGGTAATGCACGCGCAAGGCCAACAAGAAGCATCTATACTAATACTAGCTGCGCCCCGCGGCTTCGCCCCCGTGGAAATCTATGTGTCAAATTGTTTAAATGATAAAAAGTCATATGTTAGACTCCTGGTTCTAAGCTACCTCTCCACCAATTATCAGCTAAATCGGTCCAGCCGTTCTCGAGTTATAAGTGTTGTAACAAACACGACTTTCTTTTATATATATAGATTATAAAGCGGAAAGGTTTGATTTTTTTGTTTGTTTGTAATGAAAAGGCTCCGAAACTACTGGACCGATTTGAAAAATTCTTTCACCGTTGGGAAGCTACATTATCCCCGGTGAACATAGGCTATATTATATTTTCAAAAAGTTAGGGATCCGTCCTAAAACCGTGCGAAGCCGGGAAGGTCCACTAGTATAACATAAACAAGTGGCCCTCATTAAAAAATAATAACGAATGAAGTCTCCACGTCTCTTTAACACTTTGAGTACTGAAAACGCACCGTATGAGTTTTCTACAAGTGACTAATATGCGTAAATCCACACTAGCGCAGCGGCTGAGAAAATATCTTTGTGACTCAGCACAGCCGTAATATTTTTCGAACGAAACGCATGTGCGGCGCAACACAACCGCTGTATAGAGCGGCAGCACGAATTTTTAAGGTTTATTTATTTATTTATTTTAGAAACAAAATCCACAGCCTATAAAACTAATATTAACATACTTAATTACTAAACTTAAGGCCAATAAAGGATATACTTTGTATAAAATTAAAAATGACTATCACTATAAATCAAATTAATAAACGCTAAAACAATTTGAATGACATATATAAGAAAAAAAAGAATATAAACTAAATTTAAAACAAAAATAAACATGAAAATTAAAACTAAAATACTAATTACAAATCTCATTATTCAAGTGTTTCAACGATGTACCTAAACTATTACAGCCATACTGTTAACTATAAACACTATAAATTAGGTTAAAAAAAAGATCGCAGTCGTCGAAAAATAATCGCAGTCAAAGTGTTAACGTACCAGACTAAGAACGGTGGCCGCACGGAGATAGGCAATTGGAATGACAAGAGGGTTGAGTCAAGGTAATGGACATAGGATGCTTTGTGTTTTATAACTAGATTATAAATAATGGAAGAAGTTTTATTGACTTAGCAGATTTAATATATTTTTCTCGGTTTTTCTGAACATAATTGAATTAAATTCGCGTGAGGTTAATCGGATTTGGAAGCTTGAGCTAACGCCTAGTGATTTTCTGTCCTGGTGTAGATCTAATGCATTAACATAACCGAAAAAAGAAATCATTAATATATATATGAGAATAATTATACCACACAAAATAGAAAACAATACAGAAATAAACGATAGAATAGAGGATGTATAAAAGGCGGCTTTATCGCTGAGACTGATCTCTTCCAGGCAACCTAAGGATGTACTTGACATGAAGTAACAATATATGTAGGTTTGCTGCTTTTTCTTTATTATTAATTTTTATTTATTATTATTTATTTTCCTTCCCAGGTTCCCCCTGCTGCTGATGATGATAGCATACTGCCAGATAGTCAGGGTCCTCTGGCGCTCCGACAATATCCCTGGACACACGGAGTCCCACAAGCTTTGCACCACGCCCAGCGCTGGGCAAAACTGTAAGTTATTTTGCTGTAAGTAAACCTTTTTGATTTCATTTTAGTTGTTAGTTTGTTAGAACAAATTAATTATATAAAATAAGATTTCTGTTTATTGAAAACTACTGAACGGATCGGACTTCAATTGAATACAGGTCGTTCCAGACCTGGAATAAAACATAGGCTTTTTATATCATAAGTCAGTTCCCATGGAACAGAAATAATCTTACAAAATCCATAGAAACAACGCGATCAAAGCCCCCGCGGCTTTGATCGCGTTGTTTCTATGGATTTTGTAAGATACTAGTTACAAGATACAGATACTAGTTCAAAATAAACTTGCGCTCGTGTCTCCAGGATTGCAAACTTCACAAACATGTCAACAGCTACACAATGTAGTTTATTACGTCATCTCCTGTAAACATGATCATAAATCTTCGTGAGCTGTTGTATTTTCATATACACTTGGATTCCTTAAGGTTAAACGTGCCGCTAGTTCAAAAATGTAAAGGTTTTTTTGTAATTTCCGCTATCTACAGGATTGGGCAAAAGTAATCATCGGCAGGCTGATTATGTAAAAGCGACAGCAACAGCAACAGCAACAGCGACGCGACCGCGACCGCTCCGCGACCTAGTGCTCGATTGCTGGGTGACGTAGTACCTGGTGTCATCTAATACAAAATTGGCTTTTGACAGCACTGATTGCTTAATTTACGCCTGTCGCAAACCGGTCGCAGTTACATAATCAGGGGGCCGATGTTCTTTTGCTGTATTTTTTTTTTTTAATAAAAAAACTTTGGTTCTGCTTGTAAAATTTGTTAACTTAATTCATTAGAATTGATTCCATTAAGTTGAGAAAATGATATCGGTCAAGTGGCCGCCGCCAGAGTTGATGACCGTTTTATGGCATTTTTCATCACTCTTGCAAGAACTTCGGGCGACAGGTTCTCGCATTCCTGGCGAATATTCTCCTTAAGAGCTTCGAGAGTCTCAGGCTTGCTGACGTAAGCTCGCGACTTTAAAAATCCCCCGGCCAGTGCAAATCACCAAAACGAGAGATTAAGCGACCCGGAAATGCTCCTTCAGAATATCGGTTGTGGATCGAGCAGTGTGCGCCGTTGCACCGTCCTGTTGAAACCACATGTTCTCCAGTCCCAATTCATCCAATTGAGGAAGAAAAAATTCGGTAATAATGGCTCTGTAGCGCGCACCGTCCACAGTCGCCGTAGGGCCCGCGGCGTTCTCAAAAAAAATGGATACAATTATTCCGCGTTCTTGCGGAGTTAACCGATTCATGGCTTGTCGATTTGTATTTTACGTTTGTTTACTTCACAAATGTCAAAACCGAATTGACATTTGGCGTCATTTGAAAAAGTTATAGCGTGTTCCAATAGGGTGATTACTTTATGCCCCACCCTGTACAAGTTATTTAGCCAGATAAGAAATTAAATATAAATAATGCGGGACAATTCACACACCATCTAGCCCCAGTTTTGTGTAAGCTATGTACATATATGTTTTTTTGACTTGACAATTTCAGAATACTTATTCCAAAACGCGTAACAAAAAATTACATGAATAAGAACATAAGGCTAAATTAAACTTTGGAACCATTTGTCGTTGTAAAGATCTTAAATTTTATTTATCGATATTATAGATATAGAGACTGCCAACGCCGTAAAAGCGTAGAAAAAAATTGCGTCCAACTGTTAGCTTCTAAATTATTCAACCCGCGTATAACAGCGCTAACTTTTTTCTTTGACCGTACTTTCGTAGATATTCAACGCTGTGGAAAATTATTTCTAATATAAACCATTTATTACAGACTACAGACACACACAAACAAAATACAACAATTATACATTACACTGGAAAACAAAAACATAAAACACAGATGCCTAAAATAAATGATTTCCAGACAGACAATTTTTTTTTAGATTCAAGTAAATGACATCTCTTACTTTTTCATTATTTATCAGTTTTATGTGCAAATTTAAATTAAGTGACAATTATTGTAACCAGATTTTGCACGCCACAAAGGTAGAAATACATTGTCTTATTTAAACATACACTATCTATTTACATGTATTTATGCAATAAATATTTACTTTACTTTATTTTAAAAAACAATTACTAAATAAAAATAAATGGGTAAGATGTCTGTGTGTGCTGCAGTATGTTAAATGGCCTGGGCTCAGCGTAATATTTTGCTAGAGAAGCAAAATAACTGATTTTCCTCTCCTCCGTAGACCGAGACACGTTCTTGGTGACCCACTCACTGACGCTAACCCGGAAGTGACGGCAACAACTCAGCTTCCGCACACTACACACCCGACCAATAACCGACCCCGCCGGACGCGGGGTCGAAGAATTCCCCGTTTCCGCCCTCAGGTGCACTCGTGCACCTAGGCGTTACCCTACCCTCTTGTAGCATCTGGCAACAGCCCAAGCCGAGGTTCGCACCTAAGTTAGCAACTTAACGTTAAGCACTAATTTTTACCGGCGAGGCGCCCTCTGCCCCCGCCAAAAGTCAGGTAACGCTGTCATGGCCATCTGAGGTCAACAGCATAATAGTCCATTCGAAAAAAAAAAACAGATTTTCAGCCTTTTGAGAGCATGTACTTTCTATATCTTATGGTAGTTTCTTACTACAACTGGTATCATTATGAAAAAGAATAATGCTTACTGCGACTTTAAAACCTAGCTGTTGGTATAACCGCGCCATTTTTTCCTTTGAGCATAGATATATAGATAATCGACGCTGTGTTACATATAATACAACATTATTCAATATAATAACATTTTCAGGATGTTGTTGGGCCTGCCTCGTTACTGCAGTGCATCTGAGATGTTCACTAATACATTCACAGATGGCTTCGCGGCAATTATGCAAAAGCGAGTGGCATCTCTGATGAGTAGAGTGACAGGTAGTAACAACAGCATCCTGAAAGTAATATCTAGTAAATATGACTGTCCAATACGACACCACTGGGTGAAATTAATTATACTCTAGATTTAGTTATTTTGGTTTTATTTTCTTCGTTGTTATTGTATTTTCCTTTTTGTAATTTTGTGTATGTGTTTTTTATGGACCTTTGTTGTCTGATAATAAAGAATTTGAAAAATAAAGCACTATTACTTATGGTAGTTTTTTGAAAACCGTATCATTGTGAAAAAAAAATGCGTACCATCTTAGCTGGCTCGTCAGCCAGCGCACGAATATTGGTTTGTTTTTTATAGTTGTTTTGCAGCGCGACGCTCTTTCTAGACATAATGATCAAAGAATATTACTAAGCAATTGCAATTTTGAAAGAAAATTGCAAAAAGCATGTAAGAGAAATTTTATTAGACATGTAAGAATTATATAACTGTACCGCATCAACAAAATTGTCGATAGATCACATAAACGACAATTGATTAAAAGTAAAAAATCTACGGTGATTTTATTCAATGCCTAACGTGACATACGACCTTAACTCTGCTCCAGGGAATAAAGCTCTCGCAAATAATTTAAAATCTTCGACGAATAGATATGACTGTTTCAATAGCTTGTCTCGCTTTATTTTGTAAACAGCCGGATAAAGAGAATACAATTCTGAGTCTGAAAACGTATTAAAACCATTAATTTACCAAAATGCAACCTTAAATACTTACCAATCGTTTGTTCCGAACCAAACAATTTTGAACTCTTAACTGCTTATTAAACTTAGCCCATTAAGTAGGTAATTTTGTGAAATACCCTAAGAATAATGAATACCTTGAAGGTCTGTTCCATTAGTCGAATTAAGACAAAGTTTGGAAATATGCGGCCGTTTCAAAAAGCTTATTGGGTGGAACAATCAAGTTTTATTGTTTTTACGAAATTTCCTACTTGCAATGATAAAATGATAAATTAAAACTGAGCATCTAGCTCTTAGAAACATTGAGTACCAGGTAAGTAGTCTTTAAAAAACGTTACGTTGAGTTGCGATTGTTTTACTTGTAGTCTCTAAGTAAATATTTCCTTACGCGATCTGAACACATAATTATAAGTATTAATACAACGGGTATTTATCGCGTTTATTTACCTATTTTTCCCGACGTTTCAACAGGTTTACACACTGCCACGGGATGACGGGATTGAGTCATCCCTCCATCCCAGTGCTTAAAGTAATAATGATTGTATCTTTGTCCCCAGGGCTAGCAGCAAGCCGCAGGACCACTCCATCCATCCACGCCAACGCGTCCACAGAAGGTCAGCTGCGCTCGCGACGGAAAGCTGCCAAGATGCTAGTGGCTGTGGTGGCCATGTTCGCTGTATGCTACTTCCCAGTGCATCTGCTGTCTGTGCTGAGGTAATGTAGACCTTAAGTTATCAGAACGTCTTAAGTGATCAGAAGAGGTAGACCACTACACGCCGACGAGTCCAGTTTCTATTCGGCTCTCAATGGATATCATTGTTTACCGTCAGTGCTGATATGCAAGTGCTTTACTAGTAAGAAGGTTAACTAAGAACCTTATAACGTGGTAGAAGAACAATATCGTTTCATCGCTTAAGTACGGACTTTCCTGATATAATTCTTGAACTAATTCTTCTCTCAAACTCGTCAGAAATGCCTCGAACTTTCCTTCAAAACACTCGAGGCACGTAGACCAGTTTGAGTGAAGGATTATCTAAAGAATTATCTACAGACTAGCGGACCGTCCCGGCTTCGCACGGGTATTAGAACCTTTGGCTACATTATTGGAGTTTTAGTAAGGATCCCTAATTTTTTTGAAAATATAATATAGCCTATGTTCACCGGGGATAGTGTAGCTTTCCGGTGAAATAATTTTTCAAATCGGTCCAGTAGTTTCGGAGCCTATTCAATACAAACAAACAAACATACAAACAAACAAACAAACAAACAAACAAAAAATCAAACCTTTCCTCTTTATAATATTAGTATAGATATGAGGGTTACTTGATAATTTGGTTAAATCTAAACTCTACTCAATAATGTTGAAGCCAATCTCTTATAAACCTTCGCGACGGGTAATTGTAGGCTTCATAGTCGTATATGTATATCATAAATGTAATTGAGATAGTCTTCAAAATCCATTTTAAATAACAACAAGGTCTGTTGAGGAGCATTTAAAGTAGATTGCGAAGTACCTTGAGATGACAGTTCATTTCTTCACTTGTATGAGAAAATTATCGAAATAACACTTTTTAATTTAATTTTAAAAAAATTGTTAAACATATTCTTTGTATAAAAGCTTATTACAAAATATCAGATTACTTAGAAGATAAAAAAGCTTGGAACGAGTTTTGATCCAACTCAAAATCTACCAACTTACAGATAAGCAAATCAAATGTACTAGACAGATAAGTTATGAACATACTAGCGGTTTCTTCTCACTTCTTCCACTGGTGGACAAAAAATTGAAGTGAACTATAAAATATGACCTGTCTAAGTGCTTATTTGTAAGTGAAGGGTTTTTTATAAACTGATATAATAAAAGAAATACTATAAAACTCTAAGTGTAGAGTCTGATAAATAAAATTGGCCTATGCCAAATGCGTGGCTAAGCAGGTTCAGCCTCAGCTTGTCTACGGTGGTTTTGAATGAAAATTATTTCCTACCATATATGAGGTCTTCTCTCTCGCAGGGTTGCCATCGACGTGCAGCAGAGTGACGTCATGACTTGCATTGCTCTGATCTCCCACGTGATGTGCTACGCCAACTCTGCCGTCAACCCTCTCATCTACAACTTCATGAGTGGTAAGTACTTTGCTGTTCCTTGGGTTATTTTTTTAAGGGGGAAAATGGAATTAGAAAAAAAAAACGGTAAGGGAGAAAACTGGAATTTATATTTTCGCTATTCCAGTTTTCCCCCTTAAGGGGCCTCCGGAGGGACGAATTCTTCATACAAACGTAATATCAAAATGATTTCCAATTCAAGCATATTTCCACTATAATATTGTATTATTTGTATTTGAATAATATTTATCTAGGTTCCTAAATAGTTTTTTTGATTAAATACTTACCTAAAATGAAATGAAAGCCAATCGCATTTTGCACATTTTTATGCGAAAATGGACAAGTTTTCTTGCTATTTGTTTCGAATTAAAACATCAGTATCTTACGTTTTATTTATTAAGGAACATAGCTTATATTGTCTAGTTACAGAATAACAATACTTTGTGAAGAATTCAAAAAGTTTTCAGTCATAATTTTTGGTATTACGGACCAAACCAAATTTTGAACGGCTAATATTGCTATCGCGCACGCATGAGGCGCGGCGCAAGGGTAAAACAGGGACAGCGATATTCGGAGCGATTTTTGCAAGCGAGGGTCGCCGGACCCTTAAGGGGAAGTTGTCAAGGGGGAAAACTGGAATAACCCTTTTTCCTACAATTTGAAAGAAACAAGCAAGAAAATTCATTCATTGATTCACTATGAAGTAGTTACAACTTGTTACTATTATAAAACAAATAGTAATGTAGTGGTTAGGTCCAATTTTTAGGTTTTTACCTAACTTAACCAAACAACTATGAAGTCACTTAGCTGGAAGCCCGTAAAAGCCTTCGTTTTGGTATTATTTGGCGTGCCTATATCACTCCCGTAAGAGATAAGGAATGTGGAGAATATGCTTACAAACTACTACAACTACATTAGTCTACGTCATCGCTATCAATGAGGAGGATTGTATAATATACCTTAATTTAAAAAAAACAGCTTTATTTCATATCGACATTCCATAAGACGACCGATGTGGCGCGGTGGGCGAAGGTCCGCCTGCGACGCAGGAGGTTGCGGGTTCGATTCCCGCCTCGGAACAATTGTGTGTACGATCTGCAGATATTTGTTCCGGGTGTTCTGGTCGTTTCCTATGTATAATAAAAAATAAATATCTATATGTAATATATATTGTATTATGTATATCAGTTATCTAGTACCCATAACACAAGCTCTGCTTACCATGGGGCTAGATAATGCTGTGTGAATTGTCCAGCATTATATATTTATATATATATATCTCAATAGTTATTAGTATGTACAATTTTAAAACAATAATGATAGTAAAAGAAAGAATTAATAGTCGTGTAGGTACATTATAATTTTAGAATTTTGTCAGGTTTTTGCTATGTCATGTCCTGATATGGACCGCCTTCGGCGGTGTATGCCTCCTCCAAGGATCTCCAGAGGTTTCTGTCTCTGGCTTTTTGTGGCCACATTTTCCCAGCTACTTGTGTGATGTCATCATTCCATCTTTTGAATGGTCTCCCTTTTTCCCTTATACCTTACTTACGTCCTTGCAAATAAAGCTTGACTAGTATTCTGTCTAAGTTTCATCATCAAAAACCTCTGTTAGTCCATAGACGTCTCCTAATGAGCGCCATGGCGCCCTGTCTTCAGCTTGCCGCATCTGCCTGCAGTCCGTCGCAGGGCGTTATCCCACCTGACCGGAGGGTGACTAAGTTTGCTAACTTGTATTAAGACAGGAGGGCTCAATTCTCTGGCTTTTTATGGGTTCAGAAATAGTTTTCTACGTATTATCATGTATTTACCTATGCAAGAGATCAACTAGAGAACTACCCATCCTATAGTAGACATTCGAAAGCCATTTTAATGGCCATGAAAGCACTTTACCCTTAGTTACTCGCGCATAAAAACATACATAAGTACTCGCGTAGAAATAACTACCAAATACATACAAAATCAGACTTTTATTTATGATAAAGATTTAAAAATAAGCGTTGTAAATTCGAAACTCCAATAACTAGAGACGATCAAACAGTCGCTGGGATGTTAAACACCCCACGCGAGTAATTAAGGGTTATATGGTCTTTGCCAAACAAATGCAAATTATGAAGGCCATTCAAAAGGCTTTCGAATGTTATGATTATGAGTGGCTTCTTATAGGTCCAGAAATAGTTAGTTTTCTTCGTATTATCACGTATCACTTTACCTTTACACGAGATTATCCGCCTCATTGATTAAAATTCGCTTGCTGTACCGTTCTGATACGAGGTAAATGAGGTAATAACGAAATTAATCTCGCATAATGGCGCACAGAGCCGTGCTAATTATTTTGTCACAGTTTGGTTATCAATTTAAAATTAAATTCAGTGCATTTTTTTAATTATTTCTTTACTGTTTTCGTTTTATTATTTAATTTTGTTTCTCACGTTTAATGACTTGAAGGTTTATTTCGTATGTCCCAAAGCTGGGTAAAGGCCTCTCCCTAAGTTTAATCACAATCATCCCACATCTCGATCTGTGTTGTTTATTTCTTCGAAATAAGTTTATTGCACGAGCAGTATTTTTGGCGGGTAGGTCCATAAGACTGAATGGTATCGAGTTCAGTCAATTAAAAAAGCAAACCCCTACACTACTAGATCTTTGTTAAGTTATTGATTTCTGGATTTCTAAATCACAATTGATGATGATTGTCGAAATCAAAATCCATTGATTAGCCCTAATTTGAGAAGAGATGACATCATAACATCTAGTAAGTAGTCAAGCTAGCACGATATTTAACCAATAGAAAAATACCGAAAAAACACAATTCTATGGGAATAATGAAAGAAAAGAATAAGAACCATTTTTGAGCTTTTCGTGATTTGTTAGCGTAATTGTCTATCATTTATAACGTGCTCAAAACCCTCTTGGTAAGAATAATGCGATAAAGGCACGGCAGGAAAATAAAAATAATCACGCAATATCCAGGAGAGAATGCTTGCCATATGTTAAAAACTTTTATTGCGGAAACCTCAAGTTAAATCACTCTGATCAACACGCAAAAGCAGCAATCATTTGCGCCAAAGATTCTATATAAAATTAACTTCTGAAACTATCATGGTTATTAAAACTAAAGTCATTTAAAACGGGATATTTACTATGATTTGATTTTTGAGTTTTCCAATATTTCTATATAAATTTGTTACGATATAAATGAAAATGAAAGCGCTAGTTGCAATTAATAATGTATATTAATTGTAATTATAACACTTTTTTTTGTCTAGAATAATTCTGACTAACTCTTTCTCTTCTATTTTATAATGTAGATGCTAATAGAAATAATGCTTGGTGCTTAAACAACTAAGTAATTCATCACCTGTTATAAATAAGTTAATGCGCCAAACACACATCTTACTTCAAAATCTTGAATTATTGCTCGGATGGCGACTGAATCATCATCTTAAATTATTGCCCTTGGGGACTGTGGCTGACTGACTACCATGTCCAATGTCTAGAAGTGTTTTGTGCAGAGGGTAATCAATGAAGGAAGACATTTCCTTGATTGATTATCCTTGGATCATCTTAAAACAAAACTAGTAAACACACTACACACAAAGGACCAATCGGAGTCTAAGTGAGGAAATAGGAGTATACTTTCCATACCATACCTTACTTGGATCATCTTATCACACTGCTATTTTATTTTAAATGTAAAGTAAAAAAGTAAAAAATCATTTATTTCTTTAGGCTTACAAAACAAGCACTTAGACAAGTCATATTTCATACATTAAATTATTATCAAATATTTTTTTTTTACTGTTCACTTCAATTTTTTGTCCACTAGTGGAAGAAGTGAAAAAGAAACCACTAGCATGTTCATCTCTTATATGTCTATTATATAGTTTTATTTTGTGTTGTTAAAATTGTGTGCCATTAAAACTCATGTTTGTTGTCTAAAATAAAATATTTTTACTTATAATTATTTACTAGTAGGTACTTACTGTTTACCATTACTATTGTTACCTTTATATCATGTGCTGCAGTTTCAAATAAATGCATTATCTATCTATCATCATTTTAGGTTAGTTTTAATTTAAGTAGTTTTGTATTGCATGCAATGTATTAAGTTTGTATCCTTTGTTTTTTTTTTTACTTCTCTATTACTGTTTGTTTGTGTTCTACCAACTCTTTTTATATTATTTTTTCTCCATCCCTGGTTGCCTGGAAGAAATCGCTTTAAGCGATAAGGCCGCCTTTTGTACTGTTACTATGTAAGATTTAGATATAAGGTGTTATTTTGGGTACAATAAAGTGTTCATTCATTCATTCATCTATCAATCTAGTAGACTGGTCATACTTTTTGTATCAATAATTGCTTGCTTTACCTGGTGGTAAACTTTATGTTTTGCTTGCAGGATTCCCTGGGTTTTCAGGTCAGTCCCGTCTACACTGGGTTTGCTAAAATATCTGTATTTTCCCACAAAAAGGCACACTTAAATTTATTAAGAGCGTCGCAGCTTTCACATTTATATTTAAATCACAGTTTCTTTAGTTGCTTTCGTTTTTTTTTGAGATATCTCTTTTTAATTTGACGACCGATGTGGCGCGGTGGGCGAAGGTCCGCCTGCGACGCAGAAGGTTGCGGGTTCGATTCCCGCCTCGGAACAATTGTGTGTACGATCTGCAGATATTTGATCCGGGTGTTCTGGTCGTTTTCTATGTATAATAAAAAAAATCGATCTATGTAATATATTTTATTATGTATATCAGTTATCTAGTACCCATAACACAAGCTCTGCTTACCATGGGGCTAGATAATGCTGTGTGAATTGTCCAGCATTATTTATTTAATTTAATCTGACTTTTTAATCTCTTAGCTTTATATTTTGTTTGTGCTATGCATTATGTATATATCAAAAGAAATATTATGTCTAATTTACTTTTACTATTAATTATATATTTCGTAATATCTGCTTTTGTACTAACCTTAAAACATTTTCATGCTGCCAACGTTTCACTGTATTTAAAATTTTAATTAATTTTATAATTCACATTTTTTAAATTTATCTATATTTTTTTTTAGTTTCGCTTTAACCCTTCGTGCTTCAAAACTATTAACACGCAAGCTTTAAAAACGCTCTGTTAAGTTTACATGTGCCTATATAGTCGTTGGCTTGTAACTGTATACTCTAGTTTTATGTCACCCAGTGTAGCTATAACCCGGTTAGAAAGCAATTCCAAAGTTTTTGACACAATCTTCCTTTATAAAATTCCTAATTTAGAATCTTTTGACATTATTTATTGTAATAAAGTACGTGCTAAAGTACGTACATCTAAATACAACACGTTACATCTAGTTACAAAATATCTATCTATGTAATGAATTGTATTATGTATATTATTTATCTAGTACCCATAACACAAGCTCTGCTTACCATGGGGCTAGATAATGATGTGTGAATTGTCCAGCATTATTTATTAATGATTCTGAATTTAAGTTGGAGAACTGAGGTCTGCACAACTCACATATTAATAATAAGGGCCAGATCTAAAAGGCGGTACTCCTGGACTCGGCACGCATCGTCAGGATGTTCCTCTCTCTGCAGCCCTCACCGGCCGCTTCAAGCTAAGCATAGCTTCACAATACATAGGCTTGTATTGTGAATTATCCCCCGGCCATATACAGCTCAACTCCTTGAGGTACTGGAGCAGAAACCGAATCCTGCTATCCAAATCGTTACAGAATTGTCACGTATAAATCTTTAACTGAGATTAAAGAAACTCAAGATAGTGCGCTTTTGACGTAGGCCCCGTCTATGGTTTCTTTCATCAAGGTATAATATAATACAAAAACGTGTTCAATTGTCATTGGGAAGCCATTAGTTTACTCGTACCACCATAGGGCCCCAGATCTTTTGGCGATTAACAAAAGTAACAATAACGAACCAATTTTGTTCATTATGGCAATCTTACATCCTCATATCTTAAATAGCATAGCACAATTATTTTGTCAGATTTGGTTGAAATGTTTCGAATCTAAAACAAATCTTCTGTCCTATTAAAAAAAAAAAAAAAAAGTTTGGGTGTGTGAATTGTCCTACATTATTTATTAATTCATATGTGCTCTTATTGCTTCAGAAAAATGGTACTGTGTCTAAGACATGATTCACCGAAAGGGCTCAACAGATTTTGGGCAGAAGCTCAAAATCTAGCAAGAGCCAACATTGACTTTCATCTGTTTGATCGAAAGGGCTCTAAAGTATTTACCACTATCTTTTTTGCCAGAAACTTCCCACAATAAATCCTATAAATATGTAGAGCCTTAAACACCCCGGATAGCTTTATTCCCATCACAGCCGGTCACGTTCTAAAACAGAGTTTTAACGGAGACAAAGGCCAAAGGTTTATTACAACAAATTGATCAGACGCTACATATTCCATACTACGACTTAAGTTTTGCTGTGGAATTACGCTGAAACCACCCATCCTATAATTGACATGCCATTCGAAAACCACCCATCCTATAATGAAATCCATTTCAATAGCCTTGAAAGTACTTATATGGCCTTGAAAGCAAATTACGAAGGCCATTCAAAGAGTTTTTAAATGTCAACATAATATGGGTGATTTTCACCGTAATTCCTCAGCTGTTCTAGAATTCTGTCACAAATATTTTCCTAGGCAACGCGAACGTCCTTTTTTACCCGCGACGGAATGGAGACGGTATACGAGATGTCTGAAATAAACAGTTTTTATTGTTATTTTATTCATTTTTTTATGCGTTTAGGGTGAGATGTTGTTGATTCATCGGAAAAGACGTTTGCGATGACTAGTATCAAATCTATCAAGACTTCGTTTTAAAATCCGCACGCAATAATAATGGGGATCAATCTGATAAAGAAAATAACACATCTGCCGCAGTCCCCAAGTCACAGAATAAGGAAACTAGTTGTCTATGGTATGGTATGGTAAGTGTACTCCTGTTTCCGCACTTAGACTCCGATTGGTCCTTTGTGCGTGGTGTGTGTTTACTAGTTTAACCAGCCCAACTCCGACCAGAAGCGCAGAATACTCCTGGGATCTTCACAGGCTTCGCGGAGTGAGCTCGGGTGGTCGAGGATTTGTAGTCGTTGCGCTGTTACTCCCTCGCATTCCAGGACTACGTGGGCAGCTGATTCTTCGTCGCTCAGGCATCCTCTGCAGAGAGGGCTGTCCGTTGCTCCGATGGTGAAGAGGTGTTTGTTAAGTGGGCAGTGTCCTGTGAGTGTCCCCACTAGGACTCGTAGGTCCGATCTCGTTAGGCGTAATAGGTATTTAGTTAGTCTTGGTGATGCTGCTAGTTGTCTAATTGGGATGGAATATATTGTATTCAGTTGTATTTGTGCGTGTATCACCCACAAATAAACCTGAATCGACCAGCCTATGGGTCCGCCTGTTATGAAGGTTGTATAAACAGGGTTGCTTTTTGAGACGGTTGTTTGAATACTACTGCTATTATGCATCAATGTGTATCTTTTCTCTTGATACATACGTTAGGATATGATACGTTTTTTTTTCGTTATAAAGTTTAGTGTTACAAGCCTTTATTATCTTATTTCTATTTCTTTTTCATTCGTTTAATTATTATATTTTTTATATGAATTGTTTTTTTTTTTTTATTACCCATAATAAATAATGCTGGACAATTCACACGACCGATGTGGCGCGGTGGGCGAAGGTCCGTCTGCGACCTATTTGAAAATCAAATAATGCTGGACAATTCACACAGCATTATCTTGCCCCATGGTAAGCAGAGCTTGTGTTATGGATACTAGATAACTGATATACATAATACAATATATTACATAGATAGATATTTTTTATTATACATAGAAAACGACCAGAACACCCGGAATTTGACCTTACTACGACTATTTCGGCGTGGGATCAATTTAGCTAGCAAATACGAGTAGCTAGCTACTACAAATTATAAATGATTTGGCTTCTTTTAAAATATATTTATTTAGATTCTTTTAAAAAATGTTATTTGGTTCTTCCACAACTTGACTGACTGCCATGGTTTTGGAATACGTCATAAATTAGCATCTCAGAAAGGTACGTCGTCAAACATCTTATAAATAAACAAAAAAGCCAAAAAAAAATTTGACCGCTCGTGTTACATTTCGAAATGGTTCCATCCCATTCTGATCCCTGTTGATTTCACTATATTCCAGCCTAATTTGATTTACAATGTTTGTAAACAAACCAAAAATGCACAATGTCACCACGTCATTATTTAAACATATACATTACATGTCGATTAAGATCCTTCCTTATATAAAACGCTAAGCAAGTGAGTGTTAGTTTCTATGCCATGGTATGAGTTTTACACGCTTTGCACTTTCCATTGCACTTGCACCGCATTTATGTAGTTTTCTTTGTGTTTCCTTTTCACATGTAACCCCATTTAGATTATATTTAACTGTTTAGTAATGGAGGGACTGTTGGTAGTTCACAACTGTATTCCATTTTAATCTCACGGTTTCAGGACTCAATCGAGCTGAAAGTCTACGGATTTATAGGAAATGTTGGGGGGGGGGGGGGGGCAACATCTTTACATAGTTTTAAATGAAGTATCTTCCGCTATCTATTTGCTTAGATCTGTTAAACTACTCAACGGATTTATATGCAATTTTCAGCAATAGATAAAACGATTCAAGAGGCAGGTTTATAATTCATTTGACACATCCTATACTATAGACTTTGACTATAACATCGATTTCCACGCGGGCATACTTGTAGGCTACAAACTGGTAGGTATACGATTTATAGATTGGCGCCAAAACAAAAAAAAAACAAAAAAAGGAGTTGATTTATAGATTGACAGATCTCTGTCCTACACTACGTTTACCGAGTCGTGGTCTCCACTCAAGAACACGTTTGCCCCATCGGCCGTCGGTTCTTCGCGAGATATGGCCGGCCCACTGCCACTTCAGCTTGCTAATTCTTTGAGCTATGTCGATAACCTTGGTTCTCTGTCGGATGTATTCGTTACGAATCCTATCCTTCAGAGAAACTCCGAGCATAGCTCTTTCCATAGCTCGCTGAGCGACTTTCGGTAAACGTAGTGTAGGACGCCCTCCGACCAGGTGGGATGACGACCTGCGAAAGACTGCAGGTAGATGCTGGATGCGGCAAGCTGAAGACAGGGCGCTATGGCGCTCATTGGGGGAGGCCTATGTCCAGCAGTGGACTGCTATAGGCTGATGATGATGATGATGATGATGAGATCTCTGTCGCTCACAACAGAATCGACAACCGTATTTTTGTACCACTTAGATTGATGCGTAATTTGGTGTGGATAGGTCCTTAAATATACACAAATATTTGTGACCACTACGCTACGTGACAGCTAGAGAGGTACTTACGTCATAACGACGCGTTCTAACGGTTTATGTGTGCTTTAACGGCGCACCAAATTAACGGCCAATAAAACCGTTAAGGACACACGTGACGATATTTGATGACGCTTTTGGATCAGTGGGCGATGGGGAAAGTTGTGGGTTCGATTCCCACTACTGTGGTATGCTCTGAATAGCACCAAAAAGATAAAATTTCAGCATATTTTATTGTTCTAGGTCAGGTAGGTGGTAGGCTCATTAAAGTGTTCCCATCTCCCAAAATATCCTATTCCTCAGCTCCCAAATTTTAATTTCATCACAAGTATTCCATTTCCTCATAGTTTGTAATTGTTTCAGGCAAATTCCGTCGCGAATTCCACCGCTCCTACTTCAAATGCTTCTGTTGCTGTCTCACTCCCGCGCCCGAAGTGAACGCCTCCTTCGCACCAATCGGAAGCTCCCGCGGAACCACTCGAACTGTCGTTCGGCGAAACGACTCGTGCGCAAGCTATCGTCTCACGCATCTATCTCCCTCTAACCACAACATCCATAGGGACTATGTCAGAACCACCAATACGTCATTTATCGAGAATAATGGTATAAGACGCCCGAAAGCCGACTCTATCTCCGAAAGCGCAAGGTTCACTTTGACAACTGACGCTTGTAAAGATTGACAGGAGGTATCGTCCTGTAAAAATAGCATCGATTGTAAACCTTATTACGATTGCTTTAAGGTTGGTGAGAAAGATTATTGTGATGGATTTCAGGTTAGGTTTAATAGGAGTTTGAATAGTCGGAAAGTTGATGTTGTTTTTTAGATCTGGAATGTTTTTTGTCTTTCGTATATTTTTTTTCTCAGTTTTATACTTTCCTATTTTTTTCTCTTAAATAATCTTAAATAAGACTATGTTCTAAATGGACGCCAAATTTCATCTCAATCGGCTTAGTAGAATAGCTTGAAACAATACCCAAATTATTTTCTGTTTATAGTGCAACAAACAAACAAACAGTGTTTTTATGGTGTATGGTATGCTAGTGCACGCTAGCCGACTTGAATCATGGAATCGCTATAAGGTACATAATCTGTAAGCATTGGATCGCCTATCGGCATATTGTAAAAACCAACGCAACGTACGCAGCGTACGTTGGATTCCAATACATTGAACGCTCAGTTTAAATGGCCCGTGTTGTAGAGCTCTACATATCGTTAAGAATTATTTAAGTACCACTAAACTTTTGGTACATTCTGCAGTTAAGATGCATTAAACATAACTGCAAATAAAATGGCAAACCCACAACCTACCTAGTCTCACCAAAACTTATTTTAAGCCATAACGTTGCTGGATAGAGTTGAAACTTGAAATACTCGTTTCGAATATTCACGCTTATAAAAACGCCAGACAAATTTAATATTTGTGAGTACAGTGTTAAAGTTTATAATGTAAATGCAGGTTCTAGTACTTATTTGAGATGTATTTTTATTTCTACCCTCTCGTCGGAAACTTTTCTTTGAATTGTTTTAAATGTAGTCGACAATTCTTTTAAGCAAAGGCTAGTTCCTTTCACCGATTTGCGGGTACATTGTAAAATTTGTTGAAAATGACTCTTCTAGAGTCTTTGCAGAAAGAGAAGTCTCGGGGCGAAACGGTGAACTAACATAGATAGATAACACTTTATTACACCACACATAACAGAAAATAATACAGAGATAAAAACTTAGAATAAAGGTATAAAGGGCGGCCTTATCGCTGAGAGCGATCTCTTCCAGGCAACCTTGGGATGGACTGGACATGAACGAACAATATAGTCGGTGGCACTTTAATAGATAATTGATAACAAATACACTAAATACCTAAATTACAAACACTGTAATAAACGTACCTACATAGACATAAGGCTATCAATATTTCATATGGATAAATAATGCTGATGCAGCAGTTTTTTGAAGATAGGGAGTGATTTTGCACATCTGATGTCCAGAGGGAGAGCATTCCAAAGACGGGTAGCTTGTACAGTGAATGATTTGTCATAGAAAGAGGTAGAGTGAGCAGGGACTTAACATATTAACGCAACAAAAGTATTACATTGGCACACGCGCGCCCTCTATTCCTAAGGACTTCTCTTTTTGCATAGACTCTATGAGAAATGTTGCAAAAACAAAATTGTCTTTTGTAGGTTTCCTATTTAGTTTTAATTTTTTATTTTAGTATTATATTCAAGAGTATATAAACGTTAACAAAATAAGGAATTACTTAAATGTATGTTGATCTCTTTCTGTGTAATTCATGTAGAGGTTATGTAAATACAATTAGTATTACATAGGTAGTTATTTAACTAATTATAAAGGTATATTTTTTTTATATTTTTTTTCTATGTGAACTTCTTACAGGCTCCTTAAAAACAGGGCCTTGTAAAGTTCTATTTATAAATACAAAAAATACAAATACAAAAAATCTATTTACCAAATGTTTACAAATAATAACACCTTAACTTTATTTATGTACATATTCTTACATTTTAGAGTTGATTGGTTGAGGTGTTGCAGTTAACAGTGACCCACGCACTAGGCTAGTTTGAGTGCTGAAATCACACGGTATGTGTTTTCTACAAGTGACTAATATGCGTAAATCCACACTAGCGCAGCGGCTGAGAAAATACAGATCTGTGTGCACAGCACAGCCGTAATATTTTTCGAACGAAACGCATGTGCGGCGCAACACAACCGCTGTGTAGAGCGGTAGCACGAATTTTTTAGGTTAAAAAAAAGATCACAGTCGTCGAAAAAAAATCGCAGTCAAAGTGTTAACTTAATTTATGTACATATTCTTACATTTTGAGTTGATTGGTTGAGGTGTTGCAGTTAACAGTGACCCCCGCACTAGGCTAGGCCTGTTTCGCGGGTATCAATATATTTTCTGTTTGCTGGTAAGGTAAGGAAGTGCACTAACAAAACTTCAACAACAATAAACTAAAGCTTAATAAAACAATTAAATAAAATAAATAAATAAAATAAAAAGTTTCTTTATTCAGACAGGTTGTCCACATACATACAAATTACAAAAATAAAACAAAAACCTTAAATTAAATTAAAATTAGATTAAAATTAGATTTTCAGCAGTCATTCAACAGACTCCCACCCAACCCATGGAGTCTAGTGAGTGAGGACTCTGTTGAATGTCAAAGTACAGCAAGTGCCAATGGCCATACATGTGACAAAGTAATCATGAACATGATAAATGAGCTATGAACTACATAATTGGAATCTACTAAAGAAAAAGAAATAAGGAGCAATAAAATAAAGTAAAAAAGCAAAAACCAATATTTAATAACGTAACTCAGTTAATTTTCTATTTTTTTTCTATTTTTCTAAAACTAAATTGTAATATACAATACAATACAAAAATCCTTTATTGTACAACAAAATCAAATTAATCATTACAAAAATACATTATATGCGACAGGGGCGGCCTTATCGCTTAGAAGCGATCTCTTCCAGGTAACCTTTGGATGTACCTAATCTTTCTTTTCAGTAAGTAAAAAGTATTTTTTTTTGTTTTGGAACTCCTATCTACGTTAATCTTGGAGGAGGGCGCTGTCATCTGCGGCACAGTTCTTAAACTTCTGCAGATGACATCGTTTTTCATTTTTAACTACATACATACATAATAATAAATAAATAATAATAATAAATAAATAATGCTGGACAATTCACACAGCATTATCTAGCCCCATGGTAAGCAGAGCTTGTGTTATGGGTACTAGATAACTGATGTACATAATACAATACATTACATAGATAGATATTTTTTATTATACATAGAAAACGACCAGAACATCCGAAACAAATATCTGCAGATCGTACACACATTTGTTCCGAGGCGGGAATCGAACCCGCAACCTCCTGCGTCGCAGGCGGACCTTCGCCCACCGCGCTACATCGGTCGTCATACATATATGTAAACATTGTTTTTGTTCCATAATAAACGTTTTATTTACAATACAATAACTGTTTATTGCACACCAAACATTACATAAAAGATACACAAGACAGGAAAAGAAAAAGAAAACAAATACAAAATATGCTGTACAATGGGCGGCCTTATCGCTATGAGCGATCTCTGCCAGGCAACCTTTGGATGATGCTTGTTTATTTAGTTAAGATATTTTCTTAGAACATTATATTCACTAAATTTTGTAAAGTTTGAAAATCTTGAGTGAAATGATAAAAATCATGAATTTAAAATGAAAAATACTAAAAAAATACTACATTATAAAGATTTGAAGTGTAAAAATATGAAAGGATAGATATATTTCGATGTACTTTTAATATTAGCTAACCAAAGAAGTATACGTTGTCACACTTTTAACCTTATTCGTTTGTACATAAGAATGTATATTAAATTTAATGAATCCAATGTTTGTTTTATTTTACCATTATCTTGTTTACTGAAAAATATAGGTAGTAGAGAACCTATGAATTTGCTCCCCTTGGAGTCGAGACCCTAGCCCGTAGGATATCAAGGGTCTCTGCATTTCTTTTATTGTCTGAGCTTCTGGTCGAAGCGACGTGTGACCCGAGAGCTGGTAAGTATCTGACGCGGCGCATCAGCATTGTCATACAGCGGGGCAGTGCAGCCAGCGTCGCGGAGACGCGCCAACTGGTATCGATATGGATCAGTCGAGCTATCTGTATATTATAATACCTTTGAAACTATCATGGTTATCAACACTAAAGTCATTTGAAACGGGATATTTACCATGATTTGATTTTTAAGTTTTTGTACCTGAAGATTGTTTGCAACATTCTGCAGTTTGTTCAATTGTTTCAATTGTCAATACTAGTTCTAAATTTTTTCTAATGTATGATGGTAAGTAGGTAAGGTATTAACAAGCTGAATTGGAAGTGGCACAGAGTGTGTACGTACATAATATAGGTATCTCCCGAAGTATAGTAAACATAATGACAGTACCGTGTCAATATATTTATGAAAACTTGTTGTACACTCATAAAAATATCAATCGATTCACTAAAAAAAGTGATATACGTAATGTAAATACTAGAAATAAGAATAAACTCGCTGTGCCCACAACTAGGCTACACAAGATAAATGTATCTTTTAAAGGGCAATGTATACGCTTCTATAACAAAACTCCAAGTGAGTTGCAAAAATTACCAAAAAATAAATTTAAAAAAATTGTTAAACATATTCTTTGTAAAAAAGCTTATTACAAAATATCAGATTACTTAGAAGATATAAAAGCTTGGAACGAGTTTTGCTCCAACTCAAAATCTACCAACTTACAGATAAGCAAATCAAATGTACTAGACACATAAGTTATGAACATACTAGTGGTTTCTTCTCACTTCTTCCACTGGTGGACAAAAAATTGAAGTGAACTATAAAATATGACCTGTCAAGTGCTTATTTGTAAGCTTAAAGAAATAAAAAAAAATCGTTTTCATTTATGGTGGGGTCGTGAGCGGAGACCGCGACACGTCAAACATTATATAGGAATAGGACGCTCGGTGGCCAGCAGTGGAATTACGCAAAAGCAAGCATCCTGTATTTACATTTGAAGACCTTTTTAATGGCGTTCGTAATTTGCAATTATAGAGGAAAGGTCATTAAAAAGGGCTTTTACGGCCATTGATCTCTGACACGGCTTTCAAATGACAATAAATAGGATGGGTGGTTTTTACGTAATTGCAAAGCAGGAAGGTTGATGCCCTACAAACTGCGGACTCAAAGCTTTCACTACCCAGGCACGGTGGTACGTCCCTCCGCCATAAAGGAACTTTTCTTCGGCGTGTGCGTCGTCGGCACTCGAAGGCTCAATAATAAATAATAATAATAAATAATGCTGGACAATTCACACAGCATTATCTAGCCCCATGGTAAGCAGAGCTTGTGTTATGGGTACTAGATAACTGATATACATAATACAATACATTACATAGATAGATATTTTTTATTATACATAGAAAACGACCAGAACACCCGAAACAAATATCTGCAGATCGTACACACACTTGTTCCGAGGCGGGAATCGAACCCGCAACCTCATGCGTCGCAGGCGGACCTTCGCCCACCGCGCCACGTCGGTCGTCAATAAAAAAACTATAATTTATTTATTTAAAATGTAATGCTCTAAAGCTTGCATGTAGTCATATTAAGATAAAATGTTTTTATAAATGGTTCAATAACCAAAAGTATGCAATATACGTAATTCTTAACTCCCTATAGTATAAAAGTTTGAAAAAGCGCATCGCTTACAAACGATTGTAAATTTAAGTTAATATTATCTAGGAAAAATGTACACTGGATATGTATTACTATTATATTTTGTTATGTTTATAAATAAAGATATTTAAAAATTGAAAAAAAAAATTAAATTGCAGGTTCAATTCATACAGGTATGGCGGGATTGACAGCGCCCGGCAGCGAAGCTATGCGGAAGGTTGAACCATTTCAAATTATTTATTTACAATAAAACCATCTTGATTGCGTGACCTATTCGAGGCTTGTAAGCAATACTGGTCTAATAAAATAATAAAAAAAAAAATCATGTCATAAAAAACCTAAAGGTTAGGACCTTATTAAATAAATTAAAGTAAACATCAAAATTGAAATAGATGTATTGAAAGTATTTGACATCATTTTGACCCTGAATATCCTCACCGCCTGTCGTTGCCGAACCGGTGTGAATTGAGTTATCATCTCATGATGATTGTGATGACCCAACTATATAGCGTAGTGTGCAAGGCGTAGGTAATGTTAGTACTGTACTTCATTATATTTATTTATAGGTAGCTAACCTCTTTGGCCCGCGTTTGCGTATTTTGACATTTCTGACGGTTATTAATGAAATTTTTCCTGACGCACGCGAGAGATTTCATAATAAAACTGTCAAAAAGTCCCTTCCTTTTTCGCTGTAGTATTGTGGCTTAAAGGGCTTAAAGTAAGGGTTCCGCGATCGGTATCGGAGCATAAGGTTTTTTTTGCTTTGTATTAATTTATTTGGTACTGCGTGCACTGAATCACCATATCTTCATATTTATTCTAGATTTCTTCTTACACCCCCTGCCTTTCTTAAATCTCGTCTTCTCGTCATCCCACCTGGTCGGAGGGCGTCCTACACTACGTTTACCGAGTCGTGGTCTCCACTCAAGAACACGTTTGCCCCAGCGGCCGTCGGTTCTTCGCGAGATATGGCCGGCCCACTGCCACTTCAGCTTGCTAATTCTTTGAGCTATGTCGATAACCTTGGTTCTCTGTCGGATGTATTCGTTACGAATCCTATCCTTCAGAGAAACTCCGAGCATAGCTCTTTCCATAGCTCGCTGAGCGACTTTGAACTGGTGGACCAGCCCTATCGTGAGTGTCCACGTCTCTTTAAGCTTTAATGGTCAGAAACTCCTGGATTGTATAAAAGCTGGGTTGCACGAGCCATTCTTTTAAGATATTAATCAATATTCCTTCGTGATCTAAAATATTTTTCGGTAAATGATTATAAAGAGTTATTATATCAAATTATGCAGATTGTTTGATATTTTCACCAGAGCCTAGTTCGTTATCTAGCAGGGTGTACCACGTGCAGGGTAGGTTGGCTTGGGAGACGAGATGCTGGAGTTACATTCCCCTCCTAATTACCGATAATTGGCAAGTAACAGTTCAAAAATCACAAATCAAAATGGAGCCTCAAGTTACAACCGAGTGAATGATTTAATGAATAATAATGAACAAATGAAAAATTGGTGGGAGATCGCACGTGACCGCACTGAGTGGATTTGTGGGAGGCCTTTGCCCAGCAGTAGGACGAAACAGGCTAAATAAAAAATTAAATAAAAAATTTACAAATGAAAAATTATTTCGTATAAAAATACGTCAAAGTTACTCGCAAAAGTTATTGGCACCTGACAATTGTCATCTGTAGTGATATTTTTTGTCTCTGGTTTGGAAAGCATGATTTTAATTCATTATTTCATTTACCTATGGTTTTTAAGTAGCAGTCTGAAAAATACCGTAATATTTATTATGCAAACCGCGCTGTCCCAAATCCTACTAATATTATAAACGCGAAAGTTTGTGAGGATGTTTGTTGCTCTTTCACGCAAAAACTACTGAATGGATTTTGATGAAACTTCACAATAATATAGCTTACATCAGAACACATAGGCTACAATTCATAAGTATATATTGTATGTTATCCAAAATATTTAGCACCACGCGAGTGAAACCGCGGGGCGCAGCTAGTGATTTATAATGTAGACTGTAAAGACATTTACAAATAACATCACACCCACCCATCATTATCCCTAAAAGCGAGTTAAACCTTACCTATATCGTATTTATTAATAACCGGAACAATAATATCCCAAAGGAAATGAAACCTGACCCTCGTTAAATAGGATTTTGCTTTACTAAGACATAAAATAAAAGGAAGCGCAATAAAAGAAACGTCTAAAATTAATTTATTCGTAGAATTTAATTTATTGTTTATAGGAAAACGATAAGATGCCGTAGACCTTCTTGATATAAATAAATAAATGATGCTGGACTATTCACACAGCATTATCTAGCCCCATGGTAAGCAGAGCTTGTGTTATGGGTTCTAGATAACTGATATACATAATACAATACATTACATAGATAGATATTTTTTATTATACATAGAAAATGACCAGAACACCCGGAACATATATCTGCAGATCGTACACACAATTGTTCCGAGGCGGGTGTTATATATATATAGCATATATAAAACGATAAGATGCTGTAGCCCTTCTTGATATACATATATATATCGAATTACCAATAACCCTGTATATATAATACAGGGTTATTGGTAATTCGACGTATTCCCGTTAGGAGGTGATAGGGGTAACTATTTGCGATAATTTCATCCCCATGTGCATCATGCAAAAGTGAACCATTTTTAAGTTATCATCATTTTTAGCTTTTTTCAAAATAAGTCAAAAGTGCAACATCAAACATTGATTTTAAAAAAAGTGTCTATTTAAATCTATTTTTTTCTTCTGATTTATAAAAACGAATAAACACTGGTTATTTATCAATATTAAAACAACAATTATCGCTCTAAATTTAAAAATGCGAGATAAAAAACGATATTATTTCATTATTCATTGAGATTTTTTTCCTCTAAAATACCTTTAAAACTAAAAAAATCGTAATGAAACTTGGCTTGCAGATTATTTTAAAAATATAATCGTTTTTTTAGCTCTTCAACAATGCATAACAACTATGAACTTATTTCAAAGAAACTGAAAAAACATCATTACAAAGGAAGCAGGCGGAAATTCGTATACGAACTAAACCTAATGTCGTTCTTTAAAATTTCTATAAAACTATATTTCTATAAAACGAAAAATACATATTTAAAATAAAATTTAGCAATAGTTAATTAGTAACAACAATAAACAAACCCCTGTATATACACATAGCCTACGGATTCGCTTACGTCGTTCTTCAATAAATCAGCCTTAGACCGAAATAATATAGCTATTAGTGATCAGTGGTGCAGTGGTCGAAGGTCCGCCGTAGAAGGACGGACAACGTCAGGAAGTTGTAGGTTCGATTCCCATCTCGGGACAAATGTTTGTACAATGTTCCGGTATTTCTATTTACTGAAATGAGATTTAAATTGTTACAATAGTATCGAGGATTGTAGACTTATAAATTAATTTTCTTTGGGTGTATAGAAGTGTCAAGAATCTTGATACGAAAACATCAATGCATACAGATGGAACCTTTGTCAAGCAAACATCATATCGGGAGAAACAGCAATATGAGGCCTGCGCTAATCTATACCGATTGAGCTAAGAACTCACAGAATTGGCACCATGACCTTCAATCATGCTGCAAGCCTATGCCTGCAACAATATTAAAAGGTAAAGCGTGTTTTTCAGGAGAGGGAGGCAGTGCCGTTCAAAAATTTTCTTGATTTTGATGCCAAAAATGAATTCTATGGGTCAGTTGATAAGCATATAACTTCAGTGCTTACACGCACACAAGCGCCCGTTTACGAATAGAAAATTAAGACAAATCTGTCGCATTTTGGCTACACCTCGTTTATGTCTACTATCATTCTAAGCCTTCATCTTATTGTACAAAGCTTTTGAAAATTACTCTAAAATTACATACACATTATAATATCAACAACATTTTATTCGTCGATGCTACGTCGTAGCAGATAACATAGCTTGCTACGTCGTAGCAGATAACATAGCTTGCTACGTCGTAGCAGATAACAGAGCTTGCTACGTCGTAGCAGATAACATAGCTTGTTACGTCGTAGCATGTAGCATACCTTGCTACGTCGTAGCATGTAGCATACGTTGCTACGTCGTAGCATGTAGCATACGTTGCTACGTCGTAGCATGTAACATACCTCTACACCAGTTACAGGATCATTATAAAAGACATCATGATACAAGTACAATGGGCGGCCTTATCGCTGAGAAGCTAAAAGTTTTATGTAGGCAGATTTTAATTACTATCAGCAATATCTAGCTAGCCAAACGCGCCAATATCACAATGATGACAAATATTATTTGCCGACTCTAAGTGTTGCTAACTCTATGGACTCTTTTATGAAAGCCCTGTATACAAAACTTTGCCTCGCATTGTCTACGTCTCGTATTTATGGGACCATCGACAAAAGAGTCATTCCAGAGCGCATTTTTAACATGAATTTTGACGTTTTTGTTTTTAAAAATATGCTGAATTACTTTTTTGTAGAAACAAAATATTTTTATTTTATATTGAAATAAATCCTACTAATATTATAAACGCGAAAGTTGGTGCGTATATTTGTTGCTCTTTCACGCTAAAACTACTGAATGGATTTTTATGAAACTTCACAATAATTACATATTACACATAAGCTTACATATCAGTATCACACATAGGCTACAATATATAGATATAAAGATATACTGTATATTATCCAAAATATCTATCACCAAGCGGGTGATACCGCGGGGCGCAGCTAGTACTTATATAAATACTTACTCGCATAAATATACCTACATTCGATACAAGTAATGTCTCCTCACTTATCGTAGTTCGTCATCATCAGCCTATGTTAGTCCACTGCTGGACATAGGCCTACCCTAATGTGCGCCACAGCGCCATGTCTTTAGCTTGACGCATCCAGCATCTACCTGCAGTCTTTCGCAGGTCGTCATCCCACCTGGTTCCGACCAGGTGACGACCTGCGAAAGACTGCGTAGGACACCCTCCTGGGCGTCCTACTCTACGTTTACTGAGTCGTGGTCGGAGGCTTATGTCCAGCAGTGGATTGCTATAAGCTGATGATAATAGTAAGGCCTTCGATCAGATCGAACAAGGGCCTTTAATATAATAAGAATAATCCTTTCATACATTTCTTGCAGGATTTAACAGATAAGGAGGAACATCAACAACATTATTTTCTGCAAACATGTTTCTTTATAACATGTGTTTACTTACGTGAAAATATGATTTTTATGCTGATTCAGTTGTAGGTACAGTCAGAGACGTAGACGAGAAGATAATTCAATGGATCTTAAAGCTCTATGAGGATTGAGGACCTCAGTGGTGATGTGAGCGAAGGTTCGCCTGCCACACAGAAAGTTGCGGGTTTGATACCGCCGTGAGACAAGTGTTTTGATGATTATACACATCATCATGGAGAGACCATCCTGTAGTAGTCCACTGCTGGACACAGGACTCCCCTAATGAGCGCCATATCTGGCTTGCATCGTACTATGGCCTATAAATCCCCACGCTGGGCAAGGAATGTTCTGCAGGGAGTTCTGCTCTTTTGCAACAAAAAAAATTATTTAGTGGTTTTAGGGAAATTAACGAAAAGTAATTGATTTTTATGCAACGGAACATGTCTAAGTAAATATAAACTAACTAATCCTCCGTTATATTTATGTTAACCTGGTACTTTGGATGAGGATTTACTACAATACTAAATAAATAAAGATAAAGATAATTTATTTGCATAAACATATTGTGTTATTGAGATGTTACAAACAGGTAGGTATCAAATATGTTTTACCGATTACGGTGTACAAATTGAGAGATATGGCATACAGTCTCTGTTATTATAATTATTATTTAACTTATAGAACTTATTTAAGTTAAGAAAATCAATAGAAATAATGTCATTAAATATTTAAATATAAATAAACAATCGTCTTGGCAGTTTTCGTTTATTCATCTGACTGTACAAAGCACCGTTTATCATGTGCACGCGAGTTGGCGACAGAAAAAATAGGTAAAATTGGAAAACTCGCGGGTGATTTCGATTTTCACGCAAGTTGACGAATAAGTCTAATAAAACACTGATCAGAGGTGATTTTGGGCTCGGAAAATTAGTTGACCCTTGACTAATCTTCCTACGATTGTGAACATCGAATATTTATTTTTGTTTATTTGGAAGACAGACAGTACATAGACATTATAAAGAGTTACAATAAGGATTTACATAGATTTATATTATTATTATATTTATTTATTGTGATTTTTATAATGTTAAAAAAGACTGCGTGTAAGCGAACGCGAATAATTGGATGAAACAAACTTAATTTTGCAAAAAAAATACAAAGTATTCACTTAATCATATAAAATAAAAAATAATAATAGAGCTATGTCGATAACTTAAACATAATATACTTAATGCTTGGTACACATTTTAGGACTACGTAGAACTCTGTATCAAGATTTCTTGCGTTGACTGTAATTTACCTCTACATTACAGTACCCACAACCAACCGATTCAGTTCACGATATGCAGAGTTAAGATACGGGCATCAGCAAATATTTGATGGATCCATTATACGAGACATTTCATCGGGGGGAAAGTTCACCCCGTTTCATCGGGGGGAAAGTTCACCCCCTTTTATCCCCATGTCTCGTTTCGTATGTTATTGAATGTATGTTTTCTATTTTCGATTGTTATGTCTTATGAATTGGAAAAACCTACACATTGAATTTTGTTTATATTATTTATTATTGAGCTTGCTTGCTATTTTGTTTGTTGCCACATACGGCCAAACCTACCTTGTTGCGGTAGGTATTTTGTTGGTTGCCACATACGGCCAAACCTACCTTGTTGCGGTAGGTATTTTGTTGGTTGCCACATACGGCCAAACCTACCTTGTTGCGGTAGGTATTTTGTTGGTTGCCACATACGGCCAAACCTACCTTGTTGCGGTAGGTATTTTGTTGGTTGCCACATACGGCCAAACCTACCTTGTTGCGGTAGGTATTTTTCGACAGTCGACTTTTAAACCGAATTAAACTGTATTTATTGATAACTGTTGTACAAAAGATCTTAAAAATAGTACACAGTTTCAACAGCTGATCTTTAGCAGTAATACATAAAAGCTTTCAATACATACCTATACACTAGCCAAACTCGATGTGGAATGATTGTAAACAAACCGCCCTAAACTAAAGCATGTATTAGACATATAAGAGATGAACATGCTAGTGGTTTCTTTTCACTTCTTCCACTAGTGGACAAAAAATTGAAGTGAACAGTAAAATAATTTATTTGATAATAATTTATATATAAAATAAGACTTGTCTAAGTGCTTATTTTGTAAGCCTAAATAAATGATTTTTTACTTTACTTTTACTTTAAAAATTCACTCTGTTGCCGTGTCTTTTGGGGGAATACTATTTAATTTCATGCTTAACACTTTGACTGCGGTTTTTTTTCGACGACTGCGATCTTTTTTTTTACCTAAAAAATTCGTGCTGCCGCTCTACACAGCGGTTGTGTTGCGCCGCACATGCGTTTCGTTCGAAAAATATTACAGCTCTGCTGAGTCACAAAGATCTGTATTTTCTCAGCCGCTGCGCTAGTGTGGATTTACGCATATTAGTCAATTGTAGAAAACTCATACCGTGCGTTTTCAGCACTCAAAGTGTTAATTCATTCACGATCCTCCCACGATCTATTGTTTTCTGGTAGAAATTGCTCTCGATAAGACCGCCAATTGGTGTACTTAATTCCTTAGTTTTTACTGTGCATGTGCAGTAAATAATTTTCTATCCATCTTAAAATTCAAACCTTATAGAGAATCTCTTAACTCTAAATTTTACCTAACAATACATAGAAAAAAAATACGATTTCTAGTATTACCCATTACATTCCAGCCATTTCTTCAATGAACTCTACTGGGTAGGTATTAAGGTAGGTATTACGCTAAAATCCCAATAGGTAAGTGAGTAAATTCGGACTGTGAAAGCTCTCCCGAAAATAATCTAATATAACGTTCAATAGATCGCAGAGTGGTAAGGGTTGGGTCCGACTGCGAGCGTGTTAACTGTCAAGCAATCAAGAAATGATGGATTCGTTACGCATATTTATTTATTTATGTAACAAAATCCACAGCCCTTAATTATTATAACAAACATGCTTAAAATCTAAACTTATGGCCAAAAACTGACTTACTTTTTATAAGAATTGGTATTGGTCATTCTGAGAATTTGACATTTCGCGTTTGTGTTTGGTCAGTATGAGAATTCTGAATTATTGCTCATTACGCTCCCCGCCCAGGAAACAATACGGAATGAAATACTTAGAATAGAGGAAGTATAAAGGGCAACAAAAAAAACGATATTTTTCATATTTTCACGTGGACTAAGCCGCGAGGCGTAGCTAGTATATATAAATGAACGCTCGGCATGACGTAATTTTGCAATAATATAAGCAGCCATTTTTTTCGTATCTCTCACAAAACGCAAATAACTAGTGCTAGTTATCTGCTCGTTGAGTGCTCAAACGAGCATTCATAATGTCCTTCTCACCGAATTTCGACCACAGGAACCAGTCTTAAAATAAACTTAGCTACAGCTACACAGAATTAATACTCAATACTCAATATATTTATTGTTGTCATCACATTTGCTTAATTAGTAGGTTCTTATGTATAGATCAGTATCACAATGTGAACCCTATTGGGCCTGAACAACAAGTGGATGGCAGACCGAGGTTGTTTTTAGTAAAATATAAATATGTAGGTACTAAGTAAAGTAAAAGTAAAGTAAAAAATCATTTATTTCTTTAGGCTTACAAAATAAGCACTTAGACAAGTCATATTTTATATATAAATTATTATCAAATACAATTATTTTACTGTTCACTTCAATTTTTTGTCCACTAGTGGAAGAAGTGAAAAGAAACCACTAGCATGTTCATCTCTTATATGTCTAATACATGGTTATTTGCCTATTTAAGTCTAAATATAATATGATTCGATACATGTCAATATTTAAGTAAAGCTATGCACAACAACAAATTACTTACTACATACTATTGTCGGTGCGAAACTGAGCGACATCTGGCCAAGCATTAACATCATTGAGATAATCATTTATGGAGTAGAAAGCCTTCTTGATGAGATTTAGTTTTATGTAATTTTTAAATTTACGAATAGGGAGCTCAGTTGCTTCAGATGGAAGCTTATTATAGAAGCGCACGCTATTGCCCATAAATGATTTCCCTACCTTGTGTAATCTAAATGATGGGATGTGTAACTTCTACGGTACTACGGTAACTACTAAGGTAAGTAGTACCTACTAATTAGTATTATGTATGTGTTTTCCTTTACTCTTATAATCCGATGGGACGAACCGACACGACTAGGTTAAGGTTAGGCTTAGGATCAACGACTTAACACGAGCGCTATTGGCACACCGCTTACACACACACCTCGCCCGCAAAGCTTTCCACCAGTAAAATATCCCTATTCTCAGCCATACTTCCATACTTAAAGCAGATAGAGAGAGCGGAGATTTTTCAGTTGTTCGTCCAAACGCGTTTCGTCCAGTAACCGGTTCGTCAATTTTTTTTATTACGAATTCATTCGTACGCAGTTCGTCCACTCGTCCACTCTTCCACTAAGCAGTTCGGCAACATTGTGATTCTCTGTAAAGCAGTTTGTCCAATTCCTAATATCATATATCAAAGTGCTTTGTTTCCTTTAGGCCATGCAGGACATTTGGACACGTCACACAATTCAAATAACATAAGTGAAACTAGGAAATAAAGTTATTATCCGCCTCGGAACAATTGTGTGTATGATCTGCAGATATTTGTTCCGGGTGTTCTGGTCGTTTTCTATGTATAATAAAAAATATCTATGTATGTAATGTATTTATTTATTTATTTTGTTTATTTAACGTACAAAACACATCACAATCACATTAAATTATGAGGTTACATAAAGTTTTAGTATTGTATTATGTATATAAGTCATCTAGTACCCATAACACAAGCTCTGCTTAGCTTGGGGCTAGATAATGCTGTGTGAATTGTCCAGCATTATTTATTTATTTAACATCAATTAAAAATAAATATAAATATAAAAAATATTATTACTTAGATTTTTTTGTTCATTCAATTTTTTTAATGTAAGAAGCGAACAAGAAACCTTTACCTTATCTTTTTAATGTAAATGTTCGGGTTTTTGTTAGTTTTCGAGTTGGAGCAAAACTCATCTCAATCTTATTTATTGACATGATATTGATCATAGACATCTAGACTACATCTTAATCACAATTAATAAATAAATTCATTATAATTAAATAAATTTGTAATCAATACTTACAAACCTAAGACAGACTTATTAGAACTAATTTTATATGTGACTGATTGATACAAATTTTAACGGTTTTTGCGTTATGATGTCCAATTAGATTTCTTTTTTGCAGTGACGAATTTCTGCCTAAATCAATTAAACTACCGTCTACCTCTTAAATTTTATAGGAAACGACAAAAGCTATATCCCGGAAAAGCTAGTGCGAAGCTGCGGGCAAGAGATTTTTTTTTTAATTTTTTTTATTTTTTAGTATACACTTTTTAAATAAATGTTAATATACAGTATAATTACAATTTAGCCATAGAATGGGCTAATGGGTAATTTAGTTTTAACTTATTTTTATATCAACATATTACTAAGAACGTGTCCATTGGCACTTTTCTTAATGACTCTATACTTAAGGTGAAAACACTTTGTTCATGTGTTCTTTAAAATAGCACTTCTGCACATACACTATTATTATCACTACACTAACTCAAAGGGTTTTGTCCTTTTAAGCCTTCTCACTATGTCCGTGTTGTCGAGGAGCTGGATCGCCTCGACATTCACATGATGATGAAGCCTTTGTTCGTGAGGCTCACGGCAAGAGATATGAATAACAAACTGACATTATGATAAGAAAAATTAAGTATTATAATTAATAAAATTACTAGGCAAGTAGGTACTACTTACCTACATTATTTGTATTTACCAAAAACAACCTCGGCCTGCCTTCCACTTGTTGTTCACGCCCAATATCGTTCAAATTGTGATACTAATCTATACATAATCAGATAATCACCTAGTCATTAAGAAAGTTTGACGACAATAATTATAATTGAGTATTGAGTATAACAATGTTTTATAAGATATTATTGATATCGGCCGGAAACGTATCAGCATCAGCCCACTGGAGCCGGCATCCTCAGGATGTTATAACGAGGGATATTATCAGAACATTTGAAATTTCCCCGTAGATTATTAATATATTATTTGTTCGCCCGGCCAGGTGGGATGACGGCCTGCGAAAGACTGCAGGGAGATGCTGGATGCGGCAAGCTGAAGACAGGGCGCTATGGCGCTCATTGCGGGAGGCCTATGTCCAGTGGACTATAACTTTCGGTACATGAGTCCTAATTACTTTTAATAACAATTCCCAAAATTCCCACTTTCTTGATATAAGGTGATGAATATAAATATATCGCTGTATTGGGGGGGCTAGACGGGGTAGAAGTAAAACAACTCTTCGTCAGACGCAGTTTATTAGACAGGAGGAACGCGGTTACAGGGGTTTGTCCCGAGTGGACGGGATGGCCACTTTAGCCAGACGGATCGGTTGCCGAGTAATCAGAGTCACACCTCTCCGTTAGCTAAAGTTACCCAAAAAACTACCAATACAAATAGCCGAGTGATCTGGAATAATTGGTAATGGTATGGAGGCTAAAAGTTTGGATACAGAACAAAATTTTACACAACCACGTGATTCAAAGTCGCCCGTTCTCGTCAGCGCGATCTAGCGCTCGCGCACTTTTACCAGCGACATCTAGTTAAGGAACGGCCCGATTTGTTTGCGCTTGGCCTGACCTCTAGTGTCGTTTGATGAGTTGATTTTGATGCGGGTTACATCGCATTATAATGCATTATAATAAGATTAAAACAAACATGTATTAGACACATAGGTGATATACTATAAATGTACTAATGGTTCCTTGTTCACTTCTTCCACAAAAATTTAAGTAAAGAGAAAATATAAAAAAACCTTGTTTTTTATTTTATAATAATTGATTGGTAAGTAGGTGCCTGTTCTTCGCGAAATATGGGGTAAACGTGTTCTTGAGTGGAGACCGCGATTCGGCAAATCTAGGACGTCCTCCGGCCAGGTGGGAAGATGCCTTGCGAAGGAATGCAGGCAGATGCTGGATGCGGCAAGCTGAAGACAGGGCGCTATGGCGCTCATTGGGGGAGGCCTATGTCCAGCGGTGGACTGCTATAGGCTGATGATGATGATGATGGTAAGTAGGTGCCGGTTCTTCGCGAGATATGGGGTAAACGTGTTCTTGAGTGGAGACCGCGATTCGGCAAATGTAGTGTAGGACGTCCGGCCAGGTGAGAGTATGACTTGCGAAGGACTGCAGGCAGATGCTGGATGCGACAAGCTAAAGACAGGGTGCTATGGTGCTCGTTAGGGAAGGCCTATGCCCAGCAGTGGACTTCTATTTATGCTGATGATGATGAGGTTGGTGCCAAAGCTAAGTAACAAAACGAAAGCTACGCAGCTATAGAGCCGACACAATATCGTAGAACGCCCAGAATACTAATCAGGCTGGATCAGTATCAAGGAAAATGTATTTATTTTTGATCATTTTCAATTGTAGGTAGACCGTACAGTCTGCGTCATTTATAATAAATAAATGATAAAAAATGATATTTATAAAAAATACAGCAGTTAGCTTACAGTCTAACACCAAAACACTAACTACTAGACTTAAAAAAGACAGAATATATTAAAAACAATATACAGTATATAATAATAAATTAAAAACAAGATTACAAATAGGTAGGTAGTCATACATAAATAAACAGATTATTTAAAAGTAAGGTACGATCTTAAACTTAACACTTTGACTGCGATCTTTTTTTTACCTAAAAAATTCGTGCTGCCGCTCTACACAGCGGTTGTGTTGCGCCGCACATGCGTTTCGTTCGAAAAATATTACAGCTCTGCTGAGTCACAAAGATCTGTATTTTCTCAGCCGCTGCGCTAGTGTGGATTTTCGCATATTAGTCACTTGTAGAAAACTCATACCGTGCGTTTTCAGTAGATAAGGCTTAAACTATCATTAAATAGGTCCACATGTTGGAACTGTTGCAAGAAATCGTTGAGTAGTGCGAGTGCTCTGAGTGTAGGAGCGTTACCGGCGTGCTGCGTACGCGCTCCTTGTAGAGCAAAGAGCCGATGGAACCTGCGTCCCGTTCTAATGTAAATATTTGGGACGTAAAGGGTAAATGTCAGGGTTGGCATGATTAAAACAAGTTGTTTTAAAACACGTGTTTAAAACAGTGTTTAAAACAGTTTGAAATAAAACTATGTTTTATATTAAGAAAAAAACAGGGTTTAAAACTACCTTTAAGTGCAAATGAATGTGTATAAATACCACAGACAGGCTGTGGTATTTATACACTGCATAGGTAACTCCCCGCCAGTAAAGTCCCGCAGGGAAAGTCCCTATGTCGGCCGTCGAAAGAAAGTAATTCACTGGATTAGTGGGTACGGTACCTATTCCCCGCTCTCTCTCTAGTTCTCTACCTACCTACAACACTACATACAAGGTGTATGTAAAGTGTTTTGTATTGATAAATAATAATAATAATTTTTAATAATTAGATTAGAGGTACTGAGATATGCAACAAAAGTAAATATTTCTCGTTTTGTTAATTTTTACTAATGTTAATTAGGAAATAGTTTAGAAATGGATTATTTTATTATTCACTTTAATTGATTTGAAATTGATAAGTAAAAAAAAACAATAAAAACAAAAAAAACACTTGTTTTAAACATTTTGAACTGTTTGTTTTATAAAATATAAAAAAAACTGTTTTTTTTCCAACCCTGGTAACTGTACCCAATATTACAGGATTATCCACTCTGTTACGGAGAACTAGACAGTGCATGGCTAAATGCAGTTTGCGTCTCAACTCTAGTGTATCCAGACCAATCATACGAGACATTTTTGTTCCCAAATTGAGCCAGTTTGCCCGAACTTTAAAATCAGTTAAATTCGATTAAGTTTCCTGATCCTAAGCTTATAATGATGTGTAATTGTACGTGGGTGCATGAGCACATATGTAAGTTTACTTATATTTAGATTTAGGTACCTATCCGGATGTTTTTTTTTTTCTCTCTATTTCAAGCTTTTATATCCTACGTTTTGCTCTACACGTTTTGTTCTTATGATTCTCAGTATGCACATAATTTGTGAAATGATCAAGTTCTAAACCCTTTATTATTCAAATTCTGTATATTTTGTGATTATTTTATGTTTTGTGCGTTTAAATAAAATAAAAAAAACATACCGGTAACAAAAAGAGAGGGAAAAAGATCATCAATAGATAACCGCCACTGCAAGGTTCAGATCCAGTTCAAATACCATCAAGAGTCATAGTGTTTTATTTTCTGTCGACCTTACAAGATTATGTGTGGATTGTCCAGAAATATTTAATTATAATATTCATTAGCTTTTAAAGTAAAGTAAACAAACTCAAATTCAATAAAACTTTTTTAGGGTTATGAAAAAAGCATTTAAATTGTATACTACAACAATAAACTTTAGCTATATAGTTCTCTCGCGCTACCTACAGATGAAGCTGACTGTACCTATCTAACGAAGCACCTACCCTTTCTATCCCGATGTAGAGCACAGCTCATTGGGGGAGGCCTATGTCCATCAGTGGACTAATATAGGCTGATGATGATGATGATGACACACATATTAACACTTTGAGTGCTGAAATCACACGGTATGTGTTTTCTACAAGTGACTAATATGCGTAAATCCACACTAGCGCAGCGGCTGAGAAAATACAGATCTGTGTGACTCAGCACAGCCGTAATATTTTTCGAACGAAACGCATGTGCGGCGCAACATACACAACAATTTTTTAGGTTAAAAAAAAGATCGCAGTCGTCGAAAAAAAACCGCAGTCAAAGTGTTAAGCACTGGATTATCGAAGAGGAAAATAAAACAAAAGACACGCGATAAAAACCCGATAAATAATCGTTAATAATATTTGAACAATAAACTTAAACTTGTTCTTTCGAGCTACCTATATACGCTGCTGACTGTACCTATCTAACGAAGCACCTACGCTTTCTATCCCGATGAGAGCACACAAAGCACAGAACCCGAGACGTCGTTAGATCGGAGATTGATAAAGAGAAAGATGACAAAGCTTATTGTTTCTTCAGGGATACGTACACAGTTAAGTTAAGTTAATTGCTTGCCTTTTGTCATGCAATACACAATTTAGAATAGAATAGAATAGAATAGAATAGAATAGAATAGAATAGAATAGAATAGAATAGAATAGAATAGAATAGAATAGAATAGAATAGAATAGAATAGAATAGAATAGAATAGAATAGAATAGAATAGAATAGAATAGAATAGAATAGAATAGAATAGAATAGAATAGAATAGAATAGAATAGAATAGAATAGAATAGAATAGAATAGAATAGAATAGAATAGAATAGAATAGAATAGAATAGAATAGAATAGAATAGAATAGAATAGAATAGAATAGAATAGAATAGAATAGAATAGAATAGAATAGAATAGAATAGAATAGAATAGAATAGAATAGAATAGAATAGAATAGAATAGAATAGAATAGAATAGAATAGAATAGAATAGAATAGAATAGAATAGAATAGAATAGAATAGAATAGAATAGAATAGAATAGAATAATGATTTATTGCCTGAACTTATAACTACTTATAGATACATCATAAACTAAAAATACATAAATTTGCTCGCCGTGTCACTTATTACTATTTATTCTCACCAAGAGCCGACAACCGCTGGGGTAAACGTAAGACCGCGACTCGGCAAAGTGTGTAGGACGCCCTTCGGCCAGGTGGGATGACGACCTGCGAAAGACTGCAGGTAGATGCGGTAAGTTGAAGACGCTAAATCGCTCATTGAGGGAAGCCTATGTCCATGGACTAACATAGGCTGATGATGATGATATAAATAAATAAATAAATAAATAATGCTGGACAATTCACACAGCATTATCTAGCCCCATGGTAAGCAGAGCTTGTGTTATGGGTACTAGATAACTGATATACATAATACAATACATTACATAGATAGATATTTTTTATTATACATAGAAAACGACCAGAACACCCGAAACAAATATCTGCAGATCGTACACACCATTGTTTCGAGGCGGGAATCGAACCCGCAACCTCCTGCGTCGCAGGCGGACCTTCGCCCACCGCGCCACATCGGTCGTCTATATATATATATGAGCACCAAATTATTGTAAGATCGGAGATTGATAAAGGGAACGATGACAAAGCTATATTGCTATTTCAGGGATGCGTACACAGTAAATTGCTTTCCTTTTGTCATGCAATACATTATTTGCTGGCCGTGTCAGTCACGGCGTAAGAATTGACACCCTAAATCAGCGAATAATAGTCTATTATATATCGGCTATACAGAATTAAAACAAAGTTGGGTTCGTTCGAACACGAGAACTTCATTACAAACAAACAAATAATCAAACCTCTTTATAATATTAGTATAGAAGAGTTTTGATCACTTTGATTGCTGAAATCACATGGTATGTGTTTTGTGTGACTAATATGCGTAAATCCACACTAGCGCAGCGGCTGAGAAAATACAGATCTGTGCACAGCCGTAATATTTTTCGAACGAAACGCATGTGCGGCGCAACACAACCGCTGTGTAGAGCGGCAGCACGATTTTTTTAGGTTAAAAAAAAGATCGCAGTCGTCGAAAAAAAACCGCAGTCAAAGTGTTAAGAGCTCATCATAAGTACAGTTGAAACAACCGTAGTTCGTACTATGGTTGTTCCAACTGTACTCATGATTAATCCCGCTTCGTATTTTGTTTCGACCTTCAGTTCCATTCCCCTTTCATTATTGTAACTGCTGACTTTTAATTATTGGAAAGAAAGGATCGCGTGCAAACAATCAGCAAAAATTGGATTTCTGATAGCATCAAACTTCCAAATTTCGGGTTCAACAAAAACGGAATTATTGCGAATTTTTACTAAATAACTTCGGTTAAAGTGTTTGTTTTTAATTCATTTGAATTAAATTTCTAAATTCTCTTTTTTTGGAACTGACCAGGGAAACAAACACTTAGACTAAAAAGCTGTTATATACGTGCGGGTTGTCGATTTTCGTTATCCTACTAATATTATAAACGTCAAAGTTTGTAAGTATGGATGGATGGATGCTTGTTACTATTTCACATAAAAACTACTGAATGGATTTTAATGAAACTTTACAATAATATAGCTTATACATCAGAATAACACATAGGCTTCAATTCATTAAGACATATAGCATATTATCCAAAATATCTATCACCACGCGGATGAAACCGCGCGGCGCAGCTAGTTTTATATAAGCTGACAGTTCCTCTGCATATAACATAGGAAGTAAACGATCTTCGATTATGAAGTTAAATTAAATAAATAAATAAATAATGCTGGACAATTCACAAAGCATTATCTAAGTAATCTGGTAAGCAGAGCTTGTGTTATGGGTACTAGATAACAGATATACATAATACAATATATTACATAGATAGATATTTTTTTATTGTACATAGAAAACAACCAGAACACCCGGAACAAATATCTGCAGATCGTACACACAATTGTTCTGAGGCGGGAATCGAACCCGCAACCTCCTGCGTCGCAGGCAGACCTTCGCCCACCGCGCCACATCGGTCGTCGAAGTTTGTATTAAACATGGTCGGTCATGGTTTTATAATTGCAAGAATTTGCATCTCCAATTCATTTTTATACATTAGTGTGATTATGTTGTTGCAGCGTTGGATCGCGAGGAGTGGAAGGAGAAAAGGGAAGCCATTGCCCAGCTGTGGGACAATAATGGGTAAAAATAAAAATAAATTATTTATTCAATAAATAATTAGTGTAATCGTAGTCTAGCTGGAGAGCGAAAAATCTTCAAACAGGAGAAAAGGGAGGCCTTTACCCAGCAGTGGGACAATAATGGCTAAAAATAAAAATAAATTATTTAAATAATTAGTGTAATCGTAGTCTGAAGAGCGAAAAATCTTCAAACAGTTCAAAGTGTAAACTCTTCTTCAGTTGGTACTAATGACAAAACTTTTTATCTAGTCGCGTAATTTCCACTCGAAATAACCTAAAAAGGTCTTTCGGCTCTTTCGTAAGTTTTCATCTTTTTTATTTAAAAGTTTTAACTGTATTTTTTTATCAGGTTGGATCGATAGAAGAATTTGAATATAATACAATTAAAAAATACTTTATTCTTTATTCGGCTTCGCCTTGGAAATATATGTTTTGAATATTTTATAAACCTTCCTCTTGAACCACTTTATAAAACCGCATCAAAATCCGTTGCGTACTTTCAAAGATCTAAGCATACATATAAGCGACGTGGACACTCACGATAGGGCTGGTCCACCAGTTCAAAGTCGCTCAGCGAGCTATGGAAAGAGCTATGCTCGGAGTATCTCTGAAGGATAGGATTCGCAACGAATACATCCGACAGAGAACCAAGGTTATCGACATAGCTCAAAGAATTAACAAGCTGAAGTGGCAGTGGGCCGGCCATATCTCGCGAAGAACCGACGGCCGATGGGGCAAACGTGTTCTTGAGTGGAGACCACGACTCGGTAAACGTAGTGTAGGACTCCCTCCGACCAGGTGGGATGACGACCTGCGAAAGACTGCAGGTAGATGCTGGATGCGGCAAGCTGGAGACAGGGCGCTATGGCGCTCATTGGGGGAGGCCTATGTCCAGCAGTGGACTGCTATAGGCTGATGATGATGAAGCATACATAGGGAGAGACAGACAGCGGGAAGCGACTTTGTTTTATACTATGTAGTGAAGTATTGGTTATTTAATATTATTATCCTGTATAGGATACATAATTTTGTTAAACGGCCAACTTTAACCGTACAAAGTTAAAATTGAAACTGTGTTTACATTCAGCCCAGAACATAAAACTAAGTTAAAACTAGGTTTATCCGCGTTCTAATTCTAACCGTTATTAGCTGTTAGCCGTTCGGAGGTAATCTTACGGAACGATATTACGCGAAATTGCATTTTACAGGGTTCCGTAGAGTTTATTTTTGTGAACTGGAAAACATGTTGAAAAACTTGGAACTGAAAACAGTAAAAAAAAATTATACATATTTGTTATTGACGAACTCTGTGGCACGATGGGCGAAGGTCCGTATGTTACGTAGAAAGTTGTGGGTTCAATCTCCGTCTGAGAGAGAGAATGCTGTGTGAATTGTCCAGCATTATTATTATATCATCAGAAAAAAGCGTAGTACAAAACAAGTTTTGGTATAGCGACACCACTTTACGGTTTTTTTTTTTTATAAATAAGGAATAAGATGGTCATAATAACTCTTCACTAACCGGCACTACGAGTTACCCCGAATTTCAAACTGAACTCTCACTGCGTGAACGACTCACACTTGACCGTTTTATAAATTTTAATCGCGACTCGCAGGCAGCTAAATGTATTAAATATCTACCTAATAGCTAAGAGCCGTTTACACTGAGGTTAGGTTAGTTAGGTTAGGTTACATTAACCAACACTTTACAAATATAAATAAATAAATAATGCTGGACAATCCACACAGCATTATCTAGCCCCATGGTAAGCAGAGCTTGTGTTATGGGTACTAGCGCGAGTAAGCTTTAGTTAAATCAATGTAGTAGCTTTATCATATAATATTCATATCACCAGTGGCACCTATATTTTTATACACGTCCTTGGAAGGGATGCCTACAGTACAATTCTTCACGACTTAGTGTAAGATCTGCAATTATATAATAGATCTAACAAGCCACATATTTGTTCATTTTAGTCTTTATTTTGCATGTTAACTATAATTATATAATTACTTACTCATTACTATTGTAAACACCCTAATAATAATAACTATGACATGTACTTTATTAGCTAAGCTCTACAATAATGTCATGTCAGGAGGCGGGCGATGAGACTACGCCGCAGTTTTTAACTTTTGTGGTCTCCTCGTTCAACATGTAACCTGATAAAACTGTTTACTTGTTAAATTAAACGATTTTTGTATTTGTATTTTGTTTGTACTTACTTGCTTAGTTATATATTAATTTACATCTCTTTTTTAATTTATATCAGACGACCGATGTGGCGCGGTGGGCGAAGGTCCGCCTGCGACGCAGGAGGTTGCGGGTTCGATTCCCGCCTCGGAACAATTGTGTGTACGATCTGCAGATATTTGTTCCGGGTGTTCTGGTCGTTTTCTATGTATAATAAAAAATATCTATCTATGTAATGTATTGTATTATGTATATCAGTTATCTAGTACCAATAACACAAGCTTTGCTTACCATGGGGCTAGATAATGCTGTGTGAATTGTCCTGCAATATTTATATATAAGTATATAATAAATTTATACATATATCTATTCTATCTTATTCTCACCCCTTGCCTTTCTTAAATTCACATAATTCTTTCCATCCAAAGGTTGCCTGGAAGAGATCGCTTCTAAGCGATAAGGCCGCCCATTGTACTTGTACATCTGATGTCTTTTATAATGATCTGTATTTGGTGTAAAATAAACTATATTTGTATTGTATTGTATTGTTGCAATAATTCGCACCCAGATCAAAGTTGATAGGATTTGTATCTCCCATTTCATTTATCTTGGGTGATCTTTCAGCCATTCCTGTCCGTGGCCCCGAGCTCATCCTGCAGATCTGTCCTTTGACACACTTCGCGGAATTGAATTCTGATTGGATAGAGTAGATCGCCAAACCGAGTGGTCCCGAAACATGGGTGTTTCCTTCATATTAAATTTAAACATTACATTAAACGAGGCGCAATCTCATCAAGAAGGCTTTCTACTCTATAAATGATTACATCATCATCACCCAAGGACCGAGGGGTCGTCACCCTTCAAGTTGACGCCGAGTTAATGAGGCCAAGCTTTGAGGCCCCTCTCTGTGCCCCCACCAGGGCCGGAAAGAAATCTATTGAGTAGTCCAGTGCTGGACATAGCCCTCCTCTGAGCGCCATAGCGCCCTGTCTTCAGATAGCCGCATCCAGTATCTACCTGCAGTCTTTCGCAGGTCGTCATCTCGATAACCTTGGTTCTCTGTCGGATGTATGATACCCGGTAAACGTAGTGTAGGACACCCTTTTTTAGAATAGTCCATTTGAAGTATGAGGATGGTTCTTACGGAGAGAAAAAATATAAAAAAATTAAAAATTGCCTGAAACAAATGACCACCCGGGCGAAGCCGGGACGGGCCGCTAGTATACAAATAAATTTATTAATAGTTATTAATTAATAAAGTAAAGTAAAAGTAAAGTAAAAAATCATTTATTTCTTTAGGCTTACAAAATAAGCACTTAGACAAGTCATATTTTAAATATAAATTATTATCAAATAAAATTATTTTACTGTTCACTTCAATTTTTTGTCCACTAGTGGAAGAAGTGAAAAGAAACCACTGAAATTAAAATTAACCGAATAATAAACACTTAATACAAATAACAGAGAAATAATAACAGACGAAATAAAGTAGATAATCTAAACCATAATAAAAACTAATAAGAATACAAATGAACGCATGTTGGCCGCACGAACGATACCTACCACTAATGTAGTTCTCGCGTGGCCTTAACCCTTAGCTGGTGATGGAGTGATTACAGAAATCCGAATATAGCTGTATTTCGGGTAATTTGCTAAGTTTACGTTCGTAATTTGCTACGTTCTCGCTCTCGCTCTCGCTCTCGCTCTCGCTCTCGCTCTCGCTCTCGCTCTCGCTCTCGCTCTCGCTCTCGCTCTCGCTACCGCTCTCGCTCTCGCTCTCACTCTTGCTCTCGCTCTCGCTATCACTCTTGCTCTCGCTCTCGCTCTTGGCAAATATTAACAGCTGGACAATCCACACAGCATTATCTAGCCCCATGGTAAGCAGAGCTTGTGTTATGGGTACTAGATAACTGATATACATAATACAATATACATTACATAGATAGATATTTTTTTATTATACATAGAAAACGACCAGAACACCCGGAACAAATATCTGCAGATCGTACACACAATTGTTCCGAGGCGGGAATCGAACCCGCAACCTCCTGCGTCGCAGGCGGACCTTCGCCCACCACGCCACATCGATCGTCGTATTACAAAATGTTAGCAAAATGTTATTACTCGAAGCATCTTGTCGCATGTACATTTGATACGTAGTACATACATAAGTTCACAATACTATTCGTAGCTGACTTCACAACAGTTAACTATTTTTACGACCTAAATTGGAAAAGTTTCGACTGTAAATACGGCTAAGTAGAAAGTGGATACCGCGTTTTTAAATATAAATCCACCCAGCATCGTCTAGCCCCAAGCTAAGCAAAGTTATGTTATGGGTACTAGATGATGCATATTGATATAAGACATGGATATAGTATATAATGATATTTTATTATAAAAAGAAATTTCCCAGCACACCCGGATCAAATTTATACAGTAAAAAAAACTGTCGCTAGGCGAAATTCGAGCCCACCGCATTCTAATCAGATGGTGCAAGCGCGGCGCCTCTGAAGTTTTCACATAACCATGAGGCCATTTAGACTAATAATTTTTTTTTGTATTTTGATCTTTGTGACTTGTTCAAGAGTGCTGTTAGGTCGAAAGGGAATAAATAATGCTGGACAATTCACACAGCATTATCTAGCCCCATGGTAAGCAGACCTTGTGTTATGGGTACTAGATAACTGATATACATAATACAATATATTACATAGATAGATATTTTTTATTATACATAGAAAACGACCAGAATACCCGGAACAAATATCTGCAGATCGTACACACAATTGTTCCGAGGCGGGAATCGAACCCGCAACCTCCTGCGTCGCAGGCGGACCTTCGCCCACCGCGCCACATCGGTCGTCAAAATAAAGAATAAAACACTTTGATATTTGATTCACATTTACCAATGCGGAGTCCAAAATTACTCTAGTCCCTAACTATTACATGCCATTTTGAAACTGTCCACTTCCGAATTCAATAGAAGTTAAAATCGAATTTTTAACGCTTGTGTAAAATTTTGTTATAGCTGTATGTTATTTGGGTTCTAAAACGAAGCCTCACTTTTGCAGAGTTTGCTTTTGTGGATAGTCAATGGTCTATATTGTTTTATACAAACCAAATATTTTCCCCAATGGAGATTTGCATATTTGAACATTTTCGTCAGACGTTGGTAAAAGTAATAATAATGTAGCCCTCGCCTTTAGATTAACTCTCATAAAGGGCCTCTCAGTTTATCAGTTTATTTATTTCCACCGTAGGTACACAATGTTGCACTTGATGTCGTTAAATACTATTTTAAAAGATAAATTACATTTTTATTATAACACATACTAACTTATGACAAAAGAAACACCATAGGACATTGTGCAAAAAAAAGCAGACAGACATGCCTTCTTAAAAAATTTAAATAAAATCATTTATAATAATTTGTCACAATAAACCTCTGTGCTGCTGTTACTGATAACTGTTAAGGTACATTCATAAACATAATTCTATCATCACTACATAGTATACAATTAAATAGCTTCCCGCTGCTGTCAGTCTCTATGTATGCTTAGATCGAAATACGCAACAAATTTCTTATTTCATTTATGCACCACTTCTCTCTTCCCTTTATCTCCCTCTCCCGATAAGGTTTGCTGGAAGAGAACTCTTTTCAGGGTTAAGTTCGCCTTTGTTTAAATTTTCTTGAATAAATTTTGTGTTATGTTTTTCGTGCAAAAAGTATAAATAAATAAATAAAATAAAAATAAAATTAGATTTCCACGCGGGCGAAGCCGCGGGGGCAGCTAGTAAATTATAAGTTAATCGATAAGTCGTGAGATATAAGTTATTAATTACTAATAACCTGATAACCATCATTATATCATTACAGTATAAACCCACCGTTTTCACGTGTTTATAGCGTCCGAAAACCATTAAAACTTGGCACCATACTCCCAATCTTGCTAAACATTTTGAGGTCGCAGCAATCGATGAATAGCAGGTTCAATTCCCAAGTTAGGTCACCTAGAAATGGGTCATGGGATAATGCACTAAGGTGTTTATGTGCTGAATCATATTTGGTACAAATACGACTTGACCTATATACTATAACCAGTTTTTAAAGCTTCGGTAGTGTCATCGTTTCAATGTGTATCTAAGACCCTATGTAAACATGTTCTAAATAAAGATTTTTATTATTATTATGTATCTCATTTCATGATCTCGGGCCATAAAGTGACGGGTCCTTTGGAAGGCTTGCGTGGGGCCGAAGTCAGTAGCACAGAGGCCCTTTGAGAAAGTTAAGATATTTTATTTTTATTATTATATACTCCGATTTAAAAAACTGGATATTTTTTGTTTAAAGAGGGGTTATAAAACCCGAGGAATATTAGTGGAAAAATATTTATTGACATTGGTATCATCGAAGCAAATCATAGAAGCTCGAAACAATTTTTGGTTTTGAGTTTTCAATCATGATTTAACGAATATTTCGTTCGTTTTTGAATTCAAAAGATCTTTCGCTCGTATACTCGATGTGAGATTATACATTGTTGAAGTTAGAGTTTTAGTGATAACCTTGTTATTTTCTGTTATTGTTTTCAGATTTGTTAAGTTTTCATTCATCTTCTTTGTTGACATAAAATATCTTGTGTCTAAATCGATGTTCAAGTTCGTCGTCGTTATTAAAATTGAATTTATGGAAATGTGAATTTTTGGTGCAAAAGCCGTAATATGTTTTTTCGAACGAAACGCATGTGCGGCGCAACACAACCGCTGTGTAGAGCGGCAGCACGAATGGCTTAGGTTAAAAAAAAGATCGCAGTCGAAGAAGATCGCAGTCGACGTGTTAGGCAACTTTGCAAGCCAATATCTGCCAAAGCCGCGTTGCCCCAAACTTCATAATCAGTGATCGTTCCTACCTGTGTTGAGGGCATACGCTGACAAACTCTCAGCTTTTATAATATGATGAAGGTCTGGCGTTCGCGGGTATTTTAAAAGTAGCTGGCCTTTTTTTCTTTTGGGGTGGCTTGAGTTTGACTGCGACATAATGAGATCGCCATTTTATTCGTTCAGCCCCGAAGCCGCGGCATTCACAATTTGCCATTCAAACCGTAAGTTTTATTGAGCATTTACAATACAAAAATCTATTAAATTCATTTCATTTTCATTTATTCAGTTCCACCGTACACATGTTACACTTGATGTCGTTAAAACATAAAAATTATATACCAATTTTATTACACACATTAATTTTAACACTTTGACTGCGGTTTTTTTCGACGACTGCGATCTTTTTTTAACCTAAAAAATTCGTGCTGCCGCTCTACACAGCGGTTGTGTTGCGCCGCACATGCGTTTCGTTCGAAAAATATTACGGCTGAGTCACACAGATCTGTATTTTCTCAGCCGCTGCGCTAGTGTGGATTTACGCATATTAGTCACTTGTAGAAAACACATACCGTTTGATTTCAGCAGTCAAAGTGTTAATATAGGTACGAAACACCATAAGGGATTGTGTAATAGAAAAAGCAGACAGACATGCCTTCTTTAAAAATGTAATAAGTACATCATTCATAGATAATATTTATTACAGTAAAATAATAATAAATTAGCTAAATTGAATTGAAATAAAGAATACATTTCAAGATAATTAAATGCAGCTGTATAAGGGCATTTAAAATATTTATTTACGTCCTACTTTTAATGACGATCAAAGGCCTGCAGTATAATGACTCCCCTCAGATATGAAAATCTAACCCAGCTGCTAGGAACTGTAGGATTTTCTTTGGGGTGATGTCTCGTAGCTTGTCTGGGCTATGCAGGTGCTTGCCCAGGTGAATGCTACGTTTTTGCATCAGTGCTCCACACTCTCATGCCTAGATCTTACCGGCAGCTGAGCAATGCTCGGCCTGCGCGTGAAGACGACTGCTCACATAGTTAGAACACAGGGTGAGAGGATTCAGCTGGGTCATTCACACCGCTTTCAAAAAAAAGAGGTTATACCATTTATACTAAGTATATGTTTTAGCGTCACCTCTGTAGCGCGGTGGGTGAAGGTTTGGCTGCGACGCAGGCGGTTGCGGGTTCGATTCCGCCTCGGCACAAATTTTTAACGTTGGTACGAGTGGTGTGAGTACGATCTGCAGAAATTTCTTGCGGGTGTTCTAGAGGTTTTCTATGTATAATAAAAGTATATATCTATTGTAATGTATTGTATCATGTATATCAGTCATCTAGTACCCAAAATACAAGCTCTGCTTAGCTTGGAGCTAGGTGAATTGTCCATCAATATTTATTATTTAATTTATTTCAAGAGGATCGCGAGGAGTGGAAGGAGAAAAGGGAGGCCTTTGCCCAGCAGTGGGACAATAACGGCTTAAAATAAAATAATAAATAAATAATAAAGAGGGAAATCCTCGTAATACCACAAATGGAATTTAAGTAAATGTTGTATTGTTTAGTAAAATCTCATTGGCATCATGTCGGTATTTTCCGGTTCGGAATTTTCAGACAATGCCTGTAATTTGCGTAGGTACTAAATATTCATAATAATGAATATTACTACTAAAGTCATTTAAAACGGGATATTTACCATGATTTGATTTTTGTTACTCCGTGATCATGGCGCATGCAACTGTGCCGAAATATTGGATAACTCAAAAATCAAATCATGGTAAATATCCCGTTTTAAATGACTTTAGTATTAATAACCATGATAGTTTCAAAAGTTTTATTATGAATATTACTGAATATCAGGTATCTAAGGAGTTCAGACTCGACACGAGGGCGTCGGCCATTGTACCGCGCGTCACAAATCTACCTAACCCAGCCATTCTACACCCAGTACACCCTTTGCACCTCTCTAGTTGACGTGAAGGCACCGCAATCAGTGAGCTTTGTCGCATCCGAACGTACTGCTTGAGTGTACGTCCCTGGAACTTGGTATCTAGGTATATTCTATCTGGATCTAGTGCATTCAACCGTCAGGATATACAATACTTAAGAAATACAAAAATTCTTTATTGTACACCATAATCAAATCATTATTAAAATACATTATATGCGACAAGTACAATGGGCGGCCTTATCGCTTAGAAGTGATCTCTTCCATGCAACCTTTGGATGGAAAAAATTATATGAATTTATGAAAAAGGCAGGGGGTGTACCACAGATAATCTAAATATGAACAAAACAAGAATACTAAGAAAATAATAAATATAACAAATACCAAACTAAATAATACACTAGTTAAATACATAAATAAATAAATAGTAAGTACCAATATTCATTATTTTGGCAGGAAAAACTCCTTGACGTGAGCTTTAAAAACTGGCAATGATACAGTTTTTCTAATGGACTCTGGTAGTGCATTCCATAACCTTATGGCCTGGATGGAGAAGGATTTGTCGTAGAAACTGATATTGTGAGGAGGCATATTCAAAACCATGTGATGTAGGTATAACCTAGGTCTTGATTCATCAGTGAACTAGAGCAGATAGACTAACTTTATTGACTACAAACTAGTGTTGAGTCCAAGTCGCGTTGCGATTTGGGTGCGTTAGACTTTGGAACGACGTAAGTGGTTCATTGGAGGCTCCATTAGAGTCCATTTTGTGTGATTCAAAGCTGATAGATAATAAATAATAATAATTAAATAATCCTGGACAATGCACACAGCATCATCTAGCCCCAACCTAAGCCGAGCTTGTGTTATGGGTACTAGATGACTGATATACATAAAACAATACATTACATTTTACATACACATCATTTTTTATTATACATTTAAAATGACCAGAACACCCGAAACAAATATCTACAGATCAGATACAGATATTTGTCCCGGGGCGGGAATCGAAACCGCAAGCTCTTCCGTTGCAGGCAGAGGTCGTCGAGATCTAGACCTATAATGGACCAATGGGTCTCCAAAGACTGCAGTGAATATTTATATAGATGCTAAAAGTACAGCAATAGTAGGAAAGGTACAGAAATTATTTGACTGTTTTTTTATTATTATTATTTAAAAAGCGAATAACCTATTCCAATTCCTTAGACACCCGCCGACAACCGCTGGGGTAAACATGTGGAGACCACGATTCGCAACATAGTGTACGACGCCTCTGGCCAGGTGGGATGACGACCTGCGAAAGACTGCAGGAAGATATTGGATGCGATAAGCTGAAGACAGGGTGCTATGGCGCTCATTAGGGGAAGCCTATGTCCAGCAGTGGACTAACATAGGCTAATGATGATGATGATGACGACGACTAAGTGCATTATCGCAAGAATCAAAACATGAATTCCACAGTAATCATTATTACATAAAAAGTACTAGGAGACCATACATGACTAAGAGGTTCTCGTTACGAAAATTGATAAAACATGTGCATGTACTCGTACATACTACGAAGTATTTGGGTGGGTACGGTTGTTATGCACCAGATGGTTATTAAAACGCGTTACTAAATCTCTTCGAAACGCCTAATATGTACGTGCTCTTAGTACCTGGTTTTCGTTGTTCAACCAAATATTTTCGCGCCGTTGCGTCAACACAAGTTGTTTTCAGACTGTTTTCAAACAAAAAGTCAAGAGTTGTTGAGATAATGCTGATTTGACTGGGAAGTATTACTCGACCCCTTTGCTTTATATCTCCACCAAGATTTTCGTAAGATTCTAACTATACAGGTATAAGCCGTGGAGATAGAGAATGGGATTGAGAAGGACAATGGGACAACATGCTGTTCCGCTTCGATCAATCAGGAAAAAAACAAATACAGAATATGTTGTACAATGGGTGGCCTTATCGCTATCAGCAATTACTACAAGGCAACCTTTGAACTTTGGATGGACATGAAGTGTTAGAACAAGTGTAGATGGTGGCGTGTTATACAGAATAATATTTGATTCGGATATACATAAAAAATACCTACTGATAGCTATAAGTATAAAAACATACATAAATATATTATACAAATAAAATCACATATAAATAAATAAATAAATAATGCTGGACAATTCACACAGCATTATCTAGCCCCATGGTAAGCAGAGCTTGTGTTATGGGTACTAGATAACTGATATACATAATACAATATATTACATAGATAGATATTTTTTATTATACATAGAAAACGACCAGAACACCCGGAACAAATATCTGCAGATCGTACATACAATTGTTCCAAGGCGGGAATCGAACCCGCAACCTCCTGCGTCGCAGGCGGACCTTCAACTTCTTCTTAATTAACAGTTTGATGTTGAGGTAATGAAGTGTACATGGACCATATTTAGAATATGGAGAGAGACTTAGCTTGCTAGCTTATGCACAAAAACACAAAAACAACAGATTCTTACAAAGGCCTTCGATTCTCAGATATTTGTGTAAAACTAAAAGTAGGTCACGTGTTCTTGAGTGGAGACCACGACTCGGTAAACGTAGTGTAGGACGCCCTCCGACCAGGTGGGATGACGACCTGCGAAAGACTGCAGGTAGATGCTGGATGCGGCAAGCTGAAGACAGGGCGCTATGGCGCTCATTGGGGGAGGCCTATGTCCAGCAGTGGACTGCTATAGGCTGATGATGATGATGATGATGATGAAAAGTAGGTCGTAATAAGGTCACCGAACCGAAAGCGCGTGATTTCTCGAAAGGATGGAAACAATCTAACAAATTGAGACAGAGCGAAAAATTCACATTGACGAAAATTCGAGGGCTAAAAGGTATTTGTGTCCGGGGACGCTTCGTTGTGCGTGCTGCTTTATATTGGGTCTTTTCTTTTTATGTTTGGTTGCCTATTGGATTTTATTTTATGGTAGAGCGTGAAGCGCGAAATTTCTACGTTACGTTTCGTTTCGCGCTTTTTTTCCTTATAAAACAAGTTATTTCTAAATCTAACGTTTGGAAAACACGCAAGGGCCACTAAGTGCATCCGTTAAGTCTTCTCTCATCATCTATTTATACCGCAATACTTGAAAACTAAAGTTTTCTCTCAGTGCGTCTTACCCATTGTGACCTACGGAGCTGAGAAGTGGACACTCACGATAGGGCTGGTCCACCATTACAAAGTCGCTCAGCGAGCTATAGAAAGAGCTCGGAGTTTCTCGACAGAGAATCAAAGTTAACAACATTGCTCTAAGAATTAATGGAATTAGCAAGCTGAAGTGGCACCGCGCTGGGGGTAAACGTGTTCTTGAGTGGAGACCACGACAATGTAGAGCAGATATTTCTGGTCGTTTTGCTTAGGGCCTACTTTGAAAACAGAAAGCTAAGTTTTTTATTTCTTTTCATGTATACGTTAGCTTACGTCACTGACATAGGAATTACTTTTGCACGAAAACGACTTCAGTTTTCTTTTCCTAGTAGGCACAAAAAGAACTTGATAACTGTCAAAAATCATTTTCCTTCGGTGCCCACAAAAAAGCTTTTGGAGTTTTGGAACCAGAGAGTAGGCTTCTAGTTTTTGTAATTTCCAACAGAACCTTTTTTCATTCTAACCTTAGCGAGTCAAAAATGTCCGCCAAAACGCGAGAGGTTTCAACCATGGAGGTTTTAACGATCGTTCAAAAATGATGGCAGCGCTCTGAAACGTTTATCATTTGTTTTATTGTATGTACCTGCAGCTGACAGAAAATAGCCTACAGTTTATATGAGAGTACATTTTGTTTTTGTACAAAATATATGGTTTTAGACGAAACAAAAGAATGCTCATTCGACGAAGTATTTACTGAAGAGACTATAAATAAATAACTGAAAGAAAAGAAAAAAAGATAATATTTAATTAACGTAGTTTTTGCTTTTAAGGTCATTTAACCTTAAAAGCAAAAACTACGTTAATTAATAATACATAAATTGTATAATAAAAAAAGGTGCGTATTTTTGGCAAATATGACATAGTCTTCACTCGGCATTGTGCTGTTTTATTTTATTTTTACGAAAATATCGTGCCACTTAGAAAGGTAGGTCTAGATAGCAAGTCTCATAATAACAGAGTCAAAATAGCTTCTTTATCACGACATGTGACTATTTGATTATTAAGGGGTAAACTAATTCACTAAAACTACAAAAAACACTAAACTTTTTCATATATAAGAAATTAAATAATATCTTTCGTTTCAGTAAAAACTTTTATTTGTATACTCCCCCTACTAAGTAACAATAAGAAATCTTTAAAGAATATTTTCTAAATTAATTGCTCTTTCTAGATCAAATAAACACCTCTACTAGGTGGAAAATCTAACTTAGGTACCTTATCTTGTGGGTATATAAACTGTTCACATATTCAAATCACAAAGAGACCTAATCCTATGTTTATTCATGGCGGTTTAACATTTGGAAATTAGTGCCACAAGAGATGTGGCCTTTTGATGTGACTCGCTTCATATTGCTAACTACATTATGAGTTTAAAATAGGTTTTATTGGGATTCATCGCGAACTTTCTAGAAACATTTTCAGTTTAAAAGCAGCCTTATAATTTTCCTTTTTATGACCAATTTTAGAGTTAGCTGCAATTCACGAAATTTTTGAGGACCCCGGTAGCGCGGAGGGCGTAGGCCCGCCTGCGAAGCCTGGTTGCGGGTTTGATTCGACAAACGTTTGTACGTTCTGGAGATTTTTTCCGGATGTTCTGGTCATCTTCTATGTATAATAAAAGAAACTATCTATGTAATATAATTGTATTACCTATGTATGTATATTAGTCATCTCATCTAGTACCCATAACATGAGCTCGGCTTAGCTTGGGGCTAGATGATGCTGTGTTGATTGTCCAGCATTATTTATTTATTATATAAAGTAAATCAATCATCTAGTATATCCATAAAATAAACTCAGCTTACCTTCGGGCTAGACGATATGCTGTAAATTGTCCAGCATTTTTATTCAGGTACCGCGGGCTAGACGGCAAGGTAAAATAAGTCCCCGACCTAATCCCCAGCCTATCCCTAGGTTCAGCTAAACTAGACTTTATGAGCACAAAGCTAACACGTGCGCCTGTTCCCACATTAATTACTGTTTATGAACTTATTATTGACTTATATAGATTTTTTCCGGATGTTCTGGTCATTTTCTATGTATAATAAAAGAACACTATAATATATTGTATGTATTACCTATGTATATCATACATCTCATCTAGTACCCATAACATGAGCTCGGCTTAGCTTGGGGCTAGATGATGCTGTGTGGATCGTCCAGCATTATTTATTTATTATATAAAGTAAATCAATCATCTAGTATATCCATAAAATAAACTCAGCTTAGCTTGGAGCTAGATGATATGCTGTAAATTGTCCAGCATTTTTATTCAGGTACCGCGGGCTAGACAGCAAGGTAAAATAAGTCCCCGACCTAATCCCCAGCCTATCCCTAGGTTCAGCTAAACTAGACTTTATGAGCACAAATAATAATAATAATAGTCATTTATTTCAGGTCATAAAAAGAAACCCATAGGTTATTTATAAATAAATTAAATTAAAGTAAACATTAAAATAGAAATAGACCTACTTACGGTTCCCACTCTGGTGCATAGAGAGCCAGAACCTGTACATAGGGCTATTTAAAATAGAAATAGACCTACTTACGGGTTCCCACTCTGGTGCACAGAGAGCCAGAACCTGTACATAGGGCTATTTAAAATAGAAATAGACCTACTTACGGTTCCCACTCTGGTGCATAGAGAGCCAGAACCTGTACATAGGGCTATTTAAAATAGAAATAGACCTACTTACGGGTTCCCACTCTGGTGCACAGAGAGCCAGAACCTGTACATAGGGCTATTTAAAATAGAAATAGACCTACTTACGGTTCCCACTCTGGTGCACAGAGAGCCAGAACCTGTACATAGGGCTATTTAAAATAGAAATAGACCTACTTACGGTTCCCACTCTGGTGCACAGAGAGCCAGAACCTGTACATAGGGCTACAACAAAGCCAACATGTGCGCCTGTTCCCGCATTAATTACTGTTTATGAACTTATTAGCATGCAAATTGATTTCCTATCAGCAGATAATACCTTGGATAATCATTTCAATACTTTTGAAACCAACACTTCCTATCGACATTGTTTAAAAAAAACCTAATTCGTTTTAAATGTAAGTATTGAAATTATTCGGTCTTCCGAATAATTTCTAGTGACATAAAAGTACCTAGACTATGTTGTCTGTCTGTATCACTTTTTTATTTATTTATGAATAAAAACCACAGCACTTAAATATAAATTAACTTATCTTATACACATCACTAACAGCCAATAATACGATTTACATTATTATGTCTCTCATTTACCATGATCTCGGGCCATAAAGTGACCCGGTCCTTTGGAAGGCTTGCGTGGGGCCGAAGCCAACAGCACAGAGGCCCTTTGAGAAGTTAATCTAAAGGCGATGGCTACACATAGCGAGTATCATCCTCGGGTGCACAATATGATACACCCAAAGATGGTATCCACAAGGTGTAGAGACTATTGCAAAGAAAAATGAAAGAAATAAAACCAGGCTATTGTGATGGATGGATGGATGGACTGGGTAATCGGGCTATAGGGGAGATTGCGGACGTCTGCCATAAACAAGTCAATCATAATGTTACGAAGAGTGGCAGACGGTGGCTTGCCGAATGCTGGATGGGTTCCTTAAAAAGCCGGAGTAAATTACATTATTATTATTATTTTGAAAAATAAGGACAACATCACCAAATGTGCTTACGGGATAAACCATCCTGTAGCATGGCATAGATTATTATATTTATGTATACAGGGTGTAAAAAATCAAAACTGAGACCACTTTAAATCCTTAAGATAGATTTATTTTATTCTAAGGAAACATTCCTTTATTTTAAAAACAAACAAAACTGCATTCAAACATTTTCTAAAATTCGCTGCCTCACCTGAGAATCGAACCAGCTAAAAATGTATGGCTATTTTCTCCGCGTCCCATCGTTCATCATCTTCAATATGAAAGCATTTGGCTTAGTGACTCAAGCCTCCTAACAATAATATAGATATAGCAGTATATATTGAGATAACGAGTCTCGAACAACCGCCCAGCTTTTACAACAATGTCTAGCAAGTTTAACTGCAAATCTATGGAGCCAACACTCGCACTCGCAACTTGACAATCCAAGTTGGTAAACACTTCGGTAACTTTGTTGAGAGCAGTACAGGCCAAGCCTGCGGCAGAAATTGTACTTTAGAACCCGGTGGATGTCACCGGCATTTTCAATTCAAGGAGCGTGCAAAAAATTGCACGAATTGCTCTTTATATGATGCTGGGACATGTTTGAATGAATGAATGAATGAAAGAATGAACACTTTATTGTACCCAAAATAACACGGTAACTTTGTTGAGAGCAGTACAGGCCAAGCCTGCGTCAGAAATTGTACTTTAGAACCCGGCGGATGACACTGGCATGTTCAATTCAAGGCGCGTGCAAAAAATTGCACGAATTGCTCTTTATATGACGACCGATGTGGCGCGGTGGGCGAGGGTCCGCCTGCGACGCAAGAGGTTGCGGGTTCGATTCCCGCCTCGGAACAAATGTGTGTACGATCTGCAGATATTTGTTCCGGGTGTTCTGGTTGTTTTCTATGTATAATAAAAAATATCTATCTATATATTGTATTATGTATATCAGTTATCTAGTGCCCATAACACAAGCTCTGCTTACCATGGGGCTAGATAATGCTGTGTGGATTGTCCAGCATTATTTATTTATTTATTTTATATGATGCTGGGACATGTATGAATGAGTGAAAGAATGAATGAATGAACACTTTATTGTACCCAAAATAACACCTTATATCTAAATCTTACATAATAACAGTACAATAGGCGGCCTTATCGCTTAAAGCGATTTCTTCAGGCAACCAGGATATGAATTTGGTTATGTTCCGTAATACCAAAAAATATTACCAACTGAAAAAATGGTTTCACATGCTGTTATTTTTCTGTAACTAGACAATATAAATCTAATATAGATTTATATTGTCTAGTTACAGAAAAACACTTTTATTATGTAAGATTTAGATATAAGGTGTTATTTTGGGTACAATAAACCCAAGTAACAATTTCTGGTTCTATAGCAGTCCATAGAACGTATATTAAACACCATTTTTTGTACTATAAAGGCCCAAAGTAAAGCCTCATCAAACAAATCGTAAGATATTGTTATTTAACTAGTAGGTATATGACGAAAACATATCATTTCAACGTAAAAATAATAACTATTATTATGTTAACAAATCGCAAAAGTTTAAAAAGTTGAAAATAAATAAATAAGTAATGCTGGACAACTCACACAGCATTATCTAGCTAGCCCCATGGTAAGCAGAGCTTGTGTTAAGGGTACTAGATAACTGATATACATAATACAATATATTACATAGATAGATATTTTTTTATTATACATAGAAAACGACCAGATCACCCCTAACAAATATCTGCAGATCGTACACACAATTGTTCCGAGGCGGGAATCGAACCCGCAACCTCCTGCGTCGCAGGCGGACCTTCGCCCACCGCGCCACATCGGTCGTCAATTATGCAAAATGCAATTTACATAGGCACATTTCAAGTGTTTTGATTTAAAAAACCACCAAGGGCGATAAATAAATACTATTTGCATACAAAAAATAACTTAATAATGGAGGAAATATACTTTTTTTTTTACATATACCTAATTTCGGTATTATGTTTGTATGGGCAGTTCATCCTCCGCTGGCCCCTTAGAGGCGAACACTATAGGTTTGGTTTTCATACTATGTATGGTTAAATTTAAGTTACCACAGAATCCCCGTAGTATATTTAACCCTTAGCCACCTAACGTGTTTTTGAGTTACACTACCACCTAATGGCGGTCATGGTGACCGCATATTATTTTCTATTTTTTATATGAAAAAAATAATATTAATGACATAAATGAAAGACAGATCTTAACTTTTATATTTTTTTTAATTAATTACGTTATTAAACTTTGAAAAAGAAACTTATAATATTAAAAATCAATGCTTATAATAAACTTAAACATTTGAGTACAAAATCTAGGCATTATAAAAAATCTGAGATCTGACAAGTATCTTTAAGTGAAACCTAATAAAATCTTCTTATTTTTTGGTACTTTAATATGTAACCTACTATATAAAACTATTAATAGCATAATCAAATCACTTTTTTATAAAATTACAATGGGTAAACAGTTACAATTTTTGACGACAATATATGCACATCTATTGCGAACACTCAACGCAAATGGGTTTTTTAGCATCACAGGTTAAGCAAGTCTTCCTGATTTCAAACTTTTCGATGTTATCAGTTGAGGACGTGCTAGGCTCTTGGTCCATCTTCAGTATAGCGATCGAGCGCACAGTGTGTTCTGAGGAGCGGGGGGGGTAAAGTAGATGGACTCACAGACGCATAGCTCGCATAATAACGGAAATATTCAATAAACAAAAACCGCTGGAGTCACTGTGACCGCCGTTAGGTCGTTAAGGGTTAAACCTAGATTTGCATAAAATTCAACATTTTTCTTTAGTTCATTTAATCTAAAAACACGATTGCGAAGAAAAATCATCATGAAAGTGCACTGTTCGCACATAATTTGGTCAAGATCCCAGAAACCCTGGTCTACTAAATTACTGTTTTGATTTATAGCTATTTTATATATATTTAACTAGTTATTTGGTTACTCTAAGCCAGTTTCTTAATTACTTGCGTTGTTTTTAAATTTGTAATAGACAATATGCGAGTTGATTTTTGCGCTCATACGCCTTTTCAAAAAGGTACTCTCTGTCCTATGAATGGCTCTATAGATCATCATCATCATCATCAGCCTATAGCAGTCCACTGCTGGACATAGGCCTCCCCCAATGAGCGCCATAGCGCCCTGTCTTCAACTTGCCGCATCCAGCATCTACCTGCAGTCTTTCGCAGGTCGTCATCCCACCTGGTCGGAGGGCGTCCTACACTACGTTTACCGAGTCGTGGTCTCCACTCAAGAACACGTTTGCCCCATCGGCCGTCGGTTCTTCGCGAGATATGGCCGGCCCACTGCCACTTCAGCTTGCTAATTCTTTGAGCTATGTCGATAACCTTGGTTCTCTGTCGGATGTATTCGTTACGAATCCTATCCTTCAGAGAAAATCCGAGCATAGCTCTTTCCATCTATAGGTATATTATGTTTAATTTGGTTTTTCTCTAGCAAATGGAAGATTTTCTTTCTTCTTTCCTAAATCTCCCTGTAAGTCAAACTAGTCTAACATTCCCTGGTGGATGGTAAACCATCTTTGCCTTTTAGCTTTACACAAAGAGTCGGTCTTCAATCAGGTGTCCCTACGGCTTTAACCAAGCTTTCAAGAGATCTGTACCTACTTTCAATATTTGAAACCTTTTATCTTCGTAACACTAATATTTTACGACGACCGATGTGGCGCGGTGGGCGAAGGTCCGCCTGCGACGCAGTAGGTTGCGGGTTCGATTCCCGCCTCGGAATAATTGTGTGTACGATCTGCAGATATTTATTCCGGGTGTTCTGGTCGTTTTCTTTTAAAAAATCGATCTATGTAATGTATTGTATTGTGTACCTATATCAGTTATCTAGTACCCATAACACAAGCTCTGCTTACCATGGGACTAGATAATGCTGGGTGAATTGTCCAGTATTATATATTATAAATTTTAAGACTAAGCTAGACTGTTGAACCTTATTGTATATACGAGTATTCATTCGATTTTGACATTTGCTATCATTAGATCTAAAGAAAATATTTCGATAAGTACAGTAATAAATACAAAGAAAACCTCGAAATTTATAAATAATGCTGGACAAACACAGCATCATCTACCCCCAATCCCAGCAGAGCTCGTGTTATGGGTTCTAGATGACTGATACTAAAGCGTACACTATACTACATAGTTTTAATAATAAAGGTGTACACAATTTTTTTGGTCTACTTAAAAACAGTCAATAAGTTTTCTGTGTATAATATACATTACAGTTCACTTAGTTACTATAGTTTACTCTGCAGTTAAAGCGGTCAAAGAATTAGCAAGCTCAAGATGCAGTGGGCCGGCCATATCTCGCGAAGAACCGACGACGGCCGCTGGGCAAACGTGTTCTTGAGTGGAGACCACGACTCGGTAAACGTAGTGTAGGACGCCCTCCGACAAGGTGCGATGACGACCTGCGAAAGACTGCAGATACATGCTGGATGCGGCAAGCTGAAGACAGGGCGCTGTAGCGCTCATTGGGGGAGGCCTATGTCCAGCTGTGGACTGCTATAGGCTGATGATGATGATGATGATGATTCTGCAGTTGCCGCCAGTTCAAATAGACTGACTGTTTTAAACTGTCCCTGTACATACACAGGCAGCTTAAACTGCTTATCTACCCATGCGAAGCCCCGCGAGAGATATCCATAACTTTACTTCAATAAAAATACATGTAGTAAAAATACAGGACATGTAATTAAAAAAAACGTAAAATCGCTCCGACTTTTAGAGCAAAATATATGCGGCCATATTTTATATTGCATGCCGAAACGACCGGGCGTGATAAGGGTGTCATTTACATATTAGGTACATATATGTCGTAGTTAGGTATGCTTATAACCGTATTGGATATATACGAGAAGGTAGGTACCAAGGCCGGCTATAGCGGTAGGTATATTTCTCCGAAGCGGGAGTGCCCGACTTCTTCGCCATCGTCCGCTCTCGCGTCGCAGCTTTCTGGGGTAGTTTGCTCCGCTCCAAAAATAGCATTTTGAAGGCTGTCTCTGACCAGGTCTACAAGAACCCCATATACATATATGCAGTGGATTTCCCTACATATGGAGGGAAAAAGAAAATGACATGCGACAGCTTGCGGTGTGATATCTTTTGTTTTAAGTAATTTAATTTTAATTTGTGCATATTTTTAAAATTGTAATTGTATTTTTTGTGATATGGGTTTTTTGCCTGAAATAAACGAATATTATTATATTATTATAGCTAGCGAAGAACCGACAATCCCTCGGGAAAACGTAGTGTAGACGTCTACACTACGTTTTCCCGGTACGTTGTCCCGGTTTCAGGTACGTACGTACGTACCTGCGAAATACAGCGGGAGAGGCTGGATGCGGCAAGCTGATGACAGGGCGCTATGGCGATGAAATATGAGTGATATTCTGTAGAATTATATATTTTCACTCAGCTTCGCACCTTGAATAGTTTGTAAGCAATTCAATATTGGGCATATATGTATAATAATAATTATTAAATTCATTTATTCAGATAATAATAATCCATGGTGTTAGTTTGCTTATAACTAGATGTTAGTACTTATAATTAACTACAGATTTTGTCCTTTGGACCAATTGGTGCATTACATTTACATTACATTACATTTTCACTCAGTTTCGCACCGAGAATAGTTTGTTAGCAATTCAATATTGGGCATATATAATTTAAATAAATTAAATTAATTTATTCAAATAATAATAATCCATGGTGTCAGTTTGCTTATAACTAGACGTTAGTACTTATAATTAACTACAAATTTTGTCCTTTGTACCAATTGGTGCATTACAGAACAGTTATATTTTTAACACTTTGACTACTGAAATCACACGGTATGTGTTTTCTACAAGTGACTAATATGCGTATATCCACACTAGCGCAGCGGCTGAGAAAATACAGATCTGTGTGACTCAGCACAGCCGTAATATTTTTCGAACGAAACGCATGTGCGGCGCAACACAACCGCTAGTAGAGCGGCAGCACGAATTTTTTAGGTTAAAAAAAAGATCGCAGTCGTCGAAAAAAAATCGCAGACAAAGTGTTAAACAATCGCGATAGTATAATAGGATGCTGTTGCTACTCCCGCGGGTTCTCCTGAGTAGTGAAGCTGACTTTTCCCGCCAGATGGCATCGAAGGTGTCGGTGCGTGCATGGGCGAACATGGCCGAGGCACTACAGAATCGCGGTAGTCGCAACAGAAACCTAAACGCGTTATTATATTGGACCCGCAAAGCATTTTAAGCCCTAGCTTTGCTATTCTACGAATAATGACATGTAGGTAAGTTTCTAAAATCACATTATATAATTTAGATTAATTTAAGCAAAATAAACATGTATTAAAGTCATTTAAAACGGGATATTTACCATGATTAGATTTTTGAGTTATCCAATATTTCGGCACAGTTTCATGCGCGATCTGATGATCACGGAACAACTGAAGTTACTGCGACTGCGAGTAAGTTTTTATGGGCAGACATACCGATCTACCCTCATTTTTTGTCTTTTGCTACGAACATTACCACTACCACCGGTTTCATTATTATCGAACGCAGCTCGATCACGACACAGAACACTAACGGTATCAAACGAATATCGAAATATTGGATAACTCAAAAATCAAATCATGGTACATATCCCGTTTTAAATGACTTTAGTGTTAATAACCATGATAGTTTCAAAAGTTTTAAACATCTATTAGACACATAAAAGGTATATGAATATACTAGTGGTTTCTGTTTTACTTCTTCCACTTGTGGACAATAACATTAAGTGAACAGAAAATCAAAAACACTTTATTTTCTTATTTGTTAATATTTTTTGGTATAAAATTTGATTTACCTTAGTGCTTATATTGTCAACCTAAAGAAATACAGTATTGTGAATTTTCGAATTAACGTCGCGAAAAATAGGTACCAAAATATACGCTATATAAATACCCCATAAATTAGTAAGTACTTATAATTTCATTATACCATTAATCAATATAAAAACTACTGTTCTCTATTCTCTGTTCTAATGAATAAGTGAAATCCAAAACTGTTTCAGTCCGTTTGAGCACCATTCATTACTGTACCTACTTTCCTATGTGTGTTCATGTGTCGGCATAGCGCCCAGTTGTGGCCTAAAATTGGTCCTTTGTTAGCTAGGGGCCCTCATTTGCCTGTAACCGGACCGGAAACCATTCATCACGCACGAAACACGGCATTGACGGAAGCAGAAATAGAAATGAATAGAATAGATATAAGTCTTTGCGTGTGTGGCAGTGGCAGTGGGCCGACCAAATCTCGCGAAGAACCGACTGCCGCTGGGGCAAACGTGTTCTTGAGTGGAGACCACGACTCGGTAAACGTAGTGTAGGACGCCCTCCGGTCATGCGGGATGACGACCTGCGAAAGACGGTTGTAGATGCTGGATGCGGCAAGCTGAAGACAGGGCTCTATGGCGCTTGGTATTCCATTAACACATTGACTGCTGAGCCGCGGCGGTGCGAGCGCAGAAGCACCTCGCCGCTACATATGCGTCGTCATGTGCGTGTTGGGCAGTCAAAGTTTTAATGTATAGCCCTGCCCAGCCTTGCACGGTGGTGCTCACTGACATGTGCGTCTTAGGCAGTCAAAGTGTTAATGTATAGCACTGCCCAGCCTTGCACGGTGGCGCTCACTGACATGTGCGTCTTGGGCAGTCAAAGTGTTAACAAAGAATAACAAGGTTATTTTCGATTGTTTTATTTTGTAACGATGGAACGAACGAAATAAAATATCTTTCTTGAACTTAATTGATCAGAAAACAGTAATTTTACGAGTCGGTAAACTACGAAGAAATTGTAAAACAATTTTCACTAGCTTTTATTGATAATGAAATTATTTATAATTGAATGGTGCTTACGGTCCGGGAGCCAGGTACAAATTTGGTCAATTATTTTCTCCCGAGCGAAAATTGGTAAAATACATTAGGGATTAATATTATGAATACTCGTTACCATCAGCTGCGATTCCGTGGGTGGGTTGGGCAGTGGCAGCGATGACGACATTATTACCATGCAATAAAGTTCAAATCTTTAGTTTAAAAAAAAAAGTTTAATTTCAGGCACAGAAAAAGACCCATATCACAAACAAAAATACAGTGCACACAATAGAACAAATTAAAAATACCTTAAAACTAGAGCTAACATAGGTAAAATAAATACGTATTTTTTGTTTCCGTCCATGTGGACAAAAATCCAGTGCCTATCCATGGCTTGTCTATGGGCATGCCGAATAATAAATAATGCTGGACAATTCACACAGCATTATCTAGCCTCAAGCTAAGCAAGCCTGTGTATGGGTACTAGATAACTGATATAGGTACATAATACAATACATTACATAGAAATAATTTTTACTAAACATAGAAAACGACCAGAACACCCTAAACAAATATCTGCATCTTACATTTTATTTTAGAACTTTCCTGTGGTCCACTGCTACAAACTAAGTCAAATTTAGCTAATTCACTGCTCTCCAAATAACTTGACCTTTTTCTGTAATTAATATAACCTTCAAAAAGTTCTCCTCTTGAAATAATTAGGTGGGTAATTAAAAATGTGCCAAGTAAGCCGCAAGACATTTTTAATAATTAAAACTTCCTAAAAAAACTTTCTTCTCGCGCGAGTTGCGGCATTCGTTATATAAGTTCATCAAATGGAGGTCCCATTAAAAATATATTATTCTTTCTCCGTGTTTTTTCTATCTAGCATTAAGCTGGCCTATGTACAAAGTTTCTGCAATAAAGTATATGCTAAATTAATTAATATCATCTAATCGCTGGTTCAAGTCCCGCCGAAATTGTATATTTTTGGGATATTATTTAATTTCTTAGAGATAATAGGTACGAGATGCGTAATAGGTTGATAAAGATGGGCTTACGCACTTTAATTAAAAAAATATAGAACTACCTCCGGATCATCCCCAATAAAACTGCAAAAGAATCATCCAAATCAGTCCATAAATAGAAAGGAGAAATCGTCGGACATCTAATACTAATATTATAAAGAGGAAAGGTTTGATTTTTTGTGGTTTCTTTTTCACTTCTTCCACTAGTGGACAAAAAATTGAAGTGAATAGTAAAATAATTTTATTTGATAATAATTTAATGTATAAAATATGACTTGTCTAAGTGCTTATTTTGTAAGCCTAAAGAAATAAATGATTTTTTACTTTTACTTTTACTTTTTTGTTTGTTTGTAATTAATAGGCTCCGAAACTACTGGACATATCTGAAAAAATATTTCACCGTTGGAAAGCTACACTATCCCCGGTAAACATAGGCTATATTATATTTTCAAAAAAGTTAGGGATCAGTCCTAAATCGTGCGAAGCCGGGAAGGTCCGCTAGTTACATATATTTTTATTTATTTTTTATTTTTATTTTTCTTTCTTGGGGATAACAAACAGTATCACTTATAAATTAACTATAAACTATTAAACTTAAATAAACGTAATTCTAGAAGTGAACCAGCCCGTTATCCACTTATTACTTGTACAAGGGGTGGTGTTAGTGAGCATTTGCAACAATGTAATTCACATGAAGAGTTAAGTACAATCGAGGATAGTATCAGTTAACAATATCAGGTTGATGGCTGTCTTATACAAAGCTGGTGAAGCAGCAAATGGATCTGTTTCAGAGAAGTACTTATTATATGCCGTTGTCATTCTATGCAGTGGAGCACGCATATAAAAACACACAGCCGAACGTAGAACCTTCTTCTTTTTAAAGTCAGTTAAACAGATACGGCAATGGCTCAATAGATTACAAGCTTTACACAAACTAACCACTCTTCAATTTAAATTATAATGCTTCCAAAAATATTAAAAAGGCAATCTTTTGGCACTTCTTGTCTTTGGCACGTGCCAAATTTTGGGCTGTGAGTTGAGTAGGCACTTGGCCACTCCAATGGTGCTTGCCAGAGATAAGTGAACACTGCCAAAACGCTACCTTTTGTAAATGAGGTGCTATTCAAGTGCCCACGCACGGGAACTGAATTGGCAGGTTTCTGTGCCAAATATACCGAGGGTGCTGTAGGAAAACTAAAGATGTTCTAGCTTAACTGACAATTGATTAATATTAGCGTTTATTTTTTTAACCTAAGCCATTCGTGCTACAGCGGTTGTGTTGCGCCGCACGTGCGTTTCGTTCGAAAAACATTACAGCTGTGCTGAGTCACACAGATCTATATTTTCTCAGCCGCTGCGCTATTGTGGATTTACGCATATTAGTCACTTGTAGAAAACACATACCGTGTGATTTCAGCAGTCAAAGTGTCTGACAATTTATTAATATTTGCATTAATTTGATTTAAAATTAATAAATATTTGATGTAATTTTACTGTTTTTTATCATCATGTGCCTGTATTTGGGCGATATATGCAGCTCTTCTGTGTTATTCCAATTTATTAAGTACCATGTCTTAATTGAATAAATATGACTAATTTACTGATTATTGATAAATAAATAACGTACTTAATATTAAGTACGCATTATGACTTAATAGTGAAAAACAAGTTACACATTTTCCATCATATAGATTACGTGGATTACGTAAGGTAGGGAAAATATTTATGGACAATAGCGTGCGCTTCTATAATAAGCTTCATGACGACCTCTGTGGCGCGGTGGGCGAAGGTCCGCCTGCGACGTAGGAGGTCGTGGGTTCGATTTCCGCCTCGGGACAATTGTGTGTACGATCTGCAGGTAATTGTTCCGGGTGTTCTGGTCGTTTTCTATGTATAAAAAAAAATATCTATCTATTTAATGTATTGTATTATGTATATCAGTTATCTAGTACCCATAACACAAGCTCTGCTTACCATGGGGCTAGATAATGGTGTGTGAATTGTCCAGCATTATTTATTTATTTATTCATCTGAAGCAACTGAGCCCCCTATTCGTAAATATTAACATTGCATAAAACAAAATCTTATTAGGAAGGCTTTCTACTCCATAAATGATTACATCAATGATGTTAATGCTTGGCCAGATGTCGCTCAGTTCCACACCGACAAAAGTATGTAAGAAATTCAACGTTGTGCTTAACTTTACATAGACATTGTATGTAAAATCGCATTATATTTCGATTTAGATAAGCTAAACAAACATGTATAAGACACCTAAGTGCTATAAATAAATAAATAATGCTGGACAATTCACACAGCATTATCTAGCCCTATGGTAAGCAGAGCTTGTGTTATGGGTACTAGATAACTGATATACATAATATAACATAGATAGATACACAAACGCCCATAGAACACCCGGAACAAATATCTGCAGAACGTACACACAATTGTTCCGAGGCGGGAATCGAACCCGCAACCTCCTGCGTCGCAGGCGGACCTTCGCCCACCGCGCCACATCGGTCGTCGATATATGATTGTACTAGTGGTTTCTTTTTAACTTCTTCCACTAGCGGACAAAAAATTTAAGTGAACAGAAAATAAAAACCACCTGTTTTCTGATTGATAATAATTTATAGTATAACATTTTACTTGTAAGAGCTTATTTTTTAAGCCTGAAGAAATTTGAATTCGAATTTTTTTTTTCCAGTCTGTTTATTAAAATTTCAGTTGCAGATTCACAGCGAGATTAGAAAGGTTTTTAAAAGGAATCCTTATTAAAAAATATTCCTAACGTCTCGCGCCATTTTGCAAAAGTAAGAGTCATGTTGTAATGGCGTTCCGTACCGATGGGAAATACAAAATGGATATAGGAAATGATTCGTGGATTTGATAAAAGGTCCCGGGACGGACAAGGGTGGGTCAAAGATCAACGGATAAAATCCCTTTGAATCTTCACGGTCAATCTATTTTTGTTGGTAGTTTGACAGAATAACTGTATTTATTGGGCACACAAAATAGGATACAATTAAATATTATACAAATAGAGGGACATAATAATTCAAACTAAATAAATAAATAATGCTGGACAATTCACACAGCATTATCTAGCCCCATGGTAAGCAGAGCTTGTGTTATGGGTACTAGATAACTGATATACATAATACAATAGATATATATTTTTTATTATACATAGAAAACGACCACAACACTCGGAACAAATATCTGCAGATCGTACACACAATTGTTCCGAGGCGGGAATCGAACCCGCAACCTCCTGCGTCGCAGGTGGACCTTCACCCACCGCGCCACATCGGTCGTCAACTAGATGTATCTATGTTCTATTCCGGGCATGGAACTACCTGTATGCTAAATTTCAGCCCGATCCGTTTAGTAGTTTTAGCATGAGGAAGGCACATAGAAAGAAAATAATTTTTTGAACACATAACAAATAAGAAAAAAAATATGTAACAATGTGGCGGTCTTATCGCTCAAGAGCCATCATGGGGATAATTAGGATATGCATTATTATGAGGTTAATACAAATGATAACATTAAAATTTATAAAAACTTACAGATAATCTACCAACTAAAAATACATATAACATACATTCATACATCCATCAAGCCAAACTATCGCTTTTATAATATTAGAGTGATAATGAAACTAGCGGACCTTCCCGGTTTCGCGCGGTTTTAGTACGGATCCCTAACTTTTTTGAAAATATAATATAGCCATGTTCACCGGGGATAGTGTAGCTTCCCAACGGTGAAAGAATTTTTCAAATCGGTCCAGTAGTTTCGGAGCCTATTTCATTACAAACAAACAAACAAAAAATCGAACCTTTCCTCTTTATAATATTAGTATAGATAACACGACAAAACACTCACCGGCAAACATTCGTGACGTAAGGGAGTTCCTTCAGCCGTATGAAAGTAAAATTAACTCTATCGATAAAACCGTAGCGTTTCCCACAACCCCGGTAGCAACACTATCAGATGCTGGGATCGGGTTATGGAGGCTAGATGATTCTAACCAGCTTGTACATCTTGACAGTCAACTGAGGCTTTGCTAAGGTTTGATACATCTACCGGCACAGTACGTGTCAGACCCGCGCAGAGTAAATACTCATTCCACCAGCACGGCCGGTGTCTGTCCGAACTTCATGATAATTTTTCGTAGTGTTGGATCGCAACTTTTATTTTTGCCCATTTTTCTTCAAAATATTTTTCAAAACCTAAAATAAAAAGGATTGCCGCCAAAACTACCACGAAACAATAAGAGAAGAACTAAAAAAGTATTGAGATTCAAATTTTGAAAATAGAAACGCAATATCTCAGTGTCCCTAATTAAATGGCCAGCCAGCATTATTTGAACAAATAGCACTATGATAATCTATCAGCTATACTGTAAAGAGGTTTAATGTAAAAGAAGTTGTTATTGTTTGTATAATCGGGCACATCAATGACTAATTATACTAACATGTAAAAGATATGGAATATTTTTAAGACTCGTTGAAAAAAAAAAACACAATTTGGCTTAACTAGAGATTGTCCCTAATTAGTTGACCACGACTGTATATATATACATTTATACACTCTGTACTGTACTGTATAATATTTTTTTGTCTGCCAAGACACGTGTCTGGCACGCTCAATGTCTGTAGATATTATCCGGCCTTTAATATTGGTTACCTACCACGATACAGGCCCAGCCTAGTGTTGGAATTTCGTTGTTACTTTATTAAGTAAATCTTCTCTACTTACACAGGCATCATTTGTCTTATTATACGAGTATGTCGGTACTTTGACTGCGGTTTTTTTTCGACGACTGCGATCTTTTTTTTACCTTAAAAATTCGTGCTGCCGCTCTACACAGCGGTTGTGTTGCGCCGCACATGCGTTTCGTTCGAAAAATATTACGGCTGTGCTGAGTCACACAGATCTGTATTTTCTCAGCCGCTGCGCTAGTGTGGATTTACGCATATTAGTCACTTGTAGAAAACTCATACCGTGCGTTTTCAGCAGTCGAAGTGTTAACTAATTCTGTATAAGCAATAAACATATTTTTCATTTCTTTTAACATTTTATTTCTATAGTGTACCTTTTCCTTTTAAGAACCACACCCTCTAGCTTACTCGACCCTCTGTTCCAAACGAAGCACCTAAAAAAAATGTACTATTACTACTATTTACAGTTAAAACACAATAGCCAATAGCAGAATATTGCAAATAATCTACAGCAACGGTCGGCAACCTTTTCAACACAAGGTGGCAAAATAAACTAAAGGCGGGCCTTGTGCTGTGCACCAGGCCAGGCACTTGTGATATTAATCCTAGAAGCTCGTATAATTGGTCATATCCCATAGAAAACATAAAAATGCTATTAAAAATTTTTAAAACAGACGGAATTTAATTCGTACACGTAATACTCACATCATGTTTATATGTTTGGGCTTTATAGCTAGAAAAATAACCACCGTAAATCATTCAGAAATGAAAACCACAAAGTACCTAAATAGGTAAGTGATTTTATACAAATTTCAGTGTGATGTCTGAGGTTGCATTTGGGAGGCTATTTCTTGTATGTTAGCTGTCATATTTGTAGTTGCAATTCGTAGAATGGCTCTCAAATGCTCATCTGTGAGATGAGAAGCATATATTTTTTTTTATAAAATTGACAATTGAAAAAGTTTGTTCGCATACATAAGTGCAACCAAAAATTGTAATGAACTGCTGAGCAAACCTTTTCAATTCGTCAAAATCATATGGTAAGCTGTCATAAAATTTAACATCATTCGATTGGAGATCAATCACGTTCATTTGTAAATGACTCGGTACATCCTCAATATCACACGAAAAAGGATTTACAAAAATCTTTAGTTTGCTTGAAACTTTCTCGAAATCACTAAATCTGTCGCTGAATTGAGTTTGCAGTTGTATTAAAATATCTTTCATTTTATCTTTTTTCAAACGAAAATTAATTCCAGCTTCCCCGACGGCCTTTTTACAATTCGGAAAATGATTAACTTTTTTTCATCAATATGTTTCATAAGAGTTTGTTTTTCATTTGGAATGCCTTTAAGTCTGTGTGTATATCAGAGATAAGTTTATTTTTACCTTGAAGCATTACATTCAGTGTATTTAATTTAGGAGTTATATCTGTCAAAAATCCAAGGTCTATTAACCATTGAGTATCTGTAAGCTCTGGAATAGATTTGCCTTTTTCAGGGCAGAGCGAAGCGCGTTCTTAAGAGGCGCGCTTACTCATTAATTAATGCTTTTATTTTGATATTTATAACTTATTTACAAAACATTCACGGGCCGCAAGTAAGACGTCCGCGGGCCGCATGTGGCCCGCGGGCCGCGTGTTGCCGACCGCTGATCTACAGCTAGCTCGACTGATCCATATCGATACCAGTCGGCGCGCGTCCCCGCGACGCTGGCTGCATTGCCCCGCTGTATGGCAATGCTGATGCGCTGCGCCAGATACTCACCATCTCTCGGGGAACGCGTCGCTTCGCCTATTACCTAAATAATGGAAGACCTTCGTAAAGACACCCCACAGTATTATTTCCCACCCTCTGCTTACAAGAATAAAGACCCACTTTATATAACTCACTTCCTGCAAAACGCATATTAATTTACTTTGTGTACTCATAAGTTTTGAACAAAGTGCAGTTAAATTAATAATGAGTTTTATGTAGTGGTGACTCAACATTAATTACGAGTATATGTACTAAAAAAAAAAACTTTTACTGTTCCAAAGCGTTGCTTATAGCTAAAAAAGTATCTATCTATATTATGTAATGTCGACGTGTGACGAATTTGACGACCGATGTGGCGCGGTGGGCGAAGGTCCGCCTGCGACGCTGAAGGTTGCGGGTTCGATTCCCGCCTCGGAACAATTGTGTGTACGATCTGCAGATATTTGTTCCGGGTGTTCTGGTCATTTTCTATGTATAATAAAAAAAAAAATCTATCTATGTAATGTATTGTATTATGTATATCAGTTATCTAGTACCCATAACACAAGTTCTGCTTACCATGGGCCTAGATAATGCTGTGTGAATCGTCCAGCATTATTTATTTTATAAATAAAATATAAATATTTATTACAAAAATCATAAAATATTTAAAAATGAATTTAAAAAAAAAAAGTATTAAAAATGTATTGTATTATGTATATCAGTCATCTAGTACCCATAACACAAGCTATGGCTTAACTTGGAGCTAGATGATGCTGTGTGGATTGTCCAGCATTATTTATTTATTTATTCATTTAACGCTAAATTTAACTATAACTTACTATTCCTAAAAGTCCGGTAACGCTGTGATGGCCCTCTGCGGTCAACAGCATTATAGTCCGTTCGAAAAAAAAACTACATTTATACTAAAAACTAAGAATAAGAAAACTTTATTTGTGGTATTGAAGGTCCATAGGCATAGAAAGAAGTTTCTTAGGAATCAAACTCAGAGAGAGAGTGAGAAATCAAGAAATAAGAAGAAAAACCAGAACAAAAGACGTAGTAAAAAGAATAATGGGCTTAAAATGGAAATGGGCAGGGCACATTCAAAGATTAAAACCAAACAGATGGCCATATATAGTCACAAACTGGATAGCCACTTGACCAAAAAAGGAAAAAAGGGAGACCATTCAAATGAGGGAATGATGACATCACACAAGTAGCTGGAAAAATGTGGCCACAAAAAGCCAGAGACAGAAACCTCTGGAGATCCTTGGAGGAGGCATACACCGTCGAAGGCAGTCCATACATGACACAAAAAAATCTGACATAATTAATTCTAAATTCAATTCAATTCTAAAATTATAATGTACCTACACGATTATTAATTCTTTACTTTACTATTATTATTGTTTTAAAATTGTACATACTAATAACTATTGGGATATGGAATAAAGCTGTTTTTATTTTATTTTATTGAAGGTAGGTCAGGGAAGAATAGAGACCCACACTATATTACTCACTTCCTGCCTAGCTCTGGTCGTACAATCCACCTCAATAGAAGGTAATTAGAAGCTCAATAGAATCCGAAGTTCCTTCGATTGCGCGAACTTCGGGTGGGTAGGACAATGCCGTCTGCCATTTTAGGTATAATTAAATCACTCACGGATACTGCTTGCGTTTATTTGGGTAGAGTAGATAGCTTCTATTTTTTTAGGGTTCCGTACTTCCACTTCCGACTTGCACTTAGACGGTTTTTCCACATTTCTTTGTATTGTCTGTCTGCAATGCAAAGTACCTCTGTACCTAGATTTAGCGATATACGTTTTTTCAGCAAAGTTTTATAAATTTGTTTTATTGAAGAGGCACCCGATGACCCCCGTAGCTACCGAATAAATAAATAAATAATGCTGGACAATACACACAGCCTCACCTAGCTCCAAGTTATAAGCAGAGCTTGTGTTATGGGTACTAGATGACTTATATTTATTATACATAGATAACTACCAGAACACCCGGAACATATATCTGCAGATCGTACACACAATTGTCCCGAGAGAGGCGGGAATCGTACCGTCCTGCGTAAAGAGGTTTAATGTATAAGAAGTTGTTATTGTTTGTATAATCGGGCAAATCAATGACTAATTATACTAACATGTAAAAGATATGGAATATTTTTAAGACTCGTTGAAAAAAAAAAAAAAACACAATTTGGCTTAACTAGAGATTGTCCCTAATTAGTTGACCACGACTGTATATATATACATTTATACACTCTGTACTGTACTGTATAATATTTTTTTGTCTGCCAAGACACGTGTCTGGCACGCTCAATGTCTGTAGATATTATCCGGCCTTTAATATTGGTTACCTACCACGATACAGGCCCAGCCTAGTGTTGGAATTTCGTTGTTACTTTATTAAGTAAATCTTCTCTACTTACACAGGCATCATTTGTCTTATTATACGAGTATGTCGGTACTTTGACTGCGGTTTTTTTTCGACGACTGCGATCTTTTTTTACCTTAAAAATTCGTGCTGCCGCTCTACACAGCGGTTGTGTTGCGCCGCACATGCGTTTCGTTCGAAAAATATTACGGCTGTGCTGAGTCACACAGATCTGTATTTTCTCAGCCGCTGCGCTAGTGTGGATTTACGCATATTAGTCACTTGTAGAAAACTCATACCGTGCGTTTTCAGCAGTCGAAGTGTTAACTAATTCTGTATAAGCAATAAACATATTTTTCATTTCTTTTAACATTTTATTTCTATAGTGTACCTTTTCCTTTTAAGAACCACACCCTCTAGCTTACTCGACCCTCTGTTCCAAACGAAGCACCTAAAAAAAATGTACTATTACTACTATTTACAGTTAAAACACAATAGCCAATAGCAGAATATTGCAAATAATCTACAGCAACGGTCGGCAACCTTTTCAACACAAGGTGGCAAAATAAACTAAAGGCGGGCCTTGTGCTGTGCCAGGCCAGGCACTTGTGATATTAATCCTAGAAGCTCGTATAATTGGTCATATCCCATAGAAAACATAAAAATGCTATTAAAAATTTTTAAAACAGACGGAATTTAATTCGTACACGTAATACTCACATCATGTTTATATGTTTGGGCTTTATAGCTAGAAAAATAACCACCGTAAATCATTCAGAAATGAAAACCACAAAGTACCTAAATAGGTAAGTGATTTTATACAAATTTCAGTGTGATGTCTGAGGTTGCATTTGGGAGGCTATTTCTTGTATGTTAGCTGTCATATTTGTAGTTGCAATTCGTAGAATGGCTCTCAAATGCTCATCTGTGAGATGAGAAGCATATATTTTTTTTTATAAAATTGACAATTGAAAAAGTTTGTTCGCATACATAAGTGCAACCAAAAATTGTAATGAACTGCTGAGCAAACCTTTTCAATTCGTCAAAATCATATGGTAAGCTGTCATAAAATTTAACATCATTCGATTGGAGATCAATCACGTTCATTTGTAAATGACTCGGTACATCCTCAATATCACACGAAAAAGGATTTACAAAAATCTTTAGTTTGCTTGAAACTTTCTCGAAATCACTAAATCTGTCGCTGAATTGAGTTTGCAGTTGTATTAAAATATCTTTCATTTTATCTTTTTTCAAATGAAAATTAATTCCAGCTTCCCCGACGGCCTTTTTACAATTCGGAAAATGATTAACTTTTTTTCATCAATATTTTTCATAAGAGTTTGTTTTTCATTTGGAATGCCTTTAAGTCTGTGTGTATATCAGAGATAAGTTTATTTTTACCTTGAAGCATTACATTCAGTGTATTTAATTTAGGAGTTATATCTGTCAAAAATCCAAGGTCTATTAACCATTGTTATATAGTATAGTATCTGTAAGCTCTGGAATAGATTTGCCTTTTTCAGGGCAGAGCGAAGCGCGTTCTTAAGAGGCGCGCTTACTCATTAATTAATGCTTTTATTTTGATATTTATAACTTATTTACAAAACATTCACGGGCCGCAAGTAAGACGTCCGCGGGCCGCATGTGGCCCGCGGGCCGCGTGTTGCCGACCGCTGATCTACAGCTAGCTCGACTGATCCATATCGATACCAGTCGGCGCGCGTCCCCGCGACGCTGGCTGCATTGCCCCGCTGTATGGCAATGCTGATGCGCTGCGCCAGATACTCACCATCTCTCGGGGAACGCGTCACTTCGCCTATTACCTAAATAATGGAAGACCTTCGTAAAGACACCCCACAGTATATTTCCCACCCTCTGCGTACAAGAATAAAGACCCACTTTATATAACTCACTTCCTGCAAAACGCATATTAATTTACTTTGTTTACTCATAAGTTTTGAGCAAAGTCCAGTTAAATTAATAATGAGTTTTATGTAGCGATGACTTAACTTTAATTACGAGTATATGTACAAAAAAAAAACTTTTATTGTTCCAAAGAGTTGCTTATAGCTAAAAAAGTATCTATCTATATTATGTAATGTCGACGTGTGACGAATTTGACGACCGATGTGGCGCGGTGGGCGAAGGTCCGCCTGCGACGCTGAAGGTTGCGGGTTCGATTCCCGCCTCGGAACAATTGTGTGTACGATCTGCAGATATTTGTTCCGGGTGTTCTGGTCATTTTCTCTGTATAATAAAAAAAATATCTATCTATGTAATATATTGTATTATGTATATCAGTTATCTAGTACCCATAACACAAGTTCTGCTTACCATGGGCCTAGATAATGCTGTGTGAATTGTCCAGCATTATTTATTTTATAAATAAAATATAAATATTTATTACAAAAATCATAAAATATTTAAAAATGAATTAAAAAAAAAAAAAAAAAGTATTAAAAATGTATTGTATTATGTATATCAGTCATCTAGTACCCATAACACAAGCTCTGCTTAGCATGGAGCTAGATGATGCTGTGTGGATTGTCCAGCATTATTTATTTATTTATTCATTTAACGCTAAATTTAACTATAACTTACTATTCCTAAAAGTCCGGTAACGCTGATGGCCCTCTGCGGTCAACAGCATTATAGTCCGTTCGAAAAAAAATCTACATTTATACTAAAAACTAAGAATAAGAAAACTTTATTTGTGGTATTGAAGGTCCATAGGCATAGAAAGAAGTTTCTTAGGAATCAAACTCAGAGAGAGAGTGAGAAACCAAGAAATAAGAAGAAAAACCAGAACAAAAGACGTAGTAAAAAGAATACTGGGCTTAAATTGGAAATGGGCAGGGCACATTCAAAGACTAAAACCAAACAGATGGCCATATATAGTCACAAACTGGATACCACTTGACCAAAAAAGGAAAAAAGGGAGACCATTCAAATGAGGGAATGATGACATCACACAAGTAGCTGGAAAAATGTGGCCACAAAAAGCCAGAGACAGAAACCTCTGGAGATCCTTGGAGGAGGCATACACCGTCGAAGGCGGTCCATATCAGGACATGACACAAAAAAATCTGACATAATTCTAAAATTATAATGTACCTACACGATTATTTATTCTTTACTTTACTATTATTATTGTTTTAAAATTGTACATACTAATAACTATTGGGATATGGAATAAAGCTTATCTCAAGGAGCGCTTCGAATTCCTCTCAAACTCTCACTCACTCTCTTTGCGTTCCTCTGAAACCCTCATCCTGAAAGTCCCTGGTCACTCTACCTCTTTCTATGACAAATCATTCACTGTACAAGCTACCCGTCTTTGGAATGCTCTCCCTCTGGACATCAGATGTGCAAAATCACTCCCTTTCTTCAAAAAACTGCTGCATCAGCATTATTTAACCATATAAAATATTGATAGCCTTATGTCTATGTAAGTTTATTATAATGTTTGTAGTGTAGGTATTTAGTGTATTTGTTATCAATTATTTATTAAAGTGCCACCGTCTATATTGTTCGTTCATGTCCAGTCCATCCCAAGGTTGCCTGGAAGAGATTGCTCTCAGCGATAAGGCCGCCCTTTATACCTTTATTCTAAGTTTTTATCTCTGTATTATTTTCTGTTTTGTGTGGTGTAATAAAGTGTTATCTATCTATCTAAAGCTGTTTTTATTTTATTTTATTGAAGGTAGGTCAGGGAAGAATAGAGACCCACACTATACCTATTACTCACTTCCTGCCTAGCTCTGGTCGTACAATCCACCTCAATAGAAGGTAATTAGAAGCTCAATAGAATCCGAAGTTCCTTCGATTGCGCGAACTTCGGGTGGGTAGGACAATGCCGTCTGCCATTTTAGGTATATTTAAATCACTCACGGATACTGCTTGCGTTTATTTGGGTAGAGTTTCTATTTTCTATTTTTAGGGTTCCGTATATACCCAAAGGGTAAAACGGGACCCTACTACTAAGACTCCGCGCTGTCCGTCCGTCTGTCACCAGGCTGTACCATGAACCGTCATAGTTGGACAGTTGAAATTTTCACAGATGATCTATTTCTGTTTCCGCTTTAAAAACAGAATAAAATAAACATTTAAGGGGGCTCCCATACAACAAACGTGATATTTTGCTCGTTTTTATAGATAATGATACGGAACCCTTCGTGCGCAAGTCCGACTTGCACTTAGACGGTTGCTCACATTTCTTTGTATTGTCTGTCTGCAATGCAAAGTACCTCTGTACCTAGATTTAGTGATATACGTTTTTTCATCAAAGTTTTATAAATTCGTTTTATTGAAGAGGCACCCGATGACCCCCGTAGCTACCGAATAAATAAATAAATAATGCTGGACAATACACACAGCCTCACCTAGCCCCAAGTTATAAGCAGAGCTTGTGTTACGGGTACTAGATGACTTATATTTATTATACATAGGTAACTACCAGAACACCCGGAACAAATATCTGCAGATCGTACACACAATTGTCCCGAGAGAGGCGGGAATCGTACCCGCAACCTCCTGCGTTGCAGGCGAACATTCAACTACCGCGCCACAGAGGTCGTCAACTATGAAATAACCCAGCCTTTTCCTCTGCACTGTAGACGATATTGGATCTATTTGAGGCATCATATTCAACGTATCTACCTAATGAGGTCTAACCACGATCTAACCTCGTTTGCGTATCTTTGGGCTTACCTCCATTAAGGAGGTAAATAGCTTAGAAAATAATGTGGAATGCATGCAAGGAGGCCATATTAACCTCGGATAACTCCGCTTGGTTCAGTTTCATGCGTGTTTTAATTTTCTTGATCTACACCCATTATTTATGAAGGATAGTGTTGGTAAAAAGAAACTAAAAATCACCAAAATAATGTATACTTTTATTATGTTATTGGCTGTGTTTCAATCGAACTAAACAAAATAAGAGCTCACGTTTCGTGGGCTCTTATTTACGGACACGAATTTCTTGCGTCTAGATAGTACATCTAGATAGTACATCTAGATAGTACGTCTAGATAGTACATCTAGATAGCACATCTAGATAGTACGTCTAGATAGTACGTCTAGATAGTACATCTAGATAGTACATCTAGATAGTACGTAGATCTAGATAGTACGTACATCTAGATAGTACGTACATCTAGATAGTATTTGTGATAGGAGTAAATAACAGAATAACTATGTTATAGGTCTGACTTTCTTGTAACGACAATATTATGAAGGTCATTCTGTATCATCAGATGTTCGTGCATCGCTGACGTCATAGATAGACTCCACTCAGTATACATATCCACAAGTATTCTAGACTTTAAGGTGAAATGAGTCCCAAAACCAACGTTTTGAATTAACGGAAAATCAATTTTAAGGGAACAAAACACCTATTTTTCGAATATATTTTTAGGATCAAAAGTTTAGGATATTAGTTATGGGAGTCGAAACACGATTGACTAAACTTGACTCGATAGAAAAAATGGCTTGGTTTCCTCTAAATCTTAATTTTTACAGAGATAATTATATCTACGGAAAACCCAGTTTTATGTGCCAGTTATTTAATATTATTGTAATGAAATTTCTTCTTCATCTTCTTTTATTAGGGAACACCCTAATAAATACTTTAGACGATTATGGTTATAGTTTTTTGAGAAACAGTATTATTTTAGAGCAATTACAAATTTAAAAATAAAAACCAGTGAAATTGCGCGCGGGCCGGTCATTCTGCCGCTCTTGCCTCCCTTTCTCGCCTTCCCCGCGCGGCGTTCGTTCGTCCTTGTCTCGAAAAAGCGAACTCATTTCGCCACTTTGACTGCGATTTTTTTTCGACGACTGCGATCTTTTTTTTAACCTAAAAAGTTCGTGCTGCCGCTCTACACAGCGGTTGTGTTGCGCCGCACATGCGTTTCGTTTGAAAAATATTACGGCTGTGCTGAGTCACACAGATCTGTATTTTCTCAGCCGCTGCGCTAGTGTGGATTTACGCATATTAGTCACTTGCAGAAAACACATACCGTGTGATTTCAGCACTCAAAGTGTTGCTCAAGAGCGAAATTGCATTTTTACAAGCGCGTTTGCTGCTTCAAACGAATTTTTCAAATCGGTCCAGTAGTTTCGGAGCCAGTTCAGTACAAACAAACAAAGAATCAAACCTTTCCTCTTTATAATATTAGTATAGATTCAACTGCGCGTTTCATTGGACTAGTGCTTATAAGCAATGGGAAATGAAGGAGACTCATGTTATTTTTCAACCGTAATTAATTTCGAGTAGCCACTTGGTATTTGCTATGAAATGAGATTATTATCAATGCGGTGAGTTGAGCATGGAAATCAAATAGACAGCGCTTTCTCAGAGTAATGGAATTGGAGATGTAGGTATACCACATGATGTAATAATAAATAAATCATGATCTGCCTATGACAGTCCACTGCTGGACATAGACCTCCCCCAATAAGCGCCCTGTCTTCAGCTTGACGCATCCAGCAATAAATAAATATATGAAGTGAATAAGAATAATAATACTAGGCAATCCACACAGCATCATCTAACCCCAAGCTAAGCAGAGCTTGAGTTATGGGTACTAGATGTCTGATATACTTAATACAATAGATTACATAGATAGATATTTTTAAAATAAAAAACCATTCGAATTTACAAACCTGAGTAAACAAAAAAATATTATCATGCCAATAATTATTGTTTATTTCACTCTCCAAATTTGTTTCTTTTATTAGGTAAATTGTTTAATAAATAAGTCGACGTTAACGTTGGAAAACTAAATCACTGGAATAATGATATAATTATCTGAAATCAAAAAACAAAATGAATATTGGCGTTCCTATCGCGCAAGAGCGATCTCCAACGGAAAACTTTGAATGGATACACACGATAAGAGTTGCTCTTCGATAAGGTGAAAAACTGAACAAAACAGGTAAAAATGGCGACTTATCGGACACTTCGGGTGGCTCAGCAAAAGGATTTTAGACAGTAGACGTGTTCAAGAGTCCTGTGGGCTCTAAAGGAAACAGAGCACTTTGATACTTGATTCAGTTAGTATAAGACGACCGATGTGGCGCGGTGGGCGAAGGTCCGCCTGCGACGCAGGAGGTCGGAACAATTGTGTGTACGATCTGCAGATATTGGTTCCGGGTGTTCTGGTCGTTTTCTATGTATAATAAAATATTTCTATCTATGTAATAAATAATGCTGGACAATTCACACAGCATTATCTAGCCCCATGGTAAGCAGATCTTGTGTTATGGGTACTAGATAACTTATATACATAATACAATACATTACATAGATAGATATTTTTTATTATACATAGAAAACAACCAGAACACTCGGAACAAATATCTGCAGATCGTACACACAATTGTTCCGAGGCGATGTAATGTATTGTATTATGTATATCAGTTATGTTTTACCCATAACACAAGCGCTAGATAATGCTGTGTGGATTGTCCAGTATTATTTATTTATTTAGTATGAACTTAGACGTCCAAGTTCACATTCCTACAACAGCTGATACATTACCCCTCCTTTCCGCCGCCTCTGCTCTTGATGCCCAGGTATTGGATATTTCAAACAGTATTGCTTTTTATTGGAGAGACAACTTCGAATATGTTCGCGAAAATATCAACCCACTCGCGTTATGGAAGAAGAACATTTTTATGTTTTCTCGACAAAACTGTTACGTATACGAAAGTAGTATATTTTGCAGGATTTTGCTCGTCGATACAATACCGTTTGATGTTACACTTCTTCCACTAGTGGACAAAAAATTGAAGTGGAAATTAAAATTAAAATAATGTTATTCGATAATAATGAATAGTATAAAATTTGACTTGTCTAAGTGCTTATTTCTAGTGCGTCTAAACACAAGTTTTACTTAGTTAGAGCGAGGAGTCGATGCATTTTCAGCACTAAGGTTTTAGGGTTTTAAATGTTATAGAGATAATCGTAATTAGTTTTAGATAAGTACTCTGTTAACCTTTAGAAACCATTTTTTTGAAAATAAATACTTTTTATTATTATGTCTCTCATATACCATGATCTCGGGCCATAACGTGACCGGGTCCGTTGGAAGGCTTGCGTGGGGCCGAAGCCAACAGCACAGAGGCCCTTTGAGAAGCCCTTTTTGCCCTTTTTATTATTATTTTGTAAGCCTAAAGAAATAAATGCTATTGAGTTCGAGTTTGTTTTTGATGTTTTCTTAAAAAATGGATTAGAAATAGTTCGACCATATGTGAAATTAAATAAATAAATAATGCTGGACAATTCACACAGCATTATCTAGCCCCATGGTAAGCAGAGCTTGTGTTATGGGTACTAGATAACTGATATACGTAATACAATACATTACATAGATAGATATTTTTTATTATACATAAAAAACGACCAGAACACCCGGAACAAATATCTGCAGATCGTACACACAATTGTTCCGAGGCGGGAATCGAACCCGCAACCTCCTGCGTCGCAGGCGGACCTTCGCCCACCGCGCCACATCGGTCCAATTACGTAAATACCACTCATATTTGAAAGCCTTATGAATGGCCTTCGTTATTTGCAATTGTATGGCGTAGCTCATTAGAAAGGGCTTCCAAAGCCATTGAAATGGTTTACAAATGTCAATTATAGGATGGTTGTTTTTAGAGTATTGCACATCATCATCATCAGCCTATATTAGTCCACTGCTGGACATAGGCCTCCCCCAATGAGCGCCATAGCGCCCTGTCTTCGGCTTGACGCATCCAGCATCTACCTGCAGTCTTTCGCAGGTCGTCATCCCACCCGGTCGGAGGGCGTCCTACACTACGTTTACCGAGTCGTGGTCTCCACTCAAGAACACGTTTGCCCCAGCGGCCGTCGGTTCTTCGCGAGAAATATTATAGCGCTTCGCGAGTATTGCACAGCAGGCTGAAATGACGAAAACATGCATGAGGATTGGAATAGAATGAATTTATTTATTTATATTTTATTTATTATAAGACTTACACAGTACATAATAAACTTAACACTTTGACTGCTGAAATCACACGGTATGTGTTTTCTACAAGTGACTAATATGCGGAAATCCACACTAGCGCAGCGGCTGAGAAAATACAGATATGTGTGACTCAGCACAGCCGTAATATTTTTCGAACGAAACGCATGTGCGGCGCAACACAACCGCTGTGTAGAGCGGCAGCACGAATTTTTTAGGTAAAAAAAAAGATCGCAGTCGTCGAAACAAAACCGCAGTCAAAGTGTTAACTTAGGTCTAGGTTGATTCTTGATAATTGTGTTATATTCTGTTTTATGTTTTCTATTATTTTTATCACTAGTTTAAGTACGAACACTTTATGGTTTCCCATAAAGTTCGCTTTCTTTCTTGTCACAATGTTGTTAGTGTTCACACATAATTTAGCTTATTTAGATTATATCAGTGAATACCTATTATTAGCTCTCTGTTGCCATTTTTAAGTCTATAGATATTATAGTAGCTGATGGTGTTCCGAAATAAATAAATAAATAAATGTTTATTAAAGACTAGCTGCGCCCCGTGGTTTCAGCCGGTGATAGATATTTTGGATAATATACAATATATCTTTATGAATTGTAGCCTATGTGTTATTCTGATATGTAAGCTATATTATTGTGAAGTTTCATCAAAATCCATTCGGTAGTTTTTGCGTGAAAGAGCAACAAACATACTTACATATACGCGTTTATTACCTAGTAGGATTATGTATAATAAATATATATTAAAAAAAAAAAAATTAAAAAAATATAATGCTGGACAATCCACACAGCATTATCTAGCCCCATGGTAAGCAAAGCTTGTGTTATGGGTACTAGATAACTGATATACATAATACAATATATTACATAGATAGATATTTTTTATCACACATAGAAAACGACCAGAACACCCGGAACAAATATCTGCAGATCGTACACACAATTGTTCCGAGGCGGGAATCGAACCCGCAACCTCCTGCGTCGCAGGCGGACCTTCGCCCACCGCGACACATCGGTCGTCGCATATTATATATATTAAAGACAGAATATTCTCTCCAACGTTTTTAATTATATCTACGCTCTGTGGGATAACATATTCAGTAAGTAGGTTGTACTACTGAATTAAATAAGAAGGTTAAATTAAATACAAAGCCAACCTCATTCGACAGAAACGACACAGAACTCCCAACTGTTGACCATTTGACGGTAAAATATTAGCAGGCGTTCTTCCAGCTCATTTCCCGAAGGCTGGGCTGGCTGTGAAATTGGAGCCATATTCAAAAACATTATTAATTGTTAATTGTTTGTACGATCTGCAGATATTTGTTCCGGGTGTTCTGGTCGTTTTCTATGTATAATAAAAATATCTATTCTATGTAATGTATTGTATTATGTATATCAGTTACCCATAACACAAGCTCTGCTTACCATGGGGCTAGATAATGCTGTGTGAATTGTCCAGCATTATTTATTATTATTATTTATAAATCAACATAAAAATCACGTCACACTTAATATAATATACTTAATGCGTATGTTTGGATGATTGTTACTTTTTCACATCGAGGGTACTGAATAGATCGGACTGAAATATGGTATGGATGTAGGTTTGCTTTACTTATTTTTTAAAATAACGGGAATGTTTCCTTTCATAATCGGGATGACAACCTGCGAAAGACTGCAGGTAGATGCTGGATGCGTCAAGCCGGAGACAGGGCGCTATGGCGCTCATTGGGGGAGGCCCATATTAGGCCTATTAGGCCTCCCCCAATACCGCATATACAGCCAATCTTCAGCTCGACGCATCCAGCATCTACCTGCAGTCTTTCGCAAGTCGTCATCCCACCTGATCGGAGGGCGTCCTACACTACGCTTACCGAGTCGTGGTCTCCACTCAAGAACACGTTTGTCCCAGCGGCTGTCGGTTCTTCGTGAGATATGGCCAGCCCATTGCCACTTCAGCTTGCTAATTCTAAGAGCTATCTCGATAACTTTGATTCTCTGTCGGATGTATTCGTTACGAATCCTATCCTTCAGAGATATACGGGCATTAGACCATCTGAAATGTCTCGACAAAGAGCGTCTACTCCATATTTGTCCTGCGGCGGGAATCGAACCTGCAACTGACCTTTACCCACTGCGCTACAGAGTTTGTCAATCATCATTAAACTGTAATCTGCCATTATGTAAGTATTTAGTAACATTTCCTTTTGTTAGTTGTTTTTAGCGAGCGAATTTAGAAACATTTTCAGTATCAAGGTGTTTTGCAAATATCCGTAAACATTTCAGCCGTTATTTATAAAAGTTTTGAAGCGTGTTTTGTGTTAGTCAAGTACAAGAGATGTTCAACAGTAATCTTTTATATTATTATCTAAAATTATAAGCCTACGAATTCTGCTAAGTAATGACAACCAATCTAAAAAAAATATTAATTAATAAAATGGTAGATAGAAAACACTTTATTATACCACACAAAACAGAAAACAATACAGAAATAAAAACGTAGAATAAAGGTATAGGTGAAAGGCGGCCTTATCGCTAGGAGCGATCTCTTCCAGGCAACCTTGGGATGGACTGGTCATGAACGAACAATATACATAATAATTGGTAACAAAAACAAAACAAATACACTAAATAAGTACATTACAAAAATAATAATAAACTAAGTAAGTACCTAAGGCTTAGTTTAAATATATCTTTCTAAATATCTAATGAGCAATTCAAAATAAATAAATGCCCACTGTTGGAATAGAATAGAAAAACATATTATATTTGGACACAGGTACAAAATACAGTCATAGAATAACAATCAGCAAATAAAGTAGTTTACATATGTACATATATAAATAATAAATAAATAAAATTATTTTATTTCGGACTACTATAGATCCATAATTTGTTAGTAATGATCTTATAATAAATGTTAGTAATTCTTACGAACTAAAATTAAATTAAATTGAAATGAAATTAAAATGAATAGAAATAAATTAGAATAAATTAGAAAAAAATAAAATAAATTAAAACAAATCAAATTACATCATCAATATCATAGGAACACTTTTTGGTAAGACTAATGCTGCAATCACGTTTATTAATAAGAGTAAAGCTCTTTTATTAGGACGATTGTTCACCATTTAAGTTAAATTTGGGCATACTTCGGTAGCAGTTCGTTTGGAATAAACGTTAGAATTTATTAATTTCCGGAACGAAAAATAATTTATCAAAGAATAATTACTTCTTAGAAAATAATATTAAGTTTGTTGGGCTTTTAATAAGAATCTCAAGGGATTAGCAACATCAATAATTATTATTTTCTTTAAATTAAAATACTGATGAAAATCTGATCTCTAACAAGATTTGCGTAAAAATTCACTAAATAAAGAAATAAAAATATGAGACAGGCAATAAAAATTCTACTAATAACATACATACTAGCCATTAACGGAGAACAACAGGACAAAACATTGAATATTAGAAAAGAAATAAAAAATGCTGAAGCAAAAACCGCGAGATACCCCAATAAAGACCTACGAACAGAGTTTAGGAAAATAGCCCAACAGTGGTTCAAAGGCAGAAGAAAAGCTGGTCATTTCACGTTTGTAGAAGCACAAGAAGGTATCAACAATAAAATAGTAGATGAAGGCCTAAAACCGATTCAAAAAAATACCGAAATAAAATCAATGAAAAAACACCAACAAAGGGGTAAAAACCGAAAAAATGACGTACAGAGATTAGTCTTTGACGAAGCAAGTTATGAAGCATTAACTAACAATGATCTTATGAACGGTACAAATATAATCAAAAACGACCAAAGAAGGAACCTTAAAAACCAAACAGAGAATGGAGTCGACAAAGCAAATCAAAAGAAATCAGAAAAGTGTACAAGCCAAGAATCTGAAGTAAACTCAATAGAAGCCCAAGAGATCCAAAATAAGTCTCTGTCGAGGAAGTTAGGACACCTAGATGAGCGCACCATGGTGTATGATGATGGTTTTGGGTATATGGTGGTTGTGCTGAAAGGAGCTCGAGGGTTTTTAAGTGCTGGAGCACTAATCGACGAGAGCTGGGTGCTGACTTCAGCGGAGCAGGTTCAATTGTAAGTTTCTGGCCAGACCTTCACGTACCATGTTTTTGTTTGGCCCTCTGTACAAACATCTGTTTTTGCTGGTCGGCAGATAGTAAATGCCTCGGCATTAAGCCCACCTTTTGTACCCTTTGCAGAAAAAAAAACTATACAAGTACCTAGTGGAAACGAAACAAACCAAAACAGTATTTTTTTTTTTGCTGCGAGCCGTGTAAAATCAGTAGACGACCGATGTGGCGCGGTGGGGGAAGGTCTGCCTGCGATGCAGGAGGTTGCGGGTTCGATTCCCGCTTTGGAACAATTGTGTGTACGATCTGCAGATTCGTTCCGGGTGTTCTGGTCGTTTTTTATGTAGATAACTGATATACATAATACAATACATTATTATGTATATCAGTTATCTAGTACCCATAACACAAGCTCTGCTTACCATGGGGCTAGATTATGCTGTGTGAATTGTCATTATTAATTTGTGAATTATTATTATTATTATATTATTATAATCAGTTCCTTCATATATAAATAAATATATATAATGATTAACTGACGTTTTCTCCCCCTAGAATGAGCGAAAGGATCCGTTTCATAAGAGTCAGACTAGGCAGTGTCAACTACAAGAAAGGTGGACTCGTTCTCCCTATCAAGGACCTGGAAATTCACCCCTATTATAAGAGCAAAAAGGCTAACTATGACTTGGCACTGCTGATGCTAGCAAAACCCGTGAGGCTGACCCCAAGTATCAAGATTATTAGGCTCCAGCTTGTGCCGAAGGAGCTTACTTCTACGCATTTGATACTTAGTTCTTGGGCTGCTCGTTTGGTTGTAAGTAAATAATTTGATAATAAAATGGCTTTACTTAGCGTAGGCATTACAAAATCACTAGCATTTTGCACACGACTTTGATTGGAAATTGCATTGAGCATTATTTATTATATTATATATGAAGACAGGGTGCAATGGCGCTCATTGGGGAGGCCTGTGTCCAGCAGTGGACTGATATAGGCTGATGATGATGATGATGATGATGATTATTTATTATATAGACCAGCAAAATAAGTATACTTTTTTAAATCTGAATTAAATTTGAATCAATTCGTTGTTTAAATATATCAAAACCTCCTACTAACTCCCATTTCAGGAAACAGAAGTCGATAAAAGCAAGCTCATTGTAAAGAAGGCCACCGAAACGGTCAACGAGAATGCCAAGGAGGCCCCCGGGCCAGTCAAGCGGAATACCATCCTCACTGTGTCGCACCTCCACGCTACAGACCCCGAGGAGTGCTCCGAGGAGTTATCAGACACCGACACCGATCCTACGGGACTTATGTGTCTGGAGACAGGGGTTAAGGACGCTTGTCAGGTAAGATTATTACTAGACACTCATAAAATAAAAACAATCAGTTTAAGGCTCAACTCACACCAAAAGAGCGTCGAAGCGCAGCGCAGTTTCAGTGTCATCTGAATTTTAACTTTATTTTCATTGCAATAAAACTTATTATCGAACGAGTCGCGCGGATGCTCGCGGCGCCGCGGGAATTCCAGCGAATTCGACTCGTTCGTGTTTCTCGATAATAAGTTTTATTGTAATGAAAATAAAAATTCATATGACACTGAAACTGCGCTGCGCTTCGACGCTCTTTTGGTGTGAGTTGAGCCTAAAGATATTTATTGCTCCCTAGCTGTTCCCCGCGGTTTCACTCGCGTTAAACTCGATTTTCACTTTATTAGGTGAAATTTTTACACCTTGGGTTACATTATTGGAGTTTTAGTAAGGATCCCTAACCTTTTTGAAAATATAATATAGCCTATATTCACCGCGGATAGTGTGCTACCCAACGGTGAAAGAATTTTTTAAATCTGTCCAGTTGTTTCAGAGCGTATTCATTACAAACAAACAAACAAAAAATCAAACCTTTCCTCTTTATAATATTAGTATAGACAAGCCCTCGCACTCGGGGTAATCTCAAAGAAATTAAAAAATATGCCAAAGAGCGAGTTCAAGTCCTGCCGACATATATTTTTTGGGATTTTAATAGTAAAGTAAAGTAAAGTAAAAGTAAAAAATCATTTATTTCTTTAGGCTTACAAAAAAAGCACTTAGACAAGTCATATTTTATATATAAATTATTATCAAATAAAATTATTTTACACTTCAATTTTTTGTCTTCAATTTAATATCTATAGTATCATCTATTCGATGATTCCGCTGTTATTAGTAAAGCAGTTGGTTAGTAGATTAAGTTTCTATCTGGTTAGAAGATCTAAGCTTTCTCATTTGTTTGTTTTATTTCGCGAGACAAAACTTTACAAGTTAGCGCACTCTTTTGTTTCACATTGCAAGTTTTTATTTCATTGCTTCTTATCGAGGTTTATTTTTCTTTTCGCTAGAAAATTCAAAACGACAGTTGCGTCTCTTTTCTTTTGTTTCTGACAGCAAAGGATAAAATGGGGATATTTGCTGAAGGTACCCACTATTTATACGACCTATGTGGCGCGGTGGGAGAAGGTCCGCCTAAGACGCCGGCCGGTCTGAGTGGAGTCGCGAGACACTTCCACCCGCGAGTCTATATCCTAAGATGCATATCTTAGGAGGTAGACTCGGGGGTGGAAGTGTCTAATGGGTACTAGATAACTGATATACATAATACAATACATTAAATAGATAGATATTTTTTTATTATACATAGAAAACGACCAGAACACCCGGAACAAATATCTGCAGATTGTACACACAATTGTTCCGAGGCGGGAATCGAAACCGCAACCTCCTGCGTCGCAGGCGGACCTTCGCCCACCGCGCCACATCGGTCGTCGTCTAACATCCTTGTAGCCCATGTGTCGCAAAACAAATAAATTTGAATTTGAACTTTTCCAGTCTTACAGCTCACATCAAGGAGTTTTTCCTGCCAAAATAATGAATATTAGTACTTACTATTTATTTATTTATGTATTTAAGTAGTGTATTATTTAGTTTGGTATTTGTAATATTTATTATTTGTTTTTTAGTATTCTTGTTATGTTCATATTTAGATTATCTGTGGCCTTTTCTTAAATTCATATAATTTTATATATATCTTTACATCCAAAGGTTGCCTGGAAGAGATCGCTTCTAAGCGATAAGGCCGCCCATTGTACTTGTCGCATATAATGTATTTTTGTAATGATTTGATAATCATCTGAGTAAAATAAATAATTTTTGTATTGTATTGTATTTTCCAGCGTGACCCTGGCGCTCCAGTGGTGGTCAACGGCGTGCTCTGGGCGGTCGTCTCGGGCTGGATGCCGGAGTGTGATGAAGAAAACCCCATGCCAGTTCTCGCGACCGTCATATCTGAGGTCAACGTCAGCAGTTGGATCCATTCCACTGTGCATGGGCATAGATGGCGTGTGCCTGTTAATTAGTCAATTTATGATTGATGAGTCATGAGTCAAAGTTTTTTATGAATTTGAAACTGGTTATGAGACAACATTTAAGTGAGTTTTAACAAGTGACAGTTAAAATGAGGCATGAGTCTACTTATAATTATCGACTGGTAAATAAGTTATGGGTCAGTTTTAACGGACATGGATAATAAGTAACAAGTCGTGTTATGGCATATGATAGTAGTCATGAGTCAAGTTATAAATAGCAATGGTTAAAATTAATCGAGTCACGGCTGGTATAAATTAGGATTATGTCTGTTGAGTCGCATTATACAATGTGCTATAATAATAACACACATTATAACAATATGTTCGGATGTTTAAAAGCCGTGATTAGGCGTCATTATAATTTTATATCTACATACATATGTGCTCCAAAGCCTTCTTCGTTGTTAGACCTATCTAGTTATATAATGCGACTCTTATATGACTCTTTATTCCCATGAGTCAAAAATGTGTTTTTCATTACGAGTGACTTACATAAGTGTCGCTGCCGTGCATGTACGGTGAAAATTGGAAAATCATATTGATTAATAAATGATTGTTTCTAAAACTTTATTGTATAAAATCCCCTGTTCAAACTTTAAAGGCTAGTTTAGCTAGTCTTTAAATAAACCAAGGACATAAAGGTAGGTATAATGCAAGTAATGATCAAGCTCACAGCTACGCCTAACTAAGATGTGTAGAAATGACGTAGCAGCAGCTACGTCGTAGCAAGCTGTGTAGTAGGTAATGCCGTAGCAGGATCTTTGACGTAGCAAGCTGTACAGTAGGTATCACCATAGCAACAGCTACGTCGTAGCAAGCTGAGTAGTAGGTAATGCCGTAGCAACAGCTACGTCGTAGCAAGCTGTGCAGTATATATCGCCGTAGCAACAGCTACGTCGTAGCAAGCTGTGCAGTATATATCGCCCTAGCAGCAGCTACGTCGTAGCAAGCTGTAGAGTAAATATTGACGTAGCAGCATCTACGTCGTACCAAGCTGTATAGTAGGTATGCTGTAGCAGCATCTACGTCGTAGCAAGCTGTGCAGTAGATTTCGCCGTAGCAGGAACTACGTCGTAGCAAGCTGTGTAGTAGGTATCGTCGTAGCAACAGCAACGTCGTGGCAAGCTGTGTAGTTATTGTTAGTAGCTCAGTAATCCGACTATATAGGTCAAACCGTATCAATTTCTGTAGTAACATTACCGCATTGTAGTAAGCTTAGCTATATTACAGATTCACGTCTCAAAAAGCCGCCCAAAACCAGAGATTAGCAATTTATACCCCGAAACTTGGAGCCAGCTTGCTGAAATATTTTCAGCGCAAATCTTTGTTATTTGTAGAGTGTAATTGCGGACGTTCTGATACGCGATTACAAAACGAAGAGCTCGCCAGCCACAATTAAACATTGTAGCGCTTTTTCTATATTCTATTTTCACTAAGATTCTGTTACGGACTCTGTTTGTTGTAGTCAGCTGGGTTATTGCGTGGAAGTAGAATTAATTTACTAATACTAAAGTCATTTAAAACGGAATATTTACCATGATTTGATATCCCGTTTTAAATGACTTTAGTATTAATAACCATGATAGTTTCAAAAGTTTTAATTTACTACTGTTTAGACTACTGATTAGTGAATGCCGTAGCATTCGCCTAAAACGGTCCGCTTGAGACGCAGGAGGTTGCGGGTTCGATTCCCGCCTCGGAACAAATGTGTGTACAATCTGCAGATTATTTGTACCGGGTGTTCTGGTCTTTTTCTACGTATAATAAAATAAAATAAATCTATCTATGTTTTGTATTGTATTATATATATCAGTTATCTACCCATAACACAAGCTCTGCTTACCATGGGGCTAGATAATGCTGTGTAAATTGTGCAGCATTATTTATTTATTGTTTATTTATCAGAGCGATCTTTCACCTTTTTACAATATTTGTTTGTTTTAAGGCTAATATAGTGTTTTAAGTAAAATCAAGCAATTTAGGTTTAAAGATATTTATTCTCAAAAAAAAAATTTTTGGTACAAAATCAAATACTCTATTCTATGCAATAAGCTTACTAGAGAACTTCTACCTATAAATAGCACTACAATGTATTTACAACGTAATTAAAAACTAAAGTAATAACTAAAAGTCTTTTGTCATAACTGTGGTACTTTTTCGGGGAGCATGTTTTCATTGTTTTCTCAAACAAGTCTAACATATGCACTAGATGAAATATAGACTAGTTTGTATCAAGTCGGCAAACGTAGTGTAGGACGCCCTCGGCCAGGTGGGATGACGACTTGCGAAGGACTGCGGGCAGATGCTGGATACGTCAGACAGGGAGCTTTGGCACTCTTTGGGGGAGGCCTATGTCCTGCAGTAGACTAACATAGGTTGATGATGATGCTTGTATAAAGTGACCCAGCTGGCCCTCAATCCTGTGGCCCCACGAAGGCCACATCGATCACTCTTCTCGTTTCCAGATAGAACCGTAAAAAACGTCGTTAAATGCGAATTTAACAACGGTTTACATTACAACAGCTCTCTCTAGCCCTGCTTTTATTTTGTTGACAGTTAGAGACTAAGCTCTACAACCTTTAAGCACTGTTTAAATCATTAGACTTAGGTATAATGAGTGGGTCAGGTGTTTGTATTTATCAAACAGCTTTTTGGGCTTAGTCTAGACAAGCTGCGCCCTGCAGCTATGCCCGCGTAGAAATCTATGTGTCAAATGGTTTATAAATCTTTCTCTTGAATCACTATATCTATTTAAAAAAAGGCATCAAAATTCGTTGCCTAGTTTTAAAGATCTAACATAGGGACAGACAGACCCGGTGAACATAGGCTATATTATATTTCAAAAAAGTTAGGGAACCTTACTAAAACCGTGCGAAGCCGGGAAGGTCCGCTAGTATTTAATACTTTGCACTAACAGCGAGGTTTTACTTGTTATTGTGTGTGCTGCTAACACTATGGATTCGTAATTGTCCGAAATATTTGATATATTTTTTTGGAGCGATAATAATAAAGCTGTATACGAGCTGGTCCCTAAGATACTATCATAAAATAAAACCTCTAGTGCCCTAAAATAACTTTAAAATATCATAGTTTCTTTAGAGTTTCCTTTACACGTTCTAAAGCAATATTTTCACACTGAGTACCTCGCCTTCATACACGTATCGGCTTTTACCGCCGCCTAGGGAAATCCTGCCGCGATGGCCCACGCTAGTTTGTACACAGGGTTACAGTACACAGAAGCCTTTCTCACTAAAGTCATTTAAAACGGGATATTTACCATGATTTTCGTAGCAAAAGACAAAAAATGAGGGTAGATTGGTATGTCTGCCCATAAAAACTTACTCGCAGTGCCTTCAGTTATTCCGTGATCATGGCGCATGAAACTATACTGAAATATTGGAAAACTCAAAAATCAAATCATGGTAAATCAATAAATTTCTTTCCGGCCCTGGTGGGGGCACAGAGAGGACCACACCAAACCTCTCAGATTATCTGTACCGGGTGTTCTGGTCTTTTTCTACGTATAATAAAATAAAATAAATCTATCTATGTTTTGTATTGTATTATATATATCAGTTATCTACCCATAACACAAGCTCTGCTTACCATGGGGCTAGATAATGCTGTGTAAATTGTGCAGCATTATTTTTTCATTGTTTATTTATCAGAGCGATCTGATAAATAAACAATGATTTTTTCAATTTTTGTTTGTTATTCCGTGATCATGGCGCATGAAACTATACTGAAATATTGGAAAACTCAAAAATCAAATCATGGTCAATCAATAAATTTATTTCCGGCCCTGGTGGGGGCACAGAGAGGACCACACCAAACCTCTCTGTGCTCTGTCAACTCGAGGGGTGACGACCCCTCGGTCCTTGGGTTTAGTGGAAATATCTTTTTTTTTTCCCCTTCTCAATGTTTTTTTTTTTGGCTGCATTCGGTTTATATTTTTTTTGTTTTTTCATGTTAAATATCCCGCTTTAAATGACTTTAGTGTTAATAACTATGAGGTAATATAAATTTTCTTATGTAATAAACAGTCTTCGGTTATGTAAATTTATTATAATATTTGTATGTAGGTATGTAGTGTACGTATTTATTTTCTTCTTTTCTTTTTCCAATTATTTATTAAAGTGCCACCGTCTATATTGTTCCTTCATGTCCAGTCCATCCTAAGTTTGCCTGGAAGAGATCGCTCTTAGCGATAAGGCCGCCCTTTAAACCTTTATCTAAGTTTTTATATTTCTGTATTCTTTTCTGTTTTGTGTGGTATAATAAAATGTTTTCTATCTATCTATCTAAATAATAAACACAGCACCATCTACATACATACACATATCCAACAAAATTGACGACCTTAGTGGTGCGGAGAACGAAAGTCTGCCTGCGACGCAGGAGGTTGCAGGTTCGATTCCCGCCGCGGGACAAATGTCTGAATGATCTATAGATATTCGTCCAGTTAAAGATATAGTACATTATACACCTAGGCGAGAAAATGGTCAAGGCACATTGTGTAATTTTGAGTCTTAAGACATTCCTTATTTATAATAATAATCATTATAATAAAACCATTAATAATAATAAAATCATTAGTCTCAGATCATAAAACAGTAATAGATCTTTCTATTGTGCATCTGTATCTCTGTTTGTTTGTTCTTTACTGTTATTTTTTTCTATAATAATATATACCTTAAAACTAGCAACATAAAATAAAAATTATAATAATTTGTTTCACTGGTCACAGTTTAAAAAAAGCCGTAGAAAATGGAAGCTTAGCTATTTATTATTATCATAGTTTATACTTTTTTTTTTGGAATGGACATAAATTATGTTTACCTCAGATGGCCATGACAGCGTTATCGGACTTTTGGCGGGCGTAGAGGGTAAAAATTTGGTTGGGGCAACACGCACAAGGGCCACCACTTAGGTGCGAGCCTCGGCTTGGGCTGTTGCCAGATGCTATAAGAGGGTAGGGAGGTAACGCCTTAGGTTCACGAGTGCACCTGAGGGCGGAAACGGGGAATTCTTCGACCCCGCATCCTCCGGGGTCGGTTATTGGTCGGTTGAGTAGTGTACGGAAGCAGAGTTGTTGCCGTCACTTCCAGGTTAGCGTCAGTGAGTGGGTCAACGGGGTCACCAAGAACGTGTCTCGGTCTACGGAGGAGAGTTCGTTTACACTGTGACTACCGTAGGCTTTAAATAATGCGTTAGGGAAAACCTCGTGGCATTTTTATGTTTAAACATAGTGCCTTGCCTAACAGGTATAAGAAAACTAGTAAAACAATAAATAACTATACACCTAATCACCTATTATGTTAGCTCTAGATTACAGCTTATCAAGATTAAATAATATCTGCTTACATTCCCTGAAGAATACTGATATCGCGTGACCAAGAAACTAACAAGAACATTAAGAATTTTCTCGTTAGTTTCTTGGTGGTGATAACGTAAGCATTCATCAGGGAAGTTTTTACTAATCATCATCATCAGCCTATATCAGTCCACTGCTAGACATAGGCCTCCCCCAAAGAGCGCCATAGCGCCCTCATCCAGCATCTACCTGCAGTCTTTCGCAGGTCGTCATCCCACCTGGTCGGTCGGTCCTACACTACGTTTACCGAGTCGTGGTCTCCACTCAAGCATACCGCATGGGGACACTCACATGACACTGTCCGCTACACAAACACCTCTTCACCATCATCGGAGCAAAAGACAGCCCTTTCTGCCTTAGCGAGTGACGAAGAATCAGCTGCCCACGTAGTCCTGGAATGCGAGGGAGTAACAGCGCAAAGACTAGAAATCCTCTACCGCCCGAGGTCACTCCGCGAAGCCGGTGAAGATCCCAGGAGTATTCTGCGCTCCTCACCACGCACAAAGGACAAATCGGAGTATACATAAGTGCGGAATTAGGAGTATGTACAATGGTACACATAGAAAGAAAGAAAGAAGAACGAAAATAATTTTATTTGGCCAAAGACTGAACTGAACATCAGTTTTTATCGAAGAATTTTAAAAGGAGACAAAATTGAGCCGGCTGCTTCAAATAAATGGTTTAGCTATGTTAATGTAAGCTCGGGTTCAGCTTAAAGTTGATAGATTATCGTGGCTTCATGCTTTTTAAGGAAAAAAACAGGTATACCTACCAAATATTTTCCCAGTAAACCAAAAATAACTAGGGCTGCATTTGAGGCCGGGGTTTTACCCACCTCGCCGCAGAGTTCTGTGGCGCGACGGACGCCTTTGATGCACGAGATTGCGGGTCCCATTCCCACCTCAGGACAAATGTTTGTACGATCTGCTGATATTTTTCCGGGCGTTCGTTATTCATCTATGAATAAAAATAGATAGATAAATATATTTATTTATTGATACAAATTTGTTACATTTTGTTTATAGTATGTTAACACTTTGACTGCGGTTTTTTTTCGACGACTGCGATCTTTTTTTTTACCTAAAACATTCGTGCTGCCGCTCTACACAGCGGTTGTGTTGCGCCGCACATGCGTTTCGTTCGAAAAATATTACAGCTCTGCTGAGTCACAAAGATCTGTATGTTCTTAGCCGCTGCGCTAGTGTGGATTTTCGCAGATTAGTCACTTGTAGAAAACTCATACCGTGCGTTTTCAGCACTCAAAGTGTTAAATCCTAACATACGTTTATCCAGACACTAGAGTTCTCTAAACAATAATAAGGTTAAAAATTAAAATTAAAGTAATTAGCGCGGTAGGCATTCACGCAACAAGCACAGTGACTTCGCTGTTCGCTGCATGGCTTGGCAGCCGCACAGGCGATCCACCAATCACGAGCGAGCAGCGACTCCACTGCGCCTGAGTTCAGCTACAGAATGCTCCTTGATAGTTAAATATAAATTTAAGTAAAGATATGCCAGCTTGAAATATGAAAATAATGAAATGATTGTTAAGATAAATAATATTTTATTAATACGTTTTTAATATTGGTTTGTTTAATTTTATTTTTAATTTCTATTTGTAGGTTATTAATTAAATAGGGAATTAAGTAAGAAGAGGTCCGTTTGCCGTAAAAATTATTAAATTTTGGTGTAGTTAGCTTTTTCTCTGTTATACTTCTAGTAATTATAGTGTGGCTATTAGGTAGTTGGATATCTGGACGAAAGTACTGTTCTATAATAAATTGAAACTATAGTAGAATATTTTCTATGATAACTTCAGATTTATTATTATTTAATTGTATAACTATATTGTGTTTTAACCTTAATCTAACTATATTTTAGATTAACAGTCTGTAATTAGTATAATTGGCCTATGGCCGTTCTGATTACGTAAATAAATAAATAAATAAGTACGTTAATTTTTTTTTGTGAATTGACAGCACACCGCAGTATTTAAATAGGCCATCAGGATCGCCCGAGTCCTTTGATTTTATTTTATGGGGAACTATTAGCTATAATAAATAAATAATATCTCTGCTTAGCTTGGGGTTAGATGATGCTGCGTAAATTGTCCAGCATTATTTATATTCACTTCAAAGTCGTGCGTCATTACAACCGACCTATCATTCTACCGAATTCCTGTTTCAACGGTATATAATATCTCTGAAACCCTAAGCAAAGGTATTTTCACCATAACAGTCACAGAATAAATAACAGTAATTACTTCATATAACCTACATTTTGTATGCTCAGTACAAATAGTTGCCTACTATGAAGGTTTGTATATATTTAGATATTCCCCGTTTCACTAGTGTTCGTGTCTTCATCAAAGTAACTTCAGAGATAAGGGTGGCTTTTTTACGTCATACATATCGTATGATGGACTCTCTAGGGTTGTCTGTTGTGTCTGGGGTGTGCTCTAGCGGGCACACGTTTAACTGCTGATAATGACGTCCTACACAGGGTGAAATTTCATTCATTGGCCCGTGCATTGAAAAGCACGTTAAGTCATTGGTACTGCGCCTGACCTCTCCCCGATCGTGTCGTTCTACCATCCTATAGATAGAGAATGCACCTGAGTTGGCGCACATATATAATGTATAATAGCGATGTTAAATAATCTCTGTAGATTATTTATCATTGCATTATTATAATGCGCGTAAGTTTATTATTATTTGCATTATTATAGTGTCTGCACTACATTATTATGACTAATATTCATTAGGCCACATGGCCTTTACGGATATTAGCCATGGCTAATCTCCTGTTAGATTGCTTTAGCCGAAAATCGGCTTACTGGCTAACAAAGGCTGACTAGTAAATACACAAAATCCAACCTAAACATTCCAGCACGTCCTAGTCGCATTTTCCCGTGGCATGACATAATTTCCGGCTCACTGGCTCCCGCACTAAGCTACGAGACAATGCTGTCGTATTTAAGGCTCATACACGAGAGCGGGTCGGTACAGCCTGGATTAAACGAAGGGTGTGGTGCGAGTGACAGCGGGAGAGATGAAACACTTTGGGGTGGGGTAGAACCCTACTATCAAACGACGTGACGGGTTATTCTCGGGAATTAACGTACATTTAATAATGTAAGGCTAATTCTACTACAAAATATAACATCGTCATCAGCCTAAGTTAGTCGAGAGTTACGCATATTAAAAAAATATCTAGGTTTTCTTCTAAAGTAATTCAAGCTTTCATCATCATCGGCCTATATATCAGTCCACTGGTGGACTGGTCCTGAGCGCCATTACGCCCTGTTTTCAGCTTACCACATCCAGTACCTGCCTGAATACAAACTTTGCTTTATCCTAATTGAAGGCTATATATATTTAAAAAGAAACATTATTATTCCACTTATTCTGACACCGTAATACATACCTACTCTCTCTCTCACCCTCTCTCTCTGTCTTTAGTAGCTATTCTTTCGCATTCAAACCAGCCGAACATAGATTTAAAAAAAAAATGTTGGGCAATCCACTCAGCATCATCTAGCCCCATGGTAAGCAGAGCTTACCAGCCTATTTTAGCAGATATAGATAGATAGAAAACACTTTATTATACCACAGAAAACAATACAGAAATAAACTTAGATAAAAGGTATAACGGGCGGCCTTATCGCTAAGAGCGATAAGACCGCCGCAGATATTTGGCAGATATACTTATCGGTACTAAGTGCAAAAGTGCAAATCATAATAATAATACAATTAATAGAATCGGGGGCGTCAACCACAGGTGCGTCGACCACTGAGGGCCTAGGCCACGAACCCAAAGTATTCCAAACTAATTATAGTGGAACATGAAAGGATCTCCTAGACAAGACAATCACAAAACAATATCGCGCACAAAGACCAATTTCTTGATAACGCTATGCCAATCATTGATGTTATATATACGTAGATACGTTGTACCGAGGTCTGCCTAACAAGACGAAAATCAGGTACGTGCCTGAATTGAACTCAGTCCGTCTTGCTCCTGGCCGCGACGCGGACGTACGTTGAAGCGGGATTTTGGAGTATAAAAAATATTAAAAAGCCATGTTGCGCGTTTAGAAAGTGCAATACTTACTATGGGACGGTTGTGAAAAGCAAGAAGGATGTGTCTTTTTATGTCTTCTATTTGTTTTGTACTGTTTAAAATGGAAAATCATAAAATAAATTTAATTTTACTCAAAAATCAATGCCGCGCGGTTGCCGCTTTGCCACCTACACGAACGAGACAAGTAATTCGTGCGTTGCGTTTATGAGTGACAGAGATAAGGCCATATGCCGTGCGGCGTCTCGTCTGTTCGAACTAAAATCACTGCCGCGCTGTTGCCGCTTTGCCACCAACACGAACGAGACAAGCAATGCGTTACGTTTATGAGTGACAGAGATAATGTCATGCGGCGTTGTATGTTCGAACGTCGACGCTAGGTATGTAGCTATAATAAAATATCGCAATGTTTTTATTTCTTTACAATGAGTACGACGTCTCTATATGTAAAATCTCTTTGATGCCAATGCAATTATTTTCTTTGTTACAGGTTGTTTCTTTGTTATTGGCACAAACTAGCTGCAGGGCTATTCTAATCAAGTATGTACCTTATCAGTTTAGTAATAAATTATAGTCGCTAATAGGTATTACCAAATGCTTCAAAAGTAGAAATTAAATTCAACTTTTAAACTTTCGCGACTTGTTAACGAAGAATTAGCAAGCTGAAGTGGCAGTGGGCCGGCCATATCTTGTGAAGAACCGACGGCCGCTGCTGGGGCAAACGTGTTCTTGAGTGGAGACCACGACTCGGTAAACGTAGTGTAGGACGCCCTCTGACCAGGTGGGATGATGACCAGCGAAAGACTGCAGGTAGATGCTGGATGCGGCAAGCTGAAGACAGGCCGCTATGGCGCTCATTGGGGGAGGCCTATGTCCAGCTGTGGACTGCTATAGGTTGATAAAGATGATGATGACTTGGTAACGTAGGGGAGAATAAAATAAAACTACCTGATGAATAATCTTAAATACGATTGAATTTCAAGTTTGCTGCAACACGGGTTCATAGAAAAAGTCTGTGATTTGAGGGCACTACTTTTCTGCTATTTATATTACCTATTCCTTCTAGAAAACAAAAATAAATAAAATAAAATAATTTCGCACTAACCGACCCTATCAGTCTGTCTTAGTCTTCGACTCCAGGTTTTAGAAGAGCCCTGCTGGTGTTTGCTCGGTAGTAAACCTTTTTGTAACCTGGACCATTCTATAGGGTCTTGCCCGTTTTTTTTTATTGTGAGGAATTCCATCATTTATATCTTCCATCCCCGGTGGAAGATAATGTCAGACTCCTACTGACTAAAACCTCACTAAAACCACACCGATCTTCTCCGGGCACATATGCTAGGGAACGCGGGGACTTTCGGGAATACTTCCGCGAACCCCAACAGTGATGTTCCACTTGTAGAACCCTTCAAAAATGGGGAGCACACGGTTTCGTCGCGTGCAGAGATGCACGCGCATCGCCTATGACCAGCAGCGAGGTCATTTTTAAGGCTGAACAAAGGCAACTTCAACCACTTTTTTATGGAATGAAGTCTATAGTAGGTACATGTTTATACAGACAAATAAGTTCTTTGCCGTGCAGCAGTGTAGGTTAGTTACCAACTAGTTAAGTTCCTTACTACAAGCTATTGCCTAAATAAACAGGTAGGGACTACTCTAGTTTTAAAGCATGCAAAAACCCAACCCCGTGTTTTTATAAATAGTCTTATTAAGAATATTTAATTAAAACCATCTTTTTAAACAAAATCACTTTATTTGATATCCAACCAAACCACCTTTGATCATAATAAATTACGAATTTTAATTATGGTTTGATCCTCAAAAAGTAATCTATGTCCAATTTCCACGAAGCAGCCTGTACCCAGACATGATTGAGTTTGGTATAACGACGCCATTTTGTAATGCCTAATTTGAAATGCAAATGGCCGATCTGGGAAATTATCTTGTAAATACCTACCGAACTTTGATCGACTTGGTCTCGTACGTTAATTAGGTGCAAATTGGGGAATGTACCTATTGATTATTAGGTTTATCTTGACTTTGGGGAGGAAACTTTGAAAAGTTCTTTGGTATAAATTACTTATTCTACGATAGATGATTGAGTGTTTGTGACTACGTCAAAATACTGAACGATTAAAATGCTTCTTAAAAATAACTAGATAATATTATGTAGATATCAACTTTCGTGATATCTAACACCAAAAAATACCACCACACAATAATTAGGCATAAGCATGTACCTGTGTTAGAAAAATGTTCTTACAAGAATTTTATCAAAGCTAACCTAATTAATTGCGAAAGACTGCAGGTAGATGCTGGATGCGGCAAGCTGAAGACAGGGCGCTATGGCGCTCATTGGGGGAGGCCTATGTCCAGCAGTGGACTGATATAGGCTGATGATGATGATGAACCTAATTAATATTTACCTAGGAGCCTTTGCCCTAGTGGGAAATCAGGGCTATTTAGCGCCATTAGCTCGGCTCCATACATGCCATCCAAAAGAAGGGCCTGGGCCGCTATAAGCCGCCTGAGATCATGGAAATGAGAAACACATAATTTTCAATATTTTTCTACATGGGACTAAACTACCCCATATTATACCCTCGTATAAAATATGGTGGTTTAATCCCATGTCCCATTATTATACTCCCGAGCGTAGCGAAGGACGATGATAAGACCGAGTTATAATGAGTGAATTTAGTCCAACTCTACTTTTCACTTCGAATGCGAGATAATAGCAAACTTTATTTCAGTAAAATACACTATTTTTTTCACTCATTTTTCCCATCTCTACTTCACGAATTTTTCGTATACCGCAGATGTTAAATACATTTCACGTGATTTCAACCTCAACAGATAAAATCATATTAATTATTTATTTTCCCCTCTGTTCCATTTGACAAGTAATGTTATTTGCGTATAAAAGACGCGACACCGGAGTGAATTTGAGGTTAATTTTGGGTGACTTTTTTACAATTATTCTATATCAAGTATGGCTGTTATATAGTCCTGCACAACACTATTCTATAATTACATTCGACCTCGGATATTGAAGTAATTTAAAACTTTCTCTGCGTTTTCTAATCAAACTTTCGAGAACATTTTAATATTATACTTCTTTGATGTGGATTCTGGTCCTTGGGGCCATAATGCTGGAGTTGGTGGCCCAGAATATCCTATTCAGAAGGCCAAGCACAGCAAGAGTTGCCTAGGGTCGGATAGAGAACTAAATTAAAAAAATACGATGCATCGATATCATCATCAGCCTATGTAAGTCCACTGCTGGTCATAGGCCTCCTTTTATGAGTGCCATAGCGCTCTGTCTTCAGCTTGACGCATCCAGCATCTACCTGCAGTCATTCATCAATATAGAATTCGAAAAATCATCATAAACCGATAATTATTCCACTGCTAGACATATGTATGTGCGGTAAAGAAAGAAAGAAAGAAAGAAAATATTTTTATTTACCTTAAAAACTAGCATACACAACAAACTTAAAACTACGCAAATTAATACTATATATCTTGCAAATTATCGGTAGTGGTAACGTTCGCAGCAAAAGACAAAAAATGAGGGTAGATCGGTATGTCTACCCATAAAAACATATTCGCAGTGCCTTCAGTTATTCCGTGATCATGGCGCATGAAACTGTGCCGAAATATTGGATAACTCAAAACCAAATCATGGTAAATATCCCGTTTTAAATGACTTTAGACAATGTCTCCCCTAATGAGCGCCATAGTGCCCGGATTTCAGCGTGCTGCATCTAGCATTTGATGTTCACCCCAAAACTACAGAATGGTGATCCGTTCAGTAGTTTTGGCATGTAGTAACAAACACAACACCTGGTGGTTGGTGGTTTTGGGCGTGGGGCGGTGTGGGGCGGGAGAGTATTTTAACAGTTTTCAAATGAACGATTCCTCACCGTAAGATTTCCTTTCCTTTCCAATTAATTTATGAGAGAGAGGGAATAGTCCTGTATACCTAAGGTTTGCTGGAAGAAAACTCTAACTCAGGGTTAAGCTCGCCTATGTACATATCTTTTTTTAAATTAAGTTATTTTTAAGTTTTGTATGTGTACTTACAATATCTAGGAAGATGGAAGGAGCTGGAGGAGGCTTTCACCGCTGAAAGCGGTACTCACATATGTATAGATGATTAGATTAGATTGAAAATGAAATACACAATAACAATGGTCAATGATTAACACTTTGACTGCAATTTTTTTTCGACGACTGCCATCTTTTTTTTAACCTGAAAAATTCGTACTGCCGCTCTACACAGCGGTTGTGTTGCGCCGCACATGCGTTTCGTTCGAAAAATATTACGGCTGTGCTGAGTCACACAGATCTGTATTTTCTCAGCCGCTGCGCTAGTGTGGATTTACGCATATTAGTCAAATGTAGAAAACACATACCGTGAGATTTCAGCAGTCAAAGTGTTAAGCTAAAGTAAGGTGTTATCAGTTTTTCGTCAATTAAAATATGTACAAATTCTATAATTGTTTGAATTAGTCATGTAGATATCGGGAAAGGTTCGTTTTTGAGGATTTTTTTTTATACTTAGTCATTGTCAAGGAATTCGCTTACAGAGTATAATTTGGTTTTATCTTATAAAACAATTAAAAACGTTCCTTCCTGCCCACTTCCTGTAAGTGTAAAAAGTCCAAACAACTGCCAACAGTTAATGATGGATACGTAAATATTGAGTTGTCTGTCGGGTTGTTGATAATCTGCTTGCTTTCAGCTAATCGACGTAACGAATGATGAGACCTTGGTTGAAACCTTGCTATGCGTTGCCCGTGACTTTGTTTGATTTTCGTCTACGAAGATGATTTTAGAGTAACCAATATTTAAATCTGTTAACTTCTAGAACCATAGGTAGACACACGGTGGCTTGCCGAATGCTGGATGGGTTCCTTAAAAAGCCGGAGTAGATTACCGGAGAGGAACAACATTGGCGCTAACATAATACACAATAACATAATAATAATATTATTATATTAACTTGTATTATATATATTTTCTGATAGTAGAGCACGATACCCTCCTATGGCATCAATCCGAACTTAACCCTATATTGTAAACATAAAAGATCTGTCGTTTGGTTTTGGCTATCAAGAGACCGTTAACAGAATTTTTTGGGTGTCAGTGAAAATCACGTGGTTTTAATATTCATTTGCAATTCAGATGACGGCTAACGATGTCGTTATTCAACGCTGTGACATGCTCCGCCGCTGGGCAGAGGTGATTCTCTTTAAACTTGACATTTATTTACAAGTATTTACTTTAAAAAATGAATTTCAATATCATCATCATCATCATCATCATCATCAGCCTATAGCAGTCCACTGCTGGACATAGGCCTCCCCCAATGAGCGCCATAGCGCCCTGTCTTCAGCTTGCCGCATCCAGCATCTACCTGCAGTCTTTCGCAGGTCGTCATCCCACCTGGTCGGAGGGCGTCCTACACTACGTTTACCGAGTCTCTTTACGTGGTCTCCACTCAAGAACACGTTTGCCCCATCGGCCGTCGGTTCTTCGCGAGATATGGCCGGCCCACTGCCACTTCAGCTTGCTAATTCTTTGAGCTATGTCGATAACCTTGGTTCTCTGTCGGATGTATTCGTTACGAATCCTATCCTTCAGAGAAACTCCGAGCATAGCTCTTTCCATAGCTCGCTGAGCGACTTTGAACATAATGCTGAATTTCAATATAATGCTGGACAATTCACACACATCTATCCCGAATTTATCCGTAGTAGGTATTATTGTTTGTCATTGTAAGACTTATAAATTTTTTTTGCAGGTTGTCAACCCGAGGAGGACATCTTGATGGGTTATGAACGAAATCAAAGAGTTTATTAGATGATTTCGGATAAAGTTTATTGTAATCGGTAATGCACGTACAGCCATTAGGGAGCAAGAGAGAGAGCCTATCTAGACAGAGACGACAGTAGTCTAAGCTAATAGCACTGACATGTGATACTACTCAAGCTGACTTTGACAATGACATAAGGTTATGTTTACCATTTCCAACACATCTTACACTACGCTTACGAATCGTGGTCTCCACTCAAGAACACGTTTACCCCAGCGGTTGTCAGTTCTTCACGAGATATAGCCGACGCTGCCTACACTGCCGCTTCAGCTTGCAAATTTTTAAAGCTACTATCTCGATAATTTTGGTTCTCTGTCGGATATATTCGTAACGAACCCTAATCCTTCGCAGAAACTGCGAGCTGACCAGACCTACCATGAGAAGAAAATAGTACTTTGGACTATTTAATTATGTAAATAAAAAATTAAGTGTCTGGACTTTGAACCAAAAATGCATATTGATATTGTAATATATCTCCAAATATCAATATCTCGAATGGAGTTATATTTATCTGCGTAATTGGAAAAGTCATTAGTGCCGTGTGGGAGTCAGATTGGACAAATTAATTATATTTGTAAACAAATGTAGGTATTGAATTGACGCAGCCTTGTTATGTCACCGTTAGCCCGTAAAATTATAAAAATCCTATCATCATCATCAGCCTGTAGCAGTCCACTGCTCGACATAGGCCTCCCTCAATGAGCGTCATAGCGCCCTGTCTTCAGCTTGCCGCATCCAGCATCTACCTGCAGTCTTTCGCAGGTCGTCATCCCACCTGGTCGAAGGGCGTCCTACACTACGTTTACCGAGTCGTGGTCTCCACTCAAGAACACGTTTGCCCCAGCGGCCGTTGGTTCTTCGCGAGATATGGCGGGCCCACTGCCACTTCAGCTTGCTAATTCTCAGAGTTATGTCGATAACTTTGGTTATCTGTCGGATGTATTCCTATCCTTCAGAGAAACTCCGAGCATAGACGTATCTTTCACTTCATACCATACCATAAAGATTCTTATAAAAAACTAGCGGACCGTCCCGGCTTCGCACGGTTTTAGTACGGATCCCGTACTTTTTTGAAAATATAATAGCCTATGTTCACCGGGGATAGTGTAGCTTCCCAACGGTGAAAGAATTTTTCAAATCGGCCCAGTAGTTTCGGAGCCTATTCATTACAAACAAACAAAAACAAACCTTTCTTCTTTATAATATTATTATAGACAAAAAACTGACTCCAAATTCCCTAGTAATAAGCTTTTTATCTATCTATCTAGTACCTACCTATACATAGTTTTTACTTTGGGAGAAATTACGCACTATAATAACAAAAACCTTAGAATTTTAAGCATTTAAAATGTTTTTATCTTTCAAAATATTAGAATTTTAAGCCTTAGAATTTTTTATATTTTTATTATTAAAAACCTTAGAATTTTAACCATTTTATATATTTTTTTATGTTTCGAAATATAATTGTTGAGGTTGAGTTTTGGACAAATTAATAATAATAATAATAAGTCTGCCACTCTTAACATTATGATTGACTTGTTTATGGCAGACGTCCGCAATCTCCCCTATAGCCCGATTACCCAGTCCATCCATCCATCACAATAACCTGGTTTTATTTCTTTCATTTTTCTTTGCAATAGTCTCTACACCTGGTGGATATCATCTTTGGGTGTATCATATTGTGCACCCGAGGATGATACACGCTATGTGTAGCCATCGCCTTTAGATTAACTTCTCAAAGGGCCTCTGTGCTGTTGGCTTCGGCCCCACGCAAGCCTTCCAAAGGACCGGGTCACTTTATGGCCCGAGATCATGGTAAATGAGAGACATAATAATAATAAATAATGCTGGACAATTCACACAGCATTATCTAGCCCCATGGTAAGCAGAGCTTATGTTATGGGTACTAGATAACTGATATACATAATACAATACATTATATAGACAGATATTTTTTTTATTATACATAGAAAACGACCAGAAAACCCGGAACAAATATCTGCAGATCGTACACACAATTGTTCCGAGGCGGGAATCGAACCCGCAACCTCCTGCATTGCAGGCGGACCTTTGCCCACCGCGCCACATCGGTCGTCTAAATTAGTGATACAGCTAAACAAGCAAAATAAATTAGCCTGGCCAAGTAAAAATTTAAAGTGTTACGTCATCCGACGCCATTTATCATTTTTTTTTAACAAAATCCTTTTCATCACTAAACAAAGCTCTGGAAAACTCTAGATGCCTACAATATTTCAACGCTTACAACACCCTGTAGGTCCTACCCACAAAAGGTTCTGTTTTATGGAAATAAATCTACTTCAATATTAATGATGTGGTATTCAGAATCACGAATGAATATAATACAACGCAGGAGCTGGTTCGATTCCCGCCTTGTGATAAATGTTTGTACGATCTACAAATACATATTTATTCCGGGTGTTCTGGGTATTTTCTATGTATAGTAAAATCTATTTATGTAATATATTGTATTAAGTAACGACTCGGTAAACGTAGTATAGGACGCCCTCCGACCAGGTGGGATGACGACTTAAGACTGACGGCGAAAGACTGCAGGTAGATGCTGGATGCGGCAAGCTGAAGACAGGGCGCTATGGCGCTCATTGGGGGAGGCCTATGTCCAGCAGTGGACTGCTATAGGCTCATGATGATGATGATGATGATTGTATTAAGTATAAGTCTTCTAGTCAACTGTTATATATAATACAATACATTACATAGGTAGATATTTTTATTATACATATATAATGACCGGAACACCCTGAACAAATTATCTGTAAATCGTACAAACATTCGGAACCCGCCACCTCCTGCATGGAAAGCGGACCTTCGCCCACCGCGCCACAGTGGTCGTAAAATGACGAAGCATTCATGAGATTTTAAAAAGCTTGCTTTTTAAGAATTAACGCCAATCAACCATTTATGTCATCGACTGTACGTACATAGTTCCATTCAGCGCCGCAGTTAGAACTCATTTGAGGCATTCGACGCGGCATGAAGTGCAGGGTATAATCGCGCACAATGCTATTGTACTCTTTACTATGGTACTGACTGCCAGTTCTGCAAAATGGTTTATTGTTCTGTTGGGGTGTTCTTGAGTGGTGAACGCGACTCGGCAAACGTAGTGTAGGACGCCTTCTGGCAAAGTGTGATGAGGACCTGGGAAAGATGATAGATTTGGCAAGTTGAACATAGGGCGCTACGGCTTGCGCTCAATGGGGGAGGTCTATGTCCAGCAGTAGACTATTATAGGTTGGTGATGATGAATCACATATATAATTATTTCCATCCAAAGGTTGCCTGGAAGAGATCGCTTCTAAGCGATAAGGCCGCCCATTGTACCTGTCGCATGTAATGTATTTTTGTAATGAATAATTTGATTATGGTGTACAATAAAGAATTTTTGTATTGCATTGTAATCACTCACGAAAGCTTACATAATGTGGGTGCGATTGGGTTTAATTACATTTATATTTGACTAGTCTCTGCCCGAAGCTTCGCACGCGTTGTTTCTGTGGAAACGTTTTAAGGTTATTTCTATCCCATGGGAACTTATGGGATAAAAAGTAGCCCGTGTTTGATTCCAGGTCTAGAACGATGCAAAATTTCATCCCAATCCATTAGTTTTGGCGTGAAGAGGTAGCAAACATCCTAACATCTAAACATCTAAACTTTCGCATTTATGATATACTAGCGGACCTTCCCGGCTTCGCACGGTTTTAGTAAGGATCCCTAACTTTTTTGAAATATAATATAGCCTATATGTTCACCGGGGCTATCCCTGGTGAAAAATTATAGAATTTTTCGGTCCAGTAGTTTCGGAGCCTAATCGTTACAAACAAACAAACAAAAAATCAAACCTTTCCTCTTTATAATATTAGTATAGAAGATTTGATGGCTTGATATCTAGTTTTAAAATAGGTAAAATAATAAACAAGAAATAAAATAATATATATATAGAATTATATATATAGAATAAAATAATCTGTATTCAAAGAAATTAACGTCAAAGGTAACTGGGGGTCGACTAACAATAAACGCCTCTCTACTTTTTCCAAACTACTCTTTTATTCACATGATGTTAGCTTCATCATCATCATCAGCCTATATCAGTCCACTGCTGGACATAGGCCTCCCCCAATGAGCGCCATAGCACCCTGTCTTCAGCTTGCCGCATGACGACCTGCAGTCTTTCGCAAGTCGTCATCCCACTTGGTCGGAGGGCGTCCTAAACTACGTTTACCGATTCGCGGTCTCCACTCAAGAACACGTTTGCCCCAGCGGCCGTCGGTTCTTCGCGAAATATGGCCGGCCCATCACCACTTCAGCTTGCTAATTCTTTGAGCTATGTCGATAACCTTGGTTCTCTGTCGGATGTATTCGTTACGAATCCATTCCTTCAGAGAAACTCCGAGCATAGCTCTTTCCATAGCTCGCTGAGCGACTTTGAACTATGATGTTAGCTTGAATTGAGTTAATTAAGACATAATATATGTAGTTATTGAGCCTACATTATGTAGATAGATAAAACGTTTACTCGGTACTAATAACACACACATAATTAACATAGAGAGAGATATTAAACTAAAGTACTTACCTACAATAAAACAAATATAAACATTTAATAAACGAGCAAAAAAAAAAGGGCTACTAAAGTACATACTGTAGGTAAATATGTGTATGCTGCAGTACAACAAAAAGGCCATGACTCGGCGATATTTTTTGCTAAAAAGCAAAACGTAAAAAGACCGCATCCCTGATGCGCAGGGTGCGCGACAGCCCCAACACCATCCTAAACACTATAGCAGGTAGAATCACCTCTCCCCTGTGGAAATGTTTCGTGGGGAGAGTGATTTAATTTAATTTTAGTTTTAATTTCTAGTATTAGGTATAACTAACCCTAGTAATAAGTTTTTAATGTTTAATTTTACTAACAAATTATGGATCATTTAAGACATCTGAAATAAAATCATTTTATTTATTATTTTAAAAACACTGATTTTCAGCTAAAATCTGAGAGCGAGCAGAACTTCACGTTTTACGTTATGTCTTTGTCATTTATTGTAAAATTGTAAATTTATTGTAAAAATGCAGGGAATTAAAGAGAGCCAGCTATAACAGAAGGAAGATTTATTCAGACAATGTGACGTTTGTGTATACAAGATTCGTTTGAAAGAAGCGGGCAGCGCTTTTTTTTTTTTTTTTCGAATGGACTATTATGCTTTTGACCTCAGATGGCCAAGAAAGCGTTACCGGTCTTTTGGCGGGCGCAGAGGGCGCCTCGCCGGTAAGAATTAGGTTGGGGCAACACGCACACAACGAACACATGCACACGCACGAAACTACGTCGAGTCTTCTTTTCTCTTCATCCATACCGCAATGCTTGAAAACGAAAGTTTTCAACCAGTGCGTCCTACCCGTTATGACCTACGGAGCTGAGACGTGGACACTCACGATAGGGCTGGTCCACCAGTTCAAAGTCGCTCAGCGAGCTATGGAAAGAGCTATGCTCGGAGTATCTCTGAAGGATAGGATTCGCAACGAATACATCCGACAGAGAACTAAAGTTATCGTCATAGCTCTGAGAATTAGCAAGCTGAAGTGGCAGTGGGCCGGCCATATCTCGCGAAGAACCGACGGCCGCTGGGGCAAACGTGTTCTTGAGTGGAGACCACGACTCGGTAAACGTAGTGTAGGACGCCCTCCGACCAGGTGGGATGACGACCTGCGAAAGACTGCAGGTAGATGCTGGATGCGTCAAGCCGAAGACAGGGCGCTATGGCGCTCATTGGGGAGGCCTATGTCCAGCAGTGGACTAATATAGGCTGATGATGATGATGATGATGAACACGCACAAGGGCCACCACTTAGGTGCGAACCCCGGCTTGGGCTGTTGCCAGATGCTACAAGAGGGTAGGGAGGTAACGCCTTAGGTGCACTAGTGCACCTGAGGGCGGAAACGGGGAATTCTTCGACCCCGCATCCGGCGGGGTCGGTTATTGGTCGGGTGTGTAGTGTGCGGAAGCTGAGTTGTTGCCGTCACTTCCGGGTTAGCGTCAGTGAGTGGGTCAACGGGGTCACCAAGAACATGTCTCGGTCTACGGAGGAGAAGCGGGCAGCGCCACCGTCCATGCCTCCTTATATAGTCCGTGCAACAGCGCCGCCTCGGCGGTGTCCGAACTACATAAGGAGTGATCGATCTAAGGAAGATGAGAACGTGCCACATGAGCGTCCTAGATGGCGCTGTGTTTAACATTTGTAAACGACTTTTAGTTTTCTCTATTATTATAATGTTTTATGTCATTGCATATGCCTGTTCGTGACGTCACCTGTACGGGTTCTAACGGCAGACCAGCGCTGGCTGAGTCTCTTACGGAGCTTAATAATAATAATAAATAATGCTGGACAATTCACACAGCATTATCTAGCCCCATGGTAAGCAGAGCTTGTGTTATGGGTACTAGATAACTGATATACATAATACAATACATTACATAGATAGATATTTTTTATTATACATAGAAAACGAACAGAACACCCGAAACAAATATCTGCAGATCGTACACACATTTGTTCCGAGGCGGGAATCGAACCCGCAACCATCTGCGTTACAGGCGGACCTTCGCCCACCGCGTCACATCGGTCGTCAAAGCTTAGCCAGCATTATGCTGAGTAAGAGCCTTTTGTAACATCTCTATACATGTACATATTCTATAAGTGTCTTTTATAAATACATGTATTTCTATTCTATTATATTTCTATTCTACTACTCTATCTACGTCGAGCTCCAATAATAACCTTTAGTTTTTCAAAATATTCAGTGCGGCGTGTTCTAGACAGCTCTTAAAAAAATAATAGATTTACCGTTTGTTTTGAGAAAAAACTCGGCAGTTTTTGGCGAAAAATATCGGCTTCACTGGGCGGAAAAACGCGAACATGATCTGATTGCTTTTGGATGAACCAGCGCGGCCGCTAGCGAGTTAATTGATCTGGAAAATGCTTGAAAAATTCAGTATGAGAATACCGACTTTCTACTTGAATATCGAATCATAGATAGATAGAAAATTATTTTATTGCACACTTACAAAATAAAACAAACAAGACAGAATAAAATACAAAACATGTGACAATTTGGCGGTCTTATCGCTCAAGAGCGATCTCTACCAGACAACCGTGGATGGATAGGATCGTTGGATTGTACATGGGGATCTGTGTGCATTATATTAATTTATAAAATATTGCATGAAAATACGTTCCTACTTAAAATAAATATAAATACATATAACCAATTATATACCTACTTATATAAATACATACTCTTAATTTTATCATAGATAGCACTATATATACACGGAGTTATACAGAGTATGAAGTGAAATAAATTAATATTCATACTAGCTGTTCCTTGCGGTTTCACCCGCATTAAATTCGATTTGCACATTTCTAGGGATAAAGAGGTTTTTTTTCAGTTAAGTAGTTTTTTTATTATCATCATCATCAGCCTATATTAGTCCACTGCTGGACATAGGCCTCCCCCAATGAGCGCCATAGCGCCCTGTCTTCAGCTTGCCGCATCCAGCATCTATCTGCAGTCTTTCGCAGGTCGTCATCTCACCTGGTCGGAGGGTGTCCTATAGACGTTTACCGAGTCGTTTTTGATTACAATTTGTGTTTTTAGTATGGATCCCTATTTTTTTAAAATATAATAAAGCCTCTGTCACCCGGGGATAGTGTAGCTGAAATAATTTTTAAATCAGTACCTACGGTAGTTTCGGAGCCTAATGCAAACAAAAAATCAAATCTTTCCTCTATAACCGACTTCGAATTCCTAACTATACAGGGCGTCCCACAGCCATGCCACGTGGAGGGAAAGTACCTTAAATATTGTAGAAAGAACATTTTACTAAAAGAAGACTTCATTTTGATTTTAAAAACAATTTAAACTGCATTGAATATTTTAGAATAATCGCCTGTCTGAAACAGGAATCGAACCCGCCAAATTGTAAAAAATTACATCAAATTTATCGGCAAATTAACGGCTAAATTGTTCAGCAGTGGACATGTACGAGCTGATGATGATGATTCATGAAACAAATTGTGAACAACATTTGATATTATAGAAATGGCATCGCATGACACACACGCAGTTTCAAAATTAATTTAATCCATGTTCTTTGAGTTAGCTGCAGTTTTAATAGTTATGGATGGTTTCACCCTTAGAATAATTACTCTGAGGTTTCACCCTACATTTGCTGTATTGCGCACGCGCGCGATGCAATTTACTTACATTCATAATATTTTAACATCAGTACGTGACCTGCTACCGCGAGAGTGACATTTAAGGAAAGATTTGCCACCTTTACCGAACTCTGCCATTTAACTTACTTAATAAACTTTATCTTTGTGAATCGTGTGTTTAGTTTACGTGTTCAACTAACTGAACTACTACGTTACCAACGGCGACAAGCTCTTCACTTAGGTCCTTACAAGTTATTTAACCGCAAAATAAACTTGGAGCTTAGAATAATTATGGCCGTCGCTGATACTTTGAAAAACGTGACGTCGAAGGCGAATTTTACAAATGAGTCATTTTATTAGTCGATATGCGAATAATGAAAGAATGAATAAACACAGGAATATAAATATTAAATAACACAGGACACAGGAAGCAACCGGGGCACCACGGGTTGCCTGGAAGAGATCGCTTCTAAGCGATAAGGCCGCCCATTGTACTTGTATCATGTGATGTATTTTATAATAATCTGTAACTGGTGTACAATACAGTATTTTTGTATTGTATTGTATTGTATTGTAGGGGTTGCACTCAATACTCACTACTGAGTATATTTATTGCTTAAATGTGTACAAATAGGTAGTTATCGACATAGCTCAAAGAATTAGCAAGCTGAAGTGGCAGTGGGCCGGCCATATCTCGCGAAGAACCGACGGCCGCTGGGGCAAACGTGTTCTTGAGTGGAGACCACGACATAGACGCCCTCCGACCAGGTGGGATGATGACCTGCGAAAGACTGCAGGTAGATGCTGGATGCGGCTAGCTGAAGACAGGACGCTATGGCGCTTATTGGGGGACGCCTATGTCCAGCAATGGACTGCTATATAGGCTGATGCTGATGATGGATCGGAGTGAAGCCCCAAGGTATATCTCCCGCATTTTCCTTAGTGATCATATTCCTAAGATATGTATTAATAACAAAGCCTTTTCAGCACGTAACATATCGCGACACGTGTTCAATCACAGGTACAGTCAGCGTCAAATAAATATACCCACTCGGTTCTAGAGTCAATGATATTGTATGTTTCTTTTTAATTGTTAACGGTACAGCGTTTGACCACTGTTAATTCTATAAAGCCGAGGAAAATAAAAAAAAAATCGTTCACCAAATCATTCAATACATATATATTTGTCTCGCCTTTCTGTGTCCTTCTTTTTACCACTCAAAACCCAATACCTTATAATAATAAATAATTTATTTCAAACCATAGAAAAGTAATAGATCTTATAACACTTTTACTGCGATCTTTTTTTTTTACCTAAAAAATTCGTGCTGCCGCTCTACACAGCGGTTGTGTTGCGCCGCACATGCGTTTCGTTCGAAAAATATTACAGCTGTGCTGAGTCACAAAGATCTGTATTTTCTCAGCCGCTGCGCTAGTGTGGATTTACGCATATTAGTCACTTGTAGAAAACTCATACCGTGCGTTTTCAGCACTCAAAGCGTTAAAAAAAATACTTACGACATAAAGGTAGCTGACTGTACTAAATCTACGTGGGTTGAAAATTCATTTGATTTATCTGAAAGCTTTCTTTGGTCTATCTTCCTTCAGAAGGCATAAAGATAAGGCTTGTTTTAGATAGAGCTGTAACAAAAAGACTTCGCATTTTTTTTTTATTTTTGTGCGCGGTACCCTAAAAATGTCGAACTCAAGAAATAAAGTTTTTGAAACCGCAGCGAGTCGAAAGATGGAGGCGGCTCGGAACCGCTTTTTGTGGCTTCGTAGAGGTCTATGTCCAGCAGTGGACGTGTATTTATTTTGGTTATTCTACCGTAGGTACACATGTTCATTATGGGCATCAATCCCCCCATGGATAGATACGCCAATCTATAGCGCTCATTGGGGGAGGCCTATGTCCAGCAGTGGACTACTAACATAGGTTGATGATGAGGTACCTACACATGTAACACTTGATGTCGAATAGAAAGAATAATGCTACTAACTACACTTCTTAATGACTTTTATCTAAACTAGCTGTTGCCCGCGACTTCGTCCGCATGGGATTTGATTTCACCACACTAATCAATGATAGATAATAGAAATGCGTAAGTTTTGATGATTGTCACCTTTTCATGCCAAAACTACTGAATTGATCAGGCCGAAATTTGCATTATTATGATAAATGATATTGACGACCGATGTGGTGCGGTGGGCGAAGGTCCGCCTGCGACGCAGGAGGTTGCGGGTTCGATTCCCACCTCGGAACAATTGTGTGTACGATCTGCAGATATTTGTTCTGGGTGTTCGTTGTAGATTACGAAAAAGATGTCCATTTCCAAATCAAAGATGGCTGACATTTTTTCATCGCAAAATTTTCTCATGGCTATCGATTTCAAACAAAATAATCAAAGGTACGAAAGGGAAGTCTTAATAAAAAATAACTGTTACACATAACCGTCGCGAGCTGCTTGCAGCTCGCGCACATCTAACAACTAGTTAATTTACGTAAGTACAAGTCTGCCTTCTAATGATTGTGTTTCTAATCGTGCTTAATGCATAAAACCGTTCTACTTCAGTTTTGAGGGGACGCCGGTAAAAACTAGTAAATAAACTAAATAAATAAGCTTTAATAACTTCATCATCATCATCGCCATGATAGTCCACTGCTGGACATAGGCCTCTCCAATGAGCGCCATAGCGCCCTGTCTTCAGCTTGCCGCATCCAGCATCTAACTGCAGTCTATCGCAAATCGTCATCCCACCTGGTCGGAGGGCCTCCTACACTACGTTTACCAAGTTTTTATTAACTTAAAACACAATATAAATAAAATAAAAATGCTTCTAACTAAACTTTTAATGACTTATTACTAAATAAAATTATCTTTGAGAAACTTGTTTTCATTTGAACTAAATCTGTGTGGTAAACGGATCCTTGGGCAGTAAAGCATCCACAAGTTTTCCCACTTCGTTCTTACTTTTGCAGTTCTTTACCGAAGATTTCCAACTACTTTTTAACCGACTTCGAAAAAGGGGGAGGTTCTCAATTCGATTGTATTTTTTATGTTTGTAACCTCTGTACTTTCGACTGGGTTTGATACATAATAGATCGATATTTTTTATTATACATAGAAAACGACCAGAACACCCGGAACGAATATTTGCAGATCGTACAAACGTTCGTCCCGAGGCAGGAATCGAACCGCAACCGCCTACATCGCAAGCTGGCCTTCGCCCACCTCGCCACAGAGGTCGTCATATCTAAAAAAAGATGACGTAATCACCATGGCTGACAGGCAGATTGGTGGTCGCAGTAGAGGTGTTTTAAATACGCAGAAGCTACTGCATGAGGAAGGTTCTCTTAGACGGCTCCTACGACATCCAGGGACTGAGTTAAAGGAAAATTAATTGAATTAACACGTTGAACGCCATGGGGGTCACCATTTGGCCGACAGTACATTAGCCCTGAGGGCCGAACCGGAAAACATGATTTTCATCAATATACATAATTCAGAACATATTAGTCTACAGGGCCGCGGGGGTCCCATTGTATTGAAAAACCTAAGTTAGCATCTCCGTTTGGCCTGGCAGAAGGGTTTGAAGTCAACACTAGATCGCGGTCACATGGTGTGAACGGGGCATTCTAGTGTCGCCCAAATGGTGAAAATCGCAGAATTTCCATCGGCGATCAACGTGTTAACGCTTCTTACGCCGCGACATGGATTGGAGTGAAATACTTACGGTTTACGCTAAAATAAATATTTGTTAGGAACTCGAGACGAATACAAGAAAATTGATCCCGAATATAATCCAACCCGTCGCGTAACGCGCGCAAAAAACAAACATACGCAAGATAAAGAGATAAAACAAACTTAAAAAGGCTTTTGAGACAATTTGCGTCGATGATGTGAGAAAATAGGCAAACATCGCCTAACATGCTCACTTTGGAGGGCAATGTAGAGTGGGAGATAGCGGGGAAATAGTTACAGTGACCTTTATCGATTGTTAAGTTTTAGGTCAATTTCTATTGAGACCTTCAATGGCTTGAATCTTGCGATAAAATGAAGCAGAAAGAACAACTTTAATACTATAATAATAATAATGCATTTATTTCTGGCAACATTAGTCTAAGCAGTAAGATACTTAACACTTTGACTGCGATTTTTTTTCGACGACTGCTATCTTTTTTTAACCTAAAAAATTCGTGCTGCCGCTCTACACAGCGGTTGTGTTGCGCCGCACATGCGTTTCGTTCGAAAAATATTACGACTGTGCTGAGTCACAAAGATCTGTATTTTCTCAGCCGCTGCGCTAGTGTGGATTTACGCATATTAGTCATTTGTAGAAAACACAAACCGTGTGATTTCAGCACTCAAAGTGTTAAAAACTACGGCCCATATAAAATATACCTATACCTTAATGTAACATGCAAACAATAATCCTATTTACTAGCACGACCTGACCCATATATGACCTGGAACCCATCAGAGGGCGTCAACGTCACCGATTCCTGAACCAGAGTTCAACGATCAAAATAATAACAGGTAAGTAAAGTTCCATTCGATAAACCATTCGTAAAATACCAGCGTCAACTCAGAATGACTCAGTTTGTCTGAGTAATTCTGAGTTGAGTTGCTGGGTCGTGAGTGTATATCGTATTACTCTATTTTCGCCGCAAATTGGTTAATTTTCATTTGTGTTTAATCGTTCTAATGAAAACGGAAACTTTTTCCGTTTTGTCATTGTGCATACGGTCGTCGCGTGTCGATTTAACTCGTGTGGACCATCCCACTTAGCTTGCCGTGGGAAACTCAAGACATGTGTTAGCTCAAGAGAACCTTTTTTGTAAATACAAAATTTCTTATAATAGGCAAAGGGAGTATATTCAGCATTGTGCTGCATGCCAAGACATGCGGCGCTGATTTTCAATATACTCCCGTCGGATAGGTGGTCACCGAGGGGATGGGATAGCGGGCTAAAAGTAGACTCTTATGCTTACAATTGTACAATTAAAAACTCATATATAAACATATTAAAACAAAAATTACTAGTGAAGTATTATCCAATATAATACGTTATTATTATATACATTTATTTAGGGTTTGTGAATGAGTATCAATGAGTGTGCATGCTAGCTCTCCTGAGGCACCAGTCTCATGAGAGTCTGGGCAACTGGAGACCATAATAATATAAGAGTGTGCATGTGCATGTGTGTGTGTGTGTGTTAGGGAGAGAGGGTGTGTGTGTGTGAGAGTGAGAGTGAATCAGAAAAGATTTTGTTTTCATTAGAGCGATTAAACACAAATGAAAATTAACCAATGTGCGGCGAAAATAGAGTACCTAATACGATATACAAACGGTCCTGTAGTGTGTACTGCACTGCACTTGTGTTAGCTCTAGCTAGAGAATCTTTTTGATGTATAGTATGCAAAAAGGATTATCTTCGTGAGTTTCCCACGGCAGCCTCCTGCACCATGCGTCAAATGAAGCGTAGTAACTCCATCAAATATTTGTTTTTCGCCTGACTTTGATAACTTATTCAGAGTTTCGACGGCGACCTCAGAAATGGAATGAAAATGGAATGGATGGAATACCTGGGTTTGGATTACAGGGAATATTGAAGCGCATTCCAGACGTAGCTATAATATGAATATAGCAATATGAATCATAGCAGGGCATAGCGCGATTATTATGTTCTGTACAAATTTATCGACGCAGCTATAATTTATATTTCGACGACTTCACCAAGCTATACTGTTATTTATATTACTGCAAAGAAATGAAGGCAAACGTTATACGAGTATTATCACATCGTTTCAACTTGCTATAGATAGCACAGTATAGCACGGTATATTGCTATATATTATAGCTACATGTGTGAAAATGCTTGAAGGTTGTACTTAAATATAAAATATAGACTTTAAAAAAGACTTTAGCATAGAATACGTTGAAAGCCTTAAAATTTTAGTGACTAGCTTCAGTTTTCTAATTATTCTAAGGATTGAGGATGGAAAATAAAATTGGAAAGTAGAAAGTTTGACTTCGGAACGGTGTTTGGATTAGTAAACTATTTTTGTTTACAGTTCATACTCACAGGATTATAATCTCGTAAAAGTTCTGTGTTCATACTTCACTTACCCTACAGTTTTACATCTCTCTGGTTGTCCCAAATGGAAACACTGGAATAATAAAGAAAAACCGATTTTAAAAGTTCTGCTAAAGTATTTCATTTTGGCTGATTGCTCGGCGAACTGGAACATTTGGAGAAACAAGTTACTTTTGTGAAGATGCTCCAAAAACAAAAACAGGAGAAAATATTCAGCGAGGTACGAGAGTATCTGACCTTGATGAAACTTACTTGAGTACGCAGAAACTTGTGTATATTTATATTTCGTAACAAACCATATAAAAGTTAAAATCAATAAACCAATGTATCCAAGTTCATTCGTAAAATTATAACTAGATGTCGCCACAGGTCAAATAAGAAGGCGCTATCGAATTGTTTCACATTTTTGGTGACTTCTGAACCCATAATTTGTATGGTCTATCTCATCTGCTACAACCCTCGACGTGGTATGAGCACTACTTCCACCCTTGTTGGGATAGTGTTCTGAAAGCGTTCGACCTCCTATTGTAGTAGATACACTGTATATTCGTACCGCTGTTGTTTTACTTCGACACCTCCCTCCCCGCGCTCCTCCTCCGTTACAATTTTTTTTTATTAACCATTATAACATCGGAAGATATACAATGCAAGTCATTAATCAAATTCTATAATAGTTATTCACACAATTTAATGAATAATACACATCATCAGCCTATAGCAGTCCACTGCTGGACATAGGCCTCCCTCAATGAGCGTCATAGCACAGTACACATATAGAATATACTGAGGTCATAGCGCCCTGTCTACAGCTTGCCGCATCCAGCATTTACCTGCAGTCTTTCGCAGGTCGTCATCCCACCGTGTCGGAGGGCGTCCTACACTACGTTTATCGGTCGCGGTCTCCACTCAAGAACACGTTCACCCCGGCGGTTTTCGGTTTTTCGTGATATATGGCCGGCCCACTACCACTTCATCTTGCTAATTCTTTGAGCTATGTCGATAGCTTTGGTTCTCTATCGCATGATTTCGTTACGAATCCTATCCTTCAGAGAGAGCCTGAGCATAGCTCTTTCCATATCTCGCTAAGCGGTGAGAAGATTTCAGAAATGTGTCTAATTAATTTATACGAATCATAATTACTGAATTAATGGAAGCTGAATGATAAATTATACTAAGTAAAAGAAAATAAAAGTTTCAAAGTTATTAACTTTGTCTGGGGTCCTATTCTGTGAAAATATCGTGTGCGAGATTGTGTGCGGTAAAATATTGTCATTGTCACAACAAATCCAAAACTACAAAAATACTAGAAATTTCTCAATTATCATTGAATTATTAAGTTAATTTATGGGGATAAAATGAGTTTCGTAATAGGGAGGGGATTAGGACTAGACAGATTTAGCATCGGGGAATAGATGAAAGGTACTTAAATTTCTGGGAAGTCACGACATATTTGCCTTATTTGCGGATAGTAAAAGTAAAGAAAAAAATCATTTATTTCTTTAGGCTTACAAAATAAGCACTTAGACAAGTCATATTTTAAATATAAATTATAAATTATGGGATGGGATAATTAGGGGATGAGCGCCGCATGTCTTGGCATGCAGCACAATGCTGAATACACTCCCTTTGCATGTTATCAATAATTTATTTTTGTGTTTAATATACAATACAATTCTTTATTTATAACGCCAAGTTACAAGTCAAACGTAGAAATTATAATAAGGTAGGCAATATAGAAATAATATAAGTTTAGGTTAAAAAAATTATAGGCAATAAATGATTTTATTATTTATTTATTTATGTCTGCAGATAACAGTAGAGGTATCTTGATGATAGTAGAAAAAAATCGTCTCTTTCCAGCAGTAGACGTTTGCGGGCTGATAGTCTGCCAAGGTTAAGGTCCGAGAACCAATCGATATAAAATAATATCGAAGCTTCGGGAATCAGGGGCCAGTCCGGAAATTAACTACAGTTTTTCCTCAAGCCATTACTCATCTACCGTGATTAGGGGGAAATTATGGAACTAATTATATTGGTAAATTGGAACCTTACTGCTAACTAATGTAGGTAAAGTCCTAATAATAATAATAATGATCTTTATTTCAGACTACATGGGTCCATATAAACTTAAAAGTACACAATAAAGGTATAATGTAAAATGGACGTAATCCCTACCCAACCAAAATCAACTGAGAGTATAATACGTAGCAACGTATTCCAAAATCAACTGAGAGTATAATACGTAGCAACGTATTCCAAAATCAACTGAGAGTATAATACGTAGCAACGTATTCCAAAATCAACTGAGAGTATAATAAGTAGCAACGTATTCCAAAATCAACTGAGAGTATAATACGTAGCAACGTATTCCAAAATCAACTGAGAGTATACATAGTAGCAACGTATTCCAAAATCAACTGAGAGTATACATAGTAGCAACGTATTCCAAAATCAACTGAGAGTATAATACGTAGCAACGTATTCCAAAATCAACTGAGAGTATACATAGTAGCAACGTATTCCAAAATCAACTGAGAGCATAATACATAGCAACGTATTCTACTCTCAGTTGATTTTGGTTGCTGATTTGCTTGCTGACCGCTCTAGTTAGTGAAGAAATAGCATGAACAGAGGCCTTAGGCAGTTGGAATACCTAGTTTGAGAGTTGGAAGAAAGGAACTGTGAAATTGTACCATTGTACTTGTTGCGATGTTCTTTATTTGGTGTAAATAAAGTATTTTTCATGAATATATTTTGCTCATTGATGTATTGAATTACTTTACTTCTATTTTATTTTGCTTATTGACATAGACATAGACATATCATTTATTTGCCACTACATAATACACACAATATAAAGAACAATTATAAATTACAAACATAATACTTAATATTAGTTACATTATTTACACGATAAAAATAATTATTATTAGTTGAAAAAAAAAACTAATTAACAAAAATAAGTAAGTAGGTGAACAATGTGTATATTTGATTATTAGTTTTATTAAATTCGATGCTAGTGATTAATTAAGTTGACTACACTATTGTATTAGGTACCTGTAAAAATAGTTGTAATTCTTTTAATAAACACATACAATACATAAAATTTTTGTATTGTTGTATCCATATTGTATTGTATCGTCAAATGTTTACATATCCGTAGAGAAGTTTTTCTAACGCCTACAGTCATACAATAGCAATATGTAGATGCCCGTTGCTGTGAAGATTGTGTTAGGGGCTGCTAATCGATTTCATCTCATTTATTCCACCACCGTAGGTACACGTTGATACACTTGATGTCGTTATAATCGAATTTATTATCATACATATTACTATTATTTAAATCACCATCATCATCAACCTATGCCGCGATAAGGCCGCCTATTGTACTTTTAATGTGTAATATTTAGGTATAAGGTGTTATTTTATAGTTTTAAGTGCAACAAAGTATTCATTCATTCTATGTTAGTCCACTGCTGGACATAGGCCTCCGCCAATGACGGCATCCAGCATCTACCTGCAGTCTTTCGCAGGTCGTCATCCCACCTGGTCGGAGGGCATCCTACACTACATTTACCGAGTCTCGGTCTACACTCAAGAACACCACGTTTGCCCCAGCGGCCGTCGGTTCTTCGCGAGATATGGCCGGCCCACTACCACCAGCTTGCTAATTCTTAGAGCTACCTATGTCGATAACTTTGGTACTCTGTCGAATGTATTCGTTACGAATCCAATCCTTCAGAGAAACTCCGGGCATTATTTATATAACAGAAGTTTTTTTGTGTAGGAAGGAAACACCATAAGGCAAGGCTGGCCAATAGATTTTCCAGGTGGGCAATGTTTTTTTGTTTGTGGCGGCCCCGGGCCACCACACTGCTTATTATACATATTCGCGACAAATACTGAGGTATTTGATTCTCCTACATTCCACAAATATGAATTTTCATTATTTAAAGCTTTAGCAGTTTTAAATACTACTTCGGAATTATATATTTTTTCTAGTATCTAGTTATTAAAGTACCTAGACCGTAGTAGTATGCTAGAATATATGGGTAGGTATCTACCATATATTCTAGATGGGTAGGTATCTACCCATATATTCTAGATGGGTAGGTATCTACCCATATATTCTAGATGGGTAGGTATCTACCCATATATTCTAGATGGGTAGGTATCTACATATGTATTCTAGATGGGTAGGTATCTACCCATATATTCTAGATGGGTAGGTATCTACCCATATATTCTAGATGGGTAGGTATCTACCCATATATTCTAGATGGGTAGGTATCTACATATATATTCTAGATGGGTAGGTATCTACCCATATATTCTAGATGGGATGGTATCTACCCATATATTCTAGATGGGTAGGTATCTACCCATATATTCTAGATGGGTAGGTATCTACCCATATATTCTAGATGGGTAGGTATCTACCCATATATTCTAGATGGGTAGGTATCTACCCATATATTCTAGATGGGTAGGTATCTACATATATATTCTAGATGGGTAGGTATCTACCCATATATTCTAGATGGGTAGGTATCTACCCATATATTCTAGATGGGTAGGTATCTATCCATATATTCTAGATGGGTAGGTATCTACATATATATTCTAGATGGGTAGGTATCTACCCATATATTCTAGATGGGATGGTATCTACCCATATATTCTAGATGGGTAGGTATCTACCCATATATTCTAGATGGGTAGGTATCTACCCATATATTCTAGATGGGTAGGTATCTACATATATATTCTAGATGGGTAGGTATCTACCCATATATTCTAGATGGGTAGGTATCTACCCATATATTCTAGATGGGTAGGTATCTACCCATATATTCTAGATGGGTAGGTATCTACATATATATTCTAGATGGGTAGGTATCTACCCATATATTCTAGATGGGTAGGTATCTACATATATATTCTAGATGGGTAGGTATCTACCCATATATTCTAGATGGGATGGTATCTACCCATATATTCTAGATGGGTAGGTATCTACCCATATATTCTAGATGGGTAGGTATCTACCCATATATTCTAGATGGGTAGGTATCTACCCATATATTCTAGCATGCTACTAGGTATCAATTTAAGCACCAAGGTACGTGCACTGATTACAATACCAACTCGTGTAATAGGTACTTATCAGTGAAAGAAGGTAGTTTGATAAGACATAATATGCTAGCCCGCAACTCTGCTTGTCAATCAGGTTTAATGCCCCAGTGCTGGAAGCGAAAGGTCGTAGGTATCTGTCCTTTTATCTTGGTGGGCTTATTGAGGTAGGGTTGTGCGTTGGTTTCTTAGCGGTAACGTTAATAACGATAACGTTAAACGTTGGGTGTTTTTGTTATAATAACTTTACACTTTGACTGCGGTTTTTTTTCGACGACTGCGATCTTTTTTTTATTTAAAAAATTCGTGCTGCCGCTCTACACAGCGGTTGTGTTGCGCCGCACATGCGTTTCGTTCGAAAAATATTACAGCTCTGCTGAGTCACAAAGATCTGTATTTTCTCAGCCGCTGCGCTAGTGTGGATTTACGCATATTAGTCACTTGTAGAAAACTCATACCGTGCGTTTTCAGCACTCAAAGTGTTAACACAAGCTCTGCTTAGTTTGGAGCTTGATAATGCTGTGAATTGTCCTGTCCAGTATTATATATTTTGTTTATTTATGATAGATTCATGCATGCAAACTTTGTAGTAATTTTTTTTCATTTGCGTCGTTTTGCGTGGATTGTCAAGCAAATAGCAACTTGTTAGTTAGCTAGTCAAAAACATTTTAATGCTTCCAGGTTAAAATCATTGCAAATGGGTACATGGTATAGTACTACCTGCCTATTTGTACTTTAATCTTAATTTTCGCCAGCTAAGTTTCATTGCAAAGTTTGTGTCTGTTTAACATTTAAAGAGGGATATAATGATTGAAACGAATATGAGAATATTTGTTTAAAATATGATTTCCCTTAACGTTAGTAACAGCAATTTAATCATACATAAAAATACCCAGAGCAACCGATAGAAATATGGTCCCCTTGCAACGCAGGAGGTTAAGTATTCTATTCCCGCCCCGCCGCCGCCGTCACGCCAATTGACAAAATTAGTAAGTAGGTCTACCGTTAGTTATTTTTAGTCACCAAAAATATAGCAGTTATGTAGGTGATTTATCTTCTCAAGCGTCAAGCAAGCAGGTGCATGCAGTGATCACAGAATAACACATAGAAAAGAATAGAATAAGTTTATTTCTCAATAGGTACACAAAAACATAAAACAAAAGGACAAAACAGAGTTTTGTCATTGAGTCACCAAACGGACTCTACAATATCTCAGCATGAGTTAATTGTAAGCATGTTACAACCAACGCTGGTCTTCCGATAGAGCCGTTTGGTGACGTCACAGAAGACAACACAAGACAGATATATAACAAAAAATAAAAAACAAGACTAACAATAAAATATAAACTATGACAACGGATAGCGGTTATTTCTATGTTGATACATAAAATTTAGGCAGAAAAGTAAGTTTGCGTTGTCACATGCACCTGCAAGGCTACCAACTAACGCGTTATCAGCGTTATTACGCTAATAACGCGTGAAAAGTCGTTATTCACGCTTGTTTCCAACAAGCGTTACGCGAATACAAAGTTTTATATAGCAACTCCATCATGTGAAATAAAGTGATCTCAAGATTGCGTGCAGGCACAACCCTAGTCATTTAAAAGCAGTTAGTACGCACAGTGCATCGCCACTGGTCGCTCACGGTCATTCAGTGATTTCGTAGTGTTTTGGTCGCGTGTGAATTGTGTTCATTTAGCCGGTTTGTATTTATTTTGTGTAAAATTAAATAATAATTTTAACTTGACCTTAATGAATATCTATTCAATAAAATTGAATTGATTAATGAATTGGTCAATTCTGCGGGCTTGATATTTTTGTGCTACTTAGCTTGTGCAATAGGCACAAGCTAGAATAGTTTTAGCTTTGTTATCGGAGGAGAGGTTGTGATATAGACCTAGATATATTTTAAGGATTATGTACCTTCCTACCTCCTTCTTCCTCCGGATCCTTTTTAAGATCACTTTGTTGTCCGTCAGTCCGTCTGTTTGTCTACCCTTTTCTTAGGAACGCGTGGAGGTATCGACCTCAAATATACATCAAATACTCGGATCAGTTTTAAACGATAAGACCGCCCATTATACTTGTTGCATGTATTGTGATTTTTGTAATGATCTGCATCTGGTGTACAAGAAGTGGGTATTTTTGTATTGTATTGCAATTCATGAGATTTATATAACATCATTGATTGCAATAGGTAAATATGGAAAGAAAACCGCAAATTGAGATATAATAAAATAAAATAATAATATTTGATTCGCACAACGAACCTTTGTGGTTTCCTTCGTGTTATTTTTAAGCTTTTTTATGTAACAACATCTTTAAGTTGGTAAATAAATAAAAAATAAAAAATCTAGGGTAGGTACCTACTTACTTTCCATTGACCTTGAATAATGATATTTGGCACAACGCAGTGCCTTCTAATTTTACACTTACTATTTTATTTAACTGATATACACAAAGATTAGATACATAATTAGTAAACGGTAAGGTTTACACTCGCGTTACGGCTGGTCCACAAGTTCAAAGTCGCTCGGCGAGCTATTGAAAGACTATGCTCGGAGTTTCTCTGAAGGATAGGATTCGTAACGAATACATCCGACAGAGAACCAAAGTTATCGACATAGCTCTAAGAATAAGCAAGCTGAAGTGGCAGTGGGCCGGCCATATCTCGCGAAGAACCGACGGCCGATGGGGCAAACGTGTTCTTGAGTGAAGACCGCGACTCAGCAAACGTAGTGTACGACGCCCTCCGACCTGGTGGGATGACGACCTGCGAAAGACTGTAGGTAGATGCTGGATGCGGCAAGATCAAGACAAGGCGCTATGGCGCTCATTGGGGGAGGCCTATGTCCAGCAGTGGACTGCTATAGGCTGATGTTGAAGGTTGACAAGCCCATCCGCAGTTAACATTATTAGCAGTTTGTTGCGAAAGAATCAAAATGCAAGGTCTCTGCAAAAAACTGCGTTGCCTTTCCTTAGACTCTGGGTCTTTTTCTGTGCCTGAAATAAACTGATTTTATTTGTTATTTTATTTATTTATCAGACAACCGGCGCAGGATACGTTAGTTGTTTACTAATTTTACTATTTAATAATAATAATAATCGTTTATTTCAGGCACATAATACAAAATTAAGGACCCATAACATAGAGAATAAATTAAAACAAAAATACACAAAAAATTAAATAAAACACAGAATATTTTAAATACATTAATTAATTATTTAAGTTGAATACTAGCTAGACGAGACTTTATCTAATATCCTATAAAATTCTAAATACTCTATCATTCTGTCCGTGTCCGGCATTTGATTGATACCAGGTTATCTCGCCATTTAGTAAAAAAATTATAAAAGAAGGTGCAAATGATAAAAAAAGTGTCAGATAAAGTTCCAATTAAAAAAAATATCTATCTATGTAATGTATTGTATTATGTATATCAGTTATCTAGTACCCATAACACAAGCTCTGCTTACCATGGGGCTAGGTAATGCTGTGTGGATTGTCTAGCATTTTTTATTTATTTACTTAATTGGAGGCAGGTACAAAAATATTTTAAAATACAAAGAGTTTTATTTTAAGACACCTTAAAGCGGTACCCCGAGGCACACTAGCGCCACCTTTTTAATTTTATTATTACGTTGAAAAAAGGAAATATCAAAAATTTCAGTGGGGATTTTCTGATACCTATAGGTATATACGAATACATCCGACAGAGAACCAAGGTTATCGACATAGCTCAAAGAATTAGCAAGCTGAAGTGGCAGTGGGCCGGCCATATCTCGCGAAGAACCGACGGCCGCTGGAGCAAATGCGTTCTTGAGTGGGGACCACGACTCGGTAAACGTAGTATAGGACGCCCTCCGACCAGGTGGGATGACGACTTGCGAAAGACTGCAGGTAGATGCTGGATGCGGCAAGCTGAAAACAAGGCGTTATGGCGCTCATTGGGGGAGGCCTATGTCCAGCAGTGGACTGCTATAGGCTGATGATGATGATGATGATAGGTATATAAGCTTCATATTTCATATTTATTATATTGCATCATTGTGTACATTCACAGGTCTTATAGTATCTAGGTAATGTATAAGAAACACAATGGTAGGTACCCAAGCAGGGTGTGGCAATATGTATTGTTAATGGAAGTGAGCCGGGTTTCTAAAAAGCTCAGTTTAATAGATAAGAGAGAAAGAGAGAGCGGAACATTTAAATTCAATCACAATTTTATTTAAGTCAATAATATAAGTATTAAGTATTTTTTTTTATATATGTATTTTAATAATTTGTCATTTGTCATTAAAAAAATCATTTAAGTCATAATAGCATTTATTTATAAGATATTGTTTCAATTTTATTTGAAATGTTTTATCCTTTTCCTCGTCTTTTAGTTTATCGGGTATTTTATTATATATTTTTGATGCCATATTTTTGAGCTTTTTTTAATAATAGTTTTATTTTGTATACTTTCCGCACAAAGTTACCTTTGGTGGCCACCAAACTCTATTTTCGCATCCCTACCTAAACTTTACAAAATAGAACTATTTCAGAGTCATTAACACTTTGAGTGCTGAAAACGCACGGTATGAGTTTTCTACAAGTGACTAATATGCGTAAATCCACACTAGCGCAGCGGCTGAGAAAATACAGATCTTTGTGACTCAGCAGAGCTGTAATATTTTTCAAACGAAACGCATTTGCGGCGCAACACAACCGCTGTGTAGAGTGGCAGCACGAATTTTTTAGGTAAAAAAAAAGACCGCAGTCGTCGAAAAAAAACCGCAGTCAAAGTGTTAAAAAAACTTTAGAATAGGTATCACAAAATCCCCAATTAACTTTTTGATATTATTTTTGTTCAATTTAATAAAAAAAGATTAAATAGGCGACCGCGCTATTTTGCCTCGGGATACCATAAATATGACAGGAATACACACAGGACACAGGAATACATAGGTCTTTTTTTAGACTTGATTGGATGACTCCCGCTCTAGGATAAGCCTGTTTCGCGGAAGTGTTAGAACTACTAAAATCCATAGACTAATTAAATTAGCTACCTACTTACCTACTGTCTGCAAAATGATACTATTTTAGCAACAAGTTGATTTAAAGTCCACAAGTTTAGGGACACCGAACCTGTCTACATCATAGGTAACTTGATTTAGGAAGGTTCCCTAAATTTTCCAGTAGGTTTTTTTTTTAATAGAGGATAATATTTCGTTATTTTTTATTAAAATGCTCTCAACGGTTCAGGTATGGTCGTAGTTCATTCGTTTGTAGTCATTAGTCCTTAAGTTTAATTACTCAAATTCGAATAATCAAATAATCAAATCATTTATTTGCTGTAATATAGGTACAAAAGTTCTTAATTAAAGATGGTATTTCCAATACATTACTACCTCATCGAGGCGTGCAAAGTTAAGATCGAGATAGAAAACGAACTTCCAAAGAATGAAATCCGTCAAAACCTACTACTTCTACCATATATTTTGAACTTCTGCGATTTTTTCCGAAGCTACCATTACCATACAACACATTCCGCCATCTTTGACTTTGTAATGTTTTTTTTTTTCTAGGAATCTAGGTCAAATGTCGAGGTCAAAACTGAAGGATCTAGAGTCTAGATCCTTTAGTTTTGGCCTTCGAGTATAGTGTCATCTATGTTTTTTTTAATTCCAGACCAAGAACTATGCGCACATAACCAGGATGACAGAAAAGCGAGGAGTTCGCTTCGAGGAGGCGGAACGGCAGAAGCCGACCGTCCTCCTTTCAGTCGGAGGGGTATGCCTGGGGCTAGCTTGGGTGCTCCGCTGGTGCCCCACAGCTGTGGGCATAGTGGGGGCTCTCGGAGCCTATCTGATGACGGGGGACCGGTATCAGTGGATTTATATATGGAAGAAGACGCATAGCCGGGACTTTCTGTGAGTACCTTGACATTTCTTTATTTGAAGAAAGAAAGAAGAAGATTTTTTTATTTATTAGTTCATTCTCATTCCTAAAAACCCTGATGATGAGTTCATGATGGTTTCATAAATATTTGGTCCGCATTTTATATTTATTTTATGATTTATACGTATTTTATTACTATATAATACTTACTAGCTGCGCCCCGCGGTTTCAACCGCGTGGTGATAGATACTTGGGATAATATACAATATAATCTTTGAATGAATTGTAGCCTATGTGTTATTCTGATATGCAAGCTATATTATTGTGAAGTTTCATCAAATTCTATTTAGTAGTTTTTGTGTGAAAGAGCAACAAACACCCTTACATACATCCTCACAAACTTTCGCGTTTACAATATTAGTACCTAGGATAGTTCGTTTTGTAGAGATTAACCCCGAGTGCGAGTACTTACGCACTATAATAACAAAAAAAAACATTTAATGCCTCTGATTGGTTATTATTAGACCAGAAAATGTTGTTTACTCACTTGTATTGTTTTACGTTTGAGTTTCATTATCGCGTTATCAGGGCTCTTATCACACATGCAGTAAACAAACTACAGGATGTTACGAACACAATATGCATTTTCTTGAGAAACTATTACACAAAAAAATACAAAAAAATATCTAGCTAAGCTATTGTATTAAGTATATCAGTCATCTATGTTTATTGTCGAACCTTGATCAAACGAGATGTGCGAATACACGACATATATTTATCGATAAAAAACAAAAAATAAAAATTTATATGTTACCTATCTCAAAAATAAAGCCGATTTAATAATTTGTTTAATGAAAACTAATTCATCTGATTTTTTCTTCGTTTCTTTTTGAATAAACGGTGTATTTTATTCAAAGTAGTCTCATTTGAAAGCTAGATAGTCTACCTAGCTAATAAAATAAGAAAAAAATACAATTTCGGTACATAAGCCTAGTAAAATCAATATTTTTTAGAAATTTGCGGAAAAAAAACTAATTTCATTTTATTTTTGATCTGATACTTTAAAACTGGGTTATTGAGGTGTACTTTTTTGCATGTTGTATTAAACTTCATAATTTAATCTACAAAAAATATGGGTCTATCTCTTTTCGTTGTTATGTTATTCACCATTGAAAATAGGTGTTAAAAATATTTGATGATTGCCTAAAATGACGTTCCAAAATCCCCATGAAATAAAGCTTCTTCTTTTATTAGACAGAACACCCTATAGGTACTCGGTATTGGTACTTGCTGATAGCATTATTATTATTGACTGATAAGAGTGATAAGAGTTCAGATTCAGGGACGAATTCCATCAGCGGAGATGGAAGTTGAAATCTTGTGTGGAATGTTCAGCTGTATGGCAGTGATTTTAAATAAAAATAGCGGACCTTCCCGGCTTCGCACGGTTTTAGTACGGATCCCTAACTTTTTTGAAAATATAATATAGCCTATATTCACCGGGGATAGTGTCGATTCCCAGCGGTGAAAGAATTTTTCAAATCGGTCCAGTAGTTTCGGAGCCTATTCATTAGAAACCAACAAACAAAAAATCAAACCTTTCCTCATTATAATATTAGTATAGATACCTTGCTTTCGATTTAAATTGCCCGCGAAATTGAAAGTTTTATTAAAAAATAGTTATTTTGATTTTATTTTCTTCGCTGTAAATGTATTAAATTTTTTTGTAATTTTATGTTTTTTATGGGCCTTTATTTTCCGGAAATAAATAATTTTAATTAAAATCGAATTTGAATAATGATCTAAAAGTACTATTGACACGAATAAGTTTTACGATGATAATTGATAACATCGAAAATTATTAACGTTTGCGGCAATTTACTTTTCCGTTAGCTTGAAATCTTAAAAAAAAAATACTGCAAACTTAAATCTATTAATTTCGAAATATAAAACAGAAAATATATTAAACCTCAAGTAACCAACACAAGCAAGCAAAACATCTCGTATATCAGCCCGCATTAACGCGTCCATAGGTCTCGGTGTCGCATATCCTCGCATTCATCGCGCCCTGGTACTCAGGACAAAGTCCGAGCCAATCTGGACTGTCCACTTACATTAGATTCAAAATGTATTTATTGCTCAAGGAATAAGCGGAAATACCTACAGGAAAGAAAGATATAATGACTTTGTCTTAGTGTTTTTGTGTGCGCTGGATCTGAGATCGTGTCTGCCACTCTACCGGGTTCTGACTGAAAACCAGCGCTCTTTCACAAATGACCTGGGTTATTGTGATAGAGCAACAAGCTGAGTCAGGCAGGACCTATTAGACCTACACACGCGCGCTTATCCACTTTCTGTGAGGGCTACTTAGTACCATATACAATACTACTTACATTTTGTACCTTTTCGCTTTTTTTTATATTTTGGAGATGTTACGTGTTTTATAATAGGTACCTAAGTAGGTACTTTGTAGTCTAATATAATTATGTGTAATTAACCTTGTTTGTGTGTTGTGTTAGTGTTTAATAAATAATTTTCTTTCTTTCTTTCTTTGTCGACCTCTGTGACGCAGCGGGCGAACGTCCACCTGCTACGCAGGAGGGAGCAGCATTCGATTCCTGCCTTGGCACACGGCATATATTATTATTGTATTAAAAATAAATAAATAATATAGGTTTATTTTGATAACTAATCAAATCATATAATGGTTCGGAGTCCCCTTTTAAGCGAGATTTGCTCGTAGTTTAGGACACTACTCTTACTAGGTAGATAATGTATTAAACACATAAGTTGGTGCGCTACTGATATTTGGTTACGTAAAAAGTAAAAGTGGTACAAGTGGTACACATTCATTCATCACTTTTAAATTTTGGCCATACTAAAGTTTTAAAAATTTAAAAGTGATACGATAAGTGAATTGAGCTGTGGCTTGTCTATGAGTACAAAAGGAGTCTCATATTACGATACAATAAGTCTTTAGTCTATATTATATTAGTGGCTAGTCTTTATTAGTATAGATAAGGAATACACCACGGTCAGAAAACGATAAATCAAATGTACTAGACACATAAGTTATGAACATACTAGTGGTTTGATCTCACTTCTTCCACTGGTGGACAAAAAATTGAAGTGAACTATAAAATATGACGTGTCTAAGTGCTTATTTGTAAGCTTAAAGAAATAAAATCTTTTCATTTTCATTTTTCATTTGTTCAAAGGGATCTACATGTTAAATGTTGTATTTATATTGACTATTGCTAACTGTTCCTGAGATACAGAGCATTTTCGTTTAAACTTTGACTCCACACCATTGTTGACCTTTAGGGTACGAATTTCAGAATACCCTGAAACACCTGCAAGAAAACGACCAGAACACCCGGAACAATAATATATATAGATCGTACAAACATTTGTTCCGAGGCGGGAATTGAACCCGCAACCTGCTGCGTCGCAGGCGGACCTTCGCTCACCGCGCCAATCGTTGTCGAATTGCGTGTTTCGTTTCGTTTTTTGTGCAAATTGTTCCGACACTGCGCTCACCGTGTCGCGGTCTTTAGGTATTTACCACCTCGCACCGGTAAATTGGATAATGTCATAGTGCGTTGAAATTGATAGGTGCCATTGTAAGGCCGGACGCGCCATTGTATATGTCAACAATCTGCTGGACCTTGGACTTAGTGCTTACATATGTCACATGTACCTAGGGGCACAGTAGACATAGGGACCAGCATGGAAACTAAGCCTACTAAGCCTACAACCTGTTTACTTATACATAGAAACCTTAATAAGACCATTCATTGACGACCGATGTGGCGCGGTAGACGAAGGTCCGCCTGCGACGCAGGAGGTTGCGGGTTCGATTCCCGCCTCGGAACAATTGTGTGTACGATCTGCAAATATTTGTTTCGGGTGTTCTGGTCGTTTTCTATGTATAATAAAAAAAATATCTATATATGTAATGTATTGTATTATGTATATCAGTTATCTAGTACCCATTACACAAGCTCTGCTTACCATGGGGGGGGCTAGATAATGCTGTGTGAATTGTCCAGCATTATTTATTTATTTTATTATATTTAATCATACAAATATCACTTTCATCAAAAAGAGCCAAACACACAGTAAATACAGTAGACGAAGAACTGACCATCTTGTTTTGGCTACGATAAGAACTCAACAGGGTAAAAAGACGATTACTTTCGAAGGGGCTCAGTTCTATAACAGGCTACCTGAAGACATTAAAGGTGCTGGAACGTCTGGCGTGTTTAAAACCAAATTGCATAGATATATACTTGAGGATGTAACGCTACTGGACTAAACTTAAAAAGACGGAAAAATAACATATTATTAATACTTAGCTTAAGGGGCCTCCGGAGGGACGAATTCTTCATACAAACGTAATACCAAAATTATTTCTAATTCAAGCATATTTCCACTATAATATTGCATTATTTGTATTAAAATAGTATTTATCTAGGTTCCCAAATAGTTTTTTTTTTTTTTAAATACTTACCTAAAATGAAATGAAAGCCAATCTCATTTTGCACATTTTTATGCGAAAATGGACAAGTTTTCTTGCTATTTGTTTCGTATTAAATAAATCAATATCTTACGTTTTATTTATTAAGGAACATAGCTTATATTGTCTAGTTACAGAATAACAATACTTTGTGAAGAATACAAAAAGTTTTCAGTCATAATTTTTGGTATTACGGAACAAACCAAATTTTGAACGGCTAATATTGCTATCGCGCACGCATGTGGCGCGGCGCAAGGGTTAAACAGGGACAGCGTTATTCGGAGCGATTTTTGCAAGCGAGGGTCGCCCGACCCTTAAGTTTCTCATGTAAGTAACATGTATGTTGTAAATGAGAAATAATAATCTTTGAACTGAACTGAGCCTAATTGATGAAATAATTACCTATGTCAGAGATACCAAGGAGCCTGAAATGATAACTCTAACGATGATAGTTCGCAAATGGTTTCTTAGATACATTTAGGTTAACATGAAGATGTAATAAAGAACATAGTAATCACGTTTAATAATAAAAATCACGTATTACACGTACGGCATTAGCTAGAACTAACTAACTCTAAAGTAACTAGCTCTCGCACGTACCTTCGCCCTAATGACATTGTACTTTGTACATCTCGGCCACTAGAAAAAGGGAAAACAATGGAAGGTGTAAGAACTGTTTAACTTAACACTTCGAGTGCTGAAATCACACCGTATGTGTTTTCTACAAGTGACTAATATGCGTAAATCCACACTAGCGCAGCGGCTGAGAAAATACAGATCTGTGACTCAGCACAGCTGTAATGTTTTTCGAACGAAACGCATGTGCGGCGCAACACAACCGCTGTGTAGAGCGGCAGCACGAATGGCTTAGGTTAAAAAAAAGATCGCAGTCGTCGAAAAAAGTTCGCAGTCAAAGTGTGAATCCAGACACATTTAGGTTTCTTACCTGCATTACTTAATATCAACATTGTACATTGTACTTCGTACAACCTGCGCTCCATTATAGCTCTAGGGTTGAAACTTTTGTTTTTGACGACCGATGTGGCGCGGTGGGCGAAGGTCCGCCTGCGACGCAGGAGGTTGCGGGTTCGATTCCCGCCTCGGAACAATTGTGTGTACGATCTGCAGATATTTGTTCCGGGTGTTCTGGTCGTTTTCTATGTATAATAAAAAATATCTATCTATGTAATGTATTGTATTATGTATATCAGTTAACTAGTACCCATAACACAAGCTCTGCTTACCATGGGGCTAGATAATGCTGTGTGAATTGTCCAGCATTATTTATTTATTTATTTTGATATAAATTTTTTTTTATTAGGACGTTTTTTTTCTGTAGTGATCAATCAATGGAATTCTATACTGTCCATATGTATACTGTGCTAGGGGCTAGGTGGTGCCAAATAACTCTGCGGCAGATATTCACATAGCTTTATTTCTTCAAACCAGCGTCTGTAACGTTGTAGTGTTTTTCATAAATAATGTTTCTATTAGTGGCTTCTTAATTGGTGTATCTTCTTCTTCTTCTTTGTCGTTGTCTTCATTGCTGAAGGTCGTGCCTGTCCTGTAAGGCTTTCACGGTGACGCTGATGAACCGCTTCCACACCACTCTGTCTCCGGCCTGCCTCAGGGCCTGTCTCTCTCTCTCTCTCTGTCGGATTGGTGTATACATATACTGTTAACTTTAAGAATACTGTAAACTGTTTAATAAAATAAAATATCGGGTTTTAGGGTTATGTAGATAGTTTTAGGGTTCCGTACCTAAAGGTTACTAGGCAATTATTATCTACAAAGCTGTCTGTCAGTCTATCACAAGTATACTGTTTTATAATCCAAGATATTTTTGTAAACATAAATGTATAGGTATGTATGAAAAGCGAAAATGTGCAAAATCAAGTTTTAAAACGGAAGAAAGATTGTTATACATACAATCCTAAGGTATATAATATGCTAGGTACTTTTTATCCCAGAAATCAATTCAACGGGATAGAAATAACATTAAACAAGGAGTGCGAAGCCGCGGGCAGAAACTAGTTATCAATAATTTTCGGAGAGATGCCAAGCCACGGGCAGACAGTAGTGTTAACCTATTAGTCACATTATGATACTATTGACCTGCAACCGCCGGCGACCTCGCACGTGTAAAAACAGCCATTGTTCTTAGCGGATATTTCCGATAGATAAGCAAAGTTTCATCACAATCTGTTCAGTTTTTTCAAGCACGCCATGCTTACAAACATCCTGTTTAAAACCATTCACCTTTGACTAGTGGATTATATACAACTCTCTGCCCGCGGCTTCACACGCGCTTTTTAAGTAGCCTTTGTCGTTGTTTACCCCACTGCCAAATTTCATTAAGATCCGACGAGCCGTTTAGGCATGCAAAAGGTAACAGACGGACATACTTTCGCTTTTATACTACTAGGTTCTGACAGCGGTTTCGTCCGCTCCTTAACGGGCTAAAAAGTAGGTATATCTTATCTCCTTCCCTAGGATACGATCAACTAGATGCCTAACCGTAGCTAAACTAGCTAAGCTATGTATTATTATTATCTGTGGTATTACTAAGAAGTATATTAGGTATACATATTTTATATATATATATATTTATTTATCTTTAAATATTCGTGTTATGTTCATATTTATTCTAGCTTATCGTTGGTACACCCCCTGCCTTTCTTAAATTCACATAATTATTTCCATCCAAAGGTTGCCTGGAAGAGATCGCTTCTAAGCGATAAGGCCGCCCATTGTACTTGTATCATGTGAAGTGTTTTATAATGATCTGTAATTGGTGTACAATAAAGTATTTTTGTATTGTATTGTATTGTAAACAGTAGCTGTTGTTGTTCCTCTGGCCCCGGATCCAGAAGAACAGTTATAAAACATCATCATCCTCTTTCTACCTCTTTCTATGACAAATCATTCACTGTACAAGCTACCCGTCTATGGAATGCTCTCCCTCTGGACATCAGATGTGCAAAATCACTCCCTATCTTCAAGAAACTGCTGCATCAGCATTATTTACCCATATGAAATATTGATAGCCTTATGTCTATGTAAGTTTATTATAATGTTTGTAATGTAGGTATTTAGTGTATTTGTTACCAATTATTTATTAAAGTGACACCGTCTATATTGTTCGTTCATGTCCAGTCCATCCCAAGGTTGCCTGGAAGAGATCGCTCTCAGCGATAAGGCCGCCCTTTATACCTTTATTCTAAGTTTTTATCTCTGTATTATTTTCTGTTTTGTGTGGTATAATAAAGTGTTATCTACCTATCTATCTATCATCCTCATCACGAGTATAATAGTTCACTGCTAGACATAGGGCTCTAATGGGCATCTAATGGGCGTCTTTAGCTTGCCGCATCCAGCATCTGCCTGCAGTCTTTCGCAGGTCGTCATCCCACCTGGCCGGAGGGCGTCCTACACTATGATTACCAAATCGCGGTCTACACTCAAGAACACTTTTACTCCAACGGTTGTAGGTTTTTCGCCAGCCCACTGCCACTTCAGCTTGCTAATTCTTCGAACTATGTCGATAACTTTGGTTCTCTGTCGGATGATTTCATTACGAATCCTATCCTTCAGAGACTGAATTGAAGTGAACAGTAAAATAATCTTATTTGATAATACTCGTAATTTAAAATATGACTTGTCTAAGTGCTTATTTTGTAAGCCTAAAGAAATAAAATATTTTGAGTGAGAGACCCCGAGCATAGCTCTTTCCATACCAGCGCGTTATACAACAGCAATCATCCAATCACACCTCAAGACGTCAGAGTGGCCACGTCCTGTCAGACCATGGAGATTGTACACAGGTCTGACCTTAGAGGATGTATTGAATTGGGGCCGGGTTTGTCCTAGTAGTTCTTGAAAAGGACGCTATCAACGGTAAACTGTAACAAATATACATATCTATCTACTATCACTTTGTGGTACTTCGAGCATGACTACAACTATTGATCAGATTTGCGTGAAATTTGATAGGTATACGGATGCCACATGTGAAATATGCTGGTAACATAGTGAGGACGAATCCGTCGAGGGGTTTTGGAGTCAAGGGGGTCCAAACGGGGGCTAAATCAATCAATTTATTGATGACCTCTGTGACGCGGTGGGCGAAGGTCCGCCTGCGACGCAAATGTTTGTACGATCTGCCAGATATTTGTTCCGAGTATTATGGTCGTTTTCTATGTATAATAAAAAATATCTATCTATGTAATGTATTCTATGAAGTATATCAGTTATCTAATACACATAACACAAGCTCTGCTTAACTTGGGGATAGATGATGCTGTGTGGATTGTCCAGCATTATTTATTTATTATTATTTATTGTTTCAGAGGTCTCCGTGTCCTGCTGGTCACCATGTTCAAGATCTGGGCGTGGGAGCGGCGTGGCACCACGGTTGTCACACGCTTCGCCGAGGTCGTGGCGGAGTTCGGAGACAAGAAGGCCTTTGTTATGGGGGATAGGGCTGTTACCTTCAGAGAGGTTAGTGCCTTCCTGCTGTTTGAGCATAAGTATAGCTGGATCTATGGGTCGGTACATATCTGATGGAAAATGCGTCGTGTAACGCCAGAGCAGACAAATATCTAAAAAAACATTCAACATTTCACTCTGAACAGAGCACTGAACCAACGATGCGTTAGTGCGTCAACCGTGCAGCGACTGTTCAGTTTCCGTCAGCGCATTTTCAGTCGACAAAACGTATCGCACGACTTGTATTTTTTTTAAAGATGCATTCAGACTAAGCGTAACATCGATAGTTTTAGACGCGTAGTGGGGCAGGTCTAATTTGATCGAATAGATGCGATGCGACCGATGATAACTTCTAATTAAATATTTACTACAATTTGTCGAATTTACGTTGATTCTCTTCCAGGGCGACGCAATCAGCAACCGCATAGCCTGGTACTTCAAAAGACAAGGCTACAAGCACGGGGAGGTCATAGCCCTCTTCAAGGAGACCTGCCCCGAGTACCCCTTCACCTGGCTCGGGCTCGCCAAGATCGGAGTCACCACGGCGCTGGTGAACACCAACCTGCGGGGTGCGCAGCTGGCGCATGTCCTGAACATAGCGCATTGTAAAGCTATTATCTTTGGGGATGAAATGGCGGACGGTATGTTACTACATTCTTTGAGTTTATTTACTTCCTGCACCAACCCAGTTGTCCAAACCGAATGCACCCTGGTGAGTTTTCACTGGACAACGGAATCGCAGAGAAGTTTTGACAGTCTTCAATGGAACATTTGCTAGCGCTACGCTGTTCCTTTGAATGCTGCCGGAAATCCGCTTTAGCTTCCTTCTTACTCTGTCGGAAACTTCATAAAACGAAGCTGGGAAGATGGCTATAGATGATGCTGTCTGAATTGTCCAGCATTATTAGTAAAGTAAAGTAAAGTAAAGTAAATATTTATTGCATCAAATACATGTAAATAGGGTACATAGGTGGTGTATGTTTAAATAAGACACAATGTATTTCTACCTTTGTGGCGTGCAAAATCTGGTTACAATAATTGTCACTTAATTTAAATTAAATTTGCACATACTTAGTAAATAAATCGAATATAATAATTAATAAATTTAAATAAAACTGTTAAATAATGAAAAGCTAGAGATGTCATTTGCTTAAATCTAAAAAATGTTTGTCAGTCATAAAATCATTTAATGTATAGTAGCATTTAGCTTCCAAAGTGGCTTTTATCTTTCTCCGAAACAGTGTGAGAGGTAGTTCTCTCAGTGATTTTGGCAGTTTATTGTAAATAGAAGGGGCCATGCAGAAGATAATCTTGCGCATCAAAGCAGTACGTGAATTCTTCATGCAGACTTTGTATTGATCACGTCGATTTCGAGGAACAGCATTAGAAAGCTGACAATATAAATCAGGGTTATTTTTGACAAACATAGCAGTTTCGTAAATATAAAGCCATGGTAGAGTAAGGATTTTATGTTGTGAAAAGTAAGGTTGACAGGAATCTGTTACCTTAAGACGAAACATAGCTCGCACACAGCGCTTCTGATACTTGAAAATTTTGTCAACGTCAGTTGAATTGCCCCAAAATATTATGGCATAGCGAATATTTGACGCAATTAACCCGTGATACGTTATGAGAAGGGTTTCTAAGTTAATTATATATTCATAAACTACACATTTTTTTTATCGATCTCGCTGGAGTCCTATGTTCATGTAATAATTAATTTTGCTCGTTAGCGGTTTCGGCGGACGAATATAATTAATTACAACAATAAAACTTGCTCCTCAAATTATTTAATATAGTTTTGGCTTCATTTATTTGTCAAATAAGGGACAAAAATGGCATTTGGAAGTCATAAAAAGGCTTTTTTCCGTAATTACTAATTATGCATTGACAAAATCTAACCTTATTCTCCCAATAAAGAAAAGATTTCGTCCCAACTGAGAAAATGTAAGCATTCTGTGTTTACAGACAGTTACTAAGTACCTACCTACCTAATAGTATAGTGTATGTACCTACTCTAGGTTACCTACTAACGAACCAAAGTGCACCATGACCTCTCAAATTAGCATTCTTAGTAGGTGCTTAGAGATAGAAACTTTGAACTTGTCTCAGATGATTATTAGTGAGTAATTAGTTGATGCTTAAATAGATAAGTGGTATTCAGACAATAGAGTATAGGAACATATCTATTTGTATATATATATTTGTTACTAGTTTGAACCGGTTTAGGCCTAAAGTTAATATAACGGGATATTACAATACAATACAAAAATACTTTATCATACACCATATACAGATCACTACATGCAACAAGTACAATCGGTGGCTTTATCGCTTAGAAGCTATCTGTTCCAGACAATCTTTGGATGGAAAGAATTATGAGAATTTAAGACAGGCAAGGGGTGTACCAAATATAAAGCTAGAATAATGAAAATAACCATGACCATGATTTTAACTTAACACTTTGACAGCGGATCACGTACTACGCACGTGACGCTTATTTTATCCTAGTTAGCCGCATACATAATTAGCGTACCATTCTGGGCACGCCGGCACTTTTTGACCATTTTGTTACTTTTATAGAAAAACGCAGAACGTGATCAGCGTCTCTAACAAAAAAAACTGTCTCGGACAGGGGACGTGATCGGCTGTCAGAGATTGGAAATAAATAAAATGCTTGGCTGTCAAAGTGTTAAGCTAAGCGAAATCAATCAATCCAAATCTACTTTAAGACTTACTAAGTATATTTTTCTGATAGTCAGATTACATTACTACAATACTTCATTGTTTTTCAGCAATAAAAGCCATCCAATCCGACATCTCGGACATCCCTCTCTTTCAATACAACGCGCCAGAGCGAGACAGCGCACCAGTTCTCCAGAACACCATACCTCTATCATCAGAACTGCGGGAGATGACAGCACAGCCCTTCACGGATATTGTGCAGACGAAGCCTAGAGATACAGTGTTGTATATTTATACAAGTGGGACCACGGGCTTGCCTAAGGCTGCTATCATCACTAATATACGGTGAGGGGAAACGAGGTACTTAGGGCCCAAAATATTAGGTTATTTAGCTCAGCTATAGCCTATCACTTCACTCTTTACACAATTATCAAAAGTTTGAATGGACAGTGAAATGTATTTTTTAGTAAAATTCTACACAAATCCGGTGTTGCCTTCAAGAGGTACATTAAAACTGTTTTTAATAGTCAAGTCCCTACTTTCTCCTAATTCGTGTCATTGACTGCTAAGCTCTTAACCATTAATGATATAAAAAAGCCATTTGATATGAAAACTAGCACTCTTTTACAAACTAGGTATAGCTTAGTTTTTTCTGTCAGAGCAACAAGCTGAGTCACGACCTCTCAAAGCCTCTCAAAGACCAACACAAATTTGCTCGTCTGCTTGCTGAGAGGGCCACTTAGTATTAACTAGCCCTCTCAGCAAGCCTATTTGCATTAGGTAGTACAATTAATATTTACTTGTGGTTTTTTGTCTGTATACGTGTTATCAAGTACTAAATAGACTTACAATTCTGTAACTAGGTTTGTTTGTGTAGTGTCTAATAACCAATTTTCTTCTTCTTCATAAAATAAAATAAATAAATAAATAAATAATGCTGGACAATTCACACAGCATTACCTAGCCCCATGTTAAGCAGAGCTTGTGTTATGGGTACTAGATAACTGATATACATAATACAATACATTACATAGATAGATATTTTTTATTATACATAGAAAACGACCAGAACACCCGGAACAATTATCTGCAGATCGTACACACAATTGTTCCGAGGCGGGAATCGAACCCGCAACCTCCTGCGTCGCAGGCGGACCTTCGCCCACCGCGCCACATCGGTCGTCGAAAAAAAACAACTAATACGAGTTTTCTTCCCTTAGATTCCTTTTAATCCCTCTCGGAGTCCACACAGCCGCTCGCCTCACCTCATCCGACGTGATCTACGACCCCCTCCCGCTTCACCATACCGCTGGAGGTGTTCTAGGAGCCGGGCAGGCTCTCGTGCTGGGCTGCACGGTCGCTCTGAGGAGCAAGTTCTCAGCTTCCAACTACTGGAGCGACGCGGCTAAATATGGATGCACTGTGAGTGGATAGTGGATACCAAGTTGTTTTGTAGACGCTAATATACCTGTTTATCACGCCTCACCTCCTCCGACGTGATTTACGATCCCCTCCCGCTTCACCACACCGCTGGAGCTGTTCTATGAGCCGGGCAGGCTCTCGTGCTGGGCTGCACGGTCGCTCTGAGGAGCAAGTTCTCAGCTTCCAACTACTGGAGCGACGCGGCTAAATATGGATGCACTGTGAGTGGATAGTGGATACCAAGTTGTATTGTAGACGCTAATATACCTGTTTATCACGCCTCACCTCCTCCGACGTGATTTACGATCCCCCCCGCTTCACCACACCGCTGGAGCTGTTCTATGAGCCGGGCAGGCTCTCGTGCTGGGCTGCACGGTCGCTCTGAGGAGCAAGTTCTCAGCTTCCAACTACTGGAGCGACGCGGCTAAATATGGATGCACTGTGAGTGGATAGTGGATACCAAGTTGTATTGTAGACGCTAATATACCTGTTTATCACGCCTCACCTCCTCCGACGTGATCTATGATCCCTTCCCGCTTCACCACACCGGGAGCTGTTCTAGGAGCCGGGCTGGCTCTCGTGCTGGGCTGCACGGTCGCTCTGAGGAGCAAATTTCACGCAAAAACTACTGAATGGATTTTGATGAAACTTCACAATAATATAGCTTACATATCAGAATAACACATAGATTACAATTCAAAAAGATATATTGTATATTATCCAAAATATCTATTACAAACGCGGGGCGCAGCTAATATAATATAGAGTGTGCAATAAAGAATATAACCTATCTATGTATCTGACAACCAATGTGGCGCGGTGGGCGAAGATCCGCCTGCGACGCAGGAGGTTGCGGGTTCGATTCCCGCCTCGGAACAATTGTGTGTACGATCTGCAGATATTTGTTCCGGGTGTTCTGGTCGTTTTCTATGTATAATAAAAATTATCTATCTATGTAATGTATTGTATTATGTATATCAGTTATCTAGTACCCATAACACAAGCTCTGCTTACCATGGGGCTAGATAGTGCTGTGTGATTTGTCCAGCATTATTTATTTATTTATTATTTATCTCTTCTAATCCATAATTCTGCCCCAGGCAGCACAATACATCGGTGAGATCTGCCGCTACCTCCTGGCCGTGCCCCCCGGGCCGAAGGACCAGGCCCACCCCGTAAAGGTGATCTTCGGCAACGGACTGCGCCCGCAGATCTGGCAGGAGTTCGTCACGCGCTTCGGGATATCCAGGGTCATGGAGTTCTATGGAGCTACTGAGGGGAACAGTAATCTCGGTAAACGTTTTTTAATTTAATTCATTTATTTATCTTTTTTAGATAGATAGATAGATATATTTATTTATTGATACAAATTTGATACATTTTGTTTATAGTATCTTAAATCCTAACATAGGTTTATCTACTTGTTTTGACACAGTAATCATGTTCTTAGATAAGTCACAATTACATTTATAACATATAATAACTAAATTACAACAACATTAGCTTCAGTAGGTACCGCATCGCAAAATATATTTTTATCAGCCAAAGCTTCGTCTTTTTAACCTGGTTTTGAAATAATCTGCAGTTTACGAGTCATTCAATGGCTGAGTTCGTACTGCTTTTAGAATAGAATAGAAAATAATTTATTTGTAGCATTAAAAAAACATACCTACTAAACTAATTCCTTACCCAACACCATAAAGACTACATAACTACTAACTAATTAAAAAAGATATATATTTTATTATTTATATTCGGAAGCGGTTATATGTACACAAAAAAAAATTCTAGAAAGCGAACAAAACATTTGAATAATCTAAGTTTATCAAGTAAATAAAACGAGACTGTGCCGATCTCTTTTGTTGTGATCAACGGACATCTTTCAAGCGACAATGTTTTTTCTATAACTGTTTTCGTTTCTGTTACAGTTAACTTGGATTCCAAAGTCGGTGCCATCGGCTTCCTGAGCCGACTGGTGTCTTCCATCTACCCTCTCACTCTAGTCAAGTATGTCTTCATTTCAAACCACACTCTTAATTCTTCATTTTCAGCACACATTTCAAAGAAATGTTGAAGTATCTATGAGTGCTTTTGTTAAATTGTGTGTGTTAGAAATCCTCAACGTGCCGAGGTCGCTCCGCGAAGCCTGTGAAGACCCCAGGAAGATTCTGCACTTCTGGACGGAGCTAGGCTGGCTATGCTAGCAAAATACGCATAAAGGACCAACTGGAGTCCAAATGCGGATAAAGGAGTACCCCCACCTGAACCTGAACCTGAGTGCTTTTGTTTTAGATGTGATGAAATTACGGGAGAAATACTGCGGGACAGCGATGGACGATGCATCACTTGTGGACCTCATGAACCAGGTAAAATATCGATCAATGTTATCGATTTATTCTGCCCCGCTGTCAAAACCTATTTAATTTCTTATGGTACTGTTGGATAAAGGTTTCTCTAAATCATTATAGACATATTCTCTTTTTTGATGACTACACTCTCAATCACACAGAAGAGTCTACAGTTAACTCGATGTTTAGAATTGTAAATAGGTACTAGTTCTAATTGGTTCCTATTATTATAAATTAAAGAGTCTAGCTCTTGTCGGTGAAATTATGCAATTGCCCCCTTTTGTCTTTCCGATGCGATCTTTTTTACTTCTTTACGACCTAAGCAGCTTGATCTGAATCATTAAGTTGTCTCTTGATTTTGCTTTTCTTCATCTTCCATCAAAATCAAATCATTTATTCGCTGGTATATACGACCATCACATCTATCGACTTTGTTTCTATTAATAGAAAAATTCGTTAAATATATTTCTTAATTTGCTTCCAGGCCTACTCCTCGGTAAAATAGACCCAAAGAAGGCAATCCTGACCTTCTCAGGGTACGCAGACAAAACTGACTCTGACAAGAAGATAGTGCGGAGCGTGAAGAAGGAAGGGGACTGTTACTTCAACACAGGGGATATCCTGGTTATGGATCACTTCGGATACTTCTATTTCAAGGATCGTACAGGGGATACCTTCAGGTAAAACTCTTACAACCTGTTTCAAAGAGAAGAGAGGTGTGTAAAACAACCAATACATACTCGATAAATTCTTGTTTGTAAGAAAGTAAGTTTGACAATAACTCTCTTCTCGTCTGTAAAACCATTTTATTTGGTGTTTTGCAGGTTGCTTGGAAGATATCGTTACTTGGCGACTAAGCCAAAGCCATCCATTGCGATTTGATTTTATCAGTTGGTGCGAAATAATAAGTGATTAGGTTTTTGAAAGATTCATTGTCTGTTAGAGGACAGATAAAAACTCTAGTAGAATACAAATATTGCAGGTGCCACCTTATTCACCAGATTTAATACTCATCTACTACATTTATGACCTGTGCTCTGCAATCAACAGATGGCGTGGTGAAAATGTGTCTACCGCAGAAGTGGAAGGAGTCATCAGCTCGCTCATTGGGCTCAAAGATGCTGTCGTGTTTGGCGTTAAGGTACGTTAAGTTTAACCTTTTCGTCATACGACTACCTTGTTCCAACTATTATTTATGAGCACTAGCTAGAGCCACAGATTTTAAAGGTATAATATGCTGTTCAAAAAAGGGTCATTACGTTTCTTTTTTTTTCTTTAAGTGGTTTTCGTGTCACTGCGGCCACGACAAGTCTAATGTGATCGCCACAACGGAGGGGTTTTATTCTCTTTGTTCGCCACTTTATATGTTCACCCCTGAAGCTGCGGCGTTCGTAATTCGCCACTAACCAACAACTTGCAATTACTGCTAGCACTAGTAGGATGTTCTTGTGAGTGTGATTTGTGCAGATATTTGCCCAGATGTATCCTACGTTTTTGTGTCGGTGTTCCGCACTCTACTATTAAATGACATACAGCATCCTTTGGAAACTGTCAATAAACGGCTCTCACTGTCATTCTCGCAAAACAATTCCAAATGTGTAAGCTTGAAATCATAATGATGATCTAAATTATCAAAGAGAATACAATAAATAAAAATAAAATAAATCAATAAATAATGCTGGACAATTCACACAGCATTATCTAGCCCCATGGTAAGCAGAGCTGGTATTATGGGTACTAGATAACTGATATACATAATACAATACATTACATAGATATATATATATATATATATAATACAATAACTAGGTATGTAACACATGATTCGCAGACTTGCTTGAGGATGAGACTTGCGTGATGATATTTTTTTTTATTTCTAGATCCCCAACGTAGAAGGTAAAGCTGGCATGGCTGCCATCATCGACGCTGACAATAAGCTAGACCTTGCTCTGCTCGCCAAAGGACTCAAGTCTAATCTACCGGCTTATGCCAGGCCTCTCTTCATCAGGTAAGTTTGTATAAGCAAAAGTTAAGTCATAATCATAGCGCACCCAAGTGCGCGCTCGGAGACCAAAAAAAACAATCAACTTAAAACTTCCACAGTGTACATATACATACCGAAGCTGCAGAATATTTGCTGATCTCAAAAAAATTATGTATTGTTAGTTCTTGATTTTTTCTATAACCTTAATACATCAAGTGCATTGCGTACCAACGGTGGAATAAATACTGATACATAATAATATGTTTTCTCCCTTCCTCAGGATTCTCCCCGAAACCCCTCTCACTGCAACCTTCAAACTGAAGAAGAAAGAGCTGATGGAGCAAGGCTACAGCCTCACGCACGCAGACCCCATGTTCTACATGGACCAGAAGACGGGAGAGTATATACCACTGACGCAGAAGGTTTACGAAGAGATTGTTCAGGGACATGCTAGGCTGTGATGTGTAGTTATTTAGTAAGGGGATTTTACCAGACCTGGGCCTCGATACAAATTAATAGAAAATCTAAGCAAATACTATATTAAATTGCCATATTATTTATAGAAAATAAAATAGGAAGAGTTCGTTGATTATTTTAGTGTAGATGTAGACAAGCATAAAGTGTAATCGAAGTTCTTTTTGAGCTAATCAGCATGCCAAGGGAAATTTGTTCAGACGTCACTGTGCAGCCTTGCGGTATGCCTGCGTAAGAAAGAAAGAAAATACATTTATTGATTCACAAGTAGGTACAGCTTGCTACTAAACAATAATAATCTGTAAGTAAGAATATAAAGAAATAAATAAAATTAATTACGTATGTATTATATAAAAGCAACAAGCGACTCCACAAAGCGAACCAATTGGTCCTGTCTCAGCATAGTGTTGACTAATTTTGTATATAATTATATATATACAACGTTGCTCTACTTCTCCATAAGAAGTAGAGCAACGCTGGTTTTCGAAAGGATTTTTTAACAATAGACGCACAGATGTGGGCGGGGCACTGAAGGTACGCCGAGCGAAATCAATGGAACGCACATGTGCGTTGTGGGCATATGGTTTGTGTCTGAAAAACGCACAGACGCGTCAGAGGCCCTGAATGCGTTAAAGTTATTGTCGACTTTTTTTTCCGGTGGCTTGGGTGTCACTGCGACCATGCCTATTGTAATCGTAACTCTATTCGTTCAGCTCCGAAGCCGCGGCGTTCACAATTCGCCACTAGCCCTTGCAGTTGCTCGTATTTGGATTTAGAGTCAAAAGCAATTTCAAGAAGGTAATCAATCCTATTGATCGATTTTTCTTAGCATGTTGCTTACTTCGCACAGCTGGTGGAAAAGTTCCCTAAGATATATCTAAATAAAAATAGATGTAGTATAATCGATCAAATCGTTATTAGTTATGTGTTAGTATTATAAGTATCTAATAGATAAGTTACAACAATCTTGCCAAAGATGGCAGGAAAAGTTCTCTTTCACTATGTTTCAAATAATCAAGGCAGCTGAAGACGTCGTTGGCAATACTTTTTACACTGCCTACTATTTAGAAAATGGCTTCTCTCTCATTCAGTTTTTTTTGTTCATCTGAAAAGTCAAATAAAATTAAATTATCAATAATAATAATCAAATCAATCAAATATATCTAATGTAGTCAATGTATTAAAAGGTCAAGAATAAATAATAATAAAACAAATTATATAACTAGTATTTGTAATTACACATCCAGTGCCATTTCGAAATTAAGTCAGTAAAATTTAGTTTTTAGTTGGTACAACAATTGAATTTTAATAAGAAGCCTTGAAATCAACGGAATCTCGTTATTGTTTCTTCTTGTGTATAGAATATTAATTCGTTTCTTTATACTATGCATGTAGGTATAGTTAAAATGATAATAAATATTCTATCAATGTTATTCGATTGTTTTGATTATCTAGGTATTTAAACGTGCCAACCCTGATTTGAGGTACTTACTACCTCAAATCAGGGTTGGCACGTTTAAATACCTACAGTAAAAAAAAATTAGGTGTGTAAAAACACTTCGTTTAAAACTATTTTAATTATATTACGTATATATAACCTGTGGAACACCCCCTTTTTATATAATTCTTTCCATCCAAAGGTTGCCTGGAAGCGATCGCTTCTAAGCGATAAGGGCGCCCATTGTACGTGTCGCATATAATGTATTTTTGTAATGATTGATTTGATTATGGTGTAAGAATTTTTGTATTGTATTTAATCGATATTTGGTGCTGCTATGAGCTTGAAACAATACAATACAATACAAATACGCTTTATTGCACATCAAACACAGAAACAAACAGTAAAGAACAAACAAACAAAGATACAGATGCACAATGGGCGGCCTTATCGCAAAGAGCGATTTTTTCCAGGCAACCTTTGGATGGACACGTAGCTATAGTATAGGTGACGGTGGCGTATTATAGACTAATTTTGTATATAATTATATATATACAATACAATAAACTTGAAATAATTAAAAGCGTTTCATTTGTAATTCATTACTCGCTGTACTTAAGTTTAATATTAACTAGCTGCTCCCCGCGGCTTCGCCCCCGTGGAAATCTATGTGTCAAATTGTTTAAATGATAAAAAGTATCCTATTTTAGACTCCTGGTTCTAAGCTACCTCTCCACCAATTTTCAGCTAAATCGGTCCAGCCGTTCTCGAGTTATAAGTGTTGTAACAAACACGACTTTCTTTTATATATATAGATTTATACACAAAAAGACAAATTACATAAAGTCACATGAGAACTGGGTTCTTAGGTTAAGTAGTAATTAAATTACCTTTACCACCCGCCGAAACAAGGCAGGGAAAGTACCTAATACTCCTAATTCTCTTTGTACTACGCCATTGCGGGAATTCCCCTAATTTTAACATGTTATATTACAATATATCATAGGTATTTTCCATTATTCTTTCGCTCAAAAACAAGCAAACGGTTATTCCCCGCACCACTATAGGCAGGGAGTTTCCCTTATTACAAATATGCATCACAGATATCAATCATCATTATCTAACGGAGCAGAGGAAAAACTAATCCAACTAGTGGATTCAACATGGGAAAATTAGGACAGCTTAAAAATGATTTCAACAGGGATTTAAATTCTAGAAAATCTATAGAAAGTAATTATAACTAGTATTTACAATTGAGCCAACTGCAGACTGTTGTAATTTGGAAACAATCTCAAACTATTTTAAAAAAATGGCAGATCTGCGGTTTCATTTGAATCATCAGAAAAAAACAAAACCTTCACCTTAAAAATAAATGTAGGTAACTTGTTTCGCTTCAGCTCTGGTAACACCTGGATTTCTTTAAAAAAGTTCATTTCAATCAAACTAATGAGTTTTCATCCGCTGAGGGTTAGGAAGGTTCAGGAAATAGGCACAAAATCAATTTTACCAAAACACAACCACGGAAGGGACGTAACGAGAACGGTAGGTAACGAGAATTCCTAAATGGTTTTTACGAAAACATATTTTGTATCATTATTTTGTTACCTAGAAGAAGTAACTATGTAGATATTATATTTTGTGTAGGCACGTGTAGTGTAAGTAGGTAAAGTAGTTTGGTATGAGTCTGATATGGAACGGTGTAAGGCAATGTTTCACTTCTTGTAATGGATTGTTTTCTCTACGTTTTGCCCATATCCGTCTTGCCCAAAGCATTAACATACAAAAGTTTTATCATCCTCCCGCAAAACTCTAAACGTCTTTTTGTTAACACATAATACCTATACTCGGATTTCGAATCTAAGATATTTTTTGTCAACAAAGACTATGAATGAAAACTAAACAAAAATTGATAATAATAACAGAAAACAACGAGGTATCAGCAAGGTAATCACGAAAAATTTAACACAAACTTCAACAATGCATAATCTTACTTGTGTATGAAAAATGTTATTATTTCATTAAGTCAAAGAAAATAAATGCGTGGACGGAGGGGCGTTTCAACAAACGACTAGATCTTTGAAGGTATCAGTGTACCTAAGTTTATCTTTAAACGTCAAAGTTAACCGACGAAGCTATGTAACATCCGATTATCATTTCGTTTCGTGCATACCAATCAAGTGACGTAGCACAGTTAGGTACAGTTAGCGCCATCAATTGCCGACCCAATCGAGAGGAAGCGCATCCAATCTACATAGATCTTGGACAGTCGGACAGGCCACTTCATTCAGCTTCAAATAGGTACCTAGATAACTCAAAGCCCGCCTGAGACGAGACGGTCAAAGGAATCTCGGAGCAAGGTTGTACGGTTGTAGGTACGTAGGTACGGATTGACGGATGTTTTGGACCGGAATGAGTAGATTCCGGATTATAGGAGAAGAACCCTTAAACATTACTAGGTAAGGCTCTTTTCCTATCTGGATTTCTGCCCACGTGCAGATCTAGGCCTACCAAAACCTACAATTGCTGAGACGCGCACTGGCGAAATTTGATTTATCAAACTAAACTTAGAGTTTTCTTTTGTTTTTCATTTAGTTGTATCGCACTAGTTTTAGTATGCCAGATTGTTCTATGCAGTTTTATGTGTTTTAAATGTAGGTTTTTTTTTTGTTGTGGGCTGGGTACTTTATTCAGTCTTTTGTGTGTGCTTACTAAATATTATTCTTATTTTTATTGACCTTAATTTTCCACGTCTGGACACACCGAACATATAAAAACGATAAGTGATATTAAATACACCTCCTTAATAAAGTAATAGATATTGGAACATCATAAATCGTTGTTAGTAAAGTCATTTATCATAATTGCGTAGAGGGGCTACGTAGCGCGTAGCTGCGGTATGCTACGCCGTAGCACATAGCTACGTCATTCTACGGTATCTGAGCGTAGACGCCTAGCGACACGCCTTACTGACGTCATTGAGGGCAGTTTAACCATTATCTTTCTTAGGCACGTTAAGGGTATTGACTCATAAGGGTGGCTTCGTAAATTTAACTAGCTGCGACCCGCGGCATCGCCCGCGTGGAAATCTATGTGTCAAAAGGTTTATAAAACTTCATCTTGAATCACTCTATCTATTAAAAATACCGGATCATAATCAGTTGCATACTTTTAAAGATATAAATAAATAATTAAATAAAATAATGCTGGACAATTCACACAGCATTATCTAGCCCCATGGTAAGCAGAGCTTGTGTTATGGGTACTAGATAACTGATATACATAATACAATACATTACATAGATAGATATTTTTTATTATACATAGAAAACGACCAGAACACCCGGAACAAATATCTGCAGATCGTACACACAATTGTTCCGAGGCGGGAATCGAACCCGCAACCTCCAGCGTCGCAGGCGGACCTTCGCCGACCGCGCCACATCGGTCGTCGTCGTGTATATACATAGGGATAGACAGACAGCGGGAAGCGACTTTGTTATATACTATGTGGTGATATTTATTAACAAAATAAAGAGGAAGCATAATCTCATAGTTAGTGCAGATTGTCCACCAGACTAAAAATCATAATCATAATATTCACTTTATTGCACGAAAAATGCTATTATTATGGTCTGAGGCCTAAAATTAGATAATTTTAAGCAACAGCAGATTACTTTGACATTTTATCTAATTTATTAATCAATTTAACTTATACCATTATTTATTATCTGCTTTATTGTGACAAATTATTATAAATGAATTTATTTTATTTTTTTAAGAAGGCATGTCTATCTGCTTTTTTTTACACAGTGTCCTATGGTGTTTCCTTTGTCAAAAGTTAGTGTGTTATAATAAAAATGTAATTTATCTTTTAAAATAGTATTTAACGACATCAAGTGTAACATTATGTACCTACGGTGGAAATAAATTAACTGATGAACTTTCGCCCGCGGCTTCGCTCGCGTGGTACCACGATAAAAAGCCTATATGTTATTTCTGTACATATACTATGTATGTTCCAAGTTTCATCAAGATCCGTTAAGTACTTTTTACGTGAAAGAGTAACAAACTTCCATCCATACTTACAAACTTTCGCGTTTATAAATATTATAGTAGGATTGATATTTTGACGATGAAGAAAGTCAAAAACATCTCATAAAATCAATAGATGCTTTAGCCTCGGTATTTTCCATTTACATTCCATTCTACTTTTTACATGAAAATGTCACAAAGGCGCACAAAGGCAAAAAGGCGGGCTTTCAATCAATACGATCATGTTCGTGCCATCAGTCTTGGCCGTAAAATGTCAACTCATCTACCCTACCCACATGGAACACTTGATTGAAGATGTCTTTCGGAATTTAAAGGATATGACTAAGATTTGGGATGGCTGAAAGTAGATAATTTAGAATAGTTCTAAAGAATCAAGGTAGATCTAAATTGATAGGTATTAACACTTTGACTGCTGAAATCACACGGTATGTGTTTTCTACAAGTGACTAATATGCGTAAATCCACACTAGCGCAGCGGCTGAGAAAATACAGATCTGTGTGACTCAGCAAAGCCGTAATATTTTTCGAACGAAACGCATGTGCGGCGCAACACAACCGCTGTGTAGAGCGGCAGCACGAATTTTTTAGGTTAAAAAAAAGATCCCAGTCGTCGAAAAAAAATCGCAGTCAAAGTGTTAAGTTTTAGCTCGGCCAGGCGGCGGCGGCTCAGCGGAAAATTTTTTGGCGCCAAAGATAATGTTGATTCATGATAGGTTTTTACAGTAAAGATTTTTGTTAAATTGTTGTACCTATCTTAAAAATACCTAATTAACTTTACAGATGACTAGGTGCGCCCCGCGGCTACGTCCGCGTGGAAATCTATATGTCAAATGGTAAATTCTTGAATCACTCTATCTATTGCTGAAAACTGCATTAAAATCCGCTGAGTTGTTAAAAATCAAAAAAAGCGAGCAGAGATCGGAAGCGACTTCATTCTATACTATGTAAAGATGTATCAGTCACATTATGATAATAATAATAATAATCGTTTATTGGTACATGAGATGGAACAAAAAAACAGTTTTGAAAAACGATGTCATCTGCAGTAGTTTAACACTGTGTTGCAGAATTTATTAGATTTATAGAATTTATTTTCTTTACGTTAAATTATGTTCAGTCTTTATTGTTTTATTCTATTTTCTGTCAGATTTGTGAAAACCAAATAATAAAATCAATAAGCTTTTAGTTTTTATCCATTTTTTTTAGTTTTTAATTATTTTGTTATAATAATAATGGTTTTCCTTCAAATAAGTATACATATAGGGAAGTGGCAGTGGGCCGGCCATATCTCGCGAAGAACCCACGGCCGCTGGGGCAAACGTGTACTTTAGCGGAGACCACGACTCGGTAAACGTAGTGTAGGACGCCCTCCTAAACTTGTATATTATACACACACTGATCACAACAGACGGTCGCTAAATTAGGAGAGTTGTGATTGGTATGCCTACGACACCGTAATCCCTGGACCTTGCTCCAACAGATTTAAACTTTTCCGGAATTTGTAAATTTTCGCTCGGAAAAAGTTTTATTCTGATGAGGCAGTCAAAACCGCCTACAAAGAATTGATTGATTCTGTTTCCACATTTTTTTCAGCAAAGAATTAAGGGGCCTCCGGAGGGAACCAATTCAAGCATATTTCGGAAATATGCTTGAATTGGAAATAATTTTGGTATTACGTTTGTATGAAGAATTCGTCCCTCCGGAGACAATAGACAATATAAACCTAAAAATTTATGTTAAAACATAAATTTTTAGGTTTATATTGTCTAGTTATAGAATAACAATACTTTGTGAAGAATACAAAAAGTTTTCAGTCATGATTTTTGGTATTACGGAACTTACCAAATTTTGAACGGCTAGTATTGCTATCGCGCACGCATGTGGCGCGGCGCAAGGGTTAAACAGGGACAGCGATATTCGGAGCGATTTTTGCAAGCGAGGGTTGCCGGACCCTTAATGAACTAGGTAGGTAGGGTACCTAATGTTCTATATATACCCCTATGTTCAATCAAAGTAGTAATATGTGAAGCAAATACAACGAAATGATTTTAAGTGTAAATAATTAGTATAAAATATGGCAGCATGTAACTTTTTAAGTCACAATATTTTCATAGGCATGTGTCCAGCAGTGGACCATCATAGGCTGATGATGAATATAATCATAGAAACTGCATTTAAACTTGTCAGGTCAGGGGATAACCTAATGATAAGCCCCCCTGTACCTAATTACGTATAGCGTATAGCTATCCACGAACTAGCCAACTCGTGTGAGAAGGAGCTAAATTGAATGTCAGGTGGTCAGAAGTTTATTCGTTTCCTGGCTATTAGGTAGGTACAGGTACCTATATGAGTTATCGAAATAGTAGGAGGTCGTCTTGGCACCTAGCACTTTGACTGCTGAAAACGCACGGTATGAGTTTTCTACAAGTGACTAATATGCGTAAATCCACACTAGCGCAGCGGCTGAGAAAATACAGATTTGTGTGACTCAGCAGAGCTGTAATATTTTTCGAACGAAACGCATGTGCGGCGCAACACAACCGCTGCCTGTGTAGAGCGGCAGCACGAATTTTTTAGGTAAAAAAAAAAGACCGCAGTCGTCGAAAAAAAAACCGCGGTAAAAGTGCTAGGTACCTAACCTATAACTTGTGCAGTTCTATAAAATTTATATAATAAAAAAACTGCTGCATCAGCATTATTTATCCTTATGAATACATTGATAGCTCTATTTTCCCGCGTTTTTTTCGCCACGCGTGGTTCAGCACATAGCTGAGTTTGACCCTTTTTGGCCAGCAGGCTAGCACGGTAGCCATGTATTATTATTATTTTTGTTTTTCTGTAGGCTTTTTATTTGTTTTTGTTTATACTGTGTAGGTACTGTGTTTTTTATGTGTGTTTATTGCTTTAATTGTGTAGCCTGTTTTTTTTGGCCAAATAAAACAATTCTTATTCTTATTTTATGTCTATGTAAGTTTATTATAATATTTGTATGTAGGGATGTAGTGTATTTGTTTTTTTTTTTCAATTATTTATTAAAGTGCCACCGTCTATATTGTTCCTTCATGTCCAGTCCATCCTAAGGTTGCCTGGAAGAGATCGCTATTAGCGATAAGGCCGCCCTTTATACCTTTATCTAAGTTTTATCTCTGTATTGTTTTCTGTTTTGTGTGGTATAATAAAGTGTTTTCTATCTAGCTATCTATCTATCCAAGTAATGTTTTATCTGAGAAACTCTGACCTATAACTTGTGCAGTTCTATAAAATTTTGAGGTTATGTTTTCTACGTGTACCTACGACGTACCTACATAAGTACATTCAACTGCAAAACTATGTGTAACTGACTACTTAGTACCTACGCTCTCAAGTTTTCGCTAGTTTTTTGGTTAGGTATTATTAATTCCCTCTAAAATATTTGAAAAATCGATACATGCTATATACGCCATCCAGTTGGTTTGTTATACGAACTAGAAAAATAGTATTTTCTAACTCCCTGGAAATGCCACCTTGAGCAACCTTTAGAACGTGCTGGGCATTGAAGGCGTTAACCCGATCATACTGAACAAATATTAAATTCACAATAAAACTTTTGAAATTATCATGGTTATTATAGATTAACACTAAAGTCATTTAAAACGGGCTATAAATCAAATGATGGTAAATATCACGTTTTAAATTACTTTAGTATTCAATTCACGTACCCATATTAGGATAGAAAATATTTATTTGCCAAGTACCTACCCAAGTACAAGTACCTACTTTAAAAAAACAGCTGAATCAGCATTATTTATCCTTATGAATACATTGATAACTCTATTTTCCCGCGTTTTTTTCGTCACGCGTGGTTCAGCACATAGCTGAGTTTGACCCTTTTTGGCCAGCAGGCTAGCACGGTAGCCATGTATTATTATTATTTTTGTTTTTCTGTAGGCTTTTTATTTATGTTTTTTTTATACTGTGTACTGTGTTTTTTATGTGTGTTTATTACTTTAATTGTGTAGCCTGTTTTTTTTGGCCAAATAAAACAATTCTTATTCTTATTTTATGTCTTTGTAAGTTTATTATAATATTTGTATGTAGGGATGTAGTGTATTTTTTTTTTTCCAATTATTTATTAAAGTGCCACCGTCTATATTGTTCCTTCATGTCCAGTCCATCCTAAGGTTGCCTGGAAGAGATCGATCTTAGCGATAAGGCCGCCCTTTTTACCTTTATCTAAGTTTTATTTCTGTATTGTTTTCTGTTTTGTGTGGTATAATAAAGTGTTTTCTATCTACCTATCTATCCAAGTAATGTTTTATCTGAGAAACTCTGCTTTTCTTGGGATTTTACGTTGTGCGTATTGTCCAGCGTTATTTATTTATTTACGGCCTTATAAAGTAAAAAAAAAATTAGTGTCATTATTATCAGCCCTGGTCATCCCACTGCTGCTGGGTAAAGGTCCCCATAATTTCTTTAAATGCCTCTTTAGAAATTATTTCTTCTTAGCAGGTAAGTGACTGTTCAATGATGCAAATACTGGGAAATAGCAATAAAACATTTACACATAGTTTGAATAAAATTACTTTATTTACTTCTTAATTAAATTTCTTAATTAAAATGGCTGTCAGATCTCTGTACACGGAGCAGTAATAAATATAATAAATCGTAATTAATATTAGCTTAATATCTAAATATATACACAATAAATATTATTTACAATTTAGATTATCTCCTATTTTGTTTCTTTGTTCTTTTTTATTTTATAATATGTAGTAACAAGTTGTACCTACTCGTGTGCAAGTAGGTACAACTTGTTACTACATAAAATTCACAAATCAATAAATGAATTTTATTTCTATTGCATTTAAGAGCCAATTTTCATAATAAGTTTAAATTTTACCTAGATTAACACTTTGACAGCCAAGCATTTTATTTATTTCCAATCTCTGACAGCCGATCACGTCTCCTGTCCGTGACAGTTTTTTTTGTTACAGACGCTGGTCACGTACTGCGTTTTTCTATAAAAGTAACAAAATGGTCAAAAAGTGCCGGCGTGCCCAGAATGGTACGCTAATTATGTATGCGGCTAACAAGGATAAAATAAGCGTCACGTGCGTAGTACGTGATCCGCTGTCAAAGTGTTAAGATGTCAATGCAACTTTTGTGAGATGGAGCCTATGTTTACACACTTGGAATAAATCTAATTCATAACATCTAAATAAATATAATTCAAATAGCAACTTTCTTTGTTGCTACGAATATTATAGACATATTATATTCGTAGTAACAAAGAAAGTTACAATTGTATTGTATTGTATTTATTGATTCCATAAAGATACATTAGTACACTTGGAAATGTCAAATTTTATACATATTTTATGTTACAGAGTAAAAACGACAAACACAAATAATACCTCTATAAACAAATTAGAAGTAGTATTTACAATTGAGCTAACTACAGACATAAAATAAGAAAACACATATTTCTTACATTTAAAAAAATATATTCGGTACCTCACAGAGGCTTAAAGAACACACAAATATTGCTATTCCTTACTCTTAATTCACTTACATACATAGACGTCATCATCATCAGCCTATATTTAGTCCACTGCTGGAGATAGGCCTCCCCCAATGAGCGCCATAGCGCGTCTTCAGCTTGATGCATCCAGCATCTGCCCGCAGTCTTTCGCAGATCGTCATCCCACCTGGTCGGAGGGCCTCCTACACTACGTTTTCCGAGTCGTGGTCTCCACTCAAGAACACGTTTGTTTCACATAGACGTACATATGACATTATCATATCAGCCCATACGTATGCTTGGATCTTTAAAATTACGCAACGGATTTTGATGCGGTTTTAAATAGATAGAGATTCAAGAGCTTGTAAACCATTTGACACATAGATTTCCACGCGGGCGAAAGCCGTAAGGCACAGCTAGTCTATACTAATATTATAAAGAGGAAAGGTTTGATTTTCTGTTTGTTTGTTTGTAATGAATAGGCTCCGAAACTACTGGACCGATTTGAAAAATTCTTTCACCGTTGGGAAGCTACACTATCCCCGGTGAACATATGTGACACACATGTGACGACCGATGTGGCGCGGTGGGCGAAGGTCCGCCTGCGACACAGGAGGTTGCGGGTTCGATTCCCGCCTCGGAACAATTGTGTGTACGATCTGCAGATATTTGTTCCGGGTGTTCTGGTCGTTTTCTATGTATAATAAAAAATATCTATCTATGTAATATATTGTATTATGTATATCAGTTATCTAGTACCCATAACACAAGCTCTGCTTACCATGGGGCTAGATAATGCTGTGTGAATTGTCGAGCATTATTTATTTATTTAACATAGGTTATATTATATTTTCAAAAAAGTTAGTGATTTGTACTAAAACCGTGCGAAGCCGAGAAGGTCCGCTAGTATGTAATAAACTAGTTTACTTAGGAAGAGAAGCGTAGAGTGGCACTTCCATCTCATTCGGTGGCTGACGGTTCCTGTTCTTCCTATTGTAGGTCCTGAAAAATATATTAAATGTTAGAAACACCGTTCGATTCCCGCCTTGGGACAAATGTTTGTTCGATCCACAAATATTCCACCAGTAAATACTAAAAAAAAATTCTTTAACGTACACCATAATCAAATCAGTACAAAAATACATTATATATGCGACAAGTACAATGGGCGGCCTATCGCTTAGAAGCGATCTCTTCCAGTAAACTTCATAAAGTATGTTTTTTAACACTTTGACTGCGGTCTTTTTTTTTACCTAAAAAATTCGTGCTGCCACTCTACACAGCGGTTGTGTTGCGCCGCACATGCGTTTCGTTTGAAAAATATTACGACTGTGCTGAGTCACAAAGACCTGTATTTTCTCAGCCGCTGCGCTAGTGTGGATTTACGCATATTAGTCACTTGTAGAAAACTCAAACCGTGCGTTTTCAGCACTCAAAGTGTTAAGCTATGAGCCACCCAGGTCTCCGTACGTTTTTTTATACCACAGGTGCTCAAACTATACCTCAACCAAAACTATATCATAAAAAATCAAAAACACAAATTTTTATTTTTAAGTATTTAAGAAAAACAAATTGCAGTTAGAAATATTTCGTAATGCGCGATGGCAAAGCCAATTATTATTCATGGTTGTTCCCGTATTTGTAGCCGTAGTGCCCACGTGAACAAAGGTATCAAATTTTGTACTTGAAAAAAATATATCCTAGACGGAATGACGACCGATGTGGCGCGGTGGGCGAAGGTCCGCCTGCGACGCAGGAGGTTGCGGGTTCGATTCCCGCCTCGGAACAATTGTGTGTACGATCTGCAGATATTTGTTCCGGGTGTTCTGGTCGTTTTCTATGTATAATAAAAAATATCTATCTATGTAATATATTGTATTATGTATATCAGTTATCTAGTACCCATAACACAAGCTCTGCTTACCATGGGGCTAGATAATGCTGTGAGTACTGTCCAGCATTATTAAAAAAAAAAAAAAAACTGCTGCTGATAGTTTTTTTTTCCTGAGTGGCCGTGGTGCCCCTACAAGTATACTTGCGGGGGGGTTATCCATTAATTACCGGACACCCTGTATACATACAATACAATACAAATACGCTTTATTGCACATCAAAAACAGAAAGAACAAACAAACAAAGATACAGATGCACAATGGGCGGCCTTATCGCTAAGAGGGATTTCTTCCAGGCAACCTTTGGATGGACACGTAGCTATTAGTATAGGTATAGACGGTGGTAGGTATACATAATAGTTTTTTTATCATTTAATCAATTAATTTAATATTTACAGGAATGTGATGTTCTAACGTACCTTTTAGGGTAAGGTTCTTTCAAATGAACTCTCCTATAATGTATATCCATGTCGGATGGGTAAGCGAACGGCTTGCTGCAAATTGGGCATATCTTTGGCCCACTGCGCCATTTTGTGGTCCAAACGGGGTCCAAAAATCGGTCCAAATCCCGGATAGTCCAAAGCAAGTCCGAGGTAACATGGAAAGTGAAAAATACTTTTATAAGTACTTATCAAGAAATTATTAATATTCTAATTGATTTCGGAAATTCTGAATTTTGTTTTTTCACACATTTTTTCACTTTCCATTTTATTAAAATCAAATTTTCGCATATTTGCAACAAACCGTCCAGTTTTACATATGGAAATAATATGTTATAATAAACTGTTAAAACAGCAATTCTACGTTTTTGCTGATAAAACAATCGAAAACAACATTTGAAGGAAATTCACCCAAAAAGGTACGTTACAAAGTCACATAGAGCAAACCTATTTTACCTATTACCCAAGCGAAAAACAACTGCATTTTACAACGCATGCACAAAAACCACCCTTCCATAACAATTACCCCTTTTGGGGTAATTCGGTATTAACCCCTATCGGGGTATTTCGGTATTGTCAAGTTATGTGGCTTTCTAACGTACCTTTTAGGGTAGGGTTCCTTTAAATGCACCCTTCGGAGATGCGTGTCCATGTGGGAGTGCGATTGGAACGTTTTGTGGCACACCGGGCAATCGGTATACTTGGGTTTTTGTACACTGTGGAGGTATTTACCCCAAAATGAGGGAAAATTTAGGTAAAACTAGATATTGGTGATTTTTCAGGTAGCTTGAGACATAAAGATTGCATTATGAATTAAACACAGACTTATATTGTTGCTAGTGAAGTTGATTTTCATCTATGATATTCTTTTGTAAGTAAAAAACATTTTTTTAATTATTATAAGCACTGATTTCCACCAAAAATAAAACGGCTTACCATTTTTTTGTATGTTATCAAATTGTTTCTGTATTAAACGAAAACATACCTCTTAGGGTAGGGTTCCTTCAGATGCACCCGCTTGTAATGCACCTCCATCTGAGCCTTCAGACTGAACCGTTTGGGGCAGATCGGGCAGCCGTGTGGGCGCTCGCCGCTGTGAGACTGGAAAATTAATGGTTACTTAGGTTCAGGGCTTGCTACCGGTACCAATAATAGCGGTACTATAGCGGTAATTATGCATTTCATTTTATTTTTCATTTCGATATATTCAAGTATCCATACTTTGAAGTATCGATACTTTGCTAAATGTATCGGTACCGGTTATTTAAAAAAAAAAAAGATTATAAACGGAATGATGCCAAAAAAAACATTGAGAATAAGGGAAAGAAAAGATTCCCACAAAACCCAAGGACCGTGGGGTCGTCACCCCTCGAGTTGACGCCGGGGTAATGAAGCCAAGCCTCGAGGCCCCTCTCTGTGCCCCCACCAGGGCCGGAAAGAAATCTATTGATTGACCGGTACTCAAAGCAGTTCTCGCGACGTTATCAGCTCTCCAGTGCTAGCGTACTGACCGGGGAGGGGCGGGCGCGCGCGCGTGTATATCATAATATCGGTAATTATACCGATACTTATTATACCGATATTCCAAGCCCTGTTTAGGTTATTTATCTTGACTAGCTTTTGACCGTCACTCTCATAAGAATAATTTATTTAAATGGCAGAGGTAAAAAAGGTGCTGCTCGCCAGTTGTATTAGCTTGAACTTGGTTTGACACGCTAGTGCGTGTCTAGACGGTCAGACGTGTCAGACGTCATTTTACTGTCCTGCTTCAATGAGGCAGGAGTTCGATTTCCGCCTCGGGACAAATGTTTGTATGATCTGTTACAGATATTAGATTTGGGTGTTCTGGATGGATATCATCATCATCATCATAGCCTATGTTAATCCACTGATGCACATAGGCTCCACTAATGAGCGCCATAGCGCCTTTGTCTTCAGCTTGAGGCATCAAGCATCTGCCTGCAGTCTTTCGCAGGTCGCAGTCATCCAAGGCCGTGTCGCGTCCTATACTACGTTTACGTCAATCTCCACTCAAGAACTTTTACCCCAGCGGTTATCGGTTCTTCGCGAGATATGACCGGCCCACTGCCACTTCACCTTGCAGTGCTTTGTCCAACATTATTTCATCATCATCAGCCTATATTAATCCACATGACATGGCCTCCTCCAATGAGCGCCATAGCGCATCTACCTGCAGTCTTTCGCAGGTCGTCATCCCACCTGGTCGGAGGGCGTCCTACACCCGAGTCGTGGTCTCCACTCAAGAACACGTTTGCCCCAGCGGCCGTCGGTTCTTCATAACATGATTTATTTATTATTTATTTTACTTATCTTAGAAGAAAAACTCACCATTTTGTGAGTAGAGAGTGAGTTGGCGCACAGAAACTCTTTCCCGCAAGTTTCACAGCGGAAGATCTTACTCCGGGTGTGTCGGTTCATATGGATGTGGATATAGGTAGTCTGTGGACAATGAACAATACATTTTTATATCAGTATAGCATATACGGGTAAAGTCGGGTGGTGTTGGCTTAGCTGCATCGAAGAATCGCAGATATCTTCATTTAATAAAATAAAATATATGGACACCAACAGACAGAGAAATATAGACATAGACATTCATTTATTTGCAGCTGCAGTAGAAAACAAAAACACAGTAAAATAAAAGTTACTTAATTAACTTATATCGAAACCTATATCGACAAACTATATCGAAACCTATATCGCACAAAATATCAAAAAGAAAGACTGATGTGTGTTAAAGCAGCAAAAAGGTCTCGACTCAGCATAAATTGCAGTTGTAAACCCGAAATAAATGAGTTAATGCCTTACTACTCAGGAGTAGATGGCATTATGCGGACACGAGAGACCATCCGTGATCCAGTGACCAGAGCACTGCCCCTTAAAAAGGGTTACGTGCAAGTTTATCCAGTGCCCCATAAACAGAGAGTCCCACATATCCGCCAAAGTGCTGAGAATGGTGTTAGGGCTGCCACGGAGGCGCTTCAAGAGCGACGCACAACGCTTTCTTATAATGGCTTGAAAGCCATCAGTGTGCGCCTCACTGAACATATTCGATGCACTGCAGAAACGTGGCTGCTATGCAAGCTGTTGGTCTTGCGTCTAAGCTCTCACCGATCCTATTGGTCTACCATCCCATCGGACTATGAGAGTGAGGGAATAGAAAGTGCACCTGTGTTTGCCCACACGCTTGCACACTATGGTATGGCCTACGGACATGGTTAGTGTCCGTTGGACTGGCCGCCGTAGTCGAAAACTCACTCTAGCTTTGTGCCATCACACCAGGACCTGTCTGAAAATCAGCGCCGCTACTAACTTCTGCTTGAAGCGGTATAATGCTGAGACAGAGACCTTTTGGCCTTTATGGGACACACTATTTGTACCTCTATATTTTATCTATTTCTGTCATATATACATTTTTCTTGTTTGTATACTTACCTATTATGTAATGTGTCGTGTTATGTGTTATGTTTGTTGTTAAATAAATGTATTTTCTTTCTTTTTTCTGTCTAAAACTCGGCTAAGAGAGAGAGAGAGAGAAACAGATGGACCAAAGGGACACCATGCCACCACAGATAGAACAGACAACTCTCTCCACCTTCCTCTGTCCGGGATGAACGCGGTCGCTAACCGAGAGGCTTGGGTACAATAAGGACCTTGATAATCTAGGTGCTTGGGTACAAAAAGATCCTCAATAACCATATGACCGATAAATTGTAGATATAAACATTGACATTTATTTTTCTAATTTTTTTATTGATTGTTTTGTTATTATTATTTTTATTTGTCTGAGAATTTATTGTGTTATCTTTTAAGAATTATAATAGCGAATTTTTATCAATTTGAATACATTGCACGCCCAATAGGCAGAATACATTGTGACATCCCATTACTTATAACAACATTTTTTAACATGTATTACAAGCCCCATGGTTCATATTCAGTTATTGCATGAAGCAATAACTGAATATGAACCATGGGGGTTGGGTACAAAAACCTGGGGTGAGGGTTAGGCGGTAGACACTCACCGAGACCATGTCACCACAGATGGAACAGACAACTCTCTCCACCTTCCTCTGTCCGGGATGAACTCTGTTCATATGCTCCCTTACCAACTTCGCCGCTACGCCCTTGAACATCTTACTGCACTGAAATTATATTTACTAACTTTATTATTTAGAACTTAAAACTTTTAAGTAATGAAGAGAAAGTTAGTAAAATGAGCTTTTGAATAAAGTTAAAATAAAGTATAATTTCAGTGCATTAAGAAGTTCAAACTAAGAGCGAAGTTATTTTTCCCCTTATTCAATTTATTTTAGTAGGTAACCTACCCAACCATTTACAGTTGAGCTACCTGTAGATTGTTTGCAACAGGATGCAGTTAGCTCAATTGTGTCAATTGTAGAAACTAGTTCCAATTTGCTTCTATATTCGATTGTAATTTTCTTTGTTGATATAGATTTACCACTTACATTGGTTGTCAGGTAGAAAATACCCAGCATAAATAAATAAAGTGCATAAAAAAACATAACATTTCAGACGCAAGACGTCCACAGCTTGATATTGGATGGCTTCACTCGACATAATATAAATAAATAATCACTCTCAAATATTGGCCACAAGTCTCCAATGACAATGTTGAGAAAAAACTGAATAAATTTCTGAAATAAAATCCGGCTACACGCTCAGAAAACTTCACAGGTCTACTTCAATAGACGCTATTGAAGTAGACCTTGATTCTTGAGTGGAGACCACAACTCGGTAAACGTAGTGTAGAACGCCCTCCGACCAGGTGGGATGACGACCTGCGAAAGACTGCAGGCAGATGCTGGATGCGGCAAGCTGAAGACAGGGCGCTATGGCGCTCATTGGGGGAGGCCTACGTCCTGCAGTGGACTGCTATAGGCTGATGATGATGATGATGAAGTAGACCTGAACTGTGTAAGGAACCATTATAGTTTTTCGTTATATCAGTCTGTCCCTCATCCGCAGCTTAGTTTAGAGCGTATAGAACTAGAAAGCTGTAAGTTTGCATGGTTTAACATAAAATCAAACCGACAAGTTAAGATATTTGTATGTGCCGCATACCGCTGCGGTAAAATCAAATAACAACGTTGCGTGTCGCGACGCTACGTCGTCGTACCGCATACCGCATCGTAAAACCATCGACAACCGATGTGGCGCGGTGGGCGAAGGTCCGCCTGCGACGCAGAAGGTTGCGGGTTCGATTCCCGCCTCGGAACAATTGTGTGTACGATCTGCAGACATTTGTTCCGGGTGTTCTGGTCGTTTTCTATGTATAATAAAAAATATCTATCCATGTAATGTATTGTATTATGTATATCAGTTATCTAGTACCCATAACACAAGCTCTGCTTACCATGGGGCTAGATAATGCTGTGTGAATTGTCCAGCATTATTTATTTATTTATTTAAACCTTTGGTATCTTGCACGCAACGTAGTAACGTTGCGTGCAAGATACCAAAGCCTTAGCTGCCCAGCCCTAACGATGCGACCCGGAAGATCAAAGCAGCAGTTTTGCACGTATGCGTCATGGGCACTGACAGTATTATATAATATAACTCACCGACAGGACAGCCCCGCATATCTCACATACAACGCGCTCCACCTTTCTCTGCCCGGGGTGTTCTTGTTGTATATGTGTTCGGACCTGTCGACCGCTGTTGAATTTCTTGTCGCACTGGAAATACAAGTCAAATAAAAAATAGAGAAATAAAAAAATATTACTGGAGAAATAAAAATAATACAGTTCGCACGCTCAAAGAATTAGCAAGCTGAAGTGGCAGTGGGCCGGCCATATCTCGCGAAGAACCGACGGCCGCTAGGGCAAACATGTTCTTGAGTGGAGACCACGACTCGGCAAACGTAGTGTAGGACGCCCTCCGACCAGGTGGGATGACGACCTGCGAAAGACTGCAGGTAGATGCTGGATGCGGCAAGCTGAAGACAGGGCGTTTTGGCGCTCATTGGGGGAGGCCTATGTCCAGCAGTGGACTGCTGATGATGATGATGATGTTTTATTCCGGGCCTGAAACTACCTGTATGCAACTTTCAGCCCGATCCGTTTCGTTTTCGTTCTAGTTTTAGCGTGAAAGAGTAACAAACATCCATACATACAAACTCTCGTAGTAAGAAGTAGGATTAATTAGAACGGCGCGTAATCACGAACAAACACTTACATGATGACATCTGTGCGCGTTTGCAATGATCTCTCGCCGTTTTCTTTTGGGTTGTTTAATATCCCTGAAACAAATAAAATACTTGTATTTTGTCTATAAACCTGCCTGCAACTATATAATTTTAACCTTATTTGTTCGGTGATGTAACTGAGCTAGAGCAAGAACGGCGATTTTTGTCTAGGGTTCTGTCTAAATTCTTGTCATTGAATGCGTAAATTATTAGAAATGCCTTCCTTCAACTTCAATAATGTACGCAATGTATGACGATGCGATGTCATTATTGTATTTTCTACCCTAGAAAACAATCTCCGTGATTGTTCTAGCGCATATGACGTGATCAATGTAAGTTAAAGATGTAGATACGATGCTACCTTCTTTAGTGTGCCAACTTATAACTAGATGTCGCCGGTAATAGTGGACAGAGGAATCCCGCTGACGAGAACGTAAGGGTTTGGTCGGTTTGGATGACCTCAGTTCAGATTTTGAAATAAATAACTTCTACTGAATTGGTCGTTTCATTACGCACCTATTCCTTCACCTAATTATTATTATAGGTACTGCTTACCTACATAGGTATTTGTATTTACCAAAAACAACCTCGGTCTACCTTCCACTTGTAGAGTTCACATTGTGATACTAATCTATACATAATCACCTACTAATGAAGCCAATGTGATGACAACAATAAATATATTGAGTATTGAGTAATTCAGACAAGCGGAGTTGGTACTATATAGTTCATTATGTGTGTGTAAATGTATGTAAATTTTATATTTTACCTATATAAATTGTGACGTATAATTTGAAATTTTTTTAATGTGTATCTGTTTCCTGTTGTTTTTATTCCTCTTGATTTAGAAAAGGTACATCGGGCGTGTAGAAGACCTAGAATAGAGTGTACAACTTACTTATTTTCTTCCTCGTGCAACTCAGACACGGCCAAGTGTGTGTCGTACGCGCTCTGCGACACGAACGAGATCTTACATTTCTGGCAGTATATGGTCGTTGATGGCTCCTCCTGCTGGCAATATTGAGATTAATACCACAATCAATTAAATTATAATACATGTCTTGAGAGCTTTTTTTAACTGACGAAATTAAATAATATTCCAAAGAGATTTTTGCCGAATTTTAATAATTTTGGGATATTATTTAATTTATTAGATTTTGTTATTCCTAATCCTAGATTTGATTACGAAGTGGCGCGGCGGGCGAAGGTCTGCTCTGACCCAGGAGGTTACAGGTTCGATTCCCGCCTCGGAGCATATATTTTTATGATCTGTTGATATATTCCGGGTGTCCTAAATATTTCCTGTGTACATATAATGAAAAAACTATCTATGTTACGTATTAGTGATTATTTTATATATTTATGATTATTATCTGGTATCCATACCACAAGCTCTGCTGACTTTGGGGCTAGATGATGCTACGTGGATTGTCCAGCATTATTTATCTATCTTAATCATATCTCTACTTGGACAAGAAAAAGAGGACGACCGCTGAAGAGGTGGGAGGTGGAGGTGGCCCCGCAAAGCGATAGACAACGAAAAATTGAGTAACTTGGCTTTCAACGCTCTAGGCGGTCCTAACACTACCTTTATTTATTTATTTATATATTATCTGTGTTCAATGTACGAGTTAGATGATGTTAAGATGTAGATACGAGGCTACCTACTTTAATGTGTTAATTTATTACTAGATGTCGCTAATAAAGTTGCACCACGGCTGAATCGCGCTGACGAGAACGCACGGGTTTTAATGGCCTCCGATCAGAATTTCAAATGAATAGAGTTGGACGTTTTATTACGCTCCTATCCCTTAAATTAGGATAATCGGAGTTGATACTGTTTCGTTCAATCTGTCTACTCACAGTGTTGCCAGCGTGCATGACGTGTTTCCTCCTCATGTGTACGACGACGCCGGCGCTGCTCACGAAGGTCTCTCCGCAGAGAGTGCACGCGTGGGCGTTACGGTGCGACGTGCGGAGGTGCGTGTAGTAGGTTGATATGTGGCTGTAAAGGAATATTACACTACATAAACAACATAATTATAATGAACTAGCTTTCGCCCGCGGCTTCATCCGCGTAGTACCACGGTAAAAAATAGCCTATATGTTATTCCAGTACACATACTATGTATGTTCCAAGTTTCATCAAGATCCGTTCAGTAGATTTTACGTAAAAGAGTAACAAACATCCATCCATACTTACAAACTTTCTCGTTTATAATATTAGTAGGATAACTTACGTGTATTCCTCGCCGCAGTGCCGACAAGTGTGAGTCACTCCGTTGTGATGCTCGTCGTGGAACACCGCACCAGTCCTGGCCATAACAAATTGTATTTAATTAAATTTTTATGTATTCAATAATTGTTTAAACTATTAAGATGAAATGAAATGAAAAATATGTTTATTACTACATTTAAACAGAATTAAAGTAAATACAGAATTGGTATGGTAAGTAGAGCGAATTAATTTACAAATTGCTAATGATTCCCACACTAGGCTGGGCCTGTATCGTGGGAAATATGATTACCAGGTAAGAAGTGCCTCAATTTAATGACAAATCTATACAGACAAAATAAAGTTTCGAAAAAAAAAAAAAAAATGATTAAAAAATATAGATAATAAAAAATCGAATAGGAAGTAACTATAGATAGATAGATATATTTATTGCTACAATTTATGTATACGCGCATCAAGCTAAACTCAGTCAAACAGGAAATTGAAGTCTACGGCAAAAACTATCAGCTCCGGCTAGATAATCACAAAAATGAACTCGCCTCTCAACTACAAGGAACTGGAACTCTTGAATTCTCTAGACTAAAGAGACACAGTATCTCAAACCTAGCTGAAAGATTCACAGACAAAAGCCTAGAGGTGACTCACTGGAGTCAACTCTACTATCACAAAAAGCGGATAATATCAGAGAGCAGATTGGATTATTGTTTACATAAACAGATCGCCAAGAAGCAGTATAGAAAAAGAAAAAAAAATTGTTACAATTTACTGTTGATAGCGGCTTAAATCCTAACATAGGTTTATCTAGACACTAGAGTTCTCTTAACAATACTAAAATAAAATTACACACGAGCACAGTGACATCGCTGTCCATAGAGTAAAGTCCTTTGTATGCGGTGGAAAGGGACGCGCTATTGGGGGGGATAGTTAGGGAGGGGGGACATGAGGGACCGATATACCACTCGGATCTAGTTAGTAGTGAGGCCAATTTTGGAAAATTGAAAAGGTTCGCCAAAATTTGGCACAAGACAAGGCGCGTTGAGGAGTGCACGTTTTCGACCAGGGATGGGGGGGGCACAGAGCAGCACCGAGCTGGGGTGGAGCAGCCCGGCAATGAAGTCTGTAATGTGATGTGGCATGCCCCAGAAGGGGGAGAGTGTTCGGGACAAAGAGCGTAGGATTTGTAGAGTCTGGGGTCACCCGAGTGACTCCTTTCTCACAGTTTCGGTCCGTATAACCGCAAGGTTGGCAGGACCATGGGAAGGTTGGAGGGATTGTCCATAGAGTAAAGTTGTGAAAGGAGTCATGCCCTCAATTTGTAAGAAAACAATAACTGCATTATTTAGGCTGGTTTTATAGTTACGCCGCTGGGCAGCGCGCTGTTAACACTTTGAGTGCTGAAATCACACGGTATGTGTTTTCTACAAGTGACTAATATGCGTAAATCCACACTAGCGCAGCGGCTGAGAAAATACAGATCTTTGTGACTCAGCAGAGCCGTAATATTTTTCGAACGAAACGCATGTGCGGCGCAACACATCCGCTGTGTAGAGCGGCAGCACGAATTTTTTAGGTTAAAAAAAAGATTGCAGTCAAAGTGTTAACGTTTACTGATGCGTTTACTGAACGGCGCTGCACAAGCGCGCGACTTTAAATCGCAACTACTACCCCCATATAAAGAGATATATGGGTATAATATTTACTCACTTGACGAAGAACTCAAGCCCACAGCGTAAGCACTTGTAGATGTAATAATGCTTCCTCATGTGAAGCTGGAGCTTGCTTTTCCATTTAAACTGCATTTGGCAGAAACGGCACTTGTGGTCACCCTGTAATGATACAATACAAAATACAATTACTCTTTATTGCACACCAAATAAAAACAGACACAAGACAGGGAAAAGAAAACAAACATGGAATATGTTGTACAATAATAGACAATATAAAACTTAAGTGATGGAATATACTCGACCTCAAGGTCGTTCCTTTGGTCAACCAAAGGAACTGAAGTGTCCAAACCTAAAGATGGTGCCTTTCACTGGAATGGGACCTGGATATCCCACTCCAGAACACATCTAATTATAGCTAAGCTGCGGACTGTAGACAGAAATTGATAAAAATATGTTATGTTGCGGGCCAGCTCCAATACCGTTCTGGCAATGATAGCTGGGACGGGTGGACTGCCCGTATACCAGGCACTGTTGTGAACGCCACCGCCACCAGCAATCCTTTTAGTTTTTGAGATTTTCTTGTATATTTTCTAATATGAGTATAATATGCTTGAAATGAATACTTTTTATTTTTTATTAATTTTTATAGTCCAGTTCTCAGAATCGTAGAATCTCAGCTTGAAAATTGAAGGAGTTGGAGAAAAATAGGGAATAGATGTATGAAAAATACTTACATGATCATGCCACAACGTATTATGCCTCAGCAGCATTTCATTCTTAGAAAAGCCTTTCAAACACTTTGTACATTTAAACTCCATCCGTTCATATCTCGAGTCAAATTGCTTCTTCGTAAACTGATCCATGGCTTCTTCCTCTGTTAATAACTTTGTTTCCCAATTTCCTACGCTAAGTTCACCTTTTAGTTCACGGATTATACCTACAAACTTGTGATCAGAATCCTTATCTTTTATATGTGTTTTTAGCTTAGTTTTAGCTGTTTTTTTAGTAGTTATTCTACCTTTTTTCAATGTAATATCTTCATTGTCTGATTCTTCATGTGTTACATCTAGATCTAATTCAAAATTTGCGTCACTTGAATTGGAATAGTCATTTTCAGGTTCGAATATGGTTTTATTGTTTCTAGTTGATTTTCTAATCGGTCTTTTACTTTTTTTGGGGCTTCTCGAATGTTTATTTGTTTGCTTTGTTTTAGCTTCTAAATCTATGTCAGAATCTATGTTGTTTAATCTATTATCATCCGATTCGTAAAGTGTGTTCATGTGAATAGTGGTTTTAGGATTATTTTCGATTATATTCAAACTTGCTGTTTCTGTTTTTGTAGGAATAGTGTTGTTTTTAGTAAGATCAGGGTTGTATTCAATAGGAAGTATAGATTCAGTCTCAAGTGTGCTTTTAATGGTGGGGCATGGAACAGCATATGATTTGTTATCCAAATCAGTAAAGACTGAGTCTGTTTCCATGACATTTTGACTTTGTTCATCCTCCAATTTGATATTACAGCTAAATTCTTCATGGTCTGGTTCTGGTCTGTACTCAAACTTAAGTATATCATCATCATCATCAGTGTCTAAGGAGTTTAGAGTTACATTTTCAATTTGAAGTGGCTCTTTTTCAGTTTTGTATTTCACAGTAACATTTTTGATTCGCTTTTGACCAAGTTTGTTGATGTAGTCTATTGATAGTTGGAGATCAGTGCGGTTCTTGCGAATGTCGTTGATAACATGGTAGGTCATCTGTAAATATACAGAGTTACATTAATGTTTACAGAAAAATGCTTCCAAAATGACTGTAAAATTTATGGTTTACTTACATATCCATTAGAGTTCAGTTTTTTCAGCGTGTACCGTCCATATTCACATTTTTCTTTGAACTTATGGAACTTGTGAAGTAATGCAGCGCACTCGAAGCAGAAATATTGGGGAAGATCATCTTTAGTCAATACCTGGAGACGAAATAATTTTATTTGAATAATGCAAGGAGTTTTAATGGGACCATAACATTTCTGGGGTTTAAGGTGAGTCTGCATTGAAACTGCGCTTTTAGAAGCTGGAAAAGACTAAAGGCTGAGCTGGGGGTTGGGCTGGGCATACCTGGTTCTGAGTTATTTCCTCGTAGTACTGTTTCAAGCTACACTGCCCTAATTTGAATAGCTTTAGATCTTTTTTAAAACATATTCGGCACAGTTTTAATTCAGACATCGTTTCTAGTGTGTAATTAGTAATTACAGTACAGAAAGTAAATCGTAAACAAAAACAAAAATCAATATAACACGAACGAGCTGCATTATTGCTATTTACACGTAATTAAATACGTGTAAATAGCAATAATTCGCGATAAACGCGTGTTAAGGCGCAATTTAACGCAAAAACGCCTTTTCACGAACTATTCACGTTAAAAAGCGCCTCAACACACGTTACCGCACTAAACTTACCGTAATAACCCGCGTTAAGTTTGTGTTAATGTTAAATAGCATGGTAGCCCCCCTAGTAGCCCCACTGACGCTGACGGATTGTCTACACGACTGTTTCGCCCATTGCTACTAACTTGACTTCAGTCTTAGTATATCCTAGCACTGAAAACGCAGTGCGTATACAGCTTTGTCTATGGTTTACACGACAATGACAGCATTGAATTTGAAATTGACAGTTCGCTCGCTTCAATCAAAGCCCAAGGCAAGGTCATTGAACGCTTGGAATATTGATTATTTTCTTTTTATTTACATTTTTCACAGAAATGAGTGACTTAAAAATATGCCGCATATGCCTGATGAAAGATCTAAAGCTGTATCACCTAAACCAGTTCAGTCTGAAACTTTATTACGAGCAAATCGCGGACAACAAGGTAAATAAAACTTTGTTTTTCCATAGCTCTGGACGCTTTATAGTTCCTTACTTTCGCGTACATTCTCGCTGTATTTATTATTTGGTGATCATCCCTTACGCATTGCCTCTATTTTATTGTCATTATAATAGTCATATTTCTCTTTCATTAAGTATTTTTATATTCATTTAACACTTCTTTTCCATGCTCATTAGTAGACACCCTTTCGCAATTTTTTACTGTTCTTTACATATCTCAAACATATTTTAATTATTTTCTGATATTTACAGATGCAATCAGACAATCTACCGCCGTGGTTCTGCTATGAATGTGCAGCTTTACTGCATAAATACCACAAGTTCAAAGAGAAATGTACTTATGGGCAAAATACTTTGATTAACTTATTTTGTAAAGGATATGTAAGTGTTATTGTTATTTTTCATAACAGTCCTACTGTTGGACAAAGACTTCCCTTTTCCTTCCACTTCGTATGATTATATGACAGTATTCTATGATATGGCTATAGGGCTAGAAAGTTAGGCGTAATTCTTGTAAGGCAAATATTATTATTATATTAGCCTGGGGTGTCCCAGTGCAGAGCATAGGCCTCTCACCCCTTCTTTGTAAGAAAAATACATTTTACTAATTTTATAAAATAATATTTCAAAAGCAAACAATTTTTTTATAACCTTACACATATTTCTTTCTGTTTTAGATGACCTATGAAGTAGTAGAAGACATACGTAAAAACAGAACAGATCATATATCAACAATAAGCTATATCATCCCTAATAATCACACAAAAACATATCATGTGAAACACAAACCTAAAATCAAACCATCAGAGATAGAAAATGTACTTATTAATGAGTTCAATGAAGATACCTTAAAATATGAATACATTTCAGAGACTGATGATGATATCACCTTAGATAAGATAAGGTTAGATGTTGTAGACTTAAATAAGAACTTAGATAATACAAATAAGGTTCTTAAAGAAGAATCAGAATCTCAAAAGGACTTTAGTAACAATTATGACGATGATAACTTTGATATGGAATCATTGGGTAACAATTATGAAACTGAACTAAGCGATAAGATTGAAGAAACGCCAACTGAAAATAAAACGGATCTGGATAATAACAAAAAGGATTTCTACCCCAGCAATGACGATAATGAAATATTCGCAACAGAAAACGAAAATCAACTCCTAAATGTAGATGATGAGACACTATTATTTTCACTTTTAAACACAAAACCTAACAGAAGTAAAAATAAACTAAAAGAACAAACAGATCCCGAAGCAAAACCGAGGAAATTTGAGAAGAAGAAAACAGCCAGATTGCATAAAGACAATTGGGAAATCAAAATACTATCGGAAGAGGAGGCTTTAGAGCAGTTTAGGGAAAGAAAAAACAATAGCAAGTACATAAAGTTCAATTTCAAATGTACAAAGTGTTTGAAAGGATTCTCAAGGAATGATATCCTTTTGAGACATAATAAGCAGTGTCATGATGGGGTAAGAAAAATAACCAGTTTATATTAACAGTGTCTAAATAGTCGACCATCTTAAAATATACTGAATACAGTAATTATTACTTACACTTAGTGTTTAGAAAATTTTGTTGAGTAAAATGTGTACTCTAATGAAACTCAATGACCCCTGTGATGCGGTTGGCAAAGGTACTGCGACTCGGGAGTTTGCAGGTTCGATTCTCGCCTCGGGACAAATCTTTGTTGATTCTTCAGCCTTACGGTGGCCACTGAAAATTCAACTATATTTCCATATATTTACAGGGTAAATTTGAGTGCCGTTTCTGCCACATGCAGTTCAAACGCAAGTTCCAGCTAGGAAGGCATATGGTGGTGCATTACTATGTGTACCAGTGTCTCCGCTGCGAGCTGAAGTGCAATCTATTGTGAGTATGAGTACTAGTATTACTTAAGTATGTGTAGTGTAGTACTTAAATATACGCAAGTACATATATTTTAGTAGTACTAATTATTTGGTGTCTTCAACCAGTTACTTCATAAGTTGTAAAGTTTTCTTGTAAATAAACAAAAACATGATTTTTGATGTCGTTCAAAAAACATCCCATTTCTATGAACGCGAAATCCTATGCCTATCTTTTTCACAAAATAAATAATGCTGGACAATTCACACAGCATTATCTAGCTAGCCCCATGGTAAGCAGAGCTTGTGTTATGGGTACTAGATAACTGATATACATAATACAATACATTACATAGATAGATATTTTTTATTATACATAGAAAACGACCAGAACACCCGAAACAAATATCTGCAGATCGTACACGCATTTGTTCCGAGGCGGGAATCGAACCCGCAACCTCCCGCAGGCGGACCTTCGCCCACCGCGCCACATCGGTCGTCCAAAATGGTGCAGTATTGCGACCTCTTTAAGTGGTCCGATTATGCGCGACAAATTGTTATATATAAAGTGTTATAAATATATACCTATATATGTTTTTGCGACAATATTTTTTATATTGTTTATTTTACTCCAAACAAAAACGACTGTGCTTGGCCATTTATTCTAAACTTAATTTATCCTTTTTAGGAGTACAGCATCTTTTCACGAAGATTCCCATAACGGCGTCATACGAACTTGCAAAGACTGCGGCGAGCAATTTAAGTAGGTACTTATATAATCTCTTTTTTTTTATAATTAACCAAATTCGAAATGGTGTGTAGGTTATGTATGTTCGCCATTTTCTTCGTTAAGTATGCACGGGCCGCTTTATTCTGATTACTATTTTGGTTATGTATAGAAAATGATCCCGGCGTGATCCCATATGAAATTTAATCGCGAGGGATCAAAATTTGTCCCTTAAAACTTTAAAAATTGTGAAAGAAGTCTGTTTTTCGTTTTAATAATAAATTTATAGAAGTAATCATTATTTGATGTTCAAATAATGATTACTTCTATAGAATTATCACCATTTTTAAATTTTTGCAAGCATTTTTGCAAATCACTGATTTTCAGTATTTACTATGAGGCGAACGAAACACTAACAAAATAAATAACGTTTGATTGCATGTTATTTTGTATTTAAATCATTTCACACTATCCATAAATGGCTGTCTGGCAGAGATCGCCCTTGAGCGATAAGACCGCCAATTGTAATTAATTTTTAAGTTTTTACTGTACATAGTTTCCTATTTAAACTACAATAAAGAATTATTAACATAGCTCATTAATATATATCGACATAGCTCTAACAATAAGCAAGCTAAAGTGGCAGTGTTGCCATATCTCGCGAAGAACCGACGGCCGCTGGGGCAAACGTGTTCTTGAGTGGAGACCACGACTCGGTAAACGTATTGTAGGTCGCCCTCCGACCAAGTGGGATGACGACCTGCGAACGACTGCAGGTAGATGCTGCATGCGTCAAGCTGAGGACAGGGCGCTACGGCTCTCATTGGTGGAGCAGTGGACTATGATAGGCTGATGATGATGATGATGAAAGAATTATCCTTCATAATTTCTTTCTATCCTTACAGACACGTGTCTACGTACTACACGCACCTACGAATGTCGCACAGGAACTCTCACGTGTGCAAACTGTGCGGCGCTAGCTTCGTCAGCGAAACGGGTCTAGAGTTCCATATGAAGCGGCAGCATTGTATATCGGAGGAGATCACTGTAAGCTCCAGCGAGTAGATACATTAGGTGTTTTATTAATAAATACTATATAACAAAAAAGCTTTAAAAAATCCACCTTAAATATACATAGGACTTATCGGAGGCACTAACACATTTCAGGTGGCTCAGCAAAAGGATTTTAGACAGTAGACGTGTTCAAGAGTCCTGTGGGGTCTAAAGAAAACAGAGCACTTTGATACTTGATTCAGTTAGTATAAGACGACCGATGTGGCGCGGTGGGCGATGGTCCGCCTGCGACGCAGGAGGTTGCGGGTTCGATTCCCGCCTCGGAACAATCGTGTATACGATCTGCAGATATTTGTTCCGGGTGTTCTGGTCGTTTTCTATGTATAATAAAAAATATCTATCTATGTAATGTATATATGTATTATGTATATCAGTCATCTAGTACCCATAATACAAGCTCTGCTTAGCTTGGGGCTAGATGATGCTGTGTGAATTGTCCAGCATTATTTATTTATTTATTTATTTGAATTGAGTGGTTCCTAGTTTTTATTCATTTGTTTATTTCCACCGTAGTGCATATACAAATTACACTTGATGTCGTTAAATTCTATAAATTTTTAAAGTTAAATAACATTTTTATTCTTTAACACGGTAACTTTTGACATAGGAATCACCATAGGGGATTGTGTAGAGAAAAAGCAGACAGAAATGCCTTCTTAAAAAAATAATAAGATTTAAAGTAATTTATCACAGTAAAAAAATATATATATTAGTTAAAAGGTATGTCAAAGTATGCTGCTGTATAAGGGCATTGTCAAACTGTACTAAATACATATATCTAATGTACAAAATTAGTTAACACTTTGATTGCTGAAATCACACGGTATGTGTTTTCTACAAGTGACTAATATGCGTAAATCTACACTAGCGCAGCGGCTGAGAAAATACATATCTTTGTGACTCAGCACAGCCGTAATATTTTTCGAACGAAACGCATGTGCGGCGCAACACAACCTGCTGTGTAGAGCGGCGGCACGAATTTTTCAGGTTAAAAAAAAGATCGCAGTCGTCGAAAAAAAATCGCAGTCAAAGGTGGATATAGATTTTACAATGACCCCCGCACTAGGCTAGGCCTATTTCGCGGTTAAACCTGTGTTCCTTTCCACAGGAGCAACAAAACGAAAACATCTATTGCGAGAAATGCGACGTTTCGTTCATGTCGCACCGCGCGTTCGACGAACACCTCTCCCAGTCCAAGCTGCACGAGGACGAGGCGGCGCCGCCGAGGAGACTCTCGCGGAAGGAGATCATAGAGAACGCGACTACATGTCGATTTGTAAGTATAAAAGTAAAGGATTTTATTAATAATAATAAAGTGTGCAAAATGCGATTGGCTTTTATTTAATTTTAGGTAAGTATTTAAAAAAAAAATCTATTTAGGAACCTAGATAAATACTATTGAAATCACAGATAATATAATACATACTGATTGAAATACAAGTAATACAATATTATAGTGGAAATATGCTTGAATTGGAAATCATTTTGATATTACGTTTGTATGAAGAATTCGTCCCTCCGGAGGCCTCTTAACTGTGAATCAACAAAATGTAACCTTAAACCTACTTTTTACAGTGTCGAGAAAAATTCACAACGCGGGCCGAATGTCGTAAACACGTCGCGGTCATACACAAAGGGGCTAAGCTGGGCGACGGCAAGGAACAAGACAGAGTTATGTGCGAGATATGTGGCGCCTGGCTCGCTGTGAGTAACTACACTACCTCATATATATTGATAAACTTGCAATATGAACTAGCAAAATTCGTAACGAATATATCCGACAGATAACCAAAGTTATCGACATAGCTCTAAGATTTAGCAAGCTGAAGTGGCATTGGGCCGGCCATATTTCGCGAAGAACCGACAACCGCTGGGGTAAACGTGTTCTTGAGTGGAGACCGCGGCAAACATAGTGTAGACTCCGACCATGGATGACGTGAGATGACGACCTGCGAAAGACTGCAGGCAGATGCTGGATGCGGCAAGCTGAGGATAGGGCGCTATGGCGCATATTGGGGGAGGCCGGCAGTGGACTACTATAGGCTGATGACGATGATAAATACATAATTATAAGCACTAATACAACGGTTATTTAACGTCGGGGGAAAATGGGAAGATAAACGAGATTAATATCCGTTGTTTCAGTGCTTATAAATTATACAGTAGTTCATATTAGGTTGTAAGTTTACTCAATGTTAAACGACTTTCATGTATGAAAACGACTCAAATTATTGGAGATCGCTTCGCTCGCTATTATTTCGGTTGTGACACTCTTGCTCACTTTTATTTGAAAAAGAAATGTATTCTATTAACTCATAGAATACATAACACACTTTTTATTATAATATAATATATAGAAAATACCCAGAACACCCGGAACAGATATTAATAACAGGACAAATTTTTATATGATCATACAAAATTTGTCCTGGGGCGGGAATCGAACCTAAACCGAGGTTGCTCCTGCGTCGTAGGTGGACATTCACCCGCCGCGCCACATCAGTGTTTTTATTTTATTCCTCCAGCATTATTTATTTGGCTTATAATTCCAATGCGACAAGATATTCTACAGCGGTCGTCGCAAGTTAGCCTTTACTATTGGTAACTTATTAATCCTAACACCTAAAGTATGTGTATGTCTTTTCAGGCATCAAGCATAGAAGTCCATATGAACAGACATACAAAGAAGAAAGTGTTCCCTTGCCAATACTGCGGAAAGGAGTTCCTATGCAAATCTGGATACAACACACATCAAGCTGTATGTATTGAGTTTTAATACCTCTAAGTCTCTTCTATAGACTGATTTCCACCGAAATAGAGAGGACAGATTTGTAAAAATAACCAATATGTACCAAGAAGTAACCAATACCAAAAACAATTTAAAAAAATTACAATTAAAAAAATTACAATCATACAGATACAATTTTCGAATTCACAACGTTGGCGGGTTAACTACAAACCTTCCACAAATAAGGTTCGTAGCTAACCCGCTTACATCCGTAATTAATTTTAATTTATTTTATTGTTTTCCTTGTAACACCGGTATCAGGCCCCACACATGTAAGATCTGCCACAAACGGTTCGCGCAGAAGCTGTATGTAATTGGGTTAGCTACCAACATTATTCCAACTCAAATAAGGTTCGTAGCTAAACCGCTTCCATCCATAAAATATTTAATTCTATTATTTGTTTTCCTTGTAATGTCCAGAAGCACACCGGTATCAGGCCGCACTCCTGTAAGATATGCCACAAAAGGTTCGCGCAGAAGTTCGCCATGGAGATTCACTACAGACGGGTGCACCTCAAGGAACCTTACCCTAAAAGGTAATATCATAATCATACTTTCGGCAAAAAGTTTTGAGATTTGTCTAGCAATAAAATCACAGTAGCAGCCCGGAGTTATAAAGTTGGCGGTGATGCCGTGCCTAAGAAAGCACGTTAAACTGTTGTTGTTGCGCCTGACCTCGCCCTGGTCGTGTTGGTGTGCCGTTTCATCGGATTAGAAAGAGCACATAGATGCCTGTGTGCACTCTCATTAAATAATATTACTACTTATATAATAATATTTAAATATGAATGTACCACAACCAAGACCTGTAAGGCTGTAACTATGTTGCCAATATACAGATAATCTCTAAAAACTTAAAATATTCAGTATACTTTATTTACCTACCTGCTACATTTATTTTATTCTTTCAGAAATCGTAAGAAGAATACAGACGAAGTTCCCCTATTCGAGAAAATGAAGTGGACTTGACGAATATAGTGCATTAATACATATAATTAAAATAGGTATAATATAAACATGCATATAATACTCGCATTATGTGAACAACGAGGTGAACTGTATTAGTAAATTATGTGAATTAGATAAGTAAGACCTACCTTATTGTACCTACCTACATCATAATAAATTATAGATGTAAATTTTTTGTTTCATTACTTGCCCACTTTAAGGTCGGTACATATATGACGGAAAATGCTGGATGAAAATAAAAACTATCGTTGTTAAACGAATTTAATATATATTTTAGAGAAGCTGTATAAATATAGTTGGTGCTTTTTGAACACAAATAAGGTTCGTAGTTAACCCACTTACATTCATGACAGTGCCTTGCCTAAGTGTTATTGAATAGGTACATTAGTTATTCGTTACCTACGTATGGGTTTATTTTTAAAGGCGCGGTTGTCGTTTTTTATCCGCAATATTAACGACACAAATCCAGTAGGCTTAATACCAGTACTTACACAATAAGATTACTATTTATGTAATCGAGAACCATTATTAGCGTCAGTAACAAGACCGTTTGGAATGGATACAGAGAGATACAATAGAGGTGTAGCCAAAAAATGCGACACATCCCATTTTTCTATTCGTATTCGTGCGCCCGTATGCGTGAAACGCTATAGAAAGACTCATAGACAAGACAAGGTAGAATAAACGTAAAATAGTTTTTTTTCGACATTGACACAAACTCACCAACATCTGACAGCGACATTGACATTCCACATACCCAAGCATAGCATTGGCGAATTTTGTTGGATTTCGTTCGATGTATTACCAAAAAAATCTTTCTTTTTATTCGTTAAATTTAGTACATAGCTACGGAGTCTGTGATTTATTTTAAATAACTCTATGCAAATGTTGATGTGGACTATAATAACAGATAATACGTTTGTGAGCTAATTCACGTTATATCTAGAAGCTATAGTAAGTGTTTGCTTGCCCCATCTTGGTCGCTGGCTTTGTCGTTGTTTTTGTACCTATCCTTGTGTTGACACGATCCTGCCTCTTTTTGGCTTCCTTGACGAATCCTGTCCGGTAGGTCAAGTAGATACACTTGACGTGATCATGTTACCAAACTTAATTAGCGAAGTAATCATTTGTTACGATCTGGCTTCAGACTTAATTCTATATTTCTCCCTTGGTGTAAATTTCTTTCTGTTCGGGAAAGTTTGTCACGCACTTTTTGACGAGAACCTTTGGGTTCAAGGTACTATCTATGGTGCTAAATTACTAAGGAAACATTTTGTCAAGATATTACAGTACAATTTCAGGTTTCCATACCTCAACTACCTCCTTCATTACTATTATTGCAAGTTCTAAGTCCCTAAAATAATGTACAAGAACAAAATTAGCTATCACAAATAAAAACTAACTCAATGTATTATCCAATACGATGTGGCATTTAAAATATCCTTGGTAATAAACCATATAATTTACAGATTTCTCTAGCGCTTCAATATTAAAACAACATGGAGGAAGACACATCAGAGCTTGTTCGAATATGGCGAGAAAAGAAAATGGGTGTTACTGTAGACGTGCGAGCAACAGAAGACAAAGCCCACAACTTTGTAAAGCAAGAATGCTCCGTACCAGAAATGATGAACTTAACAAACATCCACCCTGACAGCTTACCGCCTAACGCCCACCAGCATCTTGAGCAACATCCTATGGAACAGCAGCGATTCAGCCAGCACTCAATATTTGGTGGTATATCTGGCTCCGATCCACTATGGATGCCTCCAGAAGACCCTCCCCCTCCACCAGAGAAGAAAGCTTCCAAAAGCTCGTTCCTAGACCCTGCTAACTGGAACCGCACCACATTAAATGATGATGAGGCGATTATTAAGTTTAATAAGCGAGCAACTAATGCAAGGTTTACAAATGGACGGTTTAAATGTCATGAGTGTTATTCTAACTTTGCGAGGGAGGAGAAATTGAATAAGCATATTATGATCAATCATCATGAGGTAAGCTCTAATATCTCAATTAATGAATATCTCAATCACTCTAATATTATTAACACATTCTCAGCCAGAACGTCATTTCAAGTCCTTTCAGTGAATATGTCAGGTGACACAACGTTAAATCACATCCTTTTTAGTTCCGATGCTAATGGTCAGAATGTGAAGCCACATTCGATTTAAATACAAATTTGGGAACTTCGTACTCTGTGTCATATCATAACGTAACAAAATATCTACTATCACTTGGGACAGTTCAAATATTAGCCTAGGCATAGAGTTGAAAATAACTTGGCTATGGGCTGCTCCAGCGACACAACGTCATTACATGTCGTATCCCCCCGCACACAGCCTTACACCTCAGTCTAGCTGTGTCACAAGAGAGGGAAGCGCGTGTGTTTCGCGCGCAAATGTGAATTATGCGGACAAGAAGCTTGCAAGGGTTGCAAAATCAATAGTCAACAATCAAATCTAATGACAAAGAATAACAAAAACAAGATAGGTTGTTTTATTTCTTAGTGACTAAGGCTCGTAATATGAAATTTGCTCAGTCATCGATCTATGCTTGTGTAACGCTTTTCTATGGCATAAACGTTTCTCAAGCATTGGTCTATGACGAACAAACTTGAAACCTTGATTTTCACCAAAAACACTTGTTTTTTTTAGATGGACGAATTTGACGATAGACGGCTTTACACGTTCTGTCGTGTAATAGTATAATTTCATGAGTAACAACAGCAGAACGAGTATAGAAGTCGTACGATATTGTATAGGAAAATTGCGTGTCAATATATGTATATAGTCCGAGAAAATGGCTGGCTCGCGCGAACGTGTTAAAAAAATGAATGAATAAATGAACACTTTATTGCACTAAATAAAAAGTTTGTATCCATGGATATATGTGGAAATTTACGCCTTTAGTAGTTTTGGTGTAGAGGTATTAGGTATTTGATACACCAAAACTCTAGGCGGTCTAACTAGTCTAACTAAAGGTGTAAATTTCCAATGGGATAGAAATAACCTGTAAATATTTCTATCACTCGAATATTAAAATGTGTAAAAGTTTGGATGCATAGATGTTTTTTACTTCATGCTTAAACTATGAATGGATTGGGCTGAAATTTTCTATCATTTTAGCTATAAGCTTGGAATCAAATATGGGCTACTTTTTATCCCATATCCTGTACCCATGCGATATAAACATTTCCATAGAAACAACGCGTCCGAAGCCGCGGGCAGAAACTAGTAGAAAATATAGTAGTGAACATAGATTTCATGAATTATTATTTTTATGATTACATATGTATTTAAGGTAGGTGAAACACGGAGCAGCTAAATAACAATAACTTGAAGTCAAATCTGCTCAGGTTCTTATAATTCTTTATAATATTTGATTCATATTATTTGTATAATATTTGATTCATATAAAAGTCAATCCATTAATTCTGCAAACATATTCAAATGTCTGGGTTATTATGAATAGAAAACACCCATAACAGCCGATAGAAATATCTGCAGATCGTACACACATTTATCCCGAAGCGGGAATCGAAACCACAACCTCCTGCTTCGAAGGCGGATCTTCCGCCGTGCTACCGAGGTCGTCGAGTTAAATAAATGTCTTTAACCACGCCTTTGTTATAATTACAGAGCGCGGGCCCCCATATCTGTCGGTTCTGCAAGCGACGCTTTCAAAAACCTTGTAAGCTGCGAATGCATGTCAAGAAGCATTACGTACAGATCGAGTGTCTACGGTGCAACATGCAGTTTGATGGCGAGTGAGTAAAACATACATTATTTATTAAAATAAATCTATTCCATACATGTCATGTCCATTTTTGTTGCAAAATTCATAACATATGACTGGTCCCCGTAAATCGCAGTCTAGACATGTGATTCTCGTGTGTCAATTTGATTTACCCCTGATTTAATATTACGTCAAGTATGAGTACATGTTATATTGATATTAATTAATTTGGTCTACTCCGATTTAAATCCAATATATTTTATGTACAACAAAGTTTATCAATAAAATTTATCAATATCAGAAAAAAACAAGGTTAATAAACATAACACACAAACTTAAACAAAGCATAATCTTACATGAGCAACGAATTTATTATTTTCAGAACAAGAGATCAATTAAAAAGAAAGCTAGAACCAAAAATTGTTTTGTGTTGCCGTGCTTATACCAATTGTCGTTAAATATTTTCCACCAATATTCCTTGGGTTTTGTAATCCCTTTAGATAGATAGATAGATAAATCATTTATTCGACACTGCAGCACATGATATAAGGTAGCAATAGTAAAAGTAATAGTAAAAACAAATAAAAGGATTTAAAAATTGTGTGTGTGCTGCGGCCTGTCAAAAAGGTAATAGCTCAGCGAAAAGCTTTGTAATACTGAAAATCAGTGTTGTGCTCTAAGAGCAAAACACTGATTTTCAGTATTACCCTTACCCTACCCACCCCTTACCCTTTATGTATAAAAATTATCCAGGTTTTTTAATCGGAGTATAGAACGCATTTAATTCGTAAAAAGGCAAATATATAGGTAACCTTGAATTGTATAAATAAACTTGACATATTATTTTATGTATTGTTGTCAGCCTACCAACGTAAGTCTGCATTTATAATCACAATACTTCTGGAAACTTCACAGAGAAATAAGTATGTTGTATTAAAGGTATTGTAAATTTCTTAATGCACATACATTGTTGTGGTTATTATACTTTGAATAAAGCTAAGCGTCCACCGAAGCAGGCCGGAACGCAACAGATGTTTATTTATTTATGTATTTATTTAATTTTCGGAAAACTTACTAAACATATAACAAGAAAGATTAAGTAAAGTTAAGGTGTTTCGTTAGTTCATTTCGGTTAATTAGCTTTGAAAGTTGAGGAATGCTATGTGGTTGACAAATACACCTCTCGAATAATCCAACGGAACTAGGAAAAAAATATTTAAATATTGAAACTTGACTTGTCTAAGTGCTTATCATGTAAGCCTAAAGAAAGGTCTTTTTTGAATAGGTTTTTCAGTAAAAAAACTTTTAAATCAACAAATAAATAATATTCAAATTCCACAAAGTTAAAGCACATGCTCATTTATCTTAACACTTTGACTGCGATTTTTTTTTCGACGACTGCGATCTTTTTTTTAACCTAAAAAATTCGTGCTGCCGCTCTACACAGCGGTTGTTTTGCGCCGCATATGCGTTTCGTTCGAAAAATATTACGGCTGTGCTGAGTCACAAAAATCTGTATTTTCTCAGCCGCTGCGCTAGTGTGGATTTACGCATATTAGTCACTTGTAGAAAACACATACCGTGTGATTTCAGCACTCAAAGTGTTAAAATATATTTTAAACACATTTATAATTATAACACTCAAGTTAAATATTGGTCTGGTAAAGAGTGAAAAAAAAACATGTAAGACACGATAAAGATGAACGTACTAGTGGTTTCTTTTTCAGTTCTTCCACTTGTGGACAAAAAATTGAAGTAAAATAATCTTATTTGATAATAATTTATAGTATAAAGTATGACTTGTCTAAAGCGCTTATTTTGTAAGGCTAAACAAATAAAATATTTTGAGTTTGAGTGCGTTGCGTCCCGGCGGGCTAGGTGGCCGCTAGCATAATAACTGGTGTGTGCTTCTTGTAGGGGCCTGGCCTTCCAGCACGAGGAGTTCCACAGGGGAGTCACCACCACCTGTAAATACTGCAACCATCAGTTCAGGTAAGGAAACACATTCATATTATAAATGCGAAAGTTTGGGTGTTTACATCGATGGATGTTTGTCGTTTTTATCACGCCAAATCTACTGGAGCGGGCTGAAAATGAACCTACATGCATACTTCTAAGCCTGTTTTTCTGGGTTATTGTATGTATAATAAAATATATATATCTATGCAATGTACTGTACTTATCAAGTATATCAGTCATCTAATACCAATTAAATAAGTTCTGCTTTGCTTGGAGCTAGATGATGATGTGTGGATTTCCTTTCAATAATATTTATGTATTTCAAAAAATATATAGTTCACACGCGAACATGCCACATAGAGCCTAAAATGTGAGAAGCACGGCTTTTCCAAGTGTCCTGTAGTGTCTGGCTTTGTGCCTTCTTTATAGTTATGGCAAAACTTAGTGCGCAAACATAAAATGCTATAATTATACTAACTCTAAACAAAACTATCCCCAGACACAAGTCTACATACTACCAGCACCTACGCACGCAGCATCGCAGCTCGCACATCTGCACGCTGTGCGGCGCGTCCTTCGTCAGCAAAGCGGGGCTCAATGTGCACAAGAAACGGCTTCACTCAGACAAGGTAACATATACCGTAACAACCATTGTAGAGTGTCATCGGACAGTCTACATACTACCGGCACCTACGCACGTAACATCGCAGCTCGCACATCTGCACGCTGTGCGGCGCGTCCTTCGTCAGCAAAGCGGGGCTCAATGTGCACAAGAAACGGCTTCACTCAGACAAGGTAACATATACCGTAACAACCATTGTAGAGTGTCAAAATCAAAAATCAAAATCAAAATTCGTTTATTGCTTGAAATACATGTTATAAAGTTCTTATAATGGAATAGGTCACAATGTATTCTGCCCTATTGGGCGTGCAATGATAGAAAATTTACAATAATTAGCAACTACACATTCTTAAAAAAAAAATACAAAAAATTCAGACAAATAATAATAAAAAAAAAATACAGAAAAATAAATGTCAAATCTACAATGTCATCGTACAGTCTACATACTACCGGCACCTACGCACGTAACATCGCAGCTCGCACATCTGCACGCTGTGCGGCGCGTCCTTCGTCAGCAAAGCGGGGCTCAATGTGCACAAGAAACGGCTTCACTCAGACAAGGTAACATATACCGTAACAACCATTGTAGAGTGTCATCGTACAGTCTACATACTACCGGCACCTACGCACGTAACATCGCAGGTCGCACATCTGCACGCTGTGCGGCGCGTCCTTCGTCAGCAAAGCGGGGCTCAATGTGCACAAGAAACGGCTTCACTCAGACAAGGTAACGTATACCGTAACAACCATTGTAGAGTGTCATCGTACAGTCTACATACTACCGGCACCTACGCACGTAACATCGCAGCTCGCACATCTGCACGCTGTGCGGCGGGTAACCATCAGGTAAAACATAAGGTACCTAACTCTCATATTCTCGTTTGAAAGACACTGGTCTTTATTTCTTATGATATAATGACCGATCCTGCACGGTCGATATCCAGAGATAATGTAACTAAGGATTGGTTATAGAATGAATAAATCTGAGGGTTTTGATTGATTCGTCTCAATACCCCGGTAGGTATAGGCTATGCGATCTCAGACGAAATTGGTGTTCAAACGAAATTGGGAGGTCTTACAGATAGCGGAGTCTAGAAAGGAAATGGTCATTTCAATGATAAGGACAGTGAACGCTTATTTAATAAGGCTTACGTCGCGTTCTAGTTTTTATCTATATTTTTTTGTAACCTTAACTTAATTATTTCTTTCTTCTCCAGAACATGCCCAAAGAACCGGACGCGAACATCTACTGCCGTCGCTGCGACATTAAGTTCGCGTCGATGCAAGCGTATCAAGAACACTACCGGCATTCTGCGCTACACGCGGACGGCGTTGAGTGAGTTTGTATTAAATAATACATTAATGTCGTAATGCCAACTAGAAGACCAGAGGATGTGCAGATGTTAGATGCGGCAAGCTGAAGGCAGGGCGCTAGGGCGCTTAGGAAGTACCTATGTCCAACAGTGGACTATTATAGGTAGATGATAAAAATGAATTAGTAGAATAGTTATTTTAAAGTAATTTATGTATTGTGACCCTGTGTTTTACACCTTTCAAATGTTACACTCCCTTCATATATTATATCGTTAACTAAAAAAACTGTTCTTGACTGTTCCTGTACCGTTATGGTTTAATTGCAGTGTGTACGTGAACGATGACGTCAGAGGGGCTAACTACGTTCGTTGTACAGTGGTTAGTAAAGTTAAACGTATTTATTGCAAAAGACGGTAGGTATGTATGTAATGTATGTAGTATATATAGTACAGTATTTGCAGTAGATGCACATTTTTAACTATGGACGAAACTCTTTAACTCTATGGGATGAAAGAGGAATGAAATAAGCGTTAAAAGTCCTGCCTAGTGGCTCCGTGGTGATTGTATTCATTTATTTTTAATATTAAAATGTATTATGTTTTTATAAGGCCTATGTTCAGCAGTGGACTGCTATAGGCTGATGATGATGATGATGTTTTTATAGGATTTAGTTTGCCTGGAATTTTTATGAATTATTAAATATTAAGTATTTGTTTTTCTTATTGTTATATTTTATCTAAAATTTTAATGACAACTTGTTGTAATGTAGTGTGATTAGTTCTAATATAACCGCCAATTTAATTTCAATCAATTTTCAATTTAATTATTTAGAATGAACAAAGACATAATACCACTAAAATACAATGGAACACTGATTAGCGCATCAGTTTAAAACTGTGTCGCACCTCCCAGCGCTCAAACTCAGGATAAGATTAAGGCCGATTTCACCAAACAGAAAGCATGGTTTAATATTGCTGTAATTTTTGATTAACCAATATGACAATAGTGGACTTAAGAGTCCTCACAGATAGTACATTTAACTAACTGAGTGTGGTTGTGTTTCCAGTGCCACGAACAATTCTTCACGTACCAGGCGTGTTTGAAGCACCACCGGCGGATGCACCCCGACACGCCCTTCATGAAGAAATCCGTCGCCAGCCCCACGGCTGCGAGCAGCGAAAGGGTTAACTGCGACATATGCGGAGTGCTTATCAAGGTACGGCAGTCAACGTGTTAATAATACAAAGCAAAACAAACTTCACAGTGATATTGTGAAGAATATTCATATTCATATCATATTCATATTCATATCATATTCATATCATATTCATATCATATTCATATCATATTCATATCATATTCATATCATATTCATATCATATTCATATCATATTCATATCATATTCATATCATATTCATATCATATTCATATCATATTCATATCATATTCATATCATATATTGATATAATTTATTGTAATTTCATGCATACAGGTAGTTTCTTAGGTGTAGTCTTAGTGGGTAGGTACACAATGCATAAAAACCCTGTCAGGGCACAACCATTTTTGGGTTCTTTTTAAAATGTTAGCCTATAATATTCAATACAGAACTCGGAACAAGAAAATATAAACAGAGTATCGAAGTGTCCGATAATAATAATGCGGGTGTATCATATTGTGCACCCGTGGATGATACCCGCTATGTGTAGCCATCGCCTTTAGATTAACTTCTAAAAGGGAGGAGCTATTCAGTAATGAATTAGTTAATTTCTGTGAGGAACAAACGTGGTGTTGTGCTGACTACAGAAAATTAGATATGCTTTCTAGTGAATATACGTTTGTCAGTGATGTGCATGGCTCGCGCCGGTGGTTGGACCATTGCGTCGTGACTCAGTCTGCATGGGACACTGTTATGGACACTAAGGTATGCTACGATGTAATGTGGTCCGACCATTTACCTCTATTAATAACTTGTGACCTTAAGGTAGTTTGTAAGAAAATTAATTCTATAGATAATAATAATTTAAATAATAAAATCATATGGGGTAATAGACAATCAAATCAAATTAATAATTATTCACAATATTGCCATGACAATTTAAAATTGATTAATTTTCCTAATGAATTTATTTTATGTGCGGACAGGCATTGTACCGAATTAGGACATAGATACATAATTGACAATCTTTATCATGACATAGTAAACATTCTACAGCAGGGAGCTATCTTGACATGTACACAATTAATTAGTAAAAAGCGTAATAATGTTATTGGGTGGAATAAGCATGTTCACACAGCTCATAAAAAGGCCAGAGAAAAATTCAACTTGTGGTGTTCTTATGGAAAACCTAGTAGTGGACCAATCTTTGATGATATGCATAATAGTCGTAAAATATTCAAGGGAAAACTTAAATGGTGCCAAAATAACCAAGACCAGATAAAAATGGATGTTATTGCAGGTCACAGAAAAGGCAAACATTTCTCAAAATTCTGGCAAACCGTAAAGAAATTGGACTCAAAACCTGGCCTCCCTGCCAGTGTTGCAGGCTTGTCTGACCCTAAACAGGTGGCTGAGTTATTTGGCATGCATTTCAGGGTGAGGTCACCTTTAGGACGGGCTGGTATGCTAGGGTCGCCTGGCGCTGAGTCCAATCAATCTTCAGATGCTACCCTGACACGAGTAACAGCTAGTGACGTGAGAAAAGTTTTACAAACTATGAGTACGGGTAAATCCCCGGGGCATGATGGACTTAGCGTCGAGCACCTGCGGTATGCTGGCACACATATGTCAGGAGTCCTGGCGATGTTCTATTCCCTGTGTATCAGCCATGCGTACGTGCCCTCTGACTGTATGAAAACCATTGTTGTGCCCATAGTCAAGAACAGAACTGGAGACATTTCAGACATGGGCAACTATAGGCCAATATCCTTGGCAACTATAATAGCTAAAGTACTGGACCGGCTTCTGGATTTTCACCTAGACCAACACTTACGAATACATGATGCACAGTTCGGTTTTCGGAAAGGACTGTCCACTGATACAGCTATTCTTGGGTTCAAGAATACTGTCCAGTACTACGTGGATAGACGGACACCGGTCTATGCTTGTTTTCTAGACCTCTCGCGTGCTTTTGACACCGTGTGTTACGATATGCTGTGGCGAAAGCTACGCGAGACTAGTTTGCCTAAAGATGTTTGTTCTGTTTTTGAGTATTGGTACAACAACCAAACTAATCAGGTAAAATGGGCAGGGGTGCTGTCTGATGCATATGGGATGGAATGTGGCGTAAGACAGGGGGGGGTCTCTTCGCCACACCTTTTTAACCTCTATGTAAATTCCCTGATAGATGGTCTCAGCAGGCAGCCAGTGGGATGCTCTATTGATGGAATAAGTGTAAATAATATCAGTTATGCCGACGATATGGTGCTGCTGGCACCATCTGTCAGTGCACTCGAGAAACTGTTGGCAATATGTGAAAATTATGCTAAGAGTCATGGTCTACAATATAACGTTAAAAAAAGTGAGTTCATGGTATTCTCCCCAAAGGGAAAACACATGAACGAGGTACCACCCATTATGTTGAATGGATCTGAGCTGAAAAGAGTTACCCAGTTCAAATACCTAGGTCACATTATAAGTGACAATCTTAGAGATGAACCTGACGTAGAGAGGGAGCGAAGGGCGTTGACCGTAAGGGCCAATATGTTGGTTCGTAGGTTTTATCGATGTTCTGAAGAGGCAAAAGTCACGCTGTTTAAGTCTTACTGTCAGACGTTCTACACGAGTAGCCTATGGACCACATATACTCAAAAAGCGATCAACACCCTTCGCGTCCAGTATAATAATGCATTCAGGATGATACTGGGGCTCCCGAGGTTCTGCAGCGCGTCCGGCATGTTCGCGGAGGCGCGCACGGACGGCTTTCATGCATGCATGCGGAAGAAAATCGCCTCGTTGCTGTTCAGGCTGCACGGTAGTACCAACGTCATTCTGAATGCATTATCCAATAAATGGGATAGCCCGTTCCTCAAGCACTGCAACCAAGTAATGATGAAATAATCACTTTCATCATTATTTGATTGCACTGTTTGTAATAATTTACATTAATTGTTAGTAACTAACATAGTATTAAGTAATGTTTGCTACTAACATGATATGGACCTAAATTTAATTTTAATTATGATTTGTCGTTGTCCGAAATAAATGAATTTTATTTTTATTTATTTATTTAAAGGGCCTCTGTGCTGTTGGCTTCGGCCCCACACAAGTCCCCAAAAAAGGCGGAAGGCAGTTATCGCACTCCATTGCCCCGACTCTTCTGTACTAGAGGACTGCAGGTGGCTATCGCTCTAGCAAGTTGCTAGCTGAATGAGAATTCGTTTTTTTTTCGAATGGACCATAATTTCATTTTTCATTTATTCATTTATTTACATTTGACTTACAGTTATATACATACTAAAACGTCAAATATTATATTTTATAAACTAAAGTAAGTCAATTTTTAACATTAAACATTCAAGTCCTAAACACAAAGAATAACAATCTGATTAATAAATTCTAAATATACATATATCTAATAAATTTTATACGTCGAGTCTTCACGTCATCCATACCGCAATGCTTGAAAACGAAAGTTTTCAACCAGTGCGTCCTACCCGTTATGACCTACGGAGCTGAGACGTGGACACTCACGATAGGGCTGGTCCACCAGTTCAAAGTCGCTCAGCGAGCTATGGAAAGAGCTATGCTCGGAGTTTCTCTGAAGGATAGGATTCGTAACGAATACATCCGACAGAGAACCAAGGTTATCGACATAGCTCAAAGAATTAGCAAGCTGAAGTGGCAGTGGGCCGGCCATATTTCGCGAAGAACCGACGGCCGCTGGGGCAAACGTGTTCTTGAGTGGAGACCGCGACTCGGCAAACGTAGTGTAGGACGCCCTCCGACCAGGTGGGATGACGACTTGCGAAAGACTGCAGGTAGATGCTGGATGCGGCAAGCTGAAGACAGGGCGCTATGGCGCTCATTGGGGGAGGCCTATGTCCAGCAGTGGACTGATATAGGCTGATGATGATGATGATGATGAATAAATTTTATACTAATTATATCAAAATTATGTGCATGTCACGGATAAAAAAAAAACAAAACAAACAGGTCAAAAGGTACAATTTAGAAATGAGAGCATCAAACTTGTACTTAACTATAATGCTGTTGACCGCAGATGGCCATTTGTTCATGTTGCTGTATTTATATGCGTCTCGAGAGGTGGGGCGCGCGGTGCCACACGTTCTACAACGAACAAACTACAACGTACGAAAAGTAACTCTTATTTCTTCCGTGCTAAACCAGTTGAGTGAGATGGCAGAATGAATGAATGAACACTTTATTGTACCCAAAATAACACCTTATATCTAAATCTTACATAATAATAGTACAAAGGCGGCCTTATCGCTTAAAGCTAGATTATAGCTTAGAGCTAGAGAAAAGATATGAAGATACTATTTGACGACCGATGTGGCGCGGTTTTCTCCATCCCTGGTTGCCTGGAAGAAATCTCCAGGCAACCAGGGATGGAGAAAACCGCGCCACATCGGTCGTCAAATAGTATCTTCATATCTTAGATACTATTTGACGACCGATGTGGCGCGGTGGGCGAAGGTCCGCCTGCGACTCAGTAGGTTGCGGGTTCGATTCCCGCCTCGGAACAATTGTGTGTACGATCTGCAGATATTTGTTCCGGGTGTTCTGGTCGTTTTCTATATATAATAAAAACTATATATGTAATGTATTGTATTATGTATATCAGTTATCTAGTACCCATAACACAAGCTCTGCTTACCATGGGGCTAGATAATGCTGCGTGGATTGTCCAGCATTATTTATTATTATGATTTATTATTTATTATAATGGATGAGTAGCTGGGATAGCTAGCTAGATTATTTATTTATTTATAATTTTGTTGCTGTATTGTTCCAGGCGACCAGTCTGTACACTCACATGAACGCGCACACGCGCACCAAGGTGTACACGTGTCAGATATGCGGCATGCAGTTCCCTTACCCCACCTCGCTGCTCAGGCATAAAGTGGTAAGTGTACAATGCTATCTGTATTGCCTCAGTGGCGCGGCGGGCGAAGGTCCGCCGTCCAGTGCTGTAGCACAGGGGTAAACGTGTTCTTGAGTGGAGACCGTGACTCGGCTAACGTAGTGTAGGACGCCCTCGGGCTGGGTGGGATGACTACCTGCGAAAGACTGCAGGCAGATGCTGGATGCGGCAAGCTGAAGACAGGGCGCTATAGCACTTTGGGGGAGCCCTATGTCTAGCTGTGGACTACTATAATTATTATACTATAATTTCAGACGCACACCGGCGAGAAGAAATACCCGTGTCCGCTCTGCGAGAAACGGTTCACGCAGAGGAACAGCATGCAGCTACATTACAGGACGTTCCATCTCAAGGAGCCCTATCCTAAGAGGTAAGTCTTATCAGCTCAGCCGGAAGACGTCCACCGCTGGACATGACCTTTGATTAGTTCGATTTAATTATTTATTTTATTTTTTCTCTCTTAGGAATAACAAAAATTAACTACCTATATAAACTTATTTCTGTGAATCGATTTTCGCGCAGCATTTTATAGTAGTTTTAAAATATTTATAGAAAAATAATAGCAACAAAATTTTAAATGTATGATTTTAAGAAAGATGTTCACTTTATTGGCAGGCTATTATTATATTAAATTAAATAAGGTATATCGGTAAAAACATAATTAAAAAATGTGAAATATTCGTAATATTTCACATTTTTTGAATTTTAATTTCTCATAGTAGGATACCAAAACCAAAAATCTTTCTAATTAACTTTTTAGCCAAGGATCTCATCAGGCTATTATTATATTAAATTAAATAAGGTATATCGGTAAAAACATAATTAAAAAATGTGAAATATTCGTAATATTTCACATTTTTTGAATTTTAATTTCTCATAGTAGGATACCAAAACCAAAAATCTTTCTAATTAACTTTTTAGCCAAGGATCTCATCAGTAGGTTATATTTTTTTCTTAATTAGATATGTCAGTATTTTCTATTATTTTGAGCTTCGAAACTGATGCTGAAAGGGAAATTATGAAAACCTCTCACAAGTTATCTTGATAGAACGCGTACATACTATATTAATCGAAATATTTTATAGTCAAACTATTTGGACACTAAAATTTCCTAAATTTATTAGTAAATAACATATACTATAAGATAAGTGGTTCATGATATAAACGGGTTTGAAAAGTACTGTTTCTGCGCATTTTAGGAATAAACGCTCTTAAGAAACCGCAGGCAGAAACAAGTACAACATATTATTGAATCTAATGCCTTGGCAAACACATCACCACTTAATATTATTGTTTACCTGCAGGAATCGTCGCAAGAAGACAGTAGAGCCGGAGCCCGTCGCGCAGCCTCCCGTGGTGCAGCACGCGCCGTTAACGCATCATCCGCACGTCTCACTCATAGGCCTTTAGCGTAACCACTACCTCACTCTAACATTACTGATTATACTTTAATATCGATGATGCTGCCTTCCTAGACGAATATCGGCCACAGCGACCAGTCTCAACGGAGACTAACCATGGTGCATGCGGAACTTCAGTCTTCTTCTTCGTCCGACAGAGGTCGTTTCAAAAATGGTTCAATATTTCTGAATATATTGCCTTAGATATGGCGATATTGACGGATAATGCGTAAGGAGCCTTCAGTAGCAAAGAATGAAAGCTTAGATTCTAGTACATAGGTGTATGTGCAATTTTTTTTAAAGTGATGATGCGAAGGGTTTAAGAGGGTCGATCGATGGGCAAGCAACTGCATAGCCCAGACGAGCTGCGAGACATCACCCCGAAGAACATCCTACAGTTCCTAGCAGCTGCTAGGGTTAGTGGCGAACTATGAAGGCTACGGCTTCGGGGCTGAACGTATAAGTGGCGAACCCAATCATGGCCGCTGTGGTCAAGCCACCCAAAGAAAATAAAAAATAGAAGGTCGATTCTTACGCCTCGCGACCACAGCCCAGGTCTCACTTAATCATAGCTGATTATACTGAGGAGAGACATAGAGGGGTACCGAGGAAGATCGCTTCTACGAGAATTAGATCAAAACTCAATCAAAATTAAATAGTTATGTTTACAATGAAATCCTCCTATTAGCCGAATTTCGGCCAGACATATTATTGTGCACAAGTGTGTCCGCAAACACTTCCCTCACTCTCATACTCGTGATCGGTCGACTACCTCGTTCGGTCCAGCGATCAGCTTATTCAACCGCTGATAATGAGATCCTCAGTTCAGGTTTCTAATATAAGCTCTAACACTTCGGAAATGAGCGGCGAATAAAGAATGTGTACATTCACGAATGCATCTGAAATTCCAAGCGGGTCTTAAGGACTACTTACAGAATTAGAAAGGAATAAGGCACTTTAATAAAATAATTTTAACAATCACCAACCCACATTGGGTAAGCGGGATTATAATGAATCTAAACCTTATTTCCATAATGGTCGTAAACCTTCCAGTTAGGTTTGTTTTTAATAATGATATTGATAAGCTTGCTATGTGTACCGTGATTTAGGCCCCTGCCATTTTGACTTCCAATATAAAAAAATGTATAGGTGCGCCCGACTATGGAACGATTGATGTTAGCACCGATTTTGGCTCTATACCGATTTTTATCGATACCGAAGGCAAAATCGGTACTTAAAGATTGTTAAAGGGAATCGTAATTGCGCTTTGGTTCGCAGTAAAACTATTTTGACAGCACTGAACTGAAGTGTTTGCTGTTCTCTGCGATCGATATAAATAACTGCCGTTTTTGACAGGCTTTAAGGGCCGGTACATAACTAACGGAAAATGCGTCGCGTATCATCGGTCGCGTTACGCCATAACAGGCAAACATTATAAAATATTATACATAATAAAATATTCAAGCTTTCACATTCAACCGATGATGCGTTAGTGCGTCGAGCGTACAACGTTACGTTTCCGTCAACGCATAGTCGGTCGATGTAATAACGTGTATGATGCAGTCGGACTAGGCGTAACAACAGCGGGATCTCCGCTGTTGTTACGCCTAGTCCGTTAGTGTACAGGCCGTTCGAACTGACAAGTCGCGTAATTTTTTTTTTTTAATATATTTAAACGCACAAAACATAAAATAATCACAAAATATATAGAATTTGAATAATAAAGGGTTTAGAACTTGATCATTTCACAAATTATGTGCATACTGAGAATCAATATGTGACAATAATGTGGCAGGTCTAATTTTACGGAAAAGACGCGGCCGATGATACGCTCGACGCATTTCCCGTCAGATATGTACCGACCCTTAAACTAGTTTGACAGCACTGAACATGTTGCTGTTCTTTACTATCGAAATAAATATGACAGTGCCGTTTTTAAGGCTTTAGAAAAAACGGTTCTCAATTCGGTTCTCTTTTTTTTTCTTTATTCTTATTTCACAATAATTGCATCTTAATCTAAAAGCTAACTTAAACGGTTATCCCGTCTGTCCGAAAGCTCATTAGTCTCTATTAATTAAAACATTTCAATAAAAACAAAAATGTACTCGTGTATGATGTTAGTGCTGTTAAATTAGTTAAGTTTGGTTTTTATTTATCAACCTATGATAAATTCGTTATTCTGAGCATTTTACACTTAACAGAATATTCAGGTTACTAACTTCAAGGATTAAATCTGATTTTTTTTGTATAGATGTATTAAAGAACCTTATTTCTTTTAATATTGTTCTATTCTCTGAATTTATTGAAATCCCAAATTTCTTAAAATCTTGTTCTATCCTCGGAATTAGAACACTCTGTGTAGTGTCAGATATATTTTGGTTTTATTTGGTATCTAACTTCGAAATGCATTAAATCAATGTATATTTTCTCGTCATAAATTAATTTATTTGCCAACAAGTGAGCCTGTTTAAAAAAAATATAATAATCGCTAAATCTAAAGCATTTTTTATGCTGTCATATTAATCATGAATCTGGTATATATAAGTTTTTATTTATATTTCTGCATATCTTACGTACGTTCCCAAGCGGTCAATGTAATAAATAAATTACAAATTAATTGTGTATTAGAATTTTTTTTCTATTCTAATTATAAATGAAATATAATATAAAAAATATGATATTATGAAATAATATGAAAATATATGAAATGCCAGAAAACGCTGAACACTGACAAGCATAATAGCAGACCTTGTAAAATCGTTTTAGCTGCGTAAGTGGCGCCATATAAGTTTTAGAAATTGATTGAGTTTCAGGTGTTGACTTCAGATCAGCGTTAGTTGCAAACGCAAACAACTTATCTAGACAGGGACCATTTCGTTACTCATGCAAAAACCTACTTATAGGTACTTTGAGTTACAAATCACATGCTCTATTTATTACTGTACCTACTTATACAGTCAGCGATAAAACGCCAACAGGTGAATCTTCGGAATCAGTTTTTAAGTTAAAAAGAGGCGTGACATATATACTAATTTTAGATTATACAATGTTCACATTGTTTTTCATTCTTGTTATAGTGTTATTGAAAAAACACCCGTTTTAGGACCATACTTTCCACCTGGGCAATCAATGAATATAATATTTTAGTGGTAGGAACTGACACCCTGAATTCTAATAATAGAGTGCTCGCCACCACTGAAGTCTTACGGCAAAAGCGGGAACTAAACAACATTACACATAAGTTATGAACATACTAGTGGTTTCTTCTCACTTCTTCCACTGGTGGACAAAAAATTGAAGTGAACATCAATATAATAATGAATAGTATAAAATATGACTTGTCTAAGTGCTTATTTGTAAGCCTAAAGAAATAAACATTCATTTCATTTCATTTCACAACAACAACAGCGACATTTAGTTCTGCGAAGAAAGCAGCGCCGCGTCTGTCGGACTTCAGTGTGGCGCGGACTCTATCTATGGCTCAACTCACACCAAAAGAGCGTCAAAGCGCAGGGAAGCGGAGCGCAGTTTCAGTGTCATATGAATTTTAACTTTATTTTCATTACAATAAAACTTATTATCGCATGAGAAAATCGAACGAGTCGCGCGGATGCCCGCGGCGCCGCGGGAATTCCGGCGAATTCGACTCGTTCGAAGTTTCCAAAAATGATGTGTGTACCTTACGTTCTCAAATCTGTCTTATTCTGTAATATTTGTCACCCACGACTTTGTTCAGTATTCTAATACTATATTGATTTCAAATCGGGCTGTAATTTTCCGTGTATGTTTGAAAATATTTTGTTGCGTTTATAGATTGTAATACGTATTGAGCGAATGTGTCGCGACCAAAAGTAGTTGAACAATCGGTCAAATAAAACTTAGCAATAATCCTAAGCAATATAAATCATTTCATGTTTGTTATTTTTGATACTAGTTGTTAATGTTGTTATGGTACATTTGATCTTGTGCAGCTACTTTTGACGCTGACAGCTGTACAAATGTGTAGTGCCTGATACACTGCCGAAATAACGATATTACCGCTATGCAAAGGGAGCCTATAGTTTTAGAGATATATTATATGTAATAATAATTTAGGTTACTTAGGTTATGTAGCGAATTATGAAGAGTTAGAATAAATATTTTAAAATAAATGATACTTATAGCTTTTAGTTTCGTGTTTTTTTTAATCCATCAAAGCCTATTCAAAAACATTCGATCTATATAGGCATATTGTACGGAATGTAGGTAGGTACAGACAGAAGCATTAATTGGTAACCCCCTCACAGAATATGTAATAGTGTCATTCAGTAGCATGCAGGTTCAAATCCGTGAATATAAAAATATTGATTTTAGTTTACATTATTCTCGTTAATTTGGCTTTTTAATTTGTTTCATATTATTATAAAGTTTATTCAATTATTTAAATAAAGAACCGCGATCTTGGTTCTCACAAAATCACTAAATAATATGCATAATTTCCTTCAATATTCTTCAATAGTTTTATAATTAAAACCAGTAAGTCAAGACTCGAATCGAGAATGGCCAGTGACGTTTTCTTTGTTCACCACGATTATATTCAAATCTACTCTCAAACACTTCTTTTTTTCTTATCTAGTGTAAAGAGATACCGTAAACTAAAATCCGCTGTCGAACACTAATAACATAAAATTTCAATGCTTTAATAACTGGTTCATTGGCTTAGTTGTTTGGTACATTCGTTACTTGTTATGGGAGCGATTGGATGCCTGGTTCGATTCCCACTAGGTGATACAATTTTTGCTTCTAACTTAGAATTTGAGTGAAAGATTTGTAAATCGTACAGTGATTTGCAATGTAAACTTTCGCTATTTGGGGGGTTACCAATTAATGCTGCTGTCTGTACCTACTTTTTTCGCATTTGTCTCGTTCTGTTTTACCTACGTTTAAAGCTAGATTAAAGTTACAGGTCAATCGAGCTCACGAGAACTTTTTTCCTATTCGTACTGTGCACACTTGTTGTGATATTGTAGGTGCCTATATAACCAGCTAGAGGACCTTCCCGGCTTCGCATGGTTTTAGTACGGATCCCTAACTTTTCTGAAAATATAATATAGCCTATGTTCACCGGGGATAGTGTAGCTTCCCAACGGTGATAGAATTTTTCAAATCGGTCCAGTAGTTTCGGATCCTATTCATTACAAACAAACAAACGAAAAATCAAACTTTTCCTCTTTATAATCTATAGATATATAAAAGAAAGTCGTGTTTGTTACAACACTTATAACTCGAGAACGGCTGAACCGATTTAGCTGAAAATTGGCGGAGAGGTAGCTTAGAACCAGGAGTCTAACAAAGGATACTTTTTTTTAATAATTTAAACCATTTAACACATAGATTTCTACGGGGGCGAAGCCGCGGGGCGCAGCTAGTATTAGTATAGATATGGGTTGAGTAATGAATAAAACAAATCTAATTCAATTAAAACCAATATATTTGTTTAACGCATTGACTGCCCAGCCATACCAGTGTCGCACTGGTATGGCTGGTACATCGTCCCCGCGCCTGAACCCGCTGTAGTTGGACATATGCGTTGGGCCACGAAGTTTTAAAGCTATACACCATTACATTTTTGCAAGATACTAAATTATTTTATATTGTTTAAAGAAAAATAATTGCTAAGTCAAGTTTAGCTTCATAGTCGTCGCAGGGAGCCGATAGATGCCCGTCCCATAATGACATTTGAAAGCACTTTGAATGGCCTCCGTAAGTTGCAATGTGTGGCGAAGGTAATTGAAATAGCTTTCAAATGTTAATTATAGGATGGGTAATTTTCGCGCAGTTCCACAGCAGGACCGCTATTTGTCGTGTAGAGGAGGCCTATGTCCAGCAGTGGACATTTGTGTGCTGATATGATTTTGTTATTTTTTTATTATAAAAATCGCAATTTTGTCTCTACTTCTACATTTCTAGCGATCTACGTTACTCTTACAAAATATTATATGTACATATGTATACAAAATATTATTTTCCACAAAATATGTCATCATCATCATCATCAGCCTATAGCAGTCCACTGCTGGACATATGCCTCCCCCAATGAGCGCCATAGCGCCCTGTCTTCAGCTTGACGCATCCAGCATCTACCTGCAGTCTTTAGCAGGTCGTCATCCCACCTGATCGGAGGGCGTTCTACACTACGTTTACCGAGTCGTGGTCTCCACTCAAGAACACGTTTGCCCCATCGGCCGTCAGTTCTTCGCGAGATATGGCCGGCTCTGCCACTTCAGCTTGATAATTCTTACAAAATATGTAGATACGTAGAAACATTAAATAAATGTAGGTACTCTATTTTGTTGGATAAATACACTATATGCTAGCTTCATTATTTACAAGAGTATAAATTAATCGAATATTTTGAAAAGGGCATTAGTCGCGCATTTCATTTTGCACACGCCCATTTTAGTATGAGGAACTGTTTGTTAATGCTTTTTACATGTATTCACCGAAAACGGCGTTCTTCCAATGATTCTATTAAGTATATCAGTCATCTAGTACCCATAACACAAGCTCTGCTTACCTTGGGGCTAGATAAATAAATAAATAAATAATGCTGGACTATTCACACACCATTATCTAGCCCCATGGTAAGCAGAGCTTGTGTTATGGGTACTAGATAACTGATATACATAATACTATATATTACATAGATAGATATCTTTTATTATACATAGAAAACGACCAGAACACCCGGAACAAATATCTGCAGATCGTACACACAATTGTTCCGAGGCGGGAATCGAACCCGCAAACTCCTGCGTCGGACCTTCGCCCACCGCGCCACATCGGTCGTCAAACGATGTGTGGACGATGTTGTGTCAACGTCAAGATGATGTTGTGTGGATTGTCCAGCATTATTTATTGATATATTTATTCTATACGGAAATATAGCACCGGCCAGTTTTCATTTATTTTGAAAAGGGCCTAGACTGTTTAGCTTGGCGCTGATGATGCTGTGTCGATTCTCCAAAAAATATTATATTATTAGAATAGGATTTTCACTTATTTTTACCATCGATGTGTATAGAGATCATGGAGTACCTATTAGCTATCATATTACTTACTGCCTTCAAATAACAGAAATAAATTACAACTAGTCTACAACTGAAACAATTGAGCTAACTGCAGACTGTTATAAACAATCTACAGGTAGCTCAACTGATCTATATCAATACCTGCGAAAGACTGCAGTATCTCCAGCATCTGCTGGATACGTCAAGCTGAAGACAGGGCGCTATGGCGCTCATTGGGGGAGGCCTATGTCCAGCAGTGGACTAATATAGGCTGATGATGATGATATCAATACTAGTCGGCGCGCGTCCCCGCGACGCTGGCTGCATTGCCCCGCTGTATGACAATTCTGATGCGCTGCGCCAGATACTCACCAGCTCTCGGGTCAAGCGTCGCTTTATGACGTTTGTAATTTGTGGTACATCGAATCGTCATTAATTCCAACAGCTTGAATTTATAACGCAATGTTCAAACAATATTTATATTCTAGCCTAGAAAATACTATGCTAAAAGGGGTTGGTAATCATTCTGTTGGCACAAACACCTAAACTCCAAATATAACAACTAACAGGCTATAGGTTTCATCGTCGCTTCTTTCATTAGTCTACTTATCAAAGCGTCAGTAATGAAAAATATCACTATTTCAGTGCATTTTAGAAATTTGACATTTTCTAAGTGTATGTATTGATCAAGAACTCTATATTTCCTGTATTTTATTTTATTTTTATATATTTGGGAAACAAAAAGCTTATGCTACAATTAATAGTACAATTAAAATATGAGTAAATGAAGCTAACACAGTTTCCGCTTGTAATATAACTGATTACAATAATAATATGGTAATTACAGAAACAGAAAAAAATAAACAAATAACGTGCCAATTTAAACATCACTAAAATGTATTGATGGAAATATAGAGTTCTTGATTGTTGAAACTAACTAGTCTTCAATTGTTGTCATTTTTTCAATCGTGTACAGAATTTTTACGCTCGCTCGTTTAGAATCAAGAATCAAAAAAAACTATTTATTTCCACATACAATAAATGTACGCTTTAACACAAAGTGATATTTTTGGTTTCTGTCGAATCGGTGAGTAAACTCAAATAAATAAGCGACGACGAAACCTTTAGCCTGTAGTTAATGTAATTTTTTCAATCGTGTACTAGGTACAGAAATATTTTTACGCTCGCTCGTTTAGTTTAGAATCAAGAATCAAAAACTATTTATTTCCACATACAATAAATGTACGCTTTAACACAAAGTGATATTTTTGGTTTCTGTCGCATCGGTGTGTAAACTCAGTTAAATAAGCGACGACGAAACAGCTTGTAGTTAATTTTTTTCGCGTTCGAGCAAAACGGTATTTTTCTATCCAATAAATAATTTGATGATTTATAGTGGATTGAGAATCTGATAATAAATGAGTTAATAATAATAATAGTAAGACTTTTCGCATAGGAAAGTTAAAAAAAGTGCCAACAGAATCACAACCACTGTTTATAAAGTTAGAATGATTTGCTAATCTACGTAATACGCCATCTAGCGGCCTGCGCGTGAGTTTCCTCGCGTTCTCTGCAAGAGTCCATCAGAGGCATCTCATCTGTTTTGCGTTTTCTGTTCCTGTTAAACAAATAATTTATTAATTTATTCTTCTTGCACGATAAAATATATACAAAACATTATACTCATTTATAAAAAAGCGAGCTTAACCCAAAAAGAGTTCTCTTCCAGCAAGTCTTATTGGGAGAGGGACAAAGTTTTAGAAGTGGGTACATGTGCATAAATAATAAAACTCATATTTAGTCAAAATCGATGTAATCTAAATAATTTAACCAGTCTTGATTTCAAAGTGTGATTAAGATGTGATGTGATATGATTAGATGTATGATTAAAAAAAAAAAGGATTAGTATAAAACAAACTCGCTTCCCGCTGTCTGTCTGTCCCTATGTTTGCTTAGATCTTTAAAACTACGCAACGGATTTTGATGCGGTTTTTTAAAATAGATAGAGTGATTCAAGCGGAAGGTTTCTAAACCATTTGACACATGAATTTCCACGCGGGCCGCGGGGTGAGGCTAGTATATTTATACGCTAGAAAAAAGGTTAGTTACCTTTTCGGATAAGGTTGTTTGAGATGGAAGGTCCGGTAGTGCAGCTTCATGCTGTTCTTCTGGGTGAACCGCTTGTCGCAGAGCGGGCAGGGGTAGGGTCTCTCGCCTGTGTGCGTCTGGAATTTCAATAACTCTTTTAAACTCAAAGGTATCCTTCTAATATCATAAATCTGAAAGTGTGTGTGAATGTTTGTTACCCCGTACCGTACCTACATACTTTATCATCATCAGCCTATGTTAGTTCACTGCTGGACATAGGCCTCCCCTTATGAGCGCCATAGCGCCCTGTCTTCAGCTTGACGCATCCAGCATCTCCCTACAGTATTTCGCATGTCGTCATCCAACCTGTTCGGAGGGCGTCCTACACTACGTCTACCGAGTCGTGGTCTCCACTCAAGAAAACGTTTAGCCAAGCTGTTGTCGGTTGTCATGGTCGGCCTATACGGCTTAGACGGAATGACGTTATGCTACGTCATCCACCTAAGCCGTATAGGCCGTTGTAATGACACTTCATTACTAAGTCTTAACACTTTGATTGCTGAAATCACACGGTATGTGTTTTCTACAAGCGACTAATATGCGTAAATCCACACTAGCGCAGCGGCTGAGAAAATACAGATCTGTGTGACTCAGCAGAGCCGTAATATTTTTCGAACGAAACGCATGTGCGGTGCAACACAACCGCTGTGTAGAGCGGCAGCACGAATTTTAGGTCAAAAAAAAGATCGCAGTCATCGAAAAAAATCGCAGTCAAAGTGTTAACTATGTAGCTACGCCACACTCCACCTAACGACTTACCACTTGATGTCTAAGATGGCTGCTCTTGGATATGAACTGCATGCCGCAAGTATCGCACGGGTACACGTGCTCCCGCGTGTGGCGGTTCATGTGACTCGCTATGCTGACAGCCTGGAATATTACAATTTGGATTACACTAATAACACTTATGTGATGCGGTGGGCGAAGGTCCACCTGCGGCGAAAGAGGTGTGAAGAAAACTAACAACCTAAGGTAAAGGTTTCTTGTTCGCTTCTTTACTTTAACTTAATAAGATTGAAGTGAACAAAAAATCAAAGTGACCACTTTATTTCCCTATTTATGTAATTTATAATAATAATTGTGTAGCCATCGCCTTTAGATTAACTTTCTCAAAGGGCCTCTGTGCTGTTGGCTTCGGCCCCACGCAAGCCTTCCAAAGGACCGGGTCACTTTATGGCCCGATATCATGGTAAATGAGAGACAATAATAATAATTCAAATTGTGTGACTTGACCAAGTGTCCCGTGAGGTCTAAAGGAAAAAAAGCACTTAGATATTTGATTTATTGAACACTTAATAAATAAAATAAAATTGCCTTTATTGCTGAACTAATTTTTACAGTTTTCTTACAAATATGCTTACTTTATAACAGTTAAGAATGTTTTTACATAAATTAAGTATCGGTAAACGGTCGTTTCTGTATTTCAGCTTGTCTTTCGACATAGACCTCCTCTAAAGATTTCCACTCTATTCTATCTTTCGCTATGCGGGTCCATATTGGACCCGCCACTTTTCTAATGTCGTCCTCCCATCTTCTAGTCTGTCTGCCTCTTTTTCTTTTTCTTATCTTATCAATCATATGATTGAACACTTATGAACACATAAATGCTTGAATGTTACGTACCGCCAGCGAAGCCCCGCACACCTCGCAGATATGCCTCTGGTCCGAGGAGTAGAAGGTCTTGCGCGGGTGCTCCGCGATGTGGTGCTTCATACACGCCGCCTGGGTCTGGAAGTACTTGCCGCACTGAAACATGCACAATTAATTAAATCACTTCAAAGATATTTATTTTAAGTTCTCATTTACAACAAACATACATGTTACTTACATGAGAAACTTAAGCTACGAGTAAATATTATGACCACGAGTAAGTAGTATGAAGTATTATCACCTATTATGTTTTTTAAATTTACCTAATGTGTCGTGTCAAATAAATTATTTCATTTCATTTCGACGACCGATGTGGCGCGGTGGGCGAAGGTCCGCCTGCGACGCAGGAGGTTGCGGGTTCGATTCCCGCCTCGGAACAATTGTGTGTATGATCTGCCGATATTTGTTCCGGGTGTTCTGGTCGTTTTCTATGTATAATAAAAAATATCTATCTATGTAATGTATTGTATTATGTATATCAGTCATCTAGTACCCATAACACAAGCTCTGCTTAGCTTGGGGCTAGATGATGCTGTGAGAATTGTCCAGCATTATTTATTTATTTATTTTTTTTAATATTATGTTATTTTTCCGTCTTTTTATGTTTAGTCCAGTAGCGTTCCATCCTCAAGTATATATCTATGCGATTTGGTTTTAAACACGCCAGACGTTCCAGCACCTTTAATGTCTTCAGGCTTTATAGAACTACACTAAATGGTTTTTAAAACTATCAGGGTTTTTAAAACTAAATTCGGATAGCTATTCCGTAATCATGACATGTCTAGGGTCATATCATTTAATCACTACATAGTATAAAACAAAGTCGCTTCCCGCTGTCTGTCTGTCCCCATGTATGCTTAGATCTTTGAAACTACGCAACGGATTTTGATGCGTTTTTTTTTATAGATAGTGATTCAAGAGGGTAAATAAACCATTTCATGCATAGATTTCTACGCGGGCGACGCCACGGGGCGCAGTTACTTTAATATAGTTTAAGATAGATTATTCGATGTTTATTTTACTTACATGGATACAAGTGGTCGGCTTCTTGGCTTTCTTTGGAGACGTTTTGCGAGACCCTAGGCCGGGTCTTCCTTTGAAGTTCCTTCGTTTTACTTCCCTATCACTGAAATATTAATAAAGCTGTGTTTAAGCGGCCACGTTCAGATATAACGTTTATATGTTACATCATGTAACTTACATGTCATGTTCTTAATTCTAATTAAATAATGAGAACCATTCCATTGAAATGTGGCCTAAGATTGATTCTACAGGGCAAAAGCCTCCTTTTCTTCCTTCCTTACCCGACTGCGCAAAACTTATGTTAAAGATGTAATAAGCCTATGTTCTTAACTAGCTAGGTGTGGCCACTTTTGGCCAAATAAGCACCACAGTGCTGAATGTCTAGCTTATTTGGAACAGGTGTCTTTTACCCACAGTTTCATTGGATGCTAATATTATTATTTCGCTTTATTTATTTAGTTAAATTAATAGGGGTTACCCTACTAATTTTCCCTATTAATCTCTCCTTTAAATAATGTAATTGGCGTTAGCCAATTACAAAATTAGAGATGCACAGTATTACAATTGCATGTATCTTATCGACTGCGGCGGGCAAAGGTTCGCCTGCAACGCAGGAGGTTGCGGGTTCGATTCCCGCAAAACGAAATATCTACCTACTGTTGTAAAGATTATTGTATTTTAAATCTTACTCACGGTATGCCATCGGCGTGCATGTCAGAGTGAGACAGATGTAGATCATAGGCTTCCTGAGAGATGAATTTGACGTCACACTTTTCACAGTAGATGTTCTTCTCGGATTCTGAGGTTGCTTCCTGAAAATGGGAATAAGAGGTGTGAATTAGACGCTTAAAGCTTATTTAACAAAAATCGAGACTCTTCCATGGTTTACCAGATTTCCTATGAAACTCAACTGGTAGAGATGAATACCAGCATCATAAGAACTCCGACTCCAAACAAGAACTTAATATCCCAGCAGTAGTAAGTAAACGCGTTTCTGAACAGAAAAGTGTCTTTGTTAATGTAGTGACCGTGTGTGAATGTGACGCAACTTGATCCTCACGTGCTGCGCCAGTCCCACGTCGCTAAAGAACCGCAGATACTGCAGATTTGTAGATTGTTAACTATGAGTTCGGTATCAAAGTGCTTGATCCTTACGTGCTGCGCCAACTCCGCTAACAAAGGACACGCCGCCGCAGAGGCTGCACATGTGTAGATAGTTTACCGTGTGTTCGGCGTCGAAGTGCTTGATCCTCACGTGCTGCGCCAGCCCCGCCTCGCTAACGAACGACACGCCGCAGAGGTTGCAGATGTGTCGACTCCGGTGCGCCATGCGCATGTGTGTGTAGAATGTTGAACAGTGTCTGAAATACAGATGACTGTCTTTGAGGGATAGAAAGTAGAATTTACACCTTGCAATCCAGTCTGGCTGCGCCAGAAGTTCAGAAATCAACAAAATAATCTTGTCTTGTGCAAATAGTATAATGTAATAATATATGTGTATAGCAGTTATCTTGCACTCATAACAAGCTCTGCCTACTTTGGCGCTAGATGATTATGTGTAGATTGTCCAGCATTATTTATTTATAAGGTACTGTGTTGCAAGTTTTTTTCTCTGCCTGACATGCATATGAACAGACTTATGTCTGTGCAGTCACAGCAAAACACATGTCTTCTTCTTACTTTTCTACCCAAATTTTAACTTAAAACAGAGCCCAACTAAATAATAAGCAAACTTACTTGAACTCTTCCCCGCAATGCTTGCACTTCCTGATCACTCCATTATGGTAGTCCTCGTGGAATATAGCCGAGGTGTCTAAGTAGAATCTCATGTCGCATCGCAGGCAGTGGTACACGGTATAATGTTGGACCATGTGCTTGGTTAGCATGCACTTCTGTTTGAAACGCATGTGGCAGAAGCGGCATTCTATAGGGCCTATTGACTGGAAAGTAAAACAAACTTATTAAAATGAAAATTCTAGGTGCGTTGAGCACTTTTTGGGTGAACAAAGATCATGGAACTTGCGTCATTGCCACGTCACCGAACGCTTGCCTAACTGTGTATGTATGTATTTTTTGGGTGAACAAAAGCGTGAAACTTGCGTCATCGTCCAGTATAAATAAAAGTAGTAGTAGTGCCCGAAGACTAATCCGCATGTTTTTTTCATTTTTAAACTTATATGTTGCCATATAAGTTTAAAGCATATAGCCATATAAGGCGCAGTTTATATTGTAATATACGCATCAGCAGCGCGGCGGACGCAGCAAAGTCGGTCGCATAAGTGTGCATCATTGAGGCGTCCTCAATGGTACACACCTATGCGACCGAGACATTAGTAAACCACGGTCAGCTGGGACGTCTAATCTCGCGTTATTGACGCTCCCGCGTGTTTAGCGCGCAGGTTTGGCCGAAGCTTTAATAGAATATTTAACTGAACTATTTATGACACCAAATCATAAATTGCTAGCTATTCTGGTGTAGGTGTTATTGGCAATAGAAATACTAGGTACATAAAAACTTTGGTAATAAGAAATTAAAGCAAATTTTGACCTTGTGTTAGAATGGTTGTAGCTTTCTTATTTAACATATTAAGCATAATTATTAACTGTAGTATTTCTAATTTGGGTCTAGAACTCAGAGAGAGATAAAAGACTGTAATTTGGTTAATTATATGTGTTTTCACTAACCTGATTCATCCAAAGGCAAATGCCTTCCCAAAATCTATAACTTAAATATCTGAATTACAATAAATCCTTACCTCATCGTGCTTACTTTTAAGATGCCGCATCAACATCTCAAGTTTCGAGAATCCTTTAAAACAATTCTGACATTTATAGTTAGCCTTAACATATTTATCACTATTCTCTCTCCTCTTAAACTCTATACCAGCCTCTTCCTCCGTCAATCTGTACTTTTTCCAATACTCCATGTTTAAATACTCCTTCTTCTTCTTCATAAACTTCTTTGGTGTAGACTTTTTACTATCAACTGGTTCGTCTTTCACACCATCTAGGAAGACTAGTTGGTTTTTGCCGTTCACAGCTTTTTTTATAATGTTGAGGAATATGTTTTCATCATCAGAAGGGCTGCCCATTGATACGCTATCTGCATCCATTGTGTTGTCCTCTGGAGTTTCATAGGTAAGTTCACTTTTGATATTGACTTCGGGTTTCTGCTCTCGTACTATTGTATCTTCTTTATTGAGTGTGATTTCTTCTTTGTAATCCGGTTTTACGGAGGTGTCTACATCACTATCATAATAAACTTCTTCAACTGTTGTTACTTTCTTCTCTTCTATGAGATTGCATGGGTGTTTACAAGTATATGTTTTTGACTGCTTGTTTTTTACAAATAAGGCCAGTGTCGTGAGTAATTGTTCTTGTAATCTGTCTATGTGTTTGACTGTTTGGTAAGAGATCTGTAAGAAATATTGGAAACTTATGTTACGAGTAATAAGGTGGTAGTTATCTTTATAGGACTTTAAAAAAAGGAGGCGGTTCTATGTTCGGCTGTATGAGTATTTTCTTATACTAACTTCAGTTTTTAGAAACTTACCAATTAAATTATTATTGTTAGTGTTTTACAATATGGCAAGAGCTTTTTTTTTACATTAAATTAATATTAAAATTACTGCATATGAAAAACAGGAAAGGACTTTTTGATCTACTTACAGGGCCCATCGTCAGTTCCAATTTCTCGAGAACTTTCTGTCCTCTGTGACATTTTTCTTTAAACTTGTGGAATTTGTGCAGTAGAGTAGCACATTCATAGCAGGCCCATTGTGGTATTGTGTCGCTAGACTTCAACTGGAATGATAACATTAAAAGTTGATTGACCAAAATAATAGAATTGTTAACAAAGAAGTTACCTACCTTACTATACTTAAATTTTGATGGAAATTATTAATTTGTAATTATATAATATAATGTGTGTGGGTTATTGTGGTTTATTTCACGACTTACTTAGAGGACAGTGTAAAGAGCTGAAAGCTTAATTAAATCAAGTATAGTGTGTGCATTTAGACTTCGTAAACACAGAAAAGGAAGAATGCTCATGTATTATTGTATGTTGTTTTTCTGAGACAAAACATGTAATATGTCATACCTTAGGTATTACAGAGGTTTATTAACATATTTTTATTGTACTTACGCCAGTAACTTCTTCGTAATCTTCTCGTAAATTGCTAAAATCCAGCGAAAATCCCATCACATTTGTATTCAAGCATACCCGGCATATTTTTAACTCGGACATTTTGTTACATGTTAAAATAGCAAAGAATACAAATTATCAATTTATATCGTAATTATTAGCACTGAAGTAATAAAAATACGAGAACTACATAAATAAAACAGAAATACGAAAACAATGAAATTTTTGCTACTCTCTCTTCATCAATCTGTTTTTTCATAGACAATTTTTCTTTCCTTCTTTATAGTTGACGTTTGTATGCATCATAGACAATTTCACACACGAAAGCAGTCTTCGTGAGTTCATCCGTCCAACAACCGAACAAGAATCATTATCATCTTGATTCAAGCTTAGCGTGTTAACACCGCAACAAGGTCACTTGTCTCTCGATTTTTGAGGATGGGACCCTATTCGGAGAATGCTCTCAGGAAGTACATGACCACATTGACCGGAAATACAGCAGCAGTGGTGAGCGTATTCCAAACCCATCGTTGCGAATGATGAAGGTGGAAGAAAACAAGTGTGAGTGGACGGTGCCTATATACAATAAATGGGACACTCAGTAGCTCTTCTGTAGTAAGGTAATAACCCTTGTGATCAGTCTGTTCATGTTTCATCCTAAAGCGCCCTTTCGCACACTACGACAGTTACAATATTAAGGCCTCCGTCGTCGCCTACAGACGAGTTCCCGTCGTCGTCGCTGGCCGTTGGTTGACTCGTTTAACCATAAAGCGTAGTGTATTTGCAAAATACTATATTAGGTAGCTAGTGTACATAATCATTTGTTTGCTTTGAATAAAACTAAAAGGTAGATCGGTACTTTTTAACTTTATTATGTAGTTTGTTCTAAAACTAATGAGTTAGTCTCTAAATATAGAAACTTTACCTACATAAAATCAAGCCATATGCACATTTTATATTACCTTATAATTTAATTACTTCATTAATTATTTTTACAAAAAATAGTTCAAATTGTCAGGTGATAAATAAAATTATGAATAAATAATTTTATTATTTACAAAATTACATACAGAGTAAATTATTGCATAAAAAATAAGATCTGCTGAGTCTTAAAACTTGTTCCTGGCTACATTGGTATTAATTCAGTTATTGCCAAAACAAAAATTATTTGACATTTAATAAAAATATAGCCGTCCCTTTCCTATAGATCGAAATATAAAGGATGGCATAATTTTGGAGCTGTCAAAACGTTTAGTTTTGACTTCATCAGAATTGACCATTGTCCGACATTTATAATTTTTAGGGCCTGCTAAATTTTCGCGCGGTGTAAACTTTTTTATTATCTTACAATATTTTTACAGTAAATGGAAGCCTAGCATAAATTGGCTAAAATGGCAACAATTACAATTAAAACATATCTCTAACAATAATATCTAAGTTTCATGTTGCTGGAGGTACTTTAAATTCGAACCCTGAGTTCGGTTTGACGATATTTATTTATTGTTCTTGACGTTTCATTTTTGTTTGGGTTTAGGTACAGTGCCTCTATCGTGCGTACTTGGAACTATGAACCCATAGAAAAAGAAACGTCTCGATCACGCCTCGAAACTATAGTCAAACAGAACTCACGGCTCGATTAACAATAATATGGATACTCCACTCTCTTATTTGCTGTTTGGTAAATGCTTGACTTCTTTTATTTCATAAAAAAGTACCTATCAAAAAAACTGGATCTATCTTATTTTTTATTTGGTTTAATTCTCTGATACCATAAATAAAAAGTCATTAAGATGCCTGAGGTCTGTAAACGAATACAAAATGTTGAGCAAAAATAACAAAACCTATTAAAACTTCGTCATAAACAACATCAATTCATCATAAAAAAAAACGAATCGACAAAGCATTGGGACATAGGTAGCTATTGATTGTCAGTCGAATAACCAAACAGTAAATAAGAGATTGGAAGAACTAGAAGTATCAAGTCTCTGGAGGTACTTTTTATTCTTAGCTGGTAATTTTCTAAACCACTGTTATAAAAATACCACTGCAATGTAAGCGTGTTCATCTAATACATTATGTAAAAGGCATGTATTGTACTAATATTTACTTAAAACTAATATTCTATATTAACAACTGATATATATTAATAACTAATATTGTTACTAAATAAAATCCATTTAAATGTAACTCGTCTAAACACAAGAAGTAATACTTGATTTGATATTCATCTTTCATCTAGTACCCTACCATAATACAAGCTCTGCTTAGCTTGGGGCTAGATAATGCTGTTTGGATTGTCCAGCATTATTTATTTATGCTTCAATGCTAATACAGATCGGGGTAATATTTAAAATAAATAGTAAACTATATGTCTTAACGGCGGTACTCCGAGGCACACTAGCGCCGCCACCTATGTATTTTATCTTATTTTTACGTTGGACAAAGGAAATTTTGCTGCACTTTTTAATATGTCATGACTTTAAGTTTTTTTTTTTTTATAAACGAAGTAATAACTACTCGCTAGATTGAGACCTACTTATGAACTATTTATTTTGTTTCTTTATGACAGCTGTTGCACCAAAACTATTTTTAAATTTACGCGAACAGAACACATAATTACAAGTACTATTTTAACGGTACTTCAGTCATTCCTTGACCATGACAGTGTGTAAACCTGTTGAAACGTCGGGAATAATAGGTAAATGAACGCGATAAATACCCGTTAAAATAGTACTTGTAATAAGCTGTTAACACTCCGTTATCAATAAGGATTCGAGGTTTGGAACCACGAAGTTTCAGCTTTAATATTTCTGTTTTGGGACACCTTTCAGTTAGAATACCACTTTTATTAAGAGTTTGTAGCTACCATTATTTAGGCTGGTGTTATTGTTACGCGTTTCGGCAGCGCCATTGGAGTGCGCGCGTTCGGAGATGTATGGGGGTAGTAGTTGCGTTTCAAAGTCGCGCGCTTGTGCAGCGCCGTTCAGTAAACGTTAACAGCGCGCTGTCCAGCGGCGTGATTATAAAACCAGCCTAATATTTCCTTGGAGCGCCAGTTGCTCACAATCACAATAAATGATTCCTTATAGTTTTGCATTTTATATCAGCGCCATCTGCCGATAGGGAAGAAGTTACTTTCGACGTCTCGTTCTCGACACGCTTCGTTCAGGGGCGTTTCGTCCGTCTTGTTCTTTCTATTTCTATAAAGAGAGACAGAAAATAATGTTATTTTATTACAGAAATAGATCAAGATTTTGGTTACAAGTTGAAAATTACAGTTATTGAATAGAAACAAATGGGAACTAGTATTTACAATAGGGATCATGCCAGAAATTAATAAATCACAAAAATCTTTTTTTTTATTTAGTTCGGTACATGAATTTTACCGAATAAAACCTGAGCTCTAGATAACAGAACACGTATTATATTTTTTTATTTTGATAGAAATTTAGGAAAGGTCTCCCCCAATCAGCTTTATGTAACCTCATAATTAAATGTGATTGTGATGCGTTTTGTACGTTAAATAAATAAATAAAATAAAATAAAAATCAGCGCCCTGTCTTTAGTTCGACGCATCTGCCCGCAGTCCTTCGCAGGTCGTCATCCCACCTGGTCGGAGGGCGCCCTACACTACGTTTGCCGAGTCGTGGTCTCCACTCAAGAACACGTTTGCCCCAGCGGCTGTCGGTTCTTCACGAGATATGGCCGGCCCACTGCCACTTCAGCTTGCTAATTCTTAGAGCTATGTCGGTAACTTTGGTTCTTTGTCGGATGCATTCGTTAGGAATTGCTTACCTCGGTGGATATGGCATTTTCAAGTGGAAGGTCCGGTAGTGCAGCTTCATGCTGTTCTTCTGGGTGAACCGCTTCTCGCAGAGAGGGCAGGGGTAGGGCTTCTCACCCGTGTGCGTCTGGAAGAAAAAACCTTATTACCACCCTTATATCAATTGAATATAACTATGTACATATCATTCTTTATCAGTCCGTGACCAGACATTGTTGGGTCTATACGGCGCGTAAGGACCTTCGTTCACACACGTTTTTTCGCCGTGAAAACCTTGTGAAGGCACGGGTGTTAGTGTTGTATGCGTCTTGTTGCCTTGGGCGCCATGTAAACATCATATATATATATATATATACATCAACTTATAATGAAATGAAATAATCAAACGTTGTTGGAACCGTAGGCGAGGGTCCTCCTCAGTAATGTAAGATATTCTCTGAGCTGAGGCTGAACCAAGGTGGTATTTATCGACTTTTTTGGGGCCGCCGGTTCGAACGATTTTCTTGACCGTTGATCGTTGCTCGTTGGCGTTGATATAGCACTTTACACGAGTTTCTTGAGAGTATTTTGTTGAATATTTCACTGTATCGTAAACACTATTTTATACACTTTTTTACTAGTTATTACGACTAATTATTTGGAAAAACATAAAATAAATTTCAACGCTAAGAGGCGACGTGGAAGGCCCAGGATGAGATGGCGCAACGAGCTCGAGGTACATCTTCCATCATGGCCTGTTGCAGCGTTGGAATGCGAGGAGTGGAAGAAGAAAAGGGAGGCCTTTGCCCAGCAGTGGGACAGTAATGGCTTAAAATAAATAATAATAAATAAATCAGCTGATAGACACGTCTGACTTTCAGTGTTGCCACAGGGCAAAAAAAATAAAAATTGTTCACTGCTGCACATAGGCCTCTCTTGATGAGCGCCATAGCGCCCTGACTTCAGCTCGCCGCATACAGCATCTACCTGCAGTCTTTCGATGGGCGTCAGACACTACGTTTGCCGACCGGTCTCTTCTTAAGAACACGTTTACCTGGGAGAAACTTGTATCTATGATGATGACCGAACTACTTATCATAATAAGGTTATTTTGTTTCTCACTAGTGATTATTAATCTTTTGAGAAGTAATTAAATATCTTAAACCTATATATAATACGAGTAGTATGTATAATATTCATCATTGTTCAGGCCAAATAAAATCGATTTACTTGTACTAGAGAGAAAGTTAGAAGGCAATTCTTACGACTTGATGCCTGTCATGGCTCCGCTTGGATATGAACTCCATGCCGCAGATCCCGCACGGGAACACGTGCTCTCGCGTGTGCATGTTCATGTGGCTCGTTATTGAGACGGCCTGCAACAAAATACATGGGTAAGTTTAGTACAAAAAACGTCAAAAAAGTAATTTATAACGGGATATTGATTATTATCTGCCCGCAGTCTTTCGCAGATCATCATCCCACCAGCCGGCCAACTCTTGAGACTCGATTCCAATCGTAATTTGAAATTGTGATCGAAATCATGCCATTTGGTACTCTTGACCGCGCAACTAGCGCACGATTGGAATCGAAATTGGTGGAATTTTATGGAACTAAATGAAATCGACTCTTCTCGAAACTATCAACTTTTTTGGCACTCTTGACGCGATTTTGACGTTTCGTATTGAGAACGGAATCGAGTTTGCGATAGAAATTTCACAGTTGGTGAGATTGGAACTGATTCGGATTAGAATTGGATTGAGATTGGGATTGGATTCAAGGGTAAGCCTGCTGGTCCCAGTCATGGTCTTCACTCAAGAACACGTTTGTCCCAGCCCAGATACTGTCATAATATGGCCTCCCCTAATAAGCACAAAGACAAAATACACACCTACTGAGATCGAGGGAGTTACAAAAGGCGGCCCTGCTGTTTGTGGTAGCCTATGGACGTGCATGGGCTGATGTTGCGTATGCCTGTTCGTGACGTCACCTGTACGGGCTCTAACGGAAGACCAGCGCTGGCTAATTCTCTCACGGAGCTTAGCCAGCATTATGCTGAGTTAGAGCCTTTTTGTAACAACTCTCTACATGTACCTATTCTATAAGTGTGTCTTTTGTTAATTTAAGTTGTTATGAATAAATGTCTTTCTATTCTATATTATGTATGTATGACTAAAGTTATAGTTAATAGTTACCGCCAGCGAAGCCCCGCAAATCTCGCAGATATGCCGTTGGTCCTGGAAAGTCTTGCGAGGATGCTCCGCTAGGTGGTGCTTCATACACGCCGTTTGGGAAGAGAAGTGTTTGCCGCACTGAAACGAAGTTATACTTTTTATGCACTTTAATATAGTGCGTAAGCTCACACTAAAAAAAAAGTACTATGTCTCAAATATCTGTGTAATAAAATATTAAATTGTATTATGTATAATACAGGGTTATTGGTAATTCGACGTAGAACCCTGTATACCATTCATCTAGTATCCATAACCTCTGTTTAACTTGTGGCTATATAATGCTGTGTGAATTGTCCGGCATAATTATTATTATATTATAGAACCAAAACGTACAAAACCGAAAAAAAAATTTGCATCTTGATACTATTGAGAAACCAGTCATAGGACTCAGTTTGGTGAAATAATTGATTTACGCAAATTTTACAATAATAATCTATAATAGACACTGTAGGGGGCTGTTCATTTCTTCACTTCTTTCACTAGTGGACAAAAAATTGAAGTGAAAAGTAAAACAGTAAAATAATCTTATATGATAATAATTTATAGTATAACATTTGACTTGTCCAAATGCTTATATTGTAATCCTATGAAAAAATGATTTTGAGTTTTGTAGGGAAGCAGTGGATCTGACTGGCACAAGACCGCCAGGGGTGTCGAGATAAGGAAGAGGCCTATACTCAGCGGTGGGTGTTACCGGCTAATTAGATAGATAGATAGAATAAAAAATAAATAATAATGATTGACAATCCACACAGCATAATAAAATTTAATTCATTTAATTCAATTCAATAATTACTTACATGTATACAAGTGGTAGGTTTCTTTCTCTTATAAGGTCCGGTAGCGAGATGTTTCTTTCCCTTCAAGTTCTTCCGTTTAATCTCTGTGTCTGTGATAACCTGATATAAATGTAAAAATTAATAACAAAATAATAAATTATTTATGATGATTGTTGTTTCTTTACTGCAAAACCACTAGAACCAGTGGTAGTCACCGGTCACCGTAGTAAATTAATCTTCATATCCTTTTTTATCAGCCTGTTGGATCCCACTGTTGGGCAAAGTTCCCTCCTTCCGATATATTACTAAATGTATACGAGTGGTAGGCTTCTTTCTCATAAAGGGTCTGGCGTCAGACGTTTGTTTCCCTTCAAATTCTTATAATATTACTTTCTGTGCAAAAATTAGTTTTACCTTGTTTTGTCCTACTCTCAAACCTACCGAATATACATAAAAAATGTCATAATCGGTCAAGCCGTTTCGGAGGAGTTTTATTACACTGCGACACGAAAATTTTATGTATTATATTATTAAAACTCCTTGAACCAATTAAATAAAAATAACCTCGTCATGTCTGTTGGAGTGCACCAGATGTTCGTCATACGCTTGTTGCGATACGAACTTAATGTCGCACTTCTCGCAGTAGATCTTCATTATTACGTTCTCGGAAGATGTTCCCTGTGGAAGAATGAAGATAAAATTAGTCGTCTATTCTTTCTAAAAGTTGACTATACTAATACGTCACTACATAGTATAAAACAAAGTAGCTTCCCGCTGCCTGTCTGTCCCTATGTAAGCTTAGATCTTTAAAACTACGCAACGGATTTTGATGCGGTTTGTTTTTGATAGATAGAGTGATTCAAGAGGAAGGTTTATATATAAACCATTTGACACATATGTAGATTACTGCGCGGGCAAAGCCGCGGGGGCCGCAGCTAGGAATATTATAAATTTGAAGCAGCTAGTGTTTACTGGAAAGAGCTATGCTCGGAGTTTCTCTGAAGGATAGGATTCGTAACGAATACATCCGACAGAGAACCAAGGTTATCGACATAGCTCAAAGAATTAGCAAGCTGAAGTGGCAGTGGGCCGGCCATATCTCGCGAAGAACCGACGGCCGATGGGGCAAACGTGTTCTTGAGTGGAGACCACGACTCGGTAAACGTAGTGTAGGACGCCCTCCGACCAGGTGGGATAACGACCTGCGAAAGACTGCAGGTAGATGCTGGATGCGGCAAGCTGGAGACAGGGCGCTATGGCGCTCATTGGGGGAGGCCTATGTCCAGCAGTGGACTGCTATAGGCTGATGATGATCATGATGATGATGAGTGTTTACTATACTAGTGCGTTACCTTACCCGTAAAGAAAGTTTACGATGCTACCATGAGACGGACATTGACAGAATTGCGTCAATCTAGACGTAGAGCCATCTAGCAAGAAGTTGAAGATTAGTCGAAGTTTAATATAAAAGTTTCATTCGTTCAGTTAATACATCAGTGGTGTAGTGGCAACAACTGCGACACCGAAGATTAGGGATCGATTCCGGCCGCGGGAGAAACTTTAATTTATAAATAACTAGCTGCGACCCTCGGCCTAGCCCGCATAGAAATTTATGTGTCAAATGGTTTATAGACCTTCCTTTTGAATCACTCTATCTATTAAAAAAAACCGCATCAAAATCCGTAGCGTAGTTTTAAAGATCTAAGCATACATAGAGACACACAGAAAGCGGGAAGCTACTTTGTTTCATACTATGTAGGGAAGTAGCGCTACATTACCGGTGTATCCTTATCAAAGTGCTTGATTCTCCTGTGCTGCGTGAGCCCGCCCTCGCTGAAGAATGACGCGCCGCACAGGCTGCACACGTGGTTGCTGCGGTGCGACATTCTCATATGGGAGTAGTAGGTGGACCTGTGCCTGGACGACGAAATTTATTTATATTAGATTAGCTGTTTTCCACGGTTTCAACTGCGTTAAATTCGAATTTCACGTTTCTAAAATATAATATATCCTATGTTCACCGGGGATAATGTAGCTTCTCAACGGTGAAAGAATTCAAATCAGTCCTATAGTTTCAGAGCCTATTCAATACAAACAAACAAAATCAAACCTTTCCTCTTTATAATATTAGTATAGAATATTTATTTATTATTACAAATTTGTTACAGTTTACCGTTGATAGCGTCTTAATTCCTAACATAGGTTTATCTAGACACTAGGGTTCTCTTAACAATACTTAACTAAAATGTATGTACTTATGGCATCGGAAATTGTATGAAATTAAATAATTTCTCACAAATATTCGATTTCGGGGAAAATTTATGGGAAGGTTCAAGTCCCACCGAAATCGATTTATTTTTGGGATATTAATTAATTTGTTAGAGATTGATTACCCCGAGTGCGAGGGCTTACGCACAATAATAACAATAACCTTACTTGAACTCTTCGCCGCAATGCTTGCATTTCGTGAGCTGGCCGCTGTGGTACCGTTCGTGTATTATAGCTGAATGTCTGAAACAAAATATTACTATATAAGAAGATGGTAGAATATAATAACCACAATCCAGTTACAACAAAAATCGTTGATGTCTTTCACTTGACGACCTCTGTACCTAGGCGGGCAAACGTCCTTCGACCGTATTTGTATAACGTACAAACATTTGTCCCAAGGCGGGAAAAGAACCCACAACCTGAGAAAACACATGCTATAAACAGTTATAGATAGATAGATAGATAGATAAAGCATTTATTCGACACTGCAGCACATGATATAAGGTAACAATAGTAAATGTAATAGTAAACATTATGTAATAGTATAAAACAATTAAAAAATGGAGATTTAAAAATGGTGTGCGTGCTGCAGCCTGTCAAAAAGGTAATAGCTCAGCGAAAAGCAAAAGTGAAAACACTAATTTTCAGTATTACAGTTATACAGGGATGACGACCTGCGAAAGACTGCAGGATGCTGGATGCGGCAAGTTGAAGACAGGGCGCTATAGCGCTCATTAGGGGAGGCCTATGTCCACCAGTGGACTAACATAGGCTGATGATGAAGATTAACCACCTTCACCACCAATCGTATTAATACTCGAACACAAAACGTAGCATCCACCTGGGCAAGCTACTACATAGCCCAGACGAGCTACGAGACAACACCCCGAAGAAAATCCTACAGTTCCTAGCAGCTGCTAGGGTTAGTGGCGAAGTATGAACGCTACGGCTTCGGGGCTGAACATCACAATAGGCCTATCATGGCCGCTGTGATATCCAAGCCATCCAAATGGTCCGGGAGCCAGGTACAAATTTGGTCAATTATTTCCTCCCGAGTGAAAATTCGTAAAATGAATTAGGGATTAATATTATTTATACTCGTGAGCGTCAGCTGCGACTCCGTGGGTGGGTTGGGACTGCCCAACCCACCCACGTCATCGCTGCCACTAGGCTGCGATGACGGGGCAGCGATGACGACATTATTTCCATGGAACCAGGTTCAAATCAGTAAAATTATCATATTCCATAATTCTGATTTGAACCTTATTCCATGGGAATAATTTCCTAATCGCTGCCACTGCCCAACCCACCCACGGAGTCGCAGCTGACGCTGACTGAGCGGTCACGAGTATTCATAATATTAATCCCTAATGCATTTTACAAATTTCCGCTCGGCAGGATATTTTTGCCCAATTTGTACCTGGCTTCTGGACCATGCGGATTGTCCACCATTATTTATGAACTAGTGTACTCACAGCATTATATTAATCCCTAATGCATATTACGAAGTTTTGCTTGGTCATTCAAATCTGTGACTGGCTCCCGGACCAAAAGAAAATAAAAAAACACTCACTCGACTCTGAACCGCATGTCGCAGCGCAGGCAGTGGTAGATCGCGTAGTGTTGCCGCATGTGCTGCGTTAGACGACATTTGCGCCGGAACCGCGTGTGGCAGAACCGGCATTCGAACGGACCTAGGGTCTGCAAAATACGAAACATTATAATATATTATATTATATTATAATCTATGCATTCTTGGCTGAATGTGTTTTTGAGAGGAGACCGCGACTCGGCATCTGTAGGACGCCCTCCGGCCAGGTGGGATGACGACCTGCGAAGGACTGCAGGTAGATGCTGGATGCGGCAAGCTGAAGACAGGGCGCTATGGCGCTCATTACGGGAGGCCTATGTCCAGCAGTGGACTATTATAGGTTGATCTATGTCATGTATAGTATTATGTATATCAGTTATCTGACAACCGTGTCGGGCGGTAGATCTAAAAAAGAACTAACTTCATTTACATGTTTGACGCATTATTAAAAAAACATTAAAAGAAAAATTTGATAATGAAGTAGATTTTGAGTGGTTGCAAGGATGCTCCCAGCATTTTGAAAAAATAAATTGCATATAATTGTGTCGACAATATGCATTATGCATTAAACGGTACTACATAATTGTTAAAAAATAGACAATTTACGGACGAAGCATCGAAGAAAGCAATGAAAAGGAAAATAAATATACTACAAAACATTTAAAGTGCTTGTATTTTTTCTTTATTTAATATCATACTGTGAAAATAAGGTGAATTACGTGTAAAACAAAAAAATATTATATTTACCTACTAAATTATATATTTTTTCACTGTTTTGACCAAATTGGCATTTTAATTACTTAACCAAAATCCTTCCTTAAGTATTGGGTGCAATTCTATATTTTATGTGTCAGGTGAATGGTGAATATTCAACAAAATGTTGAATAATTACCATTCGTCTGATAAATAATTATAGTCGCAGAGAAATTAAAAAGGCACCTTTTGAATTGAGAGCCTATTTAATTTGAAGCTCCCGCCAAACGCCAGTTACCGTGGGCTTAAGGTAGAGGCGCTAGTGTGCTCTAGTGTTGGCATTTTTACTCTATGGAGTCTTACTTCTTTCCGTTAGGATATTATTGTTCTGTGGATCAGAGCATCTAATGGTTATAGGACTAGTTGCGGGTTCTAATCCCATGGGAAGCGAAACATTTGATTGATCGAATATACTTTACTGCACAAAAGTTGTACTTCGAGCATAATGCTAGATAGTATTCTCTACCTGCTGACCTTGGATAATGTGGATAACAATTTAATAGGTAGTGCTAGATTACAGAACTTACAGAACAAAACAATAAATATATTATATGTATGTATATGTAGGTACAATTAACAATTCGTGTGTTGATTGAAACAATGATATAACTAAGTAAGCATTTTTACTGTTCTGTGTTTAAAAGTTTGAGACTTCGATACTACTACTAGGTAATTATTACACTTAGTTTCTTGTCATGAAGGTGTACCACGTACATTTATAATAATACCTAGGTCATGAGTTGTAAACTTGACCTTTTTCATCTAGGAAAAAAGTTTATTTTGTAATTCTTACCAATTCATGCCGACACTTCTGATGCCGCACCAACATATGATGCTTCGAGAATCCTTTGAAACAGTTCGTGCACTTATAATTCGCCTTGATATACTTCTCGCTATGCTCCTGGTTCTTAAACTCGAATAGCGCCTCTTCATCCGACATCTGTATCTTTTTCCAGAAGTCAGGGTTAAGGTGTTCTTGTTTCTGCCGGGCGAATTTCACCTTTTTCTCATTCGAAACTGATTTGTCCTAAAAATAAAACAAAATATATAGTAATATTCGAACTTGCGCCGATTTGCATTTTTTTTTGCGAAGTAAATAAATGTTGTTGCAGCGTTGGATCGCGAGGAGTGGAAGGAGAAAAGGGAGGCCTTTGCCCAGCACTGGGACAATAAAAATATTGAATCAAAGTGCGCGCAACGTCTAGTCTCGGTGTCAGCTGACCATAAAAGCTATTTAAGTGTTTCTGTGTATGAATTTCTTCTGTAGGCTTTAAGTGTGAGAGGTTGAAATTCTATTTGAAATTTTACACATTCTTGTAATTTTATAGTCTGGTTTTAGACCTTTATGCCTTTCAAAATTTGCAACAACAAACCTTATCATCCTTAATTTTATCCCCAAAGTCATCATCGCTCGACGACTGGTCATCATCCATAGGCGGGAATTCGTCATCAATAGTGGGCACATAATCAGCATCATCCAAGTCCATGATCAGATCATTTCTCTCTGATTCTAGGTCATTGCTGATGTCAGGTATGTTATTGATGACAGGATCCGGTTCTGGAATGATGTCCAGGATTTTCTCCGGGACTGGTAGTTTTTCTTCCTCTTTTATTTCTACCTGTTGGGACAGTATAGTTGTTTTAATAAATCATAAGGAATGTTTATTTAAGATTTGGCAGATTTTTAAATATCCTACTAATATTATAAACGCGAAAGTTTGTAAGTATGGATGTTTCTTACTCTTTCACGTAAAAACTACTGAATGGATTTTAATGAAACTTTTAACATCAGAATAACACATAGGCTACAATTTATAAAGATATATTGTATATTATCAAAAATATCTATCAAGACGCGGGAGAAACCGCGGGGCGCAGCTACAGCTAGTTCATCATATTATTAACGAATTCATTTTTTTTTTATAATGGGATATTAACCATCGTTTTTTATTGAGCCCATTATAAATTACTTTTTGTGTGTTCCGTGAGTGTCAAAAGTTTTATTGATTTTTTTTCTTTTTAAATAAGAAATATTAATAATTAATAGTTATTGCTAATTATAAGATTGAAGTGTATGTGTGTAGTTTTGCTGTAATAAATGATTTTATTTTTATCTTTTATCTTTAGTTAGTGCCGATTGTAGATAAGTCTTGAAAAAAGTGGCTTCTTACCGCCTCCACCTCCTTCTTATCATCATCAAACTCATCAACATCTCCTATATGATCATCCATCATCGGCAGATCCTCATGTTTGATATCCTCATTCTTATAATCTATCATCACTTCAACTGGTTTAGCTTTCACTCTTCCCCGACTCCTTGTGGTTCTGGTATTGATATATTTGTGTTTTGTGATGTATGTTTTGACGTGTTTGTTAGTTGCTATTATGTTTAATGTTTTCAGCTGCTCCGTTGCTCGGTTTATTTTCTTAGCTGCTTCATAAGTAACCTGTGGAGAGTAGGTAATATAAGGCGTACATTAATAATATTACAATCAGTTTTATACACTTAACAGATAAATCGACGACCGATGTGGCGCGGTGGGCGAAGGTCCGCCTACGACGCAGGAGGTTTGCGGGTTCGATTCCCGTCTCGGAACAATTGTGTGCACTATCTGCAGATATTTGTTCCGGTCGTTTTCAATGTATAATAAAAAATATCTATCTATATAATGTATTGTATTATGTATATCAGTTATCTGGTACCCATAACACAAGCTTCTGCTTAGCTTGGGGCTAGATAATGCTGTGTGAATTGTCCAGCATTATTTATTTATTTAAAAAAAAAAGATCTCTACTACATAATTCTTACTAATAGGCACTTAAATCAATTTACATTGACCTTTGCTTTCTCACACACTTTATATAAATAAATAAATATAAATAATACTTTGGTAGATGGAAATTAAATAATAATTATTATAAACACAAATACTAACTGGCCCTTGCTTCAATAGCTGCTGAAGTAGTTTCTGTCCCTTCAAGCACTTATCTTTAAACTTGTGGTATTTGTGCAGCAATGTGCTACACTCATAGCAGAACCAGGTAGGAAGATCATCTGTTGATTTCATCTGCAAATGAAAAATGGTAGGTAAAGTATAAATCAAATGATTTGTGTCTTGTTAATATATATTGTGTGATAGCTGTAGGATATGAGATTATGTTTGTTGAATACCATTTTACTCAAGTGATTTACAAGTTATTCAGGGATTATTCTTATCGAAAATATATTTATTCAAGAGGCTATACTAAAAATTATACAGAGAAAAAATATGGGAAACACAGAGTTGAAACATAACACTGAGCTACGAAGTATTATTGATTGTACGGATGAAAATTGACTGAAACAGGATGTGTTTGTGTAATAAGAACTTACTTTTATTCCTGTAAGCTGTTCGTAATGCTGTTTTAGGTTGAATTCATCGAATTTATAGCCATTTACGTTTTTGTTCAGACAAATGCGGCACATCTTCAACTTCGACATTATTGAATGTTTCTGTGAATTATAAACTGATCACTGGTGACACTAAAACTATATTAATTTAAAATGGGGAGTAAATTATTTGTAATTCGTAAACAATAGATGCAATGCATCTTCATTGTATCAAGAATATCTTGAATTTAGTGAGTCCATATAACTGCCGGCCATGGCATGTACAGACTTGGAAAATACGACCACGGATTCAGCAGGCTGTACTGCGCAGCCTGGTAATTTGCTTACAAATGGCTGTGGTTACCGGGCCGTTCATAACTGACCCGTAATATTAACTTACAACCTGTAGCTTTCGACCCAGTTTTGTTCAACCTTGGAAAGTGTGTCCAAACTGTACTGAGATCCATGTACAGACTTTCCACGGCTGAAAGTTCTTGTTACGTGTCAGTCATGTTCAGCCTGGAAATCACAGACTTGGCAACTTTGACCAGTGCTTGTGATTGGTTGGAAGCCTATGCTTCGTTAGATGCATATACAGATTAAAAATGTTACTGTCCCGTTCTGTAATCTAACAAAAACCACAGATTAAATAAATAAAAAATCAGAAACACACCTGTCGAACTTAGTTTGGCAGTTAGGTGATTAATTAATAATTATTTCACCTACCTTCCCATTAATACAATGACAAGTATTTTATTTAGTATTTTTTGAGTAAATGTGGGAAGGTTGTCGTACCTCACTAGAAGTTCAGATTTATGTAGATCGTATTGTTCCTAGGTAGGTATATTAAGTTTTGAGTTTCGCAGAGGTAGGTCACACATCAATTTTATAACAACACAAGTAATGTAACAAAAGTAAGAAAGAAAAGTAGGTACATAGCCATAAAACTTTGCCTGTTAATTCTTATCTCTTAATAATTCTATTTTCTCCATATAATCGTTAATATCATCATAACGCCAAGTAACGCCATCTATTTTCAACTTCATAAAACTGAAAGCACTTTGCTCAATCGCTACATAAATTGAAGAGTGGCTTATCTTGAGTTCTTGACACACATTGACACAGAATGGTGATAAATAAATGCAGCGGTTGTGGCAAAAATGTAACAGGTGGCGCTACATGTTCTCAGTTTATGAAAGGTAATAAAACAATTTGAAAGCGTTTGGAACCTTTACAGGTTGAAAAATATGAGTAGGAAGTAAATTACGATCCGAGTCCAGAATTAAATAGGTAATTTATTGATTGGGACGCGTTCTCATGTTGCGTATGTTTTGCTTTGATGATTTATCACATTACAGAATATCTATATGTATTCTGATTAGTATTTTTACTTACTAATGTATTCCGTAAATTGTGTGATATACCTATATAATTTTTAAATTATGCTTTGTGAAAATCAAAAATCTGCCAATATGCCGATTTATGTATAAATAAACAAATAAATAAATAAATAATGCTGGACAACTTACACAGCATTATCTAGCCCAATGGTAGGCAGAGCTTGTGTTATGGGTACTAGATAACTGATATACATAATACAACAATACATTACATAGATCGATATTTTTCATTATACATAGAAAACAACCAGAACACCCGGAAAAAATATCTGTGGCTTTTAGTTTTATTTTCATGGCAATCTAATAGATCCTTGGCATCCGCAGGTACATCAGCTTTCAACCACGGTGTTGTACTGTGGTGTGGAGTGACAGTACGGGCATCGAACAACTTTTATAACGCAAAATAAATAAATACGTATCCAGGGACGGGACGAGTAAAATTACGTCTTGTCTCTTGATACATATCCTTGTAAATATTCCTCCGCAAAAATTCGGCAAGACACACTTTATTCACTTAGCTTATCTTGCATCTATACCTACATAAGTAAGAAGCGGCCATGTTTGTTAGAAAACATAAAAAAATACTTCAAAACAAAAGAAATAACTGTCATCATCATCATCAACCTATAGTAGTCCACTGCTGGACATAGGCCTAATGAGCGCAATAGACTATAACTTTAAGTACCAGACTAAATAAAAATATAATAGTAGGTAAGTATAGTAAGCGTTACATATAAGTACCCCCCTATCTCTATGTATGTGGGTTCGAATCCTGCCGCCTGATTGGGAGATAAAAACGACACGTAATTTATAATTTTCCATTTTCTTTAATATGTTTAGACGTTTCCAACATAAACTGTATGTTTTGTATCTTTAAATTGCAATTTTCAATAAAAATATAATTTTCTTTCTTTTTCATTTGGTAACGTGACTTTAAATTTCGAACAAACTCACAAGTAGCAATTTGGCTCTGCGGCAGATATGTACAGGCAAATAAATGCAAGATATCAGTGACATGACAGGGTTCAAATCTCGTAAGCAGTGTTCTTTTTTCAATCAAATGTTATCTATTCTCGTTACATTATGCAAGATTTTTGATTAATATTGTTCCGCAAGTGCTTAATAGCTAGTAATTAAAAAAAATTTTTTTTTTTATAGATGCCTACAAGAAAAGACGATAAATATCTACTAAATGTGATTACTTATGTGAGAATAAGTAACGAAATAATAGTTAAAAATTATAAATAATATTTGTGAACTGATAATTTATTCAGAAATAGGTGATTTGTTTTGTCTCGGAGATACGCACAAAGCAAACCACACGAAATAATACGAGTGACTGTACGGTTTACATACCTACATGTTCCTGCGGGTCAGCGGTTTTACGCTGTGACGTGTCTCTAAGGACGTAAGGACAGTTGTTTTCGACTGTCGTTGTATGTCATCGACTACGTACCCTGGACACCTAATACAGGGCAAACGATTTTAGACATCACATAAGGAAAAGAGATCTTATAAAAATCCACGCCCACTAACGTTCGATCAGTAACGACCAGACCAGTGACCCGTGACAATCTCTGCGCTGGCTTACTCAATGACTCCTGACGGAGCTCAACTTAATTTGGTTGGCCGGTTGAGGTCAACTGTCGAGGTCAACTGTGCATCTCTTTCTTTCATAACCAATTCTGTATTTGCTTTCCTTTCTTCTCTGAGAAGGCGGGGGAAAATAGTGCCATCAACATTAAGATGTCGATGGCCGTAGGAAAGATTATGATGAATTATGTAAAAGTCGATTAAAATAATATTTAACGTTACATTGCTACACGGTATTATCTAAAATGTAAGGTACCTAAATGTTAACCCTAATATTTATTTATATTTTTCATATTATATTATTCTATTCTACTATAGTATAAAGCTAGATTACCATTGATACTTTTTTTTTATACTCTACAGGGTTATAGGTAACTAATCAATAACCTCTTAAAGGTGACTTGGGTACATTTGGGTACCAGACTAACAACTTTTGTTCTATGACTTTATCTAATTCAATGATTTTTTTTCCTTAAAATAAAATTATAATTTCCAGTTCTAATCTTCTATGCTCTTTGTAGGCGGGCGCGCGTTTATGTGTCGGTCAGCTGTACAGAGAAAGGGGTTGCGGGGTGAGACGAGCGGGGGCGGGCACTTGCCCTTGACCTAGTTCACGATACGCACGACAGTTGCAATGTTCGCTGCGCGCGATGTTATTTTATTTACTTTTTTATTTTTAATGATGCCAGCCTGGATAAGTATGAAGGAATTTTGGATTCGATATATAAACATGTACCTAAAGATCTTAGAACCTTTGTTGAAACACTAACCTAGGTAGGTCTTTCTGCTACGCGGTCCTAAACGCTATGCAGTATGTAGCACGTCACTCGGCCGGGCGGGCGATTGCGTAGCACTCAGCTGACTGCACACACTTACGCTATGCCAGAATCGTATAAATGAAACGTATGTATTAACGGGCTCCTACATAGAGCCGTATTGCTGTTTGTTTTATAGTTACTAGATGACTGATCAACTTAATACAAAACAACACATTAGGTACATAGATAGATATTTTTTATTATACATACATAGAAAATACCCAAAACACCCGAAAAAAATAGGTACTTGCAGATCGTAGAAATATTTAACCCCAGGCGGGAATCGAACCCACAACCTCCTGCGTCGCAGGCAGCCCTCGCCCGCTGCGCCACATCGGTCGTCAAATCGTCAAAGTAAATATTACCTTGTTGCAAGTATCGATTGTTTTTATAGAACTTACCCCATCACTAATAATGGTCATTATTTGTCGTAACCTTGAACGGACCAATGAGCGAGCACTCACTTCCCCGCGCCCGCTCACCTTAGTTGGTTGACAGATTTGTTTGCACAGTGAATAAATAGGTATTAGGCGTCTATTATACGTAGTCGATGATGTATGTGTTTTCTGCGAAGCGTCATATAGCAAGGTATGATGATTTGAATTACACTGCAGGCAGCGTTTTTCGGACTTGCATTGTTTGTCTTTTTGGTCGTACAAACAATTGTTATATATCTAGAGTCTCAGAGTAATAAGACGTAGAGTGATAATTTCACAAAACATTCCGCTCTAAGTTGAAGCTAAAAATCAACCAATGTGTGCGTAAGCAGCACGTTATTTATTACATTAGCCGACACGCACACAAGTGCACAAATAATGTTGCAAGCTATTAACATTTTTCCCATAAGGTAGGGAAATTGTAACATTTTGTACGGAGTAAATGATATTTATCACTTTTATGTTAGATGATATTTCATTAACAGAAAATGTCCTGTTAATATAACATACTCTATGGGTGTTTACATACAGGGTAATGTTCAGTTAGCGAACAAGTTAAATAGATAGAAATAAATATTATGGCCGAAACATTTTCATACCTTTGTTGGGATAGCACACTCTCGTAATTTGCACAAACCACCTTTCATGATATACTAGTCTTTTTCTTCAAAATATATAGAACATAATAATATCTTAGTGTATTTAGTTGGCTTCCAAAAATTTTCTTTACGATTCAGTATAAGTTTTTTAACCCATCGGGAAGCAACAGTCTATTTTATTTTTCGTGTTATTTCATTATGTATTTATCTTTGTTACCCTATATATTATTTTCTTTGACATATAAGAATATTCTTTTTAATAAAGAACTGAACTGATGTCGGATCAAAAGGAAATCTAAAAACGAATATAAAGACATTAATAAAACTAGGGTTCATCGTCAAATGAAACCAATTAAGTTTTTATATTTAAAGCTCCGACACATCAACATCCGGACAGTCTGCAATAATCTATTCCCTTGCCTGTGAAAATAAAACAGAAGTGTTTGATTATTTATACCAAGCTTAATAGAACATAGGTGTGCATATTTAACTTAAAAATCTAGGTAAGTTAGGAGGTAACCCTAATTATATCTGGCAAATAAAAGTCCTACAAGTGTAAAGTAGAAATAGATTAAACAAATAAGTAGGTACCTATGGGGAAAATATTTTTTCTAATAATAAAAATATCAACATGTTTATGTAATGGCGTCTGTTATGTTTACGATTTATTTGTGCCTAAACCAACGTTTTACTCAAGAATATAAGATGCCAGGTTTGCGTCACTCATGAATTCGGACAAGTTGGGTAGTTCTTGCGGTTCCTACACCGATTCCATGTAATCACTGTAGGTGTCGGGTCGGCATCGAGTTTCAGCGAGAGAAGGTACCAGGTACCAGGATAGCGTCCCATGTTGAGATATCGACGCTGACCTTTTCGATCGCGTTTATGCATTCGTTCGCCGTATCATGTAGTTTTTTGATGGAAGTACCTACCAGTTTGATTTTGTAGTGTTTGTAGGTTTAGTATAGGTAGTGTTAAGGTGCGAAATAGAAATTTGTTTCTTGTTGTTGTACCTGTTGTTGAGTATGTCCCAGCATATCGAGTAGTTGTCGGTACTAATTGTTAGGTATTGTATTAGTTTTTCTGCTTCACCCTTTACCTTAGATTTTAGGTACTGCATCTTTTGTGCACCTGATAGTATTCTGTTGTTATTGATTACCTCTTGAAACAAGTCCTTGAAAGATGTCCAGTGTTGGTAGGATCCAGAGAAAGTAGGGATGTAGTTCCATTTCAGGATTCGATTTTTCAATTTGAGAAACAGACCACATTTTAGTGCTATTTAGCTATTTAGGCTTTCTTCATGGAGTGGTATTGTTCTTCGTAGGTCTCGAAGATCGATTCGTAATCTTGGTCGAGCGCGTTTTCACAGTGGATCTCCTAGTGCAGGGAGTCGACGGTTCTCCACCTAGATTCGAGAGCTTTGAGGGCGTCCTCGAACTCCCAGTTCTCGTTTATTTGTTCGATGTTGATTGTAGATAGTGTACTAGCAAAAGCCCTAAAGTTACTTTTCTGTTTTCGCAGTAGGTCTTCAGACTAGCTAGGGTTACCTTGGGATTTTGTTTGGTAGGCAGGGGCAACGTCACCTGCTCGTTGGTGCGATGTAGATAGTTCTCCCGAAGGCTGTTGAGTTTCAGATACCTGGATTGTAGGACTCTTTCATTCGGCTGTGGAGAGACCGCATACTGTGCGATCAACGCTAGAGCTACAGCGTAAATCTGCCTTGTTAGTTAGAAGTGGTTCTCCGTGAAGTACCTCCCTACACCTACGCATACTTAGTTGCGATCTTTACATTGGCAAAGTTGTGGGTATATGGTTATTTTGAAATTTCTTCCAGTAGGAATCTAGAACTTCAAGTCGTTTCTTCAAATAAAGTTGAGTTTTTCGCTCCATCTTTCTTGAAGTTGCCTAGGAGTCTTTGTATCTCCTCTTGCAGTATAGTTTGGTTTGTTAGAATATTCTGGATATCCATAGTGTTACGTTGTAGTTATACCTAGTGTAAAGTAGGTAGTTGTGGATGTGGTGTGGTAGGTACTAATCTTTCAGTATGTGCGACTTCTCAATCCAACCGGTGAGACCCGCTTGTGTGGGAGGCCAGTCGAACCGATCCGCTACTTATAGGCAATACATAGGTACCTAGTAAATACTCACTCACCCAGTTGTAGTTACTGTCCTTATAAAACTCACCGCACTCACTGTTATAGTCACGATAGAGTTCACAAGAGAAAAAATCAACAAAGTTGTAGGGTGCGTAGTTCGCCACTTCGCCACCTACAATGCTATGAGTTTAGATTGTTCGAAGTAAAGTTAAAAAGAGTTTAAGTTAGTTGTAGTTAATATCGACATTTCTTTAAATCTAAATCCGAACATTTCAGTAACTAGGTACAATAGACGAAATAAAGACAAACTAATTTTACCTACGACTACCCTTACACAATTTAGCAAAGGTCCTTACTCGCGATTAGATAATATTTATAATAAAATACCTACCTAGCTCCATAAAATATATTAAAAAAGATTCGATTTTCCGTAAAAACCTAAGGAAGTTCCGTGTAGTCCCCCGACCAGTACACGCGTTTATTCGTTGCAACTAATTACTCGCCAAAAAATAAAAAATACGGACTAATCCAAAAACAATTCAAAGTGTATTGAAATATAAGTGAAGTTCGTTTGTGCACCACTACTGGATTTACGTCTTCATAGTTCCGAGAAGCCGCCACAGAGAAACTCATAGTAGCCACAGCGCAAACGCAACCAGCAGCGGTGCGAAAACGAGACACTATCTCCCCTCTCGTGTTACTAGCGCATTGTACAAAAAATGTTTACGAAACACTTAGCAAAGAACAAAAACCTACCCGCTGCTGTTTCATCGGAACCCCACCTCGAAGACATCAATATAATGTAACAACATCCTACCCCGAAGAATAAAGAGTCTTCACGCTGTTATATCTGAGCCCGACCTCCGCTCACCAGGAATCTCAGATTTACAGTGATTTTACAGCAGCCGGACCCATATGTAGGAATCATTACAGAAGAACTAGCCACATTTCGCGAAGAAATGATGACATTTTTTTAAAAGATTTGCGGCCCAACAAAAAGAAGACTTCGCCGAGTTACAAAAAAATCTCACAGTTATTAGATGACATATAAAGGATGCGGGATACTACCGATAATTTAAATCTAAGATACGAGAATATAAACTAAGAGGTATCCAATATCAAGACGGAAAATAGGTATTGATATTCGCGATAAAATAAAAAACCTAGAGAGTGATATTCAATCAATAAAAACTACTTGCCAACAAAGCGAGCCCTCGACATCGATGGAGTGGAGCATCCCTTACACGTCACATGAAAACATGTTTCAGGAACTCGAGGAGCGCCACCGCCGCATGAACAATCTTATCGTCGTGGGTATTCCTGAATCTAATGAGAAGAACCTAAAGATACGACAACAGCATGATCAAGGTCAAGTCTTGAAAGTACTTGAAAAGATCCATGACAACAAGGACTGCCTTACGTATACCACTAAGATATTCAAGACTCGGAAAATACAACTCTAATAAAACCCGCTTAATAAAAGTGTCCTTCCAATCAGCTGAGGAAGTAAAAACTACTCTACGAAATAAGTCCAAACTTCCCGAAAATACTAATATTCGCGTCTACGTAGACCAAACTCCGGCGCAGATCCTATCTTCATGCGATCCAAGAGGAACTAAAGACCCGTGAAACGAACGGGGAAATAGACATCGGGATAAAATACGTTAAGGGGATTCCAAAGGTAGTAAAAATCCCTTCAAAAAACTAATAAAATCTACACCAGGAACTAATGATACTACAAATACCTACCACTACATTAAATCTACCTACAACAGCATATTTTACGACCCGTCTTCACTCAAGATATTTTACACCAATATGTATGCACCAATGTATTATAAAGGCAATGAACTGTATCACCCACCTCATAGTAATAACAGAAACTTGGCTTAGATCGGACGAAGAAGCCCAGTTGTTTACTTTACCAGAATATTCACATGCCTACAATATACGAAAAGACGAGAGGGAGGAAGCGTTTCTATATACATACACAAAAGCCTTTCTTACGACCTAACACAGAACACAATAATAGATGGAATCAACTATCTATGGATATTCATACAACGCTACAATTTTCACCTGGGTGCAATCTACAAACCTGATAAGAAATATACCAAGCAATTTCTAGAAACCTATTCAAACACAGCTAGAACAACCACAAAACAAACGAACTCGAAGGAGAAACAAAACTTCATGCAATTTAATTTGGGTGGTTTTATGCATTTTTGCGATACTAAATCCCGTTCGGTGTGACTACAGCCTAGCTAACATAAACAACAACCAAACTATGTACTTTGATAAGGTCACTGATATGCACCTAGTACGTGATGAATGGAAATTAATCGTATACTAGGATATGCAACCTTATTGGCAAGGAATAGAAGCTTTCAAAAGCTACATTTCTACACTGCGACAAACATGTACTAACATCGAAACACATAATCAATGTAACTTAATACTACTCCAGTTACAAAACGGCTATGCGGAACTGAACGAATGAACAACTTAGTTCGAAGGGGGCTCATCAACGGCGATGGGTACCTACTAGGGTTGCCAGATTCTTTTTGATCCTGTAAGGGACACATGCTCATTATGGCAAAAAAACAAGGGATTTTAATTTTTTCCCCGGGACAAATGAAAAACAAATGTATTTTACGTTGTTTTTATTGCTAGTTAATAGTTAGGTATATTTTAAAGATTGTGCAAGCTTTAACATGTCTTTGTTTGATTTTACATATTTATAAAATTCAATGCACCTATAATCATAGTTGAAAACGTTAATTCGCTTTTTATCAAATCCGGAGTACATTTGTTGCGCACATCAGTCCTTTTTAATGCCATCTGCGAAAAAATCCTCTCTACAAAACAGTTGGAACTAGGTATGCTGAAGACAAACGATATTATTAGAAAAATGTTAGGAATTTCACTTCTGGAAAATCCTTCCATTATTTTTTTCCATTTTTTTTCATTTTTCAATAGCACCCATGCTTTTGTCATCAAGAGACGATGCAATTTCCAAACTTTTTTTAATAATTTGAAATTCTTGGTATAACATGTCCTCCATATTTAATTGATCAATCCTTAAAAGCTCTGCAGCTTTTTGAAAATGTTCATAATGTAAAATAATGCTGAAATACGGGACAGAGTCTGTACCGGCGGGACGTTAAAAATTATACCTGAAATACGGGACGTCCTGGGAAATACGGGACGTCTGGCAACGCTAGTACGTACCTACCTCACCAACAACTTGTTCGGAGTGCTGGATGAACACTTTGCCGAAAAATACGAAAAAGACAGCATCCGATCTAACGAACAACACTTCGCTTCATTGAGGAAAAATCAAACTTCCATTCTAGAAGCCGAGAATAACGTAATGAAGAGAATAGAGAACTCTATCGACCAACAATATAAAATGTATAACCAACACAATTGATAACACTGAATAAGGCCGTGAACACATTGAAATGAAATTCTCTAATTTCGATAATTCTCGAATTCATCTATTGAAATGAGAGACGTCAAAATAAACAATGACTTTACTATGATGTCGATTGTCACGTACAACATTTTGATGAATTTGAAAGGTCTTCAAGAGATACTTTTGGAAACTGTTACCGAAATTCACAACGGAAAATTCAACATCCATATATTGAGTCCACAACATCTTACGGAAGAGCTTAACATAATATCTGGTCAACTATCGAAGGACACATTCGATAGTTGGCCATGGTTCAAGGAAAATATTCAAGTGGATCTTCGGAAACTATATCAAAGGCAAGGCTGACTCTGAAGTAGGTAGGTACTTTATATTCGAATTCAAAATTCCTTTGATAACTCGGGATGCCTACGAGATTTACAACCTTATCTAAGACCCTAAACTTATACACAAAACTATGGTGACTATTGTGACTACGTTTCCATAAATCTACAAAAGGACGCCTACAAACCGATGTCCGAAAACGAGCTACAAAACTGCACACCATACATGAATACCCTTATTTATTTATTTATAAAAAATACAGCAGTTAGCTTACAGTCTAACACCAAAACACTAACTACAGAATATAGGTATTAAAAACTTATGTGCAAACTACAACGAACTATCTACCAACAGAAGTCTGAAAACCGCCTATGTACTATGAAGGAAGAAATGGTACAATACGCAATAAAACATACAATCTGCGGGGACGTGTGGATTGAGCTTTACAAAACAAATACCTACATGTACTTCTGTTGTGCTCAACGAACGATAAGAATAATATGCGAACGGCAAGTAACAGCTGAGTGACTCAACATGCCGGCATTATCAGCCTCGGGAATGGATGCGTCATCAAGGGCGAAAGCTTTACTATTTACATAAAATCTTATTGAAAATCTTTTAAAATCGTTTGACATAAAATCTTATTGTTCATACTAAAATACCAATTAAACCGATAAACAATTTATAATTTAATGATATTCAAGTGATACATTTACTAATTTATCAAAAGAAGTAGGTAAGTATTAAAATTTCTTCAAAATGTAAACAATATCGGTACATGTATTTTGCCAACATGGCCGACCATTTTCACGGATCAAGATACGAATGGATGTGGCATTGCGGTATCGCAATCATTATCATCATCAAACAAGGCAGCTCATGTAGGAATAAAATCATACGAAATATGTGAATCCCAGACGGGGTATTTGTGGCATTTTGAAATCCATTTAACATTCTTACATTGCATTTAATTGTAACGGTTGTATTTAATTTAAAATTGTTGTTTTAGAATCGTGAGCTACAGTCCTCCGCGTCCTGCCCTTCCGGATGCTGATATATTTTCAATGTTCCATTTCAGTATGTTTAACTTCTTTTGTAGAAGTTATGATTATGTGTTATGATGTCATATTAAAAATAACAATTTTTTTTACCAGGAAGCGACGAGGACTTTAGTGATGACAATGAGGAAATTTTAAATATAGGTACACCGAGAGTAGCTCAGTTGTCGATGGTTTATGTAAATGTTTTTTTCCAGTTTAATATTTATAAAATTCACAAAAAAATATTTAAAGTATTTTATTTTGTAAAAGACTTTAAAACTACAACCAATTAAGCTCGATGAAAATATATTCATGCCGCATCCAGTAATATCCATTTTGTTAGTTGATCCTTGGCATTGTCATTGATGGTAATTTGAGAATTTTGAGACTTTTGGTTGTTGAATTTCTAAATGTTTTTCTATAGGAATAGGTGATTATTTTACTATGAATCTTTTGTAAATATATTAAAGCTTTTGAATAAAAAAAAATCTTGACATGTTGATAGTAATTATTACTACAATACATACATTGTTAGTGTGTATTTGTTATTCGTATTAAAAGGTTCTGGTATTTAGTTTAGAAATCTCCAAATAGTATTCTAAGGATGTGTGAACCTTTGTCTGAGTATTGCTTATAAACTACTCTTGTGATTTGAGCCACAATAGAGGCCAGGAGGCCACTTCATTCATGTGGAATTCATAAACAATCCTTAAATTTGATACTCTCGCAGCGGGCCGCTAGGGTCACGTCACGCCGACTTTAACCATTTTTTGTGGTTCTTTTTTTTGTAAAAAATTCCATGAGAGCTATACTTTCGTTGACTCAGTAATGTAGCGTAGTGTATATATTTATATTTATTATATTTATAAATAAAAGAGATACTTCACTTAAAATCTTTTTTTTTATGTTAACCCTCAAACATTTTGTACGTAAAGCGGGAATCCACCCGCGTAATAAATCTTTCAGTTCAAGTAGCAACATGTTCATTTGTGAACAACTAATATTTACTATTGAATGGGTTAGAAAATTTCAAGACTATTTCAAGAAGGTTTATTACTACATAGGCACAGTAGAAAAACGTAAAATTATCATCACATAAGTACCGCGCGGTGCAAAAGCGCGTACCACCCACGTAGGCCCCTTCGACAGAAGTGACAAATTACGCGCACTAGGATGCGCAGGCTTAGGGTTAAAAACCAATAATAAAAGGATCAAGCGTCAATCAATGTATTGGCCAATACTACACCAGACCACACCTATATAGGTACACCAACACTCATAAACACCCGCACTACACGATGGGCAAAACGAGTTGGCCAACGTGAGACTGAATTTAATATGTACATAATTATACTAAAACAAACATACAGACCTATACTTATTTTTTAATTGAGTGTGCATTACATCATCATCATCATCAGCCTATTATAGCAGTCCACTGCTGGACATAGGCCACCCCAATGAGCGCCATAGCGCCCTGTCTTCAGCTTGCCGCATCCAGCATCTACCTGCAGTCTTACGCAGGTCGTCATCCCACCTGGTCGGAGGGCGTCCTACACTACGTTTACCGAGTCATGGTCTCGACTCAAGAACACGTTTGCCCCAGCATTTTGCACAGCATACAGCTCAGCAATCATATATATAAGCTGTAATGCACAATGCTGTGCTGCTGCACAGCATTACATATCTACATACATTAAAGTTAAGATTATGAATTTATGATGCAAAGGTGGTTTTATTTATGATCAATATTACAATGCTGTAATACGTAGGTTAGATGTGGTGCATACATAAAATACATACAAAATAAATAATGTATTTGAAAGGTTAGGTACCTTACGATAAGTAGGTACGTACCTATCTACCCAACAGCACTCGCCTTACGATATTCACTTTCAACTCGTGTCTCTACTTTCAAATCCCTTAGGTATATTGATAATATTTACAGTTAGTAGTCTATAGGTCCTGAATTTAGGAACTGATTAAATAATGGTACGCAGGTAAAGGCATAGGTAGGGTTTTATCTAATAGCTACATATAAGTACTATAAAAATATGGTAGAATTTTGGATGGGGCTGTAAGATCATCTTTCTAGAACATGAATTAAGATCCATTCAAAGACAGATGCCTTCAGTCACTGGGTCCAGCTAAGAACGGTAGGTAGCGGAAGGATGTTCTTCGTAGTTCCTTCTTGTCGTGCAAAGCGCTAAGCTTATAGATAAATAAATAAATAAATAATAATAAATAAATAATACTGGACAATTCACACAGCATTATCTAGCCCCATGGTAAGCAGAGCTTGTGTTATGGGTACTAGATAACTGATATACATAATACAATACATTACATAGATAGATATTTTTTATTATACATAGAAAACGACCAGAACACCCGGAACAAGTATCTGCAGATCGTACACACAATTGTTCCGAGGCGGGAATCGAACCCGCAACCTCCTGCGTCGCAGGCGGACCTTCACCGACCGCGCCACATCGGTCGTCAGATAAGCTCCAATTGGAGCATTTTTTAAATTTTGACAAATTATTCGCTAGTATGTAGCTAGTAGCGTCATCTCTGTGATATATTGTGAAGCATTTCAACACTATTCTCATAAAAAAAGTTAGGGGGCCAACTACACGGACGGAGGTTAGGCAGGAGTATTTAGAACTCCAGCCACACGGACTAGGCACACGGAGATTTAATTATTCAAGGGCTGTACAGAGTATACATTGACAGTGACATTATCATGTGATGCTATCCAATTGTCAGCTTGCAAAAGCTAGTGATTGTAAACGCAGCATAGAATAGGATGTCATCTTGGCATTATTTTCCAAGGCTGTAAAGTTTGGGCTGTGAAAGGTTGGTACGTATCAATATCTGTCAGCCTCTGATAATTCAACCTTGGTATATACAACCTTGGAATGCTCTGCCAATGGCAGAACTTTCCACGGCTGTAAGTGACGAGGCCGTGCTATTAATGTTCAGCCCGTACTTTACATAATCAGAACTTACAGCCTTGGAATATGATGCCATCCATGTACAGATATTACTGGGCTGTAACCTCCATGGTTGTTCCTTGGTTGGCCGTAAGAGCATGGCACCCGAATTTAGTTTGATTTGACAGAAGCTAAGCTCGCTGTCAAAGTTGAAGCATCCTTCCACCATCGATTTTTGAACGAGAGAAAGGGGCCTATTCTGTAGTAGCTAGTTTGGTTGTTTTTGGCACAATTGTAGCACATTTTTTAGAATAGGTACCTATGTGAGGAGACAGAAAATAGAGAAATCATCACTGTCAATAAACGTCAATGTCAAATGTACAAATAGAGTCAAAAAAACAAATGCAAAAAAAAAAGGTAAACAAATGGGCGTAAAACCAAACTAACTTATTTTACAGTTTTTTGTATGAAATAACTTATTATCCAAGTATTTTGATAAAAAGATAATTTGACTGATACCGAAGAATATGTCTGAGGACAAATTCTGTCGGATATGCGTCCGCAAAGATGTGAAAATGTATGAATATAATCGATTCCACTTGAAGCAATTTTATAAAGAAATTACCGGATCGAAGGTAAATAAATTGTTATTTTCTGTTTATTACGATGTTTTTGCCATGATCTGATGACATACCTTCTGTACATTTTTGTTAGATTTTCAGCAAAATGATTCTGCAGTCTCTAATCTGTAAGTTTCTGTCTTAAAATGCCCTTATCTTGAAGGTTTCGAAGCGGGATTGCCTTCCGAAATGGTTCTGTTTTGAGTGTGCAGCGCTATTGCATAAATTCCATGAATTCAAGAAGAAATGTTACAACGGACAGAATATCTTCAAAAAACTTCTTGAGTCGAAAAGTGTAAGTAAAATCAATATGCTTTGCATCTCTCATCTCATCTCTGTAGTGTGTATCTCGTAGGCATATGCATAACTTATACTTAAGTTTATGGCCCTTGTACTTAGTGACACATTCAAAAACATACAACAGCTGAATACTATTTTTAACGGACTTCAGGAGAAAGTTCTATGTTCTTGAACATGTTTTTTTTATTGTGTGATCATTGATTTCTTTGTCAAATTTGGAACAATTTAAAAAATCATTCCTTATTGTATAGAGAATATAAAATGTTATCCCTATAGATATCACTATTTATCTCATGCTTAAAAAACAACAAAAAATTATGATGAGTTTTGTGTCTACAGTGACTGGCCTATTATTCAATTACTTATATATTCTTAGTATTGTCATTATATTCTTAATATTAATTAATTGATTATCTTTTCTTTTCAGACAACCAGGAACAATTTTAACAGATACAGCCAATTACCATATCTACAAATAATATCAGTCCATACCAACAATAGTATTAAAACATATACAATAAAACACGGGGAAATAAAACAAAGTATATCACAAAATAATTTTACTGAGGTTTATGTTGATGACGTAGATAATGATGAAGCAAGAAATGATAAGCCTATAGAACACAATGATGATGACAATGACAGTGATATTGATAATGATATACACAATGATTCTCTGTTTTCTAATAGAAATGCAGAAAATGATGAGGAATTTAAAATGGACAAAGCAGATAAGCAAACCAAACATAGAATTACAAATTATACAGAAGTAATAACAAATGAACTTGATAGTGACGAAAAACCAAATATATTTGACGAAAAAACAGGCAATTTCGTAATAGATGATGAAATAGAGAAAGAACAAACATATAAAATAGACAACTCAAAAATCAAAGAAAGAATCAAATCCGAAACAGATATAATAAATAAATTGAATCACGAATCAAACCTAGTAAATAAATTCCAAAGATCAGTCAAAAAGAAATTTCTTGATGAGAATCATTGGAATAAAATAACTTTAAGTGACGAGGAAGCTTCTAGAAGGTTTCAAGCTAAGGCCTTAGAACAGAAGTACATAAGGGCTGATTTTAAATGTACTGATTGTTATAGGACATTTTCTCAGGAAGATATGATGAAAAGGCATATTAAGCTGAGGCATTGTGAAGTAAGTAACATTTTAAACAGTATAACAACTTTTCAATTGTTTATGGTAATAAATTTACATCCATCTAAACATCCAAACTTGATAACTGTAATGACAGGGCGCTATGGCGCTCATTAGGAGAGGCCTAAGTCCAGCAGTGGACCTACTATAGGCTGATCATGATGATGAAGTGTAATGTGTTTTATATCAATATTTATTATTATTTATTGATATTATTTTATATTTATATTTTTTTTTTTTTTGTAAAAATAAATAAATAAATAATGCTGGACAATTCACACAGCATTATCTAGCCCCATGGTAAGCAGAGCTTGTGTTATGGGTACTAAGATAACTGAAATAGTAGTTATACTTAAGTTTTTTATTAAAATTTGTATTTTGGAATCAATAAAGCTCTTTTTATTTTATTTATTATTTTATTTTTTGACAAACAATTTAAGTCAACAGAAAATCAAACACCTTATTTCTTATTTGATAATAAATTTATAGTACAAAATTCAACTTATCTAAGTGCTTAATTTGTAAGCATAAGGTATATAGTAGTAAGGTACAAAATGTAACTCTAAGTGCTTATTTTGTGGAACTATCAGTCCCTAGGCCCCCACGAATGCCGGCACTGCCGCATGCGCTTCAAGTGGAAGTCCAGGCTACAGAAACATTTGAAGGAACACTACACTATCTACAAGTGCCTTAGATGTGAACTTTCCTTTCCTGTTGAGTGAGTATCTTTATGCTCTTTACTTGTATTTTGTCTGTCGAATTAACTTGGCGGTCGCTATATATAAGAATCGACCCCAGGTAGTGGGGGACAAAAGTAATTTATAATAAATATTTATAAAATTTTTAAAAAAAGGTAACGTGGCCAGCGAAACTAGAACTACCCATCCTATAATTGACGTATTTTAACACTTTGAGTGCTGAAATCACACGGTATGTGTTTTCTACAAGTGACTAATATGCGTAAATCCACACTAGCGCAGCGGCTGAGAAAATACAGATCTTTGTGACTCCATAATATTTTTCGAACGAAACGCATGTGCGGCGCAACACAGCCGCTGTGTAGAGCGGGAGCACGAATTTTTTAGGTTAAAAAAATGATCGCGGTCGTCGAAAAAAATCGAAGTCAAAGTGTTAAAAGCCATTGCAATGGCATTGAAAGCCATTTTAATAATACAAATTACGAAGGTCATTCAAAGGGCTTTTAAATGTCAAGACGGGGTTAAGTGTAGAACCAGAACTGCTGTGCGCAAAAACCACACAGCTAGGCTTTATGGTACAGCAGTCCCTGACCATAAAGCTAGCTACGATTTCCTTGTTGTGTTTTCATCCCATTTGTCTTGATTAATTCTTTGCTATTTCAGAATTTCTGCATTCCAACACGATTATTCCCACAATGGCGTTACTTGGACATGTGCGCATTGCGGACAAAGATTTCGGTAGGTACCTTTTTTTAATTAAGAACAAAACCAATGTAAAATAATTAAATTCTCTTATATATTTTTTTGAGACCTATGTCCAGCTGAATCATGTTCAAATTACAAAATTCACAATACCCAAGTTTTCTGTATATCCGAGCAACACTTATTTAAAACTTAACTTCGTTCTAAATATGAACCAAGCTACCATAATCTCCTACCTACCTAAAACATCACTTCTCGAGCTTCTTCCGATGAAACTAGATGGCGCTACAAAATATCTCCTATTTCAGACACAGTTCCACCTACTACACACATCTTCGGAAGCACAAGAGTAAATACGTGTGTACCCTCTGCGGGGTCTCGTTCGTCAGCGAATTCGGACTGTTCATGCACAAGCGGGTCAAGCATGTTATTACTGAGGTAAATATAAATAATGAATAATCTCGACATACTCGGCAAACGTGGTGTAGGACTCCCTCGGACCAGGTGGGATGACGACCTGCGAAGGACTGCAGGTAGATGCTGGATGCGGCAAGCTGAAGAAAGGGCCCTATGGCGCTCATTGGGGGTCTATTCCCATTTTTGACGCAGTCGTTTTAAGAATAAATTATTGTAAATTTCATCCTAATCCTATCGCGCTCTTTCGCAAATTCCTCAACATCCTATATTGGTCCAATGCTGGACGAGGGCCTCCCCCTGATAAGCATTATGTCAGGTGAGATAGCATTAATTTAGGCCTTGCCTACCGAAGAATTCGCGCTGTCGACTTGTCTACTCTTAATAAAGAAACTTTTATAAATAAACGACATCATTTATTTTCAGGATTTTAAAGAAGAAAGTTCCAATACGTACTGCAATGTGTGTGATATAACGTTTGATACGCTAAAGGGCTACGAAGATCACTTCGCGGAGTCTGCTTTACACGTTACGTAAGTTATAATATTTGTATTTATTTTTTATATATATTTATATGTGTATTATAGTATAATAAATAATGCTGGACAATTCACACAGCATTATCTAGCCCCAAGCTAAGCAGAGCTTGTGTTATGGGTACTAGATGACTGATATACATAATACAATACATTACATAGATAGATATTTTTTATTAAACATAGAAAACGACCAGAACACCCGGAACAAATATCTGCAGATCGTACACACAATTGTTCCGAGGCGGGAATCGAACCCGCAACCTTCTGCGTCGCAGGCGGACCTTCGCCCACCGCGCCACATCGGTCGTCATAGCCGGTCGTTTAGAAACCATTTGACACATATATTTCCACGCGGGATTTCCCCGGGGCGCAGTTGCAATATTAGTATTTAAGATGTAAATTCACATCATCCTGATCCATTAATTAGCTTTGCTTAGTACAGTACAACACATTGTAATGAGCATTAATTGATATATTTGCAGTATATATCAGCTATCAGTGTTTAACAACATTCCTTTAGAAATAAAACAACTAAATGGAATTATATGTTTAAAACTAGATTAAGAAACTGGCTTGTTAGTAGTGCGCACTATAACATAAAAGAGTTTTTTGATACTAGTTAGTAAGTTAAAGTTAAGATGTAAATAAACCTACCTGTACAATGAGTAGTAGTTAGTATTAGTAATTGTCGGAATATTGTATGTCCGAAATGGATAAATTGTTGTTAATAAATTAATATTTAAGACTTTTCCTATGGATGTTTTACACAGTTTAACAATAAATATATTCTTATTCAGTGAAGTGTCGGAAGGCGCGACCAGTCTACCTCTGAAGAGCAGATGCACTAAGAAAAGAGTTCCGAGGATAGCTACTACTTGTAATATTGTGAGTAAGGCAATAATCTACAATATATATACATATAAAAATGAACCCCTTTTTCTTCTGGTCACGCTATAACTTGAGACCGACTTAAGTTTGGATGTTTAAAGGTTTCGATGTATGGATTTTTGTTATATAATTATGTAACCTTACTTAAAAATTACATATGTTTCTATTTTTTGACTTATAAGTTACATAATATATACTAAAACAACTTATAAATGGTCCGGGAGTCAGTGACGGATTTTCATGACCAAGTCCCTCCCGAACAAAACTTCGTAATATGCATTAGGAATTAATATTATGAATACTCGTGTTTAATTTCTGATTTGAACCTTATTCCATGGTAATAATGTCGTCATCGCTGCCACTGCCCAACCCACCCACGGAGTCGCAGCTGACGGTCACGAGTATTCATAATATTAATCCCTAATGCAATTTACCAATTTTCGCTCAGGAGGAAATAATTGACCAAATTTGTACCTGGCTCCCGGACCAAAAGTATAATGTGATTTCCAGTGTGGCCGTGCATTCTCCACCTACGCTGCGTTCAGCAAGCACCATACGCACGCGCACCCCGACTCGCCGCTGCTGCCCAAGACCAAAGACAAGCACAACGGACAGAGACTAGTGTGCGAAGTATGCGGCATCACACTCGCGGTACGTATCTACATATACAGCGTTCAGCAAGCACCATGCGCACGCGCACCCCGACTCGCCGCTGCTGCCGACCAGAGACAAGCACAACGGACAGAGACTAGTGTGCGAAGTATGCGGCATCATACTCGCGGTACGTATCTACATATACAGCGTCCAGCAAGCACCATGCGCACGCGCACCCCGACTCGCCGCTGCTGCCCAAGACCAAAGACAAGCACAACGGACAGAGACTAGTGTGCGAAGTATGCGGCATCACACTCGCGGTACGTATCTACATATACAGCGTTCAGCAAGCACCATGCGCACGCGCACCCCGACTCGCCGCTGCTGCCGACCAGAGACAAGCACAACGGACAGAGACTAGTGTGCGAAGTATGCGGCATCACACTCGCGGTACGTATCTACATATACAGCGTTCAGCAAGCACCATGCGCACGCGCACCCCGACTCGCCGCTGCTGCCGACCAGAGACAAGCACAACGGACAGAGACTAGTGTGCGAAGTATGCGGCATCACACTCGCGGTACGTATCTACATATACAGCGTTCAGCAAGCACCATGCGCACGCGCACCCCGACTCGCCGCTGCTGCCGACCAGAGACAAGCACAACGGACAGAGACTAGTGTGCGAAGTATGCGGCATCACACTCGCGGTACGTATCTACATATACAGCGTCCAGCAAGCACCATGCGCACGCGCACCTCGACTCGCCGCTGCTGCCGACCAGAGACAAGCACAACGGACAGAGACTAGTGTGCGAAGTATGCGGCATCACACTCGCGGTACGTATCTACATATACAGCGTTCAGCAAGCACCATGCGCACGCGCACCCCGACTCGCCGCTGCTGCCCAAGACCAAAGACAAGCACAACGGACAGAGACTAGTGTGCGAAGTATGCGGCATCACACTCGCGGTACGTATCTACATATACAGCATTCAGCAAGCACCATGCGCACGCGCACCTCGACTCGCCGCTGCTGCCGACCAGAGACAAGCACAACGGACAGAGACTAGTGTGCGAAGTATGCGGCATCACACTCGCGGTACGTATCTACATATACAGCGTTCAGCAAGCACCATGCGCACGCGCACCCCGACTCGCCGCTGCTGCCCAAGACCAAAGACAAGCACAACGGACAGAGACTAGTGTGCGAAGTATGCGGCATCACACTCGCGGTACGTATCTACATATACAGCGTTCAGCAAGCACCATGCGCACGCGCACCTCGACTCGCCGCTGCTGCCGACCAGAGACAAGCACAACGGACAGAGACTAGTGTGCGAAGTATGCGGCATCATACTCGCGGTACGTATCTACATATACAGCGTCCAGCAAGCACCATGCGCACGCGCACCCCGACTCGCCGCTGCTGCCCAACAAAGACAAGCACAACGGACAGAGACTAGTGTGCGAAGTATGCGGCATCACACTCGCGGTACGTATCTACATATACAGCGTTCAGCAAGCACCATGCGCACGCGCACCCCGACTCGCCGCTGCTGCCGACCAGAGACAAGCACAACGGACAGAGACTAGTGTGCGAAGTATGCGGCATCACACTCGCGGTACGTATCTACATATACAGCGTTCAGCAAGCACCATGCGCACGCGCACCCCGACTCGCCGCTGCTGCCCAAGACCAAAGACAAGCACAACGGACAGAGACTAGTGTGCGAAGTATGCGGCATCACACTCGCGGTACGTATCTACATATACAGCGTTCAGCAAGCACCATGCGCACGCGCACCCCGACTCGCCGCTGCTGCCCAAGACCAAAGACAAGCACAACGGACAGAGACTAGTGTGCGAAGTATGCGGCATCACACTCGCGGTACGTATCTACATATACAGCGTTCAGCAAGCACCATGCGCACGCGCACCTCGACTCGCCGCTGCTGCCGACCAGAGACAAGCACAACGGACAGAGACTAGTGTGCGAAGTATGCGGCATCACACTCGCGGTACGTATCTACATATACAGCGTCCAGCAAGCACCATGCGCACGCGCACCCCGACTCGCCGCTGCTGCCCAAGACCAAAGACAAGCACAACGGACAGAGACTAGTGTGCGAAGTATGCGGCATCATACTCGCGGTACGTATCTACATATACAGCGTCCAGCAAGCACCATGCGCACGCGCACCCCGACTCGCCGCTGCTGCCCAAGACCAAAGACAAGCACAACGGACAGAGACTAGTGTGCGAAGTATGCGGCATCACACTCGCGGTACGTATCTACATATACAGCGTTCAGCAAGCACCATGCGCACGCGCACCCCGACTCGCCGCTGCTGCCGACCAGAGACAAGCACAACGGACAGAGACTAGTGTGCGAAGTATGCGGCATCACACTCGCGGTACGTATCTACATATACAGCGTTCAGCAAGCACCATGCGCACGCGCACCCCGACTCGCCGCTGCTGCCCAAGACCAAAGACAAGCACAACGGACAGAGACTAGTGTGCGAAGTATGCGGCATCACACTCGCGGTACGTATCTACATATACAGCGTTCAGCAAGCACCATGCGCATGCGCACCCCGACTCGCCGCTGCTGCCCAAGACCAAAGACAAGCACAACGGACAGAGACTAGTGTGCGAAGTATGCGGCATCACACTCGCGGTACGTATCTACATATACAGCGTTCAGCAAGCACCATGCGCACGCGCACCTCGACTCGCCGCTGCTGCCGACCAGAGACAAGCACAACGGACAGAGACTAGTGTGCGAAGTATGCGGCATCACACTCGCGGTACGTATCTACATATACAGCGTCCAGCAAGCACCATGCGCACGCGCACCCCGACTCGCCGCTGCTGCCGACCAGAGACAAGCACAACGGACAGAGACTAGTGTGCGAAGTATGCGGCATCACACTCGCGGTACGTATCTACATATACAGCGTTCAGCAAGCACCATGCGCACGCGCACCCCGACTCGCCGCTGCTGCCCAAGACCAAAGACAAGCACAACGGACAGAGACTAGTGTGCGAAGTATGCGGCATCACACTCGCGGTACGTATCTACATATACAGCGTTCAGCAAGCACCATGCGCACGCGCACCTCGACTCGCCGCTGCTGCCGACCAGAGACAAGCACAACGGACAGAGACTAGTGTGCGAAGTATGCGGCATCACACTCGCGGTACGTATCTACATATACAGCGTTCAGCAAGCACCATGCGCACGCGCACCCCGACTCGCCGCTGCTGCCGACCAGAGACAAGCACAACGGACAGAGACTAGTGTGCGAAGTATGCGGCATCACACTCGCGGTACGTATCTACATATACAGCGTCCAGCAAGCACCATGCGCACGCGCACCCCGACTCGCCGCTGCTGCCGACCAGAGACAAGCACAACGGACAGAGACTAGTGTGCGAAGTATGCGGCATCACACTCGCGGTACGTATCTACATATACAGCGTTCAGCAAGCACCATGCGCACGCGCACCTCGACTCGCCGCTGCTGCCGACCAGAGACAAGCACAACGGACAGAGACTAGTGTGCGAAGTATGCGGCATCACACTCGCGGTACGTATCTACATATACAGCGTCCAGCAAGCACCATGCGCACGCGCACCCCGACTCGCCGCTGCTGCCGACCAGAGACAAGCACAACGGACAGAGACTAGTGTGCGAAGTATGCGGCATCACACTCGCGGTACGTATCTACATATACAGCGTCCAGCAAGCACCATGCGCACGCGCACCCCGACTCGCCGCTGATGCCGACCAGAGACAAGCACAACGGACAGAGACTAGTGTGCGAAGTATGCGGCATCACACTCGCGGTACGTATCTACATATACAGCGTTCAGCAAGCACCATGCGCACGCGCACCCCGACTCGCCGCTGCTGCCGACCAGAGACAAGCACAACGGACAGAGACTAGTGTGCGAAGTATGCGGCATCACACTTGCGGTACGTATCTACATATACAGCGTCCAGCAAGCACCATGCGCACGCGCACCCCGACTCGCCGCTGCTGCCGACCAGAGACAAGCACAACGGACAGAGACTAGTGTGCGAAGTATGCGGCATCACACTCGCGGTACGTATCTACATATACAGCGTCCAGCAAGCACCATGCGCACGCGCACCCCGACTCGCCGCTGCTGCCGACCAGAGACAAGCACAACGGACAGAGACTAGTGTGCGAAGTATGCGGCATCACACTCGCGGTACGTATCTACATATACAGCGTCCAGCAAGCACCATGCGCACGCGCACCCCTGTTGATTATAATAACCGTTACCATAGGTATGGTAAAGGTTATAAGCCGGCCCATTAATGGAACTTGAGAAGCAGGATGGAGGTGGCCTAAGTCCTTAATGGACTCCCCAGATCGGGACTTCATTAAAATTATTTGGTAAATAATAATTAATTCAATATTTATTTATTTATTTATTACAAGGAAAACCAGCAGCACATACAGTAAATTAAAATTAAGAAAATAGAAACAGAAGGCTATTAAGAGGTTTTCACGACTAAGAAGAATAATAGAAACATAAAAAATGTGAACAAGCAAAGAATAGATACAGAAAGAAAACAGATAACCTACAAGATTACAATCAACAAAAATATCGATAAATAATAGACAATCTGCATTATATTTGCATTACTCGCGGCCAAATTCGAGTCATCCTCATCATCCACGCCGGATGGTGAGAAAAAGTCAGAGCTCAACTCAGAGCCGTCTCACGGAATGAACGCTAGAACAGAAGAGTTGTACAAAAATTCAATTTGTTTATTAATTTAATTTTTTGTTCGTTGGCTAATTCTAAAAATTGTTTGCAATTAATTAACCAGTGATCCGAATCGCATTGAGGGCACTTACTTGCTGACAGATGCAATGATTTCGCAATTTCGTGCGCTTTGTTACCTTTATGATCGCTAATAAAGGGTCTATTCTTACGGTTTTGATAAGTAGATGTTTGCTGCTGCGATGATGAATTTTTAGGCGTTCCCTCTTGTCGTCGCCGAGATGACTCTAGAGAAGTAAACTTGTTTTCTAGGAAGTCCATAAAGTCCTGAAGAACCGGTATCTCCCGCGAATTCTTCAAGGATTCTATGTACTCGGCATAGGACTCACTATCTAGTTTCTGGGACAATATGTACACAAGAAGAGGGTCCCATGACTTTATGTCGATACCAAGATTTTTGATTGCGTGGAGACTCTCTAATGTGACATCATGGAGTCGTTTGATGGCTGTGTACGACTGCTGCTGTATGTTGGCCAGATTGTAGAAGGTGCTTACGTATGACATGAAGATGTGCCTCTTGTTGTTGAATCTGTGGTTCAAGATTTCCCAACAGGTTGCGTAGTTATCCGCGCTGATTTGGAGATGCTGTATCAAACGCTCCGCTTCTCCCTTTATTTTACTCTTGAGAAATTGCATCTTCTGAGCGTTTGATAATGATGGATTTTTGTGGATCGCTTCATCGAAGAGATCCTTGAATGATACCCACTGCTGGAAGTTACCTGAGAAAACGGGGATATCCATCTGAGATGTGGTTTTATCGCGATACGACGATGACCACATCCTAGAGCTTAAAGCTTTCCTCATGGCGTTGTAGGTACGTTCGTGCTTGTTGTAGTTGTACTCGTACGCTTCGTCTTCGCCCAACTCCAACATGATCTCCCAATGACAGCTATCCGCCACCGTCCAGCGAGTTTGTAAGGCTCGCAGGGCGTCTTCGTACTCCCACTTTTCTAGGTAGGATTCCACATCTATGCTTTCTACCGTTTTCATAAAGGCTTTAAAATTAATAAGCTGTCTCCGTAGCATAAGATCTAGCTTGCCATTGGTACCTACCTCCTCGTCTGGCTGCGCACGGGGGCTAGGTGTTGGTGGCGCCGGGGTCTGCGGCCTCTGCTGTCTGCCGCTGGATGGACCTGCTACCGGCTGGCTTTCTCCAGGCTCAGAGACACCTAATTGCTTCTCTAGATCTAAGTAATACCTATCTATGGTCGTTTTCGCTGCAAGGTACGACTTATTAGTTCGCTCAAACTCAAAATCAGAAAAGTACTTGTGACCTTTACCTTCGAAAGGCAAAAGCTTTTCGTGGTTTCGTTCATACTCTCTCCAATACGACTCTAGAGTGTCTAGTCTCCGTTTACCGTAATCTATAGACTTGCGCTCGCTGCTATCCTTCTTAAAATTAATAAGGATTTTCCGAATGCTTTCCGCTAATTCGGTTTGTTGAAAGTAGAGGGCCTCCATTTCGTCGGTGAAAGCTCGAACGAATATAAAAGGAACGCTCTTACTTGTAAGCCGCTTGTCCTACGGCTGCTGCTGGACTCTGCGTGGGTAGCTCCCCACCGCAGTGCTGGCTGAAGATGCTGATGGCGCGAGTGGTAGCTCGCTGCTGCTGATGCGTCGCGGGCGCAGTTCGCTCCGCACGACTGTACGCTGGGCTGGTGCGTGAGCGGTTCGCTCACTGCTGCTGCTGCTGCTGGACTCTGCGTGGGTAGCTCCCCACGTCAGGTGTTGATGCTTGTTTTCCAAATAGCTCACTGGTAAAGCTAAGATCGCTGCAATCCAATGGCTGCTGGCTGCTACGTCCGAAGCACTCACGGTACGACTTATCACGATCGCGCTATGAATCCTCGAACGGCTCGAAGGACCATGAAGGAATCGCGGCTAGCTCTTCCCGGGATGCTGATGTAATAATAGTCGAGTATAGGGACAATAGCTATATTGTATAAAACTACGACTAATATGGATGTTAATGAGTGCGGTTTGAATGGCTGCTGGTGATGCACTGACCTCTGTAGGCGCCCGGTCCGCGCTCGCGGCACGGGCACCTACTTAGGTCGAACTGCTGATGCTGCTAAAATCCTCCGTGTTCGATGTATCGAACAGTCCAGATCTATTTTCTTAGAGAGATTATTAAATTGGTCGCCAACTCGATATAAAAAGGAGTTCTGGCGATAATTGGTTTTAACTTTTTAAATATGAATGATTTCGTTAAATCTGACCCTTTTTTGGGGAACGTTTAGTGATATCTTGCTAAGAAGTTCAGGGCAATTAATATGGTTGTTAGTGATTTTGAATAAAAATATAAGGTCACCAATTTCGCGCCTTTTACTCAGCGGAAGAAGGTGGAATATTACAAATGTTGCTAAATAACGTTAATTGTAAGGGTAGGTACCGTTATACCGTTAATTGGTTATTTATTTAACATTGTCCGCTTTAAGCAAGCACCATAAACTTTACCATTTTACCAGTTTTATTTGTTTTAAAGAGTTCGTGGTCGCTGCTAAACCACCTCAACACGCACTCCCGCTCCCACCGCTTCACCTGCAAGACGTGTGGCCTCCAGCTCAGCTCCAGAAGTGTTCTACAGAGGCATCAGCTGGTAAATATTCATATAAACAATCATCATCTAGCCCCAAGCTAAGCAGAGCTTGTGTTATGGATGGATGACTGACATACATAATACATTGAATATTGATTTTTTTATATTTTATGTATGCTAGTTTTAAGGCATATATTACTATTACTAAAATAATGTTTTTTGATAATAAATAATGAATAGTATAAAATTTTACTGGCTTATTTTCTAAGCCTAAAGAAATAAATTCTATTGACTTCGCCAATACATTATATAGATATATATTTTTTTATGATTTTATGAAATACAAAATAAATATTTAACTTACTACTTTATTAAGATAACAACAGAAATACATTTTTATCTAACTTTTCCTACCTCCATATTTATCGTTTTAAACTCCTAGTAATTTTGCTATTCGGTGACAAATACAACAAACTAAAAACCATGAAAATCGGTCCAGCCGTTTTCTCGAATTAGAAGTGTTCGAATAAAACCCGACTTTGTTTTATATGTATATTAAGATTTGCCCGAAGATTTCCTAAAATTTGCCTTTCTTTTCTTAGGCACTACCGCTTGGCACTAAGTACTAGTAGAGTCAAGGGAAATTTTACTTTCCCTAGACACCACCATTCTTATTGCCTGATTAAACGCATATTATAAAATCTCCCATGGATTATCTCATTACCAATGGCACTACTAATACTAAGTTTATCAAGAGAAACAAAATATTTATTTGTGCCTATTTCCGTGGTCAAGGCACAGGTTAAGAATTTTTACAAAAAAAAAAATACTAAATTCATTTATTTACCAATACAAAAAATGCTTACATTTTACCGGTGATCCGGTGGCACTAGGTTCAGAACCTGTAGCGCGAGAGGCCCCACTACAAACAGAATTACTGATAATGAACATATTTTTGTTACAGACCCACGGTCACGAAAAGAGTTTTGTCTGTGACCGTTGCCACAAACGGTTTAATCATCGCAACGGGCTCAGAGTTCATCTACGCACACATGAGAAGGAACGAGACAGTCCTGGCAGAAAGAAAGAGACGCAACATGTCATGGATTACTTCAAACATTATGGCCCTTTAGGAAATAACTATGGTTATGAGGCTAAAAAACTCTAAGAGTGGGTATTTGACCAAGATACTTTTGAAATATATAGAATGTATCAACGTTTGTTTGAGAAGACTCAGGACAGTTTTGGCACGAAGAGACGCAACATGTCATGGATAATTTTAAAAATTATGGCCCTTTAGGAAATAACTTTGGTTATGATACTAAAAAACTCTATAAACCGCGACTCGGCAAACGTAGTGTAGGACGTCCTCCGGCCAGGTGGGATGACGGCCTGCGGAGGACTGCAGGCAGATGCTGGATGCGGCAAGCTGACGACAGGGCGCTATGGCGCTCATTAGAGGAGGCCTATGTTCAACAGTGGACTATTATAGGTTGATGATGATGATGAATGGTCTCAGTTGAAAGTCAGTTCACTTGAAAGAGTGACAGAAGCTTTTATTTAAAAAGTATTTTCTGACAAAATAACCTGCGAGTCGGGTTTTAAACGCCTGTATATTTATATTTAGCAGTTAACCTTACTGCTGGAATTGTGCAATATCGTTTAAGGTTGTGTAGTGTAGAATTAAATAAATTTTGACGTGAAAGGTATTTTATTTATAACTTAATCAACAACTTATTCTAAAATACATACAACTCATAAAATGGCACACTGATAACGGTTGGACCTTATCGATGTGCCTATTTCAGTTAGTTTTCCATTACTGGTTTTTTTTAGTAGGATGTCACGATATAATAATTAATGAAACTTATGTTTAAACACTTTCTAATATACAGCATATTTTGTGAATTAAACACGTATATTTAATTTTAAAACACGAGGGATCACTTAAACAGAAGGACACAAACAGAAGGACACTTCTGTTTAAGTCCCATTCAATTGGAAATTACGAAGGCCATATGACTGGCCTTCGTAATTTCCAACTGAATGGCTATTACAATGGCTTTCAAAAGTCAATTATAGGATAGATATGGTTTTAGTTTAGCATAGTCAATTAAATATATTTTTTATTGGTATTACACAAACTAATGCCGCAATGCTTGAAAACGAAAGTTTTCAACCAGTGCGTCCTACCCGTTATGACCTACGGAGCTGAGACGTGGACACTCACGGTAGGGCTGGTCCACCAGTTCAAAGTCGCTCAGCGAGCTATGGAAAGAGCTATGCTCGGAGTTTCTCTGAAGGATAAGATTCGTAACGAATACATCCGACAGAGAACCAATCGTTAACGACATAGCTCTAAGAATTAGCAAGCTGAAGTGGCAGTGGGCCGGCCATATCTCGCGAAGAACCGACGGCCGCTGGGGCAAACGTGTTCTTGAGTGGAGACCACGACTCGGTAAACGTAGTGTAGAACGCCCTCCGACCAGGTGGGATGACGATCTGCGAAGGACTGCAGGTAGATGCTGGATGTGGCAAGCTGAAGCCAGGGCGCTCACTGGGGGAGGCCTATGTCCAGCAGTGGACTGTTATAGGCTGATGATGATGATGACAAATAAATCTGCATGAATCAATGAATCACCAATCTGCCTGCCATGCGTAGTGATTAGGTATGGGAAAACCGCCTCGTCTTAGCAGAGGCGCATTAAGTAAAATTAATAAATATTGCTGGACAATTCACATAGCATCATCTAGCCCCAAGCTAAGCAGAGCTTGTTTTGGGTACAAGATGACTGATATACATAATACTATACATTACATTGATAGAAATTAACCTCCTGCGTCGTAGGCGGACCTTCGCCCACCGCGCCACAGAGCTCGTGAAATTTATGGAATTGGATGAGTGGTGATAAGAGTTGAAAACACAATTCATAGTATGTAAATATCTCGCATAGTTATTATAGAATAAAGTGGCTACTGTATCGTCGACGATACGCGCTATAGAGGCTATGATCCCTTAGCCCTAAACATTGTTTGTATTTATTTATATCCTAACAAGAAAACAAACTTGCAAAAGAACCCTTGCATTCACAAAATAAGGGCCTCGCTACATTATCGACGCGGAATCAGGTCGTATATATTTTTAACAAATAATGTTAGTCATCGTTCTCGGAGATTGGTGGGAGAACGCACGTGACCGCACTGAGTGGAAAGATTTGGGGGAGGCCTTTGCCCAGCAGTGGGACGAAACAGGCTAAATAAAAAAAAATGTTAGTCAATAAAATTATTTGTTAAAAATATATGTAATTTTTAACGATTTCTTAGTAGGCGCAGATAAAAAAACATAAAAACTTAAATTCACTGGGTACTTCCGTACCCTAACGGAAGTACCCAGTGAATTTAAGTTGAAACAAAACTTTGAAGTGTTAAAAACTATGCTCATTAGAAGCATGGATGTGAAAACTTACATATTACGTTGCTTTGCTATATGTTCACACATCTAAATTACTTTGAAATACTTTCACTATTACGTCGAAATATAACGTTTTCTGCTAGCTTACAATGCGCGACATAATTTGTCGGTTATTTTTTGATCGAATATAAAATAAAATAAAATGCCGGATAATTCACCCAGCATTATCCAGCCCCAAGGTAAGCAGAGCTTGTGTTATGGGTACTAGATAACTGATATACATAATGCAATACATTACATAGATATATATTTTTAATTATACATAGAAAACGACCAGAACACCCGGAACAAATATCTGCAGATCGTACAAACATATGAAATAAATGTACGACAAACAGTCGTCGCGATGCGCATCGTAGACATACAATTGCTTTAGCCGATTCCGCGTCGACAATTATTATAGAATAACCCTAATCGCCACACTCGTATTCGTTTCTAGAAGATTTTATCAAGACGATTAACCTAACTCTTTGCATCTTCTTTCTTCTGCTGTATATGGCGACCGAGCATGTCTTGTTTACTGCAGCACTCCTCCTGAAATAAGTACAACATCATTCGATTTTACATTACAGACACTCAGAAGCGCCAGGGCAAGTCAATAGGTTACTTTAATAATAATTATAAGTAAAATACTTTACTCAACAGTCAAATCAATAGATTTCTTTCCGGCCCTGGTGGGGGCACAGAGAGGGGCCTCGAGGCTTGGCCTCATTACCCCGGCGTCAACTCGAGGGATGACCCCTCGGTCCTTGGGTTTTGTGGAAATCTTTTCCCTTATTCTCAATGTTTTTTTGGCATCATTCCGTTTATAATCTTTTTTTTTTAAAATAAACCCAAGGACTCTATGGTGGTTCCGCAGGGATCAGGTCCCGCGGAAGGGGTCGCCATGGGCGGTCGTCTTCTTGGGGCCGGGGCTGGGGCGGGGCGATGTTGTGGAGGTGCTCGTGGTTTACTCAACAGTATCTAAGCAGGTGATTATTTTGACAAACTTTGAGCAAAGTCTACATTCCCGGTTTGCTCGAAAAGGCGCTAGCAATCTCCATTACTGTCATGTTTTTTAACACAACAGCAGGTAAAGCTGGTTTTATTTTTATTGCATTTTTATCTTCGTATCCTCCAATGCGCTCGTTAATAGTTTTAAGATATAACATCCCCTTGCCTCAGTCCTCTGCGCAATTGGATGGGTTTAAACTGCTGGCCCTGCACTTGGATATTAAATCAGTTTAGACTGCTGGTCCTGTACTTGGACATTAGATCAGAATATAGGCTAAACTCACCACATCAGACTCGCTAGAGTCATTGCTATCGCTCGTGCTGTCTGTATCGTAATGCCCCAAGCCCGGCAGAACGCCTACACATGTCAGCTTGGCTGTGGCCTCGGCGACTGGCTTCTCTTCTACACCGTTCTTGGCTGGGGGGGCGTCTTTGTCGCTCATCTCGCTGGCTTTGCGTTTACGGACTATTACCTGGGGAGATTGATTCAGTTAGACAAGGAAAATTTAGGAGATAACAAGAGGATTTGTCTGCCGTGTCTGATGGTTATTGGCGACGGCACGGCGGGCGACAGTCTGACTGGACGCTTTGGGACAAATGTTTGTGAGATCTGCAAATATTTGATAAAAAATGTCTATCTATGTAATGTATTGACAGGTTGTCAAATAAATAATGCTGGATAATCCACACAGCATCATCTAGCTCCAAGCTAAGCAGGGTTTGTGTTATGTGTAATAGATGACTAATATACTTAATAGATTACATAACATAGATATATATTTTTTATCATACATAGAAAACGTCCAGAACACCTTGAACAAATATCTGCAGATCATACAAACATTTGTCCCAAAGCGGGAAATGAACGGGCCACCTCCTGTGACGCAGGCGGACCTTCACCCACCGCGCCACAGAGGTCATATTATTTATTAGATTGCTGTAGTAAAGAGTACTAACCCCCTGCAGTTTGTTCTTCTGTGTGTTCTGTACATTGGCGGGCGGCGCGCGCGCCGGGGCGAGCTGCGCGCGTAGGCGCGTCATCTCCTCGCTCTCCGTCAGGCTTGATACTCGCTCCCTGGAATTTACAATAAACATTATAAGACAGGGCGCTATGGCGCTCGTTGGGGGAGGCCTATGTCTATCAGTGGACTAATATAGGTTGATGATTGTTGAGGACAATGAGAGATTATGTGGAGGAACTCGAATTATGTGGAGAAAAATAAGAAGTCAAGTTCATTCGGTAAAGATTGCGAGTATATTAATTAGAAAATTACAAAGATCATGGATAGTGGGGTGTGGGAACAAATAACCAATCCGCGTGCACCACACGACATTTTAAAGCGCTCCTATTGGTCGTTGATGACGCGGCTGCAGTGTAGTAGAAACTATACGATGCACTGTGGATGATAATAAGACTGTATTTCACTGAGTAAAAGGTGTGACCATCATAGGGATGACAGTAATTAAAAATTACCAAATTACATCACCTAACCATAGATGTACGTAAAAATAGAGGTACGTTTGTAAATAAATAAATAAATGTATAAATTGATGTACAAAATAATGTATTAATTGTTTTTTTTTAATCAGAATTGATTTTGATAATATAAAAAATAACAAAATACAGCAATCTGACACATGCATGAAACATTGAATAAGGGAAGGAGAACATCAAAAATATCAGGAGCAACTGGACCCTTGGTTTTGCTGCTTTAACTGCCTTGGTTTTGATTGAAATTCCAGCATTATCTAGTCCCAAAGAAAGCAGAGCTTGTGTTACTTGACAGCTGTAGAACTTTATACAACACATATTATATTTTTATGATACATACAAGCACCGGAATAAATATCTGCAGATTGTACAAATATTTGTCCAGTGGTGACATAAAACACACAATCTTCACCTTTGCCAGCTGTGCAAATATCATGATACACAAATGTATATTATGAGTAAAGCTATTTACCTGAACTCCTGCATTTCCTTTCGTTCCTCCAGATGGATCTTCTGTGCTGCTTTGGCCTTGGTCTCCTCCACCAGGTCCAGGAAACCCACCTCATCATCATCCAGACCACGGATCATATTTTCTGAAGCAAAAACATTCTAATCAAACTTCTTTTATTTAGAATAGAATAGAAAATATTTATTTGCATTTCATATAATAATAATTTCTTGATTCTTACAAAATATAATAAATCATGAAATACTTCTTCATTGATTCTCTTCACTTAAAATTTTGGACAAAGGATATATTAGTCCTTTACAACTTTAGGGACATTATCTTATAGCTTTCACAAAATGTACAACATTTTGTGAAAGCTATAAGATAATGTCAACCAGTAACCAGTTCCAATCAGGTATCTCCTATTTTTAAAGAGGCTTTAGGTGTTTTTCCTTTTTTATAAGGAAACTTCTATAAAGCCACAATCTCACCTGATGGTAAATGACAATGGCCGACATTGTATCAAGAAGGACTAGAAGCCACTTATTAACTCTTTACTTCATCATCATTATTATTATATTTTCCAAGAATCGCTAACTATTGCCGACTGCGATCTTTTTTTAACCTAAGCCATTCGTGCTGCCGCTCTACACAGCGGTTGTGTTGCGCCGCACATGTGTTTCGTTCGAAAAACATTACGGCTGTGCTGAGTCACACATATCTGTATTTTCTCAGCTGCTGCGCTAGTGTGGATTTACGCATATTAGTCACTTGTAGAAAACACATACGGTGTGATTTCAGCACTCGAAGTGTTAATTATTGTCGGGTTCCTGAATGTTTTCTTCTGGAGATTAAGCTGGCAATCCTCTAAGATAAGTTTTATTAGTTATTCAATACTATCATGAATAAGGTATAGTTTCAGGAACCTGGTTTTATGCGAGGTTCTTACTCAGTTTGTGAGCCTCTTCATACTCAGCTTCCTTTTTCATCCTCTGCTCTTCAAGACGCTGGAACAGAGGCCGAGTGTCGTACGGATCCTCTGGGGCCTCTATAGAGAAACAAAAACAGTTTTTTATTACTCAAGTCGAGGATAACTTTGGATTAAATCTTGGTCAAATGCTCATCGCGAAACTGTGGGATTGCTACCTATAGCAGGATTTTGACACAAGACGTATACAAAAGACTTAATGGATAATGTTTAGGACAAGGAAATAATAGGTTTGGTAGGAAAATAATGCTTATCAATATCAAAAACAAGGCTAATAAGCAGACGGATGCCAGAAATCAATCTAACCTTGAGGCTGGTCTGCCGTGCGGACTTTCTCCCATTCCTCTTGGCGCCGTCTCCGCGCCTCCACAATCTCGGTTTCCGAAATGAATCCGGAGCTCATAGCTTACGAATTATAAGAGAAATTGATAAAATACAATTGAGAAATAGCAATCAAATCAATGGCTGGCTGCGTTTTATTTTGACATTTCGTTGATTTCGTTCCGTTTTGATTTGGCTTTGACATTTTTAAAACACTGACTTGACTTGGTAATGGTTAAGATTTAATGTCAACGTCCAGATCGGCAGCCAATCAATCAAAAGTCAATGTCAAAAAAAAATATCGCAGGACGCAGCTGCTGCCGCCGCGCCGGGTGTGTTGTGTGTGTGGGTGGGAAAGTGGAAATTCTTGGATGGTTCTTGGCTTTTCAGTTTTCTTGCTACAAACGTAATATTGCAGCAAATACTGAAATATCTTACTAGAAAGAAACCAAAGGCCACGCTAAAATGTCCGAGATAGAAGCAAAAGAAACACATAACGGCGTAGCAGAATGTGATAACGAGAACGTCGAAGATGGAAAAAACAAAGTTCCTGTGAGATGCCAATATTGTGGTTCAAAGATTTTAGAAAAGCAAACTGGACTGTACATTGCTATCGAGGTGCGCTATAGTGATCTTAGACCATATAAACTCATTCCATTCATCACATATAATTCAATACTTTGCACAAAAACCTTCACTCAATTTAGTACAAAAAACTGCAGTAAAATGCTTGGCTTTCACTTTTACATACCTAAATGTTTGACTATTTAGTTTCTAATTACCAACAGAGCTGAGTCAGAGCTGAACTGAATCATAACAATCTCAAAATTAGTGCTCATTATTGTTGCATGAAATCGAAAAGCTAACTGACATAAAATTTACTATTCCAGAAAGAGCTGCCAGAAATACAGCAAGCTAAAGATTCAGAAGGCATCAAGAAGGAGCTTATCAAAGAGTTCTACCACGTAAAAGACATGTATATCTTTGAAAACATTGGTTTTACACACCAAGTCGACAATTGTAAATATCTTAGTTGTGCCGATTGCGAGGCAGGGCCTTTAGGATGGTACGATATAAACACTAAGCATAGTTACCTGGCTTTGTCTAGAGTTGTACATAAAGTGTAAATAACATAAGGCTGTGTATGATATGGGCTGCTGAGACTAAAGGAAACCAAATTCTCACAAAGTGGTTCTCTCAAATGAAATCAATATAATTTAAATAATTATTTGCAATTCCACTATCATAATTTTCTTATTGGAAGTTTTACTATTATGCTTGACCCAAAGTTGTATTTATTCAAAGGGTTCCATGTTTTATAAATACTATATATTTTTATTTCATGTAATATAATATATTTAGATCTCTTGATATTTTAATGTGATTCTTAGATAGAAATATCACTCATTGTAATCAACCTTTTAAAATTGTTGCTGGTCATTTAAAGGTTTATTTTTTAAATTGGCAATAATTTTATGAGTTTGAAAATGTTTTTAAGAGCTTATCTTTGTAGGTTATTAATATAAAGTGTGTTTAATAAAACCATAAAATTAAATACAGTCATTTATCATGTCTTTCTACATAGTATTTTGCTTATTGTCTTACAGTGGTTGTGGGCCATTTTCTTTAATGTCATACAAAGAAAGTAGTTATTTTAATAATTAAGTATGTTTTGCTTTATTGTTAAGGGGCCTCCGGAGGGACGAATTCTTCATACAAACGTAATACCAAAATTATTTCTAATTCAAGCATATTTTCACTATAATATTGCATTATTTGTATTAAAATAGAATTTATCTAGGTTCCCAAATAGTTTTTTTTTCAAAATACTTTCCTAAAATGAAATGAAAGCCAATCTCATTTTGCACATTTTTATGCGAAAATGGACATGTTTTCTTGCTATTTGTTTCATATTAAAACATCAATATCTTACGTTTTATTTATTAAGGAACATAGCTTATATTGTCTAGTTACAGATTAACAATACTTTGTGAATAATACAATAAGTTTTCAGTCATAATTTTTGGTATTACGGAACAAACCAAATTTTGAACAGCTAATATTGCTATCGCCTACTCATGTGGCGCGGCGCAAGGGTTAAACAGGGACAGCGATGTTCGGAGCGATTTTTGCAAGCGAGGGTCGCCGGACCCTTAAATTCAAATAGTTTCTTAAATTAAATCAATGGAATAGGTTACGTAAGGTAAGATATCTTACCTACCTACCTATTTCAAAGTGTGCTGTGTAAAGAAATATACTAAGAATTTTATTTTCAACAAGCGGACCCGACAGACGTTGTCCTATTGATTTCGAATTGGTTACATCCTCTTTGACGATATTTGCAGCACGCATTCTGTCAATGTTATGTCAAACGCCATAAGGTTACCTACATCAAAAAAGTTTGAATTGTAAAAGCGCTATGGTTACATTAGAAATAATTTAATATATGGTGGTTAAGTATTCTTAAATTTTCTAATCATCCGCGCAATTTTATTATTTTTTCTTTCTTTCATAAGAACCTTCTCCTGAAAATAAAAAACACAACAAAAAAGAATTAGCGTTCCAGCCGTTCACGCGTGATGCGTGACCAAGGGAAATAGAGATTCATATATAATAATTTAATATATAGATGGTATGTTAATATAAATGCTGAGGTAAGAAAATAAACAAATCATTTTATAGCTTTTCACTTCTTTAACGATAAGTTTTTTGTATCAAAATTTCGACATTGCCATCATCGTTTCCGTGGTGTAGCGGTTATCACATCTGCCTAACACGCAGAAGGCCCCCGGTTCGATCCCGGGCGGAAACATAGTTTTGCTTTTCATTTGAAAGATGGTAACAATTTTGCTTAATTATCCTTTGTTTTTGTTGAGTAATCAATCATCTTGTATTTAACGTAAAATTATTCATATTCATTTATTTTATGTGAAGGGACATCGAGTTATGTGCCTAATCATTTTATTCTGTTGAAAAATGCTACATTACAAATTGCTATAAAAATTAAGACAGGCGTTTTTTTCCCTCTACCTCAGTCCTCACCTCGCTTCAACTGCCTATATTGGTACAGAGCTAGACGCAGGCCTCAGGGATTTTCTTCATGTAGGTAAGTAACCTGTAAACTACCAAGGTCCAAACAGCTGTGAATTTGTCAAATAATTGAATCATTGGACGGGCGTTAATCAAACCATCGTTAGCCAAAAATAAATAGTGATTTAGATGACTATTTATATTATTGGAACACTTTCGAGATAGTAGTGGGCGATAAGTGGGAAATTACGCATACCTAACTAATCGTGACACTTGCGATTGATGGAAAATTTAGAGGAGGCCTTTATCTACAATTTACGTGCAAAATCGTTTTGTGTAAACAAACGAATTGTGACAGACCAGAAAACTAGCAAGAAAGAAGAAAGAAAGAAATAAAGATATTTATTAGACAGAAACACAACACACAAACAATTTATACACGAATATTACTTAGTACTTGCTAGAAAAAACGTAACACAGTCCTCACAGCAATCACATAAGCGTGCGTGTGTAGGTCTAGCAGGTTCTGACTCAAAGCGAGGAATGTATGCAAAAATCCATCCGTCTTCAAAGTTTATGACCTAGGTAGAGTTCATATACCTATGACACAACATAGAAACGGACTTATTTCTATAATTCCTCGTTACCAATTAGCCAGTCACGGTGCAGGTCAAAAGTCAACTTGTGTTGCATCGGGTTCTATGTGGAGCCACGAAACGAGAGTTCGCTTAAAGTTCAGATAAATCAAAGAGAGTGAAGTAATCTAAAAGCAACTTGAACCTAGTGAAGTAATAAGTCCACCTCGATCCCCAGGGGATAGGATAATATACACAAAATCTGATTCCAACTTATACAATTATTTTCGAAAGTTCTGTTGAACACATTTTTAAAGATTTTTATGATTCGGTTATTCTACACCCACAAAGCTGTGGGATCCTGGTGGCCTCATTCTTATTATATCTCTTGTATGTACCTACCCTAATGCCGTGGGGCAAGTTATCATCCCACCTGGCAGGTTAGATATACATACATACATGGTTAAGTATATATTTTATTTATTTTATGGTTCGTTACCTGATGAGTTTTAATAATATGAGTACCTATGTATGATGATTTTACAGAAATACAATTTATTGAAATGAAATGAAATGAAATGAAAGTTTATTTCTTTAGGCTTACAAATAAGCACTTAGACAAGTCATATTTTATACTATTCATTATTATATGTATTGTTGTTCACTTCAATTTTTTGTCCACCAGTGGAAGAAGTGAGAAGAAACCACTAGTATGTTCATAACTTATGTGTCTAGTACATATGATTTGCTTATCTGTAATTTGTTAGATTTTGAATTGGAGCAAAACTCGTTCCAAGCTTCTTTATCTTCTAGATTGGTATAACCACTTTACATGCCAAAAAATGAACACAGTTTTATTTACTGAACGAATTTTTGTTGTTTGCTGCAAAACGTCTATCCAATTTGTGTCTGTAGGTAGGTACTATAAGTGAAGGCGATTCTATAAAATGCCGATCGCTACTCTCGTAGCCACAACAACACTTTCACTGCCTCGCATTAGGTAGGTAGGTACTCGAATACGAGACTCATCGGAGATGTTCCGTAAATAGACCTATTCAACGTCAGTACATCATCTGAATCGTTTTGAACAACCTTTACTTGATACGAATGTACATAATAATCGATAATTTATATTCGTCATCATTATTTGGTTTTCGAGCGGAGGTACCGACTACCCAGCTCTACGTCTCACGCGTCCACTTCAGTGTGGAGGCCAAGGCTGTGGAGGAGTACCTACACACGAAGACCGGGTTCACGATGCGCGTCGAGAAGCTGAACTCTCGCCATAATGTGAGCTTCAATTCATTTATGGTGAGAGTACCAACCCATCATACTTTACTTTTCTATGGTCTGAATTAAATGATTTTATTATTTTTAAATAAAATAAATAAATAATGCTGGACAATTCACACATCATTATCTCATCATCATCATCAGCCTATATTAGTCCACTGCTGGACATAGGCCTCCCCCAATGAGCGCCATAGCGCCCTGTCTTCGGCTTGACGCATCCAGCATCTACCTGCAGTCTTTCGCAGGTCGTCATCCCACCTGGTCGGAGGGCGTCCTACACTACGTTTACCGAGTCGTGGTCTCCACTCAAGAACACCTTTGCCCCAGCGGCCGTCGGTTCTTCGCGAGATATGGCCGGCCCACTGCCACTTCAGCTTGCTAATTCTCAGAGCTAACATCATTATCTAGCCCCATGAGCCCATGGTAAGCAGAGCTTGTGTTATGGGTACTAGATAACTGATATACATAATACAATACATTACATAGCCGCGCCACGTCGGTCGTCGCTATTATTATTATTTTGACTTAAGATTTTTATCTTCTCGGTTTAGAGAGAAACCGGTAATAACTGAAGCACACGGGCCTAGGCCAAGTGCGCTTCAGAGAGGCGAACTTCAGTAGGAAGTTCATTTTGAAGAAATTTTCTTACTATTCTGCATGTGTTTAAAAGAACAGCCTTGAATGATCTTTCAATTGTAGCCATGGAATAAGGCATTACCAGTAAAATTTCTAGGGCTGTTTTCGTAATGTAATTAGGCGAGTTCATACATCTCCTGCGAGATTTCCAGGGGGGGGGCAGCTGCCCCCTGCCCCCCCTGGGTACGCCCATGTATATTAGTCCATAGCTGATGACAGGCCTCCCCTAAGAGCGCCATACCGCCCTGTCTTCAACTGGCCGCAGCACCTGCCTGCAGTCATTTGTTGGTCGTCATCCCACCTGGCCGGAGGGCGCCCTACTCTACGGTTACCGAGTCGTGGTCGTGGTCTCCACTCAAGAAAACGTTTTCACGTAGATATAAAATAAATAATACTGGGCTATTCAAACAGCATCATCAGCCCCAAACTAAAGCAGAGCTTGTGATAAGGGTACCTACTAGATAACTGCTATAGGTAGGTACCTTCTTGATACACACATACTAACTATCTACATTCCATAGACAGATACATATAAACGTGCTGATCTATATACTACTGTTTACCTCCCCGTAACAAAATCGGAGAGGAGTGTTCGGGGCATTTTTATAGCGGTTCCTAATTCTAACTCTTCTATGTATTAGGTACCTACATATACGGTAGGTACATAGAAAACACTACCTCTTTGTCAAGATGCGTGAGTAAAAGTATATAATTTTTTTACTTAACTTTGAATGGGCAGTTTCGCATATTTGTAAGATAAAGCGACTATTTACCTAAGCTGTGAATCACAAAATAGTTACGCAACTAAATAATTAGCTTTATATTCTACTAGTTTCTGCCCGCAGCTTCGCACGCGTAGACAGAGAACCAAAGTTATCGACGTATCTCCAAGAATTAAGCGAAGAACCGACAACTGCTATGGTAAACAGGTTCTTCAGTGGAGACCGCGATTCCGCAAACGTAGTGTAGGACGCCCTCCGTCCAGGTGGGGTGGTTATCTGCAAAAGATTATAGCCAGATGAGAGAAAACAGAGAAAACATTGCGCTATAGCGCTTTTTACCCTAATGAGCGGCATAGCGCCCTCAGTCTAAGGCCAGGCCTATGTCCAGCTGTAGTCTAATTGATGATTTATTGATGTCATTAGAAGCACCACACGGCCACAAAGGTTCTTCCAAGTAAAATATAGTTCTGTAAATGAGATGTTTCATCATCATCATCATCATCATCATCAGCCTATATTAGTCCACTGCTGGACATAGGCCTCCCCCAATGAGCGCCATAGCGCCCTGTCTTCGGCTTGACGCATCCAGCATCTACCTGCAGTCTTTCGCAGGTCGTCATCCCACCTGGTCGGAGGGCGTCCTACACTACGTTTACCGAGTCGTGGTCTCCACTCAAGAACACGTTTGCCCCAGCGGCCGTCGGTTCTTCGTGAGATATGGCCGGCCCACTGCCACTTCAGCTTGCTAATTCTCAGAGCTATGTCGATAACTTTAGTTCTCTGTCGGATGTATTCGTTACGAATCCTATCCTTCAGAGAAACTCCGAGCATAGCTCTTTCCATAGCTCGCTGAGCGACGTGAGTGTCCACGTCTCAGCTCCGTAGGTCATAACGGGTAGGACGCACAGGTAGGCAGCATTGCGGTATGGATGAAGAGAAGATTCGACGTAGTTTCCCAAACGCTGCCCAGCCCATCAGCAATGAGATGTTTAGTCCTATTAAATTTTTTTGTGCCTGATGACGATAAGATTAGGATAACAGACCATTGTATTTCGTTTCCTTAAACGGAACCGATGCTAATTTAACGCATTAAGCTTAATTTGATGTAAGAATTGTTTTTAATGAGATTAACGGCTGTTAAAATTAGTTAATTTAATTTTTTACCTTGTTATGTTTTTTTACGTGACGCAATGTATAAATAAATAAATAAATAATGCTGGACAATTCACACAGCATTATCTAGCCCCACGGTAAGCAGAGCTTGTGTTATGGGTAAGATAACTGATATACATAATACAATACATTACATAGACAGATATTTTTTATTATATATAGAAAACGACCAGAACACCCGGAACAAATATCTGCAGATCGTACACACAATTGTTCCGAGGCGGGAATCGAACCCCCAACCTCCTGCGTCGCAGGCGGACCTTCGCCCACCGCGCCACATCGGTCGTCTAATGTATGAAATGTATGAATTGATAACCTACCGTATGACTACAAAAATCCCTGAACAGTAAAATATGTATACCTATTTTAAGAAAGGTTTTAACCATTAATAAACTTACGCGATTTGAAGAAATAAGACTATCCTACAGTATAATGATGTCTCATAAATAACATAACATCGTTATTGAAACATCGAAAATAATAAATAAATAAATAATAAATAAATAATGTTGGAAAATTCACACAGCATTATCTAGCCCCATGGTAAACAGAGCTTGTGTTATGGGTACTAGATAACTGATATACATAATACAATACATTACATAGATAGATATTTTTGATTATACATAGAAAACGACCAGAACACCCGGAACAAATAAGAGTTCTCTAAACAATAATAAGGTTAAAAATTAAAATTATAGTAATTAGCGCGGTAGGCAGTCACACAACAATAAATACCCGTTAAACAAGCTTTACACTAATATTATATTTGCAAAAGTTTGGATGTATGGATAGATGTTTGTTACCGTTGAAGTTTAGAAATCCTTCTTCAAGTTTGTTCCCATATACAAAATAAACAAACATTCTGATTATGCAGGTACGTAATCAAAGGATAAAGGATCTGATGTAAGCTTGGTTCAGAGCATGTTCAGAGGGTGATGCGATCTACACGACTTGCGGTCTACATTTGACAGATAGATATCCATCTAATGTAATAATGCGTCAAGTGTTAGTTAACAAGGCATACAGGGTTCTGTAATATTCAATTTTTCAAAAAGCACTTACAAGTCTTTTATACCATAATTATCAAATACCTAGTTTTTGATGTTTTGTTCACTTCTATTTTGAATTTCTGTTTACCTCCTTCAAGTTTTTGTATTAACACTTTGACTGCGGTTTTTTTTTGACGACTGCGATCTTTTTTTTTACCTAAAAAATTCGTGCTGCCGCTGTACACAGCGGTTGTGTTGCGCCGCACATGCGTTTCGTTCGAAAAATATTACAGCTCTGCTGAGTCACAAGCCGCTGCGCTAGTGTGGATTTTCGCAGATTAGTCACTTGTAGAAAACTCATACCGTGCGTTTTCAGCACTCAAAGTGTTAAACTGTAGTCCGACCACAGCGCACGCTGTGCTGTGCATGCTGTGGACGGCGGCGGCGGCACGGCGGCGCGGCGGCGGCGTGGGCCAGTATCTTAAGCCGTAGCGTGCACAGCAGTAGCAGACCCTCCGACCAGGTGGGATGACGACCTGCGAAAGACTGCAGGCAGATGCTGGATGCGTCAAGCTGAAGACAGGGCGCTATGGTGCTCATTAGAGAAGGGTTGGCATGATTAAAACAAGTTTTTTTAAAACACGTGTTTAAAACAGAAATAAAACTATGTTTTTTATTAAGGGTTTCAAAACACAGTTTAAAACAAGTTTTAAATAATGTTTAAAACATGAAGAAAAAAACAGGGTTTAAAACTACTTTTAATTGCAAATGAATGTCTATAAATACCACAGACAGGCTGTGGTATTTATACATTGCATAGGTAACTCCCCACCAGTAAAGTCCCGCAGGGAAAGTCCCTATGTCGGCCGTTTTATACACTGCATAGGTAACAAGTAAAAAAACAAAAAAAACACTTGTTTTAAACATTTTGAACTGTTTGTTTTATAAAATATAAAAGAAAACTATTTTTTTCCAACCCTGCATTAGAGGGAAGCCTATGTCCAGTCCAGCAGTCGACTAACATAGGCTGATGATGATGATGAAAACTACTAGTGTGATTGTACAATTTTAACAGTCTAGTGCCCATAACTAAATAGGGAAAAGTTGGAGTGGTGCTAATTCTAAGCCAGCACCACACGACTTTGATTGTCGCAATGTTTTCTCTGCCATTGGCTGGATAGGAGACAACGGTTTCAGACCATATACGGATCCCTAAAACGCGATGTTTCATCAGCTCGTACCTTTCACAATAATGAGCTGCAAGTGTTCACGTCTTTCAAGACTTTCAGAGCTTCGTGAGGCTAGGGACAACAATAGCAACATTGCACAAAAGCTTAGCAAATATTGTACCTTACCTATACCTAGGTAAAGTAAGTACAGTCAGCGTCAAATTGATATGAGCGTCTAGAGTAGTCAAAATGATCTGGAAAACATAAAAGCAATTTGATATACGCAGTTCGAATCATCATTATTGTTGTAATCACCTAAGGTGTTCAAAATATCTTACTTCTAATTGTTTCTTATTTATATGAGCAGTCAGAATTTTGTAAGTTATTTTAGCAAACAAAGCTCTCACTGTACCTTATCATTAAAGCATTCATCATCATCAGCCTATACCAGTATAATATAATGAGCGCCACGCGACCGATGTGGCGCGGTGGGCGAAGGTCCGCCTGCGACGCAGGAGGTTGCGGATTCGATTCCCGCCTCGGAACAATTGTGTGTACGATCTGCAGATATTTGTTCCGGGTGTTCTGGTCGTTTTCTATGTATAATAAAAAATATCTATCTATGTAATGTATTGTATTATGTATATCAGTTATCTAGTACCCATATCACAAGCTCTACTTACCATGGGGCTAGATAATGCTGTGTGTATAGTCCAGCATTATTTATTTATTTATTATTATTTATTATTTAGCTGATCAGCTGACTAAAGAGACACTTATTGTCCCATTAAAGCATTATCAACATTGTATAAAGCAATTTAAAAAACTCGATATTTTTGTATACAAACGCCAAAGAATATAAGTAGAGAATATTACCAACATATCATTTTCAAAATTCTACGGGTTTTTGAAAATTTTCGGGTTCGCAATGTTGCATTTTTTGTTGCCAATGTGACCTCCAACTCGTGTAAAGCTATCGATTAAAGCCTTTAACGGCATACGGAGCAATCCTCGAAAAAAAAATGTCTTTCAATTATTTACAAGGTTGTTACTTTATTGATAACTAGTTTCTGCCCTAAAAGATATCGCTGGTCAAGAACCGCCAGGGGAAATGGAAGAGGCCTATGCCAAACTAGGGCAAACAGATAACATGTGCTAAAATAAGTTAGATTTAACACTTTGACTGCGATTTTTTTCAACGACTGCGATCTGTTTTTTAACCTAAAAAAATTCGTGCTGCCGCTCTACACAGCGGTTGTGTTGCGCCGCACATGCGTTTCGCTCGAAAAATATTACGGCTGTGCTGAGTCACAAAGATCTGTATTTTCTCAGCCGCTGCGCTAGTGTGGATTTACGCATATCAGTCACTTGTAGAAAACACATACCGTGTGATTTCAGCAGTCAAAGTGTTAAGGAAAATTGTTAGTTATCTGAATAAAGGCTTATATTATTTTATTATTATTATATTATTAGTTTCTGCCCGCGGCTTCGCACTTTCTATCCTATGGAAACTGATTTATGGTATAATAAGGAGCCTACGTTTTATTCTGGGCCCAGAATACAACATAGTCACAACTACCTGTATGCAAAATTTCAGCCCGATCCGTTCAGCAGTTTTTGCGTGAAAGAGTAACAAACATCCATACATACATACAAACTTTCACGTTTATAATATTAGTAGGATTGATTATTGGTGATTGGCAAACATGAAATAAAACTGATTGAAGCGGACGCTGCATAGAGAGTGTCCGACACTATGTTTGCCGAGACGTGGTCTCCACTCAAGAACCCGTTTACTACAGCGCTAGCTATAAACAAACAATATTAATAATTTAATATAAAAACTGCACCCAAAGCTGAACTGTGATTAATAGGTTTTGACAAAATAATAGAATTGCCTAATTGTCGTCTCATCATAAATCATATTTAGGTACAACTTTGTAAAAAATACAATCACACGCTAAGTTATGTTCGAGATATTAATTGAATGATATTTTTTATTAATTACTATGTCAATGCTTACCTCACTTTAAAAAAAAAACACAAAAAAAAAGAAAAAAAAAATAAAAAATAAACAAACCAAATGCAGCTAAAAAAAAAAAAAACATTGAGAAAGTGAAAAAAAAAGATATTCCCACAAAACCCAAGGAACGAGGGGTCGTCACCCCTCGAGTTGACGCCGGGGTAATGAGGCCAAGCCTCGAGGCCCCTCTCTGTGCCCCCACCAGGGCCGGAAAGAAATTTATCGATTTTTTACCTCACTTTTTTTCGTAGGTACACAGGGTGCCAAAACACGTGTACTTAGCCGAATGGAGAACAAAACTTAATCCCCTCTGGATTCAGAATAACCCTTTCGGCTTCGTACATAATGTTACCGAGGCACCCTGTATAACCTTACCATATTATATTATATTATTTCCATAAAAATATCATCACCATCAGAAAATTAAAAACTATTGTTTATTGGAAATGTGAAAAAATGCGGAAATTTTACTTAGTTCGTGTTTTTGAGCTTGTCAAATTGAGCAATTAGATGCTGGAGGTAGATGCTGGATGCGTCAAGCTGAAGACAGGGCGCTATGGCGCTCATTGGGGGAGGCCTAGGTCCAGCAGTGGACTATCATAGGCTGATGATGATGATGAATTGAGCATATTAAATTTTTTTACTGTTCTACGTGACTGTACCGCACAGCAGGCCTACCTTAAAGGTCACAGTCCACTAGACCTTGATTTGACAAATTCCACCCATAAACTCTTTTGCAACATCTCCATAGAAACATCGTTCAAAAAATAACCTCGATGGTAATTCTTGTGGTTTTTGTATGAAATTGATAATTGAGAAAAGCCGAAGTTTATTAAAAAAATATTGCTCAAGCATACATTATTTTTTTAAATAAAAATGGCGAAATGTCAAATTAATTGCTCTGTGTACGCGAATCTATGAGGTTGTGTCACAACGATTATTTCTAAAAGGTTAAAGTTTACTTTAGTAACGTAACTTGTGATAGGAAATATTCGGAAGGCCTTCATTAAACTACTAACAACCTAAAGTAAAGTAAAGTAAATATTTATTGCATCAAATACATGTAAATAGGGTACATAGGTGTATGTTTAAATAAGACACAATGTATTTCTACCTTTGTGGCGTGCAAAATCTGGTTACAATAATTGTCACCTTATTTAAATTTGTACATACTTAGTAAATAAATCGAATATAATAATTAATAAATTTAAATAAAATTGATAAATAATGAAAAGCTAGGGATGTCATTTGCTTAAATCTAAAAATTGCAGACAAGCAAGGGCGGCACTCCCATCAACATCACCGAAGCTAACAAAACCAAGTGCCAAGTTGATATCCTGACTGAAATTAGACTTCAAATTCCTTCATATGTATTTGCAAAGTTTTTCGGAAAAACACTTAGGATTTTTTAAATAATAATATATAAATAAATAATAAATAATGCTGGACAATTCACACAGCATTATCTAGCCACATGGTAACCAGAGCTTGTGTTATGGGTACTAGATGACTGATAAACTTAATACAATGGATTATATAGATAGATATATTTTTTATTATACATATAACGACCAGAACACCCGGAACAAACATCTGCAGATCGTACACACAATTGTTCCGTGGCGGGAATCGAACCCGCAACCTCTTGCGTCACAGGCGGACCTTCGCCCACCGCGCCACAGAGGTCGTCCAATAAATAATAAATAATGCTGGACAATTCACACAGCATCATCTAGCCCAAGCTAAGCAGAGCTTGTGTTATGGGTACTAGATGACTGATATACATAATATAATACATTACATAGATAGAATATAGAACCCTTTTCTAAATGTTGAGGCTAAAAATGATGTGTGATTGGACAACCGTAATATTGTTAAATAAAATAAATAATAAATAATGCTGGACAATTCACACAGCATTATCTAGCCCCATGGTAAGCAGAGCTTGTGTTATGGGTACTAGATAACTGATATACATAATACAATAGGATAATATAATAATTATTGGGACCGTCTACTTATCATCTTCTATAATATAAAAATTAATCGTTGAATGTGTTGCTAAGCGCAAATCTCGAGAGCAGCTGAACCGATTTCGCTAATTCTTTTTTTTAGAATATTCCTTGAAGTACGAGGATGGTTCTTACGGAGAGAAAAAAGAGATTTTATTTTTAAATTGCTTGATAATTGCTACAAATGACCACCCGGGCGAAGCCGGGACGGGCCGCTAGTTGTCCATACAAAAGCGAAAAAAAAATCCTAATCGGTCCATAATTGACGGAGATATCGACGAACATACAAAAAATACATACAGCCGAATATACATAGAAAGAAAAGAAAGAAAGAAAATACATTTATTGATTCACAAGTAGGTACAGCTTGTTACTACATATTATAATATAAATAAGAACATAAAGAAATAAAAATTAACTACGTATCTATGTACATGCAACAAGCGACTCTACAAAGCGAACCAATAGGTCCTGTCTCAGCATAGTGTTGCTCTACTTCTCCACAAGAAGCAGAGCAACTGGTTTTCTGGCATAGCACGACTTGTTCCTCATTTGTTTTGAAATCTGTTAACACTTTGATTGCTGAAATCACACGGTACATATGTGTTTTCTACAAGTGACTAATATGCGTAAATCCACACTAGCGCAGCGGCTGAGAAAATACAGATCGGTGTGACTCAGCACAGCCGTAATATTTTTCGAACGAAACGCATGTGCGGCGCAACACAACCGCTGTGTAGAGCGGCAGCACGAATTTTTTAGGTTAAAAAAAAGATCGCATGCGTCGAAAAAAAATCGCAGCAACATATTTTTAACACTTTGAGTGTTAAAAATATGTTTAAATCTAGCTGCGCCCCGCGGTTTCACCCGCGTGGTGATAGGTATTTTGGATAATATACGATATATCTTTATAAATTGTAGCCTATGTATTATTCTGATGATAAGCTATATTATTGTAAAGTTTCATTAAAATCCATTCAGTAGTTTTTACATGAAAGAGTAACAAACATCCATCCATGCATACTTACAAACTTTCGCGTTTATAATATTAGTAGGAAAATGGCCGTGAGTTTTAGCACATCCTAATGTATTTTTAAGATAAGAATACTCATATTTTAGCGTATCTTTGGATATTTTCATCATCTTGACACAAATTTTATCTAGGTCACTTTGGATACCGCTCGTTTTACTAATCAATCAGCATTTGGGAAACTACGTCGAGTCTTCTCGTCATCCATACAGCAATGCTTGAAAACGAAAGTTTTCAACCAGTGCGTCCTACCCGTTATGACCTACGGAGCTGAGACGTGGACACTCACGATAGGGCTGGTCCACCAGTTCAAAGTCGCTCAGCGAGCTATGGAAAGAGCTATGCTCGGAGTTTCTCTGAAGGATAGGATTCGTAACGAATACATCCGACAGAGAACCAAAGTTATAGACATAGCTCTAAGAATTAGCAAGCTGAAGTGGCAGTGAGCCGGCCATATCTCACGAAGAACCGGGGCAAACGTATTCTTGAGTGGACACGACGACTCGGTAAACGTAGTGTAGGACGCCCTCCGATCAGGTGGGATGACGACCAGCGAAAGACTGCAGGTTGATGCTGGATGCGTCAAGCTGAAGACAAGGCGCTATGGCGCTCATTGGGGAAGGCCTATGTCCATCAGTGGACTAACATAGGTTGATAATGATGATGACTAAATAAACTGACTACATTATTGTGGAGCTCATTAGGGGAGGTTTATGTCCAACAGTGGACTATTATGAGTAGTAAAATATAAGCCAGCTTAAACCATTAACTCTAGCACCCACCCACCATATATTAATTGACAGTAACCCACCGTACGGTTTCGGCACGGTAATGATATCTATGTTATACCATGGTTGCGGTACGGTACGGGTATTGTTAATTAATTTTAAAATTGAATAGAGCACGATTAGTGCCGATGTGTACAAAAACAGCCAAGTGCAAGTCGGACTCGCGCACGAAGGGTTCCGTACCATTATATAATGTGGAATGACTTACCACTGGACATTAGAAAAGCAGATACACCGATACACGTGATACTTTCAAGAAATCGGTGCGAAGGCTTTTTCATGAGAGGTTATACAAGCATAGCTCTTCATAAAACGTTTCTATTTTTTTTTCTTCTTTTGAATTGATACTTATGCTATATTTGGAACTGTATATTTATTGTTTTAGCTATTTTTCTTAGGTATATAGATATGTATAATATAATATGTATTTTAGGTATATATATATATATAAATTATAAAATGTCATAAACATAGTTACTATTACTTATATTTGTATGTAATGTTAGCACGCCAACCCTTTATTTAAAACATGTGTTTCCTGGTTGGCAGGTAGAAAATGCCTCGGCATTAAGCCCACCCTTTGTACCTTTAATAGTGCAATAAAGTTTAAATAAAAATAAATAAATCTAAAATAAAACGAACATCCGGATCATGTTTGTTGTATACATCACGCACCTGACGACCGTGATGTGACACGATCCCTCTGGTCTTCAATGAAATTCAGCGCTGGGTGGACACTAATGTGTCACACATTAGTGTGCATCCAGCACAATGCTGTGAAGGTTATATTTGCCATGAACACTGATAATAATTTGTAGTATTAATTTGCGTACCTAGTATTAAGTTTGTTGTGTATGGTAGTTTCAAGGTTATAAAAAATATTTTCTTTCTTTCTTTTCTTGTTGTATCCTTATATATTTATTTTATTCTGTTTTTTAGTATTTGTTGTTATAGCGGCAACAGAAAAACATCATCTGTGAAAATTTCAACTGTCTGACTATCACGTTTCATGAGATACAGTCTGGTGACAGACGGACGGACAACGGACTCTTAGTAATAGGGTTCCGTTTTACCCTTTGGGTACGGAACCCTAACATCGAAACATCATGATTGGCTTCCCTATTATGATGATAAATGTTACGCTGAGATTGACTTCCGGTTATAGTACCTTACCTAATAAAGTACATCATTTGACTTCCTAATAAAGTTTTTTTGATACAAACAGATCGGCTAAAAAGCATTATTATTAGAATTTACGTCAAAGGTAAAACCTAATAATAGGAGGACATAGCTCTAAGAATTAGCAAGCTGAAGTGGCAGTGCGCTGGCCATATCTCGCGAAGAACCGACGGCCGCTGGGGCAAACGTGTTCTTGAGTGGAGACCACGACTCGGTAAACGTAGTGTAGGACGCCCTCCGACCAGGTGGGATGACGACCTGCTAAAGACTGCAGGTAGATGCTGGATGCGGCAAGCTGTAGACAGGGCGCTATGGCGCTCATTGGGGGAGGCCTTTGTCCAGCAGTGGACTGCTAAAGGCTGATGATGATGATGATGATGACCTTAAAAGTTAGTTAAGGTAAAACCTATGTACTCGTTATTCCAGTTTTAAAACAATGTCTACTTATATATGTTGACGACCGATGTGGCGCGGTGGGCGAAGGTCCGCCTGCGACGCAGGAGGTTGCGGGTTCGATTCCTGCCTCGGAACATTTGTGTGTACGATCTGCAGATATTTGTTCCGGGTGTTTTGGTCGTTTTCTATGTATAATAAAAAATATCTATCTATGTAATATATTATGTATTGTATTATGTATATCAGTTATCTAGTACCCATATCACAAGCTCTGCTTACCATGGGGCAAGATAATGCTGTGTAAATTGTCCAGCATTATTTATTTATTTATGTATGTAAAATATCCGCCCGATAACATAATAACGGATATGGTTTTAGCGTGAAAACGTTACAAATATACAAACTTTCGCATTTACATATAATTTACCTATTTATTACAATTTAAGCCGTTCAAAGGGAACTTTCTTCTAATAAATAAAAGTTACTTAACGCCAGATAAAAATATAATAAAAACAGAAAAAACAATAACTTTATATAATCTTGATACCTACTTCAATGAGACCATTAATGCTAATTTATCTGAAACAGTAGGTACCAACATAAATTTAGCAATTACCGCTAATTTACATTTGCATGGATTTGCATTTTATGCTCGCTTTTTGTGAGTTCACTTAATTTTATCTAGAATCATCTGTACTTACCAAAATTTTACAGCAGACTAATAAATAAAAAACTCTCTGAAAGCCCCGAAAACATTGTTATTAAGGTGTCGTAGGCCCTCTCTGCAGAGGATGCCTCAGCAACGACGAATTAGCTGCACACGTAATCCTGGAATGCGAGGGAGTATTACCACAACGTATAGAAATCCTCAACTTGCCGAGGTCGCTCCGCGAAGCCTGTGAAGACCCCAGGAAGATTCTGCGCTTCTGGACGGAGCTAGGCTGGCTATGTTAGCAAACTACGCATAAAGGACCGACTGGAGTCCAAATGCGGATAAAAGAGTACCCCCACCTGAACCTGAACCTGAAGGTGTCGCTAAGGAACGAAATTTGTATATTAAAACTTTTTGGGATAATGTTCCTTACAAGAGCGAAATTATCTTCAAAAACGGTTAAGAACTCGAGGATCAAACAATCAACTATTATATTATCTCTATCTTTAAGCTTAAGAACTGCCTGCTGTCTAATTAATCAGGGCTGGAATCAAACCTGCGTCGGAGACAGACCTGCCTCCGCTTCGCCACTGAGGTTGTTATTACCTTGAAGGCTGATGACCGTACTGTAGGCCTCTAAGTGCCCTCCTCATAAATAATGAAATAAGTGAAATTATATTTCGACAGTTTAGCGTTACGGGCAATTTCTTTACATTTCGTTACGTAACTATGCCCTGCGTTACTCATAATATACTTACTATTACGATTACGATTAGTAATGAAAAACTATCATCTGCCCTCGGCATCACTTACCATCATCATCATCAGCCTATGTTAGTTTACTGCTGGACATTATGCCTTCCCTAATGAGCGCCAAAGCGCCCTGTCTTCCCAGCTTGACGCATCCAGCATCTCCCTGCAGTCTTTCGCTGGATGCGTCAAGCTGAAGACAAGGCGCTATGGCGCTCACTCATTAGGGGAGGGCTATGTCTAGCAGTGGACTGACATAGGCTAACGATAATGATGATGATGATGACTATAAACATATTTCTTTATCATTTACTATTGTAAGCTAATGAAGAATCGATGAGTATACATATATGTGTAGAAAAGCAAATAAAATAATTCTTTTTAAACTCGTCCCTGGCCCTGTCATAGAGCACCGCAAATGAAGTTATGCCTCGGTGACCGCAGAGTTTGTTATTATATTACGATTTAGGCCATAGCATTATGGCCATGTCCAGTACAACAACAGTTTCATGATGCTGATGCCGCTGCCTCGCTTTTGCAGCGCGTCTGGTATGTTCGCGGAGGCGCGCGCGGACGGCTTTCATGCGATTATTCGCAAAAAAGTCGCTTCCCTACTTCAGCGTGCGCGAGCCAGTAGCGCCGGTATCCTGAAAATGATTGTTTCACGTCTGGACTGTCCTATCCAAAACAAATGGATGAAGATATTGATGGGGTCTATATCCTTCTCAATGTCCATCAGGTTAGTAGGTTTCATTTTTTATTTTGTTATTATTATTTTTTTAATTTCTCTAAGTTATATTATTCTAGTTTTAATTGATTTTATTGTGTGACATTTATTTTTAATTCTGTATGTGCGTTAGGTATTATGGATTGTGAATCTGAGAATAAATGAGTCAGGCGATAAAACTGGGTGAAAAAACTGGTTTCTGGTTCATGAATGAATTAACACTTTATTACACTTAAAACTATAAAATAACACCTTATATCTAAATATAACAAATAAAAAGTACAATAGGCGGCCTTATCGCTGACAGCGATTTCTCCCAGGCAACCTAGGTTCATGATCAAATACATATTTATAAACATGTATATCTATCCTAACGGGTAATAAAATGAATATGAATGAAAGTTTCGAAATCAATATCAAACATCTATATATATAAAAGAAAGTCGTGTTTGTTACAACACTTATAACTCGAGAACGGCTGGACCGATTTAGCTGAAAATTGGTGGAGAGGTAGCTTAGAACCAGGAGTCTAACATAGGATACTTTTTATCATTTAAACAATTTGACACATAGATTTCCACGGGGGCGAAGCCGCGGGGAGCAGCTAGTTCTTAATACATTTAACCACCAACGAATATGCGCTTACTTTCGCTTTAGCAAGATCTCACGAGAAGAACACAGAGCTATGCGCAAAAGGGCTATATACGAGTATACAGAGCAACTATTGCGGCACCAATTGTATTAATAAAATTAGTTGTATACAAAAGTTTAACTGATAAAAAAGATCTATTTCTGTAGTCTATTCCATTAGTATATTAGTCAGAGCTGTTCTCTGAGTTTCTCTGTAGGATAGGATTCGTAACGAATACATCCGACAGAGAACCAAAGTTATAGACATAGCTCTAAGAATTAGCAAGCTGAAGTGGCCGTGGGCCGACCATATCTCACAAAATAACCGAGAACCGCTGGGGACGTGTTCTTGCAAACATAGTATAGGCCTTCCGGTCAGGTGGGATGACGACCTTCGAAAGTTTGCAGGCAGATGCTGGATGCGGGAAGCTGAATACAGAGCGCAATGGCGCTATTTAGGGGAGGTCTATGTCCAGTAGTGGACTAACAAAGGCTGATGATGATATATGCCAGTCATCTAATATCCATACAACAAGATCTGCTTAGCTTGGTACTAATTTATGCTATTTGGATTATCCAGCATTATTTATTTATTTTTCTTAAACTGTACACAGTTTAGCCCTTAGTTACTCGCGCATAAAAACATACATAAGTCCACGCGTGGCAAGCCATCCACCCCAATTTTAGAATTAGAAAAAAACTACAAAAAACATACAAAATCAGACTTTTCTTTATGATTAAGATTTAAAAATTAGCGTTGTAAATTCGAAACTCCAATAACTAGAGACGATCAAAAAGTCGCTGGGCTGTTAAACACCCCACGCGAGTAATTAAGGGTTAAGAAGATCATATATATACATATTATCAGGTTTGTGTAGCTGCAAGTTGCCTGCTGCCGCAATAGTTGCTCTTGCATCGCGCCTAAATGACCTTGACAATAATGGAGTCATTTCAAAGATGTTGATACTAGCTGGATCGCTTTAAAGAGCTGTAACGGTGTAAGTGTAATAGAGAGGTTACGTTTACGAACACAAATAGCAGTTATAAAACATTTGTAACGACGAGGTGCGCAAGAGTCTGTAATGCGTCTGTAGTCGAATTTCGAAAATGGAATACAAAATAGCATGATTCTAGAACATTTCGATGGAGATTGGTTTAAGGAGGTTGGGATCGAGCCATAGACAAGTAGAGGCGTTTACTTAAATTTATTCGAAAAAAGTTTTTTCAAACGATTTATTAATTCGAATAATCATTTTCCATTAGTAGAGTACACAGCATTATCTAGCCCCAAGCTAAGCAGAGCTTGTGTTATATGTACTAGATAGCTGATATACGTAATAAACTATATTAATTAGATAGATATTTATTATGATAAATAGAAAACGACCAAAACACCCGAAACAAATATCTACATCTACAGATCAGTACAAACATTTGTCCCGAGGCGGGAATCGAACCCACAACCTCCTACGTATAAAAGCATCATCCAAAGTTCTTCCGTAAACGAAAGAACCACTATGAACGTATGAAATCTGTAGGTTTACATTTAACGTTCCATTTCTTTATGGAATGGAAGCTCGTACTATTCTGTCAAAGTGTGGTCAAAGGTTTGAAGATCTACTTGCGGCCTCTAACCTAAAGCTTATGTTCACACAAGCCTAATTCTCTGACCTCAAAAAGCGCTAAACACAACTTAATAAAGCTTGCTAATCGCTGCGGACGTCTCAATAGCCAACCTTCGGACTTCTATTGTCTTATTTACGCAAGAACACCAAGATTTGTCCTATTCTAATTGTCGAAAATTCATTAATTCAGCTTTAGACACGACTAGCTAAGCCAGACCCTTGGGATTTATTGGAAGTGTGAGATATCAAAGGCCGAGTTAGAACGGTGGTGTGGTAAGGGAAGAGATATAAGTGAGGTGTTATATTGCACGCGGGCATTCGCCATTGTGTAGTGAAAGACACGGAACGTAATTCGAAATTTGAATTTGGGTTCAAGTGAGGATTTATTACTGGCCAGTGTTTAGTGTGGTGGTTTTTCTAAAGTTAATTTTTTAAATTTTAGTTTTACCGGTTTTTGAGGATTTGGTGATTTATTACGGTAAGTGCATTTGTTTGTGCATTATTTTAAAGTGATTTCATAATATTATTAATTTTTTTAGTGTTTCTTATGATTCATTAGATAAACTAAGTAGATAGAAGAATAGAAACACACATATACGGTTGTTTTTAAAACCCCTGTCGCGAAAGATCTGTGGCAAAGTAGGTTCCAGTTGACTTAACCGATTTCAGTAAAAAATGGCTTGAAGGTGAGTTAATCGGGATTCTTCTTAGCTAGTATTAATGAAAAATGCAGCAATAATTTCTTATATGATTATATTCAATATTAACTATACACAATAATCTACTTCTGAAAAAAAAAACGAAAATATATATATGTTTGTATGATACGAATCATATCGTATAACACATTTCCTCTAAGTTTAAGTTATTTTTTTCTGTGTAAGTCTTATAACAAATACAATTCATTCATTCATTCATATTCTTTTCAATTTACGGTAAAAAAAAAAAAAATATAGTGTTTCATAAAAAAGTGTGTGAAAAAAGCTTCAATAGGCCGTACATTCCACCTGTCAAATTTTTTGTGTGTTCATTATGTAAAACCTTATTTACTACGAAGAAGGTTTACACGGTAGTAGGTAACATGAGACAATAGGACTTGTGGACATGTGATAAGAGATATACCTACTTACGAAGTTATAAGGTACTCAGACACCTAATGAGGCATTTACCAAAACAGAGAAAATTGTTTTGACCTTAGAGAGGAGCAACAAAACCAGATAATATAAAAAACGATCAGAACGCCTGAAACAAATATCTGCAGCTCGTACAAACATTTTTCCTCCTAAACTCGCAACCTCCTGTGCCGCAGGCGGAGATCGCCCACAGCGCCACAGATGTCGTCAAATCAATCCAAGCCAGATGCGTAAGCTAGTAAACTATGACAACCACAAAATACTTAAAACTTTTATTTCAAAAACGCATTAATACTAGGACAGCGCAACAAGTCAATTTATCATTCTGCCTACCGACTCTCAAAGTGACTACTACTTGTCAGTTCAAAAGAAAAACCTCTATGGAAAAGTTGAATGCGTGCGCGTTGAATTCTTTTGTATGAATTTTGCGTAAACTTCGCAATGATTGGTCAAAAGTTTTGACGTTTTTGTATACGAGATCATTGCGTTTGGTTCTTGATTTTTTTTTATGTTTGAATGATTTGCAATACTTGTAATTGTTTTTATCTTCTTAAGTTAGGGGGTACTAAGTGGCGTTATAAAATAAATAAATAAATATATTTCGGACAACGACAAATCAAAATTAAACTAGATTAAGTCATAAATTTTTCGGGTTAATATTTCATGCACAAATTTTCAAAATAGATTCAGTAGATCCAGAGTTTACCAACTACAACCTCAAAAACTTTAACTCTTTAAAATATTGGTAAGTATAGATTAGGTAAAATCTAAAATATTTATTTTTAATTTTGCGTCGCCATGAGACACAAACAAGCCATTTTATATGAAGCTAATTATTGTACGCGACTCATCATAATAATCAGCCTATAGTCCACTGCTGGACATAGGCCTCCCCCAATGAGCGCCTAACGCCTTGTCTTCAGCTTGCCGCATCCAGCATCTACCTGCAATCTATCGCAGGTCGTCATCCCACCTGGTCGGAGGGCTTCCTACACATCGTTTACCGAGTCGTGGTCTCCACTCAAGAACACGTTTGCCCCAGTTTGTACGCGACTCACAACTTAAGAACTACATAGATCGTAGATTAACTTACAAAATTAAGTCGCTTATAAAGTTATAACGGAATCATCAAAACATTACGAAAGCTTATGATTGATGGTAGAATCACACTTACCTGCCATTATGTGAGTCATTAATGGTCAGTACTTGACATTTTGATGTGTCAATTATTTCGCCATGTCAATTGTTGTACTACGAAAAGGGTCATTGGTAGAATAGAAAGATGTGCATGTCAAATCTTATGTCAATGTCACTTCAAATGTTAAGTTAGTGTAAAGTTTCTAAACATTGCTGCAGATATCAAGCTGTAAAATTGTTCAATGCATTACCTTCCGACCTGAAAACTATAGTATAGACAATCCAAATTTATTTAAATTAAAACTGAAAGATATTTTGTTGAAGGGGTGTTTCTACTCGGTAGACGAATTCTTAAATGCTGACATTGTTGTAGAATAATATTGTTTTTTTTTTGACATCATATATATATATTTCTTTTTTAAATTATTATTTGTTATTATTATTGTATTTTTTTTTTGTATAAATGACTTAAGTATTCATTGTGTATGACATTGTATATTATATTCAATAAGGTCCGCATGTGCATGTACAAAATTTCAGATACAATTATATTATTGTGATTGAATAAAGATTATGAATTATGAATGATTTCAAAATTCGAAGTTCGAACTTTTAAGAAACATATTGTGATAAATGTTGTAGTGAAGAATTCTATAATCAGTTACGCTATATCCGTTTGGGGTAGCGCTTCACAAGTGGATAGAGTTCTCATTTGTCAGAAGAGATCATTGCGCATCATACATGGTCTACATAGATTAACCTCAGTAAAAGCATACTTCAAAAAATCTAAAATTCTGACAGTGATTGCATTGTTTATTTTGAATAGCCTACTATAAATACATAAGATTAAAGATGAAATACCCAAAAAGATGAACATACATAGCTACAATACAAGAAATAAAGAAAAGTTACATGTACCTACTATTAGACTGGTAAAAACACATAAACAGGGTTTAACCCTAAAGCTTGATTTATATAACAAGTTACCACTAGAATTAACTCTACTTCCTTTTCAGGAATTTAAAGCAAAAATAAAGAACTTTTTAGTATGTAACCCATTCTATAGCATTAATGTGTTTTTAACGTGCTCATTTGCCAATTTGTGATAAGTTATTATTGTTTATATTTATATTAGTGAAACTTAGGATTAAATTAAATTTAAGAGTATTCATTGTACTGTAGTATTTAATTGACATGCCAATATTAGTGATAATGTTATGGTGAATAAATTGAATTTACTGAAGTGATCAAAATATGATGTACAATGATACGAAAAAATGCTGAAAATCGTTAAATTTAAAAAACCTTTACAAGCACATTTTTCAAAATGATAATGTTTACGAAAATTCGTCTTGTTTTTACTATGTACTCTAATTATTGACAAAGAAAAACACATAAATGAAACAAATTAGAACTAATAGTTACAACACAAGTTGAACTAATTCTAGACTATTGCAAACAATCTAGAGGTAGCTCCTTGTTTGTCTGTGTTTCCAAGGCGCGTCAACTTTGTATTTTATTGAAAGTAAAAGTTTTCCGAGAAGAGCATCCATGATTACTACCTACAATCTAGGTACTTACCTATATACATAATGTAGGATTCTAGATAGTTCTGTTCAATATCACGATAAGCTGGTCGTAGGTCGACACCACGGACGATTCAAACCCATAGAACTGCGAATATTGTTTGAGTGTAGCCTGAAATAAGCTCAATGAAGCTTATTTCAGGCTACACTCAAACAACAGGTCTCGTAATTATTTTTTAGTATACAATAAAATGTATACTAAAAAATAATTACGAGACCAGGAACCTACCTGGGGAACGATGAACGCAGCTTTTTATATAAACAGGATATTAATATATTGTATTGAATTAAAATGATTCAAAGGTTCACCAGGTTTTTTTATCCAGCCAAAGGTTGCCTGGAAGAAATCGCTTTTAGCGATAAGGCCGCCGATTGTGCTACTAGATTTAGTTAGTAATAAGATCCTTTATTATTATTATTTTCTTTGTATTTGATGGTGCAATAAAGCTATATTGTATCATCATCATCATCATCTGCCTATAGCAGTCCACTGCTGGACAAAGGCCTCCCTCAATGAGCGCCATAGCGCCCTGTCTTCAGCTTGCCGCATCCAGTATCTACCTGCAGTCTTTCGCAGGTCGTCATCCCACCAGGTCGGAGTATTGTATTGATTAATTAAATCTACTTAATTAATTACCTACATAATAATTTTTTATAACAAAAAATACCTACTATTCGTTGTAATAACCTTTTTGATTGATTACGGATAGGTTGCGTTTAAAGTCAGACCATATTTAATTATTTGAGTTATTCTATTATTGCTTGTCAAGTGTTTTGTGTACCTAATGAACTAAAATAAAATAAAACTTCTGAAACTATCATGGCTACCAACACTAAATTCATTTAAACCTGGATATTTACCATGATTTGATTCGATAATAATGAAACCGGTGGTAGTGGTAACGTTCGCAGCAAAAGACAAAAAATGAGGGTAGATCGGTATGTCTGCCCATAAAAACTTACTCGCAGTCGCAGTGCCTTCAGTTATTCCGTGATCATGGCGCATGAAACTGTGCCGAAATATTGGATAACTCAAAAATCAAATCATGGTAAATATCCCGGTTTAAATGAATTTAAAATAAAATAGTAAAATATATTGGTTTCAAATATAGATAAGTTAATATTGGTGGGTATACCTACGCTGCTTTTAATATAAAACAGATTACTACAAAGAACTATTTGGAGTTCCACCGTCTGAGGAACAACCACTACTGGTGAGACAGGACAACTAATTAAATAAATAATGCTGGACAATCCACACAGCATCATCTAGCACTAAGCCAAGCCAAAACTTTTGTTATGGGTCCTGATTTATTTTTGATCATAAATCTTGCCTATTCTACCTCAAGCAATAAAGTCTATGCTTATCCTAAGCAGACCTTCACAGTATAACCTATGTCCCATGCCCTACCTTGCCGCTGGCACATCCAAACCAGTTCCTTACCTACCCTGTCTTCACTTTCCTCGACCTTAGACCTCCCCGGTTTCACTGGATTCTCACGATTATTACAGGTTCGTTGATTCTATCTGATTTTCTTACCTTTGCGTAAGTTATAATTTATTTAAGTGATGATTGCTTCAAATACTTGGATAGATTGGTTAGATCTATCTCAGATTTAGGTTTTTTTCAGATAGAAAAGACATTGTTACATGGAATTAAAATAGAATCGTTGAATTTGAGTTTTCCAATATTTCCGCACAGTTTTATGCGCCATGATCACGGAATAACTGACCATCTTCATTCATACATTATCTCATCATTTTCATGATTTGGACAAATCGTGAGTAAAGAAAGTCACAAATGATTGAGTATGGAATATGCTTATGCAAAGTAGGTAAGCTAGGGTTGTCCATAAAACTTATAGCTTTATTATGTCAAGATAAATCTAGGTACTATGTGAGCTAGTATTAGCTTATTTATCATTTTTATCAAAGGTTACAGTGCAAGTCAGAATTTGTATAATTTGAAAAGAAATAAATAGTAAATGTGGTAAATATTGCTCTCCCTGGTCGTGTTGGTAACAAAATGTATTGTATACGAATATTTGACATGTGAAGTGGTTTTACCAATAAATTGTATTTCTGTTGGTCTGCCATTGGATTATTAAAAAACTAGTTTCTGCCCGCGACTTCGCACATTGTTTATATGTTAACGTTTATGTCATTGCATAATACCAATCTGAATAAAAATAAAATTCTACCACGAGAAGGGTCAATAAGCGTTTTTAGGAGTGTAAAGGTTTTGATTATCTGCGTTTGTTCAGCATCTTTAGTAGTTTTGTGGATAATTGTGTCTGCTATATTATTGAGTACTAAGTTCTATTATTTATTTTTAGCCATTATTGTCCCACTGCTGGGCAAATGCCTCCCTTTTCTCCATCCACTCCTCGCGACCCCATGCTGCGACAGGCCATGATGGAAGCTTTTATAAATTTCTTTGACACACGTACTCGCATAATTACTACTTCGATCTCTTTGTGTCCTCAGTAGGTCAGCAGGGACTTTATGAAGCAGCCAACTCAAGACTTGACATCTAGGTCTTAGGGCATCTTTTACAACCTTACATAGTGTCATCATAGCTGAGCTGACCTCATAAGTCATAAAGCCCAGACACCAACAAAGCGGAGATATGTGGAGATATAAAATGACGACGAGAAAAGATGTTTTTCTGCTAGTCTTCGGTGTATATACCGAATCTATGTTCTTGTGTTCGTGAATGCATTATAAATTGGAATACAATTTGACGATCGATGTGGCGCGGTGGACGAAGGTCCGCCTGCGACGCAGGAGGTTGCGGGTTCGATTCCCGCCTCGGAACAATTGTGTGCACGATCTGCAGATATTTGTTCCGGGTGTTCTGGTCGTTTTCTATGTATAATAAAAAATATCTATCTATGTAATGTATTGTATTATGTATATCAGTTATCTAGTACCCATAACACAAGCTCTGCTTACCATGGGGCTAGATAATGCTGTGTGAATTGTCCAGCATTATTTATTTTATTTAACAATATTATGGTTGTCCAATCACACATCATTTTTAGCCTCAACATTTAGAAAAGGGTTCTATATTCTATCTATGTAATGTATTATATTATGTATATCAGTCATCTAGTACCCATAACACAAGCTCTGCTTATCTTGGGCTAGATGATGCTATGTGAATTTTCCAGCATTATTTATTTATTACCTCTCCTGCAGATCATGTGTTGGCTGTGATTTTTTTCCAACCAATTATATATTGATAAGATCCTTCAGTCAAATGTTTTTTCACTTATAAATAACATCATAATGTTGCATTAGAAATAAGTCTGTTATAGAGTATTGTCGGCAACCCTATATTTATGCAATATTTTCGTTTCCTGTTTTCGTCAAACGCTAATAACGTTGGAACTTGAAAGCACGAGAAGATTCTGCCAATTTATTATTGTGGAGCTACGACGTGGCGGGTTGAGAGGTTGACGCCTTCCTTATTTCTATATTGATTAGCTGTAATAGTGACTATTTTAGTCATAAACATTATTCTTGCCCATATAAAAAAAATCTAAGTTTCTTACTCAAAACTTGGTAACCTTATCATATTTCGTATGACGTCAAATAGCCGAGAGAAGAGAATCGTTCCACTTACCTTCATTCCATGCGTGTGACAGTGGGCTTTTTGCCGCGATAATACCTATCACATAACATTGTAGGGCAGTCACTTGAATCATCGCCATTTTATTATTGTCGAAAAGAGGTCCGATTTAGGTACAAATAAAATAACGATTGATTGAAGATTGAAGTGGTTTGTTATTGTAAAGGTTTTGGGAGAGAATGAGTTAAAATTATGTAGGATACGTTATTTACGCAACTATAAATGCCTAGATCTGTACTGTTATAATTTTGTTTTTCAGAAATCTTTTTTAATATTTTGTTAGAACTCCTTTCGGAAGTAATGATATGAATACTCCTTTCGTTCAAAACTCTTCGCATAAAAACGCACGGAGACAAATGATAGAAAAGTTTGGTACCCATTTAAAAATGGAATTGTTTTTCAAACTGTCAGTGCATTGCAGCTTCACACCCAATCAAATGATTATCAAATAAACAATGATATTGAATCTAAAGTCAACGTACTTAAAGCTCATTTTATACCGCGTGTAATTTTCCGTGTAAAGTGGGTGAACTATTCGGGCCATGTAATCCTATTTGATTGATGTGCCTATTCAAATTTTATGTTTTTAATTAGAGTTCTAATGAAGTCAGCCATTGTTGCAATATCTCGGAATTGCAGTTGCAAATCTTGCAAAGGCTTTTTTTCCAAGTCTGTGTTTTAGATAATATCGTTAGCGTGTGCATAAGTTTTGCTAATATTTGTCTCTTGTCTGTGTTTACTTTTTGACGACTATTCGTATAATGTTTTTACCGTGGCTTTTGTTTCGTGTGTTGTACCTACAAGCATTCAAAACGGGTAAAGTGATTTTGATAAATGAGGTATCTAAAAACTCATCTGTTTCTCTAAAGGTTTTAAAGCTACATCTTGTTGACACTTGCCGCCATTTTTTCAGAAAAAAGTAAAAAAGCGAAAAACAGAGTTAGTATGAAAGTTTTTTTATAGTTTTCAATTACCTACTTGTTGGTTTTTGCAAAAGTATCTCAGATAAGATAGCGCACCTATTAAGTAAATAGGCTCAGGCCGTACTAGTTAATAATTTGTAAGATGTTGGCAATAGTCAGTAAAATTTTTAACCTACAAATTTCTTTGGAAACGTTTTAGGGTTATTTCTATCACACTGGAACTGATTTGTGGGATAAAAAGTATATACTAATAAAAAGTATATGGCCTGGAACTACCGGTATGCAAAATTTCAGCCCGATCCGTTCAGTAGTTATTACGTGAAAGAGTAACAAACATCCATACATACCAACTTTGGTGTTTACAATATTAGTACTTACTATAATATGCTTCTTAAACTCTAATCACACGTGAACTTTAGGATTAACATTTTGGTAACTAAATACCAAGTTTAAATACCTATCGAAGATGTTACCTACATTATTGGCTAGGGTATGTCGACAGTATTGCACGGTACACGCCTTTGAGATGTGAATGTGAACAAAAGTATGTAACTGTCATTGATAGCCCATCATGACAAGCAGCTTGATGCTTGCAAAACTGGCGTAGTTATCTAGGCATCTATTAAAGTTATAAAAGCGAGGTACAGTCAGCGAAGTTTGTAGGAGGTAATTAAGGTGCGAAAACAAAATGTTACGGTTGGTGGCAATAACACCTTTACTGCCTCCAACCGTGATATTTCTCTTGAAAGAAGAATGTTAAAATACAAACTATTTTTCAGCTATTTAAATTTATTTTTTATTTTATAGAAGGTACAAGTAGGGCTGAGGCCAATCATAATCGACGATTAAATAAGGTCGGATAATAAAATAGTTTTTTAAGTTGTAGGTTGTTAACAAATGACAAGCTCATGGTGTGCTATACTGTTTTGAGAAAACGACTGATTTTTCGCGACGCACTGCTCGAAAAATAAGGATCGATTGAAATCAGCCTTATTCTGTAAATTTTAGAGAAGGACAAACAGAGAATCAAGTTACAACTTTTGAAAATCATAGGTTAAAAAATACCTGTAACTAAACCTAAAGGATGCTGGATGCGGCAAGCTGAAGACAGGGCGCTATGGCGCTCATTGGGGGAGGCCTATGTCCAGCATTGGACTGCGATAGGCTGATGATGATGATGATGATGATGATGAACTAAACCTATGATTATTATATTATTTTTGAATAGTATAAAATATGACTTGTCTAAGTGCTTATTTATAAGCCTAACGATTACCTTTAATTTTGAATTTTCTGTAAAGAATTGTTCATAATTAACTTTATAAAAAAACACATTAATAATAACTACCTTATTAATTTTTCGATGCTCTTAATTTATTGTTTCGTTTTTTAACGAAAATAATGTTAGAACCATACCTATGGGTAAACTATATATAACTCTACCTTGCGCAAATGTTTTATCTTCATTTTGAGGTCTATTCGAAAGGTAAATAATGTACTTTTCGCAATTTGACATTTTAAACCATTTAAGATGGTTAGGCAAATAACTTGTGTGTGCGTGTTTTTGAAGTGTTGTCTACGAAAGAAAAAGTGGTTCAATTGACTCGGCTATGATTAGATTACGAATATAAATAAACTGTTATGATTAGATAGATAGAAAACACTTTATTATACCACACAAAACAGAAAAAAATACAGAAATAAACATTAGAATATAGGAAGTATAAAGGGTGGCCTTATCGCTGAGAGCGATCTCTTCAACCTAAGGATGAACTGGACATGAAGGAACAATATAGATGGATGTTTGTTACTTCTTCACGCCAAATTTACTGAACGGATTGGGCAAACAATTTGCATTTAGATAAATATTCATCAAATATAAAATGTCATACAGCGAAAATTAAGTTCCTATAATGCAAATCGAACAGCATTCACAATCGAAATTAAAAGTAGAAACGAAAGTAGTTTTTCGCCACCCATTATAATTTGGGTGTACCTATATCAACCAAATATAATGAGGCAGTTTAGTCCCTTGTCCAAACATATACTATTAAGCACACTCAGCAATTTAAATCATTACATCATTCGCATGCCATAATAAATAAAAATAAATGAATATAATAATGTTGGACAATTACATTTCATTTCAGCCCCAAGCTAAGCAGAGCTTGTGTTATGGGTACCTACTAGATGACTGAAATACGTAATACAATACATTAGATAGATATTTTTCATTATACATACATATAAAGAACGACCAGAACACCCCGAACAAACTGTAGATCGTACACACAATTGTCCCGAGGTGGTAATTGAACCTACAACCTCCTGCGTCGCAGGCAGACCTTCACCAACCGCGCCACATGAAATGAAATGAATGTTTATTTCTTTAGGCTTACAAATAAGCACTTAGACAAGTCATATTTTATACTATTCATTATTATATTGATGTTCACTTCAATTTTTTGTCCACCAGTGGAAGAAGTGAGAAGAAACCACTAGTATGTTCATAACTTATGTGTCTAGTACATATGATTTGCTTATCTGTAAGTTGTTAGATTTCGAGTTGGAGCAAAACTCGTTTCAAGCTAGCCACAGAGGTCGTCATATAATGAGGTAGTTTAAAAAATATACTATAGTTTGGTATGGTATGGTAAGTGTACTCGTATTTCCGCACTTAGACTCCGATTGGTCCTTTGTGCGTAGTATGTTCCAGCCTCACTCCGTCCAGAAGCGCAGAATCCTCCTGGGATCTTCACAGGCTTCGCGGAGTGACCTCGGGTGGTTGAGGATTTCTTGTTGTTGCGCTGTTACTCCCTCGCAAATACAAACACACTCAACAATTTAAAGCATTGCTAACCGTTCAATATGAGGTGCATAATCGCTTAGCAAGTGTATTCATAAGTAGGTACATTATGTGTGAGGTAATAAACACTGCTTTCGAAGAGTTACCATCATTCACAAGGTGCAGCAGAAAGGTCACCAACTTCCGCGTCAAGGAAAGTCTATGTTAGCACTGTGCGACACTGAAGCGACGCGATGCGATGTAAAGCAAGATTTACTTTTTATCTACAGCCTATAATTGAAGACTGATGTGACGTGGCGGGCGAAGGTCCGCCTGCGACGCGGATGCGGGTTCAATTCCCGCCGGGATAAATAAAATAAATTTATAATTCAATACAATACAAAAATACCAGATACAGATCATTATGAAAGACATTACATGTGACAAGTACAACGGGCGGCCTTATCGCTTAGAAGCGATCTCTTCCAGGGCACCTTTATAATACTATATAAATAACTAGCTGCGTCCCGCCGCTTCGCCCGCGTGGAAATCTATATTTCAAATGGTTTATAAACCTTACCCTTGGATCACACTATCTATTAAAAAAACCGCATCAAAATCCGTTGCGTTTTTTTAAAGATCTAAGCATACATAGGGACGGACAGACAGCGGGAAGCGACTTTGTTTTATACTATGTAGTGATGATCTGCAAATATTTGTACCATCCGAGTGGTCTGGGTATTTTCTATTTATTATTAAAAATATCTATCTATGTCATCATCATCATCATCAGCCTATATTAGTCCACTGCTGGACATAGGCCTCCCCCAATGAGCGCCATAGCGCCCTGTCTTCGGCTTGACGCATCCAGCATCTACCTGCAGTCTTTCGCAGGTCGTCATCCTACACTACGTTTACCGAGTCGTGGTCTCCACTCAAGAACACGTTTGCCCCAGCGGCCGTCGGTTCTTCGCGAGATATGGCCGGCCCACTGCCACTTCAGCTTGCTAATTCTCAGAGCTATGTCTATCTATGTAATGTATTGTATTTCAGGTACCTATCTAGTACAAAAACACAAGCTCTGCTGAACTTGGGGCTAGATGTTGCTAATTAAAATTAAAACGGGATATAAACCACTAAATACACCACATATTAACAGCTCATGCTAGCTTCCAGTGGTCAGCCAGCTGTATAGAGTACACTTTCATTACATCATTTGCCTGTTGCTTTTATCTATTTTCGACTAACTCTATATTAACATAACGTAGATAATGAGTAGGTACTGTTGGCTGTTTTATTTACTCATATTTTTAGCATCCCAGAACATTTCTCTGTTATTTTACAAACTAATAATATTGATAAATCACGACCGATGTGGCGCGGTGGGCGAAGGTCCGCCTGCGACGCAGGAGGTTGCGGGTTCGATTCCCGCCTCAGAACAATTGTGTGTACGATCTGCATTATTTATTTATTTATAAATTGATAAATAATTGATAAATAATGCTGGACAATTCACACAGCACTATCTAGCCCCATGGTAAGCAGAGCTTGTGTTATGGGTACTAGATAACTGATATACATAATACAATACATTACATGGATATGGATATTTTTTTATTAATCATAGAAAATGACCAGAGCACACGGAACAAATATCTGCAGATCGTACACACAATTGTTCCGAGGCGGGAATCGAACCCTGCGTCGCAGGCGGACCTTCACCCACCGCGCTACTATATCATCAACATAGTATAAAACAAAGTCGCTTCCCGCTGTCTGTCTGTCCCTATGTATGCTTAGATCTTTAAAACTACGCAACGGATTTTGTGTGTTTTTTATGTTTTTTTATAAGATAGAGTGATTCAAGATGAAGGTTTATAAACCATTTGACTCATAAATTTCCACGCGAACGAAGCCGCGGGGCGCATCTAGTAAAAATATAAGAAAAATCCTGGTAATCTTGACCTTTTATTGACCGACCTCTGATACTCTACATAATGTAGGTACAAATCTACGACCCAATTATGTTCGTCTGATGTCTACAAGAAAAGTGCTGTGTCACAGATTTTCGAAGTACAATAGTGTACGCAATAGTGAAATTTAAAATTACTTATGCGGAGACATGCAACATTGTTAATGTGGCATCATTTCACACTAATACACTAATATTGTATGAACTAAGGAATTTGAACGTCTCGATGGATGGATGGTGGTTTTTACAACTATTGAACGGATCGGGCTGAAATTTTGCATAGATGTAGCTCTAAGCCTAAAATCAATCATAATAATACTTTCTATCCCATAAATCAGTACCCATGGGATAAATAAATAAAAAATATCTTTGAATTAAAATAGAAAACATGTACCATGCAAAGCCACGGGCAGAAACGTGATTCCATTATACGAAGTATTGGGACACCATCCACTCGAAGATTCGGAATTGTAGTGGTTGCAGGGAGTTGATAAATAAATAATAAATAAATAATTTTATTCAAAACACCACTACTAAATGGATTACATGAGTCAATTATCTTATGTTCTTAAGGTCTAAAATAATACATTTGCCTGAACTAGGTTAAGACCTGTATCTCAGGCAAAAAGTGCTTGAAACGAAAAAAATATAATCACATCAATCAGTAGTCATAATAAAAGAAAGCAACGGTGCAAATTTGTAAAGTAACTTAATTATGCTAACTACGCTAAACTAGTAACATGAAATAAAGGTGCTTAGGTACAAAATTATTAGCCTACTTTAACAAGGCCAATGTCTTCTCTGTGTCATCTTACTGACGTACATTGCGCCACCTACCTACCTCAATCAATGAAATGAAATGAAATGAAAGTTTATTTCTTTAGGCTTACAAATAAGCACTTAGAGAAGTCATATCTTATACTATTCATTATTATATTGATGTTCACTTCAATTTTTTGTCCACCAGTGGAAGAAGTGAGAAGAAACCACTAGTATGTTCATAACTTATGTGTCTAGTACATATGATTTGCATATCTGTAAATCGTTAGATTTTGAGTTGGAGCAAAACTCGTTCCAAGCTTTTTTATCTTCTAGATAATCTGATATTTTGTAATAAGCCTTTTTACAAAGAATATGCTTAACAATTTTTTTTTATTTATTTATTGATAATTTTTGCAACTCACTTGGAGTTTTGTTGTAGAAGCGTATACATTTCCCTTAAAAGATACACTTATCTTATGTAGTCTAGTTGTGGGAACAGCGAGTTTATGCTTATTTCTAGTATTTACATTATGTATATCGCTTTTTTTAGCGAACCGATTGATAATCAATACTATAATCCAATCATTGTAATACCTACTAAAATAGGGAAAAATCATATGAAAAATAATAAACTACTAACGAAAAGATAGGAATAGGACAACGAAGTAAATTAATATTAATGTAAAAAAACTATAGAACCTCCGTTATAGCTGATCCCTTAGGCAACCCCATAATCTATGGAATTGATGTATCTCTTTTCTACCGCTTATTTTGCTGGGCAGTCGGCAGAGCCAGTTACATGGTTACCGGGCTTCTTATGGAACAAGATGGATGGAGGCGGCTCAGGACTGCTATTTGTGGCGTCGAATGACTGAAGCCATTGTCCAGCAGTGGACATTTGTATGCTGATATGTTGATATGATGACATGATTCAATTGAGTCGGGTTAAAGTCGTCATAAGTCATTTATTTTTAAATATACCTACTTGAAATGGTCTTTAATATCTCGAGTATTTCCAAAGAAGATTTACCATTTATGTAGAGCATTTCCTTATAATAAAGATCATTTAAGAACCGCCATATCGCAAGCGTATCATGAGAATAGCATATCGCAACACATCGATACATCAGCGGAACAATCGAGTCATCTCGATTCGATCTGGGAATCGATTGTGTAACGTCTAGTCTAACATCGGTTACTTCATTCGATTATCGACTCATTCAGTAGGTTTGAGCCCTCGTCGTGTACAATGTGACCTAGTTTACTGTTCGATCAAGGCACGACAAACTTTTGTTATTGTAGGTATAAATTGTATTGTATTTCATTTCGTATTTAAAATTATTAATGAGTTATTATTTTGACGACCACTGTGGCGCGGTGGGCGAAGGTCCGCCTGCGACGCAGGAGGTTGCGGGTTCGATTCCCGCCTCGGAACAATTGTGTGTACGATCTGCAGATAATTGTTCCGGGTGTTCTGGTCGTTTTCTATGTATAATAAAAAAATATCTATCTATGTAATGTATTGTATTATGTATATCAGTTATCTAGTACCCATAACACAAGCTCTGCTTACCATAGGGCTAGATAATGCTGTGTGAATTGTCCAGCATTATTTATTTATTTATTATTTTTAATTTTATAATTTTGGGAAAAATAACAGCTAGGTAACTAAATACTAAACATCGTGTGTAACGGCTATTTATAATCCCCTGATCCCCTGGTACTGTCCATGATCCTATCCATCCAGGGTTGTCTGGTAGAGATCGCTCTTGAGCGACAAGACCGCCAATTGTATCTAGTTTTTTTAAGTTTTTATTTTATTTTATATACCATTTTATACTTAGTGTGCAATAAAGAATTATCTATCTATCTATCTATCTATTAGTTTCCTTTTTTAACTTTAATTTTTGTGATCAAAACTGTATAGGTTAGTATTTCAATTTTGGTTTTTCTGTTGAACGTTTCTGAAAAGACACATAGAAAGAAAAAGAAAGAAAGAAATTATCTTTATTGATTAACTGTAGGTACAACTTGGTTTGCTACATAGTATATAGCGTTGCTCTAGTTCTCCACAAGAAGTAGAGCAACGCAAATTAAAACAGAATACATTTTTGATTGTCATCTATACAATAATTTGATTGAATTGAAAAACTAAAAACAGACTTCAAACTCCTTAGTCCTTACAGAGTTTTTTAAATCGGGACAAATAGTAATCCATCGAGAATCAAAATTTTATGGGTAATTTTATACCTCTTGATCATTCTTCATAATAAGAAACATTTTTTAAATTAGTTTATAATAGACGGAGACATCGACGAACATAAAAAAAAATACAGCCGAATACAAAATAAAAACTTTTTTGATCGTCACCTTTTCATTATTGAGGATGGCAAAGCGTTTGACCACCCTCACTTATGTGTACAAACATGTACAAACTATATACCTAATCACTCTATCTATTAAAAAAACCGCATCAAAATCTAATGCGTAGTTTTAAAGATAAGCATACGTAAGGACAGACAGACAGACAACGGGAAGTGACTTAGTTTTTTAGTGATGATGACTTCTCAATTTACCTACAAAAATGCTTACATAAATGCTGATGCTTATTTAGCTGTTGGTAGTTTTCTTATTTATTTATGTAAACAACAATTTCTGTTTAGGTAGTGTTGATTTATAGTGCGTGAAGTGGGCGTGAGTGTGAAGAGCCTGAACCCATTGTTTGGCATCTTGACCTCTATGCTCTGATGTAATGGTGGAACAGACGGGCGGGAGAAACGCTGAAGTAAGACGCGGTACATATTTAACCGTAAAAATGGTGAAACATATTCATTTAGACGTACTATATGGCGTGCCCATCGATAATTTTAAGTATCTACTGTTCATCTGTCATTTTTCGTGTGTTATTTGTGTGTAAGCATAATAAAAGTGTTATCTTGATAGATATCCATCGATCCGACCGCCTTGAACTGAGGACTAAGCAATACGCAATTTTTTATAACGACTAACTAACTAAATTCCAATAAGCGTAATAATTTTCGTCTCTAATGATTGCATCTGCTACAATGTAATTATAGCGTAGGAGAGTAGTAGAGAAAAGGTGTCAAAAATATCAATCCAATTTGACATGATTTCGGATTACAAAAACTTTATTTCTTTAGGCTTACAAAATAAGCACTTAGACAAGCCAAATTTTATACTTTGAATAAGGCTTTTGTCCGGTTTTAGCACTAGGTACTAGTTATACGAGTATTTATAAGAGCTCTATAACACGCAAAGAAAGCTCCTTGCGGGTCTCAATCTCATCAGAAACAAACTTTTGATGAGCGTTGAAATTACCGCCAGTCTACAACACCCCGCAAAAATACGTTGTATTACATAAACGAAATGCCAAATCATTATTAACTCTCTGTTTAAAGCTACAAAGTTACAAATCATGCCAAACTTATCTCTCCAACTATCAGTGGCGCTAGCAGCGATTTATTAGAAACTAGTTTGTGCCTGCGGTGTCGCGCGCGTTTTTCTATTGATTCGCTTTAAATTATATTTACTAGCTTCCGTCTGCTGTTTCGTACGTGTTTGTCCGGGATAAAAATAGCTCATATACTATATTATTCTAGGTCTAGAAATGATTGAAATTTCAGTCCAATACGTTCAGGAGTTTTGGTGTGAAGCGGTTACAAACATCTCAACATACAAACTTTCTTATTTATTATATTAATGGGAACTTATTTATGGGATAAAAGTACCATGTGTTATTCGATAACCTGATTGTTTTGAAAAAAGTAAAAACGGGCTTTAAATGCCTTTCTGAAATTACACTCTTATTAAATGTTTTTTTTTTTTTTTTATTATTAAACGTTTGCAAAATAACTAATTGGGAATAAAAACTTTATAAATAAAAATAAATATAAAATAAAATCTCTTTATTTCGGATATCCATGGATCCATATTTGTAAGTATTAGTAAACACACAAAAATATAATTATAGAGGGTTAGTAGAATCTTAAATTAAATTATAATATAATTAACTAAGTTATAGTATAACATAAGCGACTTTATGCGACCACCTCGGAATTATCCTTTAGACAACTGCAATAAATCATCCAAATCAGTCCATAATAGAAAAAGAAATCGACGAACATCCATAAACAAACACTGCTTAATATAGACCTTATTTTTTCAAAGTTGGTTAAAAATTAGAAGCCTCGTTTCAGCAAATTTCGCATGAATGTAACAAACATCCATCCATCCAAACTTTCGCATATTATATTTCAACGCGATATGATGACTATGAATTATGTATATTGAGTAATATAAAAGTAACCTCTTTACCTTTAGTTCCCATTCCGGCCACTGGCAGATGGCGGCGCTACAATGCGTGTTATGTAAGCTATTGCAGGCGACCTGTGAACTGATGTGCCAAATGTTTTGCAATGTCACTGTGTCATGTCTTAGTCATGATTAATGAAAAAACTATGTACTGACAGGCAGAGTTATAGTAAAATTAACTTTTGCTCACTCTTCACACGGACACTGGCAGAGTTGTGGCAACACAGACACAGCGAGCCATAAAAATAAGAAGTTGAAGTTGAACTTTTGCTCGTAACCGACCTGCGAAAGACTGCAGGTAGATGCTGGATGCGGCAAGCTGAAGACAGGGCGCTATGGCGCTCATTGGGGGAGGCCTATGTCCAGCAGTGGACTGCTATAGGCTGATGATGATGATGGTGATGACATTATTAACATTTGACCAATGTCAACAAGAATACAATTTGGTAGCCTTAAGAGAATCCAGTTTGACCCTACATTTCCGACTTCCCACGGATATTAAACCTATCCTCTCGTTTGATTTAATGCGCCTTTGTATGATTTCCGTACGGAATTTGTACGAGATAAAGATACATATTGATAAGATTTTTTTAAATAAAAAAAAAAAAATAATGCTGGACAATTCACACAGCATTATCTAACCCCATGGTAAGCAGAGCTTGTGTTATGGGTACTAGATAACTGATATACATAATACAATACATTACATACATACATATTTTTTTTATTATACATAGAAAACAACCAGAACCCTCGGAACAAATATCTGCAGATCGTACACAATTGTTCCGAGGCGGGAATCGAACCCGCAACCTACTGCGTCGCAGGCGGACCTTCGCCCACCGCGCCACATCGGTCGTCTATAGATTATCATAGTAGCAATATGGAAATCTTATTTAGCTTTCTTACTCTTCTTCGAGGTATTTTATGTTTCCGGAGAAACGTTAAGTTGATGAAAAAGATTTAATTTTTTGTGTACCGTGTTTTGATTTTCGTTGCAAAATTGGACACTGTCATACGAAACTCTTTTATATAGTCTCTTAACTACATAAAGCTGCCTTTCAGAGGGTTAAAAACTTCCTACTCTTAAAGCTCAGTGACCCAAAATCTAGGGTATCTATAAGAGAAGCTGTTTAGTCTGTGCAGTTTTCCGCCAGTCCTCTTAGCTTCGATTTAATGATAGTGAACTTCAAAATGTTTTGGGGATCAATATAAAATATATCAACGCACGTTGATTATTTAGCGAGATTAGCAGTTAGCAAGATTTATTTGCACCTAACTAGAATCGAACTCACGACAAAATAATGATCACAGCGATGATGACAAAGTAGTACTTGCACGAAAGTAAGATGTCCTAGACAGCGCCTGAAGCTTTACATGAGCGATTAGGAACCAAACATGTTATTATGTCAAACAAACGCATTTGACATAATGCATCTTGACACGGATCCGAACTCACGACCGTTTCGCAAGTGCTAAACACTACGCCTGGGGGTTAAGTGTTTTGCAAAGACTTACATAAAATATTATAACTCGGTGTTGAAATTTTTACTGAAAATATTGGAAGCTTAATTAACTCTTAACACTTTGAGTGCTGAAATCACACGGTATGTGTTTTCTACAAGTGACTAATATGCGTAAATCCACACTAGCGCAGCGGCTGAGAAAATACAGATCTGTGTGACTCAGCACAGCCGTAATATTTTTCGAACGAAACGCATGTTCGGCGCAACACAACCGCTAAGTAGAGCGGCAGGCAGCACGAATTTTTTAGGATAAAAAAAAGATCGCAGACGTCGAAAAAAAACCGCAGTCAAAGTGTTAAAATTAATTTATCAATGACCTGCGGCGCAACGGGCGAAGGTCCGCCTGCACGGCACGAGGTTGAAGGTTCGTTTCCCGCATAGGGGCAAATGTTTTTAACAAATCGTACAAACACTGATATGTCTCGGCGGATATTTGTTCAGGGTAAATAAGGAGTGTTTTAAACTTACCACCAAAAAAAAAGTAAGTATGATCGGTTCCACGAATGAAGATTTATTACGAAAACTTTAAATTTTCTTACAAAATATTATATATCATATTTGAGACATTTTCTGGCACTATTGCCTCTCGTACTTTATACCTATCTAGGTACTTTAATTGACTCTTACTCGATACGAGAGGCGATGTACTGTATTTACTTTATTTTGCAACATGTCACCGCGTTGCAGCAGCCTCTAAAATATTATTATGAATAGATTTATTCCTCTTTAACCATGGCAGAGCTTTCCTTAACCATATGTGGAACTGCGGAAGTCACGGAGGGTTGTCAGTCGAATTCGATTCCGTGTTTCCATAAATGTTTAGTAATAGACTGCATGCGAAAGTTTGGACGTTTGTGCGGTTATCTGTTCAATCTTAGAGACTTATTACAAACTAGCGAGCCTTCCCGGCTTCGCACGGTTTTTGTACGGATCCCTAACTTTTTGAAAATATAATATAGCCTATGTTCACCGGGGATAGTGTAGCTTCCCAACGGTGAAAGAATTTTTCAAATCGGTCTAGTCTAGTAGTTTCGGAGCCTCATTACAAACAAACAAACAAAAAATCAAACCTTTCCTCTTTATAATATTAGTATAGATAACAAATTAATGTTATTTAACGGTAGATATATAACATAACAGGAACATTATAATACATAATCCGAAACCGTTATAGAAAATTGTTTCATCATCTGCCTATGTTAGTCCACTTCTGGACATAGGCTGTTGTTACTGCTGAAAATGTTTATTTGTATAAAAAATATGTTACTCTACCTACATGCTAGACAGTTGTTAAGACATCCTTGGATGTCCTGCTCTTCCGTACAAATACATACAAATAAAACACACAATACAAATAATACAATAAAAAAATAATAACCTTGTATAAAAATAGGCCCATTACAATAATATTAATTCATACCCAAAAACCGCATATTGAATTACAAATAAATAAAACAGCAAAATAAAAATAAAACTACCAAGTTCTATTCTGTTGCGTATTCGTATGCCATTATGTAAGTACAAATCTAAAATTATTTCAAAATATTTCACATACTTTAGTCATATAGGAGCCTATTGTTTCAACGCACCATAAGGCATTCGACAAAACGTTTAAATTACCCTTCTCGAAAATCCACGCGCTTTGTCTAACAAACATATCTCAGCTGTTTATCTATGTTGTCAATGTCCAAAAAATTAACAACTGTCGGTGTGTCAAGGACCTAAATCGGTACTTTTGTGCGACGGCCACACTCTTGCGATGCGGAAAATATCGCAACGTACGGTGAAATGTCATACTTCAATAATTAATATCAAAAACAGGCTACGTAAAAAAATATCTAGTACAAATCGTAAAAATTTATCCTAAGGCCTATATGTATAAAAAAAATCCTTGTACCTAGTACAAATACGTTTTTAGAGAATATGAAAGTACAAGTTTTAATAACGTTCGGAATCACATGAAGCAATGTACAAAATTTTGTATTTCGAAAGTAATAATTATTTTATTATCGTAAAAAAAACAATTTTTTATGAAATAAAATAACGCTTTGTAAGTTATTGCATGGAATCGCATCAGAGGTTACAAATAAATTTTAAAGTGTAGAAAAATATTTACGTTTTGAAATAAAACGTTAATTAATTTGCATGCATTTTATCTTGATTAACAATTTAACGCTTTATTGTTGTGTAAGACTATCTACTCATTGTTATGCGAATAATATTCTATTATACTTACCTAGTACCTACATTTTTAATGATAATTTAAAACTGTGTGTTTTGCGTTTGCGAAAACAGCTCATAAAAATGAACGTTTAATCGTAGGCCTCTACGGAGCTAATAAAATTATCTTTGCTGAAATTATGATTCCGATTTAGCCTTTTCAAAGATCTTTTTTCTTACTGAATATACAATATCTGTATTTATCGGAAACTGAAAATACATAGGTATTCGTATTTTATTAGTCTGCACAGCAAAAAACTCATCATCATCATCATAAGCCTATGTTAGTCTACGGCTGGACATAGGCCTCCTCTAATGCGTGCCATAGCACCCTGTCTTTAGCTTAAGCAGAAACAGTGTCTTGAAAAAATCTCAATAATCCTTATTTACAAACTGTCAGGTAGTCCCCCCCAATCATTTACATTGTTTTAGATGCAAAAATAGTGTTTTGCAAAATTTTAATTTTGCTATTCTATATCTGTTTGCGGTGTCCCACACGAATAGACATAGACAGTCATTTATTGACGAATTTATGAATGAACTCTGAAATTATTCCTTTTTGAAAAAAATCAGCGGAACCGTTTGTTCTACTGCAGAAGTGTGAGTAGCGGAATAGCAAAGTAAAATCTCGTATCTCACCGCACCATACCGTACCGTACCGTATCCCACCGTACCGCACCGCATCTGACCACACCGTACCGTATATCACAGCACCGTACCGCACAGCACCGTACCGCATCTCACCGCACCGTACCATATCTCACCGCACCGTACCGTATCTCACCGCACCGCACCGCCCCGCGTCTAGCACCACCCTTACTAGATCACGCAGCATTGTGCACGCGATAGCGACACGTGTGAGAATCAATGCACAATATACAATTACTATCGTGAGATGGATTGCGTAATGTTGATACTTTGAAAAAATCCAGACTAGGTTTTATTAAAGGTTTTGCGTGACGTTAGTTAGCTATGATACCTATCTGAAAGGTAACAGTAATAGGTTAGCACTAGTTAGCAGTACGTACATTTCGTGAGACACCAGCATTTTCTACAGAATGTTATTTTTTATCGCATACAAGAACGATTTACCGTTTTTGATATTTTAGCGAGATACTAGATGAACTTTTTGCTAGGCAATCAAACATATGTCTTATGAAACCTACAAAAACTTGTTTTCTTCTGTTTGTTATTATTATGTCTCTCATTTACCATGATCTCGGGCCATAAAGTGACCCGGTCCATTGGAAGGCTTGCGTGGGGCCGAAGCCAACAGCACAGAGGCCCTTTGAGAAGTTAATCTAAAGGCGATGGCTACACATCGCGGGTATTATCCTCGGGTGCACACAATACATCCAAAGATGGTATCCACCAGGTGTAGAGACTATTGCAAAGAAAAATGAAAGAAATAAAACCAGGTTATTGTGATGGATGGATGGACTGGGTAATCGGGCTATAGGGGAGATTGCGGACGTCTGCCATAAACAAGTCAATCATTATCATTATTATTATTATTTATTTATTAAAAACTTTATTACAAAGGGTGGGCTGAATGCCGAGGCCTTTTCTATCTGCCTTCTAATGATTAATCAAAAAAATTAAACGGGTTTAAAAGATATATTTTTAGGACGTACCTTAGTCTTAATTCGTTTGTCTCGTCCCGCCAACCCGAGCCTGGCTGGGCCTGGGGCGAGACCAGGGGTAAGGCTTTAAGACTGAGGTTATTGGGGTGGATATAGCGTGTGGTTCAGGAGGTAATAAGGCGTAGTTTCCTAGGATACGAGACTAATTAAGACAAAGATACATCCTACTACAATACATACATACATCCCAATAGTAAGCATTTTAAAACTTTTGAAACTATCATGATTATTAATACTAAAGTCATTTAAAACGGGATATTTACCATGATTTGATTTTTGAGTTATCCAATATTTCGACACAATTGCATGCGCCATGATCACGGAGTAACAAGTAGTTACTCCGTGATCATGGCGCATGCAAAAATCAAATCATGGTAAATATCCCGTTTTAAATGACTTTAGTAGTAAGCATTTTTGTGTAAATTGTGAGATTCTCAATGATCAAGTTTTAATAAAAAATGTCTAATATCTAATTCTTTAATTCCAGATGGCGCGGTGGTGCAGCTTCGTGTTACTGTGTATGGCTGTGAGCTATACGACAGCCGCCGGACCCTCTCGTTTCCGTAAGTGGCTGAACCGTTTTCGATGACATTTTGAATTGATCATAAATACCAAACTGCTAAATCAGGAGCGTGGTCCTGTAGATATTTTGGAAAATCTTTTGCTTGGACACCATTGAATTTACAAGTTAGTGCAAATACATATTTTGGTTGTATTTTGCCTTTTATCTATATTACCTTAATATGTGTTATTTCTAGTTGAGATATTTCTTAACAAGGAATGATGTACTAGTTTTAGTTCATCTTGATTCTAGATTTTTATATTAGTAACCAACTAAAAATACTGCTAACAAAGGCGTCGCTAAGAGGGTTTTATTTTTGTGATAAATAAGCTTTAACAAACTAATCATGTGCATGGAAACGCCCATTTAACAAAAAAGATGGTTATTCCATATCAGGGTGGGTTTACAATCATCTCATCAAAATCATTTCATAGCTTTCTGATCCTGAGTAGGTACTAATTATATCATACGTTTCAAAACATAACTTAATGATTTTTGTAAGTAAAAAACATACTAATAAACGTGTTTCTAAAATATACCTATGATTATAATATTATTTTAATTATATAATATTTATTTATGTTAATATAACTAACATTATGTATTCCAGAACCAAGCAAACCTAGAGTCAAAAAGGGTACGTACACATTACAAACACACACACCAACACTTCACTTTACTTTGTACTATAAAAAGAATAGACAAGTCCTGTAGAAAATAATTCCTAAGCGTTGTCGTCAACTTCTTGTAATGGCGTTCATCCATTTCATCAGCTTCATAACGACATTAAAAGGAAAAACAAACAATGCTATAAACGTTTTTATTGACATCTTAATAACCTAATCTTTCTGTAACTAAATTAATAAAACAGACACTGTTTATAATTTTCTTTGCTCATCTTAATTCTATTATTTGAAGTAATCACTTATACATACATAAATGAAATGACGACATCTGACGACATGGTATGGCAATTTTCGATGTCGGGGACTCGATCCTCGAGTTCGAGTTCTTCGAGTGGAGAATCTTGGCCGTAGGGCCTTGTAGAAATTAATTATGAAATTTCTTGGACTCTGATAATAATAATTCATAACCAATTATATTATTACGAGCCCACACTGTCCCACTGCTGAGCTCTTTCATTCCATATGTCTCTGTTTTGCGCTCCTGTGGTGCAGTAATGGCAATAACTATTACTTAACTAAGGGCTTGTCTGGTCTTCTCAGTAACATATTCCCAAATATTTTTACCTAGAAAAAATCTTTCACATATTTTATTATCTAGCTACACCTTGCTTCAATCTATTCTCCACACCTATCACCCACCTAGATTATAATTATCTACTTGCCTTATATCCCGCATCACACCACCGCTGACATTTGCGTTCCGGTTTCGCATCGTATTATGCCACCTCTATTAATTTTAATATATCTATATTCAGCTTGTCCTTTCTTTCAGGTTTTTGCTATTTATTTCTTGATTTTTTAGCTTGCTGCTGAATTCTGTGCCAGATTGGTTTGTGAAATATCTTGTTTGAAAATTCATTTACTAAGTTTTAGTTAAGAGGTAACTGAGGTTTTCGCACGAGACAATTTTTCTATCGATCGATCGGATTAGCTCTTTTATGATACGGATGGGTATCATTCTATATCACAAGCGGTAAAAACATCTTCTAAATAAGGCTTGTGGAGAACTACTTATTATAAAATAAATTCAACATGTACTTGTATGGAGAGTAAATAAGGCTTGTGGAGAACTACTTATTATAAAATAAATTCAAGAGATACTTTTATGGAGAGTTAAGTACACAAATTATTTTCATATAAGTACTAATTTTGTCCAACATACTCGTATTCAAAGGTATAATGAAAAATAAAATACAAAATAGCTCTAAAGTGACTAAAATCATATAACCGTATTCCACATTCTTCACAAACGAGATAATGAATATTCATTATACGAAATAATAGTTTGCAATTACGTAATAGGTATAAAATTATTAAAATCTAAATATAGTTTGCAATTTAGCATAATACTAACTTTCAATTATTTTGTTACTTTCTAAATGGAAGCATTTACCTTTAGATGCGCACGCGATTATGTGATTTAGGTTCATTATGTCCATTTATACCATAGTTATGATTAAATAACAAAATTATCTACACAAAGACGTGCACTACCGGTAAAACTTATATAGCTTTTCTATTGGAATATGAAACCTAAAATGTCGACAATAAACGCGTAGCTTAAACACTAGTGTGTACTGAAACAAATTATTGGTATTCTGTTACGTTGATTCCCTAAAATTTCTGAATAAATTCAGTACTTTGCGTAACTTTTACTTTGGTTTCTTAATTGTTAATGTTTGTCTGATTTATGACTGACCTCACTTCGCTTCTACGCATTGATTTATGAGTTTTACGACCTTCGTACTTATTATCGTGTCTTTATCGAAATTCGAGTAGCAAAGCTGTAAGAGCTTTGCTAAATGATGTAACATTTTCATAAACTTTTTGAACATAGCCTGAAGTTGACCTCAAATCGTTCGTACCTACTTCGTTGCTTCAAATGTAATTTACTATTTGCCTCAAAAAGTCAAACCTAAGGCTCTAGCTAGACAGACGGACCGCATTTCAACTGCAATCTAACCGCAAATTGCAGTTCAGGTGCAGTTTACACGACTGCAATAGAACTGCAAACCAAACGCGCAGTACGATTGCAGTTCAATTGCAGTTGGCGTGCAGTCGTGTGAACTGCACACCGACTACATTCCTGCAATTAAAAAAAAATTAAAACCTGAACTGCAATTTGCAGTTGGATTGCAGTTGAAATGCGGTCCGTCCGTCTAAAGCCTAAGAAGTGCTCGCAATCCGAATTGCATCTATGGACCACTAACCAACAATATAAAAGAAATCATTCTGCTTGGTTACACTCTCTACTGTCTTTCTTCATCAGGCTCTTTGTTCTTGACCTCTCAAAGCATCTTCTCTTCTTTTGACCCTGATCCTAGCTATTCCATACCATATATAATCTTCTTTTCTGTAACAACGGAAAACTACTATATTATCAACCTCATCCCTTTCGTCCCCAGATCTCTTAAAACTTTCTTGTCTCTTCTGATGATAACTTCCATAACAAAGCGAGGGATGTAAGATCTTTTTTACTTCGACTTTCGCTTTCACATTCCAAAGATTTGTCTTTTCTTATCCTCTTGGATTCTGATAAAGTCCTGGTTTCCAGCTGATCAGACCAGCCTGACTAGCGATGAGATGGTCGGCAACCTGCTGCACTGGATCCAGCAGACCTTCCAGCATCAAACTAGCAACAGGAAAGGTGCTGAGAAATAGAACTAGAGATATAAAACCACTAAAATCCTTGTGACCTGTGTATGACGCTCGTAGTCTAACCATAATAAGTACTACTGTAATGCTGAGGAGGAATTGGAAAGCTCTAATTAATAGTGTTATTGCGAAACGAATACAGAACTTCGATTTCTTCCCAATAATGTTAACCGAACTAAAATAACCATCTAAAGGTGTCATCTGTGCTTGATACGTAGTTAAGTAATGAAGCTAATTGTATTGTGCTTCCCTTTGCCTATTTAAACAAGATGTGTTTAAAATTGTGAAAGGGTAACAATTTATACAAGGGAAAACTAAATGCTACCCTATTATATGCTTATGGCACGTTGTTTAGACACATGTAAAGGCCATACGAACATCATACGAATGATCGGCTCTATATTAAATAATGTACAGTGTTACGAGTCTGTACATTACATAGATAGTACTCGTAGCATCCAACAGATGTTATTATACGCTTCATGTATTTTTGCTTTCAAAGGGTTGGGTTCAAAGGATAATGATGTATGGCCAATTACGGACATATGGCTCAAACGGATTTTTTATGTTTACTGCGAAAATGCATATTTTTAAGTGGACTGGATCTAACATGATGCACATACTAACCTGTTTATTTAGCGTGTAAACACTTTGTAAATACTGTACACGAATACACAAAGATGTTGTATTTAATGCACTGTGTTTGTGTTCCCAGCTCGTCAATACTACGGAGGGAAGCCCGAGAAGCCAAGACCATTCGAAGCAGCATCCTACCTCCCCCCGATCACCGGATACCCCGCCGCCGGTTCCCGTCCCACCCCCGCCTACAACGAGGGAACCACCCCCACCAACCCGCCTTACCAACCCAGCGAACCGAGCTACAGACCGGATACAACCGGCTACCAGCCCAGCAACCCGACCCAACCGGCCTACCAACCCAGTCAGCCGTCGTACCAACCGAGTCAGCCGTCGTACCAACCTAGTCAGCCAACCTCCCCGACCTACCAACCATCTCAGCCATCATATCAACCGAACACTGAGACCCAAGCGCCTTACCAGCCATCATACCAGCCTAGTCAGCCAACTCAACCGTCGTACCAACCTAGCCAGCCGGAGTACAAGCCTACGCAGACCGAGCAGCCGCAGCCGAGCTACCAGCCTTCACCTCAGACTAATCCACCACAGCCATCTTACCAACCTCCCCAGCCAACCAACCCCCAACCTAGCTATCAGCCTACATACCAACCACAACCCGACACAACCCAGCGCCCTTACGTCCCAAGCGTACAACCAGGAAGCACGGGGTCTACCATCGGCGGAAGCGCCAGCGGAAGCTTCGGAGAAACCCAGACCACAGGTGATGACGACCGCCACCCGCCCCACATCCACGACATCACCGTCGACTGCGGCAAGGAAATGATGACCATCAACATCGAGTTCAACAAACCTTACAACGGCATCATCTACTCTCAAGATCACTTCAACGAACCAGAGTGCGTCTATGTCAGAGAAAACTCTAACCAGGTCAAATTCTCCTTCACGGTCAGTCTTAACACCTGTGGTACTAAGTTCTTCAGTGACTTCCAGAATGAAGGTCAAGCTTACTTAGAGAATGTGCTCGTTCTCCAGAATGAACCAGGAATCCAAGAAGTGTGGGATCACATTCGACGTGTGAGATGCCTGTGGGAAGGAAACTTGACGAAGCAACTCGTGTCTTCTCTCAGCGTTGGCATGCTCAACCAGATCACCAGTAACTTCAGCGGAGACACTGCTATGGCTAGGTTGGACATCCAGACTGGAAGAGGTCCATTCGCTCCTGAAACTAATGGACTAGTCAAGATTGGGGAGACTATGACTTTAGTCGTCACTGTAACTGGCGACCCTGGCTTTGACATCTTCGTTCGAGAATGTGTCGCTAGAGATTCTGAAAGCCGTCACGTTGTACCTCTGACAGACAGCAACGGCTGTGTCCTCAAACCGAAACTGTTCGGCTCATTCCAGAAGACCAGGGAAACAGGAAATACAGGAGCGTCGATAATAGCATTCGCATTCTTCAACGCCTTTAAGTTCCCTGATGAGATGGACCTGATTATTCAATGCGATGTTGAGCTTTGCAAGACCGACTGTGACGTCTGTCCTAACCCAGGGTCTATTGAGCCTAGGAGACGAAGGCGTGACGTTATTCATATTGGGAATAGGACTTATGAGCCTTCGACTACCATCAGCAAAGGTTTGAGAGTTGTTTTTGCTGAGGACCTGCCACAACCTGATGGTTTCTGCATGACCCCGTCGGCAGCCACCTGGGGAGGCGTTATGGTGCTGCTCGGGTCGCTGATGAGCAGCGTCATGGTGTCTTACTTGTGGCAGCGAACGAGGAGGTCCGTCAAGTTTTAGATGTAATTATTTACTGTGCTATATAGAGGCTTTTCTAGAATTTAGTGTAATGCGGGATTTTTTTATATGAATATGATTTGCAGGGATTCAACTTGTCCACATTTATTTTATAATTAATTATGATGGATATAAAGCTTGGTTTCTACTAGCCTCAATCAAAAAATTATAGTTTCTAAATCAACGTTGTTACCATAAAGAAAGTCCTGATTTTACACTAATTTGAGGGTAGAAATGTGATAATTTAACACTGCCAAGAATTTAATTTATATATTTCAATATCTTTACGAATAACTGGAAGTGTATATTATAATTTTTATTATTATTTACTATTCTTTTTTTAAAAAGGTTCAAACTGAAAACCAGCGTTGTTCCGCGACAGGCGTGGTTCAGCACATAGCTGAGTTTGACCCTTTTTGGCCAGCAGGCTAGCACGGTAGCCATGTATTATTATTTTTATTTTTATTTTCTGTAGGCTTATTTTATTTATGTTTTTTTATACTGCGTACTGTGTTTTTTTTATGTGTGTTTATTGCTTTAATTGTGTAGCCTGTTTTTTGGCCAAATAAAACATTTCTTATTCTTATTATTGTTCAATTATAATATCAGAATAATTATTGATACGTTCTTCTTTTTTGTAACCGTAAGTTCTGAATTTCTTGTAAAGTATTTTAATAGTAATTAACTTTTTCTCTCTTTCTGTAAATATAGATAAGTTTACTGTAAAATATTTAATAAATATTTAATCCAATTTGGTTTTTTTAATCTTGTAAAAGCCTTACAGATGCGTTAACAGATAAAAAATAAATAAATAAATAATGCTGGACAAACTCACACAGCATTATCTAGCCTCATGGTAAGCAGAGCTTGTGTTATGGGTACTAGATAACTGATATACATAATACAATACATTACATAGATAGATATTATTATACATAGAAAACGACCAGATCACCCGGAACAATTATCTGCAGATCGTACACACAATTGTTTCGAGGCGGGAATCGAACCCGCAACCTCCTGCGTCGCAGGCGGACCTTCACCCACCGCGCCACATCGGTCGCCTATATCTGTATATATAGAGTAGGTAGGTATATCTTTGAAGGAAAAATGCTAATTATTTATTTATCATAATGATGCTTAATATTACAATGAGATACCAAATTACAGACAGAGACATTCATTTATTTGCTGCTGCAGTACAAAACATAAACTAAGTATTACATCACTACATAATAGAAAACAAAGTCGCTACCCGCTCTCTGTCTGTCCCTCATCGTCATCATCATCAGCATATATTAGTCCACTGCTGAACATAGGTAGAACATAGTGGCAGTGGGCCGGCCATATCTCGCGAAGAACCGACGGCCGATGGGGCAAACGTGTTCTTGAGTGGAGACCACGACTCGGTAAACGTAGTGTAGGACGCCCTCCGACCAGGTGGGATGACGACCTGCGAAAGACTGCAGGTAGATGCTGGATGCGGCAAGCTGAAGACAGGGCGCTATGGCGCTCATTGGGGGAGGCCTAAGTCCAGCAGTGGACTGCTATAGGCTGATGATGATGATGATGATGAACATAGGCCTCCCCCAATGAGCGCCATAGCGCGTTGTCTGTCCCTATGTACATATGCTTAGATCTTTTAAACTACGCAACGGATTTTGATGCGGTTTATTTCAATAGATAGAGTGATTCAAGAGGAAGGTTTATAAACCATTTGACACAGATTTCCACGCGGGAGAAGCCGCGGGGCGATTGTGTTAGTAGAATTAGGGCCCAGGGGAGTCCGTTAACGTTGACCGCCCTACGAAGTGACCGCCACATTGAATGATCAACTGTTCGTAGTACAAAATGTATATAAATAATAACGAAACGATAATAATTATAGGTATATTATATCATTCATATCAGTGGCCATTATTAACACATACAAGTCACATCTATATTAAGAACAAGATTGTGTGTTTTAGATGTCACTTTAGTAGTAGTGGAAATCATTTGAGTCCGTGGGCTTGTCTGTAGAATTGAAATAAAAGGGTAGCTTTACAATACAATACAAAATTACTTTGTTGTACACCAGATACAGTTAATTACAAAAGACATTACATGCGACAAGAACAATGGGCTGCCTTAAATAAATAAATAATGCTGGACAATCCACACAGCAGCATCTAGTCCCAAGCTACGGGACTAGGGTACCAGATAACTGATATACATAATACAATATATTGCATAGATAGAATTTTTTACTATACATAGAAAACGACCAGAACACCCGAAAAAACTATGTGTAGATCGTACACATATTTGTCCAGAGGCAGAAATCGAACCCCCCACAACCTTCTGCGTCGCATACTTTCGCCTACCGCGCCACAGAGGTCGTCAAATCATATCTCTCTATTAATATTTGATTGTAATTCTCTTTACCTATAATTTGTATTGTTATAATGTTTTTTTCACACTATACACAACATTATAAATTATGTATTTAAATGCGAAAGTTTGGATGTTTAGATGGATGGATGTTTTGTTACCTCTTCACGCCGAAACTAATAAACGGATCGGGTTGAAATTTTGTTTACAAGTATTTCTAGACCTGGAATAAAACATATACTAGACCTGGCGACTGTATCGCTACAAGAAGTCCCTGTAGGAATGGCCCCTATGGATCATCTACTACGTTTTGATCTGACACCTCTCGCAATCAACAGTACCTATCATTATTTGAATTGGTAAGTGACGCTATCAGATAATGTGTTAACAAACAGTTTATTCAATGCTTAGGGTTCTGTATCCGAACAAGGAAACCTTTATTTTTCATGTATAGGCTTCAGTTGTTGTTAATTTGTAAGTGTTACTATAATATTGACGATTTTATCAGTAATAAACCTTAGTAAATAAATAATAAATAAATAATGCTGGACAATTCACACAGCATTATCTAGCCCCATAGTAAGCAGAGCTTGTGTTATGGGTACAAGATAACTGATATACATAATACAATACATTAAATAGATAGATATATTTATACACAACACCCGAAACAAATATCTGCAGATCGTACACACATTTGTTCCGAGGCGGGAATCGAACCCGCAACCTCCCGCGTCGCAGGCGGACCTTCGCCCACCGCGCCACATCGGTCGTCAAATGTTAAGTTATTGCACGTCATTCTCTCAAATAATTTTGTCGGTCAAGCATGTTGATTAATAAAATGAATTTACTTATTACCTCATTTACCACATGTTTTGGTTAATACAAAATCATTTTTTCTGCGAAGCAGGAGGTTGCGGGTTCAATTCCCACCTCGGGACAAATTTTTGTATGATCTGCAGATATTTTGTTCACTTTGATCTGGTTGTTTTTTCACGAGTGCAATTCACGTATACAGCCGAGTATATCGCTGACGATAATCTCTCCATGCCACTAAGTATAACTAAAACTATGAACGTCCCTGGGGAGGCCTATGTCCAGCTGTGGACCACTATAGGCTGATGATGGTGATGAGTTTAATTTAGTAAGGCTATCAGCCGATTTCATCCTACCCTCTATTTGGAGATCGGCGAATGAACTGTATGTGCCGTGCCATGTTCTACCAACGAACGAGTGAAGGAATGAAAAGAGGAAGGAAGGAAAAGGAGGAGGAAGGAAGGTAAAGAACGAACGAATGAATACATCGTTCGACCCTGTTCAAGTTCTACCGGCGCTCAAGCTGGGACTATTTACGCGAAATTTTGGAAAGCTGAATATCAAATCATTTCTTACTGTTAATGTATTGTCGTGCAATAACTGACTGAAAGCATTAAACACGAGTGAAGGTAAAGTGAAGGTCTAGTGCAGTCGGTCTAGTAGTTCTGGAAGTTGGACCCTTGCATGTACTACAGTACCTAGATTATCAATTTATTTTTAAATTAAGTGAGAACTATAGTGCTAAGACAGACCTAACATAGGCTTTAAGGCACTACTAACTTAATGATGTAACCTATTTGTATGAATAAATAATCTATCTATGTTTTCGAGAACTCAGGCCAGTGGTAAAGCTATTTTATTTACCCGGGTGTGTAACGAGCATAGATCTGGATCTATCCATTTTCTTAGTATTTTCGTTAGGTAAGTACTGGAACAGCATTATACCTATTTCATTCAAAATTCTTGGGTCTTTCGATTTATATTTTTTTTGCTACCAGCGACTGTTGAGACTCCACAGTCCCACATGGCGATTATATCGCGGCGATATTAATCTCTAGGCTATAAGTCGACGCAAAACGCTCGCTCGTGGAGTAGAAGTCTCAGGAATTTGATGTGATTTGTATATATATGTATATAGGCCTCCTCATCGATTTCGATGAGAAGGATGAGGATGTAAACCACATCGTCATCGAGATGTGGTTTACAAGAGAATCCGCGTGTAAAAGCCAGTGTGTCAGAAACAACACACAGTTGCCGTATCTTTACTACAACGTGGCAGCAAACAAATAATATAATAGGGATAGTGTATTGTTGTATTTAATCAACCAAACGAGACGCGACTCGTTAGTTTGCAATTAACTGAGGCGAAAAGTGGTGGAAGATCTTTTGGAAAAAAAAACTAAAGTAAAATCTTTTTTTTATATCTGAAATTAGTCATTTGTGAATGTTTACACAAATTATGGGGTAGAATCATCGACCAACGGGTAAATATAAGTCAAATAAGTATACTCAAATGTGAACTTTTATTGAGTTTTATAAATCATCTAGTCAGCTATATTTTAATAAAGTTATAAAGAATTTATTCAAAGAATAAATATTTCTTTAAAAATTACAAGTAATATATGTATATGTTAGTGTGTATAAATTAATAATAATTTTAATACAAGGGGCTAAATCAAAAAGTTAATTATAATATCAAAGTGGTGAAAATGTCGTCTCAACCAGAAAAAATAAAGCCGTCAGAGTTCCTAATACAATGTGGCGCGACCATAATCAGTAAGTTCAAACCCTTAATTTATCCAAACCTGGTTTTTTTATACTTAATGTTTATTTAATAACAAAGGATACACCGTCTTATTCATATTAGATGTACCTACAAGCACGTACATTGTGCATTGCCGGCTTTTTAAGGAACCCATCCAGCATTCGGCAAGCCACCGTCTGCCACTCTTAACATTATGATTGACCTGTTTATGGCAGACGTCCGCGATCTCCCCTATAGCCCGATTACCCAGTCCATCCATCACAATAGCCTGGTTTTATTTCTTCATTTTTCTTTGCAATAGTCTCTACACCTGCGGATACCATTTTTGGGTGTATCATATTGCACCCGAGGATGATACCCGCTATGTGTAGCTATCGCCTTTAGATTAAAGGGCCTTTCTCAAAGGGCCTCTGTGCTGTTGGCTTCGGCCCCACGCAAGCCTTCCAAAGGACCGGGTCACTTTATGGCCCGAGATCATGGTAAATGAGAGACAATAATAATAGTTTTATATTTTATTGTTTATATTTTCTATAGTAATTATACGAGAATTTTAAATAAATGAGTGTATAATAAATACCTCAATATCTTTCAGTTTGCTTCCTGGCCTGCCAGACCGGGTTTGTTTGCGCCTGGCCGTCGTACACCACAGCCGTCTTCAAGTCCAACGAGACCGTCCTCGCAGCGCCCATGTCTTCACTACAACTGTCCTTCCTCGGCAGTATCACCAACGTGGGCGGACTCGCTGTCAGTCCTTTCTGCAGCTACGTTTTCAATAGTTTGGGGAGGAAATATGCGACCATGCTGTTTGCACTGCCTTATGTCGTGAGTTATAGCATAAATAAATAAATATTCATAGACAATGAACATAGCATCATCAAGCCACAAGCTTAACTTGCTTATTGGTAATAGCTAAGCGTATGTCATCGGAGATTTTAGCCAGAGCACCCACAGTGCTGTGACCAGGACGAAAGCCAGATTGGTAGGGACAGGGACTCAAAAGGTTATTACGATTGATGTACCGTGAAAGTTGCTTTTGGACTACATTTTCGAGGATTTAGAAAGGACTGGAAGTATCGAGATAGGTCTTAGTTCTGAAACTGAAGAGGGATTGGAGACTTTAGGCAAAGGGATGACACTAGCTGATTTCCATATAGTGGGAAAGCAACCAGATTCAAGAGAATGATTTATCTATGATGATTTATTTACTACTAATGATTTATTTATGATGTGGGATATTGCAGGACAAAGTTCAGAGCTTGTATTATCGGTACTAGATGACTGATATGCATAATACGAGTACAATACCAAATGGGAAAAGTATCGAGCCTAAATGTAAATTGCATACATTATAATTAAATAAATAAATAATGCCGGACAATTGAAAATTGAAATTGAAAATTAAAAATTGTTTATTTGTAGAAAAATATAATAATTCACACATCATCATCTAGCACAAGCTAAGCAGAGCTTGTGTTATGGGTACTAGATGACTGTTATAAATAATACAACATACATATATGGATATTGTTTAATATACATAGAAAACGAACGAATTCATCAGTCCTCAAAACAAATCAACCACACACTCAAGCAAAGTACCTAATAATCTACACTTATTATTTTAGATTTATGAGATAATAAGAACAAAAACTAAATAAATAGTGTATTTTATTCAATTTATAGACATATTTGCTTGCCAACGTGGCAAAATAAGTAAAAAAACAATAAAAAGTGGTAGCGTCACCCGCTTATCTTGTCTATAGTCGACTTAAGCCTCTGGTATTTGTTCTGTTTGATAAGTCTCTATTTTCGGTATTAAATAGAGCTTTGTACACGTGGCATACTTACAACCACAGATGAGAGTTCGTTCCACCCATAGTAAGTATCTATGCTCGGAGTTTCTCTGAAGGATAGGATTCGTAATTGACGACCGATGTGGCGCGGTGGGCGAAGGTCCGCCTGCGACACAGGAGGTTGCGGGTTCGATTCCCGCCTCGGATCAATTGTGTGTACGATCTGCAGATATTTGTTCCGGGTGTTCTGGTCGTTTTCTATGTATAATAAAAAATATCTATCTATGTAATGTATTGTATTATGTATATCAGTCATCTAGTACCCATAACATAAGCTCTGCTTAGCTTGGGGCTAGATGATGCTGTGTGAATTGTCCAGCAAAAAAAAAAAAAAATGATTACATCCGACAGAGAACCAAAGTTATTGACAGAATTAGCAAGCTGACGTGGCGGCAGTGGGGCGGCCATATCTCGCGAAAACCGACAACCGTTGAGGTAAACGTGTTCTTGAGTGGAGACCGCGACTCAGCAAACGTAATGCCTTAACGTAAAACGGGGCTAGGAGAGGCCTATGTGCAGAAGGGGACTACTATAGGCTGATGATTATGATGATTATAGTATGTTTGGGTATCCATACAACCAACGAAAACATCCGCTAAAATAACCCCGCAATTCAGAATTGATAGAGAAAAGCGACGATTCGTTCGACTTGGTGCAGGGTTTTACTTAAAACCTAACACACCTTACCTCAACAGCCTTTATTAGTCCACGGCTGGACACAGGCCTCCCCCATGATAAGTGCCTTATTGGCTTTTATCTAATAGGAGGTAGTGCCCATAAGATTATCAGCGAGGTTATTGCCCTAATCACATTTTGCGGCCAGCGCATGATAGCGGTGTAAATGTCTGAATTTAGTCATACTTAATGTAAAGTTAGTAAGTACTTACATATGCGGCCAGTCCGCATATCTTACATACAATACAATAATCTTTATTCCACCACCAGTACCAAAAAAAGGATCGGTAACCTGTGGATGGATAGGATCGGTACGTATTAAAGCTGACGGTGGCGTAATTACTTAAGATAATTATAAGCTAATTAATATTACTTAAGAACGTACACATATAAAAATAGAGCAAAAATACACAAAAAAAAATTCAATTAACATAGAAAATAAAAACGAAAAATAAAAATCAAGAAAAATTATCAAGAGTGGTCAGATAGTGTTGATGAACCATACTTTTGAAGATAGGAAGGGATTCGCTTGACGGATAGAAAGAAACGGGAAGGGCGTTCCAAACTTTGGCGGCCTGCAACGTGAAGGAATCACCATAGAACTGCGAAGTGTGTGATGGGGTTTTTAAAAGAAGGGTATCAGACGAGTGAAGGGATCGAAAGTGGGATACTACTTTTACAATAAGTTTAAAGTTTCCGTCCCACAGATGGCCACACTCTGATCCTTTCCATAGTCAAAAGTCAAAAATCGCCCAGCGGCCGTCGGTTCTTCGCGAAATATGGCCGGCCCACTGCCACTTCAGCTTGCTAATTCTTTGAGCTATGTCGATAACCTTGGTTCTCTGTCAAATGTATTCGTTACGAATCCTATCCTTCAGAGAAACTCCGAGCATAGCTCTTTCCATAGCTCGCTGAGCGACTTTTGAACAGGTGGACCAGCCCTATCGTGAGTGTCCACGTCTCAGCTCCGTAGGTCATAACGGGTAGGACGCACTGGTTGAAAACTTTCGTTTTCAAGCATTGCGGTATGGATGACGAGAAGACTCGACGTTGTATTATTTAATATTAATTAATTCGTGTAAGTAGTTATTTGTTTGACCGTTCTCATTGAATAAATTTGAATAGGAGAATAAAAATCCATTTAACCGCCTGGTTACGAACGCACAATCGCTCCACTATTAGAGAAAAACTAGTGTAGTGAAAAATATCTAGCACTGGTGATATAGACATCAGCTCTCAGCTGCTTGTCTTTAACTAAATAATAATAATAATCCAGGGCCAGATCCAAAAAGCGGTACTCTTGGATTCAGTGGTTTCTTTTTCACTTCTTCCACTAGTGGACAAAAAATTGAAGTGAACAGTAAAATAATTTTATTTGATAATAATTTAATGTATAAAATATGACTTGTCTAAGTGCTTATTTTGTAAGCCTAAAGAAATAAATGATTTTTTACTTTACTTTACTTTACTTCAGCACGTATTCTCAGGAAGCTCCTTTCTCTGCAGCCCTAGTCACCGGCCGCTTGAGCAGAGCTTCGCGGTCAGTGATCTATAGCGTTTTAATATATTTTTTACTATAGCATAGTTTTATAATATTTTATTGTAAGAGAAAAATATATACAAGAAAAAAAAATAATAATATGAAAGTGATTTATGTTTAATAAATAATTTGTTGTGTGTTTCTGTTATGAGTGTGTGAGTGTGTGTGTGGGTGTTGTTATTATTATTGAAAGTAATAATACCAATTACTAGTAAAATTCTTGTATGATGTCAAAAATGATGTTGCATTTATAGCAACAGTTTTTATGGATTTTAAGAGTAACCGCAAACTAGCGTACTTACAGATCCAGTGGTCTGATGAGTCCTACTAGTTTGCAACAAAAAAAAAAAAAAAATTATTGTATTTTCTATAATAAAAAATGTTTTTTCTACGAGAATTTTAAATAAATGAGTGCATAATAATAATATTTTTTTATAATTCTCATTTCAGCTGACCTGGACAATAATCTCCCTAACCACCAACGTGACATTGGTCCTGCTAGCCATGATGTTAGCGGGTGTGGGTGTCGCAGGACAGAACGTCTCCATCATCTACATATCGGAGATCTCACACGACTCCATACGTGGTGCTATGACCGCCGGATCTGCATCAGGGTATATGTTGGGTGAGATATGAAAACTACCACCATCCTCCTCAGCAGCCATTCTTCCACTGCTGATTTCATGATCATTTACCTCCCCCAAAATAAAATTGTTTTGCCATAGTCACCTTGTATCTGATACTAGAACATAACCATTTTCGTACCTTCTAATTAAATAAATAAAGATAAAGATAAAGATCATTTATTTGCATAAACATATTGTGTTATTATGATGTTACAAACAGGTAGGTATCAAATATGTTTTATCGATTACGGTGTACAAATTGAGAGATATGGCATGCAAAGTCTCTGTTACCTACAAATAATAATCGTTTTACTTATAAAAAAATCAATAGAAGTAATGTCATAAAATATAAAAAATCCGTAATTACAATTAACAAGTTCATGCAATAGTTCTATAATATATTTTCATTAAAAAGTTAGAATTTATCATTTAAAAAGTCGTCAATCTTATAATAACATTTGTCAATTAAAATTTTCTTAAATTTAGTTTTAAATTCACATTGATTAAGTTGCTGGTAGCTCTTAGGGATTTTGTTATAGATTTTTGGTGCTATTGATACAATGCTCTTATGTAGTAATGCAGTTTTGGATTGTACTAAACAAAGCCTATCCTCACGTCTGTTTCTTGGCGTTTCGTCTGACTTGCGTGGAAACAGGTGGGCGTTATTAAAGCTGGGCAATCCACGATAGCTCTACTTAGCTTGGGACTAGATGATGCTGTCATCTAGTCTTAAGCCAAGCAAAGCTTGTGTAGTGTACTGGGTATGAGTGATAAAGTATATTACATGGATACATATTTTTTAGTACCTATACAGAAAATACCCAGATCACCCGGGAAACATATTTGCAGATCGTACAAACAATTGTCCTAAGGCAATTCCCTCGCTAGCTCAACTTTAGAGCATCTCGCTACGCTCGCAACTCTACTCTAGACTGGACTGGACTCACTAGCTCAGGATTTAATGCACGTTCAACAAAAAATAGATCTCTATTTATTTAATTTATATTTTTATGTAATATCTTTCATAATGTTCTGTATCTGGTGTACAATAAAGTATTTTTGTATTGTATTGTATTGTAAATTAAGGAAGACCTACAGCCTTAATACATGCAAAATAAGTAACATTAAGCCTAGCAATAGAAAAGCTAATAAATAGCTTTTACGGCTAAATGACAGTGTATTAAATATGCTATGAAATCAGATTAAAAGAAAAAAATTCTGCTCTCTTGTTGAATAAACAACTATTCTTCCAGCATTATTAAAGTGACTTCTGTCTTCTGATGCTTAGTGATGATAAATTACAATTTGTATTATAATTATAAGGAAAAAAATTACATGTAAATAAATTTAACCAATAAATTGTATTTCTGTATTTGTTCTTCCAGGTCTTCTGATCGGCTACATCCTCGGCGGACACCTGAGCTACACACAGGTGGTGCACGCGCACCTGGCTCTGTCTGTGCTCTCGTTGGTGCTGCTGATGATGCTCAAGGAGTCTCCAGCCTACTTGGTGTTGAAGGGAAGAGATAAGGTTAATATTATATATGAATAATGTAGGATTTTTCACATAGTATCATCTAGCTTTTCGCAGCAGCTACTGAGCCCCATAATTAGCTTTTCTTAGGCTGGAAGAGCTAATATTGCCCCATATTATATTGTTACTATACTTTGGGTACCAAAACCTATAATTTGATAGAACATATTTAATTGAATTTAATAATTATGTTTACCTAATATAATCATTAAATTCAATTAAATATGTTTATTTCAGACATCAATAAAGTTATGATACAAAAACAATAATCAAAGTGTCCATATTCGAGCTAGCATATTATAAATAAATGAATAAATAATGCTGGATAATTCACACAGCATTATCTAGCCCCATGGTAAGCAGAACTTGTGTTATGGGGACTGATATACATAATACAATACATTACATAGGTAGATATTTTTTATTATACATAGAAAACGACCAGAACACCCGAAACAAATATCTGCAGATCGTACACACATTTGTTCCGAGGCGGGAATCGAACCCGCAACTTCCTGCGTCGCAGGCAGACCTTCGCCCACCGCGCCACATCGGTCGTCGATTATATAACAAGACAAAAAAATTAAAATTACTTAGGTACCTATTATATAAATTAAAAAAAAACAATTAAAATCATCAAAATCAATATTCAAATCACATTTAAAAATCATAATACTAATCATTATAATAAACATTAAATTAACAAATAAACTGACAAAATCGGTCTCCACTCAGCATGTGCTATGTTAGAGCTATGATTTTGTTCACGACTTAGCTCTGACTTTGTGATTTCCAGGAAGCAGCGAAGTCCATTTCATTCTACCGGCGCCTGGACGTGGACTCGAAGGAGGTGGAAGCTGAGATCTCCAAGCTGAGACTGCAGCTCGATCCAAGGCTCGAAATGATGCTGGAGGTGTCAGATGGTAAGTCTTTTTTACACGCAGGGGCCCATATCACCAAAAAGGCAATGAAAATGTTAGTTATCTAGTTGAACTATCAGATTTGAGATATTTGAGATATCTTAAGGTTAAGCGAGTCGCTCATCTTCCCATACAAACGTGGAAGGGTGACTACTACACTGTTTGATGTTGACCATCCAAAACTAAGGATAATATCAATTTATCTCGTCATTATCTATGTTTTTATAGACCCAAAACCGTAAAAAAGTATATATTTGAAAAATACATTTATTTCAACAGAGATTTTAGCCCAATTTTGGTCGAAAATTAATGATACACGGAAAAAGAAGACTCAGGCTGGCCCTTAAATAAAGCCCGTTCTAACATAGTCAACAGTAGAAATTAAATAATTTTTAAAATATACACTCAATAGTTTCTCTATAACAACCCTTGTGCTAATCTCTTCACTTTTATTAAGCGGTCGTTTTAAGAATTAATCATTGCGAATTTCATCCTAGCGCGTTCTTTCGCACATTCCTCATCCTCATCCTCAACACCCTATATTGGTCCACTGCTGGACGCAGGCCTCCCCCTGATAAGCATTATATCATTTGAGATAGCATTCATTTTGGCCTAGCCTACCGACAAGTTCGTACCGCGCCGCCGCCGCCCGCTGTCAACTTACTCGTATGTACCCTAAAGACCAGAAAATTGTAGCTAATGGTTGTCTGTTTTTTTCTTTCAGATCCTGAGATAGCTAATCAGCTGATGACAACGAAAGAAAAGTTAGAAATAGACCTGAAAACCGGGACTGAACCTTCGTGGAAACTATTGTGTAAGTTTAAGACTAATTTCTAAGTTCGCAAACGACGACGACAAAGGTTTATTTCTAAGATGTAGTTTTTGTACGTATATTTTTAAGATGTATTTTTTTACGTACGTTCTGACTACCTTTAAAATAAGCTCAGAACGTCCCACAGCTGGACACAATAGCCTCACTCGGATTCCATCCATACGTCACGCATTTTTCTGAACCAGATCAGGACAGTTAATGATGATAGGTACTTGTGGTTTGATTTAGTATTATTTATTTATTTATTGATCTACCTCTTACAGAATTCAGGGCATTTCCATCAGAAATCCGACTTTTTATACCTATAATTTTTCTAAGCTTTGTCAAAACCATACATACATAACTTACATAGTATCTATATATCTACCATTTCCAGTAAAATCAAAGTCCTCAAAGCGTGCTCTCTTCACCGTCCTCACCATCATGATCCTCACTATCATGATGGGCTGCGTGGTGCTCCAAGTGTACGCGGAGCCACTCTTCAAGGAAGCTGTTCCGTCGCTGCCAACAAACCTTTGCGCCATATTCGTGGCTCTGGACTTCTTGGTGGCTAGTCTTATGACCGTGGCTCTTATTGACAGATGTGGGAGAAAGGTGAGGAAATTATGTTTTTCATCCCATCTATTCGACAAGGACGACTTGGTAAAGTAAAGTAAATTAAAATTTTATGGCATCAAATACATGTTAATAGGGTACATAGGTGGTGTATGTTTACCATGTTTACATGTTTATAACTACCAACATACGCGCTGCTACAACACTCGTGGAGGTGGCCAGCTATCTACGGTATCCCACAGACTGGTGAGCTTGGACAGACTCACGCACGTGCTGGGTCCCGCGTTGTACAACAACATACCGGATCAGATAGTGACAGCACCTAGTCTCTTTACATTTAAGCGGAGACCTAAATCGTGGCTCGTCGAGAAGGCGTTCTACAGTGTAGAAGATTATGTTAATTTTTAAAAATAATGATTGGTTAGGATGCCTGACTTGTTTTATTTTGTTACCAATAAATTGTTTATTCTGATTATTCATATCCGTTTAAATTCCCTCTTTCAGATGCTCCTCATGGTGACTGGCACCCTCTCTGGAGCCTGCACCCTACTCCTCGGCGCCCAGCTGCAGTTCCACTGGTTCCCGCCTTGGTGCACCGCCCTCCTTATCTATATCTACAGCTTCGTCTATACCACTGGATGTGCGACAATACCCTTCGTGCTGGCTGCTGAGGTGTTTCTGCCAGAGGTAACTTGGGTTTTTGTATTTTGTTATAGCAAAACTAGAGGTTTGCCTTACAAATTTGTGACTCGCTGTTTTTAGCGAGAAGTTCTCGGCTGTCGGATTGAAATTACAGACAAGAATTAAGCTTCTGTAAGCAAATAAGTATATTTTATTAAGTACAGGCGTTCTACAGTGTAGACGATTCGTGCAAAAAAAAATTATAATATATGAATTATTTATTAAGTATTTCGTTATAAGAATTATTTTCTGACTTGTAATATTATTTGTTAGGAATAGATTTATTATTCTAATGAACCATTTTAATAAAATCGGTATTTCTCTTCCCCAGGTCCGAAGCTTCTGCAACAGTATAGTAATGTGTTCTGTCTGGATCTTCACCTTCCTGACTCTCCTTATCTTCAACCCTCTAGTCGAGAGCGTCGGTCTCGGCCCAGTCTTCTATCTGTTCTCTTGTGTCTGCTTCATCGGCTCCGGATATAGCTACTACTTCGTGCCCGAGACCAAAGGACTCTCGGTTACTGAGATACAGAAGGCTTTTCTTAAGAACAAATAATAAATAAGATATTTATTCATTTTTAAGGAGGGTTTTATTTTACTGCGCTGCCGCAGCGATGCGACTAGCAAAGGCGCTGCCGCTATACGAATAAACTGTTTTAATTTGGATGCGTCAAGCTGAAGTCAGGGTACTCATTGGGGAGGCCTATGTCCAGCAGTGGACTAGCATTGTCTGATGATGATGAACTTTTACTTTATGCCTGATACCAAGTGGCTTAAACAAAATACTTTTTTATGAATGTGTAAATAAATATTTTTCACTAATTTGTACCACGGCGAGGCACCGTTAGAGTTGTGTAAAGCTCAACTTACTCCGACAAAGAGCGCGGAATATTCCAAGCGCCTGCTAATAATATTTGTTCTCTTGTGTCTGCTCCATCAGCTCCGGATATAGCTACTACTTCGTGCACGAGACCAAAGGACTCTCGGTTACTGAAATGAAAAAAAAAATGAAATGAAATGAATTTATTTGTTAAAAGACTTACACAGACATAATACACTTAAATGTAAACTAAACGTGTTGGTAATCATGTAAGTCCAGTAACAAAATGGCTTTACCTCAGCATGAGTTGGATGACTAGCATGCTAGCAACCATAGCAATTTGTTGGCGTTACGGACTGACTACTCACTACCGCTATACAAACAAACAAAAACGCACTAATATAAATAAAATCAACAAGACTGACTGAGATACAGAATGTCATTTATTTGTTCTTAGAACAAATAAATGGCATATTTAAGTATGTTTAAGGAGGGTTTTATTTTACTAGGCCGGAACCACACAGCCGTATGCTGAAGACAGGGCGCTGAGGCGCTCATTGGGGGAAGCCTATGTCCAGCACTGTCAGTAGCATTGGCTGATGATGTTTGATGATGTTTTATTGTACTGCCCTGTCGCAGTGATGTGACTAGTAAGGCCGCTGCCGCTGTACGACTAAATTGGTTTAATTAGCATGCGTTTTGTTTGTTTTTGTGGTGCATAATATTGCAAATATAATTGTAATGTATTTCAACGTCGTTATTTATTAAATTTGTGTGGTTTAACTTCATCTTTCTCTTTTCCTGTAATGTAGTTTCCACCCGTTTTTTTTTTATCAAGTAAATAAATATTTTTAACTTAATAGCCTAGGTACCGTTAGAGTTGTGTAAAGTTCACCTAATTCCGATAAAAACGCAGAATATTCCTAGCGCCTGCTAATAATATGAATGCAAATTTCAATGTTACAATAACAATCATTGCTTGAAGTGAAGTTGCAGGCGCCGCGCCATCTATATAAATCGAGTACAAAACAGAATTATCTATCTAAGTCACTAAAGCCATTAGAATAGGTTTGAGAAATCAATAATAAATATATAAAATAAATAATGATGGACAAATCACACATCATTATTAATTCGTCAATTCACACCAGTTGGGACAAGATTAATGGTGTGAGTTGACGAACGACTCTAGCCCAAAGCTAAGCAGAGCTTGTTTATGGGTAACAGATAAGTGATATATAATACAATACATTACATAGATAGATATTTTTATTATACGTAGAAAACGATCAGAACACCCGGAACATCATCTTTGACGGCATCAAAATTATGCGTGCTTACGAGGTATCATACAATTACATATAACGAATTCCTTAGATCAAACTAGATTTATATGTTGGTATGTAGGTATGTCCTTGCCAAAATGTATATTTTTTGGATAGGACACATAGAAAAACGTAAAATTGTTAATATTAAACTTAGTATCAAATCATCAGTATTAAGTCTACTCGTAGTTAGTAGCTCGCAAGGTTATCAACATAGCTCTAAGAATTAGCAAGCTGAAGTGGCAGTGGGCCGGCCATATCTCGCGAAGAACCGACCGACGGTCGCTGGGGCAAACGTGTTCTTGAGTGGAAACGTAATGTAGGACGCCCTCCGACCAGGTGGGATGACGACTTGCGAGAGACTGCAGGTAGATGTTGGATGCGGCAAGCTGAAGACAGGGCGCTATGGCGCTCATTGGGGGAGGCCTTTGTCCAGTATTGGACTGATATGATAGGCTGATGATGATGATGATGAGTTAGTAGCTTGTTGGTGTATTTTCATGAATGTTCGTTTTTTTTATTACTGACAATGTAAATATATAATTAATAAATTTATTAATAGATTCCTTGAACAAAATTATTGTTCTTAATTTCCCTCGAATCAATGACTTGCTGGTTGCAAATTAGGACGCATTGTCCCACTTATCAATTGTTGATTTTAATATATTTGCTACAACTGTTGACTCGGACACCATCATCGACCCCGAAAGGCTTCGCATAGCTCCTGTAAAAAAGGAATATTATAAACTAGTCTTACATTTTATTGTACCCATCAGTAATTCACACATATGTAGGTACTGTTTGCATTATAAATTCTCTGTTTATAGAAACTCAACTATTGACTTATATTTACCAACTCGTTTGTATACAGATAAAATAAAGTTATGATGATTCTTAAATCAACACAGAATGTTACTAAATGTATATTTAGTATTCAAAACCGTTGTCTAGATGTGATTTTTGTGATGTTACATCAGAATGTTATCTTTGAATAGATAAAAACTTCATGTGATGTATGTAGATCTCTTTTTATGATGTATGTATGTAGGATGTAGGTTTAGTCCTTAATGCATTCACTGCCGGCCTAAACACGCGCCACAGTCGCGCCGCGCTGTTGTCTGACGGTTCTAGGGATGGCATGTTACCGACAAAAAAATTCTCACATTTTAAACTTAATAAAAAAATCGATTTGTATATAATATATGTATATGCAAAAGAAAGTCGTGTTAGTTACACTATTTATAACTCAAGAACGGCTGAACCTTGTTAGCTGAAATCGATGGGGTAGCTTAGAACCAGGAGACGGACATAGTATAATTTTTATCATGTAATCCATGAGACACATAGATTTCAAAGACACATAGGGGCAAAATGCAATATGTAAATGTTCAGGAATAAATGACGATCACTACATGAGTAGGTACCACATTGTTTATGATGAACAGAAGTATGATGATATGCTTATGAAAGAAATTAGGTGGTATAACATGAGAAATAAAAACCACTTTTTAAAACTTTTGTGATTTGTGGAGTGTATCATATTGAACTCGCTGTAACGCGACGGAAACGTAAGGGAAAATAAAACAAAGGGTTTGCGATAAATACCTTTTTAACCTAAGGTTTTAACAATATGACGTGAAAAGAAAACTACACGCGCAATGCAAATTAAAAAAGAACACCAAGAAGAGGTTCCGAGTCTGAGTTTTTAACAAATTAAAAAAGGTTGTATGATAAATTCGGCACCATGGAGGCAGAAGTAAATAAGGTTTAATGTTTTTTTTCAATTTACAAACTTAGATAGATAGATAGATAGATAATTCATTTATTTGACAACCGCAGCACATGTTACAAAGGTCACAATAGAAAAGGCACATCATAGAATAACACAGATAAATTATGGAACAATGAGTTAAGTACCTAGTAGTATACAATAAGTAAAAGTACATATAAACAATTAAAAAAAGAAGAGATTTAAAAATTGTGTGTGTGCTGCAGCCCGTCAAAAAGGTAATAACTCAGCGAAAAGATTTGCTCGATGAGCAAAACACTGATTTTCAGTATTGCCCTTTGAGGCGACCAGAAGAACGAAACACTGACAAAATAAACGATGTGTGAAGTGTGATTGCATAATATTAAAAATTAATAACTTAGTGCACACTATGTTCTAAATTCAATTTACTTTATCCTCTACCGGATAAAAACGGCTTTTGCACTCAGATATCGACGACATGAGAGATGGGGCATGCAAAAATACGTTATTGTAATGTGTATTGTGGGGCTAGATAATGCTGTGTGAATTGTCCAGCATTATTTATTTATTTATTTTTGTACCCCAGATACAGATCATTATAAAAAGACATTACATGCGACAAGTAAAAGCGATCTCTTGGAATTTTAGGGTACTTTTCAATGGCATAGTCAAGAGGTACTTGCCCCGCACTAAATATTTTCAAGCGATAATTTTTCGATTCCGCGTGTGAAATTCGAATTAACCGCGCGCGGGTGAAACCGCGGGGAACAGCTAGTTTCTAATACTTACATTTTCGAACTTGTGATATCTTAATTCAATTCATTCATTGCAAGAAATATGGTCATACATAATACAAGGTCTTAAACATTAGAATAGGTAGTTTCACATACTTCACCATAACACATTGGCATGCAAACAATTTCTAAAACTCGGTTCCTACAATGTCATTTTAAAATGATTTAAATTAATAAGTTATATAATATAAACATGTCAGTAATGTGCTTTTTAATTTTCAAATTTAGGTCCATGAGTTCTTTGACACTATAGAAAGCTTCTTTCCAATGAGAGATAATTTTAACTTTTTAAATCTTTGATGTCATTAGGGATTTTATTATATGTATATAGAACCACACATAGCATAACAGTTCTTTTTATATAAGGCTGTCTTGGGAGTTCTAGACAGAACAATTTGTTCTGGGTGACGTACACGTCTAGGGTATCTATATATCCCTAGCTTTAGTAAATAAATTCGAATGTTCCTTTACAAATTTACCAGCCTTTAGAATATACATACTGGGCAATGTTAATAGTTTTAATTTAATGAAGATAGGCCTGCACGACTCCCATGGAGGTATTCCCACAATTGCGCGTAAACATTTTTTTTGAGCAATGAAGGCAAGATCTGTGTTTGTAGAATTACCCCATAGAATAAGTCCTGTCTTAAGTCTTTCGAATGGAATGTCCAGAAATCGTTCTTAGCGATAAGGCCGCCCATTGTGCATCTGTATCTTTGTTTGTTTGTTATTAACTGTTTTTTTTCTGTGTTTGATGTGCTATAAAGCGTATTTATATTGTATTGTATTGTATTGTATTGTATTGTATTGTATTGTATTGTCCGAATTCAAGATGTAGGCAAATGCTAGCACCAATATCTACAAAAACGTTTTACGTATATATTCTACAGTATCAGTCTGACAATGGAATTACTTCAATAAATAACAGAAACGCCCTTGTCTCCATGTTCATTCAACTTATTATCTTGGGTGTTATCAGCATGTGACGTCAGGACATCTCAAGAATTTAGAAAAGGCATCTCATTGTCTAAGGAAAGTTGTAGCGAAGCAAAATTTTGAAAGAATGAATTTATAATATTAGGTCCTTATTTATTTAAACACTTTGAGTGCTGAAATCACACGGTTTGGGTTTTCTACAAGTGACTAATATGCGTAAATCCACACTAGCGCAGCGGCTGAGAAAATACAGATCTTTGTGACTCAGCAGGGCCGTAATATTTTTCGAACGAAACGCATGTGCGGCGCAACACAACCGCTGTATAGAGCGGCAGCACGAATTTTTTAGGTTAAAAAAAAGATCGCAGTCGTCGAAAAAAATCGCAGTCATTGTCCCACTGCTTGACAAAGGCCTCCCTTTTCTCCTTCCACTCCTCGCGATCCAACGCTGCGACAGGCCATGATGGTAGATGTACCTCGAGCTCTTCGCGCCATCTCATCCTGGGCCTTCCACGTCGCCTCTTAGCTTTGAATGAATAATAATGCTGGACAATTCACACAGTATCATCTAGCCCCAAGCTAAGCGTGTTCTGATAATGGGTAAAAGTACTAGATAACTGACTGATATACAAGGTGCAAAAATCAAGAGCCCCTGATTGGAAACCACTTTTAAGTCTTAGATTATTTTAACTCAAAGGAAACATTCCTTTATTATTAAAAAGAAACAAAACTGAATTCGATTTTCTAATACTTATTCGCTTGCCTCTCCCAGGAATCGAACCTGGTCACTAAAACGACAAATTGAAATCAACAGCAGTCTTTGTCTTGGCCCCGAACTTACGGTCCGTCCCTGCTTAAATCTAGTGCACCTGTGTTGGTGCAAACATCCTCATCATCAGCCTATAGTTGGCCATAGGCCTCCCCCAATGAGCGCCATAGCACCCTGTCTTCAGCTTGCCGCATCCAGCATCTGCCTGCAGTCCTTCACAAGTCGTCAACCCACCTGGACGAAGGGTTCTTCACTACGATTGCCGAGTCGCGGTCTCCACTCAAGAACACGTTTACCCCAGCGGTTTTCGGTTCTTCGCGAGATATGCCCGGCCCACAGCCACTACAGCTTGCTAATTCTTAAAGCTATGTCGATAACCTTGGTTCTCTGTCGGATGTATTCATTACGAATCCTATCCTTCAGAGAAACCCCGAGCATAGCTCTTTCCATAGCATGTTGGTGCCCACACTGCGCTATAATATGTCTTGTATTTTATTGATGTCACCAAGTTTCTATAATAGTAACTAAAAATCCTTTACTCTCTGTAGATCTAGTGATCAAGATCCAATAGGTTCTATTGAGAACTTTTTTTCCCAATAAATCTACTTTAAAAAACTACGTCACAAATTGGATCTATTGCATCTACTTAGAAAATGACTAGATCCATATCCATAGGTTCTATTAAGAATCTTTTTTCTCATCGATTGTATGAATGTGAAAAAGTTTTCCACAATTAGAATTAATTAAATATTGTACTATTGGCATGGGCTAACACCACACGTCAGCACTATTTAATTTAGTAATCTTTACATAAATATTTTATTAACATACACATAAATTTGTAGTTTTTTTAATGATTAGGGTTCTTCTTGTTACAGTCTAAACGTTGTTTGATGCTTAAGACGTCCATTATTCCTTTTTTATTTTACCTTTTAGGATGTCATAAGGTTTCTAGCGGGAAAATTGAATTCAGTGCCTATACATTTTCAAAACATGCATCTAACAATAATTTTTCATCATAATCATCAGCCTATAGCAGTCCACTGCAGGACATAGGCCTCCCCCAATGAGCGCCATAGCGCCCTGTCTTCAGCTTGCCGCATCCAGCATCTACCTGCAGTCTTCGACATTCCACATGGTCGGAGGGCGTCCCACACTACGTTTACCAATAAATTTTACTTCCATGGATTTACTCTTTTGTCTTGAATCAAACATTTTACCCCGATAGGTACTCATTGTGAAAGACTGTAGGTAGATGCTGGATGCATCAAGCTGAAGACGAGGCACTATGGCGCTCATTAGGGGAGGCCTATGTCCAGCAGTGGACTGCTATTGGCTGATGATGATGATGATGAGGTACTCATCTAAATGGACTTTGTGAAGATGGCATGATAGCTATTGATTAGATATAAATTGTCTTATCCCTGATGGATCTCTTAGATCTGGTGATACACGACTACAACCGATCTGAATATAAAATTAATGTAATAGAAAAATAGTTGACCCTACTTAGTATATAAAATAATATAATATATTACTAGCGGCCCGTCCCGGCTTCGCCCGGGTGGTCATTTCTTTCAGGCAATTTTTTAAAATTTTCTCATTTTTCTCTCCGTAAGAACCCATCCTCGAACTTCAAGGAATATTCTTTAAAGAATTAGCGAAATCGGTTCAGCTGCTCTCGAGATTTGCGCTTAGCAACACATTCAGCGATTCATTTTTATATTATAGAAGATATTACTGTACTAGCTGCACCCGCGGCTTCGCCCACGTGGAAATTTATGTGTCAAATGGTTTATTAACCTTCCCCTTGAATCACTCTATCTATTAAATAAAACCGTTTCAAAATCCGTTGCGTTAGTTTTAACGATGTAAGCATACCTACATGGGGGACAGATAGCGGGAACCGACTTTGTTACGGACTCGGACAGCGCAAATATTTCTACTATTATATATCCAAAGCCATTTTAACATATTTATTTATTTATTTAAACTTTATTGCACTATTAAAGGTACAAAGGGTGGGCTTAATGCCGAGGCATTTTCTCCCTGCCAACCAGGAAACACATGTTTTAAATAAAGGCTTGGCGTGCTAACATTACATACAAATATAAGTAGTAGTAACTATGTTTATGACATTTATAATTTATATATGTATATATAAACCTAAAATACATATTATATTATATAATATATATATACCTAAGAAAAACAGCTAAAACAATAAATATACAGTTCCAAATATAGCATAAGTATCAAATCAAATCAAAAGAAGAAAAAGAAAAAAAATAGAAACATAAGCTGTGCTTACCTGTGGACTAGGTGATGCTGTGTGAATTTTCCATTATTTATTTATTTTGTTGTTCTAAAGGCTGTGAATTGTTTTAAATATGTACGTCTCTAGAACTGTGTGCAATATCTAGCATTTATTAATTTTGACGACCGATGTGGCGCGGTGGGCGAAGGTCCGCCTGCGACGCAGGAGGTTGCGGGTTCGATTCCCGCCTCGGGACAATTGTGTGTACGATCTGCAGATATTTGTTCCGGGTGTTCTGGTTGTTTTCTATGTATAATAAAAAAAATATCTATCTATGTAATATATTGTATTATGTATATCAGTCATCTAGTACCCATAACACAAGCTCTTCTTACCATGGGGCTAGATAATGCTGTGTGAATTGTCCAGCATAAAAATTATTTAATTTTTTTATAAATTATTTATTAGGCGTAGCCTTCGGGGTAAGCTCTAAGAAGTTACATAATATCCCAAAATTTCGATGTTCGATCGTAAAGTTATACAAAAATGTTGCCAAAATAATGTAACAAGCAGAACACAAGTTGTACTCGTTTAAGTTAACCAAAATGATACCACTATCAACAGTAAAATATTTGCATTAGGCTTTAGAAGCGAATCTAGTTCAATGTTTATTCTTATACCTTATGTAATGTTCAATTGTCGAAATTAGATCGCGTAGTCGCCTCCAAGAGTTCACGACAAGTGTGCGAAAACATCAGAGAACTCAGGGAACTCCGGTAACTCCCGAAAAACAGGGTAATAACTCCGGGAAATTTGTCGACAACTGTTACGAAGATGAAGGGGAAACTGTTCCAAGTCCAAGTCGCGTTTTTAAGTAAGTAGAAACGTTAATTAATAAAATTTAAAACATCTAGATTCCTTCTTAATATTCAATTTAATTCATAGCCGTTGATAAGACTTGAACAAAGAGTGTTGACCGGGATACAAAAGTACATTAAGCAGTTAGATAATATGGTAAATGTTAATGTTAGATAGTCGTCGGTTGGTGTGGTAGATTTTCCGAAAATGTTGAGAGTTTTTTCGACGACTGCGATCTTTTTTTTAACCTAAAAAATTCGTGCTGCCGCTCTACTCAGTGTGTTGCGCCGCACATGCGTTTCGTTCGAAAAATATTACGGCTTTGCTGAGTCACACAGATCTGTATTTTCTCAGCCGCTGCGCTAGTGTGGATTTACGCATATTAGTCACTTGTAGAAAACACATACCGTGTGATTTCAGCAGTCAAAGTGTTAAGTGACTGTACCTAAACACGTGCTTAAGGCTGATGCCAGAGACCTCTGTTATGAAGATAATTCGAAACTGTAGTGATGTGCAAGCGCACTGTAGCATTAACCACAGTGAAGTATTAACAGTGAGAAAATCAATAACATCTTGATTGATAATAAATAGCCAATGCCAATATTTAATAAAGAAAGAAAATAATTATAGGATAATATAATATAAAAAGCCTTGTTTTAAATTTTTATTATCGGTTATTTGGGCCTGTCTATTTTAATTAAAGATACTCGTATGTGATTTTATGTGATTCCTTTGTTGTGTTTATTCTGTTTTTTTTACTAAGTATTTTCATTTGTGTGTCTTTTTGTGATTAAAATTTTTATTATGTGCATAATGTAACGACTTAGCTTTAAATTGCTATGATGTTATATTTATGATTAAGTATCAATAAATAATTGAATTATCATTTTCAATTATCATTTTTACTGGTCACATTTGAAGTGTTTATTTCTAAGCATAAAGAAATAAAATAACTAAAAACTGAAGTCTGAAAATATGAGTATTTATATTTGGTTTGGTGATCATTGAGTTCTACTTTGGAAGATACTGCTTATTCTTCGGTAAGATTCTTAACTTTCTTGTGCAAAACCGCTTTCCGAAAATGTACCTAGCGATTGACATGCAATCAATAGCAACTACTAGGTACCTAGTTCATCGCGGATGCAAGTGGGTTAACTACGAACCTTTTTGGTGTTGGTCCCTCGTTAAGAAGTGAAACGTTGGAGTTCTTCCATCACAAAGAAGTTCATCATCAACCTAAAGTAGTCCACGCCTGGATATAGGCCTCCCCCAATGAGCGCCATAGCGCTCTGTCTGCAGCTAGACGCATCCAGCATCTGCCTGCAATCCTTCGCAGGTCGTCATCCCACCTGGTCGGAGGGCGTTTTACATTACGTTTGTCGAGTCACGGTCTCCCTCCACTCAGGAATAACGTATTCCTCGTATCCCAGCGGTTGTCGGTTCTTCGCGGGATATGGACGGCCCACTGCCACTTCACCTTGCTAATTCTTAGAGCGATGTCTATCACTTTGGTTCTCTATCGGATGCTTTCGTTATGAATCCTATCCTTCAGGCTTTTCAACGACAGAATGAAATTGGTCTGCATGCAGAGATTTAAACGATTGTGTGAAGTGTGCGCTTTGAATATTATTCGTTAATTTTTTTTACGGAGCCGCCTTGAGTATCGGCAGCCACACTCTGTTCAACTGACAATCTGCGAAAGACTGCAGGTAGATGCTAGATGCGTCAAGATGGAGACAGGGTGCTGTGTCGCTCATTGGGGGAGGTCTATATCCAGTAGTGGACTACTATAGGCTGATGATGATGATGATTTATTTATTTATGGTTTCCAGCAAGTTTTGGGCAGCTCGTCATGGCGCTACTGAACGTCTGGCCATCCTACACGTCGAGTGTCTACGCCTCCAACACCACGACGCCGCTGAGCGAACCCATAAGCCCGGTCCACGACTCGCTACTCGGCAGTTTACCATCCTTAGGTAAAACACCTAAGAATTTATAATATTTTTGGTAATTTACCTTGAAGCTTGCGATGAGTTCTTCTTCAACTCTAAAACTAAAAACTTAACAAGGTAAAAGTTTCTTGTTTCCTTCTTTACTTTAAAAGATTGACAAACAATAAATGAATTATGAATTGAAAAAAAATCAAAGTGATTACTTTATTACCTAGTTTTCTAATGGAAATAAAACAGTTTGATGTTTGACGACCGATGTGGCGCGGTGGGCGAAGGTCCGTCTGCGACGCAGGAGTTTGCGGGTTCGATTCCCGCCTCGGAACGTTTGTGTGTACGATCTGCAGATAATTGTTCCGGGTGTTCTGGTCGTTTTCTATGTACATATAATAAAAAAAATCTATCTATGTAATGTATTGTATTATGTACATATATCAGATATCTAGTACCCATAACACAAGCTCTGCTTACCATGGGGCTAGATAATGCTGTGTGAATTGTCCAGCATTATTTATTTATTTAGGATTTTTTAATGATTTTGGTACTTTATCATGGAACTATATTACTCAAAGCCCGTTGTTTTGTACCCTGATTAGTATTAATGAAATCTCTTGTCTATATAGTTTTTTTTGATGCCTCAACACATTGTTGATACTATATAATGTTACTTTTTTTTTTTTTTTTACCTATTTTACCTTTCTATATATTTTATTTATTTACCTATTTGAATTTCATGTTGTAATTAACTACATAATAACGCACACAGATACCCTTTTTCAATCCAACGATCCTATCCATCCACGGTTGTCTGGTAGAGATCGCTCTTGAGCGATAAGACCGCCAAATTGTCACATATCTTATTGTTTACCTTGTTTGTTTTCTTTTTAAGTGTGCAATAAAAGTATTGTCTATCTATCTATCTATCTATTTTTCCTAACGTTTCAACAGGTGTTCAAGTTCAACAGGTTTACCTACGTGTGTAGGTTGAACTTGTCGTGATGATAAAATGACTACTATAGTGATCGGGAAAAATAGGTATACGCGATTAATACCTCAATAGTACTTATAATAATGCAATGAAAATATTTTTCAGGTGCAATGGTGGGTACAGGAATCGTTGGGATGCTAATTGACAAGCTGGGACGAAAGCACGGCGGGATTGTGATGGCTCTACCTTTTGCGGTAAGGTTTTATTGAAGTACTAGGCTGCGGCCCGCGTGTCAAATGGTTTATAAACCTTCTTTTTTAATCACTCTATATATTGCTGAAAACTGCATTAAAATCCGTCGAGTAGTTTAAAAGATCTAAGCGAACAGACAGCGGAAGCGACTTCATTTAAGGGGCCTCCGGAGGGACGAATTCTTCATACAAACGTATTACCAAAATTATTTCTAATTCAAGCATATTTCCACTACAATATTGCATTATTTGTATTAAAATAGTATTTATCTAGGTTCCCAAATAGTTTTTTTTTCAAAATACTTACCTAAATTGAAATGAAAGCCAATCTCATTTTGCACATTTTTATGCGAAAATGGACAAGTTTTCTTGCTATTTGTTTCGTATTCAAAACATCAATATCTTACGTTTTATTTATTAAGGGACATAGCTTATATTGTCTAGTTACAGAATAACAATACTTTGTGAAAAATACAAAAAGTTTTCAGTCATAATTTTTGGTATTACGGAACAACTCAAATTTTGAACGGCTAATATTGCTATCGCGCACGCATGTGGCGCGACGCAAGGGTTAAATTGGGACAGCGATATTCGGAGCGATTTTTGCAAGCGAGGGTCGCCGGACCCTTAATGAAATCTGGCTTTTATGAAGAAGTAGCTCCTGCCTAAGGTTTTGCTTATTCGGCGGTTATTTTTTATTATTTTACAAATGAACAGAAGACATATAAATGTTTATCCTTTCTAAATAATAAAACCCGTTCAACTTATTAGTCTTTGTTTTAAAAATAGTGGAATTGAACCCCTTTCAATTCCACTATTTTTAAAACAAAGACATACAAGTACGTAAAATTATGATGGCTATTCATCATCATCATCATCAGCCTATAGCAGTCCACTGCTGGACATAGGCCTCCCCCAATGAGCGCCATAGCGCCCTGTCTTCAGCTTGCCGCATCCAGCATCTACCTGCAGTCTTTCGCAGGTCGTCATCCCACCTGGTCGGAGGGCGTCCTACACTACGTTTACCGAGTCGTGGTCTCCACTCAAGAACACGTTTGCCCCATCGGCCGTCGGTTCTTCGCGAGATATGGCCGGCCCACTGCCACTTCAGCTTGCTAATTCTTTGAGCTATGTCGATAACCTTGGTTCTCTGTCGGATGTATTCGTTACGAATCCTATCCTTCAGAGAAACTCCGACCATAGCTCTTTCCATAGCTCGCTGAGCGACTTTGAACTGGTGGACCAGCCCTATCGTGATGATGGCTATTGAGTCTTGTTTATTTTTTATCCTATTAGCTTTTCATTGCTGACTCAAATAATAAGAACATAAAAAAACGTACAGACGACGAATTACGCATTTTTTTAGTATGTATTTATAAGATTTACCATGCAGGTTGCGGAAGTTACTAGGTACAGTCAGCGTCAAATCGATAGAGCATCTAGAGTATTAAAAATGATATGAAAAACATAAAAGCAATTTGATATACGCAGTTCGAATCATCATATTGTCGTAAGCACCCGAGGTGTTCAAAATATTTTACTACTCATTGTTTCATATTCATATGAGCAATCAGGGTGTTCAAAATATTTTACTACTCATTGTTTCATATTCATATGAGCAATCAGGGTGTTCAAAATATTTTACTACTCATTGTTTCATATTCATATGAGCAATCAGGGTGTTCAAAATTATCTTAGTAAACAAAGCACTCTAACTGAAGGCTCTGCAAGTAAGTTTTTAGTGGCAGACATGCTATATATCGATGATGACGACCGATGTGGCGCGGTGGGCGAAGGTCCGCCTGCGACGCAGGGGGTTGCGGGTTCGATTCCCGCCTCGGAACAATTGTGTGTACGATCTGCAGATATTTGTTCCGAGTGTTCTGGTCGTTTTCTATGTATAATAAAAAATATCTATTTATGATATATATTGTATTATGTATATCAGTTATCAAGTACCCATAACACAAGCTCTGCTTACCATGGGGCTAGATAATGCTGTGTGTATTGTCCAGGATTATTTATTTATTTATTTTATTTATTTATATCCCGTTATAAAATGACTTATGTGTTAATAATTGGTTAATAACCATGATAGGTATATACATAGATATGTATAATAAATATAGTTCTTTTAGGTATATACTAGATACTACAAATTTCATAAACATATTACTTCTATTTCTAAAACTACATATGTAATGTTAGCACGCCAACCCTCTTATTTAAACTTGTGTTTCCTGGTCGGCAGGAAGAAAATGCCTCGGCATTAAGAGGCCTCCGGAGGGACGAATTTTTCATAGAAACGTAATACCAAAATGATTTCCAATTCAAGCATATTTCCACTATAATATTGTATTATTTGTATTTGAATAGTATTTATCGAGGTTCCTAAATAGTTTTTCTTTTCAAAATACTTACCTAAAATTAAATGAAAGCCTATCGCATTTTGCACATTTTTATGCGAAAATGGACAAGTTTTCATCCTATTTGTTTCGTATTAAAAACAACAATATCTTACGTGTTATTTATTAAGGAAATTAGCTTATATTGTCTAGTTACAGAATAACAATACTTTGTGAAGAATATAAAAAGTAAAAATTTCAGTCATAATTTTTGGTATTACCATAGATGAAGGAAACAACGTCCATGGTATTACGGAACAAACCAGATTTTGAACGGCTAATATTGCTACCGCGCACGCATGGGGCGCTGCGCAAGGGTTAAACAGGGACAGCGATATTCGGAGCGATTTTTGCAAGCGAGGGTCGCCGGACCCTTAACCCCATCCTTTGTACCCTTTGTAGTGCAATAAAGTTTTTAAATAAATAAATAAATAATAGTTTCAAAAGCTTTACCCATTGTCCACAGATCTCGTGGGCCATGATAAGTGCGACCACATCCATCAATGTGGTGCTGGCGGCTCGCTTCCTCGGCGGGGTGGCGGGGGGAGGTTACCTGGTGTACGCGCCGATCTTCATATCCGAGGTGGCCGAGGACTCGGTCAGAGGGATGCTGGCTTCAGGTACTACAGATTATACCTTACAGATTGTGGTTAATTAAGGTAGAAGTAGGTTATCTATACATACATTTATAAAAGAAAGTCGTGCTAGCTAATCTCAATACTCAATATATTAACATATCTCTAAGAATATATCAGAGCACCCGGACCAAATATTCGTATTAATATTTATTCCAAGGCGGAAATCAAACCAAGCAAGCTCCTGCGGCGAAGGCCTGCAACCTTCAGTCCGTTTACACTTTCAAAAAATTATTAAAAAAAGTACTACTGGAGTCTCAACACATACATCCAGTTCAAATAAGCCGTTCTTTGCCTTCCTTTAAAAAAATTTGATAATATTACTTACATATTAACAATCTCATTGTAGTTTTAACAGGTTTATTTTATTTTAAATGTACAAAGATCATTCTAAAATTTATATACGTATTTTATTTTAAATAATATTGTTTACAGTACATACAGTTTTAGTTTATGTTGATTAATTTATATTTTTGTTCCTCACTATATTAGGCCACCTTGCGCACCACGGTCTCCACGGAAGACCAGCGCTATGGTACGACCTTCTCTACCATAGCACATACTGAGTGGAGACCGATTTTTGTCAGTCTCTGTCGTCTGTTAATCTAAGTTTAATTTATAAGAGTCTCTGTTCTGTTCTGACAAAATAAAAATCTTTTTACTTTACTTTTTTTTTACAGCAATACAAGGCAAAGTGATCATTTTTGGATTCTCCAATGAAATTAAGTCTGATAAGAAAGAGCCCAAAATTTTTTGTGCCCTGACAGGGATTTTATGCATTGTGTACCTACCTTCCTACTAAGACACTCATCATCATCAGCCTATCTTAGTTCACAGCTGGACGTAGGCCTCCCCCAATGAGCACCACAGCGCCCTGTCTTCAGCTTGCCGCATCTAGCGTCTACCTGCATTATTTCGTAGGTCGTCTTCCCACCTGGTCGGAGGGCGATAAGCGGGCTAAGAAACTACCTGTTTGCATGAAATCACAATAAATTGATATGAATATGTAGTTAAATTATTTGTTCCAGGTCCAATCCTCCTCTACTGCTCGGGAATGCTCCTGTCCTATCTATTCGGCTGGTTCCTGACGTACCGCGTCATCGTGTGGACGAACCTGTTGTTCGGAGTGGCGCTGGCCGCGTCGCTGATGACGATCACTGAGAGCCCGGTGTTCCTCATTCGGCAGAAGAGAGAAGAGGTAAGACAAAATAAAAACATGGATGGGAGTGGGCTATTTACCAGTTTTTAAAGAGTATCTAGAAGTACCTAGAAGGTCCGCCTGCGACGCAGGAGGTTGCGGGTTCGATTCCCGCCTCGGAACAATTGTGTGTACGATCTGCAGATAGTTGTTCAGGGTGTTCTGGTCGTTTTCTATGTATAATAAAAAAAAAACTATGTAATGTATTGTATTATGTATATCAGTTATCTAGTACCCATAACACAAGCTCTGCTTACCATGGGGCTAGATAATGCTGTGTGAATTGTCCAGCATTATTTATTTATTTAATATTATAAACGCGAATGTTTGTAAGTATGGATGGATGTTTGTTACACTTTCACGTAAAAACTACTGAACGAATCTAGATGAAAATTGGAACATACATACTATGTATGTATACTGGAATAACATATAATCTACTTATTATCGTGGTACCACGTGAGCGAAGCCGCGGGCGAAAGCTAGTACGTACTCTATAATTTGTGAAAAAACCGACTCATGCTATTTGCTTTCTTACAGTTCTGTTTTCACGACGCGCGACGTATCTTATACTTTTACTAGCTGCGCCCCGCGGTTTCACCCGCGTGGTGATAGATTTTTTGGATAATATACAATATATCTTTATAAATTGTAGCCTATGTGTTATTCTGGTGTATAAGCTATATATTATTGTAAAGTTCACGTAAAAACTACTTGGATTTTAATGAAATAAAATCCATTCAGTATTTTTTACGTGAAAGAGTAACAAACATCCACCCATCCATCCATACTTACAAACTTTTGCGTTTATAATATTGAAAATGAAAATGAAAAGTTTATTTATTTCTTTAAGCTTACAAATAAGTACTTAGACAGGTCATATTTTATAGTTCACTTCAATTTTTTGTCCACCAGTGGAAGAAGTGAGAAGAAACCACTAGTATGTTCATAACTTATGTGTCTAGTACATTTGATTTGCTTATGTGTAAGTTGGTAGATTTTGAGTTGGAGCAAAACTCGTTCCAAGCTTTTTTATCTTCTAAGTAATCTGATATTTTATAATAAGCTTTTTTTACAAAGAATATGTTTAACAATTTTTTTAAATTTATTTATTGATACTTTTGCAACTCACTTGGAGTTTTGTTGTAGAAGCGTATACATTGCCCTTTAAAAGATACATTTATCTTATGTAGCCTAGTTGTGGGCACAGCGAGTTTATTCTTATTTCTAGTATTTACATTATGTATATCACTTTTTTTTGTGAACCGATTGATATTTTTATGAGTGTACAACAAGTTTTCATAAATATATTGGCACGGTACTGTCATTATGTTTATTTCTTTGAATTTTTCACGTAGGGATTCTCTGGGACCCATATTATAGATCGCACGAACAGCCCTTTTCTGCAACACAAATACGGTGTTTATATCTGCAGCGTTCCCCCACAGTAGTATAAATATAAATAATGCTGGACAATCCACACAGCATTATCTAGCCCCATGGTAAGCAGAGCTTGTGTTATGGGTACTAGATAACTGATATACATAATACAATACATTACATAGATAGTTTTTTTTTTATTATACATAGAAAACGACCAGAACACCCGGAACAAATATCTGCAGATCGTACACACAATTGTTCCGAGGCGGGAATCGAACCCGCAACCTCCTGTGTCGCAGGCGGACCTTCGCCCACCGCGCCACATCGGTCGTAGTATGCCATAAGACATAATACTATGGAAGTAGCTGAAATAGACTAGTCTAGAAGTATCAACGTCTGTAAGGTGACGGATTTTTTAACTGCATATGCTGCAGAACTAAGTCTCTTCGATAGTTTATCTATGTGTGGGCCCCATTGAAGTTAACTATCTAAGGTAATTCCTAAAAATACGGTATTGTCTACAATTTCTAACGTTTCTCCTTTTACGTTTATATCGGCCTTAACTTGTTTTATATTAGGTAGAATAAATCTTGAACATTTTATTTTGGTTTCATTAAGCAAAAGATTATTAATACTAAACCAATGGACTACCTTTGAGATTGCAGTATTTACATCGTCGAAATTTGAGTTTTGTCGTTTCATTTAAAAAATTAATGAAGTATCATCAGCAAACAATACAATCTCATGATCATTCTTTACAAGATGAGGCAGGTCATTAATATAAACTAAAAAGAGGAAAGGACCCAAGATAGAGCCCTGCGGTACACCCATTGTAACAACAGACCCTTTAGATCGTTTCCCATTAATGTCAACTCTTTGTATCCTATCACTCAAGTAAGATGTAAGAAGATCCAAAGAGCTGTCCCTAATTCCATAATGATGAAGTATTAGTAGGATAAGTAAGCGTCTTTTGTGCAAAGTGCGAAAGTGGGCACTAAGCTCCGAAATCTTCTAACGATTTCGACACTCTAAGGTCTCCTAGGATCATGATACTCTTCTTGATAGTGATTATATGTGGTTGGCCTATAGAGTAAAATCTTCGATATTGTTAACTTACCTAAAAATATAAGGTTTCTTCCCTCTTCTTTCAGGATGCCAAAGCAGCCATAGCTCACTACAGAGGATGTTCCACATCATCCAAGCTGGTACTCGATGAGTTCTCAAGACTGAAGCAGCAGATCTATCCAGCTGTGGAACTGATTTCCGTTACTGGAGGTACGTCCCTAAGTAACTAAGTCCTTGGTCTATAATACGCCACCGCTACGTGTCCATCCAAAGGTTGACTGGAAGTAATTGCTCTTAGAGATAAGGCCGCCCATTGTGCACCTGTATCTTTGTTTGTTTTTTATTTACTGTTCTTTTTCTCTGTCTTGATGTGCAATAAGGCGTATTTGTATTATATTTTATTGTCCTTTTATTCACACAAAGTTCAAACCACAAGAACATTCGAGAATGCTCATCTAACGTTTAGCTTCTATCGAGGTTTGTCCAAACCTCAATGGCACACAATTATTTATGAACACAATTTCTAACTCTCTGATTGAGCTGCCTTTAACACTTAAACTATATATTTCTGTTTAGTTTATAGTACATATTATTAATTCTGTCTTTCTCTATATTTCTTCACAATATTTTCAACTTACACAATATTTACATGAACATTACGTTTACATTATTTCGTAAAACATTCTTTAACTGATTCAACAATCAATCTCAAGACTTACTTTATCCTTTCTGCCATTGTAGGTAATTTGACTTCCTATAACATTAATGTCGATATTGTTATACATATATGTAGTTTTATGATAGTACTAAAACATCTTCAACATTGCAGACGCAGAGAAGGTAGAAGAATCCGAGAAAGAGAAGTTGAACTCGGACGTGGCCCCAGAGGAGCAGAAGCGGATGTCGCCAGCAAAGATGCTGTTCGTATCGCCGTCGTCAAGGAGGGCCTTCCTTGTCGTCCTCTGTTGCATTAGTATGCAGGTATGGTATATTTACATACCTTTTGGCCAAAATATTTTTGCTATTTTGCCTTTTTTTATTAAAAAACGATACACGTTTTTTAATTAACAATTTATTATAAATTTTAAGTTTTATAAAAAGCTTTATATATTTTACAAAGTTTATGGTTCCTCGATAAAAATAAAACCAGCTTGTATCTCCTCCAGGTGTTGATGGGCATGGTCCCCGTCCAGGTCTACGCGAAGACCGTCTTCCAACAAGCAGACCCCGCCAGGGCTGATCTCTACACCGTCATCTTCGCTCTGGTGCTCATGATGGGGAGTCTCGTCACAGCCGGGATTGCTGATAAGGCAGGACGAAGAGTAAGCAGTTTGCCCCAGCGGTTGTCGGTTCTTCGCGAGAAATGGCCGGCCCACCTGCTAGTTCAGCTTGCTAATTCTTTAATTTATAATTTCCTCTAAATAATTTCAGATCCTCATAATCTCGTCATCCGCCATGGTCTGCGTATCGCTGTTGACCCTGGGCTACCTGCTGCAGAGCCGCGCGGGACCTGCCTGGATGACAGTCGGCATGATACTGGTCTACTGCTTCTCCTTCATGTTCGGAGCCGGGTCTATCCCATATGTGCTGTTGTCCGAAGCTTTTATATCTGAGGTAAGTCATGGAAGTTTGTATTTTATTTTAACAAGGCACAAGATGTTATTGTTTAATTTAAGTAATGAAAATGTGAACGAAATAGGTACTGTTGCTTATTTGCACAAAAAAGGAAATTCTTGAGATCTCTTTGAATACTAGCTTAAATGTCTGCTTTAGCATCCCAAAAGAAATTTTTGATAGTTTGTCATCAAACAGTCTCTTTCTCTTTGGGATGCTAAAGCAGACATCTATGCTAGTCATCAAACAGTCTCCTGTTTGATCAGAAAAACCATATTTCATTTTAACATTTACTAGTCAAACAATTTATCATCGATTAGACCTGAGATAAACCTGATGCTTGATGTCGGTAATCAATCCAACGTCCAATACATCCATTTCATATATCTTTATTTTGTCTTTTATACTACCTACTCTTATTATGAGGTGCCAACCTTAGTGGGGCAGGGTCCACCTACTTTTTAGGCAAATGTCACCCCACTAAGGCGAGTTAGTGGGGCAGATTACATGGTAAAATTTGCCAGTCTACTGTGCCCCACCTGTGCCTGTGAGGCGCCTTGGTGGGGCAGAGTGGAATAATTCATGCAAAAGGTTTTATTATATTTTTTTTGTTTTATGGTGCTTCCAGGTTTTTCTATCAATGACCACCCAAGTCAAGTTGAACTTGTCTTTAATGTGCAAAAATCTCTTCGTACTTGTTAGTTCCAAAAGTAATATTCTTATTAATCTTGTTTCCATTTAGTTTTAGCAATTAAGTATAATAAACTAGTTAAGCTTATTCATCATCAGCCTATAGCAGTCCACTGCTGGACATAGGCCTCCCCCAATGAGCGCCATAGCGCCCTGTCTTCAGCTTGCCGCATCCATTTGAACTGGTGGACCAGCCCTATCGTGAGTGTCCACGTCTCAGCTCCGTAGGTCATAACGGGTAGGACGCACTGATTGAAAACTTTCGTTTTCAAGCATTGCGGTATGGATGACGTGAAGAGAGTTGACGTAGTTTCCCAAATGCTGCCCAGCCCAGCTGGATTCTCCTTTTGGCCTCCTTCTCGAAACTGTTTTTACCTAACTGCAGAATCTGCCCAAGGTAAGTGTACTCGGAAACAGTTTCGAGAAGGTGACCATGTACGACCACCGGCCTTGGATCAATGTGACCATTGATCATGACTTTGGTTTTATCCAAATTCATGCCATGACCGATACATCGGGAGGCTGAACTTAGGCCGTCCAGCATCTGGTTCAGTTCCTCAAGCGACTCCGCCATTAAGACTATGTCATCAGCGAATCGCAGGTGTGAGATGTACTCGCCGTTTATATTATTGCCCTTTCCTTTCCAGTCAAGCAACCTAAACATATCTTCCAATGCGCACGTGAACAGTTTCGGGGCCCTGCCTCACTCCTCTGCGGAATTGGATGGGTCTAGACTGCTGACCCTGTACTTGGACACTCATGGTGGCGGCCTCGTAGAGACATCTCAGCACCTGGATATAACGATAGTCTACTTGGCATCGCTGTAAGGAATCCAGAACAGCCCAGGTTTCGACGGAGTCAAATGCCTTCTCATAGTCCACAAAAGCCAGACACAGGGGCTGATTATACTCTTCGGACTTCTATATAATCTGCCTCACTGTGTGTATGTGGTCTATGGTGCCATATCCTCCGCGGAACCCAGCCTTTTCCGGTGGCTGGAACTCGTCGAGTCTCCTGGCGAGACGGTTTGTGACCACTCGTGAGAACAGCTTATAGACGTGGCTCAAGAGTGAAATGGGTCTGTAATTCTTAAGAAGGGTTTTATCTCCCTTCTTAAAAAAGAGCACCACCAAACTCCCGCTCCACGCCTTAGGAGTTCTCCCACTGTCAAGGACGGTCTGTCAAGGGCTCCTCCGGCTTTAAGAAGCTCTGAAGTAATACCGTCCTCGCCGGGGGCTTTTCCATTTTTAAGCTGCCTTAGAGGTAACACGATCTCGTCTTGACTGATTTCAGGCAGTTCGTCGGTATAGTGGCGTGTCAGGGTGGCTCTGGAATCTTGGTCATCTCGTCGGTAACGAGGGGCATGTGCAGCGTATAATCGGCCATAGAAATCCTCTATCTCGGCGGATATCTTCGGCTTTGACAATACGGTCCTCCCGTCGTGTGTTTTAAGCTTTGTCAGGTGGCTCCTGCCAAGCTGCTGAGTGAATACTTTGGACCCTCGGTTTCGCTCTATCGCCTCTTGAATGAGGCGCGTGTTGAAGCTCCGAAGGTCGTGCCGTACCATCTTCGCAATCCGCTTGTTCAGGTCTGACCTCTCTGACAAAGTCGCTTGGGTGGTCTCCCGTCTTTTTGTCATCAGCTCAAGAGTCTCGTCCGAGAGTTTGGATTTCTTGCCAGTACGCTGCTTTCGACAGAATTTGATGCCCTCGTCCCTCAACGTTTCAACCACATTGTGTAGGGTCTCGTCAGCGTCATCAGTGGGTTCCAAGGCAACTAATCTATTCCCGAGAAGCTGCTGAAACTTCTCGGTGCCCGCCATGATTTGGATTGGGTCAGGTCGGAGCGTGGACTTCATCAGACGGTTTCTTTCAAGCTTCAAGTTCAGAGAGCCTCGGAGGAGTCGGTGATCAGATCCGGTATTGAACCTGTTGATCACTGAGATATCTCTGAATATGTGCGTGCTATCCGTCATGATGAAGTCGATCTCATTTTTAGTCACAGTGTCGGGGCTTTGCCATGTCCACTTCCTTTGAGGGTGTTTCTTAAAGAAAGAGTTCATCAAGAACAGCCCCTCCTTCTCAAGGAAGTTGACAAGCATTTGCTCCCTGTGATTCCTGACTTCATAACCATGCGGACCTATTCGGGATTCGTTGCCAGTCTGGGTTCCCACCTTGCCGTTAAAGTCCCCCATAACAACGTTGAAGTGGGCCTTAGTGGTGTTATGTAAGGCTTTGGATATGTCGTCATACATATCCTCCACTTCATCATCCAAGTGTGCCGAGGTCGGTGCATAGACCTGGATGACTTTCATGCTGTACCGCTTGGACAGCCGAAGGATAAGGTACGCTGCCCTGGTCGACACACTGGAGATTTCTTGGACGTTGCTAGAGAGGGCCTTATTGACGAGGAAGCCTACGCCACCCTGGGATGTTTTATCACCCTCGCGAAAGTAGAGAAGATGGCCCGAGTCTAGGGTAACGGTGTCCTCCCCCTCTCTACGGACTTCACATAACCCCAGAACATGCCATTTGGTGTTCTCTAACTCCACTTCCAACTGCGCTAGATGATGGTCAAGCCTCAGAGTGCGTCCGTTAAACGTAGCCAGGGTTGGGGATCGCAGCATAGGGAGTGTGCTACAAGGGATGCTGAAAAAAAAAAGGTCCCTTAACCCTCTGGCATATTTATATCTTCGAAACAGATTTGTGTACCCTGATCCCTCTCTTCAACCCAATCATCATCTTCATGTGTTCGGTTGAGTTCGGTTTGATCATCTTCATGAGTTCGGTTTAGTTCGGTTTGATTAAGTTCTGTTGCTGCTTCTATGTAGGCAACGTTTAATATGTGAAAATAAGACTGATGGCCTGACTTGCTGTGATTTTTGAGGTGTGGAGAAGAAATAAAAGATGCGTACTTCTATCCAGTATGGCGTGTAATCGTAATGAATAAAGTTTGACAAGCGTTGAGGAGGAAGGGGGTAAGGGGGAAGGGGGTGTGGCTAGAGGTACAATGTTTAAAATTAGGCGCGAACATGCCCCCGGCCTTTTTTCAAAAGGTGTGAAGTTCCACGTCCCTATGCGTCTTCTACGTCTTCTGGAAGGAGTGGACAGATCTTCGCGTAGGCCCGACGAACGACGCCCGTGGCCGTTTGTATATCTGCTACTCTGGAAACTCCATCCTTGCCTGGAATCGTAGCGAGCACTCGACCCATGTGCCATTTTAGCAGTGGCGAGTTCATGTCTTTGATGAGAACAAGAGCGTCTGGTTTCAGATCAGTTGTCTGCTGCTTGTTCCATTTTTTGCGTATCTACAACTCAGAAATATATTCTTTGGCCCAACATCCAAAAATGTTGTCGTATCTGCTCCACCCTTTCGTAGCGCTGGAGTCGGTGTACTGGAACGTCGATGACATCATCGCTGGCTGGCGCAGTTAGCGGTCGACCAACCAGGAAATAAGCTGGAGTTAGAGGAGCGAAATCTTTAGGATCGGGAGAGAGAGGAGAAAGAGGTCGAGAATTCAGGATAGCTTCCACCTGTGCTAATACTGTACTGAATTCTTCGAAGGTGAGGTGCGCGTCTCCTATCACACGTCGCAAATGATGTTTACTAGATTTTATTCCTGCCTCCCACAGACCACCAAAATGCGGAGAATAAGGGGGAATGAATTTAAATTTTATTTGTTGATTTGCTGCGTATTCAACAATGTTAGAAGAACAATTGCGTAAAAAGTTTGAAAATTCATTCATCAACCCTAAAAAGTTAGTTCCGTTATCGGAATAAATTTCTAAAGGTTTACCTCGCCTAGAGATAAATCTTTTTAAAGCTAAAAGATAACCTTCAGTAGTGAGGTCACTCACCAGCTCTAAATGCACTGCTCGTGCCACAAAGCACACAAACAAACAAACGTATGCCTTACAAGTTGTAGCGCCCCTACCTTTGCGATTAAGTATAAGATAACTTCCACTATAGTCAACCCCACATCGATTGAAAGTAGGCGTTATTCTTTGTTTGGGATAATCACCCATTAAAGGGGTAAGTACCTTTCCTTTCATGCGCGTACATTTTACACAAGCATTAACTACAGACCTAGCTAAGTTCCTACCACCTACAGGCCACCAGGCATCACGTAGATGGCACAACAAGGCCTGGCTACCAGCGTGAAGTAGCTGTTGATGTTCGTAGCGAAACAAAAGCTTAGTAAAATGATGTTTATTTGATAATAAAATAGGATGTCTCTTATCGTAAGAGAACTCATCGGAGTAGCTTAGACGCCCACCCACTCTTATTATTTTATTTTTATCAATAAATAAGTTTAATTTATTTAAGTGATAATTTTTTGTGATGGCGTTTTTATTTATCAATTTATATTCATTATGGTAACTTTCGATTTGAGACCATCGTACTAGCGTCCTTTCCGATTCCTTTAACTCGTCTACATTGAGCATACCTGTTAATCTATTCATTTTATTACGAATATTATGTATAAATCGTAACATAAATGCTACCGCGCGCTTCATACGTTGAAATTGAGAGAAACGTTCAAACGGAAACAAAAACCTGTCTTCCTGTGAACTTCCTGTGACTAGCGATGTAACAGCTGACGATTTCAACTCAGGTAGGTGTTCACATGTTTCTTCAACCTTAAAATTATCTAGCGTGAAACTCAGGCTTCGTAAAAAATCTGGACCGTTCCACCACAAGGAAAATAGAAGAAAGTTCTTGAATACTTGCACCTCGCGACGCAAGATCCTCGGGGTTATCTTTACCCGACACATGACGCCAAATAACATCTTTTGTCAATTCGTGAATTTCTGAAGTTCGATTTTTGAACGAAGGTTTTTAATTTATTTGGTGCCATGCGTAACCAACCTAATACTATGGTCGAGTCGGTCCAAAAAACGATATTTCGAAAGCTACAGTTTAACGAGCTACGTGTTTTATCTAATATTCTAGCACCTAGCAACGCACCGGTAAGTTCCAGTCTTGGTATGCTTAAAACCTTAAGGGGGGCGACCTTGGCTTTAGAAAAAAGCAACCTAACTGTTATTGTTTCATTTTGACTCACCGTGCGCACGTAAAAACAAGCGCCGTACGCAGTTTGCGACGCATCACTAAAAACATGCAGCTCTAAATACATAGGTATGCATCCTATAGCGTGCCTAGGAATGCGAATAGAATCGAGCGTTTGTAGTGAGATAAGAAACCGGTTCCATGTTTGCGCGACACTGGCAGGAACAACATCATCCCAACCGATTTTAAGTAACCATAATTGTTGTAATAGAACTTTAGCGATTATTATCGTAGGGCTTAACAAGCCTAGAGGATCAAATATTTGAGAAATATTTGACAAAATTGATCGTTTAGTGACTGGCCTACAATCAGATTGGAATTCAGTTTTATAATAGAATTCATCATTTGAATTATTCCAACCTAAGCCTAGCGTTTTCGAATTAATGTTTTCATTGCTTTTAATTTCCTTTGTGTAGTTTGCGTATAATGATTGTAATAAATTAATAAGCTGTAAACATTTATCTGAAGCGAGGAAACAGCGTTCGGCTTACATGAAAGACTCGCCTAAGACGTCGGGCGACTCTTAAATGAATGGGTACAACAAACCTTACCTCGCTATTGCGTGTTGTAGTGCGAGCAAAGTGTTCTTCACATGAACGTTCCTTATCAGTCCGCGTATCCTTAGCCTTAGGGAGCTCTTCGGTTTCCCGAAACATACGCATTTGTGAATCAAATGTATGATTGAAATTACAATGAACGGGCATCGAATTTTCTGTTTTGTTGCCGTTTATAAAGCGGACCGGAAATTATCCACCCTAATTTTGTGTTTTGTAAATAGGGTCCAGTAGGAAGTCGAATTTTGCCTTCTTCTAAAAGGTCCCAGAATACATCCGCGCCTATCAAAATGTCAATCTAAAAATTCGGGTTAGCCAACCTTATGTTGCCTGGTATACAAAGCTGCGCGTTTTCACAGAAGGTTGAAATGCCTGTTGCAAGTTATTGTGGTAAAACAAAACAATTTATGCGTGTTTTGAATGTTTTATCGACGTGCGACTTTATTTCAATGGTGCATGTTTCTGAGCATTGTATAACTGAATCACCTACTCCTCGAATCTCGTGTGTTGATTTTAACAACGGAGCGTTAATTGCGTTTGATAATGATTCAGTGATAAAGCACCGCTGGGAACCCGAGTCAAGAAGCGCAAGCGCCTGGTGATAAGCACCTTGCGTGTCTGCTACCTCGACCACAGCTGTTGACAATAGCACCGTATGCATACCTACATAATTAGAGCGGCTAGTCTGCATGTGCGCCTTATTTACCTGTATGAGCGTGTCCGTTGTAGAAGAAGCGGTCTCAGTGTCCTCAGTGATGCTGCACTGAGTAGGCACACTTGAATGAAACGTCACTGCACTCTCGGTATGAATTAATGTGTTATGCTTAGCGTTGCATTTCCTACATGACCCGAAGTTACACTGATCAGGCGTGTGTCCCGCGCGTAAACAGTTTTCACATAGTTTATTATCGCGAATTAATTTTAACTTTGATTCTAAATCACTTTCTAAGAATTGTAAACATGAACATAATGGATGCGCTGCTTTGCACTTCAAGCATGGCTTGCAGGAGCAAGACTGACGGTCGCCGGATTTGTTGTTAGAAACATTGCAGTGTGAAACATTTTGTGATTTCGAACCTTGTTTTTTATGAAACCTTTGGGTTTTTTCTGTTTGTGGTTTATCATGTGAAAGCTGCAGTGTTTCTAGCATGTCTGCCCTGTTCTGCAAGAAACCTATCAAATCACTAAACTTATATACTATATATATATACTATAATGCGTTTTGTTTTGTGATCGTTCGCTGATAAAGTGCATTTATATGTTTCCCATTCGCGTTCTGTCAATTTATCCAACTTAGACACAATCATATAGTTAATGAGCGTATCCCAGGAGTCAGTGGGCTCGCCTAGGATTTTTACCGCACGTAAGTGTTTTAGAACTGTGTCAATTAACATTCTAATCAGTGAGGGTGATTCCTTTGTTAGCGCGTTTATAGTAAACCAAGCTTTAACGTGGTTGTGAATCAAAAGTCTATTATTATTGTACCTATTCAGTAATAATTCCCATGCGACAGAATAGTTATCTGCGGAGAATTCCATCGATTCTATAACCAGTAATGCGTTGCCCTTCAACGAAGACTTCAAGTAGTGAAACTTTTGAATGCTACTTATATTTTTAGAGTTATGAACAAGCGACAAAATGTATCTCTAAACTCGAGCCAGGGCTCATACGATCCGTCAAAGGTGGGCATGGCTATAGTGGGTAATTTTACAAATTGTGACCCTTCGCAAGTACCTTTAGAACGGTCAGTGACCTCATCACTGGTTAGTAGTGATTGTGCTAAGGCCAAAGTACAATAATAATTATTTTCGAAAGAATCCCTACAGGTTAATTGATCTGGAATCACACTATCATAAACAGTGTCTTCAATTTGCGATTGGATGTTATTAAATTCTTTAAATAGATCAGTAGCTCCGTTAATTCGTAGTTGTAGGACTAAACGATTTCTATGAGAAAGAATAGGATCGTCACTTTCTAATAACGTTTGGACGTAGCTACTAAACTTAGTCAAACGGCCTTTAACTATTCCACGTTTTCTAAGCAATTCGCGAACTAGCGTGGGATTATTACCTGAGTAGTAGGAGACCTATCGCGAGTCCTAGGCTTCTCCTGAGATTCTACGTTTAGGCTGTCTGTAGACATTTTGGTGGTGTGTGGATGGAAGGAATACTCACGATTTTAAAGCGAACAGGATGGGCAGTGATAGCAGCGTCACAAGCCTTCGTCTATCCTGTCTGTTGGAGAGAACTCCTTCACGACACAACACTGAAACAGGTTACGTGTCACAATTGGAAGAGGGAGGAGATGGATAATGAAGGATGGTTGGTCTCACCAGATGCGTTTGTAGAACGATGAGATGCCAATCCGACTTCAATTCCTTTAGCCTTTAGCTTTTAGTAGTAACCTCCACGTTGTGTTTCGATGTGCAGTTTTTGATGCGCAGTTTGTCACAGCAATGGCCGCCAAGTCTTCGCGTTGTAGGACTGTATTTTCGTAGGTGCGGGATTCGTAATTTGACTCGGAGGACCAAAATGTTGCTGCTTCTTATGTAGGCAACGTTTAATATGTGAAAATAAGACTGATGGCCTGACTTGCTGTGATTTTTGAGGTGTGGAAAGAAATAAAAGATGCGTACTTCTATCCAGTATGGCGTGTAATCGTAATGAATAATGTTTGACAAGCGTTGAGGTGAGGTGAGGGGGAAGGGGGTGTGGCTAGAGGTACAATGTTTAAAATTAGGCGCGAACAGCTATTCTATCACGGCCGACACCACACAGCCCTTTAAAGGTACTAACTAATAAAACCTATATAAGTAGGTACTACCCATATAGGTAGGTACTAATATATACCTACTCACAAACATGATCTACAATGGCATAAGCTCATATACTCTCGGCTGCCCAAAAAAAAAATGTTCCCCCAACCCTCTGGCATATTTATATCTTCGAAACAGGTTTGTGTACCCTGATCCCTCTCTTCAACCCAATCATCATCTTCATGTGTTCGGTTGAGTTCGGTTTGATCATCTTCATGAGTTCGGTTTAGTTCGGTTTGATTATCTTCATGAGTTCGGTATAGTTCGGTTTGATCATCTTCATGAGTTCGATTGAGTTCATCGTCTTGAGTTCGGTTTAGGAGCTCAAAATCTAGATGCTGTTCATCATGGCTGCTGTCCCCTCAGCGTTCAGGTTCAGAGCCGACGGAAGACCGGATGCGCGGTGTTCTCATCAGCTGTACCTCTCGCTCTGGCGCGGGTGCAAGCAATTTATATGGAACATCATTGTTTTCCAGTATCTCTTGTACTCTGTCATCCACCGTTTCAGAGTCTTGTCCACTTTCATCAGCTGAATACCCTCCGTTCTCATTATCCATTTCATCGCCAACGTTTGCTGACGGCAGCAGATCACCACTTGGTTCATATGCTATGTGGACATCTTTAACGCTTGGTTCACAGTTAAAGTGTTAGAGAAAGTAGTTTGCTTACAAATGACCGAATATGTGGAAAAAAACATTTTACTTCCGGATGTTCAATCTGGTTTTCGCAAAGGACGTAGTACTAATACAGCATTATTGGATGTTACTGATAATATTTTAGCGGCACAGGATTCTGGATTGGCAACGTTTCTTGTTTTGCTTGACTTCTCGCGCGCTTTCGACTCCATTAGTATACCTCTTCTACTATCTAAATTAAAATATTACGGTTTTGAATCGAGTACAATTAAATGGTTTGACTCATATTTGAGTAACCGCAAGCAATTAGTAGCGTTGCAAAAAGCTGATGGTATGAGTATACAGTCTGGAGAACTACCAGTGAATCGCGGCGTCCCTCAGGGTTCGATCCTGGGTCCTATTTTGTTTATTCTGTATAGTGCCAATGTAGTAAACTGTTTGCGTCACTGTAAACTACATATATACGCAGATGACATACAACTGTACATCTCTTGTCGACCTGAAGATACACGTTGTACAGTTCAAAAGCTGAATGAGGATCTAGATAGAATATACCAGTGGGCTAAATATAACTCTCTACTTCTGAATTCCGTAAAAACTAAGTTTATGGTTCTAGGTTCTAAAACACAAATTTTTAAGTACTAGACGAAGCACCGGTAATAAGAATTGATGGAGATGTTATCGAGCGAGTATCTGAAGTTCGTAATCTGGGATTGGTTTTAGATGAGGCTCAACGTTATGAGAAATATGTATGTGACACAGTAAATAGTTGTTTTTACAGGCTTAAAGTGCTATACAAAATTCGAAATTATCTGAACACGGATTTAAGAATTCAATTGGTGGACTCCTTGGTTATTTGTAGAAAATTACAGGCTTTTTTATTTTTTTAATTTATTTATTTATCTTCTTACCAGGTCCAGTCCCTAGCCTCAATGTTGATCATCGAATGGGTCTGGTTCCTGAACTTTGCCATCATAGCTATCTTCCCCATCATCAACGGCTGCCTCGGCATCCACGGCACCTTCTATGTCTTCGCGTGTTGCTCCATGGTCAATGCTGTCGTCTGCTACTTCATCGTGCCCGAGACGAAAGGATTGTCTAATGAGGAGATACAGGAGGTGTTTTTGGGGAGAAAGAGAGAAAAGATTGCTATGTGAGAGAGAATATCGAATGTGTATTTAGGGTTGTATCTTTAAAGGTTGTTCCTAGGTTAAGTGAAATAGAAGCGCATAAATAATTTGAATAGAGCTGTGACGTCAAATGTGTTAAAGAGAGAACGAGAGAGAGTGCCAGGACTTGCCATAAGTGTTTTTGTAATAAATGTTTTTTACCGTGTATCTTTCAATTTTAATTCAGACCCCTCGCAAACAGAATTGTGTGCGCCCGGTATTTAACGATTGCCCATGGGAACCAACCGTCATTAACCCTCATATCTTTAATCGTAGGTACCTCCCCGATTCAACCTCTAGGAACTCAAACTACAAACACATTTCGTTGTAAATCCTTCACTCGAACTAAACTCCGTTAATTCTCTCGTTAAAGTGAAGAAATGAACTGTCAAGGTAGCATTCAAGGTAGGTCGCGAGGTACCTTGAGATGTACCTCGCGACCTACCTTACCTCCTCAAAAGAGCTTGTTGGTATTTATAATGGATTTTGGAGACATCTCAATGACATTTATGACGACTAAGCTTACCGAACACGAGTATATTTTGAAGGGATTCTGGAGGCATTTCAGACGAGTCTAGGATTCGTTCAATAATTATCTAAAGATATGGGTGTAAGACTGACCAGGGTTACAGAATAGGTGCCTACAATTTATGCCGTCCGTATTTACAGCGAAGGATTGGTATAAAACAAAAGCAGAATTGACACATAAAGCATTTATTCATCCATACAAAATTACCAACATTCAATACATTTCTCAACATTACGTGTAGACTTTTAAAATTTGGCTAAAATAATTTGTCTATCATCCAATCTTTTAGTGACGTCATTACCTAATATAGGTACTTTGCTTGGTATATAGTGATAAAAATGCATAAATACAATACACCTATTTGCACAACAATGAAATTACAAAAACCATAACTAGTTTAACAAAATTCGTAAATCCCCGATGACGGTACATTAGCTGTAGGTTGATTTCGGTGTATTCGTGAGTACAAAATAATCGCGTTTATTGGTTCATTTTCCTTTTTTTAACCATTGATAAAATAAAATAAATAAAAAAAGCCTTTTATTCCATAACCTTAAATAACATTGATTAATCATTCATATAAAAAAAATGTTTGTATTAATTAAATGTACATACGTCAAATATAATAGAAATTCATGTCAGATTCAATGTTTAAAGTACTAATAGTAATATTGAATTTATCCATTGATACTGAATTATAATTAAGCCAATGAGCTGCGAAAAGTGATAAACCCACGAATCAATGAATCGACTAGCTGCTCCGTTTTCAACGCCTCGTTGCAATGTAAGTAGATTTTAACAAAAATACAGTAAAGAGATGAGATGTTGGTGTTCTTCCAACACAAATAAGGTTTGTAACCCGCTTCCATCCGAAATGAATTCTTTAAACTACGTATGATCGTTTTCATAGACAAAATACAGTTACTAAAGTCATTTAAAACGGGATATTTACCATGATTTGATTTATTATAACTCAAAAATCAAATCATGGTAAATATCCCGTTTTAAATGACTTTAGTGTTGATAACCATGAGAGTTTCAAAAGTTTTAAAATACAGTTAATTGAAATCGGTTCATTATTTCAAAGCTTCGATGCAACAAAAAGACCCAAATCCAAATAAATAAATAAGTGTATTTTTGAGTCGGGAGGTGTTTTTAAATTACTTAAGTAAAAACTTACAAACAAATCACCAAAACTTCTGTTTTCTAAATCATCGAAATAACGAAAATTTTGACTCATTTTTTGATTCGTACACTTGATTATTAGGTACTATTTTGCTGTACTATTTTCTATCTACCCATCTAAAAATTTGGCAGTACCACAATGAGCTTAAATCTACGAATGTCTTTATCGATATCTGAGACTGCTGATATGATATCTACCTGACACGCGATGAAGCCGAAAGAAGCGATTAAAAATATCCAGTTTCATCATTAAAGAGTTTTGTTCAGTTCGGAATAAACTTAACACTTTGACTGCTGAAATCACACGGTACGTGTTTTCTACAAGTAACTAATATGCGTAAATCCACACTAGCGCAGCGGCTGAGAAAATACAGATCTGTGTGCCTCAGCACAGCCGTAATATTTTTCGAACGAAACGCATGTGCGGCGCAACACAACCGCTGTGTAGAGCGGCACCACGAATTTTTTAGGTTAAAAAAAAGATCGCAGTCGTCGAAAAAAAAACGCAGTCAAAGTGTTAATTAAGTAGCACACTATTCTGACATGCCTGTTTAAGTATCTATTTTTTTTTAATGTAAATAGACCTACGTATGACCACCACATTGTAACCATGTGTTTTTAGATGTACCTAGGTTTTCCTACGATTCGATACATTGTAATGATTCTTACGATTCGATGATTTTTTTCCAAAAATTCGATTTTCTCGGCTCCATCAATAGATTTGGTTCGAAAAGGTGTTTGGTACCGATGGAATCTTGTGATTCTCATAGTATAAAGCACTCACTCTTCCCATACATTTAACTAAGAGATTCCTAAAACTCTTTCTTAATTAATACATCAATCAATTTGTGCAAAACATCAATTCCGAATAAATGACATAGTTTCTCAAACTTTGAACACGTTATCTTAAAAGTAAAATACTAAATTATATATTCATTTGTGGCAAACATTTTGGTCTCGTTTTACCGACGCACACCGTATTTTAATATTAACAATGGCAACATTTTTATGATCACAATTTCTAACTCTGATTGAGCTGCCTTTAATACTTAGAACTATTTACCTATTTAGTTTATAATACACCAATTACATCTCATTAATTATATCTTTCACTATCTATATTTTTCACAATATTTTCAACATACACAATATTTTAATAACCGTTACGTTTTTACCAAAATTAGGTGTTATAACATTCCAATTCCTGCCTAATTATTTAACGAAAGTACCTACCTATTTTTATAGATGTTCCTTTGATACGGACCACATAATTTAGCCACATGGCTATTCGCTATTGCATTGACTGTCCCTTCTAAATTATTATTTTCTGACTTATTTATGTGAACACTACAATCCAACCGACCTACAAAACCCATATAATACCCCCCGCTTTATGTCCCCTCAAATATTATGGCAACAATATCATCATCATTGAACTTATAACCCTATGCCATCACCAATCATACCTCCCCAGTTTCTCAAAAATACTACAACAACACTGTGTAGTATTAAAAAATTATGCCATAATGATTCATCATGAACATCATCAACATTAAAACCCTCAAAAAACTTATTGTCATCAACTCTTACAAGCTACAAGAAGTGATCCATCCAGCATCTTATCGATCTGCTCTTGAGATCTTCCCTTTGTTTCCGGTAGCGTGAGGTAGATGTACCCGGCGCCCAGAAGTGTGCAGGTGGCTGATATGTAATAGGTGGAGTGAAGGCCGAGGGTCATGGCTATGGAGCCGTAGTAGCGGAGGACGAGAAAGCTGGAGAGCCATATCCAAGAGATTATGAGGCTGGAAGCTAGGCTTCGGACCTGGAAGGAAGAAGTGCAGGTGTAAGTCCCAATTATTCAAATTTTTGTATAAATAATACCTGGTTGGACAATTTTAACTAGATAGCTATATCTACGTTAGTTAGCTCATAGAATGAAATTCTGAGGACCAGGGGGAGAGGTTTGCCCACTAGTGGGAAATGATGTAGAATTTTAATAAATTATGCAAATTTTATTATAGGTATTAGTATCGATTTTGATCTGTTTCAGCTACCTGTAGATTGTTTACAACAGTCTGCAGTAAGATATTGTCTCATTTTGTGAATACTAGTTTTAACTTGTTTATATTATTTGATTGTAACTTTCTTTATAAAAAATATATAAATATGTTGAATATTAAGATGCATGATCCTTTGCTAAGTGATTTGGTACCCACATTTAGAGAAAACAGCTCAGAGATCAGCACATAGGGCACGGATCCGAGCCCAATGTTGTACATAAACAGCGTCATGGATAGCAGAACTACCGGAGTCACCACCTTCCCATCTCTATACTCCTCACTCTTCCACTCTGTCCCATTTTCCACCTGAAAAAGAATAAAGTGAACCTAATAAGGTTGAGTCAAGGTAACGCCATAACTAGGAGTCGACTGAAATCTAGTAAGTACCTACAAATGAAGAGGTACCAGATAGTTGTAGATCGGGAATATAACATATTATGTATGTAGGTCACTTTTTATCTCAGAAAAATGCGTGTGCCCCTTAGTTGTACTCATCAAAAGACATATTATAAACATAATGACGACCGATGTGGCGCGGAGGGCGAAGGGTCGCCTGCGACGCAGGAGGTTGTGGGTTCGATTCCCGCCTCGGAGCAAATGTGTGTACGATCTGCAGATATTTGTTCCGGGTGTTCTGGTCGTTTTCTATGTATAATAAAAATATCTATCTATGTAATGTATTGTATTATGTATATCAGTTATCTAGTACCCATAACACAAGCTCTGCTTACCATGGGGCTAGATAATGGTGTGTGAATTGTCCAGCATTTTTTTTATTTTTTTTTATTTATAATGCTGCACCAAGGTTGGGACACCAATTTGAAAGCCAGAAGCCAGGAATAAATTATTATTTATTTATTCTACCATTTTTGAAAAACCAAAAGCTAGGTAGGTAATTAATACAAAACATGGTGTGGAACTGACGGCTAATTATAAGTTTCATCTGTAAAACAATAATCTTGTGTTATTATTTTACAGATTTGATTATTACAAACAGTCGAAAAGAAAAAAAAAAATCGGCACATTTGGTTGATTACCTAAACAAAGAAAAAACTACTCAACAAGCGTTTAACACTTTGACTGCTGAAATCACACGGTATGAGTTTTCTACAAGTGACTAACATGCGTAAATCCACACTAGCGCAGCGGCTGAGAAAATACAGATCTGTGTGACTCAGCACAGCCGTAATATTTTTCGAACGAAACGCATGTGCGGCGCAACACAACCGCTGTGTAGAGCGGCAGCATGAATTTTTTAGGTTAAAAAAAAGACCGCAGTCGTCGAAAAAAAATCGCAGTCAAAGTGTTAAGAAGCTTGGTTGAGGTATTAAATATTCATTTTGTATTTAAACACAGTATTTGCTGTCAATATGTAAATAATCACCTCAGTCAAGTTCACCACCAGTTCCTCTCTCGCGAAACTGCCCATCAGATCACTCGTGTGCATATAGTTGACGTCAGTAGTGTTGAGCGAGAGACTATTGATGTCCTTCAGTCTCCGGTAGGACCACAGCCGGTTCAGGTACCAGGAGTGGTGCAGGTGAGGGTCGCAGTAGGCGCCGAGCAGCGCCAGGCAGCAGGTGATGCCGGTGCAAGACCAGAGGAGCAGCATCTGCGAGGTATAAATCAATAATAAATTGAATTTGTTATCATTTCCTTATATCAAAATGATTTCATATAAGACGACCGAGGTGGCGCGGTGGGCGAAGGTCCGCGACGCAGGAGGTCGATTCTCGCCTCGGAACAATAATTGTGTGTACGATCTGCAGATATTTGTTTCGGGTGTTCTGGTCGTTTTCTATGTATAATAAAAATATATCTATATATGTAATGTACATATTGTATTATGTATATCAGTTATCTATTACCTATATCACAAGCTCTGCTTACCATGGTGCTAGAAAATGCTGTGTGAATTGTCCAGCATTATTTATTTATTTATATACAATTATGAAATGAATAATGGTACTTACTATTTATTTATTTATGTATTTAAGTAGTGTATTATTTATTATTTGTTTTTTAGTATTCTTATTTAGATAACATATGGTACACCCCCTGCCTTTTCTTAAATTCATATAATTCTTTCCATCCAAAGGTTGCCTGGAAGAGATCGCTTCTAAGCGATAAGGCCGCCCATTGTACCTGTCGCATATAATGTATTTTTGTAATATTTAATTTGTTTATGGTGTACAATAAAGAATTTTTGTATTGTATTGTATTGTATTATTTTGATTCAATAATTGTTGTTCCAACGCCGATCATTGCTAGGTATATTTACTGATCAATGAAGTCTGCTTGACGGCAACAGAAATAGTTATTTGGGAAAAGATTTGATTATTGATTTGTTAATGAGGCTCATATTCATATTTATATGATTGCATCATTGTGAACACTTGTAGGTTATAGTATCTACTATGATCTACAAAGGTACACAATGATGGGTATTATGGATAGGCACCATTGTGTCTCTTATACGTTACCTAAGTAGGACAACTAGATAGGTGACAGAATGGCACCTAAGTACGGCACGGCGTGGCAATAGGTACTGAGAGTGGAAGTGAGCCAGTTTGGGTTAGTGGCGATTCGCCATCGTAGTGATTCGTCATCGCAAAAAAAGTAGTGGTGATTTGCCATCGCTCAAAATATTTTAATATTCCTAGTGGTGATTTGCCATCATTTTCTTTTATACCGACAATGTGCAATCAGCATCATCTTACGAACTTTGGTTATTCTTTTTGGACTTGACTAATCTGCATGAACTTGACAGGGGGTTAAATTGTGTTTCTAGAAAATTCTGTTACTTTGAACTTATTACATTTCAGCATAAAATATAATTGAACATCGGGCCATCAGAGTACAATAACGACGATAATAAGCTAACAGTCTAATTTCTCAACCAGTTATTGAATATTTTACCTTTCTGCCCAGTTTGTCCATAGTGACAGTGGCCACTGCTGCACCTAATACCAGCGCTGTTCCGCACAGTAGGGACCCTGCATCAGCTGTATCGAAGAACTCTCGAGGAATGGTTCTGGAAAATAAGATTATTTAATTAACAATTATCTTTTTTATTCCATGTCGTTCGAGCATTTGTGTTCACATGTTGTTAGTTGGCTCTCGTATGCTATTGCTGAAATTGATTAAGTTAGTATTAGCTTTTGTTTTTTCAATAAATAAAATAAATAAACACAGGATAAGGGCAAGTTTAAATTAATGCAAAACAGTGGTAATTGGGCATGGCTGATTATCTACAACATAGTTGACCGTCGTAGCTTAAAGTGATTTTGAAGCCGAAAGTATTTAAGAAACTGTAGTATAATTAACTAGTTCTGGGTAGACCTATGACCCACTCTGTGTCTAATGAGAAAAAAATGATAATCTTTATCTATTTATATCATACAGAAAAACAAACCATAAACAACCTACGTTGTTGTCTAAAATATTGTGTAAGAATAGTGAAACAAGTAATTTTTAGAAATAAGTAGATAAGATATGATGTATAATATATATATTAAAATATATAATATAGCATACATATAATAGATAAATAGTTAGATAAGAATAAGTAGAGATAAACAATATACCTAAGTAAAATATAATAATTTTAATTTAAAACTAGATACATAAAGTCTCTGATAATTTTAGAGGAATAAGTACAATAAATATAAAAAAAAACCTACGTTGTTGTACTTTGCTAGCTCATCATGATACACAGGTATCTATATAGGTATATTTATTATAATAAAATGTTGATATGAATAATTCATTACGTATAGGTTAAATTACCAAATAAAAAAAATATATAAAAATATTTATAAGAAACTCCTGTAAACTCCTGTGTGTGTATGATTTGTAATTCGTTGTATATTTTTTTGTTACTTGTATATTATGTTTGACATATAAGAATATTCTTATCAATAAATAACTGAACTGAACTGAACTATCATGATGTAGATAAAATATAATATAATAGATCATCTTGTATTTCGAACCCTTATAACTTAATTTCCCTTAACTTTCTGTGTGACACATCTTACAGCTGACGACGTCATGACATCTTCGTGTAAGAGCCGTTTGGTATTTTTTTATAAGAAGTTTCGACCCCTTTTCGCCTCTCGCATAATATTTTGCGAAGTGGCTATTAGAATGAACTAAATAAAATTAAGGATTATAGTTTATCTAAAACATTTGATTTGCATTCAAAAAATATTGTTCACACAATTTATAGCTCTCATGCTCAGTATGAAAATTATTTCTTACCCATTGTACATAGTAAAGTTGTAAGCAGTAAGGTTGAGGCTAGGCACTGCGTGGGTGGAATGCTGAACGAGCGCAGCTGCGAAGCTGTTGACTGCGCCGGCGCCGCTGCCCACAGCTGCACAGGTTATTATGAGGCAGGAGAATAGGGCGCGGCGGGTGCGTCGGTGACGGACTGGAAGAGAGAAGCATTTTCATATAGTTGTTTGTCGGCCATTACTGTATCATCAATGATGATGATGACATCATCAGCCTATAGTAGCCTACTGCTGGACCCCTAATGAGCTCCATAGCGCCCTGTCTTCAGCTTTCCGCATCCAGCAACTGCCTGCAGTCCTTCGCAGGTTGTCATCCAACCTAGCTGGAGGGCGTTACGTTTGCCGAGTCGAGTGACTGATACATGTATATACACTGTATGTACAATGATAATTGGTTTACTGATACTGAACCTTTAAATGGTCAAATTCAATCAGCCTGTCTTAGTTACAGTACTTCTTCATGTTGACTTTCTTGCTAGGTAGTCAATCAGCTCTCCTAGTCCCACTTGGATTTGGTGTAAAAGAATCAGACAAGGGTGGGCAGAAGTGTCTTCCGTTATAAATAATAGCAAGCCAATTATGAAGGTTGTGGCCAGGGCAATAATGGATAAATAATGCAATCTTTGCCATCAGGTTTTCATATCATTATTGCAGCATAACTTGTACTCTTCCTCTTTGTTTCACGACCTCTTCCGGAAAAATATAAATTAATGGCTTCCCAGGACAAATAAGGTTGATATGATTCTTTGTGTGTCTCTTGGTGGCCTCTGTTGTGATTCGAGCTTATGGAACCCTGCTCGTTATTATCTTAAAAAGCAAGCAAAGGATCTGAAAACGCTTCTTGGGAAGTAGAAAGACAAAATACCCAAAGAAATATGGGCTGTAGAAGAAACCTAATAGTAAATTAAGACTTACACAGTTCCCTACAAGCAGAAAGCTCAGTCTTCTCACTCTTCCGATCAGAAGACGTAGAGTCCAGTCCACTGATCCTCTTTAGCATCGGCTGGATGGTATCCGAGTCCTGCCTCCTCAGTTCCCGACGTCCGTAGAAGTCAGAGGTTCTGATGCGTACTTCTTGCTGCTCTATGACGTCAGTCATGTCCTCTTGGAAGTCGGATCCGTCGAACCAGCAGATGATTTTTGCTGCATCCTGGAAGAGAAAAAGTGAGTTCAAGAAAATGTAACCGGAGACAATTAAATTTATGTAAAAGTAACTATGTTCTGTCTATACAGGTTGTGGCGTAAAGAGTGGCAAGTCCTTTACTTACAGGTAGCTTCTTATTAGTCCACTGCTGGACATAGGCCTCCCCCAATGAGCGCCATAGCGCCCTGTCTTCAGCTAGTACATTTAATAAAAAAATACTCCGTAAATTTCTCCACGTTATCGAGTTTTTGGACATAATCAATTAATGCTCGTGACACAGTTTTTATAACTACTGCGTATTATCGGTTTCACACCAGTTGTTTTTTGTCCTTGTACCTACTTCGTTTTAAATAAGGTTTTTTATTCTTTTTAATATATTTTTTAATTATAACTATTGTTTTATAGAATGAATGATTTTTTATCGCCTTCTTCGACTGAATGTATGTTTTTTATGTTCGTCGATGTTTTCGTCAACTGAGCCGATTTCGAAAAATTCATTCGCTAGTTTTTGAACAATCCCGGGGTAGTATTTTGTAATGGTCATACCATTGACCAATTGAAATGCCAAGGAATTTTCTATAATAACTACAGCCGAAGTGGATCTTATCAAAATACTAGAAGCGTCCCGCGGCTTCGGGCGCGTGAAATCTCTCTATCTAATAATCTATGTGTCAAATGGTTTATAAACCTTCCTCTTGAATCACTCTATCTTTCAAGTAAGCATACATAGTGACAGACATAACAGCGGGAAGCGACTTTGTTTTATACTACGTAGTGATATGGTCCGTTCACGATCTGTGAAGGATGCTGAATGCACTGAAGCAAGAAGCTGTAGACCTTCTAAGAAGCTAAAGCTTCCTGGAAGGTCTTAAGCAACCGGTGATGATACCTGCACTCTCCCGATGCTGATGAGGAAGGAGGGTGTCTCCGGCAGCCAGAGGAGTGCTACCAACAACACTAATGGGGGTACCGCCATGGACAGGGACAGCGCGTGGGCTGAGAGCAGACCTCCCACTGCGTATGCGAAGAGGATACCGCAACTGGAAGTAAAGGGTACCTATTAAGAGCATATTCAGAAATCCGTCATAAAAACATAGGGAATATAAATTTAGTAAGGCATTTATGATGCTTTATAAACCCACACAGTAGCATCTAGCACCAAAGTAAGCAGAGCTTGTGTTATGGGGTTAAAGATAACATAATATACTTAATGCACAGATACTTTAGAGAAGAATACCCGGGATAAATATAATATAATTTGCAGATTGTACAAACGAAAGTGACAAAAATGGTATCAGTTGTTTGTAAAAATAAAAGAACAAACGAAACTAATAATATTTATCTAAATATTATTCTTGGTAACAAGTGAGTGACGTGATATGTTTATTCACATGATGTCTTTATCATCATCATCACACCAGATGGCTTGGGATTAGCTGATCTGGCTTATCCCAATTCGATATGTCCTCTACACAAGCCGTCGCTACTAATACTAATGTATTAGCTACTAATAGCGCAGGTGCCCCCGCTGCCGCCCTTGCAGCCCACACGCCTTTAGCTCCGCACCAGGCGGCTAGGGACCAGCTGATCTGACTAGTTAGTATTAAGGCATCAGTATTAGTAGCGAAGGCTACTCACCTGCTAGCCAAAGCCGGCAAGGCCGCCAGCCCTCTCGTCCTAGGGGCGATCTCCGCGCAGTAGACAGGGGCGAGCGCTAGAGCCCCCGCGCCGCCCGCCCCCGCCGCGGCTCTAGCAGCCCACACGCCCTTAGCTCCGCACCAGGCGGCTAGGGACCAGCTGATCTGGAATGGAAGTTTAGGGGATTAGAAAGGTTTTATTGTTGTTTTTTGCATCAAGCTGGAATGAACCAGATTCAGCTTTTTTCCGCGAAGTGTCTGATAGTTTTGATCTGTATAATTCGTGTCCTTCAGAGTAACGATTTCATTCAATCCAAAGCAAAAAAAAAAACATATGTATTATTAATTTATTAAGGGTCCGGCAACCCTCGCTTGCAAAAATCGCTCCGAATATCGCTGTCCCTGTTTAACCCTTGCGCCGCGCCACAAGCGTGCGCGATAGCAATATTAGCCGTTCAAAATTTGGTTTGTTCCGTAATACCAAAAATTATGACTGAAAACTTTTTGTATTCTTCACAAAGTATTGTTATTCTGTAACTAGACAATATAAGCTATGTTCCTTAATAAATAAAACGTAAGATATTGATGTTTTTAATACGAAACAAATAGCAAGAAAACATGTCCATTTTCGCATAAAAATGTGCAAAATGAGATTGGCTTTCATTACATTTTAAGTAAGTATTTTAAAAAAACTATTTGGGAACCTAGATAAATACTATTTTAATACAAATAATGCAATATTATAGTGGAAATATGCTTGAATTAGAAATAATTTTGGTATTACGTTTGTATGAAGCATTCGTCCCTCCGTTGGCCCCTTAAGTTAACTTTTAAAATACATATTAGTTGGTAATTTGTATATAATTTTTAATTTATTTAGAAATCTAGGAGTTTGGCGTTGACATTACCACACAGTTTGTAAAGCTTCGGTAGTTTCATCGTTTCAATCGGTATCTAATGATCCTCTATGTAAAAATGTTCTAAATAAAGATTTTTATTTCATTTATTCACGTCTTTATACTGTGGTAAAAAAGACGGGGCTTTATTAATTATTTTAGGTTTGAGTTGTTTTCCAACACATTATTCGATACAACACATGCATAACGAATTATTGTAGAAATAGAAAATATTTGTTTGCGTTTCATATAAAATAATACAAATTAAGAACTAATAAAGATAACAAATTAGGAACTAATAAAAATAATATAAACGCGAGAACACAAAAAGGCTACCGGCTCAGCATTAGGCTTTGCAGTGTCGTATGTATATATTATGTCTGTTTAAAAATGGAGACATTTGAACAATTTCATCTGTCATTTGTTTGGACAGGTAATACTCACAATAAAGCTAGTGCAGACGCACGCAGCACCCGCCCTGCGCCCCCTTGTATCAGCCAGTGCTGCAAAGAAGGGCGCCGCTGGCAGGGCTGCTAAGCAAGGCAGGGCGGCGAGCCAGGCGCCGCCCCCCAGGGCTTCAGAGCCTAGCACCCCAGATACCCAGCCCGTACTGCAGCCGTGAGTGAAGCAGGACAGATTGTCTGAAATTAGAACTTTTCTTTTAAGAATGTCGTACGATGATATCTGTATCATTCAAACACATCCTCTGGGATGTGTTTGAATTTGTCAAATGACTACCACATACACCCACACACACTACTTAGAGACCGGTTTCCTTAGGAGCACAGAAACACACTCGGACACACACCCTCACACACACATACACATCAAACACATTTCACCTAATTCAGACTGGCTGTATTAGATTCTAAAAACCTTAACTATTTAATCTGTATGTTTTTATTTTTCTTTTCCTAAAAATTAAACTGTAATAATAAGTACATCATCTTTCAGTGGGTAAAAACTATATTTGTAAATTTTCTGGAAATTTTCCGGAATTTTTTGGAATTCTATCCACGTGTTATCTCGGAGGATGGCGTTGTCATTTGCGACACAGTTTTTAAACTTCTGTAGATGACATTGTTTTCATTTTTAACTTTAACTTTAATTTGAGATGTGCCGATGCGTCAATTTCAACTGTCGTCCTATTACGGTTCAAGAGATGCAGCCTTGACAACTGTAGAGCAAAAATTCGCCATAAAACAGGTTTGATGTACCGTAGCCCCCTTTCATTTGAATATTTTCTATATTTTTATTATTTGTTGTTGCTGCAAGAGAAATATTTATGTGAAAATTTCAACCGTTTATCTTTTACGGAACGGACCAAGAGACCATCATTAGCGGGCTGCTAATGATGGGTGCACAAACGGACGGACAGACCGCGGAGTTTTAATAATAAGGTCCCGTTTTCCCCCCTTTGGGTACCGAACCCTAAAAGAACCTAGTGAAGAACCTGTGGGAATTGCCATAGAATCTGTGGCAATAATATTGCTTCCAGTTTTATCGCCCAGTCATATAAAATATGCCAGTCATATAAAGATTCTTAAAACATGACGTTCCTCGTAATAGTACACTTATTTATAAAGCACTATGAAATCAATCGGGAAAATGTGCGATTCCTACCTCGAATCGATCACTTACTCGCCTTCTGCTATTATTTATTGGAAGAAGATCAATCAAACTATCACTTTCTTCTTGTATCATATATAATTGGATTCACTTCACTTCAATCAAGCTAGAGTAGGCAAGGATAACGTTAAGTATGAGCTCCCTTGGGAATATACCACGCGGGCAAAACCGCGGGTACAAGCTAGTACAAAAAAAAAAAAACTAATAAGAATAGTTATGGTTATGATATAATATATTATAAGCTTATGCATTTTACGCCTGCCAGTATACATTTGATTAAAAAAAATCTTCGGATTAAATTAAACTGACCGGGGGCGTCGACCACAGGTGCGTCGACCACTGGGGGCCTAAGCCACGAACCCATGAAGGAAAGATATTAAAATATTCGTTGGATTCGAATTTTAATATGTGACATCGGATGTCATAAAAATTCAACTGAATATCATTGAATTTAAAATGGCGTACTAAAAGCAATTTGCATTCAGTTTGCTCTAAAAATTCAAAGAGTAGCTAACGAAATTAGACAACCGAAATAAAATTAAATCCCTACTCATTTTATGTGGCCATCAAAAATAACCTCCAACAGTCCCCAGTTGCCCTACGGCTTAAAAATACATTAGCTGGCCACTTTCCCCGTAAAACCTTTCAACTCGAAATTACCAGGCATTCATAACGCTGAGGTAGAAGATAAATGCAATGTCGAAACGGGACAGTTTTGAAAATGGAAGTTAAATTAGGCAGCCGGATTTCCTGCGGGAAATGAGCTTCTTCGAGTTATGTTTACTAAGTAAGAAGGAGCTATAGCCGCTTCAGGAAACTAAAGTAAGTTTTTTAGGTTCATGATTGCCTGGTACGAAAGATAAATTCTAGAGATCTGAAGACCGTCTTTATTCAGTTCAAAAGTTACGAAGATTTTACATTGCAATATTTTTATAGTTTTTGGACTGTTTGATGTCTGTCGTTGTATATTTGTGGACATAACAGCAACAATTTGTTAATGCTTAATGTCTATCACTAACAATTAATTATGATTACTTACAAACAGTCGCTGCCACGAGTCTTCTCAGGGATCCTCTCCATCTTTTAGAAGCAGTCCGCTCGATTCGGCTCCTGAAAAAATAAATTGTATTTTGTTAAGCTTCTTTGCCTTTCAACACCGGTTTGAAAAACAAAAAGCCTAATCGTATTTTTTTTTTATTTGCTTTGGGGTGGCTTTCGTATCACGGCGGCCATGATAGGCCTATTGTGATCGCCACTTTTACATTTCAGTCCCGAAGCCGTGGCGTTCATAGTTCGCCACTAACCCTTGCAGCTGCTAGGAACTGTAGGATTTTCTTCGGGGTGATGTCTTTCAGCTCGTCTGGGCTATGCAGATGCTTGCCCAGATGGATGCTGCGTTTGTGCATCAGTGCTCCACACTCACTTAGCAGATGGAGGGGCGTTTCATCCGCCTCCTCACAAAATCTGCAAGATTGTGTGTCGCTTAGCCCTAGTTTGAACATGTGCTTGTTAAGGCGACAGTGACCAGTTAGGGCTCTTGTCATGATGCGAAGGTAACCTCTGCTTAGCGCTAGGATTCGGTTGGTATACCGACTACGAAGGCTTTTATCAGAGATTTTGAATGATCCAAGCCTAATCGTAACGCTTGTGTCAGCTTTAAAAATATTTAACACTTTTCGATAAATGTATCTTCGACTTAGTACTATACGTGTAATTTATATCAGAGATAAGAGCTAGCATAGAATGGAGGTTCATACAATAGAAAAGCGAAGGTCCGCCTCGACACAGGAGGTTGGGTTCGATTCTTGCCTCGGGACAAATGTTTGTAAGTTCTGGAGACACAGGGTGTTCTCGGTGTTTACTAAGTATAATAAAAAAAACTATCTGTGCAGTGTATTGTGTACTATGTATATCAGTCATCTAAAACTCATAACACAAGCTCTACTTAGCCCTAGCTAAGCCCCTAGGCTAGATGATGCTGCGTGGACTGTCCAGCATTATTATCTAGCTAATATATAATATTGTGTTTGTTGGAACTTAGCATTTGAATCAGTATTTGAATAGAACAAGCGTTGTTTGTATCACAGTGTAGCAGCTGTAACGGTGAAACATGACGGAAATAGGGATGGGAAACGTTTTATCGATATCGATAATTCAAATTGAGTTGTCGAGTCTTTGTCTGAAGGCTTTTGTGTAGCTCACAAACACTATAACGTTTATTCATCATCTTCATCAGCCTATAGCAGTCCACAGCTGGACATAGGCCTCCCCAATGAGCGGCATAGCGCCCTGTCTTCAGCTTGCCGCATCCAGCATCTACCTGCTGTCTTTCGCAGGTCGTCATCCCACCTGGTCGGAGGGCGTCCTACATTACGCTTACCGAGTCGTGGTCTCCACTCAAGAACACGTTTGCCCCATCGGCCGTCGGTTCTTCGCGAGATATGACCGGCCCACTGCCACTTCAGCTTGCTAATTCTTAGAGCTATGTCGATAACTTTGGTTCTCTGTGGGATGTATGTATTCGTTACGAATCCTATCCTTCAGAGAAACTCCGGGCGTAGCTCTTTCCATAGCTCGCTGAGCTACTTTGAACTGGTGGACCAGCCCTACCGTGAGTGTCCATGTCCACGTCTCAGCTCCGTAGGTACCTAGTATCTACCTCGTATATTAATTAACACAGTAATATTTTTATTCAAAAACCAGTGTCAAAGCATTTAATGCTGAGCTGGTAACCTATTTGTGTTCTCGCTGATATTTATGGTAACTTTGTACTGTTTTATAATTGGATTCTAATTTTATTAGTACTTTGTATTCCATACTTATAATATTATAAAGAGGAAAGGTTTGATATTTTGTTTGTTTGTAATGAATAGACTCCAAAACTAGTGAACCAAATTGAAAAATTATTTCACCGTTGGGAAGCTACACTATCCCCTATCCACTATCCCCACTATCCCCTTGAGGCTATATTATATTTTCCAAAATGTTAGGGATCCGTGCTAAAACCATGCGAAGCCGGGAAGGTCCGCTAGTATTTTATATTTTGTAATGCAAATGAACATTTTCTATTCTATTTTAATAAGTATAAGTCATACTATTTAAAAGTATAAGTCATCCTATTAAAAGTATAAGTCATACTATTAAACGAATAAGTCATACTATTAACACTTTGACTTCTGAAATCACACGGTATGTGTTTTCTACAAGTGACTAATATGCGTAAATCCACACTAGCGCAGCGGCTGAGAAAATACAGATATGTATGTGTGACTCAGCACAGCCGTAATATTTTTCGAACGAAACGCATGTGCGGCGCAACACAACCGCTGTGTAGAGCGGCAGCACCAATTTTTAAGGTTAAAAAAAAGATAGCAGTCGTCGAAAAAAAATCGCAGTCAAAGTGTTAAAAGTAAATTCTTGCAAAGTTACATTTATGTCACTTTTATCCTGAGATAAAAGTAAAGTTATTCCGATGTTTTTGAGTCTACTATCAAGCTCGACTTTCTCTCGTTTTCTCGGTATTTCACTCCAAATTGACGTGGAAATATTGCGTTACGTCTATATCAGGGGGAAAAGAACATCGATATAAACTAGGTGAAGCACGTCACTAATGTAAAAGTTGTACGCACAGATGCGAAAATGGGTAGAATGGTGTTTATTGGATAAGTTTTTAACGACTTCAAAAATTCACGTTCTCAATTCGACTGAATTATTTTATATTATTTCCGTATGCTTTAATACGTACTGATCCTATCCATCCAAAAGTTGCATGGAAGAAATCGCTGTTAGTGATAAGGCCTTTTTTTTGTATTGATGGTGCAATGAAGATATATTGTATTGTATTATTACCGAGGAATCTACATTATTATGCAAGGTAGCTAAGGTACTAATTCCCATTCAAATAAATATCTTTTCACTTCTCTTGCTCAAAATGTGGAAAGTATTTTTCTTTTTAAATTTTGTCTGAAATGGTCAGCCAGTACAAGAAATTCCTTAGATAAAGACTCGACTTTTTGGTGTTCCATTTACAAAGAACATAAATTTCTTTTAAAAAATGAAACTGAAAGCGCCTCCTTGATGATTGTTGGATGTTTATAAGAAGGGTGTTTCTTCCTCCATGGTAGAATGCTACACTTACAACGCGAAATCATTGGATTTTTTGATTACTACAAATTGGACTGCCGGTGAATATTTAATTGAAAATGTCATCAAGCTAAAAATAAGTTAAAATTATGCAAATGGAACAGAAGATTTCTATCTGTTGCGAAATCACGTCAAATATATTCAAATACTTAGAAGATTCATGAAGTAGAGAAGTTAAAAAAAAATCCAATATATTATTATTATTAAAGGTTTGTTTTGTTTTCTTGCAATCAAAGTGAAAAGTAGTGTTTTTCACTCAAAGGCCCAAAAATCACCCATAATTGTAACTCGGTCTTGTCATTCAAATTCAACGAGTTTGCTATACATATACTGGTGAATTTATTGGTAAAAATCTGCGATTTTTTTTCGACGACTGCGATCTTTTTTCGACGTCTGCGATCTTTTTTTTAATCTAAAAAATTCGTGCTGCCGCTCTACACAGCGGTTGTGTTGCGCCGCACATGCGTTTCGTTCGAAAAATATTACGACTGTGCTGAGTCACACAGATCTGTATTTTCTCAGCCGCTGCGCTAGTGTGGAATGTGGATTTACGCATATTAGTCACTTGTAGAAAACACATACCGTGTGATTTCAGCAGTCAAAGTGTTAAAACTAAGGTAAAAATTATATCATCGCGTAAGCTTTAAAAACTAACCTTTATAATATCGAAAATATTTTTACACTTGGCTAAGTGTATTTCGTTTCAACCTTCAGTACTCGATCGATTAAGTAATTAGGCAGGGACAATTTAAAAGGAATAATAGTAAAGCACCTACTGTTAAAGTGGAGCTTTATTGTAATGAATAATGAAAGTACATTAAGGGGCCTCCGGAGGGACGAATTCTTCATACAAACGTAATACCAAAATTATTTAAAATTCAAGCATATTTATCTAGGTTCCCCAATAGTTTGTTTTTCAAAATACTTACCTAAAATGATTGGTCTGAAATTTTGCATACAGGTAGTTCTGTACCTGGAATAAAACATTTTTTTATCCAATACATCAGTTCCCACGGGCTAGAATAAATAAATAATAAAAATAATGACTATTGGTTAAACTTGGGTTTTTGGAGTTACATTTTATCAAGCATTAGGTGTATACCTCCTACTTTTAAGTATTATAATAATGATTCTTTATTTTTATATAATTTTCACTTTATTTGTTCTGTGCTTGGTCCAATAAATGTCTCTCTATCTCTATCTATCGTAAGTTAACCCCCGTGAAAAAAGCTGATTCAATAAAATACAATACAAGTATTCTATCTTGACTTTAATCTTCGAAAGGGACGGCCAGCGGTCTGTGGAAACTAACTTTGTGTTATACTGTTTACCCTGCGGCCCTGGTGGAGAGCATCTGGGACATTATCTCTTGTGTTTTATGAAAGCCTGGTAGCGCAGCTGAGCTAAGCAATAAGGATTAGAATAAAATTGTAGCAAAAAGAGATAAAAACCTGAAGATTCAATAAAATAATCGTAACTTATTCTTATAGCTCTCTTTAAGTAGGCACTTACGTATCATTGATTGCTGTTGTATTTTGTTTTCATTTTTCAAAATTTTAAATTGGCTCAGAGAGAAAGTTATTATTAGGTCCCAATTTTACTTATTAAGATCTAGAGGTTGCATGCAAAATTTAAACGACATCCGTTGCCCACAAACGCGCTTACTGAATACTATAAATAATAATAATAAATAATGCTGGACAATCCACACAGCATTATCTAGCCCCACGGTAAGCAAGCTTGTGTTATGGGTACTAGATAACTGATATACATAATACAATACGTTACATAGATAGATATTTTTTATATAGTAAACGATCAGAACACGCGAAACATATATCTGCAGATCGTACACACAATTGTTCCGAGACGGGAATCGAACGCGCAACCTCACCGCGTCACAGAGTTCGTCAATATAGTACTCAAAGTGTAGTCATGAATTATTGACAAATTTTCATCGAAAACTGTTAAAAAATCACGACTAGAGTTGAGACGCGCTTAAATCTGCGTTGCGTTAGAGTATTCGGGAGTTAGGTACACACGTTTTCACAAACTTTCGCATTTATCGTGTTACTTTGAAACTGTGTCACCAAATAAATCATCTCTATTATGATCCTGACACCATTCACATTTCATTCCGAGTGCACTTTACCCATGTCTTACCAAGTTATACAAACTGTGTAACTATCTGTGATCTATGTTTGCAGGCACTTTGCGCGGAGAGAACGGAAGGAAACCTGATAGATGAGCTCCTTTGTTTTATTGAGCCCTGGTACTTTGATCGGTCTGATTCTGAACTTTATATAGTTAGCAACATAGAACCTCTCCGGCGCATTGGACGGAGGTCCGCTTGCACGCTGGAGGTTGCGGGTCGATTCCCGCCTCGGGACAAATGTTTGTACTCTATATTATATACTATATTTGTTTTGGTTTTCTATGTATAAGAAAACTATATATCTAAGTTATACGCTCGACGACTCTGTAGTCCGGTTATTCGATTGAGTGATCAAATCTCTTGCCAATTAGTTCTTTCTCTTGCCGAGTTGCCGGCGACAAGATAACATTAAAAATTAAGAGTCAACAAGACTGGTCCCGGTCGCATTATTCTTGGATGACACCTAGGCTCTTAAATAATGTCAGCTCTTATCAAAGTAAATATTTAACGTCACTTTTCTGGTGCAAATTATTGTCAAGTGAGAAGAAAGTACATCATTCACAATAAGTTCTCTTCAAGATAAAGTTGAAAGAAGATACAACTTTTTGTGATCAGTTTAAATATTCCACTGCTGAAAGCGACTTTAAACTAAAAATTTATGTAAAACTTATTTGTAAACCAGATTTCGCTCGTGGCTAAGACGCGACGACCGACGACGCGGTCAGAAAATTAAGGAATTTATATACGACTAGCGGCCCGTCTTGGCTTTATGGTGGACATTTATTTTTGAAACCTATAAATATAGCCTGTGTTACTCAAAGATAATGTAGCATTTTAAATATTAATAATTTTATATATTATATAATTATCCTAAATAATTACGCCACCGTCAGCTTCAATACGTACCGATCCTATCCATCCAAAGGTTGCCTGCAAGAGATCGCTTTTAGCGATAAGGCCGCCGATTGTGCCACTAGATTTAGTTAGTATTAAGATTCTATTTTTATTATTTTCTTTATATTTGATGGTGCAATAAAGGTATATTGTATTGCATTATAATTGTGAAAGGTGTTTTGAAATCGGTCCATTCGTTTTTAAGTTTATTCGTTACAAACATTTTTTTTCCTTTTATTATATTAGTGTATACTAAATTCTTCTTAGCAAAACTTGTCATTTACCAACTTTGGGACCTTCGATTTATAGGTGCCTTGCGGTACATAGGTACCTTATTTATAGCAATTCTATGACTAGCGCAAGCCAGAGATCGGAAGGTTCCTCTTTCTGTTTATTTTAGATCAGTCAAGATACAGAAGTTGAAAACGGTTTTAAAGCGATTTGCCCGCTGCTGTCGGTCTTATCGACTGAGTTTAGATTCTATTCGAGATTAACTCAACAATATACCTACCACCGACAGAGTAATACTAGCATACTTCGTGGCATTTATTATTTACTTATGTGCCATAATAGCTGGGTTGTTTTCTCTACATAAACTTTGGGCTGTGCTTTGAACAAAAGTTATAAAAAGAGAAAAAACCTGTATTTCGGATTACTGCTATCCATAATTTGTTAGTATTGTAGTATTCTAAAGTACTAAAATAACGTTAAATTAAAATGAAATGAATTAAAATGAATGGAAATGAATCAAAATTTATTAATCTGAATTTAAATTTACTAATAATTTTAATATTAGTATAGAAATGTTATATAGTCTAGTTCATACCTGCAACACTGGGACATCATGCCAGACCTTATTACTCTAGTAGTTGAGTTGAAAGTAGAACAAACAAATACAACTACTCAGCGCTCTAAGAATTAAAGTGGAGTTGCCAAAAAGCATATTAAAACTCGCGTTATTTCACGAGAAGTTAAATATAATTTTGTTGGATGAAAGAATTCATTATTTTTACGCAGTAATCTGCTTTTGAAATGAGAGATTTCTGTGTATTTTACAAATGGTGACTAAAATGGCCGCTCGGGCAAACGTGTTCTTGAGTGGAGACTACGACTCGGTAGACGTAGTGTAGGACGCCCTCCGACCAGGTGGGATGACGACCTGCGAAAGACTGCAGGTAGATGCTGGATGCGTCAAGCTGAGGACAGGGCGCTAAGGCGCTTATTGGGGGAGGTCTATGTCCAGCAGTGGACTAACATAGGTTGATGATGATGATGATGATGATGACTAAAATTATTATATTGGGTGCCAACGTGAGGTAGGTCGAGTTACCGAAAAATTGTGATTTATGGGTTATTAAGGTATATGAACCCCAATCTTTTGTTCTAAGATTTTTTTGTATTTCGATACATTTTTATTAAAATAAGGGATTTAAGTACACCCGAATATTCAAACGCATCTTAGATTTAAGCCCGTCTAGTGACGATTTACTGACAGATTTTCATTTAAAGCTGTCAAAAATGGCTACAACAGACGTGCGTAAATATGAGATGCGTTTGCGTATCATTCATTTCTTTAGGCTGTCAAAATAGGTACTTGACAAGTCCAAATACTTAACAAATTTTGTACTGTAAATTATTATCAAAGAAGAAAAAAAGGTGTTTTTGAAATGAGGTTCTTTTGGATAAAACCCTTCTCCTTTTGGTTAAAAACAGTTCTTTGAGATGAAAATGTCCCTGGCCTATTTGTCCCAGTTCTTAACTGGTTTGGATTAAAATTGACTCTAACATCGCATGTGTAGGCATAATAACAATCAATCTCTTAGCGTTGTACCAAGTGTAAGTAACCGCTTGATGGAAATTACAGAAATTAAGTATTTCTCGATAGGTTACTGTATAACTTGGCCCTAACTCTGAAAAACTAAATCAAATCAATGTTTTATTCGAACCATGTCGTTAATTTACATGTATATATTTATTGAAAAAATACACTCAATAGTTTTTCTATAAAAAAAAACTTTTAACTGGCTCGTGGAGAAGACGTTCTGTACCTACGAGTTTTTAAAACTATGCGTAATCTAGATTAATTGTATTTTAAAATTTCATTATTAATTATTATATTTTAATATTAGAAATAATAAGAATAATAAGAATAAGAATAAGATTTTTTTTTTAAATAATGATAATGATTTATAAATTGTGACGTATAATTTGACATATTATTAATAAAATGTTTATCTGTTTATAATAATAACCCATGTGCTTCAAGTCTGTTCACATTTCTAGGCGGTCGTTCAAGACGACCGATTTGGCGCGGTGGGCGAAGGTCCGCCTGCGACGCAGGAGGTTGCTGGTTCTATTCCCGCCTCGGAACAATTGTGTGTACGATCTGCAGATAATTGTTCCGGGTGTTCTGGTCGTTTTCTATGTAAAATAAAAAATATCTATCTATATAATTTATTGTATTATGTATATCAGTTATCTAGTACCCATAACACAAGCTCTGCTTACCATGGGGATAGATAATGCTGTGTGAATTGTCCAGCATTATTTATTTATTTATTATAAAGAACAGTAAACTAAATTATTTACGTAATAGTAAGTAATTATTTATTTAACAATTTTAGCACTCTTGTCGCCTGAAACACAGGATTCAGGGTAAATTGTGATCCTTAGGTATATTTATTTGTTAATCCACGGTAGACCAGCGCTATGGTACGATCAGCTCTACCATAGCACATGCTGAGTGGAGACTGATTTTGTCAGTTCTCTGTTAATCAAAGTAATTTTTTTTTTATTCTTTATTTAAAGCATTACTACTATTTTCACAGGTATCACCTAATACAATAGTGTATAATTATAAGAGTATGTATACACACACAAATAAAAATCTATTTACTATTACTTTATGTTTTTTCTAGTTACGAGTTTTCATGAATATCAGTTTTAAGTATTATTAGGCTTGTAACTTTGTACCAGATATTTAATAAGTGCTCTGTAGGTATAAGTGTTTTCTTTATTTTGTGCTTTAGTATTATTTAATGTATTGTGTCGGTATACGTGACGTGACGCGTGGGTTTGGTTCCGACGGAAGATCAGCGTTGTGATAGCTATGCACAATGGCTATCACAACACAATGCTGAGTCGGACGCCATTTTGTAGCATTTAAGTTTTTTTTCCAATTAGTTAGTAGTATTTATGGTGTTGGGTAGTTAAGGAATTAGTTTAGTAAATTTGTTAACTACAAATCAAAGTTTATATTCGTATTCTAATAATAGCTTTTATCAACAGTTAAAATTGCTTATAAAAATGTTTTTTTCACCTCGGCATTCAGCATTCCAAACGTTTATATGCATGGTAGCATCATCAAACTTTTATATCATCATCATCATCAGCCTATAGCAGTTCACTGCTGGACATAGGCCTCCCGCCATGAGCGCCATAGCGCCCTGTCTTCAGCTTGCCACATCCAGCATATACCTGCAGCATCTTACTTTCACGCAAGGTCATAATGTAAAAAAGTTATGTTAAAAATAAAAACGCAAGAAAAATCCGTAATTTTCAAGGAAAGATCCTCATCTATTTCCCTCCAAGACCCAAGAAATAATAACCATTACAATAAAGAACTCGTTTTAATAACATCCCCTCTGGGGCCTGGGTCAATTTATTCTGGTCTTTACTTTTCATATTTTTCATACAAAAAGCCTATGCATTTAATGCGTCTGTATGATCATAGACTTAGTAATCGATATTTTGATGATTGATTTGGGTAACAAGGGTGATTAATAAGTAATAACAAAAAACAACTACTCTAACCTTATTTCGAAAAATGAGAGGGCAAAGGCCTATAAAATCAATAAATAAATAATACTGGAAAATCCACACAGCATCATCTAGCCCCAGGCTAAACAGAGCTTATGATATGGGTACTAGATAACTGATATACATAATACATATGTAGATAGATATTTTTTATTATACATAGAAAACGAACAGAAAACCCGGCATAATTATCTGCAGATCGTACAAACATTTATCCCGAGGTGGGAACCCGCAACCTCCTTCGTCACAGGCGGACCTTCACTCACAGCGCCACAGAGAATCAAATCAAAATAGCTTAAGCCGTTGGGATGCTTCGAGGTAATAAAGATTATCAGATAACCAAATTGAAAAACTCAAAAACATAGCCTGACCTCGTCCGTATAAAGGACTAGCTCCTTTATACGGACGAGGGCTATGAAACGGTCAAAATGCATCGGGAAATAACTTCTAAAATACTTTCTCCTATTTAGCCGCGCACTGTGGAAAAAAATGTATACCAGACTCAACACTTAGAGTTTTCTTTTGTTTTATAGCACTTGTTTTATTATGTCCGTTTCTTTTATGCAGTTTAATGTGTTTTAATGTATGTTTTTTTGCTGTACTTTTCTTCACTCTTAGATTGCGTAACTATGTATTGCATTTGCGTTAGAAGCTTGATTTATATCACGGCTCCAAGAGGTTACGATCTTGAGTATTTGATGTTAATTTCAACTCAATAACGACCGATGTAGCGCGGTGGGCGAAGGTCCGCCTGCGACGCAGGAGGTTGCGGGTTCGATTCCCGCCTCGGAACAATTGTGTGTACGATCTGCAGATATTTGTTCCGGGTGTTCTGGTCGTTTTCTATGTATAATAAAAATATCTATCTATGTAATATATAGTATTATGTATATCAGTTATCTAGTACCCATAACACAAGCTCTGCTTACCATGGGGCTAGATAATGCTGTGTGAATTGTCCAGCATTATTTATAATATAATAGTAACAAACCAAAAATACCTCTTACACGTTCCTGAGAAAATAGGATTGTTAGACGGATAGACAGACGGACAACAAAGTGATCCTTTAAGGCTGCCTTTTTTCTTCAGAGATACGGAACCCTAAAAAGACCGATATTGATCGATAGCTCTACACTCACTACCGGCCTTTTCCTTACGCCCTTGAGTGAGCATAGATTATTTAATATTCGTGTAGAGTAGCACCTTGCGTGTTCCTTACATTATTTGCCAACTGGGCTACGTGTAGGCACGAATTAAGCTATTTATAACCACAGTGTTTGAGCTAGTTTCTTTCGAGCGAAACAACCAGCTAAATACTGTGAATTCAGATTCAGATTAAAAAAACATACTTCTTTAGGCTTACACAATAGTTTCATCATGTCCACAGCTGGACTTAGACCTGCCCTAATAATACCCTGTCTTCAGCTTGCCGCATCCAGCATCTGCCTGAAGTCTTTCGCAGGTCGTCATCCGAACTGGCCCGAGGGCGTCCTACACTACATTTGCCGAGTTGCAGTCTCCACTCAAGAACACGTTAACCCCAGCGTTTCGATACACAATAGATTATATATAAATCGATTATACAACTTTATAAACTTTCGCGATGTGTTAATATATTAAAATTATTTATCGCGTTCGTATGCTATAAATAATCTTTAATATGTATCTCGAATACATAATAATCATGTTTAGCTACTATACATAATATTTAGAATAAGCTATCTGAAAATAGCTAGCTGAAAAACAGCGCTCAATAAAATAATGTTCAGCGCACGCTGAGCCAACCCCTATTTCGGCGCAGAGTCATGGAGGTATTCTTATTTTAGTCTTAATAGGGGATATTGATTTGTGTCGTTTACCCCCATGATAAACTTCTTTGTTTGTTTATTCTATGCCTGTATTTTGTACCTGTGTCTAAATAAATGTTTTTTTCTATTCTATTCTATCTACTATTTTTAGGTTAGGTGGCGAAGCTATCATATCACACACACACACACACACACCCTCTCTCCCTCACACACACACACACACACACACACATGCACACTCTTATATGGTCTCCAGTTGCCCAGACTCTCATGAGACTGGTGCCTCAGGAGAGCTAGCATGCACACTCATTGATACTCATTCACAAACCCTAAATAAATGTGTATAATAATAACGTATTATATTGGATAATGCTTTCACTAGTAATTTTTGTTTTAATATGTTTATATATGAGTTTTTAATTGTACACTTGTAGGTATAAGAGTCTACTTTTAGCCCGCTATCCCATCCCCTCGGTGACCACCTATCCGACGGGAGTATACTGAAAACCAGCGCCGCATGTCTTGGCATGCAGCACAATGATGAGTATACTCCCTTTGCCTATTATAAGAAATTTCTTTTTGTATTTAATTTTAGTTTAGATTTAGAAATGGCAATAAATGATTTTATTATTATTATTATATTGTACCAGAATCCTATGATGTGTAAATAAATTGTAACAAAAATAATATTCAGACTTCCATTGTTTTGAGAGTAGCGTCAGAAAACATACACAATTCAAGCTTTATACCAAAAGTGTTTGAGCTTCTACCACCCCTACTACGATACAAAGGTTCCAATCCAATCATGTTACTCGTACCTCTCAAAGCTTTATATTGAAGCTGCCGGCTCACTAGTACGGTTTCAGATGTGAGATGAATATTACTAGTGTTATTTATTTTACACTAGCGGATCTTCCCGGCTTCGCACGGTTTTATATAAAATATAGCCTTTGTTCACCGGGGATAGTGTAGCGTCTCAACCCAACGGTGAAATAATTTTTTAAATCGGTCCAGTAGTTTCGGAGCCTTATCTATACTAATAATATAAAGAGGAAAGGTTTGATTTTTTGTTTGTATGTTTGTTTGTTTATAACGAATAGGCTCCGAAACTACTGGACCGATTTGAAAAATTCTATCACCGTTAGGAAGCCTCCATGGTGAACATAGGCTATATTATATTTTCAAAAAGTAAGGGATCCTTACTAAAACTCCAATAATGTAATCCAAGATGTGAAAAATGTACCTATAAAATTCCTTGCATATCAATACGCCATTTTTTCTAAATAAACGTGGTTGCCTAGCAACGCTCTGACAACAAAGGTTTGATAACAATTTACTGTATGGAAACTCTTTTGTTAGGTTGTACGCCTTTTTAGATTATTTTGTAGTAAAGCGTTTACATTATCTTTGATTTTGTATCTGTAGACACGATAATAATTTTTTGTGGTTGTGTTTGTTCATTGTTATTTTTTCAGATTATTTGCGAAAACTGACTACAATACCCAAATCATAAGTTCTCTATCATAATATTTGAGACAGACTGGCGAAAAATATTGAGCTTCTCACAGCGAGAGCTCGGGCAGGCTGATAAAGAAACTTTGCAAAGGTCTATCATGGATGGAAGCGGGCGATATTGAACTCAACTTTTCAGATCTGAAAATACTGTTTAGACTCGCTCAAGATATCTTAAAATACAAAAACGAGCAGATATATTCCACTGTTAAATACCCAAGTGACATCCTTTATCCTACTTAATATTATAAGCGCGAAAGTTTGTATATTATAAGAGGGATCCTTACTAAAACTCCAATAATGTAGCCAAAGATTCTAATACCCGTGCGAAGCCGGGACGGTCCGCTAGTATATTATAATTATAAAGAGAAAAGGTTTGATTTTATTGTTTGTTTATCGAATAGGCTCCGAAACTGCTGGACCGATTTGAACAATTATTTCACTGTTGAGAAGCTACACTAGCCGTGGTGAATATAGACTATTATTAAAATTAAGAAATGTGAAATTTGAATTTAACGCGGGTAGAACCGCGGAAAACGGCTAGTTTTATTATAAATGTTTCCTAATAAGTAAGGTACCTTTGCTAAATTGTGATGCATCCAGCATCTACCTGCAGTCTTTCGCAAGTCGTCATCCCACCTGGTCGGAGGGCGTCCTACACTACGTTTGCCGAGTCGCGGTTTCCACTCAAGAACACGTTTGCCCCAGCGGCCGTCGGTTCTTCGCGAAATATGGCCGGCCCACTGCCACTTCAGCTTGCTAATTCTTTGAGCTATGTCGATAACCTTGGTTGCCTTAGTCTAGGGCATGCAATTTTTTTACCTAAGGTAGGCTATGGTCACAAAATATTTAGGTTGACACAACAGAAAAAAAAATCAATCTCTTATTAAAATAGTCATTACAAATAGAACATAATTGTTGTTTCTTACATTACTGCTTACATTAATTTATAATGTCCTTATAGTTAATATTTAGTCAATTTTAATGTCAATATCTAATAAATATTCGTTTACATCATAATAATTTGACGACCGATGAGGCGCGGTGGGCGAAGGTCCGCCTGCGACGCACGAGGTCGCGGGTTCGATTCCCGCCTCGGAACAATTGTGTGTACGATCTGCAGATAATTGTTCAGGGTGTTCTGGTCGTTTTCTATGTAAATATAATAAAACATATCTATCTATGTAATGTACTGTATTATGTATATCAGTTATCTAGTACCCATAACACAAGCTCTTACCATGGGGCTAGGTAATGCTGTGTGAATTGTCCAGCATTATTTATATTCATTTATTTATATTTATAATAACATTTTCATATTAAACATTTATAAATTTTGTTTTTGAACATCGTCAATGGAAGCAGTTTTACATTGTTATTTGTTAGGCAATTTATTGAAAAGTTTGTAGCATGCCACAAAAACTTTTTTTTAATAATAAGAACTCGCCGAACACAGGCGATGCTGGTCTCGTCTACTGCGTGTGTTAATTGGCACGTCGTACAAATTGTTATTGAATTTTACAAACACCGCCATTATGTGTAAGGGTAAACAGTCATAGGTAAAATTATTTCGTCTTATACACATTATTATTATTAATTAATTATGTTACTAATTAATTAAACAGGCGTGCGTGAGTTAGATAAGAGTTCTTATCATTGTACCTATAGTTCGAATTATATTTCAAAATATACCATAGCAGGGACGTATTGTGTTTCTGAAATCTCCTAACTGGTGCCCCCGACTTTGGTCGTAAAAGTATAAGGCGTATATATATGTGAATTGGTCGTTATTTGGGTTACATTGAAATCGTTTTTCTCCGTTATCTTTATCGAAAGAGTTTCGAGAAAAATACATAATAATCTACATATGACATACAAGTCATGACACCATTTTCAAAAAAATAAAATCTATTTTATTTGAATTCTGGTGTTTCCCATTTTTATTTGGTCCAGTTCTGATAAATGACATCCATGAGAAGGGTAGTTCCACCGCGCTCCAAAAATGCGCTCCAAGTTTTTATTACCCATTTTATTTAAAAAATTATAAGTACCAAAATGATTCCACAGCGCTCCAAAAGTAAAAGATAGAGTCAGCATAAAAGGTATACCATAAGTTGTTTATGTTTTGTACAAGTAGAAATATCTGTGTCATTGTTATACGGAATGGCCAGTCGTCTTTCAGTTGCGGGTATATATGTATATATAGCAATAGGGTTACTTTAATGCTGTGTGATGTGCTATTTTGCTGTGGCCGTGCTTATTAAAAAGTTCAAGTCTGCAAGAACAGAAGCTCTCATTTTTTTTTTTGTTCTTTACTTTATTTTTAAGAATAACGCAATATTAGGTTAGGTTAGTGACTTGTGACGTTGTGATTATGACTGAATAAACATATTTGATATATTACGTAGGTAGTGTACATCTTTTATTTTTAATCATCATCATCATCAGCTATAGCAGTCCACTGCTAGACATAGGCCTCCCCCAATGAGCGCCATAGCGTCCTGTCTTCAGCTTGTCGCATCCAACATAATATCTGCAGTCTTTCGCAATTATTTATTTATACTGGGAAGCGTGCAGTTCAATAAAAAGCGTGAAATTAGCGTCATAGTCAATAACGCGAATTTCACGCTTTTTATTGATTTATGCCAGATTCGTCCCTAGGAATTTCGGCCCACATGAAAAAATCTGCTATCGTCCCACATTATATGCCGTATTCGGCCCTTCACCCAAATAGTGCTCACGCGCCTGAAGTTTTTACTTCAAAAAATTTAATCCGTAATTACGATAATAAGTCAAATAAAAATAAATGTTCATTAAAATTTTATTTATCACTCAAAAAATCCAACTAACAATGTCGAGCCGAGTTTTTTGTTTATATACATAAATTTTGTTTTTTTGTGTAATATATTATTATCAGTCAATCAGTCAGTGTACTCTAAAAGCGTAGTACTTTTATACATTTATTCCGTGCTATACGACGGACGTAATTTGTTTTATTTTGGGATATACAGTTTTTCGAACCGATCGGACATACCAGATGCAGTACTCGCGGCACAACCAGTTGTATTAGAAGTATTCGTTGTGGACTGCATTAAAAACTATGGAAGTGGATGATGTTTTATATTATATATATATAACACACGTTGTCGCAGCAGTGTTGTCTGTCTTCCCACTCGCAGTCGGAGTTCTAACATGGATTTGTATACCGAAATGGCGCTGCTTGAGAAATTATGTGAAAGTGATTTCATTTTTCTGTTTCGCAACGTACGAATTGTTTTATATTATTCGAAGAAACACATTTGTAAGAACCGACCATGATGTGCCGGCGTTAGCATACGCTCAGTTGTATTTTACCTTAGCCAACAACTGCTGGATATTCATAACGTCTATTACAATCTACATGGATTTAGTGACAGTATTCGACACGTTGGTAACAGATAACATGGTGAAATTCAACCTCTTGGCTTGGTGTCTGCCGCTGAGTGTGTTGTGTCTTCATATATATGGCGACCACAGTGACTTGCCTGAGGCCGAGTGCGAACGAGTAAAGACTTATTCTAATTTTGCCTATAATGTAATATTGTTAGTTTTAAGTTTTTGTTTGTATGTAAGAGTGTTGTATAGCTTACATGTAATGCGCCCAAGGACGCCTTGTGGAATTCAATGGTGTCTGAAACTTCAAGTGGCAACAATGACGTTTATAATGTGTGGAATGCCTGCCCTAGTTACCGTAGTGGTAACGACGTACGAAGAATTAGCCAATGAAGATGACCTTCCACATTTTCTAATGTACATCCAGGGTACTGTTTTTGCTCTGCAAAGTATACCGCTGTTTGCATGGTTTTTTATTCAGAAGACAAATCGAAAGATATGGCGTGAGTATTTTACTCGCTGTATACATTCGGCCCGTGGGGTACCGCTGAGAATACCAAGGTTAGCAACAGTCCAACAACTGAGATAGAGCAACTCTAGATTTACGTTGAACCTTAAAAGATGTCGCACCGCAGCAAAGCTCTCGCATGGAATCCACACGCTCCTGCCTCAAACCGTGTCGAAAGCTCGCAGCAAGCTTGCTGTCCACTCAAGCTGGACAAAAAGCCGTATGATCGTGCAGCTTTGTTCAAGCTAGCGATCCTACAGCGTGGGCGAATCACTTGAAGCTTGTGTTAAGCAAAGCATCAACCATCTTGAGGCTAGGTTGCGTCGAGCTCGCTTACATAATGTATACTGATGATGACGACCGATGTGGCGCGGTGGGCGAAGGTCCGCCTGCGACGCAGGAGGTTGTGGGTTCGATTCCCGTCTCGGAACAAATGTGTGTACGATCTGCAGATATTTGTTCCGGGTGTTCTGGTCGTTTTCTATGTATAATAAAAATATCTATCTATGTAATGTATTGTATAATGTATATCAGTTATCTAGTACCCATAACACAAGCTCTGCTTACCATGGGGCTAGATAATGCTGTGTGAATTGTCCAGCATTATTTATTTTATTTATTTATTTATACTGACTGTGCCCTGTAATTTACGTATGGTGTCCATGTAAAATTTATTCAATTATTTCGAGTTAACAAAAGCCCATATTTGCCATATCTTTGCTGAGGTATGGTAGGTAGGTGTGTGCTGTGTCGCTGGACAGAAGTTAGACACCTATATAATTCCAGTCATAGTCCGTCCAGTGTAGATATCCTTAAAGCTGCACTCAGCACCCTGGCGCCGCTGAAAACCAGCGCTGCATTGGCTTATGTCAATGTATTTAATGCTGAGCCGGTAGCCTTTCTGTGTTCTCGTGTTTTAATTCTTTTATTCGTTCCTAATTTGTTATCTTTATTATTATTAGTTCTTAAGTTGTATTATTTTTGTATTTGAAACACAAATAAACATTTTCTATTCTATACTATTCTATTTAAAATTGAAGTTTAGTGTCCGGGTTTAAAAATCTTAACGTCGAAGCGACGCTTAAGCATTGCCATAAAGTGGGGCAATGCAGCCAGCATCTTGGGGCGAGATTATATGTTTTCTTATCAATTACTAAAGCAATAAACTATTTGATTTGATTAACCTAAACGACTTGGAAAAAACAGGAGATGGCTATGTTCACTGATTTCTCTATGTTTAACTATGACGATGTAAATAATTCGCTTTCACAAATACTAGATTGGTTCACTGCCAATAATCTACTACTCAATGCTAAAAAGACTACATGTATAAAATTCATGCTACCGAATGTAAGAGAACTCCCAACAAAAATAATGCTGAAGGATGAGATTGTTCACCTTGTAGACTCTACTGTATTCCTAGGGTTACATATTGATTCTTCTCTTCAATGGAGGTCGCAAATAGAGGCTCTGGCAGGTAGACTTAGTTCAGCAGCTTATGCAGTTCGAACAATTAGATATATTACCAATGAAGACACAGCTAGGTTAGTTTATTTCAGTTACTTCCATAGTATTATGTCTTATGGTATTTTACTTTGGGGACAGGCAGCTGACATCCAGACCATATTTGTTCTTCAAAAAAGGGCGGTACGCGCTATTTATAAATTAAAGCCACGAGATTCTTTGAGGGAATTATTTAAAAACATTAATATTCTGACTGTAATATCGCAATACATCTATGAAAATTTAATGTATACCCACAAAAATAAGGATAGCCTTATGAAAAAGTGTGATGTTCACAATAGAAATACAAGAAACAAGAACAAGTTACACATCCCATCATTTAGATTACACAAGGTAGGGAAATAATTTATGGGCAATAGCGTGCGCTTCTATAATAAGCTTCCATCTGAAGCAACTGAGCTCCCTATTCGTAAATTTAAAAATTACATAAAACTAAATCTCATCAAGAAGGCTTTCTACTCCATAAATGATTATCTCAATGATGTTAATGCTTGGCCAGATGTCGCTCAGTTTCGCACCGACACACAGTGTTCCATATGACCAAAAAATTTCCCTATGCTGTTTTCAGCATTAATCGATCAACGAATGCATTTTAAATGCAAGAGTAGAACACCCACGTGTCTATTGCCAATACTTTTTTTTATAAAAAATAATGAACTTTAGGTGACCTCGACCTAGAAAAATCTTTAAAAAATTCTGTAAACGTCAATGTCCAAGATATTTTTTTGAGATAAATTTAATCTCACGAAGTATCTTTAGGCGCATTTTTTACAGTTTTTATTTTTTGAAAATCACCTCTGTATAACGAGTAATCTTATTTTTTTCAGTTTTTCGATTTTATTTTTTTTCTCCCTAAAAACTCAAAAGTGCGGCTTGTGAATAGCATAGAAAGATTGGTTTTAACAAGGCTTAATACTAGTAAAAATACCTCGTTTCAACATTGCGGCTTTTAGGAGAAATTGAATTTCAAAATATGGTGTTAGGGTTGTCACCCAACTTGACCTTTCAGTTTGGATTTTTTTTGGGTGCCAAGTTCAATCAATCTTGAAATTTATTTATAATACTATATAATATTTTATAACAACTTAAAATATATGTAAAATATCATTTCTTCTCATAACTTAGGATAACATATTGAAGCCTGAGGTCTGACTTGGCTAGTTCTCATATACGAATTTTTTATAAAGTACCTACTAAAATAGTCATGTAACAGCCCTATGTTCGATGGCTAGTTTCTACCGGTAAGCCAAATTTTCTGAAGAATAAAATAAGAACTTGCGGCTTTAGAACTTGCGAAGGCTATAATATTTTATTATAATTATTCGAACATGAAAACTAGCCAAGTCAGACCTTGGGCTTCAAATATTATCCTAACTTATCAGAAGAAATTATTTATAAAATATTTTATGTTGTTATAAATAAATTTCAGGACTGACCATTGAACTTCGCACCCATTTAAAGCTTTTGCCGTCTTTTGTCAGGGCAGGTCACAGGGCGGCGCGGAGCGGGCGGCGGCACGGCGCAACAGCTCGCGCGCAGCGAACATTGCAACTGTCGTGCGTATCGTGAACTAGGTCAAGGGCAATAGGTCTAGGCCCCCATACCCCACCCCCCCCTGTACCCCCTCCCCCAACCAAAAAATCTGATATGGGTATCGTTTTTGACTAACTTGGGGGTGAGGATTTCGAATTCGAAGCGACCAAGGGGAACAGCACGGCGAGCGAAGCGAGCCGTGCTGTGAGCCCCCTCATGACCCCCCAAGACCCTCTCAACTATAACCCGGGGAGCATTGCGGCGAGCGAAGCGAGCCGTGCTGTGACCCCCAACGCCCCCAGCCCCCCTCTACCCCCTCCCCCAAGTTATATCGTATCGTATCTATCGGTATCGTTTTTGACTAACTTGAGGGTGAGGATTACGAATTTCATGACGGCAAATTGCGGTGAGTGAAGCAAACCGAGCCTTGCTGTGTGGCAGCAGGAGCAGAGTCGTGCGCCAATGCGACCACCGCCATACAGCAAGGCGAGCGCGCTGTGTGATGGCACACGCACTAATATAGGTATCGTTTTCGATCAACTCGCATACGTCGACTACGAAAAAAATTTCCATTTCCAAATTCAAGATGGCTGACATCTCTATATCGCAGTTTATACTCGCTTTGAGACGGGCACCTACATAATATGGTTATCGTTTTCGAATAACTCAAACTCGTAGATTACGAAAACGATGTCCATTTCCAAATCCAAGATTGCTGACATTTTTTCATCAAAAAATTTTCTTAATAAGAAAATTTTGAATTGAATTGAAAATTTTGAAATTGATATACATAATATGTATATCGATTTCAAACAAAACAATCAAAGGTTACGAAAAGGGGTTCTTAATAAAAAATAACTGTTATACATAACCGCCGCGAGCTGCTTGCAGCTCGCGCACACCTAACAACTAGTATATATATATATATATATATATATACATAGGTTATATGAAAATACAAGTGGTTTCTTTATCACTTCTTCCACTAATTGACAAAAAATTGAAGTGAACATTAAAATTAAAATAATGTAATTTAATAATAATTAAAATTATAAAATTTTACTTGTCTTAGTGCTTATTTTGTAAGCATAAAGAAATAAAAATTTAATTTAATTTTAATTATAGAGTCACAACTAAAAATTTTCCTTTGAGCGACAACCCTCTATTGTATAATTTGACCTTAGAACTTCACTTATATAGTTTTATCATATAGCACTATTATATATTATATTGTTTTATCATAAAGAGTAAGTAATAACTCACAACTAAAAATTGACCTTTTAGCGACAACCCTATTCTGTATAATTTGACCTTAGAATGTAATTGCATATTTCTCCCAAAAGCCGCAATAGTGCATACTGGTATTTTTACCACTGATAGGCCTTGTTAAGAGCAATCTTTCTGTGTAAGTTTTTAGGGAGAAAAAAAATAAAACATAAAATCTGAAAAAATAATAATTACTCAGTATCCAGAGGTTATTTAAAAAAAATAAAAATTGGAAAAAATGCTCCTAAGGATCTATTATCAGATTATATTTATCTCATAAAAATATCTTGGACATTGACGATTACAGAATTTTTTTAAAAATTTTCATCGTCAAGGTCACCCAAAGTTCATGATTTTTTATAAAAAAAAGTATTGGCAATAGACACCTGGGTGTTCTACTCTTGCATTTAAAATGCATTCGTTGATCGATTAATGCTGAAAACAGCATAGGGAATTTTTTTTGGTCATATGGAACACTGTGCGACAATAGTATGTAGTAAGTAATTTGTTGTTGTGCATAGCTTTACTTAAATATTGACATGTATCGAATCATATTATATTTAGACTTAAATAGGCAAATAACCATGTATTAGACATATAAGAGATGAACATGCTAGTGGTTTCTTTTCACTTCTTCCACTAGTGGACAAAAAATTGAAGTGAACAGTAAAATAATTGTATTTGATAATAATTTATATATAAAATATGACTTGTCTAAGTGCTTATTTTGTAAGCCTAAAGAAATAAATGATTTTTTACTTTACTTTTACTTTTACTCTGTAAATTGTAGACCGATTTTGACTAACTGACGAAACAAAGGCATATGAACATTTTCATGTTCATATTATATGTATAACTTATTAATTTAAAACATTTTAAAATTACATTGTAGGAAGCTAGTTTTAGAAATAGTTTGCATGCCAATGTGTTTTGGTGAAGTATGTGAAACTACCTATTCTAATGTTTAAGATCTTGTATTATGACCATATTTCTTGCAATTAATGAATTGAATTGAATTGAAGTCACTTTTTTAGTATATTTCAAACAATCAAATTATTTTATAAATAATTAAGAATGTGCACCTAATGTTTTCATTACTTGTCTTTTATTAAATACTTCTTCATTAGGTACATATAATTGGAACCGTTTTACTGAAATGTATTATTAGGTACCTTATACATAAACTTGGTGCTATTATTTAATCATTTAACTCGCTAGATGTAATGAACTGAATAATAAATTAAATTAAATGTTATTTTCTAAAAACTATTTGTTTTACTCATAATTAATCCCCGAATACTTGATAGCGCACGAATACTCAAAACTCAACTCAGATGCCCGTGACGATTTTCTGACAAATTTTCATTGAAAACTGTCAAAAATGGCTACTTGAGACGTGCTTAAATCTGAGATGCGTTTGAGTGTTTGGGCGTTAGCTTTTTAAAACTATCAGGTTAAATCATATCAGGTCATAACCTATGCAGGTAGCAGTCAACTGACATTTATTGGTCCACATTGCTTGCGGGAATCGAATATTTTGAACTTCCTTACTTCACGAATTTGTCGTAAGTCTCTAAATATATTTCACGTGATTTCAACCGCAACAGATAGATTCACATTCAATTTTTTCTTTACCCTTCTGTTTCATTTGCTTCATCATCATCATCATCATCATCAGCCTATATTAGTCCACTGCTGGACATAGGCCTCCCCCAATGAGCGCCATAGCGCCCTGTCTTCGGCTTGACGCATCCAGCATCTACCTTTGCATCCATTTGCTTATTATTTACTTATTTCTAGTTTGACGACATTTTCCATTAAACAACATTCATCGTAAGTTAATTTAAAAAATCCAGTGATTTTGCGCTACTACACACTTTTTTTGTGTGTCCGTTACGTCAACGCAAATTACCCACCCACGCATTCCACCATGGAGGAAGAGATACCCTTCTTTTATACACCCAACAATGACCAAGAAGGCGCATTCAGTTCTATTTTCAAAAGTGAATTCAAATTAAATATATTTTCTAAATCGTTTGTAAATCGAATAACAAAAAATCGAGATAATGTAAGAGGACGAATGTCCTCCTATAATACAGGCTTGATTTTAGACAAAAATGTATATATGACACAAAAAACCTTTTTCATTTCATTTATTATTGCTTTGATAATAGAAAAGCTATCATATAAATATAGGGTATTATTTTCAATTAAAGGGGAGTTAATGCTCGTGACACAGTTTTTATAACTACTGCGTATTATCGGTTTCACAACAGTTGTTTTTTGTCCTTGTACCTACTTCGTTTTATATAAAGCTTTTTTTTCTTTTAATATATTTTTTAATTATAACTATTGTTTTATAGAATGATTTTTAATCGCCTTCTTCGGCTGTATGTATGTTTGTTCGTCAATTATGGACCGATTTCGAAAAATTATATCGCTATTGTCTGTAAAATTAAAAATTAAAAATAAATAAATAATGCTGGACAATTCACACAGCATTATCTAGCCCATGGTAAGCAAAGCTTGTGTTATGGGTACTAAATAACTGATATACATAATACAATACATTAATAAATACTCGTAATCCCGGGATAGTCCCATAACATTGTTATTTTCGAGGGATAAGTATATAATCCCGATAAACTTAAAAAAAACAGTGAATATCTACTAAGTTATTTGAACATAATATATTAAGTTGAAGTCTTTGTTTGGTTTTTACAAAACAATAAAATTATGAATCAATACTAAGACAATATTTTTTTGTGAATGACTTTGTAATCAACTGTAGATCCATACAAACTTTTCAATAAATACAATAATACCTTGCACACAAATTTCATCCCCTAAATTTTATAAATGGCAGGGTTAGTTAGCAACTAATCCCTTAAAAGTACCAGGAGCGCATAATCCCACAAGATATATCCGGGCGTTACGTCTTCATGAGGAATAAATGCCACACGCGTGAATAGGGTATTTAGACCGATTCATGGACCCGCTGAGTAAGGTTAAGTACGAAAAGAAATAGGAAAGGGCGTACACATTAGGGTGGAACACTTTTGTATGAAAAAAATTTTTTTTCAATTTATATTTGGAATACCAGGGAAAAGTTGTCTTATATAATGGTAAATAACACCTCTTAATTTGAAAGTTCTAGCTCGACACTTTGAGCTCCCGCCATAGACTTGAAATTTCATTTAATAAGTTTTTTAGACGTTTTTATAGTACATCCTATAAACTAAATAATAATTATATGTAATATGTTATGCATGTCAATGTTGAAATAAAAGTATGTTTTAATTAATAGAATCATTTATTTTAAAAGTAAACACAGGTTCAGAAAGTTACATTGGTATGAAAAACGTCATTTTTTATGGCAAAAGTCCTTTTTCGTCTCAAACTTTGGCATGAGCTTTCGAGATGCTAATTTAGACTTTATGAATCCCTCTCTTTTTGTCTTGTCGCATACACTTAGAGATGCTTCTGTTAGAACTTTTACTGATCTCTCCACAGCCTGAGTGTGGCAGGGCAATCTCATAAATTCCAAAACTGCATCTCCTCCATTTCAATTAGATCTTGTAACTGCTAATCGGAAATATTCATCAGTATTGGGGGTTCGTATAAATTTTGTTGCCAATCTGCAAGGCCATGTAAGAACATGCATTTCAATTCACTTTTGGCACCTCAAACATGTGCAAAACAGAATTATTCTCCACTTGACGAGCTTTTAAAATGCGTCTTGCAGCGAGTTCTCATATATGCTTTTGTGAATCGGTTATCATACTCAACAACAAGTTTTCTGGATGAGCAAAATAACTGTTTCGAATCAAAACAGGGTCCACTATCGCTAACAACTCGTCGGATAAATAATCTAGTGGTGTTAATGAGCTTCCATAAATGTTTTGAACCATCTTTGCAGGATGAATGTGTTTTCATGGCAAACCGGATAGGGGCGTATGGTTTTACGATAAACGTTGCTAGCGTCACTAGGTTTTGTTGTGGATTTTCCGTAGGAATATATAAACGAAGTATGCGATTAGCTCTTGTCAACCAGCGGGCATGGGATAGCTTACCAGGGCTTCTATAATAAATCAGGAGGGCAGAATACATTAATGACAGCAGTAGTAATTTCTTGTAAATATTTCTGCTCTGTACTGAGATCTGTTCATGTTTGTGGAGGTAGTTTACCTTCTATCTTCTCAAATTGGGCCAACGGCAGCGTATCGCAAGTCTCTAATACTTTACCAATTTGACCTGCAAATGATTTAGGTCCTGCAGTAGGGCCATCCAAATACGTAAACAAATGCCGCACTTTGCTCCTCTGTAATAGCGCCAAAATATATTAAAATAATGAAATATTTGATTGCAACAGCTAGTTAACTGTATTTGAATATGTTTTTGAATAAAAAAAACTTATTTGAGTAAATACCGTACTATTTTGTAGCCCGCGCAAATAGCACAAAAAATTTCGTTTTTGTAAATCTTCGATGTTTTGGCGGGGGCTCTTATAGTTGTCTAATAATTTTTTTATATTTTTAATAGAAGTTATTGATAGTAATTGGCAACATATAATAATACAACTATTCCAAAAAGAAATTCGAAAAAAAAAAATTTCGTTCCACCCTAGTACACATATGTACTTCTTGACTACTATTGCGTAAATATAGCGACGCGTGACCCGAGAGCTACACAGCGGTTGTGTTGCGCCGCACATGCGTTTCGTTCGAAAAATATTACGGCTGTGCTGAGTCACAAAGATCTGTATTTTCTCAGCCGCTGCGCTAGTGTGGATTTACGCATATTAGTCACTTGTAGAAAACACATACCGTGTGATTTCAGCACTCAAAGTGTTAATATTCATCAAATTTAATGAAAGGAGAACAATTATGAATTGAATTATTCATGAAGAAAACTATCAGAGTAAGGAAAACTGCATTCATTTAATGCATATATTATTTAAATGTAACCTAAACTAAAGCGAACGTAACTACAAAAGATTTAAAAAATATGATTATAAAATAATAAATGTAATTATTATAAAAACCAGTCCGACCATAGACTAATGATATTTACACTACGGCTTGCTGGAGGCCTATGTCCAGCAGTGAACTAAGGCTGATGATGAAGAATAGACGTATGACTGAGCAAGTAGGACGAAGCGGAATTACAAATCCTTATAATCCGATTAATCGAACTAATAGGAAAAAAAAGTTCATTGTGGTCCGATCGGTAAGACAAAGGCAGTAGGACCACGTGGCCAGAGGGCAAGTTTTCATATACGCGCATTAGACGCAGCGAATATTCGACGAGAGAATGCATATTCATCCGTAGGGACCTATCGATTCCAAATCTAGGAATTATGGTAATAAATAAATCCATGCTGTTTGATAAAGGCATATGGCGCCCGGTGCATGCTATCGGGTGTGGCCCGAGTGTAAGCGATACTTTAACAATATTAAAGATATTTTTTTGATAATTAAATTTCTGTGTCACATATTGGTGAATCATTCACTGTACAAGCTACCCGTCTTTGGAATGCTCTCCCTCTGGACATCAGATGTGCAAAATCACTCCCTATCTTCAAAAAACTGCTGCATCAGCATTATTTAACCATATAAAATATTGATAGCCTTATGTCTATGTAAGTTTATTATAATGTTTGTAATGTAGGTATTTAGTGTATTTGTTATCAACTATTTATTAAAGTGCCACCGTCTATATTGTTCGTTCATGTCCAGTCCATCCCAAGGTTGCCTGGAAGAGATCGAGTGTAATAAAGAGTTATCTATCTATCTATCTATCTATTGGTATTTCGGCATCTTATTATCCTAGAGACAGACAATGCTCCTCTTAATATTTAAAGTTAAAAAAGTTTGTATGTATGGATGCTTGTTACTCATAACGCAAAAACTACTGGGCGGATCGGAAACTGCACACAGGTAGTTCTAAGTAAAAGTTTAATTAATAAATATTACTTTTTCACGCCAAAACTGACTGAAGGATCGTGCTGAAATTTTGCATACACATCGTTTTAGGTCTGGAATAAAACATAGGCTACTTTTTATCCCATACATCAGTGCCTTTGGGATAGAAATAATCTTAAAACGTTTCCATGAAAACAATGCGTACGAAGCCGCGAGTAGAAACGAAACTAGTAAGTATATTTATAAAAAATGGCGCGTTCCTTTTTGTTCTTGGATTGGTGACGTCGCGTCGCGTGTCGGTCATCGTCAGTGTGAATAATTGTATGAAAAACAAAACATAATCGCGACAACTTTAGACATCTTCACTTGTCTTGAAGAGGCCCAGTGGCAGAAAAACAGAAGCAGGCTTTTCCTAGCGATGCGAAAGATATGTATTTTGGATAATAATTTAGCATATACGTCTTTACCAGAAAGAGCGTTTGGTATTTACAAGATATTTGCTTGTAACTAAATTAAAGTGTAGGTATGTATGCTTGGAACCAAATAAAACTGAAATGAAAAGTGTGTAAAAATCTAAATGAATTTGAAATAAAAATGAATCAGAATCAATCATTTATTTGCAGAATACAATAATTACATGTCAAGATCTTAACACTTTGGCTGCGGTTTTTTTTCGACGACTGCGATCTTTTTTTTAACCTAAAAAATTCGTGGTGCCGCTCTACACAGCGGTTGTGTTGCGCCGCACATGCGTTTCGTTCGAAAAATATTACGGCTGTGCTGAGTCACAAAGATCTGTATTTTCTCAGCCGCTGCGCTAGTGTGGATTTACGCATATTAGTCACTTGTAGAAAACACATACCGTGTGATTTCAGCAGTCAAAGTGTAGCTATGTAATGTCCAATGTATTCGACCCGCAAGCAGGTGTGCAAATATTATATATGTCTTTATTAAGTGTACAATATAATTAATTCATTTTCTTAAAATTTAAGTATTCGTTTACACTATAAAAACAATTTGAAAGTAACCAAATATCTAACTTCAAATCCATTAATTCTTCTGGTAGCTAGTAATAAATAATTATGCACATTATTACGACCGATGTAGCGCGGTGGGCGAAGGTCCGCCTGCGACGCATGAGGTTGCGGGTTCGATTCCCGCCTCGGAACAAATGTGTGTACGATCTGCAGATATTTGTTTCGGATGTTCTGGTCGTTTTCTATGTATACTAAAAATATATATCTATGTATTGTATTATGTAAATCAGATATCTAGTACCCATAACACAAGCTCTGCTTACCATGGGGCTAGATAATGCTGTGTGATTGTCCAGCATTATTTATTTATTTATTATTTATTTATATTAAAAAATATACTGTAAATATACTTACGACATTAAGGTTTGTAGAGCAAGTTCTGAAACTTGACCCTTTTTTGTCGAGTCATAACATGGGGATGTTATGACTCGACAAAAAAGGGTCAAGTTAGAGTACGTTTAGTAAAGTAAGTTGGGTAAGATTTGACAAATACACAGACTCGACAGACATGAGCAGTTCCTCCCGCAATACGGACACGCCTTTACTTCAATATGCACTCGGTCATTATTGTATGCAAATACAAATATGAATGGACGGGATTTTCCGAGTTTCTGAGTAGACAAAGATAAGTTACGTATTTATTTAATGAAATTGCTTTTTACCTGCGCAACGGTTGTAGGTTTGCTTCCCGCAGCGGGACAAAGATTGGCATAATCCGTATCTAAATATTGGTTCCATACACGTATTTAAGAAAAATAATATCTAATACCTTAGGTTATTATTTTTTATAAATCAGCCGTAAAAAAAATCTTTTTGAGTCAAAATCAATAAATATTGAAAAAATCCAATAAATATTGATAACTATAGTTTCTTCCCACGGCTTCGCGTTGTTTCTGTGAAAATGTTTCACGATTATTTCTATCCCATGGGAATTGATTCATGGGATAATAAGTATCCTATGTTTTATTCCAGAGCTACTTGCATGCAAAATTTCAGTTCTATCCGTTCAGTACTTTGAGTGTGAAGAAGTAACAAACATCCATCCATCTAAACATCCGTACTTTCACATTTATTATTTTTTGAGATAATATCATAAACTCGGCGTAAAGGACGAGTTTTAGTTTTTCTGATGTAATGACTAATATCTATAATATCTATTATAATATAAAAATGAATCGCTGAATGTGTTGCTAAGCGCAAATCTCGAGAGCAGCTGAACCGATTTCGCTAATTCTTTTTTTAGAATATTCATTGAAGTACGAGGATGATTCTTACGGAGAGAAATAGAGAAACATTTAAAAAAATCCTGAAACAAATGACCACCCGGGCGAAGCCGGGAGGGACGGGCCGCTAGTTTCAAATGAAATTTGGCTGTCAAAATCAATTTAAATCGAATCCAGGTACAATATCGTAACTCTTCAACAAAACTGATCATCCCATTGTTTTGATTTATTGCCAATTTCCGATCAAAGAGGATATTAAAGTGGTTCTAACCGGGAATTAAAATAAATCCCTAATGTACTTATGTTGTTTCTTCTCTAGGCAATTTATTGAGGTCGCTTGTTTACTCGGGTCTTGACGAGGGTAATAAGTTATTTAACACTTCGACTGCTGAAAACGCACGGTATGAGTTTTCTACAAGTGACTAATATGCGTAAATCCACACTAGCGCAGCGGCTGAGAAAATACAGATCTTTGTGACTCAGCAGAGCTGTAATATTTTTCGAACGAAACGCATGTGCGGCGCAACACAACCGCTGTGTAGAGCGGCAGCACGAATTTTTTAGGTAAAAAAAAAGATCGCAGTCGTCGAAAAAAAACCGCAGTCAAAGTGAACTTAGTCTTGTTAGTTATACCATTTATAAGTCAAGAAAAATTTACTTAAATATATAATAACAATGGGCAATGCACACAGCATCATCTAGCCCCAAGCTAGGCAGAGCTTGTGTTATGGGTACTAGATGACTGATATACATAATACAATATATTACATAGATAGATATTTTTATATTATACATAGAAAATGACCAGAACACCCGAATCAAATACCTGCAGATCGTACAAACATTTGTCACGAGACGGAAATTGAACCCACAACCTCCTGATCGCAAGCGGACCTTCGCGCACCGCGTCAAATATTTGCAAACGTTGTTTATCCTACTAATATTAATAAACGCGAAAATTGTGAGTATGTTTGGTATCTCTTTCACGCAAAAACTACTAAATGGATTTTGATGAAAGTTCACAATAATATAGCTTACATATCAGAATAACACATAGGCTACAATCCATAAAGATATTTCAATTCATAAAGACACAAAATATTATACAATACAATACAATATAACTATATTGCACCATCAATACAAAATAATAATAATAAAAATACTAAAGGATCTTAATACTAATTATAACTAGTGGCACAATCGGCGGCCTTATCACTAAAAGCGATCTCTTCCAGGCAACCTTGGGATAGATAGGATCGTTACGTTTTAAAGCTGACGGTGGCGTAATTATCAAGATAATTATATATCACCATGCGTGTGAAACCGCTCGTAGTGAAATAAAATTAAGAAAGATAAATAGATAGATTTTTCATTTGATATTGGTTAAGATTTTGTATGATTTTTTTATTGACATTAGAGACATTAACGATTTTGCACACCTGAGTAGGTAGTTTGTATCTGGACATATTTAGAATTAAGACCTTTTATACATACATTCATGCAAATAAAGATTATGATTATGATTATGAAAGCCAAACATCTTAAACTGCCTAGTTTTCTTGTATGTTCTCGCTCAAGCGTCCAAGAGTTAACACGAGTCGATTTTTATAAAAAGTTTTTTACAAGTACCCTCATGGCTAAGTGTCAGTGTTGCAGTAAAATACTGAATAAGAAAACCGCAAGTTTGGAGTGTAGCCGGTGTCAAAAAGTGGTTCATGCTACCACTGTTTGTTCTGGTCTCAGTGGCAAGCAGCTAGCTGCCCTCAAAGCCACTGAAAACCTCGAATGGAATTGTAGTGACTGCAACATGAACTGCTCTCGAAGAAAATCAGTCGCAACAATTGAAGATCTCGATGAAGAAGAAGAGGATGAGGCCATTGCGCCAGGCCCCTTCGACATGAAACTGATTATTCAAGAGTTAAGAAAAGAAGTTAGAAATATTGTTACTCAGGAGATACGTGCGGTGACTACTTCACTGCAGTACTGCAGCGAAAAGGTGGATGAATTTGCAGAGTCCATGGATGCCCTCACCAACAAGATAAAGGACATGGAACGCAAAATCACCCATATGGACACCCAAAACCGGTCTTGTCTTCTAAAAATAGAATACTTAGAACAACGTAATATGGAACTTGAACAACAACATCTGAGTGACCAGGTTGAAATATCAGGGATCCCAGACTCAAATGATATAGATCTGCGTGCCCTTGTAGAAAATGTAGCAACGAAGCTAGGAGTACAAAAAGAAGAGATATTCTCGGTCAAACGGCTTCCGTCCCGTAGAACTGGGTCAGGACCCGTCCATGTCAAAATACGCCAGGAGTATCCCCGCCAAAAGTTAATTACCGCAGCCTGCGATGCCACCATCTGCGCTAAGGACCTCATGCCGAATTTGACAGGACCGCCAGCAGAAGAGAAGATCCGTGTAAGAGAAGCGATAACACCATACCTCAAAAGTCTATTGTGGCTGGCCAAACAGGAGATGAAAGGTGTATTTAAGTTTATTTGGGTCAAAGAAGGAAAAGTGCTTGTGAGAAAAAATGAGAACGCTAAGATCTATAAATTAAGATCTAAAATCGACATCCAAAACCTTCTGTCTAACACTAATTAAGGCAATTATCACATTTTTTCTCGCTTGCACTAGCACAGTAATTAGTGTAGGTTCTTAGGTAATAATTATGGATGCTATAGATGATAATAACGTTATTGAGCTAAGTAACTGTCTGGACTATTGTAACTTTCGAAATCTTATTCCCTATAACCCCCTTAACCTTACATTTATACATGTCAACATAAGATCATTAATCAAAAATTTTGCCAAAATCGAGCAATTGATTAGTACTTCAAACTCTTCAATTGATTGTTTAGTAATTACTGAAGCTAACATCTCAGAAAACATTAAACCTCTGTACAATCTAGAAGGCTACACAATGTACGCAGAGCTGCGGAGAGGGCGTAGAGGTGGCGGTATTATTGTTTACGTTAAAAATAAATATAAATTTACTCAACATAAAACTAATGCGTATCATTGCGAATGTCTTGTGGGTACACTCACTTCTACTACTTACTCGATAGCTCTGTGTGCTGTGTATAGGCCACCAAGAACGGATAAACATCACTTTGTTTTAGAATTAGACAAAATGTTAAATCGGCTTTCTAACAGAACAGACTTAGTATTTTTAGGAGATATTAACATTAACCTGAAGCTCGAAAACCCTGTAAAAAAAATCATACATGGATCTCTTGAGCGGCCACGGTCTCTCATGCGGTATCACAGAGTACACAAGAATAGAAACTTTAAACAATTTAATTACAAAAAGCTGCATTGACCATATATTTGTCCGATCGCGCATGAGAGACGTTTACACCGCCGCGCTGTGCACTGTACTGGCAGACCATAGACTCACCGCAGCCACACTTATTTGTAACCTGCAAGTACAGGGTGACCCAACCTATGTTACAAGATTAAATAACCATAAAATTAGTAGCCTACTGGAAAAAGTTGATTGGAATTCTACAGTAAATATGAATTGCCCAGATACTATTTACCAATTTATTAAAAGTAATTTCAATAATATTTACAACGATTCTAAATATATGCAAAAAGTTAGTGGCTCCAAACGTAATACACATAAATGGGTGGATAGAAACATTATAAACCTAACTAAAAAAAGAGACGAACTATATGCAAAATGGATAAAAGATTCTAGTGATAAGGAATTAAGAATTAAATACAATAAAATAAGAAATAAAACAAATAAATTAATATACAAGAATAAAAATTTATACTATAAAACAGAAATAATTAAATGTAAAAATGATACAAAAAAACTTTGGCAATTAATTAATAGCATTACCGGTAAAATAGTTAATTCTTTAGATACAATAATTTTAAAAGCATTTAGTAAAAATAATTCTATAAACGACATAACCAATAATTTCGCCAAACAATTTCAGCATAACGTTAAATCTATTGTAACAAACTGTTCGCAAAATCTCCTAAGTAAATCGGACTACGAAATACACGTAGACAGGTCACTATTTCTTCCCAAAGCTACAAATCAAGACGTTGTAAAAATTATTAAAAAAATTAACCCGCATAAGGCTCCAGGTATCGACAACATTAGAGCGATCGATATAGTAAGACTTTCCGATAAAATAGTTGACGTGATTGTACGACTTATTAACACTAGTATTTCCACGGGACGGTACCCCAAAGAACTAAAAACCGGAATCGTGCGACCTATACATAAAGGTGGTAGCTTACAAGACTACGGAAAGTATCGCCCAATTACTATCTTGCCAGTTCTGGATAAAATAATTGAAAAGTACATTTGTTGTAAGGTTCAGAACTTTTACGCTGGTAACAATATATTATCATCTCAACAATATGGTTTTCAGCAAAACAAAAGTACCGCATTGCTATTGTCTCGCTTTACCGATGATGTTAACCACTGTCTTAACAACAAAGAGCATGTCATTCTGGTATTTATTGACTATGGAAAGGCATTTGACACTTTACGTCACGATCTTTTGATAGAAAGGTTGGAGAGTAGTGGAGTGAGAGGTAACTTGTTGCACTGGTGTAAAGATTATCTGGAAAATCGTAGCTATCAAGTAAGAGTCGGAGATGAGTACAGTGACAGTGTTAAGGTCAATGAAGGTACAGCACAGGGGTCCGTTCTCGGTCCAATGCATTACCTGACATATGTAAACGATCTGAACAATGTAATCAAAAAATGTACTGTCTACCAATTTGCGGATGATACTTGCCTAATGGCAGCTGACAAAGATGTACTAGTTGCCCAAGCACGTATACAAGATGACTTCACCGCAATATGCAAATGGTCGCATGACTCTGGACTAGTCTTGAATGCTGATAAAACAAAACTTATTCATGTCCATTCCAGTCATAATCTAAGTGCACTCGCAGAAGATATAAAAGTAGTAGCTCATACTCATAATTGTTTGCATGACCCAATACAATGCGACACCAGCTGTCGCAGAATTGATCAAGTAAATGAACATACATACCTTGGCTTGGTGATTGACAATAGATTTAATTGGCTAAGACACATAGATAAAATTTGTAATAAGTTAAGAGCAGTGATGGCAAAATTGTATATAATCAAATGTAAAGTTCCCTATAACATTCTATTAATGATGTATAAAGCACTAGTAGAAAGTATTCTGTCGTACGGTCTAACCAGCTATGGACGTACTTATAAAACTTATTTAGATCAGGTTTACAATATACAATATAGAATACTAAAATTGCTAGTCCCCGTTAAGATTAAAAATAAATATAAAGAAAGCCCTCAAGACCTTTTTAACTTTTGCGGTATTATACCTATTCACACTAAAGTCACACTAAACCTACTTATCGAACAATACTTTCGCACAGACATCCAAATTCCAGTAAATAACTCTAGAATTACTAGGAGCACCACGCAAAAAATATTAATAAAACCTAGATTTAGTAACCTCTATGGCCAAAGAACTTCCCAGTATTTAATTCCCCACCTTATTAACAAACTACCTATAGAAGTTAAAAATAAAATAAATAAGAAAAATATAAAAACAATTCTTATTAAACACTTTTTAGGAAAACCATTAGTCAACTTGGAGTACCCTGTAGATGGTGAACGCACACACACTTCCATACATTGTCAACGCGTGCATCAGTGGCGATAAGCGGCTAGGTTCACGCATTAGCAGCATTCTTTCAAACTTTTTATGCATTAGGTAAGTGTGAGTGTGTTTATCATGCTTAGATATAAATGAGTTTTTTAAATGTAAGATCTAGGATAATAATTTAATATAGATTAGCTTTTATTGTTGTCAGATCGTTCGTTAACTACAGTACCTAAATTATCAATTTATTTTAAATTAAGTGAGAACTATAGTGCTAAGACAAACCTAACATAGGCTTTAAGGCACTACTAACTTATTGATGTAACCTATTTGTATGAATAAATAATCTATCTATCTATCTATCTATCTATCTATCTTTCAATATCACTGTCACTCAAGTGAATTGAAAACCCCTCAGCTGTGAGAAAAATTGAGGCTGCGACCCAGAAAATCTTTTATACCCTTTGACGGCGGCGCGGCGCAGGCAGCTTCAGCCGTCCAAGGTCGATGCCAATTCAGCGGGAGAATGTTGTTGCATCATGATTTTACTTCTGCGTCAACGTTAACATAAATCTACGTCACTAGATAGTATAAAACAAAATCGCTTCCCGCTGTCTGTCTGTCCCTATGTATGCTTAGATCTTTGAAACTACGCAACGGATATTGATGCGGATTTTAATAGATAGAGTGATTCATGGAAGGTTTATAAACCATCTGACACATTTAAAAAAATATCTATCTATGTAATCTATTGTATAATGTATATCAGTTATCTAGTATCCATAACACAATCGCTGCTAAAATTGGGGCTGTTGCTGCTTCTTATGTAGGCAACGTTTAATATGTGAAAATAAGACTGATGGCCTGACTTGCTGTGAATTTTGAGGTGTGGAGAGAAATAAAAGATGCGTACTTCTATCCAGTATGGCGTGTAATCGTAATGAGAAAATGTTTGACAGGCGTTGAGGTGAGGTGAGGGGGAAGGGGGTGTGGCTAGAGGAACAATGTTTAAAATTAGGCGCGAACAGGGGCTAACATTATTTGTATATTTTTTAAATAGTTTGTAAATAAATAAATAATGCTGGACAATGAGCTAATGAGCGCCACAGCCCCCGTCATCAGTTTGATGCATCCAACATCTACCTGCAGTCTTTTGCAGGTCGTCATCCCACCTGGTCGGAGGCGTCCCACACTACGTTTACCTAGTCGTGATCCCCACTCAAGAACACGTTTGCCGTTTGCGGCTATGGACAAATATTAGAGCTAAGACCTCATTAAGAAAATAATAGTTTCTTATTTTTAAACTTACGCGATCTGAACAACACATTATAAGTATTAATACAACGGGTATTTATCGCGATAAATACCCGTTGTATTAATACTTATAATAGTTTCTTGCTAAAAGAATCATCCCATTGTACCTGTCGCATATAATGTATTTTTGTAATTATTAATTTGATTATGGTGTACAATAAATAATTTTTGTATTGTATTGTATCATTACCAATTGTGGTGCTGTAGATTTTACCAGCATTATTTATTTATATAATGCCATTTTATTTATACTAGCAGGTAGATGCCGGATGCGTCAAGCCGAAGACAGGGCGCTATGGCGCTCATTGGGGGAGGCCTATGTCCAGCAGTGGACTAATATAGGCTGATGATGATGATGATGATGATGATTTTATTTATATAAACAACCCCAATGCTCCATCCACTCTACGGATCCAGTGCACGCGCAGCTAGGGCACCGGAACCATTTGCAAGTCGTATTGGTATCTCCATAAAGCAGGTGGGTATCACTACATTTACATTTTATCGCCACAACAAAAGAGTACCCTCGGTATTGGACACACGGTGTTGTTGTTGGTACCGCTACTATCAACCGTTATAAGGTTTATGTTATTCTAAGCGCATCCTGGATTCCTGGCGATCGGGGTAATGTCGAAGGAAATAAATAACATCTATAAAAATTTCTCGTACTTGGGTGGTTTATTTAGGTCTGCCATGCACGTTTTATATAACAACTGATGGTGTATCAGTTGTTCTAGTGGACAAGCATGCCTGAAAACTATTTATCTGTGAGGGTTTCCAGGCAAGCGGTAGTCATGACCAGCCCTTCCCTATTCTTTCAATGAGCTCATTTCAGCTACCGGCCCTAAAATTCGTTCCCAAGTGGCACGTGTTTATTTTTAATTATTATGTATATGGTAAAGGTTTCTTGTTCGCTTCCTAATAAAGGTTTTAGTGAACAAAAAATCAAAGTGATCACTTTATTTCCCACTTTTACTTCCGTAATTTCAAATTTGCGGCGTGCCCAATAGTCCTGTAAAGTCTACAGGAAATGAAGCACTTTGATGTTTAAAGTTTATTTAATGTTTTAAAAAAATATATCACTTTGATCTCTTGAATTCTATAAAATGCTAGTCATTTAAAACGGGATATTTACCATGATTTGATTTTTGAGTTTTCCAATATTTCGGCACAGTTGCATGCGCCATAATCACGGAATAACAATAATGGAATAATAATGGCGCATGAAACTGTGCCGAAATATTGGAAAACTCAAAAATCTAATCATAGTAAATATCCCGTTTTAAATGACTTTAGTGTTAATAACCATGATAGTTTCAGAAGTTTTATTCTATAAAATGCATCTATGTAAATTGACTTTAGCCGGAACGAATTTCCAACCATGCACCCAGTGAATGCACGTTTGATGACGTAACGGTCGTGAAAAGCAACCATTTCCGCTATCTAGCCTGAAATGCGATGGGCTGGCTTAAACAACGCCACGGAAGGTTTCTAGAACAAAGTAAAACAGGTTTTACAATGTTATAGTAAACGTTTGTAGCTCTTTTATGATCGGATCAAGCCTTGATTTTTAGACGACGGATGTGGCACGGCTGCCCATGTAAAACAGGTTACAATCCAGCATCTACCTGCAGTCTTTCACAGGTCGTCATCCCATCTGGCCGGAGCGCGTCCTACACTACGTTTACCCAGTCGTGGTATATAAACTTCGCCCCCGTGGAAATCTATCAGTCAAATGTTTTAAATAATAAAAAAGTATCCTATGTTTAGTATCCTATGCATTGGAGGATATGTTTAGGTTGCTGGACTGGAAAGGAAAGGGCATCAACATAAACGGCGAGTACATCTCACACCTGCGATTCGCTGATGACATAGTCTTAATGGCGGAGTCGCCTGAGGAACTGAACCGGATGCTGGACGGCCTAGCTTCAGCCTCCCGATGTATCGGTCTTGGTATGAATTTGGATAAAACCAAAGTCATGATCAATGGACACATTGATCCAAGGCCGGTGGTCGTACATGGTCACCTTCTCGAAACTGTTTCAGAGTACACTTACCTTAGGCAGATTCTGCAGTTGGGTAAAAACAGTTTCGAGAAGGAGGCCAAAAGGAGGATCCAGCTAGGCTGGGCAGCATTTGGGAAACTACGTCGAGTCTTCTCGTCATCCATACCGCAATGCTTGAAAACGAAAGTTTTCAACCAGTGCGTCCTACCCGTTATGACCTACGGAGCTGAGACGTGGACACTCACGATAGGGCTGGTCCACCAGTTCAAAGTCGCTCAGCGAGCTATGGAAAGAACTATGCTCGGAGTTTCTCTGAAGGATAGGATTCGCAACGAATACATCCGACAGAGAACCAAGGTTATCGACATAGCTCAAAGAATTAGCAAGCTGAAGTTCCAGTGGGCCGGCCATATTTCGCGAAGAACCGACGGCCGCTGGGGCAAACGTGTTCTTGAGTGGAGACCACGACTCGGTAAACGTAGTGTAGGACGCCCTCCGACCAGGTGGGATGACGACTTGCGAAAGACTGCAGGTAGATGCTGGATGCGGCAAGCTGAAGACAGGGCGCAATGGCGCTCATCGGGGGAGGCCTATGTCCAGCAGTGGACTGATATAGGCTGATGATGATGATGATGATCCTATGTTAGACTCCTGGTTCTAAGCCATCTCTCCAGCAATTTTCAGCTAAATCTGTTCAGCCGTTCTTGAGTTATAAATAGTGTAACTCTCTTTTACATATATATATAGATATAGATTAAAAAATTCGAGTATCGCAAACTACCTTCATCACAATATAATAGCTTGCGATCTAATTATAACTTTACGAATAGGAAACAATTAAAGCAAGCGCTTCGAAAAGGTAACAAAGTTCGCCATTGTTCATTTCAGAACTTCACTAGAGCTATCGATAATTGGCTATTGGAAACAAAAGAACAACTAAAGTACTGAAGCTAACGATTCCACGTGACAGTTCAGGGAAAGAATGCAGATTATTTTTAGCTATACTATTTAGGGTTCCGTACCCAAAGGGTAAAATAGGACCGAAACAAATATTTAGGAATTCTCACATACTATCTCTTGTACAGTACGTTGTTCTATCCTCCAAGCCCTTTCTATCTCAAGGAGCGCTTCGAATTCCTCTCAAACTCTCACTCTCTCTCTTTGCATTCCTCTGAAACCTCATCTTAAAAGTCCCTGCTCACACCACCTCATTCTATGACAAATCTTTCACTGTACAAGCTACCCGTCTATGGAATACTCTCCCTCTGGACATCAGACGTGCAAAATCACTCTCTATCTTCAAGAAACTGCTGCATCAGTATTATTTATCCTTATGAAAATATATATAATGTTTTTAAATTGTACCACTGTCTTTTTTGTTCCTTCATGTCCAGTCCATCCTAAGGTTGTCTGGAAGAGATCGCTCTCAGCGATGAGGCCGCCCTTTATACTTGCTTTATTATATTGTTTATTCCTGTATTGTTTTCTATTAAATTATTATTATTTTATTAAATTATTATTTTTTTATGTAAAGAATTAAATAATAAATAGTTTTAAGTAGATATTACATATATGGACAGAAATACAAGCAGAGAGTCGGTACGGTGTTAAATTCAAAGATCGAAGGGAGGCACTGATGATTGAACTTTATTTAAATAGATTTGATTTAGGTACATTTATTAACATTTTAGCGGAACCAGATTCAGCAGCGGCTGTCTCATTATTTAAAATTTCATCAATCAGTGACTCCCTTTAAAAATAGCCACAATTTATATGTTTTTATTTTGCTGTATTCTTTGTTTTATTTGTTAGTTATAAGTTTAGGTTATGATAGGACTGGCATACTTTACGAAGTAAAAGTCCTAAACAATAAATAAGATTAAAAAATATATAAAAAAAAGAGTCGGTACGGTAGGCAGCTATAACGTTTCACATAGTACAATACAAAATAGCTTTTTTGTACACCTTAGTTGCAGATCATTACAAAAAGATATTCCATGCGACTAGTAGGTACAATGGGTGGCCTTATCGCTTAGAAGCGGCCTTTGGATGGAAAGAATTATGTGAATTCAAGAAAGGCAGGGCGTAGTATGGTTATAATAATAATAAATAAATAATGCTGGACAATCCACACAGCAACATCTAGCCCCAAGGTAAGCAGAGCTTGTGTTATGGGTACTAGATAACTGATATACTTAATACAATAGATTACATAGATAGATTTTTTATTATACATAGAAAACGACCAGAACACCAGAACCTTCTTTACCATGAACTGAGAACCCGTTCCTACCATCGATCCTATCCTACATGAAATATTCACTACCACCTGTACTAAATACATCTATTATTGTCTATGGTCTATAATACGGTTTTACGGTGGATATGATAGTTATTATGTAAGCTATATACTCTAGTTAGAATCTAAGACATTTTATACGACCGATGTGGCGCGTCATAAATAAAAGTCTGATTTTGTATGTATTTGGTAGTTCTTTCTACGTGAGTACTTATGTATGTTTTTATGCGCGAGTAACTAAGGGTTAATTATATATTGATTTTAGATTGTACCTATTAGCATTGATTATTTTCATAATTGAGTATTTTCATCATCATCACGAGCCTATAGCAGTATAGAAGTCTGGACATAGGCCTCCCCCAGTGAGTGACATAGCGCCCTGTCTTCAGCTTGACGCATCCAGCATCTATCTGCAGTCTTTCGCAGGTCGTCATCCCACCTAGTCGGAGGGCGTCCTTCACTACGTCTACCGAGTCGGTCTCCACTCAAGAACACGTTTGCCACAGCGGCCGTCGGTTCTTTGCGAGATATGGCCGGCCCACTGCCACTTCAGCTTGCTTATTCTTAGAGCTATATATACGATAACTTTGGTTCTCTGTCGGATGTATTCGTTACGAATCCTATCCTTCAGAGAAAACAACATTATGCCCTAGTATTTAAGGTGCATTATTAAGTGGCATCAGAAACGGATCAGAAAGTCGTTTTTGCTGGCCGCTCAATTAAAAACAAAATTAACTGGTCTAAACTTCAAGCGTACTTTTGATTTCCGTGTAATTCCGACACATATTTTGTTACTCTTTCTATCCCTATTATATCGCGTAATGTTCGTGGGAGACAGAGAACATGAAAAAACTGGACATATCACACAGTATTATCTAGCCCCAAGCTAAGCAGAGCTTGTCTTATGGGTACCAGATAACTAACATACCTATATAGAATAGAATACATAACAAAAATAGATAGATATTTTTATTATACATAGAAAACTCTACGTCGCAGGCGGACCTTCGCCTACCGCGCCACAGAGGTTGTCTAACATAATAATAATATACTAGTTTCTGCCCGCGGCCTCTGATTTATGGGATAAATAGTAGCCTAAATTTTATTCTAGGCTTAAAACTACTTAAATGCAAAATTTTGATCCCAATCCGTTTAGTCATTTTGGGGTGAAGAAGTAACAAATATCCAACCATCAAATTTTTCGCATATAATATAATTAAAACTACTTGTATGCAAAATTTTGATCCCAATCCGTTTAGTCATTTTGGGGTGAAGAAGTAACAAATATCCAACCATCAAATCTTTCGCATATAATATAATTATTGTCAATGAAAATGGAAACTATGTAGCTCTCGTGCGACTTGTACAATACATTTAATAAATAATAACGACAACAAGAATCATCCATAGACAAAATACGCTGTCATAAAAATTCTATTTTAAAATAGAGGCGAAGGTTGTAAACAACCTGCCGCTGACAAGTTTATTGGATTCTCGCTGATATATCGTATTTTCAAAATGGCGGATGCACTGTGCACGGAGACTATATTTTATGATAAGGGTTAAAATCTAGAGCACGCTTTTTGATTCATTTACAGGCTAAATTTGGGATAACTAGGTATTAGATGTTGATATAACTGCAACACCACATTTTCGACCATTATATTTTCGTGTTTTATGTTGTACGATGTAATTAATGACGATTTTATATGATGTACCGACAACCGCTGGGGTAAAACGTCTTCTTGAGCGCAAACGTAATGAAGGACGCCATCCGGCGAGGTGGGATGACGACCTGCGAAAGACTGCAGGCAGATGCTGGATGCGGCAAGCTGAAGACAGGGTTGGACGGGGACGCTATGGCGCTCATTAGAGACCTTTAAAATTTTACATAGAAATCAACGCGGGCGAAGCTGCTAGATAATACATGTACCTATATATATCTAGTAGCTGCTCGCGGCATAATTCTGACAGCATGAAGCCTTAATAGTATTACGACTGAAAACGAGGTCTCATAACATAAGTTTGCATTCAGTTTATAAAAATCCGACATGAGTACAGACATATCTTGAGTTAAAGCATAGATTGATAGCAAATTGAGTCTACCGACTTAGCCCTGTAATCAAATATTTGAAAAAGCTCCAACCATGTGAGTTTGGCTGTGGGGGCTTTGAATACCTATTGATATTTCAAAAGACAAGGACGTACGTGAGAAACATAACACCTAACGTATAATATAGCTAAATAATAGGCCAAATATTAATAAAATAATAATTAGCCGGGATCCCAAACTGAAATAGGATTAACCAATTGCCTACTAAACTAAACTAAGCCAACATTACCCAAAATTATTCATCAAACGTAACAGGGCAACATAAATTCAAAGAGCTAGTCCAATATCCGTTTACGCAAGGGGAAATCACTTTGTGCCGGAGCGGAAAATTGAATCGACGAAGGGTTTGAGGCCCTGGTAACTAGGATGCGTATTTTACAGTTTACATTGAGGACGTTTGTTCTAAGAGTTTTAAGTAAATAGATAAATGAGGAGGGATCTCATTAAACCAGCCCAATTGTCTAACAAGATTCAGTTAATTTAAACCTAGTTTGTAAATTACTCCTGAAAAATCATTGACTTTGAGTTAAACATTGATGGAGATAGGAAAGTAATATCTTTATCTAGCTCGAGCTCTGTGGCGCGGTGGGCATAAGTCCGCCTACGATGCAGGAGGTTGCGGATTCGATTCCCGCCTCGGGATAAATGTAAAAAACAATTTTTTTATGTATCCATTTATGTTAGTATTATGTATATCAGTTATCTAGTACCCATAACAGAATCTCTGCTTAGCTTGGGGCTAGATTTTGCTGTGTGAATTGTCCAGCATTTTTTCTTGTGAAAAATTTTATTTAGCCGTCAATTACTCATCATGGTTTGTTTATTACTATTCGTTTTCCAAAAATTGTCAAATAAACTAAATGAAATGATTATAATTTTAATAGAAGTTTATAGGCATTGCGTGAAACAACAATAGATAGATAGATTAACAAATAGGTAACATCATGACGACCTCTGTGGCTCGGTGGGCGAAGGACCGCCTACGACGCAAGAGGTTGCGGGTTCGATTCCCGCCTCGAAACAATTGTTTGTACGATCTGCAGATATTTGTTCCGGATGTTCTGGCCGTTATATGTATAATAAAAAATATAAATGTTTTTAAACTTACGCGATCTGAACACATAATTATAAGTATTAATACAACGGGTATTTATCGCGTTTATTTACCTTTTTTCCCGACGTTTCAACAGGTTTACACTCTGTCGTGGTCACGGGATGACTGACAGTCATCCCGATCGATAAATACCCGTTGTATTAATACTTATAATAAAAAATATATATCTATCTATGTAATCTATTGTATTAAGTATATCAGTCATCTAGTACCCATAACACAAGCTCTGCTTACCATGGGGCTAGATGATGCTGTGTGGATTGTCCAACATTATTTATTTATTTATTTTATCATTTAGTTATTAGTGCCTTAAAGCCTATGTTAGGTTTGTCTTAGCACTAGTTCTCACTTAATTTAAAAATAAATTGATAATATCTAGGTGGAAGTGGGCGGGGCACATTCGCCGAATGCACCCCGAGAGGTGGGCTAATGCTGCAACACCCTGGGTCCCGGAAGGAAGCCGCGGGCGAGGTCGGCCAAGAAAGCGCTGGCGAGACGACCTTAACGCCTTCCTCGGAGATTGGTGGGAGATCGCACGTGACCGCACTGAGTGGAAAGATTTGGGGGAGGCCTTTGCCCAGCAGTGGGACGAAAGAGGCTAAATAAAAATAAAAATCTAGGTACTGTACTTAACGAACGATCTGACAACAATACATGTACCTACTTACACTACTGGTTAGGCCGTCTTTGTGCCGTTAACACTTTGACTGCGATTTTTTTTCGACGACTGCGATCTTTTTTTTAACCTAAAAAATTCGTGCTGCCGCTCTACACAGCGGTTGTGTTGCGCCGCACATGCGTTTCGTTAGAAAAATATTACGGCTTTGCTGAGTCACACATATCTGTATTTTCTCTGCCGCTGCGCTAGTGTGGATTTACGCATATTAGTCACTTGTAGAAAACACATACCGTGTGATTTCAGCAATCAAAGTGTTAATTTGCGTGTGAATTTATTTATCTTACTTAGCCAACCGTTAAGACAATTATTACAATAGTTGATTGAAGAAACAAGAATATTTCTTCCCTTCACAAAGGCTGATAATTGGTAGATTCAAATTTCCGATTTACCGGTGTAAATCGGAAACCTAAATCTACCAATTATCATGTTCGATGTAGAGCTATAAATCACAGAAGTGGACATAAATGTCGATTCCATAACATCTATTCCATCGCCTAATAACTCTACTGAACGATTAAGCTGTAAATAGGGAGGGGACATGGAGTCTTGATTTAGAATATTGCTTTTCAATCAGACTGAATTATTGACCAATTTATGGAATAGAGTACCTACTTTAAGTCAAATCGTAAACTTATATACTGTCTGGACTTTTTATTTATAATATTTGTTAACCGACTATAAGTATAGAAACGTAAGTGTGTGAGTATAGATAATAAGTGTAAAAATATGTATAATTAATTCGTTAAATTATTAAGTATAAGTTTTTAGGTATAACATTATAATATGAGGAGGGTTAGAAGCTTTAGGACTACATATTGATTTGACTATATAGTAGTTCGGACATAATCGCTTTCTGACTAAATCTCGATATGACCATATCGCGTTAGGACTAGATAGCGTTTGGACTAGATCGCCATAAGGCCTGATAGCGTAATGACTATATTGTCGATATTGTCCAAGAGAGCTACTGCCGACAAACTGTTAGTTCATAGATGATGTTTTTTATATAGCTTTTAGATTTTTAAATTCCTCGTTACTTGTTTTTTATTTATTTCATTATTTAATTTTTGTATGTAGCACTTCGCTTTTTATAAATTTTAATTTGTTTTCCTCGGTCCCACAGGCCCCAGCAGAAAACCAGCGCAGGTGTTTTTACTAACACCTGTATATACTGAGTTGGGACCATTTTGTAGTTTAAACTAAATTTAATAATATTATATTTTCGCTATATGTCGTATTTTCTTTAAGTGGTAGGTAACGATTTTTTCTGTTTGTATGTTTTTTTATTTATGTTCAACTACAAATAAATGATTTGATAAATGATAAATGTTACACACAGTTTGGCAGAACCTCCACAAATGTAACGTAGATTTAGTTTTCCAAATAAATAAATACAAATACAAAGACTGGACTTTAGAAGTCCACTGCACAACTTGTTTTTCATTTTGCTTTCATTCGTATATGAAAACTAGCCTTAGGCTTCAATTATATTATCCTAAGTTATAAGAAGAAATAACATTAGTAGTTATATAATATTTTATGTTGTTATAAATAAACAGGACTGAACATTGAACTAGGCACCCATTTAGATCACACTTCTTTAGTCGTTGAAGTCAATCACAACCAACCAAGGCATATATGACTTCACTGAACTTGGCTCTCATTTCACATTTAAACGTGTTCTTGAGTGGAGACCACGACTCGGTAAACGTAGTGTGGGACGCCCCCCGACCAGGTGGGATGACGACCTGCGAAAGACTGCAGGTAGATGCTGTCTTCGGCAAGCCGAAGGGCGCTATGGCGCTCATTGGGGGAGGCCTATGTCCAGCAGTGGACTAATATAGTCTGATGATGATGATGAGCTCTCTTACTTCGCTTGTTAGTTATTCTAGAATCCATTGCGCTCGGGATTCAATGACGTGACGTACAGTGCAATTCTATTCTAATTTTAAATGCCCTTGTGCCCAAGTTTCTTGGCCAATTCATCACATCTCTATGAAATTCGCTCATGCATAATATATTGATCGTTAGGGCTAAGAACACGCGTGACTGGCTCGTTAGGGATGTAGGTATCTCGCTCATGGAACTACGAGGCATTTAGCTGGTGCACTCAGACTTCATACGAGATGAAGACGATTTCTAAGGTGTGAAGTGAAAGCTATATAGAAAGTTTCCGTTTTATTTCTAAGTGTAGGAATATCTAAATCTACATAAAGATATACCTTACTTTGAATTTAAATGAATAACAAAATATTTGAAATACGTTTAGTAAGCGACTGATTAATAAAACTTAATACTAGATAACTTATAATATTATCATAATCATCAACCTGATCACTCCCCCAATGAGCGCCATAGCGCCCTGTCTTCAGCTTGACTCATACACCCTACCTACAGTATTTTGCAGGTTGGTCGGAGGGCGTCCTACACGACTCGGTAAACGTAGTGTAGGACGCCCTCCGCCCCCGAGCTCCTTTACCGAGTCGTGTAGGATGCCCTCCGACTCGGTAAACGTAGTGTAGGACGGTGTATTATAATATAAAGAAAAAAAATAGTTAACAGTTGAATCTTTATATATGTACGTACAAGCTTTTTAGGTGTCCTACTTCCAGAAAATTGTGATTCCCAAAATATATCCGACATTAGTAGATACTACCTACAATTAAATATACAGGTAGGTCTGTTGCTGCTGTTGTTCTTCGCTCCAATATAATGTGATGTGGGTAATATTTACCATATTATGGCGTTCCTTCAATACGGCGTAACAAAACGGTCAAGTGTGTGTTTGGTGGGACCATGAAAAAGTTTTGTCCTACCAGTAGTGGGACATCGCAGTGGGACCACGGTTCCGGAGTGATTTTTAGCTAGAACAAAGGGAAAAGACTCAAACTGAAATGAAAAGCGCGCTCTCTAAAAGAGGTCCATAATCACAAATTAAAACAACGGTATGCAAATAACCTACGTGAGCCTCGAATGTCCTTTTTTCTTTAATTGAGTGAAAATATACGAGGGACTCGACACGTACAACGAGGATTTATTAGGTTTCGCGTTTTTATGTTTATTTTGTGAAATGCAAAATAAATATTGATGAATCCCTCGTGTTTTGAAAATGCCCAAATGAATATTTTCAAACGTATGCGGTGTCTTTTTCACCCAGGTTGCTTAACACTTTGACTGCTGAAATCACACGGTATGAGTTTTCTACAAGTGACTAATATCCGTAAATCCACACTAGCGCAGCGGCTGAGAAAATATTTAATATTTATGTAATATTTTTCGAACGGAACGCATGTGCGGCGCAACACAACCGCTGTGTAGAGCGGCAGCACGAATTTTTTAGGTTAAAAAAAAGATCGCAGTCATCGAAAAAAAAACCGCAGTAAAAGTGTTTAAAATACTTTATAAAATGGTAAGTCGTCTACCCTTACCAGGTTTTCGAATTTTTTTTAATGATATTATAATGTTATTGATGAATGAATGAATGAACACTTTAACACCTTATAATCTAAATAAGTACATTAGGCGGCCTTATCGCTGACAGCGATTTCTCCCTAGTTTCCACCAGAGCTAAGCTTTTTTTTCAATATATTTTTTAGAATGTACAAGTATACAAAAACATAATATACTAACTAAAATGCGAAAAAAAATGTTGTGGAATGCACTACCATATCAGAGTCCATTAGAAAAACTATATCCTTGCCAGTTTTTAAAGCTCACGTCAAGGAGTTTTTCCTCCCAAAAGAATGAATATTGGTACCTACTATTTATTTATTTAGTAGTGTATTATTTAGTTTGGTATTTGTAATATTTATTATTTGTTTTTTAGTATTCTTGTTATGTTCTTATTTAGATAACCTGTGGTACACCCCCTGCCTTTTTTTAAATTCATATAATTCTTTCCATCCAAAGGTTGCCTGGAAGAGATCGCTTCTAAGCGATAAGGCCGCCCATTGTACATGTCGCATATAATGTATTTTTGTAATGATTGATTTGATTATGGTGTACAATAAATAATTTTTGTATTGTATTGTATTGTAAAATACAACTGAACACTGGAAAACGCATACGTTTAAACTGTCTCGCACCTCCCAGCGCTCAAACTCAGGATAAGATTAAGGCCGATTTCACCAAATAGAAAGCATGGAGTAGGTAATATAACTGTAGTTGGTGGATATTGGTTTCACCTCTCGAGAAGGCAGTTTTCTTTTCACAACACATTGTTGGTCGAAGTGATGCAAATAATATTTAACACTTTGAGTGCTGAAAACGCACGGTATGAGTTTTCTACAAGTGACTAATATCCGTAAATCCACACTAGCGCAGCGGCTGAGAAAATACAGATCTTTGTGACTCAGCAGAGCTGTAATATTTTTCGAACGAAACGCATGTGCGGCGCAACACAACCGCTGTGTAGAGCGGCAGCACGAATTTTTTAGGTTAAAAAAAAGATCGCAGTCGTCGAAAAAAAACCGCAGTCAAAGTGTTAAGTTTGATGGAAAAATTAGACTTTTCCTGGCTCAACTGAGCGGTATTCAGCGTGTGCGCAGTAAATTAATAATTAGTAAAGTAAACTTTAACGATGAACAATATAATATAGGAATATACCAATCTTGTTTTTTCCCCTTTTTTCCCAATCCAATAATGATGAAAATCTGTAGATGACAGAAAGAAAACCTGAAAACCCAAGTTTTTCTCGCTGTTTGTTCCAGGTTTGACAGTTTTGCGGCATGACTTCTTTGTTTCTTGGTTTCTAATCTTGGACGAACTAAATTGCTTAGAGTTATGTACTATGGTCTTCCTTTTATTTTAATTTTATGTAACTTATTTTTTTTTTCACTGATAGCTTGTACATAATTATGTACAAGCTATCTGTGAAAAAAAAACAGCATTCTTTCTTTCTTTCTAGTTTTCGATTCACCAATTAGTTACTTATGGCACTTTGTTTGGCGAAATCGGGATCTAGGAGATCGATTTTCTATGATCTGTCGTTCATACAAAATAATATTACCATTAATAATATGCCGTTTACTCCCACCTAGAACCTAGAAATCTAGACCTGCCTACCTAGAACTAGGTACTGGGATTTTTGCTGCGTAGCAGAGCAGTGGAAAATATGTCAAAACCACCCAAGTCTAGCTCGATTTTCGTAGCCATATGATTGGCTGTGCTCGACACAGATCACCCCGAGTTACGCAACTAGCTTCGAAATTGCCATCCACATATTAACAAAGTTATAGTGAGCCTAGATTTGTACACATGCTGTTAACCCCGGAATACTCAAACGAAATAACCAGATTCAAGTTAGGTCATCGATCATTTGGTCGACCGATGTGGCGCGGTGGGCGAAGCTCCGCCTGCGACGCAGGGGTTCGATTCCCGCCTCGGAACAATTGTGTGTACGATCTGCAAATATTTGTTCCGGGTGTTCTGGTCGTTTTCTATGTATAATAAAAAAAAATATCTATGTAATTGTATTGTATTATGTATATCAGTCATCTAGTACCCATAACACAAGCTCTGCTTAGCTTGGGGCTAGATGATGCTGTGTGAATTGTCCAGCATTATTTATTATTTATTTATTTAGGCCAGTTCTCTCAAGTATGGATTTTCGACAGTTTTTAATAAATATCTGTCCAAAATCTCAATCAATTTGATCTCCTTATCTAGTTTCGGTCGTAACGTAAATAAATGCCATGGGTTTCGCTTTGAAATCACCGGTTTCGCGTTAAATTTGAACTCTAACTTGACTGTGTATTTTTTAAATGTACCTAACTTGTCCTAATAGGATAGGATGCGTAACGAATACATCCGACAGAGAACCAAAGTTATCGACATAGCTCTAAGAAGTAGCAAGCTTAAGTGGCAGTGGGCCGGCCATATCTCGCGAAGAACCGACGGCCGCTGGAGCAAACGTGTTCTGGGGTGGAAACGTTGTGTAGGACGCCCTCCGACCAGGTGGGATGACGACCTGCGAAAGACTGCAAGTAGATGCTGGTTGCAGTAAGCTGAAGACAGGGCGCTATGGCGCTCATTGGGGGAGGCCTATGTCCAGTAGTGGAGTGCAATAGGCTGATGATGAACTTGTCCTAAAACACTTCTGGGTAGTTTTGTTGCAGCTGTAACGCTATGATTTCCTCATTAATCGTTACTTGAGATGATAGAGATGATTTTTTTTTACAATTTGGCGGATTCGATTCCCGTTTCAGACAGGCGATTATTCAAAAATATTTGAATGCAGTTTAAATTGTTTTTAAAATCAAAATGAAGTCTTCTTGCAGTAAAATGTTCTATCTACAATATTTAAGTTACTTTCCCTCCATGTGGCATGGCTGTGGGACGCCCTGTATAGCGTCAAATACCTAACAATCATGACATGAATTTATTCTAGATATAAAGTTCTAGAGCCCGTTGGTTATTTTAGGTTCATATACTCTTCACTTCCTTTTGCCGGAAACTGGGCGTAATAGCCACTTTGCACAGTGACAGAAGCTAAACTAACACACTCCTTGAGAAGCAAGTACCAGGCTAACATAAACACGTAGAAGTGATCCATCACATTTGATACGCAATAAAACGTCTCCTCTTTAATATGGCAGCCTGGTACTTTGAATCCGCGAGTGCCGAATTTGGGAGGATTTTTACGAAATTTCGTATTTGAGTTCGGATTTATTTCCTAAAGTAAAGTGAATATGAAAGAATATTTTATTGCACACGTTACAAATATTTGGGTCTATATTATACTTTCATAGACATGCAAGTATAATAGACCCAAATATTTGTCGATTATTTGGTTGCCTGGAAGAGATCGCTCTCAACGATAAGGCCGCCCTATATACTTGGAAGCATTTATGCTTCGAATAAAGTGTTTTTATCTCATCATCATCGTCAGCCTATAGCCGTCTACTGCTGGACATTGGCCTCCCCCAATGAGCACCATTGGGCGAGGCCTATGTTTTCTATCTATCTATAAATTTATTTATTAATATATATCATTTTTTTTATATATATATATTTTCATTGATTCTAAATGATTACAGTTTGAAGTGTCTTGTTTGTTGAGTCCTGTTTCAGACAGACTACATGCTTCTTAAGAAACCGGTGGTAGTGGCAACGTTCGTAGCAAAAGACAAAAAATGAGGGTAGATCGGTATGTCTGCCCATAAAAACTCGCAGTGCCTTCAGTTACTCCGTGATCATGGCGCATGCAACTGTGCCGAAATATTGGATAACTCAAAAATCAAATCATGGTAAATATCCCGTTTTAAATGACTTTAGTATCATCATCATCATCAGCCTATAGCAGTCCACTGCTGGACATAGGCCTAGAACATGCCATAGAGGTCGTTAAAATATCGTAAAGATATTTCGAGCAACAACATGATACTCCAATCTCAAACGAAGTTTTCCAATTACCGCTCCCCTTAAAAGGCAATAAATCACCCTGTATTGTGAAGCTGTCAAAGGGTATGGGGTATACGTATTATATAATATACTAGCTATTCCCCGCGGTTTCACCCGCGTTAAACTCGAATTTCACTTTATTATATGTTTTTTTTACACCTTAGAAATGAAATGAAATGAAATGAAATGAAATGAAATGAAATGAAATGAAATGAAATGAAATGAAATGAAATGAAATGAATTGAAATGAAATGAAATGAAAATGAAATGAAAATATATAAATGAAAATGAAATGAAAATATATTTATTCTGATAGCTAAGACTTAATTATCTAACTATACCTTAACCTTGGGTTACATTATTGGAGTTTTAGTAAGGATCCCTAACTTTTTTTAAATATATATGTTCACCGGGGATAGCGTAGCTTCCCAACGGTGAAAGAATTTTTCAAATCGGTCCAGTTTCGGAGCCTTTTCAATACTAATAAACAAACAAAAAATCAAACATTTTCTTTTTATAATATTAGTGTAGACGTGTGGTATACCTGATGTCCGCAGCTTCACACGCCTTGTTTCTATGGAAACGATCAAAACAAAGATATCATAAGTAGGCATGAGTGAGTGGCAGTCTTTTGTACATACATTATAATTTACTAGCTGCGCCCCGCGGTTTTACCCGCGTGGTTAATTTTTTTTTTTTGTTGTCATGTATACTCATTTTAAATAAATGTTAATATACAGTATAATTACAATCTAGCCATTGAATTGGCTAATGGGTAATTTAGTTTTAACTTATTTTTATATCAACATATTACTAAGAACGTGTCCATTGGCACTTTTTTTAATGTCTCTATACTTACCTCTGGACATCAGACGTGCAAAATCACTCCCTATCTTCAAAAAACTGCTGCATCAGCATTATTTATCCATATGAAATATTGATAGCCTTATGTCTATGTACGTTTATTATAATGTTTGTAATGTAGGTATTTAGTGTATTTGTTACCAATTATTTATTAAAGTGCCACCGTCTATATTGTTCGTTCATGTCCAGTCCATCCCAAGGTTGCCTGGAAGAGATCGCTCTCAGTGATAAGGCCGCCCTATATACCTTTATTTTAAGTTTTTATCTCTGTATTATTTTCTGTTTTGTGTGGTGTAATATAGTGTTATCTATCTATCATCTTACGGTGAAGACACTTTGTTCATGTGTTCTTTAAAATAGCACTTCTACAACCGCGTGGTGATAGATATTTTAGACAATATACAATATAATCTTTATGAATTGTAGCCTATGTGTTATTCTGATATGTAAGCTATATTATTGTAAAGTTTCATAAAAATCCATTCAGTCGTTTTTGCGTGAAAGAGCAACAAACGTCCTCGCAAACTTTCGCGTTTATAATACCTATTAGTAGGATATATGTATAGTAGGATTACATAGATAGATTTAATATTGACTAAACACAGTAAAAAAAGTCAGTCTTATCGCTGTGAGAGATAAGTACCCACAATTGTTTCTCTCGGCCAAGGGCGCTCTGGCCCACTAGAATAACTAGAACAAGGTGGCTATAATTATTGTAGCTTATAGGAAATATACCAGAAACCTGGTATGAGTGTTTAGCTTATTATTTATTTAATTATTTTTAGCCATTATTGTCCCACGGCTGGGCAAACGCCTCCCTTTTCTCCTTCCACTCCTCGCTGCAACAGGCCACGATGGAAGATGCGCCTCGAGCTCGTCACGCCATATCATCCTGGACCTTCCACGTCACCTCTTACCGTTGGGTGGCTCCACTCTGTGGTGGTCAATGCTCACAAGTCGCTCATATCTTTACTTATAACACTATAAAAGTGAACCTTTCCTTCTTTAAAATTAGCTCCTTGCAACGCTCCTACCAAGCTATTAGCAAGCTGAAGTGGCACTGGGCCGGCCATATATCGCGAAGAACCGACAACTGCTGGGGTAAACTTGTGTTGTGACCGCGACTCGGTAAACTTAGTGTAGGACGCTCTCCGGCCAGGTGGGATGACGACCTGCAAAAGACTGCAGGCAAATGCAGGATACGGCAAGCTGAAGACAGGGCGCTATGGCGCTCATTGGGGGAGGCATATGTCCAACGTTGGATTCCAATACAATACAATACAAAAATACTTTATTGTACACCAGATACAGAACATTATGAAAGATATTACATGTGACAAGTACAATGGGCGGCCTTATCGCTTAGAAGCGATCTCTTCCAGGCAACCTTTGGATGGAAAGAATTGTTAATTATAGGTTGATGATCATAAATGCTCCTACCTGATACTCGCACTTAAAAATGGGTGTCGCAAAACAATATTTTAAATTGTTATCACACTAATATTATAGAGTTCATCATCATAAGCCTATGTTAGTCCACTGCTGGACATAGGCCTCCCCTAATGAGCGCCATAGCGCCCTGTCCTCAGCTTGACGCATCCAGCATCTCTAGTCCCTTCTCCTCGCAGGTCATCCCACGTAGTCGGAGGGCGTCCTACACTATGTTTTCCGAGTCGTGGTCTCCACTAAAGAACACGTTTACCCCAGTGTTTGTCGGTTATATGAGTTACCTAACAATAATAATACATCGTTGGGTCAAAGATAGTGTGACGTAATAGCAAAAGAAATTCCAGAGCATTCCAACCCACATGCTTCCTTCTAACAAAGGTTCGAACTAATCTGTACTTCTAACGGCAGAAAAAACCGAATAGTTTTCACAGAGGCGAGACCACATCGTGTGGTCACCACATACATATAGCATCGGGAGGGGGAAAATAGAACAAGAGCTGAAGTAAAAATATTATATCACTTTCATACTAATCGTATCCTTAGCATAATTAAACTATTATATTGTACACTTTTATGTAAAAATTATGACAATAAAGAAATCTGAATCTGAATCTAATTCACTGTACTTCACTGTGCACCTACATAGTAACAAAGTCGCTTCCCGCTGTCTGTCTGTCCCTATGTGTGCTTAGATCTTTAAAACTACGCAACGGATTTTGATGTAGTTTTTTTATGGATAGAGTGATTCAAGAGTAAGGTTTATAAACCATTTGACTCATAGATATCCACGCGGGCAAAGCTGTAGAGCGCAGCTAGTACATTAAACATGTGAAAATTATGATGGATGGAAATTTGTTATATTTCTTGAGTCTGCGCCAAGTTTACTGAACGGGTCGGGTTGAAATGTTGCATATATGTAGTTCTAGATTAGGATATATACATTTTATCCCAGAAATCAGCTCCCACGGGAAAGATAATATCTGCAGGACTTAATGCACAATGCCTACTTTTATAACTGTTAGTAAGTAATCACACTAACACTTGTGTCTGGGTTTTCTTTGTAATATTAATAAATAAATAAAATAATGCTGGACAATTCACACAGCATCATCTAGCCCCAAGCTAAGCAGAGCTTGTGTTATGGGTACTAGATGACTGATATTCATAATACAATACATTATATAGATAGATATTTTTATATATTTATAGAAAACGACCAGAACACCCGGAAAAAAATATCTGCAGATCGTACACACAATTGTTCCGAGGCGGGAATCGAACCCGCAACCTCCTGCGTCGCAGGCGGACCTTCGCCCACCGCGCTACATCGGTCGTCATAATATTATTTTAAGTTGGTTAATTTTTTTTAAATTATGCATATAATCCAAAAAAGTTTCCCTGGGTGTTATTTTATAAATGAAGATGTAGACTGTGGGTTTTGACATCTATAATAATATATTTCAGCCCTTCCTTTCAGTAAATTTGGCGTGAAGAAGTATCTAACAAACATACATCCATCCATCTTCCGCATCTTTTATATATCTATATTTTATTAGTGCGATTATTGTAGCTTGAAGTTATAAATAAATTATTATCAATGATATTTTGTGCAGTGATTAGAGTATAGTACTTTACCGATGAAATAAGTTTCATCATCATCATCATCAGCCTATAGCACTCCACTGCTGGACATAGGCCTCCCCCAATGAGCGCCATAGCGTCTGTCTTCAGCTTGCCGCATCCAGCATCTACCTGCAGTCCTTCGCAGGTCGTCATCCCACTTGGCCGACAATAAAATAAGACAATGAAATAAGTTTAATATTCATTTATTCTCAAAATGACTAATTATAATAAACTCACAATAATGTCACTAACATGAAAACAGGGTTTTTAGATTAAGTATAGTAAGATATATAGATAGGTTGTTGAATTAACCGCCTACTCCTAAACTATAATCTTTGTAGTGGACATAAGGGTTAAAATAGAATGCCGAGGGGTCCACATAGTCCTCAAGGGCCTCTTTTGTATAGGTACTGCTTGTTTTCGAGCTAGGCTTTGAGTAAAAGCTAGTATGGTTTATGAATCGACTCCTACAACTCCCATGGACGTCGTCAAAACCCCTAAGCGAACTTAGCAAAAATGGCTATCCTTCTGTGAATTGGGAGCAGACCTTGTGGTATGGGTACTAGATGACTGATATACATAATATCATACAGACATAGATATCTATTTTTATTATACATGGATAACGACCAGAACACCCGGAACAAATATAATGCAGATCGTAGACACAAATGTTCCGAGGCGGGAATCGAACCTCCTGCGTCGGGGACCTTCGCCCACCACGCTACACAGGTCGTCTTGGATTTGTGACGCCTTGTTAATTATATGCTACCAAAAACGTAGTCTACTTAGGATATTTGACGACCGATGTGGCGCGGTGGGCGAAGGTCCGCCTGCTACGCAGGAGGTTGCGGGTTCGATTCCCGCCTCAGAACAAATGTGTGTACGATCTGCAGATATTTGTTTCGGGTGTTCCGGTCGTTTTTTATGTATAATAAAAAAATATCAATCTATGTAATGTATTGTATTATGTATATCAGTTATCTAGTACCGATAACACAAGCTCTGCTTACCATGGGGCTAGATAATGCTGTGTGGATTGTCCAGCATTATTTATTATTTATTTATTTGTAGGCATTATATTTAATTTCAAAACAACTCGATATAGCACTTACCTCCAAAAAGATGGGTATATTTCAAACCTAAATTAACATGCCACAGTCCTTTGAGAGAACGAGACGAAAAATGCCATTGACACTGCTGACATATTACGTTCCTTTGAGAGAAAAAGACAAGAATGCTTATAATGGAACAGCTTGGGAAAATTTAATACAAGAGTGAATTTCACTCAAGGAATGTAGGAATACTCAAAGGGAAAATGTTTATCATGCTTTTAAGGATTTCACTTAAAGTGCAAACATATTCCCACAAAATAAGGTTGAAAATCATCTGCTCGAAATATTAGAGCACTTAGAGGACTTAGAGCAGTAAGCTTTTGTGTTTTTTGTAAGCCTAAAGAAATAAATGCTATTGAGTTTGCGTTTGAGTTTGAGTCGTGGTCTCCACTCAAGAACACGCTTAACCCAGTGGTTGTCGGTCATATGAGTTACGTCACAATAATAATCCATCTTTGGGTCAAAGATAGTGTGACGTAATAGCAAAAGAAGAGCATTCCAGAGCATTCCAACCCACATGCTTCCTTCCAACAAAGGTTCGAACTAATCTGTACTTCTAACGGCAGAAAAAACCGAATAGTTTTCACAGAGGCGAGACCACATCGTGTGGTCACCACATACATATAGGTACATATAGCATCGGGAGGGTTAAAATAGAACAAGAGCTGAAGAGAAAACATCACTTTCATTCTTCACTGTGCTACATTACTATGTAGGTACAGACAGACAGCGGGAAGCGACTTATTTGTTACTACAAAGTCGCTTCTACTCGAAAAATTAGAGCACTTAGAGAACTTAGAGCAGTAAGCTTTTGTGTTTTCCATTTCCTTCAAAGTGTACAGAGATGATTTTGTTAAAGAAAACAGTAGGATCTCGAATCACAAGCTTATGGCAAAATGATGCTGTGTGAATTATTCAATATTATTTTTTAAACATTATGTAAACTAAATATATAAATAAATAATGCTGGACAATTCACACATATTATCTAGCCCCAAGCTAAGCAGAGCATGTGTGATATGCGTACTAGATAACTGATACACATAATACAATACATAGATAGATATTTTTATTATACATAAAAAACGACCAGAACACCCGGAACAAATATCTGCAGATAGTGCAAAACCCTCGAACCCGCAACCTCCTGCGTAGCAGGCGGAGCTTCGCGCGCCACAGAGATCGTACTAGAGAATTAGTTAAGCGAAACCACAAACCAGCAACAAAGCACTCTCCTAAATCAAACCCTATTCAGCCCACAATTGAGCTATAGTCCTATATCAATCAATAATTCACAGCTTGGAGGAGTGGATCAGATATTGATATTTAAAGTACGACCACGTACGGACCTAAATATAACTCGTACAACTCAATATTGAGGTACTTTAGTTAACTGAAGTCATCATCATCTATGTTAGACATAGGCCTCCCCCAATGAGCGCCCTATCTTCAGCTCGACGCATCCAGCATCTATCTGCAGTCTTTCGCAAGTCGTCATCCCACCTGGTCGGAGAGCATCCTACACTACGTTTACCGATTCGTGGTCTCCACTCGTGCTCTTGAGCCCCAGCGGCCGTATTTCCGTTCTTCGCGAGTTATGGCCGGCCCACTGCCACTTCATCTTACTAATTCTTAGAGCTATTTCGATAACTTTGATGTTGGTTACTAAATATCATCGGGGCTCGGGGCAAGGTGATCCTGTGTAGATTGTCCAGTATTATTATTTTTATTATAATTATCTGAGCCCTGCCCGATTGACGATAGTATCAAGACTTGATCGTCTGCAAAAGAACGTCTGCAGGAAGAGCTGAACTGGTATCCGTTCTGTATAAAATTTTCCTTCTATTTTTTGTACTATCCAGTTTAATAGACGTCAGTTACTAGGATGCTATGCGTCAAGGGAGGTTGCATCAAACTTTGATAGTTGCTCGTATCGGATAGCCTCGAAACCACTCTATTGATGCTGGGCGCCTGGTACTTTCTAACTAGTTAATCTATTGTTTAATTACTTTTATTAGATTTGTACTCAGACAGAGTAGCATAAAAATAAATATTTATAGGTGTTATACATTCATATGTTTTTTACATTTCGCCTTGGGAAAAATCTTTGTTCGATCTACAAATATTTTGTCTCGGGTGTGCTGCTGCTGGGTATTTTCTATGTATAATAAAAATATCTATCTACTTAATATATTGTATTAAATATAATAGTTATCTAGTACCCATAACTCAAGGTCTGCTTAGCTTGCGGCTAGATGATACTACTATGGATTGTCCAGCATTTCGGAACTAGGTTTATGCATTACTGTGGTTAACCCCGTTAACCACAAAAATGTATAAACTAAAACATGAACCAATTAATAAATAAATACCGCTGGATAATCCACACAGTATTATCTAGCCCCAATTGAATGAATAATGTCGGTGCCATCGCTTTTATCAAAGTTCATCACTTATTTATTTATTCATTTAATTAATTGGAAAACTAGGTTCTGCCCGCACGCGTTGTTTCTATGGAAACGTTTTAAGGTTATTTCTATTTCATGGGAACTGATTTGTAATGATAATAAATATGATTAAATATTATTTATAATGTTTTTTTCCATGCCCAGAACAACCCGAAGGCAAAATTTCAGCCTTAGGCTAGGTGGGGGTACTCTATTTTCCGCATTTGGACTCCTGTTGGTCCTTTATGCGTAGTGGTTTGCTAGCATAGCCAGCCTAGCTCCGTCCAGAAGCGCAGAATCTTCCTGGGGTCTTCACAGGCTTCGCGGAGCGACCTCGGCAAGTTTAGGATTTCAGCCTTATCCGTTCCGTAGTTTTGGCGTTAAGAGCAAAAAGTTGAAAAAGGTAGTTTGTTACCTCTTAACCGTAAAGAGGTAACAAACTACCTTTTTCAATCTAAGTGCTTGTTTTGTAAGCCTAAAGAAATAAATGATTTTTGACTTTTGACTTTGACATTGAATGTCCCAAGCTTCTCAGAACCCTGCTGCGCTAACTAACTTGCGTTTGGTTTTACAACTCACCGCAACATATTTTCGTCAGGCTAAAATGAAAATGACGTGCGCGATGGGCAAAAAATTTAAATCTATATCTCACTAGCTGCACCTCGCGGCTTCGCATTCGTGGAAATCTATGTGTCAAATGGTTTATAAACCTATATTAAAAACCGCATCAAAATCCGTTGCGTAGTTTTAAAGATTTAAGCATACATAGGGACAGGCAGACAGCGGGAAGCGACTTTGTTTTATACAATGTAGTGATATTCGCTTTTCCTCGCTGCCACCGAAAACACACGCACAAAAGCCACTGAAAACACACACACACAAAAACCACTGAAAACACACATAAAAAGGCCCCGTCCTATCTAAGTTTTGAATTACTAGCAGTATGCGACGTAACACGTTCTCATGGGACAAATAAGACCGGCACATATCTCCGCGCGATAAACTTTGAATGGGTCGCGCCCGGCCGCTTCTTGATGGGACTCGTAAAAAAGGACTATATCTACTTCTCTTACTGTAAACTGTTTATACTTACTTCTGTTTGTACGGGAATTGCGATATATTTGTAACTAGCAGCGCCCCGCGGCTTCACCCGCGTAGAAATTTATGTAAAATGGTTTATAAACCTTCCTCAAAAAAACCGCATCGAAATCTACTGGGAGTGAAGATGATGTTTGAAAAGTTTCGTTATAATTTTCTCGTCAGCCTTCTCGAGGATGGTAATTTTGTTATTTTTCAGACAATATTACTGTAATATTTTGGTTTAAGGGCCTACATTACCTCAGCAGAAAATCAAATTTCGCCTCAGCTTGTTACGCCGCCGCGCCGCGGCGCACGGGCGGCGCCACGGGGCGGACGGCCGGTGGCAACGTACTCGCCGCGCTATTACTTCGCGCGCAAAATTATATTGGGTTGGGTTCACGCTAGTTCAAAACAATCTTATTGAAGTTAGGTAGGTGCAATATTATTGTCTAAAAGGTAGGTAATTAATTATATATACGGTACCTACTAAGAAATGAAATTATCAAATACGTAGGTAATGCTTTTTAGTAACTTTATACCTTAGTATGTACCTATACCTACCTAATATTATGATAGTTGGGTATTGGTAGGTACCTACCTACCTACTTACAATTACAAAACATTATTTTATTTGATTGTTTTTCAATGTAGTTGCCAACATACCTACTACTGCTACTAGACCTCCGCGCCCGAGACGTTATTTTCTACCCAAACACTAGACAGGTGCGAGTCGCTATAGCGCTGAAGGGTTCCGAACATTCTTTTCTGTAGTATGATAGTGTTCTGCGAAATGTAAATTATACTTATGCCTACTACCAACCTAAAAATAGGTACGTAGTACTATTATTTATTCTTTGGTACTAGTAAATAGGATTTTTTATTATAACACCTTGTTTACAGATTTAATATAAACGAAGATTGGTACTACTACCTATATAAGGTAAAACTAACACAACAAAACCTATATAAGCAATGAAATAGAAAACAAGTTTATGTCTAAGTATATTGAGTGAGGGTTCCGCATATTAGTTTTTTAAGTAAAATTGAATTTTGCCAAAAAAACATTGTGTGGAAATAGGATGTGTATGACAAGTAGTGTGCAGGTAAATATTGTAATAAATTAAAATATAGTCTAGATTATATTTGCACATACATAATATGTATAACTTTATTAACAATATATATTACTTTATATTAAATTTATTTCAATTCACTTATATCTCCTATTTTCATATTGCGAACATGCCAGGGATCGCATAACTCGGACAAAATATATGTTAAATAAAAAATAAAAATATTTGGTTCCATTAGTTGTTCCCAAAATTCGTCATCCCTTTCGATGATCTCAACTTTCATCTGAAATGAAATGATATTTTATCACACGAATCTATATCTATTGTGTATATTATATATATAAAAGAAAGTCGTGTTAGTTACACTATTTATAACTCAAGAATGGCTGATCCGATTTGGCTGAAAATTGGTGGAGAGGTAGCTTAGAACCAGCAGAAGGATATGGGACTTTTCATCCCGCAGGGTAGGTTAGCGTAGGGTAGGGTAGGTTTGGGTAGGGTGGGGTAGTGACTTTGACTCTGGAGAGGTGTGTGTTTGTCTGAAAAAGGAAAAATAAAACACAATCTTATTATAATCTAGATACCAAATCATATTTCAGTAGATATGTAATTGTAATTGTAGTAATTGTAAGTATTTACTTACAATTCTACGTTCTGTAATTGATAAAGATTTTTCTTATCCGAATTTATGCCATTTGTCAAATCATTCGACGTTACTTCCATCCTGTAACAGTTACACATGCCAAGAAAGTAGGTAGGTAAGATACCTAACATGTAAATATATGTGCCCACTCTAGTAATATGAATGAATCGTAATGAAGAATTAATAAGGACTCTCAAGTTCAAGCTATCAACCGTAAAAAGTCCATTATTACCCAATTTATAAATTTGAACCATGTGATATATTTTCACTTTCATGAACTAAAAGTAGAAAAGCTTGTGTTCGTTAGGTACGAATAGTTCTAGGTTAAATTATTGCAGAACCCTAAAATTTACAAACTCGTTAAAACGTTAGGAAAGAATATTGAAATATAAATATACACTAGGTATATTTATATTTCAGTAGATATGTAAGTATTTACTTACAATTCTATGTTCTGTAATTAATAAAGATTTGTCTTGTCCGGATTTATGCCATTTGTCGAATCATACGACGTTACTTCCATCCTGTAACAGTCATACATGTCAAGAAAATAGGTACCTAACATGTAAATATAATATGCCCACTCTAGTAATATGAATGAATTATAATGAATAATTAATAAGGACTCTCGTTCAAGGTATAAACCGTATAAGTCCATTATTACCCATTTATATTTTAAACCATGTGATATATCTTCCCTTTCATGAACTAAAAGTAGAAAAGCTTGTGTTCGTAAGGTTGGAACCATGACTAAATTAATTATTGCAGAACCCTAAAATTTACAAACTCGTAAAAATGTTAGGAAAGTTATAATACATTATAGGTGTAGACAGTAGGTACTATAGTTAGTAACTATAGTAGGTACCTAACCTACTACTTACAATTCAATGTTTTGTAATTGGTAAAAAAAAATCTCTTACGGATCTTTTCTGATATCCAAAATGTCCAGATTATTCGATGTTACTTCCATCATGTATCAGTAACGATTCATATATTATGGAGATACAAATTAGGTGGGTATACCTAGGTGTAAATATTTTATAGTATTGATAGTCAAACGGAACCCTAATATATATTTCTACCTAGATAATGATGTGTTGTGAAAATACTACTTCTATCACATGGAGATACAAATTGAGGTGGGTATACCTTGTATTTACACCTAGGTAGGACCTAGGTATAGGTATTTACCTATAAGTATAAAAAATACGATTTTCACATACTTAGCGCCATCCAGTCCCATAAACAAGTAAGGTCTACTACCTTACTGGTAGGTAGGTAGGTGTTTGGTACACACGGATTTACCGGGACATTATTTTCTTTATCATTGTCGCCATCATCGCTTACAATAGGAGCTGTACTTTCTAATCGACGTTTTCTAAAATAAAATAAAAAATAATTAGTTTGGCTGCGACATTTACTTACTCACAAATCACAATCCACATCCTCACCTCACCTCAACGTGTAGGGTAAGTAGGTACTTACTTTATAACGTCGTTCATGTGTTTTCCATCTTTTTTATGATTCCGTCGTCGCTTTCTACACTTATTATAAAGATTTCCCATATTTACAAATATACAAAGTCCGATGACACGAAGCGCGGAGCAGCGACACAGGCTCCCCGTCCGAAGGCCGAAGCTAGACTGAATTATGGCCCGGACGGAAGATAGCGCGTGAATGTTTAGGTATTATTTTTTTACGGTAAAAATAATAGTAATTTTGAAAATCTAAAACACACATCGTCTGCTTTATACTCTGATTGTTAACTGTATAAAGTATCAAGGCTTATTTTAACGTATCTATTGAATAGCGACGGTTTAAAGTACAGTTTAGAGTGAACTTTGGTTTTTTTTTCTATCGAGAAAATTTCATGTAATCGTGTTTTCGAAACACTAGTCGTCTAGCATCAATCCTGAACTATAACATATTAAAATCTCAAAGTAAATGCTACAGAATTGTGGAAGATATGATCGTTGAAAATAACCGATTTCAGATAGTATCAACTCTTAATCATCATACAATAAAAATACTGAAAAAAACATGCGGGACAGTCTTTGGGGACTGCCGATAGAAGTGAAAACTATGTTTTTTTTTATAATATACACAATTAGAAAGCGTTCGGTGGTGATGACGCGAGTTCCATGATTTTTTTTCACCCACAAAGTGCTCAAGGCACCTAAAGAAGTTTTTTTTCACTTCAATATCTTCATATTTCCCCCGAGACATTCGCTCGTAGTGGTATGTTATAAGTGAACCCGGGTGCTGTCACTCGTGTTAATTAACCCGTAACTCTCAAAGTTTCAAAGCTCAGCTTACGTCGTCAACCAAGTGTTGAACTTTTCAAATTATAATTTAGAGGACTAAGCGCTCGGTTAAGGTTTAGGTGCACCGAAGCGGAAAGGACAATGTGTAATAATAAACGTTCTTCTCCAAAAAGCAGTAATTTTAAATACTTGCAGAATTGTGAGGAAGTTTTTGCAAAGCGAACTCCCAAGCGTAGTACGCTCCACTGAAACGCACTAGGCTTAGGCCCGTGCGTTTTAGTAAAACCAGCAAATCGGCGCCAAGAGCCTTTCAAGAATAAACGCCTAGTAATAAAGTCCACCAGTCTTTCAACCAAGGAACGTGGAGGAGAACCCTGCCGTAGGAACGATACAGTAAGAGCTAGGGCCCCCACGCTCAATACAGAAAAGATACGCCTGGCCACCGCTCCGTAATATAACACTTGTCGGGTCGTAAAATAGGCCTTTTCTATGTATAACAGGCCTTGTAACCAACTAGAACTATTTGACGGGGTGACAAATCAAAACAAGTACGCCGTGTGACCACCAATTACAAAACTAAGACGTGACTTATTAGAACGTAATTCACATAATATGACCGATTATGCTTTTTACGTTGTGACCAATTACAAAAACATTTTTGAAGTGACGAATTGTTGCCTTAATCTTTTTTTTGACATATTAGCACAGAATAAATTTAGTACCTTTTAGTTAATTACACGAGCTATGCTCGGAGTTTCTCTGAAGGATAGGATTCGTAATGAATATTATACATCCGACAGAGAACCAAAGTTAAGAAATTGAAGAACCGACGGCCGCTGGGGCAAACGTGCTCTTGAGTGGAGACCACGACTCAGTAAATGTAGTGTAGGAAGCCCTCCGACCAGGTGGGACCTGCGAAAGACTGCAGATAGATGCTGGATGCAGCAAGCTGAAGACAGGGCGCTATGGCGCTCATTGGGGGAGGCCTATGTCCAGCAGTGGAGTGCTATAGGCTGATGATGATGAGTTAATTTTACAGGCGTCCGCTCCGCTTTAGTGGAAACCAGACTTTAAGGTGGGCGTTACCTCCGTCGTGTAGAATTTCAGAACAAAATTACCAAAATCTCAGCAGGACCATTTATACCTTCGTTTCATTTCAAATTAAAACACGCAGAATTCCAAGTCGAAGCCATCACTCTGAAATCCTCTTACGTCTAATAAGCTTCCGCCCTTAATGAGATTTCCTCCAATGTTGCTATTAGATCCTGATGGAGTTATTCAATTAATTTGTCTGCCACGATGTAGGGATATTCTGAGAATCGATGAAAGATGCTACAGCGATGTTTCTAGGAATGATTCTCTATTGTATACGTATATATACTAGTTTCTGCCCGCGGCTTCGTACTCTTTGTTTCTATAGTAACTTTTAAACGTTATTTCTGAGTCTGGAATTACCTATATGCAACATTTCAGCAAGATTCGTTCAGAAGTTTTTGCGTGAAAGTGTAACAAACATACACACTAACTTTCGCATTTATAATTTTAGTTGGATATATGTAATGTATATGTAAATCGCTATTATATCACTATTATAGTATTCCTTAATGACTTGTGTAGGTACCTACATAAAGTAGATCGTTATCAGTTAACACTTTGAGTGCTGAAAACGCACGGTATGTGTTTCCTACAAGTGACTAATATGCGTTAATCCACACTAGCGCAGCGGCTAAGAAAATACAGATCTGTGTGACTCAGCACAGCTGTAATGTTTTTCGAACGAAACGCATGTGCGGCGCAACACAACCGCTGTGTAGAGCTGCAGCACGAATGGCTTAGGTTAAAAAAAAGATCGCAGTCGTCGAAATAAGTTCGCAGTCAAAGTGTTAAGTATTAATTTAGGAATATATCGTTATTTGATTATATTTCCTTTTTTTTGATGAGACAGTCTGAAAGCTTTAGCTTATAATTTGAAAGAAATACCATACAAAATTAAATACTTTAGCACATCCATAGATCACGAAGGATACCGCTCTAAATTATAAGCCAACCATTATTTAAAACTGTCTCATTTTTATCTAAAGCGACAGATAAAATTAAACTTTCCAAGAAAAAACTAGAAAAAACCTAATTCAAGAGACGTGGAGCACCATTCATCTTGCTCAAACATCCAAGAGCTGGCTCAAAGAACCACTTAAACATCGCACCTCTTTATTACTTCTGCCCGCCTGGTAGTAGCGTGATAAACTTTGAAAAGTTATTAAGAAAATGTTTATAAAATTTGTTTGTTTTTTCATATTTTTTAAATCTAAAAACTAGTTTGAGTAATTTATTATGAACTAGCGGCCTGTCCCGGCTTTGCCCATGTGGACATTTATTTCATAAACAATTTCCGATGAACGTAAAGTAAATTATCTTTATGTACGAAAAAGTTTTTCTCTCATTTTGACACTCACAAATAATGTGGCTTTCTATTGGTAAAAGGGATGTAAGGGGGTCCAACATCTCGTCTCCCTCGCCAACCTAACCTGCACGTGGTACACCCTGCTAGATAACGAACTAGGCTCTGGTGAAAATATCAATACATCTTCATAATTTGATAACTCATTGATTTTAAAATTATTTTCCATTACTTGACACTGGCAGAAAAGTGTCCAACCAGACACAGTAGCCATTAACAAAGATTCATCATCATCTATTGGTAAAAGGATTTTCAAAATCTGTTTAGTAGATCCAGAGATACCCTACCTCTTGATGCCATGTCGCCTGATAATCCATGGCCCAGTTGATATTGTTTGTGCAACACTACATTACGTCACCTTGACCATGTTCGAAAACACCAACGTAAACTCAGGGATGAGTCATACATTCTGGACCTGGCCTACCACCGGGCCTTAACCTGGGGGTAGGCCGTGTAAACCATACCACCATAGATAGTGCTGTCTTAGTACATTTTCTACTAGGGTAGCATAAATGTGAAAGAATTAAGTTTTTTGAGAACAATCAATTTGAAACGCTGCAAAAACGCTGAAAAACTATGGACTAAATTGTGAGAAAAAGGTAGGTATAGCTATTTTCTGATTGAAATATCTTATCTACATTACATTTGACTATACTCTGACAATAAGAAAGAGCGACTTTTTGAAAATCTGAGCATTTGAAAGTCTAGCCTTATGAAAAAAAAGGTTAGATACGAGTACATAGCAGTTGCAGTTTAATACGCGTAACGGTTTCGGGACGCGTTGCTAATTAATAATACTAGGGTATTTAGGGTTCCGTTTACTTGACTAAAACTCACCTGTCTCGGTTTAGTGCTCGCATGGCTGCCTTCCATAAAAACACTGGGTTCGAAATCCACTCTCACTATTTCACTTTTGAATTCAGGTCTTATTCACATTTCACATCTCGCAGTGCCTTCATCTTGTTTCTTACGTCATCATGGTATATGAAACTGTGCCGAAATAATGGAAAACTCAAAAATCTAATCATGGGAATCCAAAATGTGTAAAAAGATCGAGCTGTGCTAATTGACTCTGTTAAGGTACTCAAATTTTCTTTCGTAAATTATAAAAGAATATAACTTTATTTTGTAACATTCCACGAATTAGTACCTACATAATGATTTTCCCAAAGATTTCTTACATTCGTTCAGAAAATTTCAAATTTCAAATATGTTTCTTGTGCGTATGCGTAGACACGAATAAAAATACCAACTTGATCCTTTCCACAATCAAAATTGAAGATATTTTATAAGAATCTAGTATGTTATTTATATAAAATCGAGGATATTTACTTTCGAGATATTTTTACGCTGAGCTTTAAATAACTCTAGGGAAAGCAGTGGAGCGGATAGAAAATGCGAGACTTAGACCTCCCCTAATGAACGCCATACCATGTCGACAGCAGCATCCAGCATTTACCAGCGGTGTTTTGCATGTCGAAGGGCGTCCTATACTACGTTCCTACAGTCCCCACTACAGAAATAGTTTACCCCAGTGGTTGTCAGTTCTTCGTGTAATATGACCGGCCTTCTGCCACTTTAGCTTGCTAATTTTAGACCTATGTCGACTATTGTGGTTCTCTGTCAGATAAAATAAATTCGTTACGTTAAAATGAAATAAAAATACGAAAAATATGTTTATTACTACATATAAATAACATATAGTTAATACAGATTTGGTATGGTTTAAGTGGACAGAATTAATTAACAAAAGTGCTAATGATTCCTACACTAGGCTGGGCCTGTATCGTGGGAATCAATATGATTACCTGGTAAGAAGTGCCTCAATTTAATGACAAATCTATGAAGAGTATACAAAATAACGTTTAAAAGAAACAAAAAAAAAATTTTAAGTACATATATTAAAAAAACAAATAGGAAGTAACTAAAACAAAAATAAAAATAAATTAGAAACTAATACAATATCAGTTTAATTATACAATATATAGAATCCTTTAGAGAAACTCCGAGCAAAGCTCTTTCCATATCTCGATTGCTGAGCGATTTTGGAGCTGGTAAACCAGCCCTTACCGTGTATTAATACCAGATATTTATTTACCACAAAAGTTTTCGCAGCTAATTTCTTTTACGCGTGACTTCTTCTTGAACAAGAAATAATCATCATTACGGTAAATTAACCACAAATTACTAACAATGAATTAACAAACAATATTTTCTATTTTTGTTACCTTATCTATATCAATACAAGTCAGCGCCCGTCCCTAAGACGTTGGCTGCATGCCCCGCTGTATGGAAATGCTGATGCGCTGCGCCAGATACTACTACATATTATACCTCACCTCACCAGCTCTTGGACCAAAAGTCAAAAATCAAAAGTCAATAGCATTTATTTATTTAGGCTTACAAAATAAGCACTTAGACCACGCGTCGCTTCAATCAGATGATCAGATTTTTTTTTAATCTGGAGAGCCTCGGTACCCTAAGGACCTAGGATCTCGACTCCAAGCAAATGAGTAGGCTCTGTCGAGACCTGCATATTAGCACCTATTGAGATCTTTGGCTAAATCTGCCGCTGCACCAGCCCTCATGAAGATGATCCATCTTTAGAAGATGATTCTTCTCAAAAGTAGTAATAAAAATAATCAAACGTTTCGGTTAACAGTGTAATAGCGAAGAGCCTCAATCAACATCTGAAGAGACGCTCGCTAGGAAGTTGGATCAAGGTTCCAAAAGGCGGTACTCTTGGACTCAGCACGTATCGTCAGGAAGTTCCTCTCTCTGCAGCCCTAATAGTCCCCGGCCCTTGAGCCTAGCTTTGCGGTCGGTGATCTACCGTTATGATATAATTTTTAATGTAGAATTAGTTTCATAATATTGTGTTTTCATTATTATATCATTGTATTTTCTACAGTAAAAAATGAATTTTATAACGAGAATTTAAATAAATGATGTAAACTAATCATTATCTTTGATTTGATATATTTCCTCTTAGCACAACCTTTGAATTATCCATTTTATCCCACGATAAAGAGGGTCTTTCTTTACACAGTCAGTTTGTTTTCTAAGGATAGTATAGGGTTAAGGGTAAAACGGAACCAATATCAGACAAAAACACTGTCTTACGTTTTTATACCTAGTGTTTGAATGTTGGGAACTGCATTAGATTATTTTGATGTAATGATTCATAAGATTTTTGTTCATATCTCAAGTAGGACTAATGGTACTAGTGGGACAAATCAGTACATTTCGGTGCCACTGAAAATGAAAATGAAAAGTTTTTATTTCTTTAAGCTTACAAATAAGCACTTAGACAGGTCATATTTTATAGTTCACTTCAATTTTTTGTCCACCAGTGGAAGAAGTGAGAAGAAACCACTAGTATATTCATAAATTATGTGTCTAGTACATTTGATTTGCTTATCTGTAAGTTGGTAGATTTTGAGTTGGAGCAAAACTCGTTCCAAGCTTTTTTATCTACTGGTACCATCAATGGTACACCTGGGGCAAATAGGTGTTAATTGTACCACCAATGATACTGCCTTATGGTACAAATAGGCCGGCGGCAAATTTTGAGCCCCAAAAAATTCACTAATCGATGTTGAAATCTCCTAAGGATACAAATAGTAAACGTAGGGCCTTATTTTAACGAATACTATTCACTTAACCTCTTTATCTCACGCTTCAGGTCCATTTTTAACTATTATTATCATCCCAGTTAAGGGTACATACGGGAAATACACTATTTACTATCTAGCCTAAGGGTTCAATTCAAATAGAACATGAGGGACTTAAAATGAGTCTTAGATATTTAGAAGTAATTCTTCAGAACCTTGTTTAGAGTGTAAATGATAAGGGTGCGAATGGTACTGTACACAGAAGGGGTCCAATGGGACGTGCGTTCGCGACCGCGGAGTGGATCTAACTGACGCCTGTTGGTTTGAGGGGGTGGTCGGAATATATAGAGATGTTTTCTCCATAAAAGTAAAATGTATACGTGAAAAGTAATTAATAGCAGTAAAACAAAATTAAATATGAATTAAAAACATCATGTGTATAATGGCGGACACATCTTCATTTTGTGAAGATAATTCTGATATTAAATAAGACAGTACAATACAAAATATAATTTTTCGACATGACTGTCTTGGTGTTTTAAGTAATTTAAAAGACGAAATAAATGACTAAAATAAAAGAAAAGAAAAATATTTAATAGCAGTAAATACAAACAAAAATGAATTTAAACTGAGTTATGTTAATTTACGCAGGAGTTCTATAATAGAGTTTATACGGTTTACGGTTTTAGAAAAATAATTCTCAAAAAAATATACATTCACTTATAGAGAAATATAAAATTATCTTAAGTAAATATGCAGAGCGGACTTATGTTTCTAACAGTTTATCATAAATTGTCTAGAAAAAAGCTCCAAAGTACTGGTTGCCTTTAATGAATTGTTTGATTTTTCAATATGATATAACGATCTCAAATCTAAAAAAAATATGATTTCTTTATTAAACAAATGCAATGATTTGTTTATCTATATATTTCTTCTAAGTTGTACATAATGCAATGCCGAAAGTAACAACTAATTATTTGTATTAAAAAATACTAAGTTAGTGAATTTTAACTATATACTATTCTAACAACCGTCTCTCCACTAGTGGCCTGGAAGCGATTTTAGTAAACAGGCCGCCTTTTTTCAATTTGTTGTTATTTCATTTTATTTATTATTACATAAAATATACAATACAGCCGAACATAGAACCTCCAACTCTTTTGTTTTTCGACGGTGAAATGAGGAGGCTCTCAATTTGGTTATATTGTTCTTAGACAGAATAATCGTAAAATTCAGGCAAAGGTAATAAAATCTGAATACATCTTTCTGTCATCGTCAGCCTATAGCAATCCACTGCTGGACATAGGTCTCCCCTAATGAGCGCCACAGCGCCCTGTCTTCAGTTTGACGCATCCAACATCTACCTGCAGTCATTCGCAGATCGTCCCACCTGGCCGGAAGACGTCCTACACTACGTTTGCCGAGTCGCGATCTGCCAATTCAGCTTGCTAATTCTTAGAGCTATGTCAATAACTTTGGTCCTCTGTCGGTTCCCTTAAAAAGTCGGTATTATCATCTCTTCAGTATATTCCGCCCAATCAAACATAGCATACGGCACGACAGGACGCCGCCCGCCCCCGCCGCCACCCAGCAACAGTTTGCCGGTGTTTCCAGAAACTGCTCGTAAATTACCCGGAAATATTATGATATATGTATAATATAACTTCACATGAATCTAATTTATTTGTTCTCCAATTATTATATTCTCTATCTTTATGAAAACATTTAATTGGCTGTCCATATATTTATACTTAATTTTTCTTGTTATGTTATGTTTAGCCGTAAATTTTCCTAAAATAAATAAATATAATAATTTTATTGAAAGTTTTTGGTAGTTCGGTTTGTAGAGAAGTTTGCAGAGTAGATAAAAATGAAATCCTTTAAACAAAAAGACAAGAAATTAAAAAAATTATATATTTAAAATTAAAAGAATTTGTGGGAAATAGGCTCTTTGCAATATCAGATTTCAGTGGTGTCGCACGGGTAGTGTATTAGATGAAACGTTGGGTGTTATTCCAACACAAAACAGGTTCATAGTTAACCCACTTACATTCATGCACGCAAGAACGTTCGTAGTATATGCGCTGTAGTGAAAAGCCGCTGTGTGAATTCTGCAGCATTATTTAATCATTATCTCTATTTAATAATAACATCTATTTAATAATAATTAAAATCTAATAATGGAATTAAGTATAATTATGATACATTGTATAAGCTATAATATTTTTTTTTATTTTTTATTTTTTTTTATTTGACAATTCACACAGCATTATCTAGCCCCATGGTAAGCAGAGCTTGTGTTATGGGTACTAGATAACTGATCTACATAATACAATATATTACATAGATAGATTTTTTTTTATTATACATATAAAACCAGAACCAGAAAACCCGGCACAAGTGTCTGCAGATCATACACACAATTGTTCCGAGGCGGGAATCGAACCCGCAACCTCCTGCGTCGCAGGCGGACCTTCGCCCACCGCGCCACATCGGTCGTCAATTGTTTATTATGTTTGTACGCCTAAGCGGCAGAATCTAACGATCTAAAATAAGTCTTATGTATCTGACTATCAATTTACCTGATTCACAAATAATAAATGAAAATGAAATGAAATGAAAATATGTTTATTACTACATCTAAACAGAACTATAGTTAATACAGATTTGGTATGGTTTAAGTAGACAGATTAAATAAAAAAAGTGCTAATGATTCCCACACTAGGCTGGGTCTGTATCGTGGGAATCAATATGATTACCTGCTAAGAAGTGCCTCAATTTAATGACAAATCTATACAAAATAAAGTTTAAAAGAAACAAAAAAATTATTTTAAAAGTTATTTTTAAAAGTTATATCAAAACATTTATATTAAGAAAACAAATAGAAAGTAACTAAAACAAAACTAAAAAAAACTAAAAATAAATGAATGAATTGAATGAATTATGAATTTTTATGAATTTATGAATTAGCAGTTGTGTAAAAAAAAAAATCTCAGAAACTCATCTAGTACATAGAAAATATTTATCAACTAATCCACGACACAATAGAAAATTGGTATATGGTTTAAAATTTGTGCTGGAGAGGCACAGTACCCTACCGGGTAGTTTTTACCTAATTTTCGGGTAATTTTCCATACTATTCGCAACAACACCCGAAACCCCCACGTTTTAAGATGAGACGGTATAATATAACCGTTTTCAGAAGACATTTATCTAACCCTGAGAGTTTGTGAAGTTGAACAGCAGGAATAATATTTCTTTGCCTACTAAAACTAACTTTATTTTGATAACTACAAAGTTAGAATTCTAATATCGTTGTAAGATGTTTGTTATTTTGGTGTCGATTTGATTTATTCGGATTTTAGCGAGCTGGCCTACCTCCTGGTGGGGGTAATTCTTGACTAATTCTTGTTATTTTACATTCATTTGGAAATGGTTGATATTTTCTGGAGTTAGTCTTATTATGTACGTAACGTACGTAACGAAATTCAGGACATTGAATCTGATTCCTTATTCATAAATAAATCAAAGAAATTCTCAATTGACAAATGCTATTATGACGTGAATTAATTTTTAAATGACAGGAAAAAATATATAAATCACTGACAAGTCAGTACTACTTACCTAAGTACGTATATATATGTAATTATTTTTTATTAAAATCAACCTCGGTTAGCCTTCCACTAGTTGTTCACGCCCAACAGGTTTCACCTTGTGATAGTAACTTATACTTAATCACCAACCTATTAACACTTTGACTGCGATTTTTTTTCGACGACTGCGATCTTTTCTTTAACTTAAAAAAATCGTGCTGCCGCTCTACACAGCGGTTGTGTTGCGCCGCACATGCATTTCGTTCGAAAAATATTACGGCTGTGCTGAGTCACAAAGATCTGTATTTTCTCAGCCGCTGCGCTAGTGTGGATTTACGCATATTAGTCACTTGTAGAAAACACATACCGTGTGATTTCAGCACTCAAAGTGTAAGCCAATGTGATGACAACAATAAACAATAATTATGTATATTGAGTATGTTCTAAATCTAATGTAAACTAATCAGATTGGTGACGTCATATGCTTTTTCGTAACAAAATCATAGCTACTCGTAGTATAGTATAATATACTCAGTTCTATTTAAATATTCTTTGTAAAAAAAGGATTACCAAATCAAAGGTTGAAAAATATTGCATATTGGATGGAACACGAATCTAAATAGATTTCAGAGCTACGGCGTAGAGATTTCAGAGCTATGACTTAGAGATTTCAGACCTACGGCGTAGAGATTTCAGACCTACGGCGTAGAGATTTCAGAGCTACGGCGTAGAGATTTCAGACCTACGGCGTAGAGATGTCAGACCTACGGCGTAGAGATTTCAGAGCTACGGCGTATAGATTTAAGAGCTACGGCGTAAAGATTTCAATGCTACGGCTTAGAGATTTCAGAGCTACGGCGTAGAGATTTAAGAGCTACGGCGTAGAGATTTCGTAGCGACATCGTTGCTTTAGTAGTTTCGTAGAAGCGTCACAAGCATTTTGTAGCAATACCATAGTCAATAAAATTAACCCCATTATCCGTTTAGGCCTGAAAAGGTAACATACAGACATAGCTACTTTCGCTTTTATAATACATATTAAGTGTGAATTATAAACCGACCATTTCCATCTGTACAATGTAGTCAGACCGAGTTTCACTAAGCCAATTAGCTGCCCCATTAGAAAGCACAACCATTTCATCCACTAATAGGAAATGAAACTCTATCTCTGGGGACGGCCTCGCCACCACTATTACCGTTATGGGCTCCTGGTACTTTTCTAATTGTTTATTTTGGTAGTGGTGTTCCATCCAAATTTTACTATCATTATTTTCATCAAGGACTTGCCGCACCTGCTTTTTAAATGGTATGGAAAACTGCGAAAATTTATGTCATACTAGCTGCTCCCCGCGGCTTCGCCCCCGTGGAAATCTATGTGTCAAATTGTTTAAATGATAAAAAGTATTCTATGTTAGACTCCTGGTTCTAAGCTACCTCTACACCAATTTTCAGCTAAATCAGTCCAGCCGTTCTCGAGTTATAAGTGTTGTAACAAACACGAATTTCTTTTATATATATAGATTACGTTTAAAAATATCATTATGGATACTAAAAGCAGTACCAATCTTGGTGAATCTTCCGCTATAAGTTCTGGTAATATAATTATGAACAATGTGTTGAAGTTACATTTTTTTACATTGTGTTTTAATCTCTGTCTCTAAAGACAATCGCATAAATAGGTACACTGTGTTAGGCGAAAGTGCTTGTTTGCGTGTGATAGATAGATGTTATTTCCTTATTTATTTAAGGACCAACAGTGTACATATTGTGCTTATATAATGAATGTTAACATGTGTTCTATACATATATACATAGACTTGTAAAAAATGGACGCAACATTCAATAAACTCAGGTTTTACTTATATTTAACAATTTAAGATCAGATTTACTTGAAATTATGCTTTAATTAAAATAATTATGTAGTATAATTATAAGTTTAATTTAAAAAAATATTAATATAAAAACTTCTTAATAAAATAACTTCTCAATGGATCGGTCAAAATCTTTGATTAGTTTAATCGTTTCTTGATAGATAAACTTAATATAGCCTGTCGGGTACCAAATAACTAAAGCAAACACTATCATAGTTATGTTTTTATTTTATTTTATAGCAAAATAAAAACAAATCGGTATCAAAATACTAAAACTCGACGCTCTTAGTACCAGGTTAGCAACAACATCAGAGCAGCTGTTAGGGCCGCAACAGAAGTGGCAGACCAACCAGTCCAGCGTTGGGTATTCGCTCAGAAGTACCAGGATGTCATTGGAGTGCAGGATTATGTTGCTCTGTAGAGACTTCCAGATGTAGTAGATGGATGATTCTAGGAATACGAGCGAGAGGGGCAGCTAGAAAGAGAAGACACGATATAAAAATGACCTAGTCTTTAAATAAGTTACTTTTGGGAAAGTGTGTTCGATTCCCGCCTCGGAACAATTGTGTGTACGATCTGCAGATATTTGTTTCGGGTGTTCTGGTCGTTTTCTATATATAATAAAAAAAATATCTATCTATGTAACGTATTGTATTATGTATATCAGTTATCTATTATCCATAACACAAGCTCTGCTTACTATGGGGCTAGATAACGTTGTGTGAATTTTCCAGCATTATTTATTTATTTATTTTAAGCCTCACGGGAAGGTGTGTTCTATTTTAAGCCTCACTATCACCAGATAGTTGAAGAGTTATAATCGATTAAAACACTTCCTCCTTTAGATAAATCAACAAGTCATTCAGTGGGAATCGAACCCGCAACACACACCGTCACACATTGCATCGCAGCCACCACTCGAAACCCCTTACTCCCTACCAGTTATCGGTTCTGCGAGCTATATGACCTGCTTGCTATGGAATCACAAACTCGCCCAATAATTGTGACATAATATGACAAGTGTCACAATTGGGCGCACATTGTGGCGCCAGTCAAATTATTTAGGTTAGTTTTAGATATAATTTAGCTTTTTAACACTTTGACTGCTGAAATCACACGGTATGTGTTTTCTACAAGTGACTAATATGCGTAAATCCACACTAGCGGCTGAGAAAATACAGATCTGTGTGACTCAGCACAGCCCACAGTGGGGTATTTCACTAATCTAGCCGGCCAAAAGTCAAAATAATAAAGTTTAAAAAAAAGCCTCTTCATTCGCTAACAACGGCAGGGAACATTCCAAGGAACACTAGGCCGCCGCCCCAGCCTTCACCCGTTGCGCGTTACCCAATAAATGAAGCCGAAACTTGATCGTTGAACCTGGTGTACGAGTCTGTTCTCGGTGACTTTGCGAAAGCATGAACTTTGCGAGGTTATTTGAAGTTTCCTATGTTTATCTGGTGCAAAATAGCTATGGATTCGGAGATTTCAGGTATGCAACAATTCAAATGTAATATATTTGATCAAATTTGTTTCATTTAAATATACTTTTAGTAATCGAGAAATAACGTCTAAAATAATGATATTTTTTCTAAGAAATTTATGTTTAGAAGGATATTTGTTTTAGTATCCTGGTAGATCCGGCAAATTTTGTAATTGATATAAAAACTGTAGGTCCTTAAGTAACGAATACTAAAATTAAATTGGTTCCGGAATAGTCCGGATGCGCAAAATAGCAGTACTTTGAAATTCTAAGTAAAAAAAATTAAAATAAATGTTTAATTTATTATCTGACTATGTATGTATGCAATAAATATTTAGGTATTATGGCCAATTTTCGGCAGGGATACTAATGTAATGATTATGATATAAATATTATGTTTTGTGTTTATTATGTATAAACTAACGTATTTTATGTATTGTCCCGTATGTACCAATTGTCTTTAGATTTTCTTATTTTTTGTGATTTGGCTTTATAAGAAATAATAAATCTTATTGTCGGTGTATATTTTGCTTGTGTTATTTACGTCATACTAAACCTAAAAAACCGTAAAAATATTTTTGGCCGGCTAGATTAATGAAATACCCCACTGTGCAGCCGTAATATTTTTCGAACGAAACGCATGTGCGGCGCAACACAACCGCTGTGTAGAGCGGCAGCACGAATTTTTTAGGTTAAAAAAAAGATCGCAGTCGTCGAAAAAAAACGCAGTCAAAGTGTTAAATTCCAGTTTGTTGTCCCATACGGGACTGACATTAGTCATACATAATAATGACTCAAGGTCACTTATCCCTATGGTAAATAAATAGGTAAATAAAAAAAAGTCGTGTTAGTTATAACACGAATTGTTATAACACGAATTTCTATTCATTTATACTAGCTATTTATAAATAAAGAACGGCTGAACCGAGACGTGGACACTCACGATATGGCTGGTCCACCAGTTCAAAGTCGCTCAGCGAGCTATGGAAAGAGCTATGCTCGGAGTTTCTCTGAAGGATAGGATTCGTAACGAATACATCCGACAGAGAACCAAAGCTATCGACATAGCTCTAAGAATTAGCAAGCTGTGTTTATTGGCAGTGGGCCGGCCATATCTCACGAAGAACCGACGGCCGATGGGGCAAACGTGTTCTTGAGTGGAGACCACGACTCGGTAAACGTAGTGTAGGACGCCCTCCGACCAAGTGGGATGACGACCTGCGAAAGACTGCAGGTGCTGGATGCGGCAAGCTGAAGACAGGGCGCTATGGCGCTCATTGGGGGAGGCCTATGTCCAGCAGTGGACTGCTATAGGCTGATGATGATGATGATGAACCGATTTGGCTGAAAATTGGTGGCTAAAAATAGCTTAGAACCAGGAGACGGACATAGAATACTTTTTATCATTCAATTAAACCATTTGACATATAGATTTCCACGGGGGCGAAGCAGCGGGGCGTAGCTAGTAAAGAATAAACAAAATCACACTAATAAGAGCTATGTCTATGGCTTGTCTCTTCTACAGAATGTGACTAACCTCCAAAAAGTAGCATATAGAAGGAGAAACCGCCCAAAATATCTTCGGTAAGAGGTTAAGTCTCTTCAGCAGGAGGCATGCGCTCAGAAGGAATACCAGGCATGATTCTAAATGTTGGTCCTTAATTATTGGCGCTGGAAAATAAATATGCAATCTCTAATTAAAAACAGCAATAGCATTTATACATTATTATTAAATTGACGACCGATGTGGCGCGGTGGGCGATTCCCGCCTCGGAACAATTGTGTGTACGATCTGCAGATATTTGTTCCGGGTTTTCTGGACGTTTTCTATGTATAATAAAAAATATCTATCTACTGTAATGTATTGTATTATGTATATCAGTCATCTAGTACCCATAACACAAGCTATGCTTAGCTTGGGGCTAGATGATGCTGTGTGAATTGTCCAGTATTATTTATTTATTTATTGGTGCTGAAAAATAAATATGCAATCTCTGATTCAACACAGCAATAGCGTTTATACATTATTATTAAATATGATTTGGTAGTTTTTATTTCTAATAGTCATTAATTCGAAACATTACGTTTTTTACCGATTTTTTCATCAACTATTAATTTTTGTTCTTTCTTGTTTTGGGTCATTGGAAATAATAGGTCACTGTAATTCATTGAATTATTCACAAAAATCAAGACGGCAACGATATTGCTACTTTAAAATAAAAAAAGATAGTTTTTCTAAAAATGTCAATTTTTGGACACCAATAGACCTCTATGTATATATGTATAGTGGAAGGCCCAGGATGAGATGGCGCGACGAGCTCGAGGTACATCTTCCATCATGGCCTGTTGCAGCGTTAGATCGCGAGGAGTGGAAGGAGAAAAGGGAGGCCTTTGCCCAGCAGTGGGACAATAATGGCTTAAAATAAATAAATAACCTCTATATTACATTCTGTAATGTATGATTCCTAATATATGTAGTAGGTGTTCATGGATCTCAGCGGACTTGCGAAATCCCTAGTCCGTAGTATTAATAATGAATAAGATACCGACAGGAACCAAAATGGTTCTTGTAAGAATACTGACTGCTATTGCGTCGCCAGTCTCTTGGCTGGACGCTCTAGCGCTCGTCTATGTGAATATCTCTTTGACGACCGATGTGGCGCGGTGGGCGAAGGTGCACCTGCGACGCAGGAGGTTGCGGGTTCGATTCCCGCCTCGGAACAAATGTGTGTACGATCTGCAGATATTTGTTTCGGGTGTTCTGGTCGTTTTCTACGTATAATAAAAAATATCTATCTACTGTAATGTATTGTATTATGTATATCAGTTATCTAGTACCCATAACACAAGCTCTGCTTACCATGGGGCTAGATAAAGCTGTGTGAATTGTCCAGCAAAAAAAAATCAAATATTAGGCATTTTTAGGGTTCCGTAAAAGGTAAAATGACCCTGTTACTTAGACTCCGCTGTCCGTCTATCCGTCCGTCTGTCACCAGGATTCATCTCATGAACCGTTAGTTAGACATCTTAGGCATTTTTACAGGTGAAGTATTTTTATTGCCGCTACATCAAAAAATACTAACAGAATAAATTTAAGGGCAATATTTAAGCTCCCATCACGCATACAGCATCACGTTTGTTGTAATAATCGTGATTTTGCCGTTTTTATAGATAATGGTACGGAACCCGTCGAGCGCGAGTCGACTCGCACTTGGCCGATTTTATTATTTATTACATTATCATCAGTTTCAAATAATGCAGAGCCCTGAGTTCAGTTACTCGATTGTATCGAGCCATCTCGTCGAGTCGTTCCATTGGCCGCATCTGGGATTTGGTACAGCATCCGTACCGGACTAGGCAGGCATAGAACTACGCCAATTCCGAAAAAATCAAACGTCGCGACTTGAATAAAATCGAAGAACAATACTAAATAACGTTAATCTTTTGGCATACAAAATAAGGCTTATTTGGAAAGTGAAATACAAATACTCTATAGAAACTGTATACATCCATAAGAACTATGTATGTACCTAATGGCATAAAAAGTAGCCTATGTTTGATTCCAGGCTTAGAGCTACATAAATGCAAAATTTCCACCTAATCTGTTCAGTAGTTTTGGAGTGAATAAGTAACCAACATCCATCCATACATCCATATCTTTGCATTTATAATATTAGTGGGATTAATACTTAATATTCTGCTTGCCAAATACAAATTGTACAAAAACTAGTTGGTCTCAAAATAATCTATATTACACTACTTATAACTCAAGAACGGCTGAACCGATTTAGCTGAAAATTGGTGGAGAGGTAGCTTAGAACCAGGAGTCTAACATAGAATATTTTCATTTAAACCATTTGAAGCATAGATTTCCACGAAGGCGAGCTAGTTTAATATGAAAATATATTGCGTACTTAGCAATAACAATAAATACGTAATAAAGCACTTACTATTAAATAGAAAATGAACTTCATTTAATAAAAGGGAAACAGCCAGAACTATAGCAACGGCGCTTGTCATAGCATATTTTTTGTAAAATAAAATAACAAAACTTAGGATTTTAGTAAATAAAACAACAGATCAAATTTAATAATCAAGTAAATGTCACTGTCATATTAACCATGAAGGTTATAGGGAGAGGTTCATTGTAAATTCAACGCTCGTAGATATAAAACCTCTTTGCAGAACCCACATGCCAAACCTACACACAACCTCTTTGGTGGGATTACACCCCGCCAAAGAGGTAGTGTGTGTGTAGGTTACGACCCGTCGAGTCGTCATCCATAGACAATAAGAACACTCCGTTACAGCCTTATTATTTTCACACTGGTGATATGCAATTTCAAAGCATTGCCTTTTTGAAGCGTTCTATCACGCCGCGACGACACAGCGAGTTTACATTAGCATCGAAGGCGCTAATCGCGGCATCATGATCGCTGCGTCGTAGAAAGCCCAGAAAACACCCAGAACAACTGGAACAAATATCTGCAGTTCGCACAAAGATATTGCGTACTATGTACTATGTAATTTATTAAAAGTAGGTACCTAATAATAAATATATTTTTGGTTCCAGACAACGCTGATACTGCCTGCTGATCGGATCGGACTAAGGGTTATGGTTATAGTTAGTAATGGTATAATCTGTAACCTTGACAAGAACCATACACATATTAAAGGGTTATGCCCTACCGTTATTGTTATCAATCAGTTTTGTCATAACGTAGGCTCAACGTAGGTTACGTTATGACAAAACTGATTGATAACAATTTGAGAACACAAAATTCTTGAAAATTCTTCTCTTTATCTCGGGAACTGAAATGACTAAACAACATAGGTAAGTATATAAAAAAGAATACATTCAAACTTTTATGATTGCATATGGTCGTAAATCTATCCATAAAACACAAATGGCTAAGAAAGAGTTTGAAGCAAAGGGTTCCGTGGAGACACCCAGATATTTTTAGACTATCAGATAAAACAGAGTAGGTACAAAAGTCAATTAAAAAGTAATCGCTATACCTAAATCGAGCAACCTTTATTTACGGCATTGCTTTAATGCTGTAAATAAATAATATATTTTATAGAACAAATTAAGAACACTGTTCTATAATCTGGCTAAGGTACTACTATCTATATTTAGAGTCCTGTATGGTCGGAAATCTAGTACTTGTATTTAAATTTGATATTTTCATCACAAAAAGACAATGTAACCCAAAAAACCATTTCCCCGCATAATTCCACGGTTCATTTTCATCAAAAACTAGAAACCAAAATGCTAGATTTAATACAAAGATGAATTTAAAAATCTGTATTTTTATTATTAAATTATGTTTTGTATTTTTACAAGTGAAACAATATTATTCTCCCGTGAACGCCGAAGATAAGACGAATGATTCCAATACAACTGATATTGATGATCAGGACGAGGAAATTAAAACCATTTTAGAAGAGAAATACAAGTTTCGGAATGATGAAACCTCTACGAGATACAGAATAGCAAATATTGAACAAGATTATCCCGGTAAGAATAAGCAAGCTGAAGTGGCAGTGGGTCGGCCATATCTCGCGAAGAACCGACAACCGCTGGGGCAAACATGTTCTTGAGTGGAGACCACGACTCGGTAAACGTAGTGTAGCACGCCCTCCGACCAGGTGGGATGACGACCTGCGAAAGACTGCAGTTAAATGCTGGATGCGTCAAGCTGAAGACAGGGCACTATGGCGCTCAATGGGGAGGCCTATGACCAGCAGTGGACTAATATAGGCTAATGATGATGATGCTGATGATTCTGGTAAGACAGGGTTTTACACATATTGTTTTATTTAACGTTTCATGCATATTGTTGCTGTCGTTTCTTAATTAATATTCATATTTATTTTATTGCATCATTGTGTACATTTATAGGTCTTAGTATCTAGTTTAAGTATATGGTTGCCGGTTAACTGACCATTGAATATTGAATTGAGAATTTTTTACTAGTCCATTTATTATTATTGTAAAATTAGTACATTTTAAAAACCATCAAATCATAGAGTATTGTAACTGCATTTTACATACGTTACCCCTTGTTCTAGTGAGCAGCAAGCACGATGCAACTTACATTTAAAATTGAAGTATGTAGGTAGGCGACGTCGCGGTCACAAAATTTGTTCACATCATATGACAAGGTTTAGACGAAAATAACGAAAACACTCATAATGACGACGATTTAGTTACAAAAAGTGACTTTCACATAGCGAAATGTGAAACTAGCCTTACCTTTTAGTAAAGATACTTCAAAACGATTACTTATTCATCCATACCTTCCACCAACTCAATAGGAAACCATGGTTATGGTGTGTGTACTCTTATTTCCGCACTTAGACTCGGATTGGTCCATTGTACGTAGTTTGTTCTGCTAGTCTATCCAGCCCAAATCCGTCCAGAAGCGCAGAATACTCCTGGGATCTTCACAGGCTTCGCGGAGTGACCTCGAATAGGAAACATTAAAATTAAAATTATGTAATTTGATAATGAAATGAATGAATGAAATGAAATGAATTTATTTGTAAAAAGACTTACACAGAACATAATAAACTTAAATGTAAACTAAACGAGTCGGTAATCATGTAAGTCCAGTAACAAAATGGCTTTGCCTCAGCATGAGTTGGATGACTAGCATGCTAGCAACCATAGCAAATTGTTGGCGTTACGGACTGACTACTCGATAATAATGAATAGTATAAAATTTGACTTGTCTAAGTGCTTATTTTGTAAGCCTAAAGAAAATAAAAACATTTCAATTGAATTGAATAGAATAAACCATAATAAGACACTAAAGTTTTTAGTCTTTAAAGAGACGAACGACCGCAACATCGCCTGGGCCTTCCGCTCGTACGCAGTGAGACGCATCGTGGGTGGAATGGAGACCAGCATCAGCATGTACCCTTACAACGTGGCCATCAGCAGGAATGGGAAGCATTGGTGCGGGGGATCTGTCATCGATGAGCAGTGGGTGCTCACTGCGGGACATTGTTTGGAAGCGTAAGTCGGGCGGTGCTGTGTTGTGCTCAAGGTTGCGTTTGTTATGTTTTTTTACCAGAGATGTACGAGGTATCAGTCATGTACACAGATAATAGGATTGAAAAGGACGCTGTCCCGTTGTCCTTCTCTGTCTAAGTTTAATAAACTTAACTAATGGAAACGCCCGATCAAAAAAACTGGTCCTAGCACCCGATAGGTTATGTTTGACACATCTTAGCTTCTTTCTCCTTGGTTTTAAATTCTTCTCTTCCGTCTTCGTTCCATCTTTCAGTCTCCTCCAATCCCTTAGGTACTTGTATGTTATTGGATTAGATGCTAAGTTTAAATAAATTATAAAAAAAATAATTTTGGACAATTCACACAGCATCATTTAACCTCAAGCTAATCAGAGCTTGTGTTATGGGTGCTAGATGACTGATATATACTTCAAACAATACACTACATACAAAGATAGTTTGGCTAATTTACTACAAGCTTAGGTTTTACTAGTCTTGGAGACTGAAGAAGTTTTTAATTAAAATTTTGCTATTATGTTACAGTGCCATTGATTTTAACAAAAAGAAGTTACAAACATTCATTGTACGCGCTGGCAGCTCTTTCCACAATAAAGGAGGATACCAGGCAAGAGTTAACAAGGTAAGACTACAATTATTAATTAAAACCAAAGAAGTTCTATTAACACTTTGACTGCGGTTTTTTTTTCGACGACCGCGATCTTTTTTTTTACCTAAAAAATTCGTGCTGCCGCTCTACACAGCGGTTGTGTTGCGCCGCACATGCGTTTCGTTCGAAATATATTACAGCTCTGCTGAGTCACAAAGATCTGTATTTTCTCAGCCGCTGCGCTAGTGTGGATTTACGCATATTAGTCACTTGTAGAAAACTCATACCGTGCGTTTTCAGCACTCAAAGTGTTAAAGTTACGAAATGAATCTCATGTCTTCTCGCCTAAATCTACAACTCTCAGCTCAGAAAGCTCTGTGATCACAATACTGGGTGGCTTGAAACGTGGTCTGCCGTTCTTTTGAGTTGGAGAAGAATCGCGGCAAGTTATGGGGGAGGCATATGAACAGCAGAGCAGTATGTGGGCTTATATGATGATGAAAAGAAGTTGATACTTTAAACTAAACCGTTAATTCCCTCGCAACCTAACTGCTTCCAGGTGTTCTTCCCCAAGAAGTACGTACCTGGCAGCGCTGACTTCGACTACTCCCTGATCCGCCTGGACCGACCCTTGCCCATCGGCCGCAACATAGCCGTCCTCAACCTGCCTTCCAAAGACTATGCTGTCAAGAATGGGGATATTCTTATCGTTTCTGGATGGGGGAGCACCGATGTGAGCCACACACTAAACCCCAAATACTCGAACGCGTCTCAGATTTAAGCACGTCTCAAATACTAAAGTCATTTAATTTGGATATTTTCCTTGATTTGATTTTTGAGTTAACCAATATTTCGGCACAGTTTTTTTAGAAATATTGGATAACTCAAAAATCAAATCATGGTAAATATCCCGTTTTAAATGACTTTAGTACTAAGTACCTAACCATGATAGTTTTAAAAACATCTCAAGTAGTAATTTTTTGACAGTTTTAAATGAAAATCTGTCAGAAAGTCGTCACTTGAGACGGGCTTAAATCTGAGTTGCGTTTAAATATTAATATTATAAAAGCGAAAGTTTGGATGTTAAGATGTTTGTATCCATCAAGATGATATCTATTCCAGAAGTTCTGTTGTTATTAGCTCTGCCTTTTGCATTGTAGGTTGTGTTAACTAAATATCAAATAAGAAACAAAAAACATACAATCTTTATTATTACATAGTATAAAATGAAGTTGCTTCCGCTGTCTGTTCGCTTAGATCTTTTAAAATACTTGTGGTTCAAGAGGAAGGTTTGTTATGATTTATTAATCACTCCCCCTATTAGTCTACATTGCACCCGTGCGAAGACGAGGCGGGTCGCTAGTCATAAGTAAAAAATAAAACAAAACTATGGCTGCGCACCATTTCCTTGAAAACATGGTCCTTTCTAATGTCCAGAGGCAAGTCGTCCCACAACCGCAATAATAAATATGCAACAAAGAACCATTAGATTCTTCTTCTTACTGTTGTGAAAATCATCATCTTGTAGATGTCCGGCTACGGACACATCCCGGAGCGGCTCCGCTTCGTGCCCGTCCCGGTGATGGCGCTAGAGGACTGTCAGAAGAGCTATCGGTTCTACATCACCAAGAGGATGCTGTGCGCCGGCTACGCTACCGGCGGGAAGGATGCTTGCAATGTGAGTTTATTTGTATTTATTTATTTTCATATCTACTAAACTTCATTTGTGTAGGTTCTGCCAAACTGTGTTTTTTACCGGTACTTACTGACTTATATAGTAGACGACTTGTCACAGTTCTACGACTCAGCGACCCAAAGTACACTACTATACAAACATGCTTTATGCTTAGAATAATTTTTATGCATAGAAAAACGACCAGAACACCCTGAACAAATATCTGCAGAATTTGTTCCGAGGTGTCGCAGACGGGCCTTCGCCTACCGCGACACAGAGATCGTCTGTGAAATGCTTTATTATGTACCTAAGTATTTACAATTCTCCTTATTATTTTCTATTAAATTCTAGGTAGGTACTGGCTTATTCCAGTTCTTTGACTTAGCGAACTCTTTAAGATGCTCAAGACAGATTTCTGAGATGTGTCTGAGATACAGCTCAGAAATCTGTTTGACTTTTTTTGATATCTTTATTTATTTTATTCGAGTTTTGTTACAAAGTGACTATGCCAATCCTGGAGATCAGTTCTTTATAAACATAGCAGAAGCAAAATTCACTCCCAAATAACCTACCTATGAAGGATTTAAAATAAAAAAAACAAAATCAAAACCCTTTCCCCAGCACGACTCCGGAGGTCCAGCTGTCCGCGACGGCGTCCTCCTCGGCATAGTGTCATTCGGGGGCAAGCAATGTGGAGACCCGCGCTCCCCGGGGGTCTACAGCCGAGTGGCGCAGATCACGGAATGGGTGGAGAACACCGTCAGTAAGAACGAGGCCTCCAAGGTGCCTGAGCTGCAGCCGAAGATACAGAAGGCCAGGCTTAGGGAGAGAGAGCTGCAGAAGTAAGCGAATAAAAGATAGAAAGATTTTGTAACGTTAATGATTTAGAAAGATATTTCAGCGGCAATATTGGTTCAGGCAATTTAGAGGGCATATTGATATTCCAAAATTCTGAAGAATCAAGAGACAGTAATTAATTAGGTACAAAGGCTAGATCCCGCACGAACGCTCGCTGTATAGTCACTACATAGTATAAAACAAAGTGGCTTCCTGCTGTCTGTCTGTCCCTATGTATGCTTAGATATTGAAACGGATTGTGATGCGTTTTTTTATATATAGTGTGATTCAAGAGTTTAAGTTGAGAAGGTTTATAAACCATTTGACACTTAAATTGAAAGCCACAGGGCGTGGCTAGTAGAGTGCGTGAGTGAGAACAAACTCTTACCAAACCTTTATCACCGCAGATTCAAATCTCGCGTAGAAGAAAAAAAGGACAAAATAAAGCACTGGCTGCGCGAAACTCTCAAATCGCCCTCGTTCATACAACTCGCGAAGAAGAAGTTAAACGACGCTGGCATAAACACGCGAAGAATCAACAAGTTCGAACAGGATCTGAACGAGACGGGCCTGGACGATCGGAATATGGATGAGATCAATCTCACCAATATGATCAACGAACGTATACTAGGTAAGCACTAAGGATCGGTACATATCTGGCGGAAAATGCGTCACGTATTTTCGGTCGCGATACGCCAGAACAGGCAAATCCTACTTAATAATATAAACGTACGGAGTATCTCTGAAGGATAGGATTCGCAACGAATACATCCGACAGAGAACTAAAGTTATCGACATAGCTCTGAGAATTAGCAAGCTGAAGTGGCAGTGGGCCGGCCATATCTCGCGAAGAACCGACGGCCGCTGGGGCAAACGTGTTCTTGAGTGGAGACCACGACTCGGTAAACGTAGTGTAGGACGCCCTCCGACTAGGTGGGATGACGACCTGCGAGAGACTGCAGGTAGATGCTGGATGCGTCAAGCCGAAGACAGGGCGCTATGGCGCTCATTGGGGGAGGCCTATGTCCAGCAGTGGACTAATATAGGCTGATGATGATGAATATAAACGTGAACGTTTGTGAGGATTTATGTATGTTTGTTGCTCTTTCACGCAAAAACTACTGTATGGATTTTGATGAACCTTCACAATAATATAGCTTACATGTCAGAATAACACATAGGCTACAATTCATAAAGATATATTGTTTATTATCTATCCAAAATAACTATCACCACGCGGGTGAAACCTACATTACAAACATTATAATAAACTTACACAGATCGAAGATAAAGCTGTCAATCTTTTCATATAGATAAATTAAAAAAAGTAAAAAGATGATTGAAATCAGTAAAGCCGTTCTCAAGTTATAGCGTGACCAGGAGAAATTGGGGGTACCTAATTGTTAGATAGGTACAATATATTTGATTTTATTTGTAGGAGATAACGACGACATCGACGAATCAGAGAAACTTCTGCGATCCTTGGCCATGAAGGAAGTTATCAACACAGAGAAGAGTAAAGAAGCCACGTCGTTGCCTGATGACGATGAAAGCCTCGACAGCTTCATCCAGTACGTGTCCGGGATGGGGTATTTCAACTAATAAAATGTTTTTACAAAGTAATTTCTTTTTTAATTAAAATAAAAAGTTTCTTTATTCATTTCATTTATTTATCTTTTGACACAATAAACATGTTCTTAGATACGTTTATTCAGGCATGTGGTCCATATATATAAGAAATTACAATAATAATTTAAAACCAAGCACAAAACATAAAATTAACATGTCACAATAATATTATTTGGAGCGATAGATTTGTGATCGCAGTATCACAGATAATATAATACATACGCAGTATGGAGCAGTCCTTCAACAGAATCCCAAATCATAGAGTCTAAATCGTGAGGACTCTGTTGGAAGACTTGGACGTTGGCATGATGGGCGACGCAAACTTGCTGCCCACAACCTGCAGGATGGCGGTTTTACGCGTCCTTAAATCTTTCAAACTCAACCCGTATATGTCGTATGAGTTGATAAAGGTCCACTTGTATCAAAACTTTGAGTTAAATAAGTCGAGATTAGTTAACTAAGTTTTTGTTTTTCAAAGTTCTTTATTTAACACAAAAGTTTTACTACCTACAGGTGTAGATTAGCTTAATACTGTTTAGAACCTAACTAAGTACCTAAAAGACCAATTAATGAATAACTCAACAGGCTAAAGACGCGTTTATAGCTTTTCAAAGGGTCCGCTTTTTGTTCTAGGATTATTTTAAGTTCGAGTATTTGCTTGCGTTTTTGAAAAAAGTTAAGACTCCTTTCGGCTTTATAGGTAGGTACACATATTTCTCGAAACATTGTATAGCCGAAAAAAAAACGCAAACACCAAACAGCGATGTGAAGTGCTGCCACCGCGTGATTTTATACTGTAAAATAAAAACAGGGGTTCCTTGTTCCACGGTGTATTTAAAGGTAGCGCCATCTGTGTAATTCTTACTGTAACACGTAGTCAGCGCATTTGCACCCCAGCAGCGCAGCGGTTGTCGGTCCTTCGCGTGGTAGGTATGGCCGGCCCACTGCTACTTCAGTCAGCTTGCTAATTCTTTGTCCTATCACCTATGTCTTGCCTATGTCGATAACTTTGGTTCAATGTTACTAAACTGTACTACTATTACTTATTTAATAATTTATAGAACACTAATTTAATAAAAATTACAATAAGGTTACTAATAACTTTATTTTTTTCTTAGTCTTTACAATTAAAACAGTTTCGTAAGACCATCTCTTACGAGAACTTGCTGCAGAATTATTAGTAAAATTAAAAACCTTAATACATTATTATTATGTAGATCCGAGTACGAACATATACATAATTTTACCAACTTTAATGAGTAGTGACATTTTACGCTACTGCACGCCAACTAGCGGGCAGTAGCGAAAATATTTGATTACCGCCATCTAGCGTCAAGTAATAGTACTATACAATCCAAAACAAAATGCGCTGAACCTAGCGCTGAACATGCGTTACAGCAAAAATTACAAAGATGGCGCTACTGATAAAATGCACCGTGAAACAAGAAATCCTATTTATTTAATTTTACTCGTGTACCGTAGTACCACTCCTACCAAAGGCATAATAATAATAACACTATAGCAAAGGAAAGCTAACTTATCAGTGATTACAAAGTGTAATTAATATTATGTGCATGAAACCAATGTTTTTAGCTTACCTACTTAAAAAAAGGAGGAGGTTCTCAATTCGGCTGTATTTTGTTATGTTTCGTTCTCAGAACTTTCGGCTGCGTAGTATGTATTATATTATCTGTGGCTGCGTGAACCGATTTTGATGATTGTTTTTTATTTGAAAGTTGATGCTTCCCGTGTCGTTTGGTTCCATTTCAATTTGGTCTAGCTAGTAGATACTGACAATGGCATCCATGAGACATGATGCCATTGTCAGTACATGATGAGAGATTAAATTTGAATTAAGTATGTGCGCGACAAATGGTTGGAAAACTCAATATCTGAACGCCCGCTTTGAAACAAATGTTTGTACGATCTGCAAATATTTATTCCAGGTGTTCTGGGTATTTAAGTACCTATGAGCCTTATTAATATATACAATAAGATATATATTCAATAAGAGTTCAAATGACACTAAAAACATGTGTAAAGTTAAGCATGCAGTCTTTTGCAGATCGTCATCCCAACTGTCCATCATCCTACACTACGATTGACAAGTCGCAGTCTCCAAGAACACAATGTTGTAGTCGATCCTCCGCGAGATATTATTATGACAGCTAACAATGTTGATAATGATAATGACGAAACATTTGCCTTGCAAATATCGTTATCAGGCAAAGATTTTCCGGAAAAAACTGCATAGACCGATGCACGATAAAAAACTGCACTGACTGATAAAAATGCTCGCCTTATCTGTCAGGAGGTTAGCAAACTTAGGTTGTTGCTCGTAATGTTAACTCACATTTTCATCACGTTGAAAAGCTAAGTAAATTGTTTTTTCTTTCATAGCTTGTGAACCGAAATTTTAAAGTGGCGATGACAATAGGTCTTATCATGACCGCAAAACACCCAAGCCAGCCAAAGAAAAAAAAAACTCGATCCCTTTACTTGCTTTTATATGCGTAAATGATTATCATTGACCAAAAAACAAAGTGAACTATTTAAATATGTATTAAACAGAATGGAGCTTCCCATTGATCGTTCCTTGCGTCTACATCACAAGCCTTGAACTTATTTAAAGCAAGGTGTCGAATCTAAGAAGTGAAATAGGTCTAATCAGAATTCTGGAATATGCAAATTTTAATTTCTGATTTGTCGTCATCGCTGCCACTGCCCAACCCACCCACGGAGTCGCAGCTGATGGTAACGAGTATTCATAATATTAATTTCTAATGCATTTTACGAATTTTCGCTCGGGAGGAAATAATTGACCAATATTGTACCTGGCCCCCCCGGACCATTGGCATCACTACATAGTATATGCGATATTCACTACACAGTCGCTTCCCGCTGTCTGTCCGTTCCCATGGAAACCTAGTTCTATAAAACTACGCAACGGATTTTATTGCGGTTTTTTTAACACTTTGACTGCGATTTTTTTTCGACGACTGCGATCTTTTTTTTAACCTAAAAAATTCGTTCTGCCGCTCTACACAGCGGTTGTGTTGCGCCGCACATGCGTTTCGTTCGAAAAATATTACGGCTGTGCTGAGTCACAATGATCTGTATTTTCTCAGCCGCTGCGCTAGTGTGGATTTACGCATATTACGCACTTGTAGAAAACACATACCGTGTGATTGCAGCAGTCAAAGTGTTAAATAGATAGAGTGATTCAAGAGGCAGGTTTATAAGCTATTTGACAAATATATTTCCACGCGGGCGAAGCCATGGGGCGTATATAGGAGAGCATACTAGTGGTTTCTTTAACATTAAAATAATGTTGTTGATAATAATGAATAGGTAGTATACAATTTGAATTGTCTAAGTGCTTATTTAGTAAGCCTAAAGAAATAAATGCTATTGAGTTTGAGTTTGAGCATGAATTAACCCTGATGAGGCTAACACGATCCCACGAATTATAGCAAGCTTCCGAATTCCTTGTGTATATGTTAATAAACTTTCTCTCATCCCACGAGACGTGGGTAGAAGATGATTTGTTGAACGCACATCAACACCATCAGAAGACCTCTGTGGCGTAGCGGGTGAAGGTTTGCCAACGCGAAAGTTGCGGCCTCGATACCCGTCGGGACTAAATGTTTGTATAAGCGATGTTTGTTACGGACGTTTCAATGTATATTTCCTGCGACGCAGGAGGTTGCAGGTTCGATTCCCGCCTTGATCAATAATTGTGTGTACGATCTACAGATGTTCCGGGTGTTTTGGTCGTTATCTTATGTATAATAAAAATATACCTATCTATTCTTCATCATCATCAGCCTATGTTAGTTCACTGCTGGACATAGGCCTCCCCCATCCTCCCCCAATGAGTGCCATAGCGCCCTGTCTTCAGCTTGCCGCATCCAGCATCTACCTACAGTCTTTCGCAGGTCGTTATCCCACCTGGCCGGAGGGCGTCCTACATTACATCTTAAATAAATAAATAAATAATGCTGGACAATTCACACAGTATTATCTAGCCCCGTGGTAAGCAGAGCTTGTATTATGGGTACTAGATAACTGATATACATAATACAATACATTACATAGATAGATATTTTAATATCTATATATTTTTGTTATATACAAAAGGAAAAGAGATAAAAGCCACCATTCATAATCCAAAACAATAGTTTTGTATATAATAGTAACTACATCGGATGTAGAGTAGGTTATGTGACACAACAAGGAAGCTCCGTGTTTCTTCTCGTTTTGCACGCTGTGGCGTAAAAATGAATGCAATTTAAGATTTATGTACAGAGTGATGTTTTTTGTTTAGTATAAACCGAATTTTTAAAGTAGCGATCACAATAGAATAACGTTTACTCGTATTTGGACACAAGTACAAAATACAGGCATAGAATAACAAACGGCAAAAAAATTAGTAGTTTGTCATGGGGGTAAGTGACACAAATAGGTGATATTAAGAAAATAAGACTACCTCCATGATGACAATAGGCCTTATCATGACCGCAACGACACCCAAGCCAGCCAAAGAAAAAAAAACTCGATCCCATTACTTGCTTTTATATGGGTGAATTATTATTGACCTCTTTGGTCAATAATAATATATAATTCACCATAAAGTGAACAATTTAAATAGGTACTAAACAGAAAAGAGCTTCCCATTGATCTTTCCTTGCGTCTACATAACAAGTCTTATTTATTTTATTTATTTATTTAAGAAGATAGGAGTTTACAGTATAAAAAAAAGTTAAAATTAATTAAAATGTTTTGCTCTAAATTCGCGAAACGAGCGTTAATAAAAACGCCCCCTGTATAGCGCCGCGTTCCGGTCTACTTGCCCAGTTGCGGCCGATTATGTAACACCCTGTAGCAGGCGATAGACACTTTTATTAACTTAGCTATTCGGTAGGTCGTGTTTTAATGTGTAGTTTAAGCCACTGTGCCACCGCTGCCCACGCTTTGCACGGCCACGAGGCCCATTTTAGCTGCGTGGTAAGCTAGATATAGCCCTTGGTATATATAAATACGGCAAACGTAGTGTAGGACGCCCTCCGGCCAGGTGGGATGACGACCTGCGAAGGACTGCGGGCAGATGCTGGATGCGTCAAGCTGAAGACGCTATGGCGCTCATTGGGGGAGGCCTATGTCCAGCAGTGGACTAACATAGGCTGATGATGATAATATAAAGAAATAATGCCGGACAATTCGCACAGCATTATCTAGCCCCAAGGTAAACTTGTGTTATGGGTATTAGATAACTGATATACATAATACAATACATTACATAGACAGATATTTTTATTATACATAGAAAACAACCAAAATACCCTGAACAAATATCTATAGACTTACACACAAACATTTGTCTTGAGGCGGGAAACGAATTTTCGCCCACCGCGCCGCTGAGGTCGTCAGAGACATTGAACGTGAACGTAGGGCTCTAGCGGTGAGAGGTAATATGTTGATACGTAGGTTTTCCCGGTGTTCAGAGGAAGTAAAGGTAACGCTTTTTAAAGCCTACTGCCAGGGTTTCTACACTGGAAACCTATGGATCAGCTACACCAGACAGGCGCTGGAGACCCTACGTGTACAGTACAACAATGTGTTTAGGATGATGTTGGGACTGCCTCGATTTTGCAGTGCATCGGGAATGTTTGCGGAATACCAGACGGATGGCTTTGCTGTCATCCTCCGTAAAAAGACCGCAAACCTGATGCGCAGGGTGCGCGACAGCCCCAACACCATCCTTGTTGTACCACTCGCCTGTCCAGTGCCCTGATTCCTGCTTCTGGTCGTTCCCTTGAGATTCAGCTTCAGTTAGGATCAGCTTGATTTCAAAAATTAGACAAGGATTCAATCACATTTAGAGATTTATTGATTCCGAGTTAGCTTCTATTACAATATTTTATGTATAGTAGCCGCCTTAGTTACTAAGGTTCTTGGATGATGACTTAGATGATGTTACAAAAAATGGTTCTGATAGTGGTTCAGAGCCGTGCGTTCTCGTCATTGCGATCTAGCGCTCGTCACTTTTACTAGCGACATCTAGTTATGTTTTTGTGGAACTTGTAGTTCCACATTTCGCCGTTAGACAATCCTAAACACTATAGCAGGTAGAATCATCTCTCCCCTGTGGAAATGTTTCATGGGGAGAGTGATTTAATTTAATTTTAGTTTTAATTTCTAAGGTATAACTAACCCTAGTAATAAGTTCTTAATGTTTAATTTTACTAACAAATTATGGATCATTTAAGTTATCTGAAATAAAATCATTTTTTTTAAAGGTTTACCTGAGATTTGAAAATGAATCGAGTGTGAGTATTTCTCATGAGTTTTTAATGTTGGTAGGTGGTCAGTGACTCATTTATAAAGAAAACATTCTTTATAATGTTCTTTGAATGCACATTTCCGAGAACAATATAACTTTGTTTAATTTTGCTGAATATTATTTTGATGTTTTGGTATTTGAACTGATTTAGGTTCATTCACATTTAATTTTTAGATTTTAACTAATCTTTATAATCGTTTATGATATTCCTTACGGTGTGTTCTAAATAAAAAACAGAATCATCTAGCCCCAAATTAAGCAGAGCTTGTGTTATGGGTACTAGATGACTGATATATATCACTACTTCGTATAAAACAAAGTCGCTTCCCGCTGTCTGTCTGTCCCTATGTATGCTTAGATCTTTAAAACTACGCAACGGATTTCAATGCAGTTTTCAGCAATAGATAGAGTGATTCAAGAGGAAGGTTTATAAATTCAATTTGACCTCACGTCTTGTCTTAGTACAAGGTGTCAGCAAGAAACTTAGCAAGTGAGTCGCAAAAATTAACAAAAAAAAATTTTTTTTTAATTGTAAAGCATATTCTTTGTAAAAAGGCTTATTACAAAATATCAGATTATCTGGAAGATAAAAAAGCTTGGAACGAGTTTTGTTCCAACTCAAAATCTAACAACTTACAGATAAGCAAATCAAATGTACTAGACACATAAGTTATGAACATACTAGTGGTTTCTTCTCACTTCTTCCACTGGTGGACAAAAAATTGAAGTGAACATCAATATAATAATGAATAGTATAAAATATGACTTGTCTAAGTGCTTATTTGTAAGCCTAAAGAAATAAACTTTAAATTCATTTCATTTCATTTCTACTATACCGTCAAGATCTCTTCTGTTCTCTTTCAGGGTTAGGCTCTGAGAGTGAGAGAGTTAGGGAAAAGAGAGTGAACCTGTATTTGCAAACACATTAGTGCACGATAATATGTCCTAGGCACAAGGTTTAGACTATTCGGCACCGCCGTGGTAGTTGTTTCCCTAGTCTAGATGACATCCAGCCTACTAAAATCCTCTGGAGGCTTGTCACCGTATCGTAGAATTGCAGGCAGCGTCGGTCATCAACCTAGCGGCCTTGCATGCGGTACGGCGAACGAAGTTGTGGATTTTGATTTATGGAAAGGCCTTATTCTTATTTTATTAGAAAATAAAAAGCGGAGGATGAATTACCCATATAAACTTAATACCAAATTTACTTGATTACTATTATCATTTTATATATTTTTTGTACTAGATGATGCTGTGTGTTACGAGACAAAAATAACAAACTAAAAAAGTAACTCAATAAATAAATTCAACACTAAACTATTACCCATTTGACACTCCTACACATTTTTAGTAATAACTTTTTACTCTTATTTTTTACTTTTAATAATTATGTTAGGTTTTAATCTTGTACTTGTTATGATTAAGCCAATTGTATGTGTGATGTGGTGCATCAGCCAGAAACTCAATAAATAAATAAATTTAAGAGAGTCGCCTATGATCCACAATCGCCAGCGTCGGATCGCTGCGCGAGCGCAGTGCGTTGACACCGCGGCTGCAGTTTTGGAGATCGTTGTACGGCCTTCGCTTGACAGATAGCTAGAGACAATCTTTACACCACTTGTAACAAACAGCTAGTGTATAATCCGCGCGCAATTAGGATGGGACGGAACCTTGTCGAAATAAATAGTTATACGCACTTTCTCATACAATCGTGTATTGCGTTATTGAGATTGAATCTTTTCAAAGTAAATCGCTTTTGCTTCAATTCAAATTGGTTCCATCCTATTCTTATGGCCAGGGTTCGAAATGTGGCAACCTAACTCATACAATACAAAAAAAAACTCTCTGTCCAGCTCTTCTTGACTCCATAGGTTGGTATTCTGTTGAATAGCTGCTCTAAATTGTGACATGTTCATTATTTATGGCTTCGTAAACTTAATTCACCCGAGCTAATTCATCTAGGTGTATTAAATACACTTTTAATAAACTTTAAGCACCTGGGTGCATTAAAATTACTTTATTGACAATGTCTGAATTAAGATGTTTTTTATTTTATTTTTATTATTTATTAATTTATTCTGTCCTACTTATACCTTTCACACTTAGTACCTATCTCGGTAAATAGGTAGGTAAATCCAAGCCGGTGCCTACTTAACCTAACGCCTGTCTAAGGTGCCTAGTCCCTACCAGATCCTAGATAGACCCTAAGGAATCTGGTAGGGACTGGATTTTTTGATTCTAGAGCCTAAGCTCTAGAATCTCAAAACCCAAATCATTATTAGTTATCTAAAAAACCTGCATTTTTATCGCAATAGAAAACCCTCCGGGTACATTACCCTGGTACATCGTAGGGCATCGCATCGTCCCGGGGCAAGGCACTGTAGGGCTTTGCCCCCGGTGAAAGTATGGAGGCATCTCTTATTTGGTTCATTCACTTCGGGATATGCGAGTGGGGTGGAGAGGAAGAAATTTGTTATGACTAAATTTTTTTCGATGGGGTAATTTTTGCTAGACTGTACCAATTTATGAAGCTTTAGGTCCTGCTTGTGGAAGAAAAATAAAAACAAATCAATCGTATAAATTGACATATCATGAAAAAAATGTCTGAAAAATGTGTTTAATCAAAATAACGTGACAAAAAGCTTATGTTTTCATGTCAAAATTATGATGAAACTACAATTAAATGTTTTTTTTATGATGTTACATAATAGACCCAGGTAGCCGATAACAATTATTAAAATGAGAACATAATATCATTCTGACATTTCTATGGTTCATTAACTTTCAACAACAAATTAAACGGATGTCTCAATTCCTCCCTCTGTTCCCAATTTCCAAGGCTTTTAGAAGAAAGCTCGGAAAGCGATAGTGGAATGCCGGCGCCTGCGCACCCCCCTCCCCTCCAGGCGGGAGAGGGGGCAATGTCTCGGGACTTTGAAAATAGAAGAGCGCTACTTTTGATTTTAGAACATTTATTATGTGAGATGAAAATGAAAACATACTTGAGTTATTAGCTTGGTTTTTTTATTTCGAATATTACGTCATTGAATTGGTAATACTTTTGGGAATTCAGCTAGGTATTAGTACGTAGGTAGGTTGTTAGGTTGGTACATTGTATAAATAAGTAGACAATAGTTATACTTCATACAAATAAAAACAAGTACACGTTGTTACTTAAATTAAATGATGAGGCTATAACTCGCAAAAACACGATCATAGATAAGAATACAATTTTGCTGTACAGGGCAAAGTCAAAGTATAAATTATGCTTAAATCTATCACTTTAGCTACGAGGATGTCAGGTAACTTAGAGGATTTTACATTTAAATGACTGTAATCATTTTCTAAAAACTCTTTGATACTATACGGCATTTTATTGGCAGAATTGCGTCAATCCAGACGCAGAGCCATCTAGCAAGAAGTTGAAGTCAAGTAAAATATTTCGTAATTAAATAGTAAACCTATTTTCATTTTATGTCTTAATTATGTACCTACTTACTTACATTATTTACAACATATAATAAAATTGGATAAACTCAGCGCGCGTTGAAGTCTTTTACTTGGAAAAATTTACTCTCGGTTTATCTTGTTTTGAATTTCAACGACGGTTTATGTTGAAACCTGTAATACGAAAAACAATATTTAATTATAATACTTTAGATTCCAATGGGTTATACCTACATCAAACAGGAAACTAAGCCTATCAAAATAAATATATTACTTTTCGACTCTTAAAAAATAATATTATGGTTTAATTATTTTTTAAATTTTATTATTGCTTAATTTCAATATGAGCAAAAAGGGTTTTGTTAGGTACTTAACTAGTTGACAGAGACCTTTAAATAGAGTAATTATTCGTAATCATTTTCAGAAAACAATGAAATTGCCTAGGAAGTTGTAAAATGAACCTTGAATTTATAAATTTTTAATACCTAGGCACTTAGGTACATGCATTGTCAGCATAATATCTATTTTAGTAATAAATAAATACAAATTTCAAACGAAAATATCAACAATCTTGATGAAATAGACTTTAAATTGTAAAATACTTACTTGTTTCTATCGGCCACGTTTTTATATTAATTAAAATAACACATAATGTTCATCCAGGGTCTAGAATTACATCTAATTACATTTTTTTTTTTCGAATTACAATTCGATGCATTCAGTACATTTGACGTGAAGAAGCTTCAAAAAAACATTCATTATTTGTATGATAAGTAAAATGATTGTTCATATTAATCAATCAGCAAAAATTAAATAGGTCACATCAGCATGTAAACTTTTTGCTCGCTCCGTTAAACCTGCGACCAATCGCGTGAGAGAGTTCTCACTACAGTCACTTCTTGTACGCCTTGCTTGTTATGCGAGCCTGGTAGTTGAATGTCAATTGCCAAGAATGAGGGTTAATATGTAACTTTTATTTATTCAAATCATGCTCTTAGGCTTTTCATTATAGCTCTAAGAATTAGCAAGCTGAAGTGGCAGTGGGCCGGCCATATCTCGCGAAGAACTGACGGCCGCTGGGGCAAACGTGTTCTTGGGTGGAGGCCGCGATTTGGTAAACGTAGTGTAGGACGCCCTCCGACCAGGTGGGATGACGACCTGCGAAAGACTGCAGGTAGATGCTGGATGCGTCAAGCTGAAGACAGGGCGCTATGGCGCACATTGGGGAAAGCCTATGTCCATTGTCCAGCAGTGGACGAATATAGGATGATGATGATGATGAGGCTTTTTATTAAATTAGAAATTCAAATTGCCTGAAGAAGTTTTACCCCCTTCCAAGGTATACCTTGAACACACAACATTTAAAAGTGGTGCTAAATGGTACACCATTTGAACCTCTTTTAAATTTAAAGCAAGTTAAACTAGCGCTTTCACTTACTATTTTTCATTTACAGAGTTTGCCTATAGCCCAATTTTTTTTTCTTTTTCGAAATCGTCAAAAACTTATGAAAAAAACATTTTACGGTATATAACAGTATACACTAAAATGTTTCTTTTATTTATTATTAAGTAAATTATTTATTTTTTCGAAAATGGTTTACGATATGCGGTAAATGAATTTTTATATTTTAGTATTTTGAGTCAGAGTTTTTTTGTTTTTATATTATTTGATTGTAATGTTGCTTTCTTTGTTAATAAAGAGATTAATAGCTAATTAAGTTAACTTAGTTCAGAATAGAAGAGTAAAATTGTACATAATATGATTTTTATACGACGACCGATGTGGCGCGGTGGGCGAAGGTCCGCCTTGCGACGCAGGAGGTTGCGGGTTCGATTCGCGCCTCGGAACAGTTATGTGTACAATCTGCAGATATTTGTTCCGGGTGTTCTGGTCGTAATCTATGTATAATAAAAAATATCTATCGATTTAATGTATTGTATTAAGTATATCAGTTATCTAGTACCCATAACACAAGCTCTGCTTACCGTGGGGCTAGATTGTGTGGATTGTCCAGCATTATTTATTTTATTTTCATTTATATGTCCGCTACAAGTTGTACCAAAACATCTAGGTCACGGTCATAAGGATGATTCGATGAAAGCAAAATGGAATACAGTACATCCTGGGTCCGGTGTTAAGTAACATTCGCGAGTTTTGGGGCCGATTTACACAGTTATGTATCACCATGGACGAAAAAAATAATTTTTTCCTTCATCTATGGTATCACATACACGTATATATTCACGCGCGCAGTGAATCATAAATATTTTAGTATTTTTTTTGTATATCCTATCGTCATTAGAATATAATTATATAGGAATGGCGCAGGGCGCTATGGCGCTCACTGGGGGAGGCCTATGTCCAGCAGTGAACTTCTATAGGCTGATGATAATTCATCAGCCTATAGCAGTTCACTGACTGCTCGAGTTGAAAGGAATAATAGGAATAACGTATTCATAATTTTTTACGAAATTTAACATTGTATAAGGTGGCAGGAAATTGCGTGCAAAGCCTTTTAATTTATAATTTACAAAAACCAACACAATGTATGTAGTTGAAATTAATGACGGTACGGTAAGTAATTTTTGACCCGTGAAATGTATAAATAATGATAAATAAATAATGCTGGACAATTCACACAGCATTATCTAGCCCCATGGTAAGCAGAACTTGTGTTATGGGTACTAGATAACTGATATACATTATACAATACATTACATAGATAGATATTTTTTATTATACATAGAAAACGACCAGAACACCCGGAACAATTATCTGCAGATCGTACACACAATTGTTTCGAGGCGGGAATCGAACCCGCAACCTCCTGCGTCGCAAGCGGACCTTCGCCCACCGCGCCACATCGGTCGTCAAACCTATGTATAAATCTTTATTGTCTATATCACAAATCTTTTGACAAGTTTTGGAGATGAATAAAATACAACAAACTTAACAATAAAATGCATTAAAGGATTTATTTCTACAAATACTAATAAAATCGTTTCGGTGTGACAGTAAGCCAAAAGCTATAACGGGTTTCTACTGAGTCACCCTGTCCAAAGTGGGTCGTCTTCGCTTTCGGCAAATGATCATAATTTAAACGGATCCTGGTACACTCTTTACCAAATAAATAATTTGGGAGAGAAACTGCATTCTGTGACGTCATTTTGTCTCAGTATTTGTTTTTCTTGATTATCTTTTGGAGGAGAACCAAAAATGGTCAATTGACGGTATTTATTTATTTAAACTTTATTGCTCTAAGGTACAAAGGGTGGGCTTAATGCCGAGGGATTTTCTACCTTCCACACTCTTGCTTGTTCAAAGGGTTGGCGTGCTAACATTAGGTACAACCAGAGAGATAGTCCACCTACAGCTAATTCAAATGTATTCGTGAGAGTATCACTCATACTATTATCTCCACTCATCGGGTTCATTGGATAAGGAAAAAAAACAAATAAAATGTACTATTACGTAGCTAAAATATTATGAGTGATACACACAGGAATAGCTCTCTTCAATGCACTGAAACACGCGCGTCGAGCCACGGCGGCATGGCATAGGTAAAATAAATAATAAAATGACAAAATATTATGTAGCTTGGCGCTCTGTCTTCAGCTTGCCGCATCCAGCATCTCCCTGCAGTCTTTCGCAGGTCGTCATCCCACCTGGCCGGAGGGCGTCCTACCTTTTACCGAGCTAGGCTGCCTATGGAGGCAGAAAAATAACCTATTTTAAGAGCCATAGACAAACAACATTTACCTACCTATCAGAACGGCACTGATACGTCCACTGCTGAAAATCCCCCCAGTCCCCACAAGTGGGATTTTGTCATAATCACCACCAGGCGTATTGATGCTCGCAGTAGAGGTGTTAAAAATACACGGAAGAGCGGCCCTTATTCTGGTCTTTTCCCTTAGTCGCTTCTGACCACATCCACGGACTGACTTGAAGGGGTCAATTCTTACGCTGCGACAGCCTGGACTTATACAAAGAATATTTAATTACTAGCTGAGCCCCGCGGTTTCACCCGCGGTGATAGATATTTTGGATAATATACAATATTTCTTTATGAATTCGAAGTAGCCTATGTGTTATTCTGATATTATGTAAGCTATATTATTGTGAAGTTTCATCAAAATCCATTCAGTAGTTTTTGCGTGAAAGAGCAACAAACATACATACTTAACATACTCACAAATGTTTGCGTTTATAATATAAGTAGGATTTACTGTCATCCGGTTTTTATCATTTGGGATATCCTTTTCGTTAAAAAAAACAAAGTTCATGTCAAATATTTCATAATGCACTTAACCGTCATAAGGCTCAGAATCTCTCTTAGTCCAGCCGTACCTATACCAAACCAAAACGACCTTATCGCCCTACAATAAACAGACTAAAGTGAACCTTACCACTTTGGTATATAATATAGTATATCCTGGCAACATCATCTTCACTTTCGACGTTTGTCACTCCAAACTTTATTCCGACAGGGTTCAATAAACGAAAGCCTTTTTTAAACTCAACCATAATCAAACGTAATAAGGATCGGTTTTCGATAACAGAGGTGGTAAAGAATCTTGTCGCAGTAAAACATTTGGCCCACTGAAAGTGAAAGTGTGTTCGCGAGCCTCCAAGGGAAGGGGGGAGGGGAAGCCATGATTCGAATTTCAAACACGGATTTGACGAGGCACGTAGGTAGGTAGGTACTAATCTGAGTATTTTGGTCATGTTGATGAAAGTTGTACCAGGATAGCAGAGATTGAAGATAGTAAAATGATTTATAGAAAATAGACAATAGTATTCTGTCAAAGTAGTGTGATAACGGCCATCGTGAAATTTGAATGTTGTGGAAAAATGTAATAAAACATATTAGATTTTTCCACAAAATTTTCCGAACTTTCCGTCATCAACCAGGGCTTCAGCAAACATGGAGGATGCGCTGGGCAATCCCAACAACATTCTGAAGGCGTTATTATACTGTACCCGCAGTGCGCTGAGTGTTATTTTAGTAAAGCTAGCCCAAAGGCTGCCCGTATAGAAATACGGGCAGCCTTTGGGCTTTTTAATTTGGATTGGCTTGTTCGTTCGTTATTTTTTGATTTAAATTTATTATATTTTTTTATGTCTGAGAATTTTATGTTTTTTTAGAATTGTAGTAATTATTTATTATAAATATTAATACATTGCACGCCCAATAGGGCAGAATACTTATTGACATCTCATTACCTACATAAAACAACTTTTATAATATGTATTTCATGCAATAAATTAATTTTATTTGATTTTAATTGATTTGATTGATCAGTAGTTCAAAATGGCGACTGTCGTGTTGTTATGAAAAGGAATATTTCCTTTTCAAAACAACACGGCATTCGCCATTTTGAACTACATTCAAGAAAACCGAATTCGATGTATAAATAAATAAATAATTTATTTATTCAGTTCCTAAGGGAAATTCGCGGAACTGACCTGCGTCTACCCGACACGGTTTCAGCTTGAATAAATTACTGGCTGTTGCTAAGACCGCCTGTCTGACGCCGGCCCAGACTCGCTCGTCGAAAATAGATTACATTAAAACTATTTTTTATTTACAAATTATACCGTAATACTTTATAATAAGATACATATTAATTACCTAATCACCAAGATTGTTTACCATATAGTTTTTATTTATTTGTGTTGGTACTACTGTTTTTCATCTTAATTCAGAATCTTGCTTAATTCAGAGGCAAAGTCTGCGTTCAACGTGTTCTTGAGTAGAGAACACTCGGTAAAAAAGACGCCCTCCGACCAGGTGGGATGACGACCTGTGAAAGACTTCAGGCAGATGCGTCAAGCTTAAAACAGGGCGCTATGGCGCCCATTCGTTGAGGCCTATGTCCAGCAGTAAACTTTTTTCAAGGTTGATGATGATGAACTACTTTTTATCCCATAAATCAGTTCCCATGGGAAACTTATGGGAGGTCCCTTCAATGGTGTAATCACCACGCTTGGCAAAAGGATTGGTGACCCGTGAGGTAAAGTAGAGGTGTTTGAAATTCACAGGAGGAAGCTTCCTCTCACTCTGGCACGTTTCTGAACCTCATCAATCTGGTGTTAAATAAATAAAAATAAAAACATTTTATTTTAGATAACTGGGATCCATAATTTGTTAGTAAATATATTGAGACCTTATTACTAGGGTCAGTTATACATAATACTAAAAATAATTACTAAATTAAAGTCACTCTCCCCATGAAACATTTCCACAGGGGAGAGGTAATTCTACCTGCTATTGTTTTTAGTATGGTGTTGGGGCTGTCGCGTGGCTACCACGATATTTAACACACAACGCGCGTTATCAGCGTTATTATGCTAATTTTAGCGCAATTAACGCGTGTTAAGGCGCATTTTAACGCGAATAACTCGTGAAAAGGAGTCTAAACAGAAAAATCGCGCTAAAATAGGTGATTAAAAGAACTTAACAAGTGAAGTTCAATCGCTATTATATGAATAGATTCCATTAGTAGAAGATGCGTGCTACCGAATGGATTAAGTTACTACCTTTGTAAAATTGTCTTCTACTAATGGAACTATGAAATATAATTAGCATAATAACGCTGATAACGCGCAATACGTTATGTGTTAAATAGCGTGCTAGTCCCACAGGGATGCGGTCTTTTTACGGAGGATGGCAGCAAAGCCATCTCTCATCTTCATCACGGTGGTTATCCCCACAATAGCCTGCAGACCACTTCCTGGGCCTCAGAATGTGGGCTACAATGGTTACGTAACCCGAATGTCGGTCAGATGTTGTGCAACAGTGAAAGGTTGCATAAGAAACGGCTTAGACGAGATGAGGCTGTGCTTGCGACATGCCAAAGATCAGCTTGGGGTACAGAAGGTCCTCTCTCATAACTTTTTTTTTGGTACATACGGTGGGTAATGTAGCAGTTTAGTGGTATATAGCTTAGCAAAAATGGTTTTAAAACATTGTAAATAAAAATTATATTAAATTTATTTATTTCGGATAACAACAAAATTTTACTAGCATATGTACCTAATTAAATTTAGGTAGATAGATAGATATCGGCCAGACCTGCGAAGGACTGCAGGCAGATGCAGGATGCGGCAAGCTGAAGACAAGGCGCTATGGCGCTCATTAGGAGAGGTCTATGTCCAGCAGTGGACTGCTATAGGCTGATGATGAGATAGATAGATAAATTCTTTATTTGAAACTTCAGAAATACACATAAAAATACAATATTTTTACAGTACACTAGGAAGACAAACAATAATAAACATGTTAATAACATAATTAAAGTTTTAATAGAAATATGACAGATAGATATATAGATAAAGCATTTATTCGACACTGCAGTACATTATATAAAGGTAACAATAGTAAATGTAAACAATAAGTAATATTATAAAAAAATAAAAAGTGGAGATTTAAAAATGGTGTGCGTGCTGCAGCCTGTCAAATAGGTAATAGCTCAGCGAAAAGCTTTGCTCTGAGAGCAAAACACTGATTTTCAGTATTAATATGTAAAAAAAACTGTCAAAATGAAGCCATTATTTTTCTTATTATGTAGGTTTGCAGGTATTTGTTATTTCTTAACAATTATCTAAAAAGTGAAGGTACTCTATCAAAACGGCACGCATACATTGCGCAGTGATAAAAGAATTCGTGCATTATCTGTTGAAATATTACGTAATAGAACTCTTTTTATCACAAAGAAATGGTCCTACGTGCTAAAAGAAATTGTTAGTTATCTACGCAAGTATTGAGAAACTCATTGGTGCAATCAAACTATTCTCAAACTTAAAAATAAAACTCTACATAAGAAAAAATATAGGAACTGTTTATCCCATTTCGCCTTTAAATCTTTGTCACCATCGCTTTCTTGGCCCATCAATAATGCTAGACCAAAACAAATTATACAACTACGAATTAATGAAAAAGGTTGTCAGAGTTTTATTTTGTGTTGAGAACCAAGGTTATCGACATAGCTCAAAGAATTAGCAAGCTGAAGTGGCAGTGGGCCGGCCATATCTCGCGAAGAACCGACGGCCGCTGGGGCAAACGTGTTCTTGAGTGGAGACCACGACTCGGTAAACGTAGTGTAGGACGCCCTCCGACTATGTGGGATGACGACCTGCGAAGGACTGCAGGTAGATGCTGGATGCGGCAAGCTGAAGGCAGGGCATTTCTGTATTGTATTGTATTATCTGTATTGTATTGACGACCTCTGTGGCACGGTGGGCGAAGGTCCGCCTGTGACACAAGAGGTTGCGGGTTCGATTCCCGCCTCGGAACTACACTGAACACTATGTTTAAACCTACACTAAGTTTGAACTACTTATACTAACTTATAATAATTTCCTCACTGAGGCACGTCAAAAAAATTACCTACAACACAATATTCTTTGCCCGATCTTAGGCTCTAGGAGGGAGGTATGTAGGTTGCTTTGTTCCCCACCGCTGGCCAGGCTTTGCGAGCTGGTTCGCCAATTTGTGGCTTTTTGCTTTATCTATCCCTTCCTACGGACTTATACTATTATTATGTCTCTCATTTACCATGATCTCGGGCCATAAAGTGATCCGGTCCTTTGGAAGGCTTGCGTGGGGCCGAAGCCAACAGCACAGAGGCCCTTTGAGAAGTTAATCTTAAGGCGATGGCTACACATAGCGGGTATCATCCACGGGTGCACAATATGATACACCCTAAGATGGTATCCGCGAGGTGTAGAGACTATTGCAAAGAAAAATAAAAGAAATAAAACTAGGCTATTGTGATGGATGGATGGAATGGGTAATCGGGCTATAGGGGAGATTGCGGCTGCCTATTATTATTATTATTAGCTGCGCCCGCATGAAATCTATGTGTCAAATGGATTATAAACCTTTCTTTTGAACCACTCTATCTATAAAAACCGCATCAAAATCCGTTGCGTAGTTTTAAAGATCTAATCATACACAGGGACAGACAGCGGGAAGCGACTTTGTTGACCCCGGAACAACTAACTGCAGATCGTACACACAATTTTCCAGGCGGGAATCGAACCCCTCCTGCGTCGAAGGCGGACCTTCGCCCACCGCGCCACAGAGGTCGTTAAAAATAAATAAAATGTTTTTTAATCAATCAATTTTTTTCCGTGTTCAAAGCTAATTTGGCCTACAGCTTCACCGACAATTTCATTGGCCATAACATTAGTTTCTCGCGGACCGAGTACCAGGGTTACATAACCGTAAGGTAGTTTTTATTTCCGATTACATAAGCAAAGATCACGACAACGGTGCTACTGTGCCACTGGGTGACAGAGGCAATTAAAACTTTTTGATACAAATATAATGAGAAGTTGTGTAAGTTTTTTGTGGAAAATTGCTGGTTTGTGGCTTTTGTCTACAACCTGTTGCTGCCGGTATTGCGAAAGGCGACATGCTTTTATGTTTGGCTTGAGGCTTCAGTCCTACTTTCCTGGTAAAAAAAATAAACATAAGTTAAATAAATAATGCTGGACAATTCACACAGCGTTATTTAGCCCCAAGGTGAGCAGAGCTTGTATTACGGGTACCTCAATAGTAGTAAATTTAGATTACCACCATCAACAAACATTTGTCCCAAGGTGGGAATCGAACCCACAATCTCCTGCATCGCAGTTATAAGATATTAAAGTATTATCACATCATACTAATATTATAAATGCGAAAGTTTGGATGGATGGATGTATTTTAGTTCTTCGTGCCAATACTACTGAACGGATCGGGTCAAAAGCAGTACTAGATATTATGACGTGACGACCGCTGTGGCGCGGCGGGCGAAGGTCCGCCTGCGTGCCGCAGAAGGTTGCAAGTTCGATTCCCGCTTTAGGACAGTACAGAACTATAAGTATGATCTGCAAATATTTCTTCCAAGTGTTCTGGCTATTTTCTAATACGAATAATACGAATATCTATCTATGTAATGCAATCTAATATAATATACATATATATATATAATCTATGTAAATATTATGTTTATTCATCTAGTGCACATAACACAAGTTCTGCTGAGCTTTAGGCTACATTATACTGCGTGGATTATCCAGCATTATTTTATTTATTATGCTCTTTAAAAAGATCATCATCATCAACCTATAGTCCACTATTGGACATAGGCCTCGCACCATAACGCCCTGTCTTCAGCTTGTCGCATCCAGCAACTGCTGCACGGCTGCTACAACATTTTAGACACAAAAGACACGTCGAAGTTAGCTAGCTAATTTTCCAAAATTATCTTACAAAGAACCATCTCACAAACATTCATCAAACTTAATTTTTAATTACCAGAACATCATAACCAGTAGGAGGTGAGGGCGTTGGCCGCAGTGAAATTCGGCGCTGGGCGACCTTCGCGCCGCCGCTTTCCATTGCTGGCACCACCTTCGATTTCTGTGCGCCTGGTACCGGCGACCCGTTGGAGCACAAAAAACGATAGCTTGTTTTTTGTGTGGATTTATTTATTTTACGACTGTGGGTGGAGGCGCGTAGGCCGATGTGAAAACTTTTTTAAACGTCCACAGTTGGAGTGATTCCTTTTTCGGTACCAAATATTCAACTTTTCTCTAGATTTGCGTTTAGTAGTTGAATTTTAAGTAATGTTTTTTTATGTCCTGTCTTGTGTATCTGTTTTTATTTGGTGTGCAATAAAGAGTAATTTGTATTGTATTGTTTTTTACAGAATCCTATAGCCAAAACACTATATAAGTTAGTATAGTAGTTAGTTGGAGAAATGGTAGCCCTTTTCATTCCAACTGATTTAGATCATTGATTTATTTAGGTGTTTTTGTAGTTAGACAAAGTTATTTTGAACCGACTTTAAAAGTTGGAGGCGGATTTCTCAGCTCTTGTTCAGATCAGCGCGGCAATTGATCATTCTGCTATTCGATTTCAATGAATATTCTTCGAAGTGAAATTCTGGTAAGAACTTTCTGGAAAATGTGTAGTACATTTCAAATCGCGATTAGGATCAAATTCTGGTGGACCACCTGCAGAGTTATTTGAACTTTCAAATAACTATGTTGTTCTCTCATAAACAGAGCGTAGTAATTTTAAAAATATATCTTTTATCTATGCGTTGCGTTGACGTGTGTCCTCTTTGGTATTTTGGTCCCATAACAGGAAAACTCTTCCTCGACAGTGCCATAACATATATTATCTCCTCGTAGTTTATTTTACCCTAGTACCTAAACAATTCACCAAAACAAGAGCTGATCTTTTTAAAATTAGATACCTACCTAATTTGGTATGTCAATGCATTTTATTATGGACATTATGAACTCTGGTGTTTTTGACGAGTCCAAAATGCGTGCGTCATCAAAGGGACATCTTATCTACCGTTATTATATCAATGGCATTTTCATATCAATCAACAAAACAAGGAAAACTTCACCTCACCAATCCCATGATATCTCCTCATTGTCTATTATTCCCTAGTACACAATTCACTAAAATAGGAGATTACCTACCTTTTTAAAAGTACCCATTATGTCAATGCCATAAGGTCTATTACATCCCATGGTCTATTATGTCCCAAGTACAAGGGACTATGGACCTTATGGCCAAGTAATAATAGGTAGATTAGAAAAAACTTTTCCCTTTGTGAGGCGAGGCGGGTGAACGCTCTCGGTGCTATCGTTCGGCGCTCGCGCAGGCCCTTTATTGCTGTGCTCGAAGGGCCCGGCTTTTTGTTATGTAATGGTAGATTTGTGTGACACGTGAATTAGGAATTATGTCATGGGAAAAAAAGGCATAACTTAAAACCCGAATCCTTTTTACCCGCTAATGGCACGGATTAAAGTGGTTAATCGATTTAAGTACTTGGGGCATTGGTTAACAGAGACGCTTAGAGACGATGACGACATTGAGCGTGAGCGGAGAGCCCTCGCCGTGCGAAGCAACATGCTCGCGCGCCGCTTCTCGAAATGCAGTACCGAAGTCAAAAACACCTTGTTCAGTGCATATTGTCTGGGTATGTACACGTGCCAACTATGGACTAATTTTACCAGAAAGGCTTTCAATACCATAAGAGTCCAGTACAATGATGCTTACCGGACTCTTATGAGGTTACCGAGGTACTGCAGCGCGTCGGGCATGTTCTCCGAGGCAGGAGTTCCGGACTTCTTTGCCATCATCCGATCTCGGGTGGCGTCATTCTGGAATAGGCTGAGTCGCTCAGGTAATAGTATACTTGGGGCTATCTCTGACACGGTATACAAAAATCCAATTTTCCAGCATTGGATATCCGTCCACTTGGGCGGTAACAAGAAGTGACGGCCCTGTAGCATTCTGCTCAGGGTAACTATTTACAGTTTATATTTTAAAATATTCTGTGTTTTTATTTATTCTCTATGATATGGGTCCTTAATTTTGTATTATGTGCCTGAAATAAACGATTATTATTATTATTATACACTCATTTATTAAAATTCTCGTATAAAATACATTTTTTACTATAGAAAATACAATAAAATTGTATAAAACTATTCTACAGTAAAAAATATATCAAAACGGTAGATCACCGACCGCGAAGCTAGGCTCAAGCGGCCGGTGACTAGGGCTGCAAAGAAAGGAACTTCCTGACGATACGTGCCGAGTCCAAGAGTACCGCCTTCTGGATCTGGCCCTTGATCCAACTTCCTAGCGAGAGTCTCTTCAGGTGTTGATCGAGGCTCTTCGCTATTACGCCGTTAACCGAAACGACTATCGGGACTATGGTCGCTGAATCTACATCCCACATGCTGACAACCTCGTTAGCCAAGTCAAGATATTTGCTAAGTTTATCTTTCTCAGCTCTAACGAGGTTAGCATCATGCGGTATGGTGACATCAGCGAGCACCGCCCTCCGTTCTAACCGATCTATCAGTACAATATCAGGCTTATTCGCAAGAATAGTCCTGTCCGTAATGATAGATCGGTCCCAATAGAGCGTGGCACGGCCATTTTCAAGAACTGGCGCCGGTGTGTACTTATAGTACGGAACTTCAGGACCAGTAAGGCCGTATCGGAGAGCAAGTTGCTGGTGTATAATTTTGGCTACTTGGTTGTGTCTGTGCAAGTACTGAGAGTTAGCAAGGTGCGAACAACCCGAAAGTATATGACGGAGGGTCTCCCCAGGAAGATGACACGCTCGACAAATATCGATCGTGCCGTCTTTCATGATATACTTTCGATAATTGTTCGTCTTTACCACCTCGTCCATAATTGCACAGACAAAACCTTCGGTTTCCCCAAAGAGGTCACCAAAGCGTAGCCAGTTCACTGAGCTTAGGAGATCTACATCAGGTCCTGTGAGAACCTTGTAGAATCTCCCATGCAGCTCTTTGCTCTCCCATATAGTCTTCCGGTCCTGGATGCTCATCACCACAGGTTTGCGCCAGTTCTCGTTAGCCAAGGAAAGAGGGGTAAGGTTCTTATCTACTGCAACCACATCGCGATGCATCTGGTATTCAACTTGTAAAAAGTGATTTCTGAGATTGCATACCTCACGGTTGTGTAGAGTCTTGGCGTTTAAAAAGCCACGACCACCACATTTTCGTGGGATATACAATCTCATTACCGAAGATCGAGGGTGTCGCATGCGATGAGTGACTAAAAGTTGACGAACCCTACAGTCCAAGGCGTCTAGTTCTGTCTGAGTCCATCTTAGTATGCCAAACGTATACGTGAGCAATGGCATAACCCAGCCGTTGAAGGCTCGTACCTTGTTGCCGCCTGACAAAAGGCTATTTAGCACTTTTTTGAGGCGACAAAAGAAGCGCTCCTTCACCGACTGCTTTATGTCTCCGTCCACAATACCCAACGCTTCAGGCATACCAAGGTACTTGTAAGTTTCGCCCTCCGAGAGTGATTTCAGGGATATGGTCTCTGAAAGCTGTAAATTATCAGAATGTACAACTTTCCCTCGCTGTATTTGTATGACCGCACACTTATCGACACCGAACTCCATGTTAATAGCACTACTGAATATCTGTGTGATATTCAGAAGGGCCATCAACTGTGTTTTATTCGGCGCGAACAGTTTGAGGTCATCCATATACAGCAAGTGAGAGACGATCTCACCATCTCTCCGAGGGCGATAGCCTATTCCTGAATCCTTCAGTAGAGTACTGAGCGGATTCAGAGCCAGGCAAAACCACAAGGGACTCAGACTGTCACCCTGGAATATACCCCTCTCTATCCTTATCTGATCATTGGTGGCAGGTAGTTCCGCTCGGCTCCCTGGATAACGAAGAACAGTGGTCCACTGTCTCATACATGATCCCAAGAATGATCTTAGAGTAGTATCTACTTTATACAACTCTAAGACCCTCTCAAGCCAAGTATGAGGCACCGAATCATAAGCCTTCTTATAGTCTATCCAAGCAGCCGACAAGTTCCCTCTGCCACGTTTGACCTGTTGACTAATGGCCATGTCAATGAGGAGGAGCTCCTTAGTACCACGGGACCCAACCCTACATCCATTCTGAGCAGGTGCTAAAATATTGTTTGTAACAATATGAGTGTTAATTTTGGTGGTCAAAATGGATGTAAGCAACTTGTAGATGGTGGGTAAGCACGTTATGGGTCTATAATTCTTTGGTTCCGCAGTACTACCAGATTTATGGAGCAGGACAGTTACACCCGTCGTCATAAAATGTGGGAGTGACCCGATCTCAATCGCTTCTTGGAATTGTGCAGCCAAAACCGAATGTGAGCACCGAAACCATTTCAACCAAAAGTTATGCAATCCATCCGGGCCAGGACTTTATTATTATTATTAAGTAATAATCTGGATCCATGGATATCCGAAATAAAGAGATTTTATTTTTTGTTATTTTATTATTATGTCTCTCATTTATTAATAAGGCTCTCTCCACAACACGGCTTTAAAGTTTCGTCTTTTCTTTCTTAATTTGTTCTTATAGTCTGTCTATTCAAACTAAAAATACAATCCATATAATGTATATAATAAACAAGGAATATTATGTATATAATATTTCTTGTTCTGTAATAAAATATAATCTTTATTACAGAACAAGAAACAAAAATACAGAAACAGTTTTACTATCGGCGGCCGCAAACCTACCTCTTCACTATCTATTGCTGAAAACGGCATTAAAATCCGTTGAAAACTTTAAAAGATAAGCGAACAGACGGCGGAAGCGACCTCATTTTATACTATGTAATGTAACTAACTGCGCCCCGTGAAAATCTATGTGTCAAATGCTTTATCAACCTTCCACTTAAATCATTAGGATTATTAAAAAAAAACCGCATCAAAATCCGTTACGTAGTTAAACACTTTGAGTGCTGAAATCACACGGTATGTGTTTTCTACAAGTGACTAATATGCGTAAATCTACACTATCGCAGCGGCTGAGAAAATACAGATCTTTGTGACTCAGCACAGCCGTAATATTTTTCGAACTAAACTCATGTTCGGCGCAACACAACCGCTGTGTAGAGCGGCAGCACGAATTTTTTAGGTTAAAAAAAAGATCGCAGTTGTCGAAAAAAAATCGCAGTCAAAGTGTTAAAAGATCTCTCTAGGGACAGACAGACAGCGGGAAGCGACTTTGTTTTTTAATGTAGTGATCAAATAGCAAAGTGCGTTATTTCCTTTAGACCTTACAGGACTCTTGGACACGTTAGAAAATATAAAAAACTAGTAAAGTTTTCGAGTATCCGTCGTGCACAGCAATCACTGCCCAGCCCTAACACGTGTCTCGCGTATCTCTGTGACCCAGTTACGCACACACGCGCACGGTGCATCTAACTATGTCCTAGTGTGCGTTTATTTTAGGAAATTAGCTGTTTCAGTGCAGTTTTCAGAGGTTAGCTAGTTTATTTAGAGTTTTCGATCAATGGACCAATTTGACGTCATCATCATCAACCTTTAATAGTCCACTGCTGGACATAGGCTTTCCCTAATGAGCGCCATAGCGTTCTGTCTTCAGCTTGCCGCATCCAGCATCTGCCTACAGTCTTTCTCAGGTCGTCTGAGAGTCCATCCCACCAGGCCAGCGGGCGTCCTACAGTACGTTTACCGAGACCCGGTCTCCACTCAAGGACACGTTTCTCCAGCGGTTGTCCGGAGGACGTCCTACAGTACGTTTGCCGAGCCCCGGTCTCCACTCAAGAACACGTTTCTCCAGCGGTTCTTCGTGATATATAGACCGGCTATGATGATAATGATGTACCTACTAAAACCACCATTGAGGAACATCATTCATACAAATAAAATATTATTATATTACGTATTTTTGTTTTATGAATGACGTTTTGTTTATAAATTATCTATGAATGTACTGGTACTATAATGGTGGTTTTAGTACGTCGATACATTTTTAAGTACAAAATATAGTTTTTTTTCCTCAATAGACCACCATTGAGGTATAATTGTTGAAGATATGTATAAATAGATGCTATGTGCTAGTCTATCAAACAGCTATCCTCTCGTATGTCAGATTTATATGTACATATCTGATTTATTAAAGATTGCACTAACGCGCAACGCAGTGAAAAAAACATCTATTGTAGTTTTTTAGTAATTTATAGTAAATAATCATGTTTTAATAGTGTTATGTATTAATTAGCAAGCTGAAGTGGCAGTGGGCCGGCCATATCTCGCGAAGAACCGACGACGGCCGCTGGGGTAAATGTGTTCTTGAGTGGAAACTACTCTCCGTAAACGTAGTGTAGGACGCCCTCCGACCAGGTTGGATGACGCCCTGACTGCAGGTAGATGCTGGATGCGGCAAGCTGAAGACAGGGCGCTATGGCGCACATTGGGGGAGGCCTATGCCCAGCACTGGACTGCTATAGGCTGATGATGATGATGTGTCATGTATTATTTGTAAGTAAATGTAAAAACACAGTAAAAATCGATTATTTTTCACTCCGTTTTCACATTTCTTAGAAATAATACATCTTTAACTCAATCACAGGTATTATCTATCGAATATAAATAGGACTAAATTATAAAATAACTGCTAAAAAATTATTAAGACGAGTACCTACCATTAAAAATTACAAATTCATTGCAAGAAAATATATACATATTTAAAACATCGAAAATTTGTAAGTCTTATCATTATTGAAACCCCATCGAATTAGAAATAATTTTGGTATTACGTTTGTATGAAGAATTCGTCCCTCAGGAGGCCCCTTAAATTCACATAATTCTTTCCATCCAAAGGTTGCCTGGAAGAGATCGCTTCTAAGCGATAAGGCCGCCCATTGTATTTGTCGCATGTAATGTATTTTATAATGATGTGTATCTGGTGTACAATAAAGTATTTTTGTATTATTTGTATTGTTGTCATTAGTCAATACTTTACAATACAATACAATACAAATACGCTTTATGCACATCAAACACAGAAGAAAACAGTAAAGAACAAACAAACAAAGATACAGATGCACAATGGGCGGCCTTATCGCTAAGAGCGATCTCTTCCAGGCAACCTTTGGATGGACACGTAGCTATAGTATAGGTATAGACGGTGGCGTATTATATAGACTTATGTTATATATAAATTATATACAATACAAAACATGTACAAATACATAAATACTTGTAATAAGTTAATAATGGAAATAAATACTCATTATAGACACTAATACATAAAATATTAACTATTTTAGTTTATTAAGTACTTCTAAACAGCTTTGTGACCAAAGTAAAACTCTTTGATTATTGAGTTCATACATTATGTCACGCACACTACGACAGCTCACTACAGGAACTGTGTACGTACGAACATACAGTTTGTGTGTGTGCGTAGGAATTTCCCGTATAGATAAGTTTTCTTCAAAATTTTTGAATGTTACCTTGTTGTTTCTCTGAAGGATAGGATTCGTAATGCATACATCTGACAGAGAACCAAAGCTATCGACGTAGCTCTAAGAATTAGCGAGCTGAAGTGGCAGTGGGCCGGCTATATCTCACGAAGAACCGACAGCCGCCGCTGGGGCAAACGTGTTCTTGAGTGGAGACTGCGCCTGGGCAAAGGTAGTGTAGGACGCCCTCCGGCCAGGTGGGATGACGACCTGCGAAAGACTGCAGGTTGATACTGGATGCGGCAAATTGAAGACAGGGCGCTATGGCGCTCATTAGGCGATGCCTATGTCCAGCAGTGGACTAATATAGGCTGATGGATGACGTTGCAAGTGCCTTTTTTCTGTCTGTTACTTCTTCATGCCAAAACAACTGAACAGATCGGGGTGAAATTTCATTCAGGTAGTTCTGAAATTGCAATAAAAATGGCTTCTTTTTATCCCAAAAATCCGTTCCCATGGGATAGAAACAATAAGAAATCACTTTAAAACGTTTCCATAGAAACACAGCGTGCGATCTGCGGGCAGATTCTAGTCTGTCATAAAACCAAACTAGCTGCGCTCCTCAGCTTCGCGCGCGTGGAAATCTTTGTATCAAATAGTTTATAAACCTTCTTGAATCGCTCTATCTATTTAAAAATACCGCATCAAAATCCGTTGCGTAGTTTTAAAGATCTAATCATACATAGGGACAGACAGACAGCGGGAAGCGACTTTGTTTTATAATATTAAGTGATCACGTTCCTCGAAAGAACGTAAACCGAAAGAGATCAATGTCTTAATAATAATTATAAGCACTAATACAACGGGTATTCATTCGGGCGTTTATTTACCCATTTTTCCGACGTTTCAACAGGTTTACACACTGACGTGGTTTCTTTTTAAAAATTGAATAGACTAGAATAGAATAGAAAAAACATTTATTTAGACACAGGTACAAAATACAGGCATAGAATAAACAAACAAAGAAGTTTATCATGTGGGTAAACGACACAAATAGGTGATATTAGGACTAAAATAAGACTACCTCCACGACCCTGCGCCGAAATAGGGGTTGGCTCAGCGTGTGCTGAACATTATTTTATTCAGCGCTGTTTTTCAGCCAAAGACCTTAATTACTAGTTGAAGTCACGGACGACAATTCGTTAATTTAAAAATATTTTTTGTCATAGTCTTTTATGATTAGGTATGTAGTTCCTCCAATCCCCTCCTTCAGCAAGTATACCAGTATTCCAATAAAACCGAACGGAGCTCAGTTCGGACGCTGTTCCAACTAAATCAATAAATCGATAAGAACAGTAAAATAAGTGTTTGTTTCATTTTTATGGGTTTTGTGATTTATTTGTCATTACACTTTAGAAATACAAAGATCTGTTGTGAGGACTTTGCTGGTTTAGTTTCTTGAAATGACTGGGTTGTAGGTTTGGTTCTCGTTGGAACTTTACCTTAGATGATAATGATTCTTTGTTAATGTAGATGTGTCTGGTTGGATACTGTTCTGCCAAAAAAAATAAAATTATTTATTTAATGTACACATTACTGGAGGCCTGTGTCGCGGGAAGCCTGTACTAGGTAACTTTAACGGTAGAGATTTAAAGAAACTGATACTGATACAGGTTAAACAAACAAAAATAATATGAATAGCTTCTTAAGCCCGCTGGGCAGCTTGTGGCGTGCTGTTGGTGAGTAGCGACACCACGGGTACCGAGTGCTCCCGGGGAAGTTCCTGGTTCTCGTCTCCGCTTGCGGAGTGAGATCCCAAGAGAACCAGATCCCCACCTCTTGCTTGCCTTCATTGGCCGGTCCGAGTGGAGTCGCGAGAATGTAGACTCGGGGGTGGAAGTGTCTAATGGCGTAATAGCGAGGAAATCCGCTCACGGGCAGTCTTTGTGATGGTGAAATCGGGGCCGCACCTCTCGACAACCCTCAGTCGTTTGCGCCGATGTTGTTCCTCTCCGGTAATTTACTCCGGATTTTTAAGGAACCCATCCAGCATTCGGCAAGCCACCGTCTGCCACTCTTAACATTATGATTGACTGGCGGTTACCATCTTTGGGTAGTAGTGGGATAAGTATTTTTTTCCGAAGTACTTAAAACAGTTCAAAAAAGGGATTATATATTGAAGTCGGTTTTTAGTTTTTTTAATAATTAAATTATTATACCGCAAAAAACATCCAACATCACCTATAGTATAAGTCGATTTATTACGTTTTTTTTTTCATCTTGTCCAAACAACCAAAATGCCCCAGATTTATTAAAATTTTACGTAGTTACGAATATTCTCAGCAACTTTTTAATTTGACCACAAAATTCAAAATGGAGTCACTTTGATCTATCCAGTAAGCAGCAGTTAAATATTAATTCGCTTAATAAAATAGAATCGAGTTAACCGCGCGACGTCCTATTTAACCACGGTTAAAAATAACTGGCGGGGTTTCTGCCAAACGGATAACCCTGAGTTTATGATACTTAGTACTTACTACTTTTACTACTTACTTACTTTACCAAACGTTCTACGGTAACTCTTTTAGGGTTCAGGCTGTACGGCTTTGGAACAAACTGCCTGTTGATATTAGACTTGCACCTTCCATTAACTCCTTCAAATCTAAACTGAAGTCCCACTTTCTATCTTTAGCTATCTAAAATTTTCCTTCATTCTTCTCTCTTTCTCATTGAGTTACTGTCACTTCAGATGTGTCTTGTAGCTCCAGATGTGATCAGATTTTATCTAAATTTATCTCTGTGGTACCTTCCTATTGTATGTAGTTATTGTTATTTGTAGTTTATCTGTTAGGTTAGATTCTAATTTAAGTAGCTTGTTATGTATATAGTTTGTTTATTTTTTATTTATTTTTTGTTTTTGATATTTCTGTATCTGTTTGTGTTTGTGCTCTACCAACTCTTAGTTAAGCTATATCTTTTTCTCCATGCCTAGGTTGCCTGGGAGAAATCGCTGTCAGCGATAAGGCCGCCTATTGTACTTTTTATGTGTTACATTTAGATATAAGGTGTTATTTTATAGTTTTTAAGTGTAATAAAGTGTTAATTCATTCATTCATTCATTCATTCATTCTTAGTTGAAGTTAGATGATACTGAAGTGACCCTTTTAGACTTTGATACAAAGGAATTGAAAATGCTACCAAAAATACCTGTCCTTAATAAAATTATGAATAAAAAGTTACATCTACGTATACTAATATTATAAAGAGGAAAAGTTTGATTTTTTGTTTGTTTGTAATGAATAGGCTCCGAAACTACAGGACCGATTTGAAAATTCTTTCGCCGTTAGGAAGCTGCACTATCCCCGGTGAACATAGGCTATATTATATTTTCAAAAAAGTTAGGGATCCGTACTAAAACCGTGCGAAGCCGGGAAGGTTCGCTAGTAATGAATAATGATAGAGTCGGATTATGTTTATTTTTTAACGTCTAAATTGTAGCCTTGCATTCTGATCTGTGTAGCAGTTTTCCATATCAAAAACTGCACTCAACATTACTTAATAGATCAAGATAAGGCTAGATTTTAAATACAATCAAACTTAAATTATAATGCCACTTTTTACACTTCACTACATAGTATAAAACAAAGTCGCTTCCCGCTGTCTGTCTGTCCCTATGTATGCTTAGATCTTTAAAACTAGGCAACGGATTTTCATACGGTTTTTTATAGATAGAGTTATTCAAGAGGAAGGTTTATAAATCATTTGACACATAGATTTCCATGCGGGCAAGCCGCGGGGCGCAGCTAGTCCTACATAAATCATAGGCATTCCTAATTTTGATTATACGTGATATCGTGTGTGAACAGCGCGATGAAGCTAGTTTATCTCAATGTATGAAAAAGCAACGCTGCAATCAAGTACTACCAGGCGCACATAAGCGGCGAGCGATGGAATAGTTATGTCAATAAAATAATGGGCCGGTTTGTGAACGGCACGGTTAGCACGCGTCCGGCGAAACTGTGGCGCAGGGGTGGCACCGGGGGAAATGTAGACTAGGTACTTTATTATTTAAAATGTAGATCAATTAATTGATTCCTATAATTAGTCTACCTACATAGTGTTCTTGAGTGGAGACTCGGCAAACGTAGTGTAGGATGACTTCCGGCTGACGATCTGCAAAAGACTGCAGACGATGGATGCGGTAAGCTGAAGACGCTGGCGCTCGTTAAGGGAGGCCTATGTCCAGCTGTGGAATAATAGAGCTGACTAATATGGCTGATGGTGATTTGTGATCAATAAAATTTTAAAAATGTAACACTCCACCAGTATTAAAAGTTTAATGCCTGGTATTTATTTAACTACGTTGTTAGTTTAATTTTTAGCCTCAGTTATAAACTCAGCCCTATAGAAATCGATTAAAAAGTCGCTCACTAAATTTCTAATCTGCCCACTAAACAATTAAACCTAGGTACGTATTTTTTCAGTTGCAGCGACAGCCCTATTCAGTGCAAGTGCAGTGCGTATTTATAATCGGCCCAAATTCTAAAGTGGGATGCGTTTGTGGGCCAGCCCTTCCCTCCGCGCCACCGGCGGAGTTCTGCACTCCTGGTACCACCGACGGTTTTATGACTAGTTTTATAGTTTCCTGGTACTTTTTCTGACACTTCAGTGGCATTTAGATCAGCTTTACTGTTGACTGGGGCTCAACTAACCTTTGCGCTCTGTATTCCTTGGTGATGCATTTTAGTGGCATCTTCTGACTGGTTTATGGTTTCCTGGTAGCACAGTCTAACAAAATTAGGTACCTGCTTGTCCATTCGTTATTTTCTATGAGGCAGCTTGTAACCTCTGTTTTCAATTTTATGTTAACTTGCTAGTATTTCAATTTCTGATTCTGGTTCTCACTCTCTTCTCACAATAGGTACTAAGATCAAAAGATGCCAAGCACAGGGATTTTTCTCTAGTGTAAGTGAGTTTACTTCTAGAATAGACTAATCTTGACTCTAGTGTGTGACAGTAATGACATCGCATCGTTATGCATTGCGTACATTATTGAAGTTTAAGGAATTAATTTCCGATAATTTACGTATTTGATGACAAAGTAACGTTATTTTTCTCTATTCTACCATAGACAGTAATTCCCGTGCTAGCCAGTAGAGTAATCACGGGGTTGTCTATGAAAGTGTAGCTCGAAATAAACCGTATCGTAGAGCAAGAAACCGAGCATTGAGGATATATATTATGCATTATTCTCGCTGATTCTTGGCGACTTATCTGACGGATATATGACAGAAGGACAAGAAGATCGCATAGAATCCTGCAATACCTATTAAATTTGAACTTAGAACCATTCTGTCAAAGTACGTCACTTCGCGTGTTACTGTTGTAGGAAAATCTATTGTTCTATCAATTTATAGTTTGTCTTCTTCCGCATTGGGTCCCGAACGATTTTCATTTAAAAATGGTTTATCTGTAATTAGTGACCTTATTGCTTTATACAATAGAGTTGTTTCATCACTTCCTGATGGTGGAGATATTTTGTCAGATTGTGATTATTCAATTTTATCCATTGAAAAAGGTATGTCGAGTCGGGAAAACACTGCGTTGATAGAAAATACATTTATAGGGTATAAAAAGACTCAAAAGTGAAAGATTTAAATTAATAATAACCTACTTAAAAATAGGTTTACGTTGGTAATACAGATTTTTCCTACATACCGCATCGAATGGTTTGGTTTTAAAATCAGTCAAACGATTATTTTAACTATATCGTCAGAATCTCCATAAGAACTCTGTAGATTTATACCCTTCAAAACAAGCTAAATCCACGCTAATTCGATGAAAAAATGGCAGAAATACGGCTTTAGGATCAAACTAGTTGAAAACGAAAGTTTTCAACCAGTGCGTCCTACCCGTTATGACCTACGGAGCTGAGATGTGGACACTCACGATAGGGCTGGTCCACCAGTTCAAAGTCGCTCAGCGAGCTATGGAAAGAGCTATGCTCGGAGTTTCTCTGAAGGATAGGATTCGTAACGCATACATCAGAGAACCAAGGTTATCGACATAGCTCAAAGAATTAGCAAGCTGAAGTGGCAGTGGGCCGGCCATATTTCGCGAAGAACCGACGGCTGCTGGGGCAAACCTGTTCTTGAGTGGAAACCACGACTCAGTAAACGTAGTGTAGGACGCCCTCCGACCAGGTGGGATGACGACCTGCGAAAGACTGCAGGTAGATGCTGGATGCGGCAAACTGAAGACAGGGCGCTATGGCGCTCAGTGGGGGAGGCCTATGTCCAGCAGTGGACTGCTATAGGCTGATGATGATGATGATGATGAATAAAATTTGCCACAACAATTTCGTAGAAAGGTAGGATAAGTATGTTTTATGAGTAAACTTTCATTTATTTGGAATCGTCATTTGTGTAGGTACCTAAAGAATGCAATTTATTGTAACTCAGCATTTTACATGAAACGCTGAGTTAGGCGGATGCACCACCTGCTTTAAAACCTACTCAGTGAAAACAATAATGATATCCGATTCTTTGCAAACCAACTTATTTTTATTAAATAATATAATATTATAAAGAGGAAAGGTTTGATTTTTGTTTGTTTGTTTGTATTGAATTGGCTCAGAAATAATAATAATAGCGGCGTAATAGCGAAGAGCCTCGATCAACACCTGAAGAGACTCTCGCTAGGAAGTTGGATCAAGGGCCAGATCCAGAAGGCGGTACTCTTGGACTCGGCACGTATCGTCAGGAAGTTCCTCTCTCTGCAGCCCTAGTCACCGGCCGCTTGAGCCTAGCTTCGCGGTCGGTGATCTACCGTTTTGATATATTTTTTACTGTAGAATAGTTTTATAATATTTTATTGTATTTTCTATAGTAAAAAATGTATTTTATACGAGAATATAAATAATATAATATAATTAAAGAAAATACTGGACCGATTTGAAAAATTCACCGTTGGGAGGCTACACTATCCCCGGTGAACTTTTATCATTTAGAAATGTGAAATTTGAATTCAACGCGGGCGAAACTGCGGGAAACAGCTATTATTAAATATTTAGGTATCATCGTTAAGAGGAATTTTCCAAATCAACTTTGACAGCAGATATTTTGCTTCTTCGTCGTTCATGCTCGCTATTTTTAGTCCAGAAATAATTATTTATTTCATCATCATCATCAGCCTATACCTACACGTCCACAGCTGAACATAGGCCCACCACAAATATAGCGGTCCTGAGCCGCCTCCATCCATCGACTCCCTGCGACCGCTACAATGTCGTCGGTCCATCGAGTGGGAGGTCTACCAACAATGTAGTCATAATCACTACGCTTGTCAGAAGGATTGCACAGAATGTCGCTGCCCTTCTTCTCATCATCATCAGCCTATGATAGTCCACTGCTGGACATACGTTTCCCCCAATGAGCGCCATAGCGCCCTGTCTTCAGCGTGACGCATCCAGCATCTACTTGCAGTCTTTCGCAGGTCGTCATCCCACCTGGTCGGAGGGTGTCCTACACTACGTTTACCGAGTCGTTGTCTTCACTCAAGAACACGTTTGCCCTTCTTCTGGTAGATTCTAAAGGCTCTTACGATATCTGGGCTGAGGTAAAGGGATCAATTTTGATACCGTGACCGCCACGTTTTGTATACCGCGACCGCCACGAATATAACCGCTATTCGTGGGGCGACGTATGGAGGCCTAAGGCCTATATAGTAATTCTGTGGCCTAAGTCAAATGGACGTGTGATGGCTCATATGATGTGATGAATATGATAGCCAGACAAAAGACATATAATAGAAAGTTCATTACCTAGATCGATCAGCTGTCTGGGCTGGCGACGGACTGATATTGGCAGGTGTCCTGTCTCCCTGGTCGCCTTGACCGTCTATAAATACAGCCCAGTTGATATTTAGTAGTACTAGTTTAGATTTTTAGGAATGTCTAATTAGAACTATAAATAATGCTGTTTTATATCTCGAAAAAACAAATACTAGGAGTCTTAATTGTTTTTCGAATTAAATTAATTTTTTGGGATAGCTAATTCAACTTTTACGATATTTCGTTTGATCAACTTTCGAAAAAACTCATTGTATAAGTAGGTTAGGGTTGTCAAAAAAACACAGAACTATATTAAATAGGTATATATTAAATTTAATTGCACCTATAACATCAAAATGGATTTCCCATGAACACCTACTTATAATTTACATAAATTGTCAGAATATTTCTCAAGGCCTCTTACATTACCGGGCATGAAAGGGGTTAACAGTAATACACTTGTATATATATAACGAATTTAACTATAGATACATATCATTTTTAAAAGTATATAAAGTTTTTGAAATGTTTAACAAAGAAAACGAAAAACTCTTTGGCTCAGAATAAAATAAAAAGATTCCATCTTATAGCACCAACTGGATGACGAAATTATATAAAAACAACAGAATTTAGCCAAATGCCAAGAAAACAATTGAATAATTACACAAAATGCTATATTTAAAATGTGTATACAAACTTTTACCAGAAACTTAATGAATTTGAAATCAAGAAGTGACATATTTTATTCTTAATTAATATTTTCTTAAAATACATTAAATAAACGAAGGTAAGCGGGACGGAGTGAAGTGATTATACAAATTATAATGACGTCTACACACTCGATTATAATTCTATAAATATATGTTAATCAACTTTATAAATCAAAATTCAAAAATGACAGTGTGCAAATGTCATTTTGACTATTTCTTATACTGTAGGACACATTCTGGTAACTTTATGTTTCGAGACCCGTTTCTAATGACTGCCAACCCTAGCTCATAAATTAACACCAAAAATATACACTCTTCATCAGTCTAGGGTTACCACTCAATTCAATTATGCGTTTTCTTTATTTATAAATCTGTAAGCAGCTTTAACCCTTGCTTGTAGCTACCGTCGGACGTATATTATGTAGCAAAAATACATTCATATCAGTAATATAAATAAACTCCTTGTACTTCAAATGTCACCCACAAACATGATTTCATCATTTAACTAAACGATAACATAAGTAGACAAAAGTATTTAACAAAAAAAAGGTACTTTTATAGGAATTAAAATTTTAGAAATTTAACAAAAATAATAACTTAAAGAAATCATAGATGTATACCTAATCGCTAAGCGTTAAAACTAAATATAAAAATATTTACAAATAACTAAATGTTTTTATTTTGTAAGTAGAAAAGGCAGATGTTTTATTTTAATTTCCAGATATTAAAAAAAAAAAAAGATTTATGTCAATTGTACTACTTATCGCAGATATTCGACAGGACATGACGACTGATACAAGATACAAAAACATTATTTACAACCAATATACAACAATAAAATACAACTTAGTTCCTACAACACTTAGATGAATCCAAAAATATGAAAACTGCCCGTATAAAAATGATTTCATTCAAAAATATATTTTTCTATATTTTTTCATGTTTTGAAATACTTTGATGTGATAAATGACATTAGGGATAATGTTTTAATGATTTTCAGCCTTCATATTTTAGACTTTATTGTCTTTTCATTATCGAGATAACGGCAGTGATTGTAAGTAGCGAGTTTTCGCCACTGCTTTGAGATCACTTCTTTGCGGCCAAAACTCGCTTAAGTTGTCAATAATTTACATTGAGAAACAGCAATTATTTTGGAAAAAACATTCAAAACGTATAATTATATTACAATAGTAGATTATTATTAGCCTGAAAATATCATGAAATTTTTAAAAATTTCTTAATTTTTTTCAACATTTGTAAATAATGAATGTTTTACAAAAAAATTGCTGCAATTTTTTTACCTAAACTTTTAAATCTACGTATCCTATCTATTCTGTATATTTATATAAAAGTATAGTAAAAATCACAAAAGTCATAATTTCGCTAACTAAACATAGACACTACGAGTTTAGTTAATGCACTTTTTTAATTATCACACGCTAGCAGACTTCATAACACCGCCGGCCGCATATCTGAAACAAGGAAAAAATCATTAATATCAAATAATAAATCATAAAAATACATTGGAAAAGAGGAAGAACACAATTTTGTCCAATTATATATAATGTACCTATCTATTTAATCTATAGTAATTTGACCATATGTAGTATGACGCTCATTAATGGAGGCTTATGTCCAGCAGTGGAATAACTTGATGATTTGACCACAATATTAATAGCGGTAGAATTTTTCATTGCATTTATTCAACATTATTTTTTCCATAAAATATATCAAAATTCCAAATACCAACAATTCATTGATCCAAAATCCCAACAGAACTTTTTTTAAACTCGCCTAGATAAAAAATGGTTTTCCTACTTATCTAGTTCGACAACAACACGTAACCTCAGCACCGCCCTTTGCGAATCAGAAATCACTGCTCAAAATCTATGCCGCTTGCATAACCCGGTCACTCTGACCGACTTTCCATGTTATATAACCCCCGAAACCTTACGCAACGGCCTCTGAGACCTAATGTCCCACTGCGCTATGTTATGTCATAGTTTTGATATTTTTTTGCCGTGAGAAATATTGTGACATACTTTTAAAGTTTAAGAGGAAGTTCAAGTTGAGATTTTATGAGTGATGGGGCAACCCTAATCGATTGCCCGTTTACTAGGTAAGTCTAGAGGACATGCGACTGGAGTGATGTGAATGGGGCACGGTGAAAAGCTTATATAGACGGTAGAGGTACGAGTAGTTGACAAGTTTTTTGTAGAGGTTCTGGACAATTCACATAGCATTATCTAGCCCCAAAATAAGCAGAACTTATGAACTTGTTTCTGAGGTACTAGATACATTTCTGATACCTAGATTTCTCAGAGCATACATTTTACAACTTTGCAATAAAACGTCTGAAATAGGCAATATTTATTTACTATAATATTTCATCTCTCATTCACCGACAGGTGGGATGACGAAAGACTGCAGGTTGATGCTGGATGCGTCAAGCTGAAGATAGGGCGCTCTGGCACTCATTGGGGGAGGCCAATGTCCAGCAGTGGACTGCTATAGGCTGATGATGAATGTTTCATTGGTTTAAATCACTATGTATGAAAATATGGCAAATCAGTATTAGCAGTTCAGTGCTAAGTCAGCTTCTAGTGAAAGTCTAGAAATAATTTTCGATAACATGCTAATTGTACACTGTTTTGAAGAGAAACTAGTTTTGTGCATATTAAAGCATGAAAAGAGTGAAGTCAGGTGCTTTCAAGCTTCATACGTGAGCTATGACGTGTCGAAGCCTCCTGGGCCCGAATTGCTAATGAAATCTTTGCCTCGCAGGTAAGCGGATGAAAAGTTCTACCTCTAATATGTTTTTTCTCTTCACAACATAGTAAAAAGTCGCTTCCCGCTGTCTGTCCCTATGTATGCTTTGATCCTTAAAATTACGCAACTGATTTTGATGCGGTTTTTTTAAATAGAAATAGTGATTTATATTCAAGAGGAAGTTTTTTTAAACTATTTGAAATATATATTTACACGAGGGCGAAACCGCGGAGAGTAGCTAGCTCAGTAAATCGGTAGCTCCTCATTTTTCTGCTCTATGACTATTTTTATTTGAGTGGTGTTCGGAATTTTGAATTATTTGAACAAATTAAATTTTTTTTTAGTCCGTCTATCTGTCAAATGACAGTTTGTAATACATGATATTATTTGTTTTCTAATCTGTTTGTAATATTTTTGTATCATTTAACCATTTATTTAAAAAGTTGTAGACTATTTTATGTTTCGAATGCTGTGTCAAATATTCTGTATGACTTCTCCTCCATAGATAGTGATCAATAAACAAACAGACGGTAGAGTTATTTTATTTATTTATTTTGAAATAATGTTTGCATTATCAGCAGATAACCAGGTCAGGGTATTTACTACGCATGCGTTATAGGTACTTTACCTAGTCTAACTTATCATTATTCCGTGGCTTAGTCATCAGAGTCAAATCTGAGAGATCAGGGGAAAATTATGCATGACGGACATGAAAAATCACTGCGCATCCTCCCCAATCTCTGTTCGAGGATGCATAGCGAGGAATGAGTTTGTTAGGCACCGATATAATCACTTCATTTATGTAACCTCGCACCTACAATAAGTTCCCCGACAGGATTAAATAGAAAATTTTAACTAAAGCTAAAAAACTGGCTCGTAGAGAAGACGTTCTACACCTCCGACGAGTTCTTAAATTATGCGTGATATAATTTTTTTTTTAAATATTTTATATTGGAAATAATGATAATGAATTATGAATTGTAACGTCTCCATCTAAACATCTAAGCTTTCGCATTTATATTATTATGTGATTTAGGGTGTATCCATTCTATATATATCCGTTTATTTTGATTTCTGACTCTTGCAAACTCTTGCAAATAAATAAATTATGCTGGACAATTCACACTCTAGCCTCGAGCTAAGCAGAGCTTGTGTTGTGGGTAGATGACAAATATTTTTTATAATACATAGAAAAGTCCAGAACATCCGGAACAAATACCTACAGATCGTACACACAATTGTCCTGAGTCGGGAATTCTTCGCCACCGCGATCAGAGGTCGTCTGAGTCATTAAGGAACACCAAAAACTGGAAGTAAAATACCAGGAGTGCATAATCTCTAAGCGTTAGAAAGTTCACGCACACAGATGACTCCAGAGTGCATTTACCCGGAGATTCGGGCACAGGGGTCATTGCACCCGGTGCACTGTGATTTTTTTATGACTCTAGTTAATGCTTGTACAGATTAGTCGTTGTTTTTATATGTGCCTATGATAGGTTTGGAGGAAAATGTAAGTAAAGATTAAGTAATGGTTTCAGGGAACACATTAAGCATTGACTTGATCAAATCAAATCACATTTATTTCAGACATAGTACAAAGTTAACATACTCAGTCCATATAGCAAGGAACATTTTGAAACATACACAGAAAAACACACACAGGAAAAATAAAAGACAGTGAACTATACGAGCTCCAGCCGAATCTTCGATCATGGCAGCCAGGACACTAGTCAGCTACGCAGGTCATATTAAAGTGCTCTTTCTATTCCCTTACTCTCATAATCTCATAGGTCGGCAGAACGACACGACCGGGGAGAAGTCAGGCGCAAGACTTAACGTGCTTTCCGAGACATTGTGGTGTAATACCGCCAACTTCCCGACTCAAGGCTACTGTGAATGTACTAACCCTAACTAAAGGTACTAACCTAAAACATCTAGAGACTTTATTATTAGGATGTACCTACAATCTAATACAAAAGTCTCTAGATGTGTACGTGCACTAGACCACTACAATGTCAATGTATTGTGTGAATAGTTCATAGCATGAAAGTTCCAAATTCGAAACCTGTTCTAAGTTCAAAATTAAATTGCTTCAAGATCTTTGATGGAAAACAATTGACTGTAGACGACCTCAGTGGCGCAACGGCTGAATGTCCATTTGAGAGGTCGCAGATTTGCTGATTTGATTCCCACCACAGGACTAATATTTGTCCAGAAAAACTTTAAGTAAATTATTTCAGCTCCCTTATCTACAAGAAGTTTTACAGAAGATAGAACTCCACGTTATTAATGTGGTTGCGGGTTCGATTCCCGCCTGTGTTTACTCGTTCTGCAAATATTATTTCGCGTATTCTGAGTATTTTCTATGTATATAATATGTAATGTATTGTATTAAGTATATTAGTCATCTAGTTCCTATAACACAAGCTCTGACATAGGTACTGATTACTTAACATACCTAATGTAGATAGACAATTTTTATAAAACATACAGAAAGCCCAGTCACAAATATCTGCAGATCGTACAAAAAAAATCCCCGTACAAAATCAGTAAGTAAATTAAGAACAAAATAAAACCAAATACAAAGTTGCATAAAATGCATTCATGAAACGACCAATTTAACTTCATTTAGCCTGAATACAATGACATTGCCACTACTAGTTTCCTACATGATGTAATCCCAAAAGTAGGCCAATTTAATTTAAAAAAAACGCTCGTCTACCATACTCTCTGGTTTAAGTGAAAGTTTTAACGTCATTCCATTCTCGATCGTCGAACCGGACGGACGTATTGTCAATAAGAGACAATGCTAAGAGTTATTCAATTCCAAATTTGATTTTAGGAGACAGTAGTAGCTTAGTACCAATATTTTCTCACAAAAGACATAAACGCGCGCGGACTGTTCATACATTTTTAAGCCTTTTAATCTAACGTATTTAATTTTCATAATGTCATTTAGCCGGGCCATTTATTAGCTTTTCTGTTGCTAGGTTAATGTTACTTATTTTGTATGTATTTAAGCTGTAGGCCTTCATCAAAATAAATAAATAAACTGATGTATAAATTCAGATTTCTATTAATCACTTGTTACATTAATGGAAGCGTTTCTCTCACAGACGCATACAAACCGATTTTGGCGCGAATCGTTTTTATTTACTTAGTTTTATTTACTTATTTACTCACTTTCACAAATAACCTGGGTTATTGTGATAGAGCATCAAGCTGAGTCAGGACCTATTAGACCCTACACACGCGCGCTTATCTACTTTCTGTGAGGGCTACTTAGTACCAAATACTACTTACATTTTGTACCTTTTAACTTTTTTTATTTTTATATTTTGTCTATGTTACGTGTTTTTATAATAGGTACCTAAGTAGGTACTTTGTAGTCTAACATAATTATGTGTAATTAACCTTGTTTGTGTGTTGTGTTAGTGTTTAATAAATAATTTTCTTTTTTTCTTTCTTACTCCTGTATTCTAATACATATACTGTATTGTAGGTCATCATCATCATCAGATTTATTGTCTTTTATTAGTTACTAGCTGCGCCCGGTTTCACCTGGTGATCGATATTTTAGATAATATACAATATATCTTTATGAATTGTAGTGTTATTCTGATATGTAAGATATATTATTGTTAAGTTTCATAAAAATCCATTAAATAGTTTTTGCGTGAAAGAGCAACGAACATACTCACAAACTTTCGCGTTTTTAATATTAGTAGGATTAAAATAAAATAAATAATACTGGACAATTCACACAGCATTATCTAGCCCCAAGGTAAGCAGAGCTTGTGTTATTGGTACTAGATAACTGATATACATAATACAATACATTACATAGATAGATATTTTTTATTATACATAGATAACGACCAGAACACCGAAACAAGTATCTGCAGATCGTACACACAATTGTTCCGAGGCGGGAATCGAACCCGCAACCTCCTGCAGCTAATAACGAAAATATTATGAGAGAAGATAATACCGAAAAAAAAAACGGTACATTTGAATCGACCAGTTTTATTTATTAGTCACCATACAACAATGTAAATAAATAGTATTGCTAAAGATAAAAACCACTTGAGATATTTTTTAGTTTTCCCAATGAATCATTTCGAACTTTCTCACGACAAAATTTGATACAAAATGGCGGACGTCACGTGTTTTTTTCTAAATAGAACGACCTGATTTCGAGGGTTTTGATTGGTGCAATTTTTTGTTTGTCTTTTTCTTCTGGTCTAGATCTGCACCAAAGCGTTTAGGAATATATATTCAACGAACCTAAAGCCAACGATATTACATCGTCGTATATATAAATAATAAATAAATAAATAATAAATAAATAATGCTGGACAATTCACACAGCATTATCTAGCCCCATGGTAAGCAGAACTTGTGTTATGGGTACTAGATAACTGATATACATAATACAATACATTACATAGATAGATATTTTTTATTATACATAGAAAACGACCAGAACACCCGGAACAATTATCTGCAGATCGTACACACAATTGTTTCGAGGCGGGAATCGAACCCGCAACCTCCTGCGTCTATATATATAATACAATATCTTTATTGCACCATCAATACTAAAAAATTATAAAAGATGTTAATACTAACTAAATCTAGTGGCACAATCGGCGGTCATATCACTAACAGCGATAAGGAATTTCTTCCAGGCTACCTTTGGATGGATAGGATCGATTAGGAGTTTCTATCGCCACCTTCTGTCTCCATGATCAGACCAGCTCAATGGTACCATAATATTGCATTGTCACCAAATTGATATAAGAAGTACCTATGCCAAATCTCAGCTCAATCGGTTGAAGATAATATGTTAAATAATAAACGGTTGATAATAATCAAAAATTAGCAAAGTGAACTGGCAGTGGACCGGCCATATCTCGCAAAGAACCGACGGCCGCTGGAGCAAACGTGTTCTTGAGTGGAGACCACGACTCGGTGAACGTAGTGTAGGACGCCCTTCGACCAGGTGGGATGACGACCTGCGAAAGACTGCAGGTAGATGCTGGATGCGGCAAGCTGAAGACAGGGCGCTGTGGCGGTCATTGGGGGAGGCCTATGTCCTGCGCGGACTAATATAGGTTGATGCTGAAGAAAGAGTCCAAGCGGCTATTTTTTAGCAGATATTTTTTTTTATCTCTATCTAAGTATACCACTCTCAACATTCCTATAGACTGTCTCAGCCAATCAGATATGTTTGTTTGTTTGTTTGTCTCTGATAACATAATCGTGTCATTGCTATCGTGCCCTAAATAGCGGCACTTAACTAGAGTTTTTACTGACCAGTTATATCAATATATACACTTTCACTGAATACCGTGTAATATATAGGAACTATTGAAAACGTGTTAACCTTATTTTTGACCCAATTTTCATTCTTTAAACGAATACATCCGACAGAGAACCAAAGTTATCGACATAGCTCTAGGAATTAGCAAACTGAAGTAGCAGTGGGCCCACCGGCCTCGAAGAACCAACAACCACTGTGGTAAACGTATTCTTGAGTGGTGACTTAAATGATATGTCTATGTCTATGGAGAACACGACTCGGTAAACGTAGTGTAGGACGCCTTTCGGCTTTCCAGGTGGGAGGATGACCTGTTAAACCTGCAGGCATCTTGCTTTCATTTTTAGCAAAGTTTCCAGAATGTATGGTCTTCCTAGAAAGGTTATCAAAATAAATAGGTTTTAAAGAAAACTTTTCAAAGGTTATGTTGTTTTGAAAATCGATAATGTTTATATTAAACTCTGAATTAAATAAATAAATAAATAAATAAATATTGCTGGACAATTCACACAGCATTATCTAGCCCCATGGTAAGCAGAGCTTGTGTTATGGGTACTAGATAACTGATATACATAATACGATACATTACATAGATAGATTTTTTTATTATACATAGAAAACGACCAGAATACCCGAAACAAATATCTGCAGATCGTACACACATTTGTTCCGAGGCGGGAATCGAACCCGCAACCTCCTGCGTCGCAGGCGGACCTTCGCCCACCGCGCCATATCGGTCGTCAAAATTAATTTATTTGAATTAATTTTCGTTTGTTATTTAATAACAATGAATAAATATACATTCAAATAATAGAAACAAATTAGAACTAGTATTTACAAGCGAAAGAATTGTGCAATTTGCAGACTTCTCGACCACTTCAGCTTGCTAATATTTAGAGCTATGTCGATAACCTTGGTTCTCTGTCGGATGTATTCGTTACGAATCCTATCCTTCAGAGAAACTCCGAGCATAGCTCTTTCCATAGCTCGCTGAGCGACTTTGAACTGGTGGACCAGCCCTATCGTGAGTGTCCACGTCTCAGCTCCGTAGGTCATAATCATAACGGGTAGGACGCACTGGTTGAAAACTTTCGCTTTCAAGTATTGTGGTATGGATGACGAGAAGACTTGACGTAGTTTCCCAAACGCTGCCCAGCCTAGCTGGATCCTCCTTTTGGCCTTCTCGAAATTGTTTTTAACTAACTGCAGAATCTGTCCGCGGTAGGTGTATTCGGAACGATTTCATACAGGTGACCATGTAGGTTCGTATGTATTGGATCAATATGGCATAGAAATCTTTTTGGTTTTATCCAAATTCAAGCCAACACCGATGCGTTGCGAGGCCGAGTAAAATCATTATTATATAGGTACACGTATACTATTCGTCTCTATTTTGGCAAAATGAAAATCTTTTTGCTTTTACTTTTACTTTAAAACATGTTTTTATATATTTGGTTCCCTTAATAAACAAGCATGGCCCAACATGTACAAGTTTTCGGTCACCTGCCCAGAGAATTTTCCAGAAAAGTTTGTTTTTCTTTATAAATTACTTTGATACACTAGGCTTCCATAACACGAACTTCCAACAGAGTTCAACACAATACACGAAACGTGACCAATTTAAAACTTCCTGGTTTTCGTTACGAAACTTATTACTTTACGTTACTTATGCTACCCTGGTTTTATTACTTAACATTCATAACAAAATATCAACTCATCGAAGTTATAAATGTTTGTTTATTGAAAATACCTACTCCTATTTTATTTACTTACCCTAGAACTCAATAAATCCTACACTGCTGGGTCACATGCACTCCCGAACCCTACAAGGAGGGTTTGTGCCATAACCACCACGCTTGGATTGGTGATCGTAGTGTTGTATTGTCCTTAAAGCCGATGAACATCGACCTCTTTTCTGCCTGCTAACCTATTATCTTTTTTTTAATCTCCTCATTATTTGGATCGTAGTGTTGTATTGTCCTTAAAGCCGATGAACATCGACCTCTTTTCTGCCTGCTAACCTATTATCTTTTTTTTAATCTCCTCATTATTTGGATCGTAGTGTTGTATTGTCCTTAAAGCCGATGAACATCGACCTCTTTTCTGCCTGCTAACCTATTATCTTTTTTTTAATCTCCTCATTATTTGTCCGACATAGATACACGAGCTTCCAAAAAAACAGCATTAAGTAAACTGAACACAATCAAGAAAATTTTAGTACGACACTGAAAATACAGTCACAACCGTACAAGGTCTCATCCAGTGCATAGTTACTATGCAAGGTCACAGAGTACGCATAGTTAGTATTACCACACAAGGTCACAGAATAGCTAACACTCGCTACGTGAGGTCGTTGACTTGACGTAATGATACAATAATTGGAGTTTTCTCACGATCAAGCCATGTAGGTTATGAATTGTTTTACTGTGTTACCTAGTTTATTTTGTAATGAGGCGTTTTCTTTGCAACAGAAATGTAAAAAAAAAATTTGACTAGATGGTAAAGACGGCGCTTTGAGTTTGGGCCAAAGGTAATAAAATCACTACATTGTTTGGGCTTGTGCCTTAAACTTCAACTTTTTTAGGGTTAGGGTGTACACAAAGGATAAAACGGGACCCAATTACCAAGACTCCGCTGTCCGTCTGTCCGTCTGTCACCAGGCAGTATCTCATGAACCGTGATAGACAGTTGAAATTTTCACAGATGGTGTATTTCTGTTGCCGCTGTGACAACAAATACTAAAAAAACAGAACTAAATACAACAAACGTGACTTTTTTGCTCGATATTGATGACGGCTACAGGTAAACCTTTGAAATATTCACAGAACATTTAGTTATTCACTTTAAAAATAAAATAAAAAAAATTTAACACTTTGAGTGCTGAAAACGCACGGTGTGAGTTTTCTACAAGTGACTAATATGCGTAAATCCACACTAGCGCAGCGGCTGAGAAAATACAGATCTTTGTGACTCAGCAGAGCTGTAATATTTTTCGAACGAAACGCATGTGCGGCGCAACACAACCGCTGTGTAGAGCGGCAGCACGAATTTTTTTGGTAAAAAAAAAGATCGCAGTCGTCGAAAAAAAACCGCAGTCAAAGTGTTAAGCGGGTCTCCCATACAACAGACATGTTTTTTTATGCCGTTTTTATAGATAACAGTACGGAATCCTTCGTGCGCGAGTCCGAGTCGCACTTGGCCGGTTTATTGGTTACCATAATTTATCCCTATTCTGATGTTTTGTATGAATAGTAAATTACTGTAAATATACTAACTCGTTGCCTTCGTCGTAAAGCATTGCGTGGGAGTGAAGTATAAATACCCAGTTAGTCATGATGCTGTGGGCTAGGTTAGTTTCGTGTAGGCTGGATGATGGTTAAGGCATATTATTCATCATCATCATCATCAGCCTATGTTAGTCCACAGCTGGACAAAGGCCTCCCCCAATGAGCGCCATAGCGTCCTGGCTTCAGCTTGACGCATCCAGCATCTACCTGCAGTCTTTCGCATGTCGTCATCCCACCTGGTTTGAGGGCGTCCTACACTACGTTTACCGAGTCGTGGTCTCCACTCAAGAACACGTTTACCCCAGCGGCCGTCTGTTCTTCGCGAGATATATATATATTATTATTATCAGCCTATTATTAGTCCACTGCTGGACATATACCTCCGCTAATGAGAGCCATAGCGATGTCTTCAGTTTCTACATCCAGTACCTGCCTGCAGTCTTTCGCGGGTCGTCATTCTGGCTGGTGGGTGTCCTACACTATGTTTACCGAGTCACGGTCTCAGCTCCAGAAAACAAGTCATACATGTCGGTTATAGTATGGATATATGACTTCTCCTATACCTATTATAGGTACCAAATAAAGAATACTTTTACCCGACTAAACAAGAAGGATTATATTTTTCGAGAGTATGAGGTTTCTTAGGCATGCCCTTTCGATGACTATATTTTGTAAAATAAAAACAGCATATATGTAGAATATATTAATAATAATTATTATTATTATGATTGACTTGTTTATGGCAGACGTCCGCAATCTCACCTATAGCCCGATTACCCAGTCCATCCATCCATCACAATAGACTGGTTTTATTTCTTTCATTTTTCTTTGCAATAGTCTCTACACCTGGCGGATACCATCTTCGGGTGTATCATATTGTGCACCCGAGGATGATACCCGCTATGTGTAGCCATCGCCTTTAGATTAACTTCTCAAAGGGCCTCTGTGCTGTTGGCTTCGGGCGCACGCAAGCCTTCCAAAGGACCGGGTTACTTTATGGCCCGAGATCATGGTAAATGAGAGACATAATAATGAATATCAGAATATAATAAAACTGTATTAAGCATACACACAAGACACTTGCATAAAATAAGCTTGAATGTTTGCACTCAAGTATTTCTGGGCCTATAAATAATAACCTACTTTTTATCTGAATATGAATCATTTCCCATTAGATAAATAAATAAATATAAATAATGCTGGACAATTCACACAGCGTTATCTAGCCCCATGGTAAGCAGAGCTTGTGTTATGGGTACTAGGTAACTGATATACATAATACAATACATTACATAGATAGATATTTTTTTATTATACATAGAAAACGACCAGAACACCCGGAACAAATATCTGCAGATCGTACACACATTTGTTCCGAGGCGGGAATCGAACCCGCAACCTCCTGCGTCGCAGGCAGACCTTCGCCCACCGCGCCACATCGGTCGTCAAAAGATAGAAGTAACCATAGAAACAAAGCGGGCGAAGGCGCGGGCGGAAACTAGTATTGTATATAATACTAATATTAATTTCTGCTAAACACCAAGTTTAAAATTAACTACCTTTAAGTGCCCCAGAAATAAAAATAAATGGTTATTTGAAGTGAGCCTTAATCAGTTCTTCCTGTCTCTTATCAAAATGTTAATTATATCAAACCTATTACATACATTTATATTATATGTGTACTTTTTCATTATTTACAGTTATTTGACCTTAGACCTGATAAATTTACAAAAATTATAAATAAATAATGCTGGACAATTCACACAGCATTATCTAGCCCCATGGTAAGCAGAGCTTGTGTTTTGGGTACTAGATAATTGGTATACATAATACAATACATTACATATATAGATATTTTTTATTAAATGTACATAGAAAACGACCAGAACACCCGAAACAAATATCTGCAGATCGTACACACATTTGTTCCGAGGCGGGAATCGAACCCGCAACGTCCTGCGTCGCAGGCGGACCTTCGCCCACCGCGCCACATCGGTCATCAAATTCTTAATATTAAGTAGGTATTTACTATTTAAAAGACACTCAACAATTAAATGTATGCTTAACTAGTTTCTACTCGCGGCTTCGCACGCATTGTTTCTATGAATATTTTTAAGGTTATTCCTATCACATGCAAACTAATTTATAGGACAAAAAACTAATATTATAAAAGTGACATTTTGGATGGATGGATGGATGTTTGTTACCTCTTCACACAAAAACAACTATGTAACTAATAAAACCTGGGATAAAACATAGGCAATTACTATCGTATGATTAGTGTCGATGGGATAGAAATAACCTTAAACCACGCATACGAAGCCGCGAGCAGAAACTAGTTCTATTTTAAATTAATAAGAATATTTTTTCTATCAATTATATGTATCTTTATCGATGTTGAAGCCCAGCAGTGGGATCAGATGGATTTTTTCAATAAAATCTTAAACTCTACCGTCTGTAGATGATGATTTTAATGATCTAGAAACAGTGACATACATTTACTGAGTGGTTACTTGAAGTAACATAATAATATCAGAATTTAATAACCAACACTTGAGAGCACTTCTGTTCAGTATTTTTAGATGGGACCAGAAACTTCGCGTAAAAACATCTAGATTTTACTGGATTTAAATAATTCCATTTGGGGGTAATGCAGATGGCTAGCGGTGCGATGGTAGAAGGACGCCGCACTAGCAGTTCATCTGAACGCAACCCGTTGAATCTATAGAAACAGGTAGAGCACACACATAGAGTATGTAAGCAACCTTTTTAAATTTCTCGTAACACCTGTTTAAATTCCAACCTTTTTGGTAGGCATAAAGATGGCCGTGCCCGCCAAAACAGATAAAAAGATTTTCCGCCAAAACTTTCCAACATGGCCGATCAGAGGTTATGCAACATGTCGCCAGTTTTCATATTTTAAACTTTAATGTGAATCTGCATAAATTATGGATATGTTTGACCTAATTTAGATACTTAATCAATAATAAAATAAATAATGGAATTATCTGAAGAACTGTGGAAATTGAAAGTCAAGAAAAATAATAATGACTAATATTTGAACTGAAGACTACGTATTTACTACCGAATTTTGGTCTAAATTATGGTCATAACTTCTAACAAAAATACTAACGCGGAAACTTAGCAAGATGCAATAATATAATATTTATTTAAATATATAATGTGTTCATCAATGTTGCACCATTAAACCACAATAGATAGGAGTTGCTCAAGTTAGAGTCAGAGTTTAGAGAATTTTACCCAGCACTGGATAAAGTCCGGTTGTAAACCATGATGATAAAGTAGGAATGCGTAAAACCTTAAAATAATCAATAACAAAAACAATCTACAAATAAACAGAAACAATAAAAACCGCATCGACATTCTCATGACATAAGGCGAGCTGACACACATTCCGCTTGCGACACGCCGCGCATGGCACCGGCACCGTGCGCCTGCGCGTTTTGCAAGCTACGGATGCGTTCTAGAATCTAGCTTACAACACTGCTTATTTTCCGGTGGATGTAGAGAAAGGTATCGTAAAATCTCAATTAAAAAATCGTTGAATAAAAAATTGGTGAAGGTCAGACAACTGACGGACTTTTTGGCTTAAATTTCATTTGATGTATTTTTTCGCCCTAAGCGTGCAGCATTTAATAGGCTCCGTGATCTTCCCACCGGATGAGATTCGGCCAAACTAATAAAATTAAAAATCGAACAATTAAATTCATATAAAAAGCTGACCGAAAAAAATATAAACTGCTAAATTCAACAAAAAATTCTAAAGTTTCATTAAAATAGTAATAAAATAAACGCGAACAAGGAAGTAATAAAAACATTCATCCGTACGACATAGCACCATCCAAAGCACAAAAGGCAACAACGAAAAAAGTGAAAGTCCACACACCCACGTTGCGTACCATAGACAAAGCAAATTGCGTACGTCAGGCTGAATCATGCGTGTAGGCTGGCCTGTCAGAGATTATCGTTTGAATTTGGAATAATTTAGATTTCGCTTGGTTGGTATGTTGGTTGTACCTATTTCAGGGGTATTTAACCAGATCAATGACGCCAATCATAAGGACTTTCTAAAAGGTTTTTTAATTACCATGTGTTGTATTTTATTTATTACTATAGTTTCCGCCCGCGGCTTAGCACACGTTGTTTCCATGGAAACGTTTAAAGGTTATTTATATCCCATAGTAACTATTTTATGCTTAGAGCTACATAAATGCAAAATTTCAACCTGATCCATTCAGTGTTTTTAGCGTGAAAAAACAACGCATGCGAAACCGGGGGCAAACACTAGATCTATATACAACTGCAAAATAATCATCCAAATCGGTCAATAAATGACGGAGAAATCGACGAACATACATAAAAAAAACATACGTACAGGCGACATAGAACCTCCTCCTTTATTTGAAGTCAGTTAAAAATAAAAATATTCTTATCATGAAATAAACTTGTTATGTTAAAAAGTGCAAGTGAAAATAGGTAAAGGCTAAATAAAAGATAAAGTTCCGGTGGCTAAAATAAATAGGTCAATTTTATGCCTGGAAGAGAACGTAATAAGTTGATAAGACCTCCGATGTTACCTAGTAATATTTAATTTCAGCTAAGTATTTTTATAACATAACACAAGCTCTGCTTACCATGGGGCTAGATAATGCTGTGTGAATTGTTCAGCATTATTTATTATTATTATTTTTGTGCAAACAGGAACAATAAAGTTTTTTCTATCAATCTTTGTATCTTAAAGTAATTTTCAGTTCGAAACAAACATCATAATAGTTAGAATCAACAAGTCAGCGGAAGCAAAGTAGGCCATGAGAAGCGAAAATTTATACTACCTCAGCCGAAAACCTTCCTTATTTCACAGGCGATAAGGACGAATATACAGTACAGTATCGAACAGTGAAAATGAAAGTTACTGTTTTGCGCTAACGAATTTGTATTCCGAAAATTTGAATTTCGAATACTAAATACAACTCTACACGTTTAGGTAAGTAATTTTGCAGTTCTTTATTTTCTTCTGGACACGGTTGAATTAGGAAATACCTAGCCATGTCCAGGAACCTAAATCGAGACTTTATAAGAATAGACTCTTTTGAGGTAAACTTTTTTCGATTTGTACAAAAACAATTAGACCTCTACCAAGTACATAGATACGAACTCTTGTAAGGGTGGAGTCCACAATGCAATATAAATCTTGTCCTGAGAATTAAATCGTATATTACTCTACAGTTTTTAAACTTTGCATTATCTTATTCCAAGAATAACTGTTTTTCCCAAAGTACCAAAATCTATGAAGTAATCAAGATATCAGAGAGTATTTTAATGGCGTCTGCTAGAACATCAGCTGCCATCGAACGTTGACACCTATAACCCTGCGAAATGATGGAGACAAAAACTCTTGCTTCGCGCTGTTCAACAATTGTATTTCGATTTTAATAATTGGCTAACATATTTTATTATTATTTATTTGTTAACCCTAGAATAAAAATACTTAGAAAAAATAATGATATTCCTTTATAAATGGTATTATAATCATTTACATATAATCTGACATATTAAAATTATCTTAAAATAGGTACTTCATTCATTATAGGTGCGACGCTTGTGGAAAAACGTAAATGATGCTATCTACCTGCGAGTTAGTTCAAAGAGTAAAATTATACTATGGTTCACTCTCGTATTTGGTCGATTCAAACCTAAAATAACTACCAGATTTAAAAAAATAACGTGGAGTCCGTACCAGGATGAGCAGAAGCCGAATCAAAACGCATAAAAAGTACCAGGGCCGCAAAACACCGCAGGAGCTAGTCGAGCGTAGGATGAATAATGAGTGTTGAAAGCGAAAGTGGACCAACCGGCTCTTGTGATTAGGTAGGTATTATTATATCCTTCTATTGAAAATTGACATAGATACAAATAATGGACTGATTAGAATGAGATAGTAGACGTTTATGAATTTGAATTGGTTGATGAATTTAAATCCAAATGCAGACTAATTCTAATTTCGAAAATAAACGGAAGTATAGAATTTTCGATCGAAATCACTTGTTAATAAAAAATACAATAAAACGATAACCATTAGAATCCCAAACGCAGAGGTAGGCTCTCAATAAATTAGTATATTTAAATACTTGCCACGAATAAGTACTTAATATAATAGAATTAACATTCCTAGAACAACGACATTACAATGTCGTAAATTTAATTAGATAATTATACGCATTGTTAATTATTATTATAACTTATTTTATTGGAAGTTATAATTAGGAATGAGTCATAATACGCTGTTACCTGCGTGACATTTTTAAGTATTTACGACGTATTATGTACTAAACATAATAATTTTGTACGTATAAAAATAAATATTATTTTTCATGGTTCAGTACGGAAAAGTAGTACGAGTATAATAGGGCTAATCATAATTGTTTATATCATAGCACAATGAGAGAGAGAACAATAAAAACCATTTTTGTACAAGTGGACCAAAAATATCTTCTATTTTTTTTATAGATTTTTTTAACTGTATACGAAAGTAATTGTCAAAAATTATAAATCAACTTATCAGTTACCCACGTGTTTAGTTACTTTGGGGCTAGATAATGCTTTAGCTAATTTATAAAGAAGTTCTTTATAGCAGAGGAAGTGGTATTTGTTTATTTTTAGGACCTTGAAGCAAATTCCTGGATCTTAATTGCATAAAACTGCATCGGCGGCGGCTGTAGGAATCAAACCCGCGTCGAACTCTTCTGCGTCGTAGGCCTTCGCCTGTTGCGCCACTAAGGTCTTCAATGATTGGTATCTACTTTGATTGGTTTATTTAACGTACTCTAGAGTATGTATGAATAGTAATACTGATGAATGAATGACATAGAATATCAATTACATAGTAGGAACATGATAACGTTTCCTCTACAAATAGGATATTATGTGACCTTAATGTTTTGATAACGAAATTACGAATTTTCAATATTAGCATGAACATGAAGATTGGACATTAAAATAGGAACATAGTTAAAAAACGTTGACAGATAAAAGCTATAAAAAAAAAGGGAAATTTTGTGAACAAAATTACAAAGATGTACAAAGTTTGTTTGGTTTCTTAAAAAAATATTCATAGTTTTCTTTATCTATTAGATATGGATAAAAAAACATTAAAAATATTCATTATTATATTTTCAAGATTACCTATGTACTAATTTTATCTTTTGGTATCATTTATCCATATAAAAAATACATGAGGGCACTAAACTCAGGTAAATCACACCACACGTGAGGCAGTGTATGATAACAACGAGTTGAAAGATCTTGTTATGCAGTTTTTTTTATCAAGGATGAATCATTTTTATCAATAAATCTATGCTCACTTTAGGTAGGCAAGGTATTCTACCTACTAGGTTTCAAGAATGTAGTTAAATCACAAAAATAGCCATTTAGACGAAACTAAAAATGTCTCTTCAAAAGTGAAGCGTCCAAAAAATAACCTTGTAAATAAAAAAAAACTTTCATTCAAGCCAAAAAGCTCAGTCAGTTTGCTCAACTTTTCCTTCACAATAAGCTTTAGGTACCAGGACAACAGAACAATACAGCAGGTTTCGACCACGTGCGTCCGAAAGTGACAGTGACAGGATGAATAACATTCAGTCGCGAAGAGTGAATATTCATCGTAGTGCCAAGGATATAGAGTTTAAAATAGATTACACGCGAAGCATCACGTCGGCAATTACGAGTTCTGAATTCAAGATTTATTGTTAGGTATAATCAAAACGGACCTTGATTTAAATTCTGTGCATTAAAATCGCATGAAATCGTATTAGGATGACATAAAAATTAATAAAACTTTTTTGACTCTATTTTTTTAATATAAACATTAAGCTTCAAATAAAAAACCTGTATATAGGTAAAATCATTATAATTTTATAACATTTTATAACCGTGTCAAGTACCTAATCAAAATTTGCAAGACTAAATAAATTTCACTTGCGTCACTTTCTACAAACTCAGCAATTAATTGCATGAAAAATTAGATGTGTGGTGTTACTCTTATTCTACACGAATTTCAATGGGGTTACCTAATAAAAATCTTCTGTTGTATGACTGATAAGTGAAAAAATGAAATTAAATGAATTTATTTGTTAATTCATCATCATCCGGCGGTAAACGTCTACTGCTGAAGATGGGCTTCCCCCAAACGACGACGCCACCATTATATGAGATAGATTTAAATATTGAAAGTTGCAAGACTCGAGGAAAAATCTAAATATATTGTGCAAAGGACATTTTCAGATAAAAATGAGTTGATTTTCATTCACAAAAAACAAGCAAAAGCATAAACCTCTAAGTTCTATGTTTGGTTTTGTTTGTTTTTAAGTACTTTTGTGTGTGTCGAAATAAATAAAATAAAATAAATAAATAATAAAAATAAATAATGCTGGACAATTCACACAGCATTATCTAGCCCCATGGTAAGCAGAGAGCTTGTGTTATGGTTACTAGATAACTGATATACATAATACAATATATTACATAGATAGATATTTTTTATTATACATAGAAAACGACCAGAACACCCGGAACAAATATTTGCAGATCGTACACACAATTGTTCCGAGGCGGGAATCGAACCCGCAACCTTCTGCGTCGCAGGCGGACCTTCGCCCACCGCGCCACCTCGGTCGTCAAATGCTATTCTATACACATAAAAGAAGCAAGTATAGCTACATAGTTAATAGGTAGTAGCTTAGTCAAGTTATAAGTAGCTAGCTACGTATCAGGACAAACTTACAAACATCCACATTACAAAATGCTGACTCAGATCACGCCACATTATTATTATTATTAAAAACCTACATAACGATTTATAATTATTACGTTATCGTTGCAATAGAAATAATAAACATCCTAACGACCCGTGATTAGCGAACGTGATCAAGTGATTCAAAAAGAAAGCGTTACTAATGACGATGACTTGGAATCAATGGGCGTTAGCAATGTCAGTGATACCGTCATCAATGACAAGCTTGGAATGAGTATAGAGAGAGAAAGATACAGGAAGTTTAGTTGACTAGCTGCGCCCCGCGGTTTCACCCGCGTGGTGATAGATATTTTGGATAATCTTATATATAAAAATCAATTGCTGTTCGTTAGTCTCGCTAAAACTCGAGAACGGCTGGGCCGATTTTGCTGATTTTGGTTTCGAAATGTTTGCCTTAGTCCAGGGAAGGTTTAAACGGTGAGAAAATATTTATATATCAACGCGGGCGAAGCCGCGGGGCGCAGCTAGTATAAAATATATCTTTATGAATTGTAGCCTGTGTTATTCTGATATGTAAGCTATATTATTGAGAAGTTTCATTAAAATCCATTCAGTAGTTTCTACGTGAAAGAGTAACAAACATCCATCCATCCATCCATACTTACAAACTTTTGCGTTTATAATATTAGTAGGATTTCATTGATTTAAGTAGTTATAAAGAAAGATAGGACAAGTATGGTAGAAATAGTAAAAGTATTAAGATCAAAAATACAGAACAACACAGATACTGCCAGAATAGCCAGATTATTAGATTCTTATTAAATTTAGAAATATTCAAAATTAAGAAAAAGCAACATTATTACACTATGATTTCAAGATATTATAGATCTAATCGTTTCACTCATTACAAACATTCAAATTATATAATATCCATACAAGAATGGCACAGATGTTAGGGCTTGTATGTAGGTATGTACCTATGTACAGAATTGTAGAAAAGTTGATAAGGCTATTATGAATGAAGAGGAAGTGATTCATAGGTTTTAGATTTCTAGGATATGGGTATAGATTAGAGATATATGTGTAGGTATCGTTACACTTTCCGCAACAAGCCCTTTGATAAAATATTTCAGTTAACTCATAGAGTTACAACTCCACTCCAGTATTTAGTTACCAAAGTAACACAAAAATGGATGGGTGCATAAAGTGGAAACCTACCATATATTTATTTATTTTCGAAGGCTTCTTGATTTTAAGTTGATTTTTGGTTTGAGTGGTATATTGGAGAAAGCCTTAACTAAATTTTTGACCTGTGACTCAAGGTCTTTAAGAAACAATCACGGAGTTTTTGGCACAGCAGTATTTGGATTGAACTCGATAATAAGGATTATGGTGAAGATTACATTTTATCTTCAAAACTAGTAAGCATATAAAGAACGTATTGTAAAAAAATACCGTGAAAACACTTCACATAAATATATAAATAAATAATGCTAGACAATTCACACAGCATTATCTAGCCCCATGGTAAGCAGAGCTTGTGTTATGGGTACTAGATAACTGATATACATAATACAATACATTACATAGATAGATATTTTTTATTATATATAGAAAACGACCAGAACACTCGGAATAAATATCTGCAGATCGTACACACAATTGTTCCGAGGCGGGAATCGAACCCGCAACCTCCTGAGTCGCAGGCACACCTTCGCCCACCGCGCCACATCGGTCGTCAAGTTTATAAACTAGTGTTATTGAATAAAAACCAATAAATAAACAATTTCAATTCTCCAAACTCTCACAAACGAGTTTATTACAATGAGTTGTATAACAGAATCGTAAAATATAAACCTTTTTCTATTTGGTTTAGGAATAGGAAGCGCACACCCACATGGCAAATAGACGAAATAATTATCAATGTGGTCGTCAACTAGGTTAACGACTAGTGGTCAGTTTCTGACTTTGGTCCACACAAACAACGCACTTTATTTTATTTCGATAATGCTGTGGTTTTGTGGCTGAATTTTTTTCACATTCGCATTTTCTCGTAATATTTCTGTAAATTTATTACATCTATTGTCCTTGGTTTGTATGTTAATTGCAGATTTTTACGTTCCCTAATCATTGCACAAATTCATGAATATTGCTATGCTATATATGCTATCTGATATTCTCGTGCAAAACTGGTCAAGATTTACTACAAAACTTCAAAGTACTTAGACGACCGATATGGCGCGGTGGGCGAAGGTCCGCCTGCGACGCAGGAGGTTGCGGGTTCGATTCCCGCCTCGGAACAAATGTGTGTACGATCTGCAGATATTTGTTTCGGGTGTTCTGGTCGTTTTCTATGTATATTAAAAAATATCTATCTATGTAATGTATCGTATTATGTATATCAGTTATCTAGTACCCATAACACAAGCTCTGCTTACCATGGGGCTAGATAATGCTGTGTGAATTGTCCAGCAATATTTATTTTATTTACTTTTAATTTACACATGCCTAGTTAAAAATAATTAAAACCTACCAGGCAATTAATTTTAATATTGTCAATATCAGCAAATGCTGCTGTTTAATATCTGCACACTCACCTATAATGGTCAAAGGTTATGATCCTGCGAGTGCGGGCCCCCCAGCTGCAGCATGGAGCGGCACAGCTCCGTGATCTCCGGAAGGTTCAGGTTGATCAGATGCACGTACATCTGCTTGTGTAGGCTCAGCTCCCCTGACACCGCCTCCAACCTTTTCAACAAAGCGTCCTTCTCTCGGAGCAACGACTTTACTTTTTCCTCCACCTCTCTGGAGCGCACTTTAGCCTTCTCGCGCGATTTGCGAACAGCTATGTTATTCCGCTCGCGTCGCCTTCTATACTCGTCTGTGCCTTTGTCTAGTTGCTTCCCTGAAGAGCGTCGTGGTGGAGGAACCGTGTTCTTGTGCTTTAAGAGTGGTGGTAGTAAAGGCGCTCCGAGAGGAGGTAGGGGAGTGAAACCACCGCCGTAAGGACCGTTCACCCCTATCGGGGGCTGAGGGTTGTACTGTCCTGTGTACTGAGCGCATGTGACAGATCTCCTGAAGTCATGAGGCTCTGGTGGTTCCTCTTTGATCGGCGGCGCGCCTTGCTCGTGTCCTGAGTTCTGCACCGGGGCGTATGATGCTCCCGAGTGGACAGGCTGAGGCATGTAGGCTAACGTTGTCCGCTGGAATGACCTCTGCTGCGGGGACCGGCCTCCAGGTAATATCTCCTGGAATAAAGCCATAGTCTCCTCCCCCCGGAACTGATCCTCGATCAGATGCTGCAGGTCGAGAGATATCTCCTGACCGTTCAGCTCGTCGAGGTCAGACGGGGGGTAGGAGGACCGCTTGTCCTCCTGCGTCTTCTTGAGCTGGTCGGGCTGCGGCGGCGGAGGGGGCGCCGCGGCCGCGTCGTACATCTGCGGGGACTCCATGCCGCCGCCCGGGCCGAGCGCTGGCCCAGCGGCCCCTAAGGCCCGAGCCTCCACTTCAAAGAAATGAATCACTAAAGCACTTGCACGTTTGGTATCCAAAATCCAGCGCACATGTGTTGGTACAATCCGATCGCGTAATAAAAGTGTAGGTTACGTGTTGCGTGTTGTCGCGCGGGTGGGACGCGTGCGGTTTGCTCGGCGGGCGAGCGTGGACTGGCGCGCGGCCGGTAGCGAGTGTCGCCGGAAGGAACTCTGAAAGCTGAAAGTTCGCGAGTAAAAGTGTCAGTGTACAGTGTACACTGCAGTGCAGCGTAGGCCTCGGCGCGCGGCGCGCGTGGGACGGGTGGACCGATGTTTTGGGCTGGAATTGTACTGTTTAGGAATCTACGGTGATATTTTGCGTTGATTTTGAACATTATTAGATTCAATTATGGTTTTAAGTTCTTTGTAGGATGTTTATTGTAGGATTTTGATGAATTCAAGAGAGAACAAAAAAAAACGGATTTAGGTATACTTGAGTATACCTAAATCCGTATTTTTTTTGAGAATTTTTAGTTTTCTAGACGCACCGACTTCGCCATGGTTCTTTTGTAATTTTATTATAATGTATGTGTGGCAAGAACGCCAATAAAAAACATTAAATTATTCCATCGATAGATTTTCACTTGATCTTTAACCATGTTGCGTCAGAGCCTAAAGATTGACCTGTGTGGGGCTCATCGTCACAGAAACATCATCATACAAAAATAATCTTACAAATGCTCTCTAGGTACATAATATACATATACATATAGGTAAATTATTATTTATTTATTTTATTTTAAGCCATTATTGTCCCACTGCTGGGCAAAGGCCTCCCTTTTCTCCTTCCACTCCTCGCGATCCAGCGCTGCAACAGGCCATGATGGAAGATGATAAATATGCTACTTAAATAATTGCACACACGCCGCGAAAAGGGGGCAAATACGAGTAATAAGACGATGAAGAGATATGAAATAATTATGAATGAGAACTGTCAAAACCAAAAATTGTTTTAAACTTCTGTAACTTCCTCCGATAATTAAATAATATTTCCATTATTTTTCTCTTTTTATAAGTCGTGTCATAACATGTTTCTACCGATATATCTTTTGTAATCTAATAATTTACTGCCCCAATCACAAAATTATATCGAGACCCAATCTACAAAATTGCATAACCCAATAATTCATAAATCTCGCTGTAGGCTGCTAATGATGATGGATATCGATGCCTATGCACATGACGTTCTAATCGCCTCGACCAATGTGAATCATTCTCTGCATAGATTATCTGAAGATAATTTTGCTATTATTGAATGGAATGATGGGAAGATTGGACTTTATTGATGAAAAACGTAGAGGAATTGGAATCTTTACTGAAATTTTTTTTTTTTTCGAATGGACTATTATGCTGTTGACCTCAGATGGCCATGACAGCGTTACCGGACTTTTGGCGGACGCAGAGGGCGCCTCGCCGGTAAAAATTAGGTTGAGGCAACACGCACAAGGGCCACCACTTAGGTGCGAACCTCGGCTTGGGCTGTTGCCAGATGCTACAAGAGGGTAGGGAGGTAACGCCTAGGTGCACGAGTGCACCTGAGGGCGGAAACGGGGAATTCTTCGACCCCGCGTCCGGCGGGGTCGGTTATTGGTCGGGTGTGTAGTGTGCGGAAGCTGAGTTGTTGCCGTCACTTCCGGGTTAGCGTCAGTGAGTGGGTCAACGGGGTCACCAAGAACGTGTCTCGGTCTACGGAGGAGACGTTTACTGAAAAATAACGAATCATTATCATTTACAGCTGGTCATAGACCTCCCCTAATGAGCGCCATAGCGTCTTCAACTTGACGTATCCAGTCCTCATCCCACCTGGTGGGCATCCTGCACTGCATACTGAGTCGTGGTCTCCACTCAAGAACACGTATACCCCAGCAGTTGTCGGATCTTCGTGAGATATGGCCGGCCAATTCCACTTCAGCTTGCTAATTCTTAGAGCAGTTATGTCGATAACTTTCTCTGACTGAAAAATAACGTAGCAACTAACTAACTTTTTTAAATGTAGCAACTAAGAATTTTAAGAACTTAACGATATCAAGTTTAAAACGTATACCGACGCGACGACGGTGGGACAAAATTATAATGTAAATAAAATAGTAACATATAGATATTTTAATTTTACAAGATACCATATCCTAGAACCAAGGTTATCGACATAGCTCAAAGAATTAGCAAGCTGAAGTGGCAGTGGGCCGGCCATATTTCGCGAAGAACCGACGGCCGCTGGGGCAAACGTGTTCTTGAGTGGAGACCGCGACTCGGTAAACGTAGTGTAGGACGCCCTCCGACCAGGTGGGATGACGACTTGCGAAAGACTGCAGGTAGATGCTGGATGCGGCAAGCTGAAGACAGGGCGCTATGGCGCTCATTGGGGGAGGCCTATGTCCAGCAGTGAACTGATATAGGCTGATGATGATGATATCCTAGACGAGAAGTGGAAACCTAGTGGGCTAGGTTCCATTGTGGTCTCAAAGACTCCTATCAGATTTTGTTAAATAATCCGATTATCGTAAATAGGCATTCCATTCATAAACCTCACGTGATATTTCATTAAGATTTCAAATAATTCGAATAAATCACGTGCCGATCTGTACGTGCTAGTATCAACTCGATAGTATATCGATTTTAAATCGAGATGTAGCACGGATCTACGTGTCCAATCTACGGGAAGGTGGAGAGGTAATGAAGAAAGAATGATTAAAAAATTTAATCGATTTAGAAGAAATGTCTGATATAGAAGCTTGAAGAGGAACACTAGCGCCACCTAATAACACTTTGACTATTATAAAAAATTGGGACGGCCATATATCGCAAAGAACCGACGGCCGTTGGTTGGGGCAAACGTTCTTGAGTGGAGACCACGAATCGGTAAACGTAGTGCAGGACGCCCTCCGGCTAGGTGAGATGACGACCTGCGAAAGACTGCAGGTAGATGCTGGATGCGGCAAGCTGAAGACAGGGCGCTATGGCGCTCATTGGGGGAGGCCTATGTCCAACAGTGGACTAACATAGGCTGATGTTTATTATTATTTATTTTCCTTATCTTAAGTACCTGAAATCAAGAAATCATTTCAAAACTCCAGACAAAGAAAAAGGTTTAGCACATTTAGCGATTCAATAATCGACTCCAAAAATTTAAAAATGAGGCGATTGTAGGTATGTCTGGCTGTATGTATTTCACAAGTAGGTATGGAGATTGGAGAGACTTTAAAATTTCTTTCTACAAGTCGAAACATGTCTACCTATGATTCATTTATCAATCGTCATGCGATAGGCTTTTTGCCTTCTGTCCTACTTACTCGGTCTTACTAACTATAAATCTAACCTAAAAATTAATATTTGTTTCAAATCTTGAGTTTGTACTCAAGATTTGAAACAAATATAAAATAAAATAAAAACAGCTTTATTCCATACCCCAATAGTTATTAGTATGTACAATTTTAAAACAATAATAATAATAGTAAAATAAAGAGTTAATAGTTGTGTAGGTACATTATAATTTTAGAATTGAATTGAATTTAGAATTAATTATGTCAGATATTTTTGTGTCATGTCCTGATATGGACCGCCTTCGGCGGTGTATGCCTCCTCCAAGGATCTCCAGAGGTTTCTGTCTCTGGCTTTTTGTGGAAACAAATATACTAATAATAATATAAATATCGCCTTTAGATTAACTTCCCAAGGGCCTCTGTGCTGTTGGCTTCGGCCCCACGCAAGCCTTCCAAAGGACCGGGTCACTTTATGGCCCGAGATCATGGTGAGAGACATATAAATATAATATAATATAATATAAATATACTGTAGTATATCCATAAAAAAATATAAATTACTAGAATAGGTTTCTAGATGTTTGTTTCATGTAAAAGCCACAAAAAAATCGATAATTACATTTTGTGTATAGCCAGATAGGTACCTAGTCATTTTATTTTCTATAAAACGTTATTAGAAAAACTGAGTTTTTGCTGTATACTTCTGGAATATACATACCTATATGTCATCATCATCATCATCAGCCTATATCAGTCCACTGCTGGACATAGGCCTCCCCCAATGAGCGCCATAGCGCCCTGTCTTAAGCTTGCCGCATCCAGCATCTACCTGCAGTCTTTCGCAAGTCGTCATCCCACCTGGTCGGAGGGCGTCCTACACTAAGTTTGCCGAGTCGCGGTCTCCACTCAAGAACACGTTTGCCCCAGCGGCCGTCGGTTCTTCGCGAAATATGGCCGGCCCACTGCCACTTCAGCTTGCTAATTCTTTGAGCTATGTCGATAACCTTGGTTCTCTGTCGGATGTATATACCTATATGTATGTTTGAGCTTTTGCTGAAAGTTTGTAAAAGTGTAACGAAAGCCAAAACTATTGCATTGAACTTTTGGACTAATGAATTTTTGGACATCTACCTAATAGATCTTACTACATTATTAGAGTTGTCAATCGTACAACTAAGACATTCTGCTCACTAGGGCATTCTGCAAAAAAGGCAATATGCAGTTACGACGTTTTGTTTACATAGGTAGTCTTTTTGCATTATAGTCCTTACGAACCTAACCCGTCATTTGGTTAGAATGATGAATGAATGAATGTACACTTTATGCCACTAAAATAAATAAGAAAATAAAAAAAACCTTATATCTAAATATTAACAAACAGTACAATAAGTCGGCCTTCTCGCTCGCTTATCGATAGCGATTCCCAGGCAACCTTATGATAGAGAAAAAAAATAAGTCTACTAAATGAATGATTCAACTTCTTACCCTAGCAACAGCAAAGCTGAACAATTTGTCGTGAATCTAACAGTCACAAAGCTGTGCGAATTTCCCCGCGCCCTAGAGGAGAGGGGGGGGGGGGGGGCTGCGGTGTGACGCAATGCGCCCGCGCATGCAGTGCGGACGGTGAGGGTTGGCGGCTGTTACTTAGAACTAACTTAAAACATCTATTTATTTTTGCTATGTTGGCAAACAATTTTTAAATAAATAAATAATGCTGGACAATTCACACAGCATAATCTAACCATTCTCTAAACAGAGCTTGTGTTATGAGTACTAGATTAACTGATAAACATAATATACCTCTACATACAATACATTACATAGATATACAGCATTATCTAGCCCCATGGTAAGCAGAGCTTGTGTTATGGGTACTAGATAACTGATATACATAATACAATATATTACATAGATAGATATTTTTTATTATACATAGAAAACGACCAGAACACCCGAAACAAATATCTGCAGATCGTACACACATTTGTTATATTTTTTATTATCCTTAGGTCATGACCAGAACACGCTAAACAAATATCTGCGGATGGTATAAACGTTTGTCCCGAATTAATCGAACCTCCTGCGTCGCAGTCGGACCTTCGCCCACGGCGCCACAGAGGTCGTCTTTTGGAGGACCGGGAAGAATAGAAGAAGACGCTTGGCTTTGCCTTGCAGTGGAAAGCCAACAGCTCAACACTGGTCTATTTTACAATAAACATTAAACATTGCAGGTACAAAAAAAATATTCTTTGTACATTTATAAGTTCTAGAGTATTCTAGAAAATTTAAATCTTATTTCTCACTTTTATCTCCGTTGTTTAGTTTGACTCTTATTTCCATTAATTGTGTCGATAAATGTATCGTTCTTATTAAAAATTTTTAAAATATTTGAACTTGGTTCTATCATCAAACTTTCAATAAAAAATAATTTATTTTAATAAATGCTAATAATACTTACTTATGTTAATTGTTTTTGTAATTTTATTTGTGTACTTATTTAGCAAAACATAGTTTTAAAATGTTTTAAATGTTTTTAAACGGTTGTCTGGTAGAGATCGCTCTTGAGCGATAAGACCGCCAAATTGTCACATGTTTTTTATTTTATTCTGTCTTGTTTGTTTTATTTTGTAAGTGTGCAATAAAAGAATTTTCTATCTATCTATCTATCTAAATCACCTCTTTTGAATAGCGTTTATAATGGTTATTTTTGCAAATACCTAGCAAAAGCCAATTCTTGCCAATACCGCGTCGCAGTGAGTGGGTAAGTAGGCGAACGACAGCAGAAAGTGGCATGTGACGCAACCGCGCCGCTAACCCACTCACAATGCGGTACCAGCCGCTGTGGTGGACTGAGACCTTTACTGGCCCAGCATCATCATCATCCTATATTAGTCCACAGCTGGACATAGGCCTCTCCCAATGACCGCCACAGCGCCCTGTCTTCTGCTTGCCGCATCCAGCATCTACCTGCAGTCTTTCGCAGTCGTCATTCCACCTGGCCGGAGGGCGCTATGTTTACCGAGTCGTGGTCTCCACTCAAGAACACGTTTGCCCCAGCGGTTGTCGGTTCTTCGCGAGATATGGCCGGCCTACTGCCACTTCAGCTTGCTAATTCTTAGAGCTATGTCGATAACTTTACTGGCCCAGCTCTTAGGAATCACGTTCCTAGTCGTGGTCACTTCTGGATGGGCTTAGGAGTCCTAAGGTCCTAAGTTAGGACCTTTAGTAGCTTATGATAGGTACCCATGTAAACTTATATATAATATAATAGTAAGATATTTATTTATAACAACACTAGCTGCCCCGCGCTTCGCCCGCTTAGAAATCCATGTGTCAAATGGTTTAAAAAACCTTCCTCTTGGATAACTCTATCAATTTAAAAGCCGCATCAAAATCCTTTGCGTACTTTTAAACATCTAAGCCTACATAGGGACAGACTGACAGCGGAAAGCGACTTTGTTTTATACTATGTAAACAACAAAAGACAAACTTGACGACCGATGACGACCGATGTGGCGCGGTGGGCGAAGGTCCGCTTGCGACGCAGGAGGTTGCGGGTTCGATTCCCGCCTCGGAATAATTATGTGTACGATCTGCAGATGTTTGTTCCGGGTGCTCTGGTCGTTTTCTATATATAATAAAAAAATATCTATCTATGTAATGTATTTGTATTATGTATATCAGTTATCTAGTACCCATAACACAAGCTCTGCTTGCCATGGGGCTAGATAATGCTGTGTGAATTGTCCAGCATTATTTATTTATTTATTTATTTACTTATAGAATAGCTACATGTAAAGAGTTGTTATAAAATGGCTCTAACTCAGCATAATGATGGCTCAGCTCCGTAAGAGAGCTAGCCAGCGCTGGTCTTCTGTTACATGTTTCGTCCTATGAGTAACTTAGGTTGACTCTGACCTTTAATAGGTCTCGTTCAGGCTTCGTGGATTTTACTTCTATAACTTTTTCCCTCTGTCCCTATAAGGTTTGCTGGTAGAGAACTCTTTTTAGATTATTCTCGTCTTTATTATTAATTTTCTAGCATAATCTAAGTCTAACTTAGGCTTCTGGGTTGTAGTTGTAGGTTGTACCTTTACAAGCTACCCGTTGGGCAGTCGACTTCTAGGTCTTCAGGTTGCCTGGGAGAAATCGCTGTCAGCGACAAGGCCGCCTGTTGTACTTTTAATGTGTAATATTTAGATATAAGGTGTTTTTTGTTGTTTTAAGTGAAATATTGTGAATTCTGGGCCAACAACAAAAAAAAACATAAAACCTTTTTGTTTTCCCCTTGAATATGGTTCTGTCTGAATGATGACTACGCCAGCGTAATATCAAGAATGTATCTAATAAAAAAAATGTAATACGAAAAATGCATTTCAGACTAATTTTAATCGATTGGGTAAAATGTTTTTTTACGACAGAAACTCAAAACTAATTTGACAGTAAACTCAAAAAAATAAATCCAAAAATGTACCAGGGCGGCATACCACCGCGGCGGTGACCTATCACGTTTTGATTTCCATTTCACAGATGGCATTACTGGTCTGTAGTTAACTCAGAATGCATTCTTGGAAAATAAAGTTTCTCCGTGTTTGTGCGGTGAAAATAAAGGGGCAATGGAGATTTTGGGAATACCTGATTGGCATAACAATTTTGATGATCACACTAATATTACTAATTTGAAAGTTTAGTCAAAATTAAAATAATTCAGGACAATTCACACAGCATTATCTAGCCCGAAGCCACAGATAATATAATACATACTGCCTAAGCTGAGCAGAGCTTGTATTATGGGTCCTAGATAACTGATATATATCGTACAATACGTTATGTAGATAGATATTTTTTATTATACATATAAAAAGACCAGAACACGCTAAACAAAAATCTGACAAACATTTGTGGCGGGAATCGAACCCGCCACCCCTCGTCGCAGGTGGACCTTCGCCCACCGCGCCACAGAGGTCGTCGAATAATATCATCAGAAACGGAGCTAGACCGGAAATAACAATTATCTAGCTTTTACTCTTAAGGTGTGCAAAGACACGGGCTTAAGTTAGTTTTGGCCACAGTTACTATTATTTCAAATGAATGAATGTTATTGGTACCTATTCAAAAGGTCAGTTATCATCAGTCTAGTTTGAAAGGCTTCCCCATAGATCCTTGAGTCGCTTTTTCCCTTCCAAGTTGGAAAATTTATTTAAGTATCCTAAATTATTCATAACTAGCTGTTCCCCGCGGTTTCACCCGCGTTAAACTCGAATTTCACTTTATTAGGTGAATTTTTACACCTTGTGTGGTGTATTAAATACCTACCCTATGTGTGAGTGCACTCACTCAATAAATAATGAAATATATGTGGGTACTTTGATAATGATGCTGATGGCAGCTACCCACAATCTTCAGTCCTGATTTACCAAGTAAGTCCATAACATTGGCGACGACGGAAAATACGCGAAATATTGTGAAAAAACCTGTGAAAAGTAGTGGATTGTGTATTGGACAATGGCTGATAGGAGATTCGAAACATTTGACCTCAAAAATGCGGACTGGGAATCTTATAAAGAAAGATTTGGATTCTTTTTAGTAGCACAGGGGGTGACTGACAATGTCAGCAAAAAAGCCATCTTTTTCGCATCATGTGGCAGTGATTTGTACAATTTAGTAAAAACATTAGTGTTTCCAAAATCTGTTAGTGAGGCTTCTTTAGTTGAAATAGAAACAAAACTAAATGATCATTTTAGTCCACGGCCTAATGAAATTGTTGAATCATTCAAATTTCACACACGGAAGCAGGGTAAAAATGAATCGATGCAAGATTACATTGCGGCTCTTAGAAAAATGTGTAGATTTTGCAATTTTGTTGATTTGGAAAGGACGCTGCGAGACAGGATTGTATGCGGGGTGAAAGATGCCAAAATACAAGAAAGTTTACTGAAGACGGCGAACCTCACGTACGAAACGGCAGTCCAAAGGGCATTGCAAGCAGAAAAATGTACAGAAGATATCAAAATACTGTCTGCACCAGATGCTGGAGGACCCAGCTGCAGTTCAGAAAATGGTACCGGACACAATGAGGGGGAGCCTATGGAGGTGAACTCAGTGAAAGAAGATAAGAGAAAAAAATTATACTGCTACAGGTGCGGAGGGAGCCACATGTATCACAATTGTAAGTTTGTTTATGCAAAATGCAACGCATGCAGTAAAATAGGCCACATAGCAAAAATGTGCAAGAAAAATAAGGAAACTGGTGAAGTCAAAGAGATTCAGGATAAAGAATGTTTGAATGGTTTATTTTGTGTCGGTGGAATAAACCGGGAACCTGCAATATGGACAGAAGTTCAACTGAACAAGAAATCAGTAAAGTTTGAGGTAGATTCCGGCTGCTCTTATACTATCATGTCCAGGGAACAGGCAGAAAAGATTTGGCCCAATGGTCTGGAATTAGAAAAGTGCAATCTAAATCTGCATACCTGGACTGATGCTAAGGTGCAGGTGCATGGCAGGACCAAAGTTTTTATTGAATATAAAAACTTCAAAGGTTACCTGCAAATACTGATTGGACAAGGGCGAGGCAACCTCCTAGGAAGGAACTGGTTTAAGCCGCTTGGGATCACAGTTAAAGGTATAGATAGAGTTAATCTTGTAGAAACAACTATGAATGAATCTTTGACTGAAATGCTAAAGAAATATGAAGAAGTTTTTGAAGGACTTGGAGAGTACAAAGGACCAGAAGTAGTGATAAGTTGCAAAAAGGATGTACAGCCGAAATTTATGAGAAATCGACCAGTACCTTTTGCTATTAGAGACAGGGTCTGTGATGAAATTGACAGGTTAGTCAGTGCTGGAGTAATGGAGCCAGTAGCATACTCTAACTGGGCCACACCTGTGGTGCCAGTGGTGAAGAAAAATGGGAGTATAAGACTGTGTGGAGACTATCGAATGACAGTAAACTCTGCTACTGAAACTGATACATATCCACAACCAACCATCAATGAGAGTCTGTCTGAGGTCGCAGGTGGAGTCATCTTCACCAAGCTAGATTTGAAAGAGGCATACACGCAACTTAGAGTATCAGACGAAACAGGAATGCTCCTAACAATGAATACAATAAAAGGATTGTATAAAATGAGAAGATTGCCCTATGGATTAAAGGCATGCCCGGGTATATTTCAACGGGTAATGTCGACTACATTGGCCGGTATCAAAGGAGTAACAGTACTGTTGGATGACATACTCATAAGTGGAAATGAAGAACAACACAAGGAGAGACTAGAAAAAGTTTTAGTTTGTTTGAAAAATGTTGGACTCCGACTCAACCGGAATAAATGTGAAATAGCTACGGATAAGGTGGAATTTCTTGGTTATGTGGTAAACAAGAACGGCATTCACCCAAGTGAGCAGAAAATTAAATTAATAGAGAATGCTAAAAGTCCGAAGAATATAAAAGAACTTCAAGCGTTCTTGGGTTTGTTGAACTTTTATGATAGATTCATAAAAGACAAAGCTTCAATGTTGGAACCACTACATAGATTGCTAGATAAAGATGCAGTATGGGTGTGGGGAAAGAAGGAAGAAGAAACATTCCAGAAGGCTAAAGCTGTACTATCATGTGATGACACCCTGATACATTTTGACAATAATAAGCGAGTAACATTAACTTGCGATGCTTCGGAATACGGGGTGGGAGCAGTGCTGTCTCATATAATGGACGATGGAACAGAAAAAGCTATTGCAATGGGATCTAGAACATTAAGTAAAGCAGAGCGTAACTATGCACAAATAGATAAGGAAGCGGCTGCGATCATGTTTGGTCTGGATAAATTCAATCAGTATGTTTATGGAAGGCATGTCTTAATATACACTGATCATAAACCGCTTCTCGGTATATTAAGCCATAATAAAGCTATACCAAAAGTACTGTCTCCAAGAATGATGCGATGGGCTTTGAAGCTGAATTCACATGACTATGAATTAAAATATAAAAGTGGTACAAGTATTGGAAATGCTGACGCACTCAGTAGATGGCCAATTGAGACTGAAGAATGGAAGCCCAACACTGAGGACTTTGATGATATTTTATTGCTGTCAGAGACACCGAGCGCGGTTCAATATACAGCGAAAGATATTGCAGAAGAAACCGGACGAGATGATGTTCTAACAAAGGTGAAATTCTGGATATTACATGGTTGGCCGGATAATGTACAGGATGCTAACTTGAAACAGTATTGGATGAAAAGAAAAGAGCTTTCCATCAGCAATGACTGCATAATATGGGGTACACGAGTGATTATACCGCCACCAATGCGAGAACACATGCTGCAGGCTCTGCACGAGACACATGATGGAATAGTCATTTCCAAATCAATCGCGCGGAGTTACTTTTGGTGGCCAGGACTAGACCATGAAATAGAAGCCCTAGTAGCGAACTGTGATAGCTGTCAAGTAAACAGGAACATGCCAGCGAGTACTGCTCACTCATGGATCACACCGTCCAACCCATGGCAGCGCTTACACATAGATTTTGCAGGTCCGGTAGACCGAAAAGTTTACCTGATTGTGGTTGATCCTTATTCAAAGTGGCCGGCAGTAAAAATAGTACGAACAACATCAAGTGAGTGTGCAATAAAAGCATTGAGAGAAATTTTTGCAGAGCAAGGACTACCAGAAGTTCTTGTGTCAGATAATGGTACAGCATTCACATCACAAGAATTCATGAACTTTATGAAGTCTAATGGCATTAGGCATATATTAACGCCGCCGTATAGTCCATCGTCGAATGGCCAAGCTGAGAGGTTCGTGCAGACCGTCAAGAATAAATTGAAAAGTTTGGTAGGGACAGACATGGATATTATACTACCACGCCTTCTCTTCGGGTTGAGATCAGCACCAAGTTCAGTCACTGGGAAGACACCGGCAGAAATGCTTAATAAACGTCGATTTAGAACACGGTTTGATATATTACACCCATTATCAACGAAGCCAATTTCTGAGAGACAACTTGAAAGCAACAGGGATGTACCGGTGAGAACCTTCAGACTGAGAGATAAGGTGTGGCTGCGCAACTATGTAAGAGGAGAAAAGTGGGTTAAAGGAGAAATTGTCAGAATTAAAGGTCCAGTTCGATTCTTAGTGAAGATGGAAGAGGGACCGATAGTCACCAGGCATATCAACCAGCTTCGGAGACGGGATTCGGATGTAATCCCAGGCCCTTGCAATGAAACCCGTGATGTGCTAGGCATACCAAGTCAAGCCATAGTAACATGCGCAGGCGACATGTTGCAAGGACAGTAGCTAAACTCAACAAGTGTTTTGTAAATAGTAGGATGTTAAGTTAGGAATTAGAAAGTTAATTAAATAATGATAAAGTGACTATGGGGGAAGGTATGTGGTGTATTAAATACCTACCCTATGTGTGAGTGCACTCACTCAATAAATAATGAAATATATGTGGGTACTTTGATAATGATGCTGATGGCAGCTACCCACAATCTTCAGTCCTGATTTACCAAGTAAGTCCATAACACCTTGGTTACCACGTTATATTATTGGAGTTTTAGTAAGAATCCCTAACATTTTGAAAATATAATATAGCCTATGTTCACCGGGGATAGTGTAGCTTCCCAACGGTGAAAGAATTTTTCAAATCGGTCCGGTTGTTTCGGAGCCTATTCATTACAAACAAACAAACAAAAAATAATACCTTTCCACTTTATAATATTAGTATATAAAATCAAGCTGATAGGTATTGCTCATTATTGAGAAATGTCTGAGACACCCCAAGATCCAACATGATTCACAAACAGAAAAAGCCTTTATAATATCCGGTAGAAATTATGACCATCACTATATTTAGCAACCATCTAAATTATTTATGTCTTTAAGTCTTCAGTCAAAATTTTAAGTAAAATAAAATAAGTAAAAGACCCCGCAGCAATACTAAAAACTTTTCTTACATAAATTGGTTGATTTATTTTGGAATCCCCGGCAGTCATTTTCCCTTTCAATGCTTGCTCATGAATTCTAGTTGCTTTGTGTGTGATTGAATATGCGTGCTTAATAATGAGACATATTTTAATAATGATTTACGGCTTAATACATTTTATTTCCTCCGTGCGCGGGTAAATACCAAAATACCCAGATCTCCAAGAAAATACTAATCCTCATTTACTAGCAGCTAAACCAAAACTCTGCTGGTATTTAGACTAGCGCGGTACTAGGGCGTCAGCAACGCGCGGCGGTTACGCAACCAACCACTCTCACTTTCCTGAGGCCGCGAGCTTTGCTTATATCATCAACCTACTGAGCGGCGCTGCTGCCCTGGTGGTTTCGTTTTTGATTTATTTATTAGAGCGTATAACAAAATGGTTATTAATTCATGTCATATACATTTTAAGTGGAGTGTGATCTATGTGATCTGGTTTTGCATAAAAGGAGCTGCCGACTTCAGAAGAGGCTTTCACTTTTATCTTTCCTTGCTTGCATTGTGTAGCTGTTCGTGTCAAATTTTCGGTGATTTCCCATTTTGCGTCACCATAGCTGCTTAAGATACCCCGATTTTCTCTTGTTTCTATTAGATTTATCCTGAATTTCACTTGATCTTCCAAAAACATTACTATACTTCTTTGAAAGAAATTCTGAAGAGGAATTCATAAAACATGGAAGAAATGGCTTCTAAGTGATATGGCTGCACTTTGTACTTTTGTTCATTAATGTCTGCTGTTTAATTTTGTGGTGTAAAAAATTATGAAGAGTAGGTAAATAGTATTGTATTCTGAAACATTCTAAAATCGAACCAAATTATTTAATTAACAAACAGAATTAAAAATCAAAGGACAACAAATGAAAAACTTTCCAAACACAAATCTATTCCGTTCCGTCATTTCAAATAACCAAAAACGTTTTGTAACTAACCAAGAAGTTTTAAACAAATGATTTCCGCAAAGTCTAACAACCAAAAAGGTTTTACAACTACCCAAGAAGTTTCAAACACAAATGATTTCCGCAAAGTCTTTTAACCAAAAAGGTTTTACAACCAGTCAAAAACGTTCAAAACCGAATCCTCAGCGCGAATCGAAAGTCGCTCGCGCTGAATGCCCAAAGGCCTCCCACCACCGACACCGATGACATACTTTCGCGCACGTACGCCTTTGTCGGTTCTGTTCTGATGCCCGCATCCTGATTTAGTATTCTATAACTTTTAACCCAGCGGCTAAAATAGCAGCTATTTTAATTTAAAGATATTATCACTGGCCCTTGTCGAACGACTAGACCCCCATTCATTTATGGATATAGTAAATAAAAATGGCGTCGATTATCAATTAAGAGAAATTGAGAATTAGAAAAACTGAGGATCATCCATACAATAACTGATATTGCACAATATTTATAAGGGTTAGATAGGTAGGTATTTATTTGTTACACTTCTAAAAAAAAAAAACATAAAACAACATAAACGGCTCAGCAGGCATAGTGTCTATGGAAACGTTTAAAGGTTATTTCTATCCCAGGGAAATGTTTTATGAGAAAGGCTTAGAGCTACATCTACGGAAAGTTTCAGCCTGATCCGTTCAGCAGTTTTGGCGTGAACAAGTAACAACTTTCTTCTTTTAAGTGTGATTTTTAAATCGTGCATTTTATGTTTAACGAGTAATTAAGTAGAAAAACCCTTTTTAATTTGTAACCTACACTTAACAAAATATTTCTATTTTATTATATTTATTAAAATTAAGAATATATGGCAAAAATAACCATGATGAAATAATGGTCAAATATAATAAATAACATTACATTAATATTAAGCGGAAATATCCGGCAATGCAGTAGAAAATATCGCATTTTCTACTGCATTGCCTGATATTTCCCTTATTAAGATAAAGATACATGTATTTTTTAATAAAGTTTTGACAAGGAATAATAATTATATATACTTATATTACTGGTACATTTGCTACGAATGATTCATTCAGGCAACCTTGGAATCCACTGGACTCAACGAGAACAATAAGACCGACTTAACTATGCAGTATTCACAACAAATAGGTCGGCAAGGGCCGATGACAAAGATGTTCCTCGTACTAATTTTCACAATAGATTTTCACCTAAAACGCATATAAGTCGAAATAGACCAAGGTCGGGTCTAAGTTCACTATGTCTGTAATTAACCAACTATTTATTTATTGTATGTTAATCAGTGTCTAGTGATTTCATTAGTTAATTTTAATTGGGACGTATTTTAGCAACTGTCTTACGAGTAGTTGAACCTAATATAACACGAGAACCTATAACGTATAGTATAATAATCGTTTATCTATAGGTATTATATACGAGTATGAAAAAACAATTTGCTTGTTTTGAAAAAACTAAAAACTTACTTCGAATCCCTTCATTTTACAATGTTTTGCGGGCTGAGTAGTAATCCCTCGGGATTAAATATAATGGGAAGGAGTTCCCATTAAATTTAATCCGGGATCATTTTCTATACAATAGCAATCGGTCCATAACTGACGGAGAAATCAACAAACATACGTAAAAAATACATACAGCCGAATATAGACCTCTTTATATAGACTCTTTTGAAATTATTTTAGAAAATTTTCATCTTCTACTTTATCAGGTGAGATTGTGGTCAAATAAAATGACCACTACATAGTATAAAACAAAGTCACTTTTTAGGCGGTTTTTAATAGATAGATTGATCCAAGAGGAAGGTTTATAAACCATTTGACACATAGATTTCCAAGCGGGTGAAGCCGCGGGGTGCAGCTAGTTGGCTATATAAAAATCTAAACACAGATTTTAACGCAAAAATCAAACCTGCTCCCTCTCGCATCGTATCTCTAAACTGGCCACCAACCCACTAAACATGTTTATTTTCTTCGCTTACATAACGATATCAACAACATCACCTGCTATAAAAATACTGCTACTGAACACGTCGAGTGCGTGAGTGTGCGTGTGTGTGAGTGTGTGTGCTCACGTAGGGCATACGACCTACAATTTGTTAGTAAAAGATGCAAACAATCTATAAGTTTTTGATACCGGGGACGGATTTGGTATGATAAGAAAACACAGAGTAGCACGTCGTGTTCCTTCGTAATCGAATCCCTAGGTCCGAAGATACCAATATTTATTCTGTAGTTTAATTTGTTAAAGCTATGGTCGGACTTTCTTTGAAGAATAGGATTCGATAGGAATACATCCGACAGAGCCTAAGTTATCGACATACTCGTAGTAGGTCTAAGAATTTAGCAAGCTGAAGTGGCAGTGGGCCGGCCATATCTCGCGAAGAAGCGTAAATGTCTTCTTGACTGGAGACCACGACTCGGTATACGTAGTATAATATATATAATAGGATATAAATAATAGGAATAATATAATAGGAAGCCCTTCAACCGACCGATAAAAAATGTGAGCTGTCAAGATGTATGGTTGTCCCTGCATCCGGCCCTGCCTCTTTCTATTAGTGTCTCTCGACCTATTTAAGGGATTGCAACATAGGGCCGCACACACGCGCGCGTGATAGCACACACGGACTTCATGGTTTGAACCTGAGAGGTGTCAGACAGAGTGTATACACCATGGAGGATTTACTTCTCTTTTATAAACGACGAAACAAAAGAGGCCGAGGTTCTATATTCGGCTGTATGTATTTTTTGACTTTATGGTTTGAACCTGAGAGAGTGTATACATACACCGACCATGGAGGATTTACTTCTAGTTTATAAACAGCGAATCAAAAGAGGTCGAGGTTCTATGTTCGGCTTTATTGTATTATTTTATTATATTAATACATTTAATACATAGAAACTAAATCTATGTATTAATAATAATAAAATAATTTACTTCCTATAAATTTCTTAAGTTTAGCTAAAATTAAACACAATTATCTTTGTTTTTTGCTACACATTATACTATTATTATGTTTATCAGTCATCTAGTACATACCCATAACACAAGACGCAGCTCTGCTCAGCTTAGGCACAGATAATATAATGCTAAGGTCTAGATGATGCTGTGTGGATTGCCCAGCATTATTTATAAATAGGTGACATGGCAGACGGCACAATTAAATGCAATATTAAATTTACAATTTATTATGACAAGTCATTAGATCTCGTGGGAGCGACTTTAATCATTTACATAATTGCTGTTAATACATAGTGATCACACATTTTTTTCCCTTTTACGGTAAATACATAGACATACTGTGCGATGCGTTAACTAGGGTTAATTACAGCAATGCGTAGTGAGAGATAAGCGATCCCAAGCGATGTCCTGCTACATAAATATGTAAGTATTACACACATAAGAGATTATAATTAATGTACTAGTGGTTTCTTTTCACTTATTTCACTAGAAGACAAAAAAATTAAGTGAACAGAAAATCTAAAATACCTTTTTTCATATTTGATAATAAGTAATAAGTAAAAATTTATACTTACGTATACTACGTAAGTATAAATTTTTACTCTTCTTTTTGCTCTTCTAAGTGCTTATTTTGTAAGCCTAACGAAATAACGTATTTTGAATTATGAATAATTTAAGTACGTACTAGATGTTTAGCCAGCTGAAGTGGCAGTGGGCCGGCCATATATCACGAAGAACCGACACCCGCTGTGGTAAACGATGAGGTGTAGGAGGCCGTCCTATACTACGTCGCGACTCGGTAAACATAGTGTAGGACGCCCTCCGGCCAGATGGAATGACGACCTGCGAAGGACTGCAGGCAGATGCTGGATGCGGCAAGCTGAAGACAGAGCGCTATGGCGCTCATTAGGCCTATGTCGTGGGACCAGCATAGGCTGATGATGTAGACGCATTATCGTTACAAACCGCATTGTTTCTAAGGAATATGACCCTTATATCCATGCTTATTTAGATACCCAAGAAAATAAGTCTACATATTTAGCACAACAGGAGAAGTCTAGAATATTTATATACAGTGTGTTTTTTTGGACGGGGCAGTAGATTTGTTTACAATTACATATACCTACGTAATCAAACTCAAACTCGAAAATAATAATCTATTTTTTTAGCATTATAAGGTTTTCAAATCTGCGATGATTTCCTACATTGATTGTATGGGAAGTATTTTTTCGATTTTGACTTTTTTAGTACTCTAACCTCAGTTCAGTTGGTCCGATACAAGTTTTGATCAGTAGGTAATATGAAACAGGATCAATTAGCATAAAAAAATAGTAGTATATAATACCAATTTTTTACTAACTAACATTTATTTTTAAATTTGACAATGGGGACGAAACTATCTCTAAAAGATATGGATAGTCTCGACTATTTTCCAGACCCCCCCTTACAGTCCCGTCCTAAAAATTCACCCTGTAATGTATAATAAGTAATAATGACATAACCTATTACATTATGGGTATTAATTACTTTTAATAACTTTGTAAGAATGACTGTATCGTGATATCTTCTAAAGGGCGTGGGTTCAATTCCGGTGTCATGTCAAATGCTACGGGTGATGACGATAAGTCATCCTCATCCATCAATCAGGGGCCGAATTCTGCTAACTAATCGCTTTACTATGACAATAGTATCGTCGCAGGATCATCCATAGATGAAAAAAGATAAAAAATAAATTATAAATTAAATTTGAGAATTAGATTATTAATTATTTAGTTTAAGAATGCTGGACTATCAACACAGCATCATCTAGCCCCATGTTAAGCAGAGCTTGTGTGGGTACTAGATGACTGATATAAATAATACAATACATTACATAGATAGATATTTTTTATTATACATAATAGATAACGACCAGAACACCCGGAACAAATATCTGTAGATCGTACACACAATTGTCCCAAGGCGGGAATCGAACCCGCAACCTCCTGCATCGCAGGCGGACCTTCGCTCACCGCTTCACAGAGATCGTCTGGTAAGACGACGCTTGATCTAACAATGCAGAATAGAAAAGAATTTATATAACTTAATTGCACCATCAATTCAAAAATAATAATAAAAAAGGAACTTAATCCAAAGGTTGCCTGGAAGAGATCGCTCTCAGCGATATGGCCGCCCTTTATACTTCCTTTATTCTATTGTTTATTCCTGTATTGTTTTCTGTTTTATGTGGTATAATAAAGTATTTTCTATCTATCTTATATTTAGTGGCGGCCTTATCGCTAATGTAGGTAGGTATTATTCAATTTATTCAACTGGTTGCCCGGGGTTAAACTCAGTTCATATACCACCTATTTCAATTATTATTAATGAAATGGCTGAAAATCTATTTTAAAATCTATGATTCATTTAAATTCAAATGTATCTAGCAATCCCGAGTGACCTACAGGACAAAGGGAGTTTAAACAATTGTACATACATATGTATTGAGGTTTGTTTTTGTCATCGCAGACTGATTGGAGCCGACGAATGCAACTGGCATAGTGACTGATGCACCGGCTTCTGTACTGATACTGAACTGTGCTAAGTAATAAATCTTTTGAAACTATCATGGTTCATCATCATCAGCCTATATAAGTCCACTGCTGGACATAGGCCTCCCCCAATGAGAGCCATAGCGCCCCGTCTTCAGCTTGGCGCTTGGTGATCAAGGTAAATAAATTTACGATAATGATGATGATGATTGTTTGTACCAATGTAAAGTACCTAATGGGAAATAATTGTAATATTATCTGAGTTATCAAATTATGAAGATTGTTTGATATTTATATACCTATCTAAATTATATCTGATATATGAACAAAGATCTGCAGATATTTGTTCCGGGTGTTCTGGTCGTTTTCTATGTAGGTATTATACATTTATTAAAAATACATTAATAAAAAATATATATCTATGTAATGTATTGTATTATGTAGGTATATCAGTTATCTAGTACCGATAACAAAAGCTCTGCTTAACATGGGGCTAGATAATGCTGTGTGAATTGTCCAGCATTATTTATTTATATTATTTAGCAGGGTGAACCAATCCTGTAAAATTAATAAAAAATAGTATATATATTATGTATAATAGATATTCTGTGACAATAGCGAAATAATTTCTTTTTTATAACGCTTTTATTAGCTTCACCTGTATGTTTGTTTGTTTGTAACCAACTCCTTTAGACTCGATCAAAGGGTAATACTGAAAATCAGTGTTTTGCTCTTAGAGCAAAGCTTTTCGCAGAGCTATTACCTTTTTGACAGGCTCCAGCAGGCACACAATTTTTAAATCTCCACTTTTTAATTTTTTTATACTATTACTATTGTTACCTTTATATCATGTGCTGCAGTGTCGAATAAATGCCTTATCTATCTATCATATTAACCCACTTTGAACGGTCAGATTTCATTTAAACTTAGTAAACTTATTAATAACCGATGACAATACAATAATTTGATAAGATTAAACTAAAAAATAGATAATAAATAATAGTCATATAATTAGTGACGCGCATGAATGGATTAACGAGATTCCCACTGTCCCTATCTACTATCTAGCGAAACCACAGCCAAGGGAACGGGCTTGGGAGAATCAAAGGGAAAAGAAGACCCTGTTGGGCTTGACTCTAGACTGGCATTGTAAGGAGACATGAGAGGTTAAACCACGATTTTTACATTAATTTCTATTATTTATCATTCTTATCCATAATTTGAATTATTTAAAATAATATTTTCTACTTTTTAGTTCAGTTTATTTTTAAAAGCGTGGTTTTTTAAACTATTTTTTTTTTGTCATAATTGAGGGAGAAATTGAAGAAAATCTTCGAACATGTGATACAAAAATTCTGTGGCGGTTTGTTTACAAAAATTCTACATCGAGTTTGGCTAGTTTATAAATGTAAATCTCGTGTAGCTTCCTACGTCTACTATGGTGTATGATGGACTTCTAGAATTCAAGATTATTTTGGCAACAAAGACATTTTAAGAATTAAACCTTAACAAATACTGATAAAAATAACATAAAACAACATAAAACAGAATAACATCGAGGTAAGTAGGTGCCTTAAAATAAAAAAATACTTGAAAGCACAAATCTTAATTGCACAAATGCAAAGAATTTGTTTAAATTCAAGTTCGTAAACGGAAGAAAGATAATGATGAAAGATTTCTTTTTCAAAAATAGTTTCGGTCTTCTGTGATTTGCTACAATGAAACCAACCTACCGATGATATCGTAAAAAATTGAACCCATATTTTTTTAGGTTGTGTAACCGGGGTGTAAGACACAGTACACTTGACAATTAGTATTTAAACCAAAGATCCACGTAAGTTTTCCATAGGATTTGGTGAAGCGCCTCTAACGTAGGAACATGGAACTACGCTCTCGAACGCTAAACTTTACCTACCAAAGTGAGGTGGTAAATAAACTAGGTGTTCAACCCGCGACATAACAACGCACAAGCACTTAAGTTTTGACTGAGAGTATTATTTGAATTAATCACTACATAGCTCTAGTCAAGTCTGTAAACACAGATTATTTCGTGCTTTTGCGTCCTTCCCTTCCAAATAGCCCCCTTAGACATTTAAATATAAAATAATGAGTTGGTCTCATCATCTTCTTATTTAAATACATTTATAAATCTCCTAGAATATATCCACAAAACGATTTTTGATCTTCGTGCCCGTATTACCTGACCGACGACGCGACGTAAAATATGGCTTGCGCCATCTTGCGGTGAATAGCAGAACTAAATAAATTACGTTGCTGAAATCACCCTGAGAAGTGCCGCTACTTACCACTGGGAGCACTACTGTAACTTAAACGACAAGACAAGCCAGCTAATAAAAAAAAAAATGTTAATACGTTTTTTTTACAAATATTTTTACAAGTAACGCGAATAATAATAAAATGTACTCATATCTGTGCTACCATATTTTACTATGAATGCACCGCATCGTGTTTTGTTATGCTTTTCTAAAAAATGTGTTATAAACATGTAACAAATATTTGTATTCTATTTATTATGTTATTTGTATGTTATTTTTTATTACTAGAAAATATTTGAATAGATTAAAAAACGAAAATAGCAAAATTATGTTTCCGCCCGGGATCGAACCGGGGGCCTTCTGCGTGTTAGGCAGATGTGATAACCGCTACACCACGGAAACGATGTTCAAAATGCTAAATTTAACAAACATTAATTATTAACGTACTATTTATAACTTTATAAAATCATTATCATCATTTTCTTATCTTTTACCACATCGCAAAGTCAGCACATGATTCTGGTTTCTTATTTCTATAAATTCCTTGTAAATGAACGATCGTACGATACAACACAATTTCATTTTTCTATCTATTGTATTAAAAACAGTCATCTAGCTCTATCTAGTACCAAACAAACCAGAAACACAAGCTCTGCTTAGCTTGGGGCTGAATGATGCTATGTGGATTGTCCAACATTATTTATTTATTAGAAAAAAATGCCGATAAGAAAATCTGGTTCATTTACTTAACCACAAACAAGCTTTTTAATCAGTCGATCTAAACCTCTTTCGTTCGTTGCCGAGAAAACACTCGTCTTACAGATTCCCTTAGCCGACACTAAAACATCCACAAGCTGAGTTACAGGGGACGATTCTTACAACGCGACCGCCACCAAAATACAAAGCTACTTTGCCTTTACGTTTATAACTCTTTACTTAGTTCCATCCAGCATTGCTATGCTCCAATTGGAAGGATATAATGTGGATTTAGAAAACATATTATGTTCCTTATTATTACCTACACGCTACCGGCTACGGTCTCAAAATTATAACAGACTTTAATACTTTTGTAGTTTTTGCTTTATTTACAAATATGTATGTGTTAGACATGAAAGATATTTTTCTTATAAATAAATAACTGAACTGAACTGAATTAATTTTTGATATCGCGTCGCGCCGGTCGCCTGCGCATGGTCAAAATATTGAATATTCCGACATTTCAAACCATGAATAAAATGTCCAGCTGTGGACTAACATAGCCTGATGATGAATAAAATTTAAAAACTTGAAGTAAGACTTACATAGCGTCACAACATCGTATCTACGTAGGTACTCTATTCTGTGACGTAGGTACTTACGTACGTAGGTAGCTACCTATATACTCAGAGTATCTAGTATGAGTTTGCAGTGTCTGTATACCAAAACGGAAAATCTTTCGTTTACTACTGCTGAATTTTCAAAGCTGTGCTAAATTGCGACTTACCTATTCCATGTAATAACTATTTTAATTTTGGTGTCGACTGTCAATCAAGTTGTCCTAACCTAATATTTTACCGATTCGATTTCTTATGATAATCGATTGAGTTATTGTTGCTCAACATTTTCTATTATTTACTTAATGTACTCAGGCGTATTTACGGAAAAAAGTCTTCAAAGACTTTTCTTATGATTCCTAGAATATTAAATGGAAATGGTATTAATTTTTATTGTTTTTTTTTGCTACTTGCTTTACACTCGTTTTTTTATAACAAATCTTATATATAAAAATCAATTGCTGTTCGATAGTCTCGCTAAAACTCGAGTACGACTGGGCCGATTTTGCTGATTTTGGTTTCGAAATGTTTGTCTTAGTCCAGGGAAGGTTTAAAAGGTGAGAATTCCACGCGGGCGAAACCGCGGGGCGCAGCTAGTGTTAAATAAATTCTTGGATCTATAATCACTCGAAATCATTCTAAAACTACTTATAATCAAGTTCTAAGAAAAATATTAGATCGCTATCATACTGAACACTTTTTCTCCTCTCATTATTCGATGACTGAGTTCTTCTTCCTCTCAATATCCGATACGAGCGCAACAAAGCGCTGAATATATGGAAGGAAATGAAAACTTTTATAGTTTTCGTATACTATGCAAAATACTACGGGCACTGCATCCCATAATCGAGCGCATACAATTGTTCCGCGTGCATCGATTGAATAATGACAGTAATTGAAGTTGATTGGGACCTTGCATCTTGTAGGTATACCTACCAGCATGCATGTTCCTGGTCAAAAACCTTGTTCATACTAGGTTCAAACTGCAACAAAAAAGGAATGTACGCGGGTTAACTACTAACCTTGTTCGTGTTGGAAGGACACCAATGCATAAATAAAAAATCGTTTGGATAACCTGAGGTCCATAATTTGTAGTATATAGGTACATTAAGAGCTTATGATTAGGGTTAATACTAAAATTAATCATACTAAATTGTTAATTTTGACGACCGATGTGGCGCGGTGGGCGAAGGTCCGCTTGCGACGCAGGAGGTTGCAGGTTCGATTCCCGCCTCGGAACAATTGTGTGTACGATCTGCAGATATTTGTTTCGGGTGTTCTGGTCGTTTTCTATATATAATAAAAAATATCTATCTATGTAATGTATTGTATTATGTATATCAGTTATCTAGTACCCATAACACAAGCTCTGCTTACCATGGGGCTAGATAATGCTGTGTGAATTGTCCAGCATTTATTTATTTATTAATTAACTTTCCCCATGTGTGGCACATTTTGACAGCGAAGAGGTGGTTGTGAAGTGCATATTATCTTTGCGGCCATCCTTCGTAAAATTGTTTAATTGTTTTGTCTGGAATCACGTAAGTGAATCCACAGGCGTTAGTTAGTCAGCATAATTATTAATTCTGTAAGTAAAATCAATTTAAATCATTGTCACTTTTAATAATAAGCAAAGCATATAAAAAATAAGGTAGAGATATCGCAAAAACGACAAAAAACACTGCTCCAAGATACCTATGTCCAGACATGTTCTAAACGAGAAAAAAACTTATTAGGTAGTCAATTGACTTCGCCCGCCATGTTTGTTTTACAATCTAAAGTGTTTGCACATCGATCAGACCTCGTTAGTAAGACAAATATGGTTTGAAAAGATCAAGGAGGTTGTTATTGGCTTAAGTAGGGGAAATTTCAAGAGCGTTCTTTCTCAATAGTAACAATGTAATAAATAAATAATGCTGGACAATCCACACAGTATTATCCCGCCTCAAGCTAAGCAGAGCTTGTGGCGGTGGGCCGGCCATATCTCGCGAAGAACCGACGGCCGCTGGGGCAAACGTGTTCTTGGGGTACCACGACTCGGTAAACGTAGTGTAGGACGCCCTCCGACCAGGTGGGATGACGACCTACGAAAGACTGCAGGTAGATGCTGGATGCGGCAAGCTGAAGACAGGGCGCTATGGCGTTCATTGGGGGAGGCCTATGTCCAGCAGTGGACTGCTATAGGCTGATGATGATATTTTCTATTATACACAGAAAACCCCCCAAGAAACCAGGACATTTGCAGACCGTACCAAAATTTGTCACAATCGGAGGAATCAAACCTACAAACTCCTGCTTTGTAGGCAGAGCTTCCCCCGCCACGCCACAGAGGCCGTCGAGATCATTTATACCTATTAAAACTGAACCTACCTACGTCCCAATGATTAATGAATGACCCATCATTGATCGATGATAACCAGCTCGTTAGGTATCGCTTACCTACTGGCCTCATTACGTTTATCTACCTACCTTACTACACATCATTAGCTTTAGTCCAGCCTAATACGAGACATCATCATCATAAACTTATAATAGTCCACAGCTGGACATAGGCCTCCCCCAATGAGCGCCATAGCGCCGTGTCTTCAGCTTGACGCATCCAGCATCTGCCTGCAGTCCTTCGCAGGTCGTCATCCCACCTGGCCGAAGGCGTCCTACACTAGGTTTGCCAAGTCACGGTCTGCACTGAAGTAAACAGTAAAATACTCTTATTTGATAATATTTGACTTGTCTAAGTGCTTATTTCTGTAAGCCTAAAGAAATATCATTTTGTTTTGATTGATTTGACTCAAGAACACGTTTACCCAAGCGGTTGTCGGTTCATCGCGATGGCAGGCCCACTGCCACTTCAGCTTACTAATTCTTTAATCCTTGTGCATCCTTCCAACATCATCAACAGCCTATATTAGTCCACGTGTGAACATAGGCCTCCAGAAACGTTTCGAATAGCGGTCCTGAGCCGCATCCGTCCATCGACTCCCTGCGACCGTTACATTATCTTCGACCCATCAACGGTCATCTTCCCACACTCCGTTTCGCATTGCATCTCTATTATACATATTGATCTGATTTGTATGTTCAGTTGCCTAGATGTGACGGTCCTGAGCCGCATCCGTCCATCGACTCCCTGCGACCGGTACAATGTCTTCGACCCATCAACGGTCATCTTCCCACACTCCGTTTCGCATTGCATCTCTATTATACATATTGATCTGATTTGTATGTTCAGTTGCCTAGATGTGACGGTCCTGAGCCGCATCCGTCCATCGACTCCCTGCGACCGCTACAATGTCTTCGACCCATCAACGGTCATCTTCCCACACTCCGTTTCGCATTGCATCTCTATTATACATATTGATCTGATTTGTATGTTCAGTTGCCTAGATGTGACGGTCCTGAGCCGCATCCGTCCATCGACTCCCTGCGACCGCTACAATGTCTTCGACCCATCAACGGTTATCTTCCCACACTCCGTTTCGCATTGCATCTCTATTATACATATTGATCTGATTTGTATGTTCAGGTGCCTAGATGTGACGGTCCTGAGCCGCATCCGTCCATCGACTCCCTGCGACCGCTACATTGTCTTCGACCCATCAACGGTCATCTTCCCACACTCCGTTTCGCATTGCATCTCTATTATACATATTGATCTGATTTGTATGTTCAGGTGCCTAGATGTGACGGTCCTGAGCCGCATCCGTCCATCGACTCCCTGCGACCGCTACATTGTCTTCGACCCATCAACGGTCATCTTCCCACACTCCGTTTCGCATTGCATCTCTATTATACATATTGATCTGATTTGTATGTTCAGGTGTCTAGATGTGACGGTCCTGAGCCGCATCCGTCCATCGACTCCCTGCGACCGCTACATTGTCTTCGACCCATCAACGGTCATCTTCCCACACTCCGTTTCGCATTGCATCTCTATTATACATATTGATCTGATTTGTATGTTCAGGTGTCTAGATGTGACGGTCCTGAGCCGCATCCGTCCATCGAATCCCTGCGACCGCTACAATGGCTTCGACCCATCAACGGTCATCTTCCCACACTCCGTTTCGCATTGCATCTCTATTATACATATTGATCTGATTTGTATGTTCAGGTGCCTAGATGTGACAGTCCTGAGCCGCATCCGTCCATCGACTCCCTGCGACCGCAATGGCTTCGACCCATCAACGGTCATCTTCCCACACTCCGTTTCGCATTGCATCTCTATTATACATATTGATCTGATTTGTATGTTCAGGTGCCTAGATGTGACAGTCCTGAGCCGCATCCGTCCATCGACTCCCTGCGACCGCAATGGCTTCGACCCATCAACGGTCATCTTCCCACACTCCGTTTCGCATTGCATCTCTATTATACATATTGATCTGATTTGTATGTTCAGGTGTCTATTTGTGACGTTGTATGAGCAGTACATTGATGTGAGCTAGGAGCCCAGTAGTTGCGTTGCCTTCGTGCGCGCGCGCATGGTATATGACACCACGCGCATGATTGACGACCTCGCACGCTCTGGCGCGCAAGCGTCAACACATTTACTTGCTCATACTAAGATTCATAATTTGATTGTTATAAAAAAAATGTTTATTTCGAGCACATGCGAGCTATGAATAAACTAAAATTGATCTAACTCCTTGGTATTTACAAAGTTTTTTAAGTTTTTCAAAATACTTATGATTATGAATATTCGGGAGTATTCTCCGCCTTAGGAATATTTTTTATCCAACACGGGATCATTCTCTATTTTTTTTTAGCCATTATTGTCTCACTGCTGGGCAAAGACCTCCCTTTTCTCCTTCCATTCCTCGCGATCCAACGCTGCAACAGGCCATCAGTCTATATACAATATATTTGTCCAAATCGGTAGATAATTGACGGAGACATCGACGAACATAAAAAAAATATAGCCGAACATAGAACCTCCGTTTTTGTTTTTAATCAAAAGTACTATTTAACGGGTATGTATCGCGTTTATTTACGATTTTTTCCCGACGTTTCAACAGGTTTACACACTGTCATGGTCACTGGATGTTACGAGATAGAGACATAATGTGTTAAATAGTAGATTCCTACTTGTAATTATGTGTTCACTGTTCATTCAGACAGTTGGAAAATATTTATTTTTTATTAGTTATAATTAATAAGTCTAGATTTTGTATGTTTAATATAGGTCTAGCACTACAAAGATAAACAAAATCAAAAAACTATTGTTTATCAGTCAAATCAAAGACTCTCTCGTTTGAAATCTTATCACATCAACCACGGTAGACGTTATCAATGATATATTATCGTCTGAACAAGACCCGAAATCAATACAGTTCCAATATTTAAACAACATAGGTATTTAAACAAAAATGACATAAAGACTTCTTTTTATTATCCGACTTCGAAAAAAAAACAAACATCAAATTGCTTTATTTTCTTTAGACCAGGGTTACGTCAGTTATCCTGCAAAACTGTACAACTGGGCGAGCAGGCAAAACACGTTTAGTTCATTTTTTTTTTCTTGTAATAAACAAGTCACTTGTATATAAATTTTAGTTTAAGCATATTTTAGTATCATAAATAAGTGACAACAATTAAGCTTTAGTTATGTCACAAATGTTCCTACTTACTTAAAACTTCGACTGCGATTTTTTTACGACGTCTGCGATCTTTTTTTTAACCTAAAAAATTCGTGCTGCCGCTCTACACAGCGGTTGTGTTGCGCCGCACATGCGTTTCGTTCGAAAAATATTACGGCTGTGCTGAGTCACAAAGATCTGTATTTTCTCAGCCGCTGCGCTAGTGTGGATTTACGCATATTAGTCACTTGCAGAAAACACATACCGTGTGATTTCAGCACTCAAAGTGTTAAGAGTTATAAGCTGTAGTAGTAGCTGTAGCTGTAGCTGTAGTTAGTATTCCATCTAAATAAAAATAAAATAAATTTAAAAATAGTTTAATTTGTTAGTTTTTTTTCAAAACAAAAGAACAAATACACACACTCGCAATTTCATACAATGCCTATAAATAAAATTAGCAATGGTTAGTTTTTTCAATACAATCAAATTCAACTGTTCCCTATGGAGATCTTTGTATCTAATGCAATGCAACTGATTTATTGTATTGTATTGTATTTATTTAACTCAGATAATAAAATCCATAGTATACATTCAATTAAACATTATAACATTAATTAAATCATAATAAATAATAAAACATTTATGAATTAGTTGCATTGCATTAGATTAAATGATTGAAGTGAACAAAAAATCAAAGTGATCACTTTAGGTATTTCCTAGTTTTACTCATGTAATTGGAATTTTGTGACTAAGAGTCCTGTGAGGTCTACAGGATATAAAGCAGATATTTGATTTAGAAATAACCTTTTCACGTTAATAAAAACACCCGAAGCCGCGGTAGAAACTAGTGTATCAAATAAGAGTTCTAGTAGGTAAGCCCCTTAAAAGGACCATGGCCCCATCATCAGGCCTATGTTCCCAAATAACCATCAGCATAAACAAGGTGTAAGGCGACAGCTCAGGAAGTCTAATCAGCACGTCGACAATTGTCTAAGTAATGGCTTCCAAGAGGGTGACCGACTGACCGCATCCATCTATGTATTGTCCCTTATGAGTACTGGATTAAGGACAAATATATAGCCGAAGAGTCGTAGTTAATGTAGGTGGGTGATGGTGGGGTGGTCTTCAAGAAACCAACATATTGAGATTTAAGATCGGGGCAAACGTGTTCTTGGGTGGAGACCACGCCTCGGTAAACGTAATGTAGGACGCCCTCCGACCAGGTGGGATGAAGACCTGCGAAAGACTGCAGGTAGATGCTGGATGCGTCAAGCTGAAGACAGGGCGCTATGGCGCTCATTGGGGGAGGCCTATGTCCAACAGTGGACTAATATAGGCTGATGATGATGATGAAATAAATATAGGAATAAATATAATAATAGGAAAGGTTTCATTTTTTGTTTATTTGTAATGAATAGCCTCCGAAACTACTGGACCGATTTGAAAAATTCTTTCACCGTTGGGAAGCTACACTATCCCCGGTGAACATAGGCTATATTATATATAGCCTAGGATTCGTACTAAAACCGTGCGAAGCCGTATAGGTCCGCTAGTTATACATAAAAGTACACTTGCGTTGTTAAAAGTGGTTTACTAAAGGGCCTCTTATTTAAAAAAATCTCACTAATCCCTCGGATTTCAGGTGATTGTGGAATTTTGATGAGGAGGATGTATGTATGTAAAATTACAATTCTGGTTCTCTCTTATCAACCATCCAATTATCATCAATCAAAACTATTTAAGGCGATAACAATAATAATTAATGTATTATCTAAGACTTGATATTTTAAAAATAAATCGTAACTTCCATTTTATTCTTGAGGGAAAACCTCGGGAATAAATTAAAAAACACGTTGGGATCATTATCTATACAATAGTGAAATAATTTTCAAAATCGGTCGGTAACTGACGGAGAAAACGACGAGCATTCATACAATAGAAAGTAAAAAAAAAAACATACATACAGCCAAACATAGAACCCTTCTTTTTTTCGAAGTCAGTAAAATATAGAAGTCATAATAATCTGTTTAAAATTTTTAGTAGGTAGGGATTTAGGTATTAAAAATGGCTAGTAGATCTAAGTAATATCTAAGTGGCTAGTAGAACAGAATCAGCAAGCTGAAGTGGCAGTGGCACATATCGCGAAGAACCGACAACCGCTGGGGTAAACGTATTCTTGAGTGGAGACCACAATTCGGCAGACGTAGTGTAGGACGCCCTCCGGCCCGGTGAGATATCAACCTGCGAAAGACTGCGAAAACTAAAATGTTCAGCACACGCTGAGCCAAGCCCTATTTTGGCGCAGGGTCATGAATGAATGAATGAATGAATGAATGAATGAATGAATGAATGAATGAATGAATGAATGAATGAATGAATGAATGAATGAATGAATGAATGAATTAACACTTTATTGCACTTAAAACTATAAAATAACACCTTATATCTAAATGTAACACATAAAAAGTACAATAGACGGCCTTATCGCTGACAGCGATTTCTCCCAGGCAACCTAGGTCATGGAGGCAGTCTTATTTTTACTACCCTCCTTTTGTGTTTTCTACCTTACTCCGTGTTAAACTGTTTTTGTTTTCCATATTTTGTTGATTTTATACATGTATGTTGTACCTACCTGTGTCCAAATAAATGTTCTTGCTATTATATTATTTCGTTTTCTACGTGCGATATGGTGCCCATAAGGTGGGGCCTTCGACTATTATATGATGATGATGATGAAGTGGCATGATGAAGTACAGTACGCACTTATCAAAGAGGTATCATAACTAGGTAGGTACCTACCAAATCTAGTTTACGAGAGATCTTATCAGAGTAGGTATTTGAAACAGGTCCTAATCTTGATTTGAATACTGTTTGTGCAAATATTATATTTAGAGTAAGTAGGTATTTAAATAAATAGCGATTGCTTGTGATAATATTGCGTGACCCGCGTGTTTATTAGTTTAACTTTAAATTTACAAAGGAACCACATGAGCCTTTTTATTAAAGCGCGGGAAATCTACCCTAGGACGGTCAGAGTCCTAGATATTCTATATATTGTTTAGTCCAGAACGCCCAGAACGGCTATTTATGAAAAACTTGTCATGCGATGTATCATCATCATCATCATCCGCCTATAGCAGTCCACTGCTGGACATAGGTCTCCCGCAATGAGCGCCATAGCGCCCTGTCTTCCAGCTTGCCGCATCCAGCATTTACCTGCAGTCTTTCGCAGGTCGTCATCCCACCTGGTCGGAGGGCGTCCTACACTACGTTTACCGAGTCGTGGTCTCCACGTTTAATATGCGATGTATGGACGCATATTAAACAAGATAATTAAAAACAATTAAATAATTACGTTGCTAAGCTTTTGCATTTAAGTTTAAAAAGTGGTCTGATGGCGGTGTGATGTTTTTTTTTTTTTTTTGCTTTATTTGGAAGACAAACAGTTTTACACACTTAACAGATAACTTAAATAAAAACTAATAACCATTTATGTGTCCTCGCATATACAAAAGTAATTATAAGTAGTGATGTAATTATAAGTAGGTTAATTAGGGAAACCGACCCGACTCTGACCAGGTGGGATGACGACCTGCGAAAGACTGCAGGTAGATGTTGGATGCGGCAATGAAGACAGGGCGCTATGGCGCTCATTGGGGGAGGCCAATGTCCAGCAGTGGACTATCATATGCTGATGATGATGATGATGCGCACAAAACCTTCTCAAGATCCAACAAAGGAAATTGTAAGAGAGAACCACACTAACTAACCTATACAATGAAAAAATACCTATATCAAAGTCGTGAACTACTTTCATAAGTTGTATAACCAGTTACAAGTATGTGCACTCAAATAAATAAATATTTGAGTGTGTAATCTCTAAGTGATAAGTCCGATTCTGAAAATTATTTGACCTGGTAGCTGCTAGCCTTGAGTAGAATTGTTCCTTTCATGCCGATTCCTCTAGAGTCGATTCTTGTAAAGTCGATTCTAGTAACGTCGATTCTTGTAAAGTCGACCGCGTTTGAATTCCCTTTACCTACGCCCCAGCGGCGGCGGCGTTCAACCAGTTGTACGTATCAGTTGCACGAAGGTCACCCACAGGGTCTGGTTGTTACAACATAGAGTTTTTTCTAGGGGTAATTTTTTATCGTAAATAGTAATCTTTTGTCAAAAAGTTTTGCGAGACAAATACTATATTATTATAATTATATAATTATAATGGGACTATCTCGGGATCATCATACTGTACTATACCATAGCTAAATCGTTTTTAAAATCGGTCCATACATAACGAAGAAATCGTCGAACATACACACAAAACAAAGTTTAAAAATCCTACACAAAATCATAAAATTAACACACAAGTTAGGTAGCGCATTAAGTTTTAAAATTACTAGTTTTAAATAATGCTGGACAATTCACACAGCATTATCTAGCCCCATGGTAAGCAGAGCTTGTGTTATGGGTACTAGATAACTGATATATATATAATACAATACATTAGATAGATATTTTTTATTATACATAGAAAACGACCAGAACACCCGTAACAAATATCTGCAGATCGTACACACAATTGTTCCGAGGCGGGAATCGAACCCGCAACCTCCTGCGTCGCAAGCGGATCTTCGCCCACCGCGCCACATCGGTCGTCAAAGCCGTAAGTTTAGACAAGCCATCGATTAGGGTTTTAATTGTATCAATAAACCCACATAGGGCCCGCAAGAGGCACATAGGTAATGTGTACCTATTTACTACATGCCATTGCATGCCATTTTAATGTCCACTTCAATGGGCAGATAAGATACATAACTATTGAAACTCTATCGAAATGTAGAGTCGATTTCGAGTTTCGTAAAGGCGGTCTTAAGCCAAGTTTTGTGTGATTAATTCTGCCCAATTAGTTATGTCAAAACATACATCAACGTGATGATGAGACTTTCAAAAACTATTGTACTGTTATTATGTAAGATTTAGATATAAGGTGTTATTTTGGGTACAATAAAGTGTTCATTCATTCATATAAAACTATCATGATCTATTTGATATTAAAGTTATTAATAACGCATTATTAAAGTCATTTAAAACGGGATATTTACCATGATTTGATTTTTGAGTTTTCCAATGACTTAAGTGTTAATAACCATGATAGTTTCAAAGTTTTAGCGCAATATTATGCATACATACCTATACTATATTTTTGTATTATATAAATTTTTCGAGTCGGTGCAGGTTATGCGCTATAATCACGGAAATTATGGCAAAATAAAAAAAAAATATGGCAAATATCGCGTTATTATTATTCAGTGATTGAGTGATTATTATGACATCGTCTCGTGATACAATGCAAACTTTAACTTCAATAATGTACGCAATGTAAAGGGAGTTGTCGCAAAATGTCATTTGTGCCATGTATTTTATAAAAAAGAATCTCAAAAATCTCATTGTTTCTAATTATGTTAAAGGGACAGGTAGTAGACAGATATGTATATTTTTAAAATAGTATTTCAATAAAAAATCTGATATTAATAGTTTTTTAGCAATTAGCGGATTCAGAGTAAAAAGTTTTTGTTGTTATTATGAAAATAAACTATTTATAAATAAAATATTAAATAGCTACCCGCTGATATTTCAGCAAGAAAAAACTAACACATTAGAAATTGATTTCAATACACTACTGTTCTCTCCCGCCAAACGCGTCATAAATAAAATTCCATACAATTTTCCGTCGCACATTTTAGTCTGCAATAATGTACTTTCTATCTTATGTTGAAAAAAGCAATAAGCAATTTCTGAGTAGATGCAGCATAAACTGTATATTGTACTATTCTCAACACTGCAGTATAAACTAGCAGTACTATTCTCGATCGACTTTTTGTATTCGAGTTGTTACTCATAGTAGGGGAGTGGTCTCCCTATATGCCGGTCAGTTGTAAACGTGTTTTCGTGACATACAGTCGTTAGAGCCGGAATTATTATTAATTGTGCATTTTCGGAACGCGAAATGAGTTTGCGATTTATGTAATCGACAGTTAGTGAAAACATTGGATTTAGTGACCAACGTGATTATTGATTTGTGAAATTATGATTACTGGAGTTTTTTGAGTGCCATAACGCTTATTATATTAAATTTGATTTCTTATACATCGGCTATAAAATATAGTGAACATCTTATATATTCCATACCTAGTCAATATAATCATTTCTCCGCTATTAACTAACCACAACATAGATAATATTAGATTTTTTTTAAAGCCCTAAAATACCTGAGTTTTTCCATATCAAAAATGTAGTCAACAAAGTCAGTGACGCTATCAAAGACACTAAAAATGACCACACCTCACCACTCAACGACCAGAACTCACCACTCTACGACCAGACCACACTACTCCAAGACCACGCATCACCAGCGCTGATGATGACGTGGAGTGGGGAGCTAGACGCGGCAGCTGAGCTGGCCACTAGGAGAGGCAGCTGGCATGTCTTCCTCTTCTACCTGCTGTGTTCTTTGGCCGCTATACCTACTTCATTCCTGGTCTTCTCTCAGGTAGGCAGACCAGTTATTAGGTATTTGACGACCGATGTGGCGCGGTGGGCGAAGGTCCGCCTGCGACGCACGAGGTTGCGGGTTCGATTCCCGCCTCGGAACAATTGTGTGTACGATCTGCAGATATTTGTTACGGGTGTTCTGGTCGTTTTCTATGTATAATAAAAAATATCTATCTAATGTATTGTATTATATATATATCAGTTATCTAGTACCCATAACACAAGCTCTGCTTACCATGGGGCTAGATAATGCTGTGTGAATTGTCCAGCACTATTTTATTTATTTATTATTTAAATGTATAATATCTGCTGAAGGTTCCCCCTTTTTAGGGTTCGTACCCAAAGTGTAAAACGGGACCCTCTTACTAAAACTACATCATCATCATCATCATCAGCCTATATTAGTCCACTGCTGGACATAGGCCTCCCCCAATGAGCGCCATAGCGCCCTGTCTTCAGCTTGACGCATCCAGCATCTACCTGCAGTCTTTCGCAGGTCGTCATCCCACCTGGTCGGAGGGCGTCCTACACTACGTTTACCGAGTCTAAAGTCGAAAACTACATGATAGTTTCAAAATTTTTATTAACACTAAAGTCATTTAAAACGGGATATTTATCATGATATGATTTTTGAGTTTTCCAATATTTCGGCACAGTTTCGGTAGTGGTAACATACTCGTACGTAGCAAAAGACAAAATTGAGGGTAGATCGGTATGTCTGCCCATAAAAACGTACTCGCAGTGCCTTCAGTTATTCTGTGAAAATTGCGCATGAAGCAGTAACAATATTGGAAGACTCAAAAAATCAAATCATGGTAAATACTACGTTGTCTGTCTGTCCGTCTGTCACCTGGTTGTATTATATATTTTTTGCCATAATCACCACACTTGGTAGATGATTTGATGTCCGCAGTAGGTAAAGAAATAAATAACGCTGGACAATCCACACAGCATCATCTAGCCTCAAGCTAAGCAGATCTTGTGTTATGGGTACTAGATGGCTGATATACTTTATAGAATACATTACATAGATTCATAGAATTTTTTTATAGAAAATACCCAGAACATCCGGAACAAATATTTGCAGATCATACAAACATTTGTCGCAAGGCGGGAACTGAACCTCCTAGATAATGAATTCTCGAGATAATAGACTAGGCATTTCAAAGGCGGCCTAGTTTTCTAAGCAATGCAAATTACCTAATACGAGTGGATTATGTATATGTCGATTCAAAAACCAGGATATTTTTTGTATACAAAGGGGTTAAAAAAGCTAAGGAATATTGGTGAAAAATATTTAACGACATTAGTATCATCGAAGCAAAGCACAGTAACAGACACAGAAAAAATCATTTAAAACGGGATATTTACCATGATTTGATTTTTGAGTTAACCAATATTTCGGCGCAGTTTCACGCGCTATGATCAGAACCATGGTAAATACATATTAATATTATGTATTTTAAAACGGGATATTTACCATGATTTGATTTTTGAGTTAACCAATATTTCGGCGCAGTTTCATGCGCCATGATCACGGAACCATGGTAAATACATATGATATATGTATTTTAAAACGGGATATTTAAAAACTATATCCTTGCCTGTTTTTAAAGCTACGTCAAGGAGTTTTTCCTGCCAAAAGAATGAATATTGGTACTTATTATTTATTTATTTATGTATTTAAGTAGTGTATTATTTATTTTGGAATTTGTAATATTTATTATTTTGTTTTTTTTGTATTCTTATTTAGATAAACTGTGGTACACCCACTGCCTTTTCTTAAATTCATATAATTCTTTCCATCCAAAGGTTGCCTGGAAGAGGTATTTTTGTAATGATTAATTTGATTATGGTGTACAATAAAGAATTTTTGTATTGTATTGTATTAATATTATTAAATATCCCGTTTAAATGACTTTCGTGTTAATAAACATGATAGTATATTTTTTTTTATTTTAAACACAGCAAAGCTCGGGAAACAAATTTTTGGTTTTGAAAGCTTTCAGACATCACTTAACTGATCTCTCATTCGTTTTCGAATTCGAATTTAATGATTTTTCGGTCCACATGTGAGATTATGCGCTGTTGAAGTTTGTGTTTTACTTTTCAGTGATAATCTCGCTGTTATTTGTTGTTTTTTATTATTGCTAGATTCTGATTCAGATTTCTTATGTATAATAAGAAAGGTACAGTCAGCGTTAAATGATCTGAAGAACATAAAAGCATTTTGATATGCGCAGTTTGAATCATCATAAATATTGTTGTAAGCACCCAAGGTTTTCAAAATACCTTACTATTCGTTGTTTCATATTTATATGAGCAGTCAGGGTGTTCAAAATCATCTAAGCAAACTAAGCTCTTAAGAGGCCTCCGGAGGGACGAATTGTTCATACAAACGTAATACCAAAATGATTTCCTATTCAAGCATATTTCCACTATAATATTGTATTATTAGTGTTTGAATAGTATTTATCTAGGTACCTAAATAGTTTTTTTTTCAAAATACTTGCTTAAAATTAAATGAAAGCCAATCGCATTTTGCACATTTTTATGCGAAAATGGACAAGTTTTCTTGCTATTTGTTTCGTATTAAAAACATCAATATCTTACGTTTTATTTATTAAGGAACATAGCTTATATTGTCTAGTTACAGAATAACAATACTTTGTGAAGAATACAAAAAGTTTTTAGTCATGTCAAGTCTAGACGCTCATATATAAGCTGACTGTACATTAATTATGCTGAGGCTACGACTCTGCTATCAGTTTTTGTTAGGATTTCATTCATAAATGTCTTTGTTGACATAAAATATCTTGGTTTCTAAATCAGAGTAGGTACAGATCTCTATTCTTTGGAACCTACCTACTTACTTACAAAGTGAACCACGACTTTATTATAATACCTGCTTCGTCTACCTAGGTCTTAAATTTGTACTAAACATCTCTTGTCACGCCGCGCATTGTTATTTTGTTATTGTAATGTATAACATATGTCATGTTATGACAGGATGAATCAGAAATACTTCAGATCCTTCGCCCTAACATAAAACACATGCTAATGACAAAACACATTCCATTCAGGAAATTGATGTTAAAATCTATTGAATTGTAAGCGTATGTTATTGATTTGATATTTATCATTGTTTTGAAAATAATACACATTATTACCAATCAGGGTATTCAACTCACTTAAGGGTCCGGCGACCCTCGCTTGCAAAAATCGCTCCGAATATCGCTGTCCCTGTTAAACCCTTGCGCCGCGCCCCATGCGTGCGCGATAGCAATATTAGCCGTTCAAAATTTGGTTTCTTCCGTAATACCAAAAATTATGATTGAAAACTTTTTGTATTCTTCACAAAGTATTCTGTAACAAGACAATATAAGCTATGTTCCTTAATAAATAATACGTAAGATATTGATGTATTTAATACGAAACAAATAGCAAGAAAACTTGTCCATTTTCGCATAAAAATGTGCAAAATGCGATTGGCTTTCATTTAAATTTAGGCAAGTATTTTGAAAAAAAAAAGCTATTTAGGAACCTAGATAATTACTATTTAAATACAAATAATACAATATTATAGTGGAAATATGCTTGAATTGGAAATCATTTTGGTATTACGTTTGTATGAAGAATTCGTCCCTCGAGGATTCGGAGGCCTCTTAAGTAAAAGAAATACCTGTGTTAGGGAATCTCGCTCTTCCAAAATAAATCAGATAAAAGTAGATTAAGTTTAGTTACGAGTATTAGTTTTTTTTAATGTACTACCACAGAACTATAATACAGTGGATTTGGATGATACATACCTATTTTTAAAATTATAATAAGAGTTTAAGGTTTTAGTCATCTTAATAATAATATTTTTTATAAAATAAATAAATAAATAATGCTGGACAATTCACACAGCATTATTTATTAGCCCCAAGCTACGCAAAGCTTGTGTTATGGATACTGATATACATAATACAATATATAACATAGATAGATATTTTTTATTATACATAGAAAACAACTAGAACACCCGGATCAAATATCTGCAGATTGTGTGTACAATTGTTCCGAGGCGGGAATCGAAACCTCCTGGGTCGCAGGCGGACCTTCGCCCACCGCGCCACATCGGTCGTCGTTTTTAATTCTATATAATTTTATACGTACTGATTTCTAATGTTTTGTAGAGGATACAGGCGACTGGGCCCACTACAAAACTGGGACCGCGCTCCCAGTTACCTGATTAGTTTTTTCTTGTTTATTTCGTTAGGCGAGTGGGACCACTCGTAATTTTAACCACAAATCTATTGTTTAAAGTACAGTTGGCATTATGTCTTATTGTGCAAAAAATATAATAAATAACCTTGAGTTCTAACACAACCTAATAATAGGAATTTAAAAATCAGTCTTCGCATCGATTTAGGTATCTCTTAAGTTTCTACGTTAGAAATACAAATATGATTGTGCCGTTTAAAAATAAATAAATAAATTGTTTTGTGAGACCCTCTAGCATAGGTATTATATTACTTAACACTTTGACTGCGGTTTTTTTTCAACGACTGCGGTCTTTTTTTTACCTAAAAAATTCGTGCTGCCACTCTACACAGCGGTTGTGTTGCGCCGCACATGCGTTTCGTTTGAAAAATATTACAGCTCTGCTGAGTCACAAAGATCTGTATTTTCTCAGCCGCTGCGCTAGTGTGGATTTACGCATATTAGTCACTTGTATAAAACTCATACCGTGCGTTTTCAGCACTCAAAGTGTTAAAAGAGAATTACATACCACTGAAATGTATTAGATTAAGTAAAAGATAGAAACTATTTGATTTTTGTGATTTATTCTTAGGTTTAATTTTATTTACGAGCGAAGTCACCGCAACTTTAAGGCAGCGGGTAATAGGTAGTTCTGAATACATTAAACACCTTTTATTTGTATATGTTTTTTCGCGTGCGAATGTCCATTAGCATTATAACAAGTTCACGCCCATTAATCTTCATAGTGGACATTCAATTAAATAAATAATACAAATATGGAGGCGAGGCGATCATATAACAGCGTTTTTATTATTATACTAATACTAGCTGCTGCCGGCGGGTTTGCACGCGTTCCTGGGAAAAATTATAATAAATAATGCTGGACAATTCACGCAGCATTGTATTTCATTTATTTATTTCTCAAACAATTTACATTACCCCCAAGCTAAGTAGAGCTAGTGTTATGTGTGTGTACCACAAAACTGATATATAGGTCTGTACCTATATATCAGTTATGTAACTGTAATGTATTGTAATACAATAGATAGATATTTTTATTATACATAGAAAACCACCAGAACACCCGGAACAAACTGTAGTTTATACACACATTTGTCCCGAGGCGGGAGTCGAACCCGCGACCTCCTGCGTCGCAGGCGGACTTTTGGCCCATCGCGCCACAGAGGCCGTCGAAAAGGTATTGTGTATATATTGTGCCTGCGAAAGACTGCAGGCAGAGTTTGGTGGTTACCAGGATAGCATAACTTACCAGGAGTTCTCAAATTCCAGGTGTTCACAAACGCAACGCCCGAGCACTGGTGCGCGCCGCAATCGGAGCTGGAGGCTCTGGGTCTACCTGAAGAACTGCTGAAGAACCTGACGATACCAGGCCAGCAGACTTACGAGGAGTGCAGAGCGTATACTGTGGACCTGATTGGACTACACGATCTGTTGTACGATTATGTTGAAGAGAGGTGAGTGGAACATAACAAAAGAGAGTTCATAGATTGCATCACTACATAGTATAAAACAAAGTCACTTCCCGCTGTCTGTCTGTCCCTATGTATGCTTAGATCTTTAAAACTATGCAACGGATTTTGATGTGTTTTTTTAACCCTTAGTTACTCGCGCATAAAAACATACATAAGTAGGTACTCGCGTAGAAAAAACTACCAAATACATACAAAATCAGACTTAATTTTATTTATGATAAAGATTTAAAAATAAGCGTTGTAAATTCGAAACTCCAATAACTAGAGACGATCAAACAGTCGCTGGGGTGTTAAACACCCCACGCGAGTAATTAAGGGTTAATAGATAGAGTGATTCAAGAGGAAGGTTTATAAACCATTTGACAAATATTTCCACTAGGGCGAAGCCGCGCGGCGCAGCTAGTTGCAGATAAAAAATATCTACCTACTGTTTACGGTCCGTTTGGTAACATCTCTAAACAAAAACAAGAGGTGTTAAAAATTATCCCAAAAATGGACAAAGAACTAACAGCGTATCCATAGGAAGTCCCGGCTCATCGATTAGGTACTTGATTTCGTGGCTCAGTTGGTTACAGCGTTCAAGTACTGAGGGAAGATGGCGCGTTCAAGTCCGGCTGAAATAGATTTTTTTGCGATATTATTAATTTTTTCGTGATTACCCCGAGTGCGAGAGCTTATTCACTGTAATGACAAAAACCTTAAGCTAGAGGTTTTCACTTCAACTTTTACGGAAAGCAAAAATAGACGACCCCATATTCATGTCAAGATATAAAAAACTTTGCTATTCTCTCGTATTAATTTAAGCTCAAGTGGATCATAGAAAAGTTCAATGTAACTAAGGCACATGCAATATAACAGAAAAAAAACATGCGAGGCAGTCTTTGGGCACTGCCGATCACGGAATGACTGAAGTTTTTATTGGCAGACATACCGATCCACACAAATTTTTTGTCTTTTGCTACGAACGATACTTTACCGTACAACCTATAACCAAGCAGTAGACGCTACGAATAACATTCGTAAGTAGGTACCTACACAAATAAGAAAACCTATTTATTATAGTCATAAAGGTATATTAACAGGAATAGGTAGATATGGCATGATCCAATGTACAAGATTAATTAGCTTTTTGCTTATCCATTTGAATACCACTGTTGCACTGTGCCGAAATATTGAAAAACTCAAAAATCTAATCATGGTAAATATCCCGTTTTAAATTACTTTAGTCTTAGACTTTAGTGTTAATAACCATGATCGTTTCAAAAGTTTTACTGCCCATAGAAGTAAAAACTAAGTAATTTTATATTTTGTTTATACTGGGAAGCGTGCGATGACGATGTGGCGAGTTTCACGCTTTTTGTTTACCCAAAAAGTACACATATGTGTATACAAAGTTAGGAAAGCGTTCAGTGACGATGTCGCGAGTTTCACGCTTTTATTTACCCAAAAAGTACACATATGTGTATACAAAGTTAGGAAAGCGTTCGGTGACGATGTCGCGAGTTTCACGCTTTTATTTACCCAAAAAGCACACATATGTGTATACAAAGTTAGGAAAGCGTTCAGTGACGATGTCGCGAGTTTCACGCTTTTATTTACCCAAAAAGTACACATATGTGTATACAAAGTTAGGAAAGCGTTCGGTGACGATGTCGCGAGTTTCACGCTTTTATTTACCCAAAAAGTACACATATGTGTATTCAAAGTTAGGAAAGCGTTCGGTGACGATGAAGCGAGTTTCACGCTTTTTGTTCACCCAAAAAGTGCTCAACGCGCCTAAAGAAGTTTTCACTTCAAAAGTAAACAGTCAACTCACAACAGTAAGATTATGAAAACTTACACCAATTGTATCCTATTCCAGCACAGCATCAGTAAAAGTCGGGGGCGTCTTGCGAACTGTCAAGGTGCACCAGCTGAAGCTGACTCCAGCGGAGGGAGACCTGCAGAGAATCGAACAAGTAAGTGTAGGCCACCTTACGTACCACGGTCTCCACGGAAGACAGCGCTATGGTATGATCAGCTCTACCATAGCACATGCTGAGTGGAAACCGATTTTGTCAGTTTCTCTGTTAATCTAAGGTTCATTTATATATACTATGTATGTATACTATTCATTTCTGTTCTGGCGAAGTAAAAATCTTCTTACTTTTCATCATCATCATCATCATCAGCCTATAGCAGTCTACTGCTGGAAATAAGTCTCCCCCAATGAGCGCCATAGCGCCCTGTCTTCAGCTTGCCGCATCCAGCATCTACCTGCAGTCTTTCGCAGGTCGTCATCCCACCTGGTCGGAGGGCATCCTACACTACGTTTACCGAGTCGTGGTCTCCACTCAAGAACACGTTTTAATGTTTTACTTTTACTAAGTTAAAATGGAAGATTGGTATTCGTAGATACCTTAGGCACAGCTGCATTGCATGTCATTTAGCCCTATAATACAATGATGTAAGTACTTAATCCAGTCCTACTAATACAATGAAGGCAAAAGTTTGTGTCGTTGGGAAGATATTTAGCCAAAGACAACGCAAAACTACTTTATGGATGGATCAGGCTCCAATTTGCCCACATAAAAATCTGGTTGGTTAAAGACTATTTTTTATTTTAAAATTATGCTGGTATAAATATCTCGCAATGTGTCCTCCAACATAATTATGGGAAAGCTGTTTATTTATTTAAAAACTTTATTACACTACAAAGGGTTCAAAGGGTGGGCTTAATGCCGAGGCATTTTCTACCTGCCGACCAGGAAACACATGTTTTATATAAGAGGGTTGGCGTGCTAACATTACATAATGTAGTTTCAGAAATATAAGAAGTTTCTATTTGATGTCCCCATATTCTTCTCTTCCAGATAGACAGGATCACGCAAGCGATCCTAAACACGCGCAGCAAGGAACCCAAGTACTGCTCCAACGGATGGCGGTACAGCACCGAGCATTACACCAGGACGCTGGTCACTGATGTAAGTTGGAACTAAACCTACTTCTAGAGACAGGATAACACAAGCAATCCTAGCCTTAGATTCTACCCTCAAGACTGCCAAAAAGACGTCCATAGTCCAATTTCACCTTTCAGTTTCAACCATATCAACATGCGCTTTGCGCTGATCTCGGTTCAAAGCGCTAAACTAAGGTGTACTGACCGGTGTTACAGATGTTGGGGCGTAATGTACCATTCACAGCGAGCTTTAGAATGTCCCGTTGCTCGTTGCGACCATCTTCTTTCCACTGACTTCATGGTTTTTCTATTCTATTTCTATTCTAAGTGGAAACCATTGGTAGTTCCCAGACATCCTTTAGCCAGCCCGACCGTCCCGATCCATAATGATACTTATTCTGTTTGGTTCCTATTCCAGTTCTCTCTATTCTGCGACAAAGACTGGATCCCGCGCATGAGCAACACTCTCTTCTGGGTTGGCTCCATCTTCGGGAACCTGTTCTTTGGTTGGATGTCAGACAGGTATGATAACATAATTGATCATTTCTTACAACCTGGGTTTCTTTATGACAAGTGCGTCTTCATCATGCTTGAAGATCTTCATGATACGAGATCAAATATCATCATCAGTCTATGTTACTTCACTGCTGGACATAGGCCTGCCCCAATGAGCGCCATAGCGCCCTGTCTTCAGCTTGCCGCATCCAGCATCTACCTGCAGTAATGAGCTCAAATATAATTCAGGTCAAGTAGATACATTTGGATGACTGATAAAGATTTAGAAAATGATCAAGTGGATGAATGATAAATCAGTGATGGTCTATTCTCTTCTAAGATCTTGAAATAATGATATTTTCTAATTGTTTTTTTGTTGTACAGATACCTACTTATTTTAATAAATTTATCAATAAGGAGAAACGGGGGATTAGCATTAACATAATAGTAACATAGTCGTGGACTAACATAAGCTGATGATGCTGATGACGATTATTTTCTATTACAGAAGTTTAGACAGATAATGTTGATTTTACTTAATTTTAAGTATTTACTTAATTGAAAGACTGCAGGTAGATGCTGGATGCGGCAAGCTGAAGACAGGGCGCTCATTGGGGGAGGCCTATGTTCAGCAATGGACTGCTATAGGCTGATGATGAAAGTATCTACCTATTGCAAAAGAAATAATCAAGCGCAGTATAGTTTTGTAGAAAGGTAGCTTTTAGTAGTTTACTTAGTTTTTGTGTTTCGCCCTACCTCCCTTCTTTTCTGTTTAATTTCAATGAGTACAAACGTATAAGAGAGATAATAAATTCAAGTTTATATTTAAAATCTTCAAACCATCGTTTCACTTGAAATATATAGCCATAATCTCCTATAGATAAAACATTGATTTGGCACTGCATACAAAGGATACAAAGAAAAAAAAAATATACAAAATCAAGTTTCATGCAGAAGCCCATTATCTCCTTCATACAGTAAACATGTATAGGGAGAAAAAACGAAAATATTCTTTCCAGATACGGCCGCCGCCCAACAATCCTGCTCATGATCTTCCTAGAAGTCCCTCTCTCCATCGCAGCCTCATTCTCCACCACCTACTGGGGGTACGCAGCTCTCAGGGTGGCTGGAGGGTTGTTCTTCCCGGCGTTGTACCAGCTGCCTTTTATACTGGCTTTGGAGCTCATGCCACCTACTAAGAGGACTTATACGGGTAAGGATTACTGCTAGTTAGCTATGCGCTCCTGGTATTTCGGTCTAGGACTCTGATACAAAGTAATCTTTGCTGCTTGTCGCACAGCTCAAAATCACCGCTGCACAGCACAAAAATGTGTATTCAAATATGGGCTTTAACTCGTCACATTTATTATAGTTTTGTATTGACGGGTAAGATGGAAGTGGTAAAAAATGTATGGTGACAAATATCTTGTTACTTGTGCAAACAATTGCTACCTGTGTTACCCCCTATAGAACTGGTTTATTAATTAGGCTTAGAACATACTACATAAACCTACAAATGTAAACACCAACAACCTTTCCACCAGTAATGGCTGTCGACGATAATGATGATGGAGCTGTTCTATTGCAGGTATAGTGGTAGGAATGCTGTTTGCAACAGGCATGTGCATCCTGGCGCTGCTGGCGTATGCTGTGCGGGATTGGTACCATCTGTCGCTGGTCACCAGCTTACCCTTCATTCTGCTATACAGGTAAAACATGGAATACTCCAAGTTAATAATGCTGGAGAATTCACACAGCTATATCTAGCCCCAAGCTAAGCAGAACTTGCGTTATTGGTACTAGATAACTGATATACTTAATACATAACATTACTTTGACTTTGACTTTGACTTTGTATTATTGAACTTTCCAGCATTATTTATTATGAAATCAATTCATTGTACAATATTCTGTTTTAAATGACTTTTGAACAACCCAATATTACAGAAAAGAGTTGCTAAGAAACATAATTGACGTTTGTTTTCATTCAATCTACCTGTCCAATTAAGGCAGGGCCGCAAGGTACTAGAAGCCTAATATAAAACACCGAAATACGAAATTTCGAGCTTTCTTTCGTTCAATCGGTACTCTAATCGTATGAAAGCCGATACAAAGTTCGCAATTCACACAGTAGCTTTTGGGCAGCCTTTCCTTTCGTGGGAAGTAATCGATGGAACAAGTACCTATGTATTTACCTAGTATTGTTGGTTTAGGGCGTATTTACACAGCATCAGTTTTACTGGATGGATCTATGATTAGTTTAGAAATAATAAACATTGGGCGATCTAATAATTTTGATGACTAATGTTTTGTATCTTTTCAGCTACTACTGGCTGATCCCCGAGTCTCCTCGGTGGCTGGTGGGCCGCGGCCGCATAGCCGATGCAGAGAAGGTCTTCAGGAATCTCGCGAGGAAGAACGGGATACAACTACAGAGAGGATTTTTATTAGAATTACATGTGAGTCAAATATCATCATCATCAACCTATAATAATCCACTGCTGGACATAGACCTCCCCTATTGAGCCCCAGTAGCACCCTGACCTCAGCTTGCCGTATCCAGCAAGGTCTCATGCGTGACCATTCCTAGCGTCTCACGAGGGACGCACCTATTCTCAACGTCTTACGAAAGTCTGAGCGTTGTGATATAATTAATAATTTACATAATTTGATGGTAAGGGGTGTAAGGAGAAATCCAACATCTCGTCTCCCAAGCCAACCTAACCTGCACGTGGTACACCCTGCTAGATAACGAACTAGGCTCTGGTGGAAATATCAAATAATGTTTATAATTTGATAACTCATTAATTTTACAATTATTTTCCATTACTTGACACTGGCAGAAAAGTGTCCAACCCCAGGCACAGTTGCCATTAACAAAGAATCATCATTCGATTGAATGAGATAGGTAATTAATAAATTAGCGATAAACTTAAAATTTGAATTTATTTTACAAATTTCTACCTCTAATCATGATAATAAATAATCAATCAATTTCAAAAATTCTTTATTAAAACCTTAATTAACATTGGTTTGGTACAAAACTAGTGTAAATTTAATCCTAGAATGCACAAACATACACAAATAAAAAAACGTTTTAGTAGCTAGGGGTGCGCTTATCAAAACTTACGTAGGAAATTTTACACTTCGTGTTATTAATAAATAATCGACATAGAAATATAAGCCTAGCATTGATAATTTTTTCTAAGACTATCATGTAATTCCTCTAAACAAAAAAATGAATGAATGAATTAACACTTTATTGCACTTAAAACTATAAAATAACACCTTATATCTGAATATAACACATAAAAAGTACAATAGGCGGCCTTATCGCTGACAGTGATTTCTCCCAGGCAACCTAGGTATGGAGAAAAAGATATAAGTTAACGTAGAGTTAGATTACAAACACAAACAGGTAGAGAAATATCAAAAACAAAAAATTAGAAAATAAATAAAAAACAAACTACATACATTGCAAGCTACTTAAATCAAAACCACCCATATAAACATGAATGATTACTTTTCAGAAGAAAATCAAAAATGTCGAAGAAGAGCCGATAGCAGAATCAGAAATAGCAATGCTCCCAAATATAAACGGTCACATCCCAGGCACAGCAGATAAGGAAGAATACGATAGAAGAATCAGCAACATGCTTACCTTCAAACCAGACCTCAGTATAATCAACGAAGATGAGAGAGAATTAGAACGAATAATAGCTTCAGAAGTAGCAGACATAGTCAATAAGAAAGCTAGAATAAGAGACATAGACGAAGACAGACTAAATCCGAGTCCAACGAAATCAACGCAAACAGATTTCGCTAAGTCTCCGTCTAATAGTTTAAGACGAAAGTCAATACAGTTAGTAAGTAAGATATTTATACAAGACGAAGGTGAAGAAGATGTGATAGAAAATAAGAGGATGGACGATCAGAATTCAGAAGGAGATTGTAAGGCGTCTCCGCTGGACGTTTTTAGATACCCGAATATAAGGAAGAAGTTCTTTCTACTCACGTTTGATTGGATAGCGCTTGGGGTTGTGTATAATAGTTTGAGCTATAACTCGCCGAATTTGGGAGTCGATGATTATTTGGCGTTTTTTATTGGTGAGTTATATCTAATTATAATCTTTACTTCTTTTTAAAAGTAAAATCATAACTAGATAGCAAAATATTTAATAAATAAATCTAGGCTAATTATAAGTCCTGTTTTCTGCTCTAGGTTTTGTATTTTTTGATATCCATAACTGATTTTTCGGTGGTAGTACGTAATTTACCCTCATAGATATTCAAACCGTTATTCTGTCCGCCAGTTTCATTTTACTCTCGACGACGACGAGTGTCGAGTTTTTTTTAATTGTCGTAGTTGGAATCAACAACGACTATAAAAAAAACTCGTCACGCCACACACAGTCACTGTAATCGTAATTATTAACCAGCCCAATTCTTCACAGAATCGTTAAACCTCAATGTTACTTTTCCCTCTACCACGACTCATATCCCGTATCTTCGTATCCTCAGGAGGAGCAGTGGAACTGCCCTCGTACTTCCTGGCGTGGCGCTGCATGGAGCGGTTTGGGAGGCGCTGGGTGCTGTGCATCTGCATGTGTGTCGGAGGGCTCGCGTGTCTCAGCTGTGTACTGGTGCCTGAATGTTCGTATCCATATTTTATTTTATTTACTAGCTGCGTCCAGCGGCTTCGCCCACGTGGAAATCTATGTGTCAAATGGTTAAAATGATAAAAAAGTATCCTATATACGTCTCCTGGTTCTAAGCTACTTCCCCCCACCAATTTTCAGCCAAATCGGTTCAGCCGTTCTTGAGTTATAAATAGTGTAACTAACACGACTTTCTTTTATATAAATATATATAAATTTATTAAAGTGCCACCGTCTATATTGTTCCTTCATGTCCAATCCATCCTAAGGTTGCCTGGAAGAGATCGCTCTCAGCGATAAGACCGCTCCTTATAATTCCTTTATTCTATAGTTTATTTCTGTATTGTTTTCTGTTTTATGTGGTTATAATAAAGTGTTTTCTATCTTTCTATTTTTCCAGCCTGGCCGTGGATAACAGTAGCCCTGGCCATGCTGGGCCGGCTGTGCTGTGCGTCATCATTCGCAGTGTTCTACGTGCTAGTGGGAGAGCTACTGCCGACCGTGCTGCGAGCGCAGGCCATGGCGGCCGCGTCCTTCCTCGCGGGGCTAGCGTTACTTGCTGTGCCGCATATCGTGCATCTGGTAAGTGTAAAACTTTCGTAACTATCATGGTTATTAACTCAAAAGTCATTTAAAACGGAATATTTAGTTCTCAGCCAGTTATTCCGTCATCATGGCTTTTGTTTCTTTGCTGAAATATTGGAAAATTACATAAGAAAAGAACTAGAGTAGGTATATGAGATAATGGTACGGAACCCTTCGTACCCGAGTCCGACTCACACTTTTTGTGAAACATTATTATTGTATAAATTGTTAACGAGATATCTTTAACCAAATCTTAATTTCCATTGCAGGCCGTGTACTGGCGAGCCCTTCCCCTCACAATAATGGGCGTGCTGAGCGCTCTGGGCGGCGTCACGTCTCTGTTCCTACCAGAGACGCTGCGCCAGCCTCTGCCACAAACTCTGGCCGACGGCGAGGCGATGGGCCGCCGGTTTAAAGTGCTGAGCTGCGTCCAACCAGAGGAGACGAGATAGGACTGCTGATCAACAGAGTTTGAGCGCTGTTAGGTGGCGCCACATCTATTTTCCTACCAGAGACTCTGCGCCAGCCTCTGCCACAGTTTTTGACCGACGGCGAGGCGATGGGCAGCCGGTTTATAGTGCTGAGCTGCGTCTAACCAGAGGAGAAGAGATAGGACTGCTGAGCAACAGAGTTTGAGCGCTGTAGGTGGCGTCACATCTCTGTTACTGCCAGAGGCGCCGCGCCAGCCTCTGACCGACGGCAAGACGATGGGCCGCCCCAGTTTAACGTGCTGAGCTTCGTCGAACCAGAGGAGCAGAAATAGAGGCTACTGATGAAAGTAGTTAACTGTGTTATATTGAAAATAAAACACTTTTTTAAGAGGTCCCTTTACTAGGGGCTGGTAGCAATTGGACGGCTTCCTGTGCGCTGCAGGCGGCGTCACATCTCTGTTCCTGCCTGAGAATTGGCCGATGGTGAGGCGAAAGGCCTCCGCCGTCGTCCCGGTTTAAAGTTATGCGTGCGTCGAACCAGAGAACAAGAGATAGAGGACCAGTGATAGACAGTGTTGTTTTTTAAGAGATTTGTTAAGTGGGCCCTTTGTGAGAGAAATCTTGTATATCATTCGTGTTGGGAAAAGGTTCTATATCTTTTACCAACACGAATGATTTGGTAAATGGTGGTTCTCTTTGTAACGAAACGTATGTGTCGTCGCCGGATCGAAAGTAGAATAAGCCAGTGTGTAAAATGGCTTTACCGATTTCAAAACGGTGTAATTCAGTTAATTGCTAATGCCGATCCTAACTTGGACATATTTTTGAATGAGATTATGTAGTGATAATTGATAAGATTCTTCGTATTCAACGGGCAATGATGGTGGACTTTATTACAAATTGCACCACTTTTCTGCTTACGTACTTGTTTTGGCGGAAACACTGGGAGTTAAGCGACCAACTCTTGCTTCAAGGGAAAGAAAAAACTGCGTCGCAAAAAATAGCTTTAATTTATATTTGAAATGTCAAAATCCTATGATTAGAATCTTAGAAATGTATCTAGAAGTCAGTAGAGTAACTTAATTTAAGTTGTGAATATTAAGCTTTTATGTAACTTAACAATTTTATAAAGTAAAAACTTAAAAGATTTTTTTGCGTTTTTATTACATCGCTACATTCAAGATGATATTATTATTTTTATTCCCTGGCCATCAAATTATTTAAAAACGAGAGTAGAACGGAAAAGTGGAACGAGAACGAGGAAGGGGAAGCCCAGGAAATTTCTATATGAGACAGATTAAGGAGAAAACGGCTGTCATGTCGTTTAAAGAAGTAAATAGACCGCATTGAAGGAAACAAGTGGAGGGAATTGCATCATTGCAGCGACAAGAGCTAGCCGATTTTATTACATAATTACATTATTGAAGTTGTTGTAGGTATTCCAAATTCTTTCTAGTAATAAATATAGCCTCTGTCCCGGGTGATTTTTGGATAGTGTAGCTTCCCAACGGTCAAAGAATGTTTAAAAACGGCCCAGTAGTTTCGGAGCCTATTCAATGCAAACATCTTTTCTCTTCATAATATTAGTATAGAAAATTATTTTAACAGTAACGCTGAAGTCTGTTAAATTTTTTAAGATTTCAGCATTTACAAAAAATAAACCTACTGATATCGCTTATCAAAAGATAATAATTTTATCAATATCATATTCAACATTTTTATCAGTGGGTAGGTACGTTCGTCATCCTACTTGGTTCAAGAATCCAAGATATTTGGTTGGTGTGATTTTAGTTTTTGTAATTTTTTAATTCATTAATGCTTTTGTTGAGATAAAATATCTTGAATTCTAGAACATTAGATAGCTATACTGTACCTTGACATTGTTTCACAAAGGTATTTGCTGATTTATTTACCACTAGCTACTTCAGCAGTTTAGATTTATTATTTATTTATTGATAGTATATTTACATTGTCTTTACAGTTTTACATCAAATCGACAAAAAAATAAAAAAAAAAAAGTTAAATATAAAATACACTAACTAAGAATTAACTTGACACCCTTTGGCCAAAACTCTTCGCTTATTTAATAACATTGCCATTGAACTGTGAGAACTGTAGCAGTACAAACGTGTAGTTGGCGATGTTAGTGGCGAGGGCCAACGGCAGCGTGGCGTCCAGGTAGAACAGGCCTCTGGCGTTGGCGCGGGAGAACGAGTCGCGGTGGAGACGGAGGATGTTCTTCAGCATTCTTCTCTCGGCTTCTAGAAGTATACTGTCTGCTGACGTCGGTGCACGGCGCGGGCGGTGCAGCGGTGTCCCCTTGCAGGCGGCCAGTGAACCATCGAAACTTGACACCCTTCGACTAAAACTCCCTTATTTAATAACATTACCATTAAATTGCGAGAACTGTAACAGTACAAACGTGTAGTTGGCGATGTTAGTGGCGAGGGCCAACGGCAGCGTGGCGTCCAGGTAGAACAGGCCTCTGGCGTTTGCGCGGGAGAACGAGTCGCGGTGGAGACGGAGGATGTTCTTCAGCATTCTTCTTTCGGCTTCTAGAAGTATAAATATATATATAAATAAATAATGCTGGACAATCCACACAGCATCATAATAGCCTTTAGTTAAGCAAAGATTGTGTTGTGGGTACTACATGATTGATATACTTAATACAATACATTAAATAGATAGATATTTTTACTATACCTACATAGAAAACGACCAAAACACCCGATCCAAATATCTGCAGATCGTACACACAATTTGCCGAGGCGGGAATCGAAGCCCCCAACTCCTGCGTAGCAGGCGGACCTTCGCCCACCGCGCCACATCGGTCGTCATGATGATAGATATATTTATTTATTGTTACAAATTTCTTACAGTTTACTGTTGATAGCGTCTTAAATCCTAACATAGGTTTATCTAGACACTACGTAGGTTTATCTTGATTATGTCATCTGCTCAAGTTTTCTCCGGCATTTTCCGAGATAAAAAGTAACCTATATTTTATATAGATGCAAAATTTCAGCCCGATCCGTTTAGCAGTAACGTGAAGAGGTAACAAACTTCTAAATAATGGTAATAGGTAATATAAGCGCTAATTAGGACGCTATATCGCTAATCCTAAAAATGGTGCACAGATTTGTAAATGACAAACCTGAGCAATCACTCTTGAGGGCTTCAAGCGAGTAAGCCTGAACCCTCTCCATAGCAATATGTATGTTCTCTATCTGAAGAACCAGTATCGCTATTAGGATAATGCGCTTGGCGGTCCACCAGAGAAGCACGCCCAGGGCTATAGGAGACGTTTCCTGGAAACCCATAAACATCTTTACATCATTATCATCAGCCTATCTTAATCCACTGCTGGACATAGGCCTCCCCCAATGAGCGCCATAGCGCCCTGTCATCAGCTTGACGCATCCAGCATCTACCTGCAGTCTTTCGCACACTACATAGTATAAAAACAATCTCGCTCCCGCCGTCTGTCTGTCCATATATATGCTTAGATGCAACTAAGTACGCAATGGATTTTGATGCGGTTTTTTTTCCACTAGTTGAAGTTGAATTAATAATGTTATAAAAAACGCTTAGAATTCAAAACATACCTACATGTCTCTGAGAGTTAATCATAGCCTGTTCCACATACAGCATCGAATGTAAAAATGCGTCTAGCGACCAATATATCAACTGAAAACATATAAATACATATATATTCAATTTCAGTAATAATTAAAAACTCGTAGTACAGCAATAATTTCAGTTTTGTATGTTTGTTTGTATGTTATTTATAATAATTAGTGTATTTGGTGATTTCGCACTTCTAATTAATAATTCAATAAATTTCAAAATGTAGGTCGTTTCGATTAATCTTCGAAAAATCGGTTAAAAACCGAAGAAAGAGGACACACCTCTTTCTTCGGTTTTTAACCGACTACGAAATAAGGTGGAAGTCCTTGTGCGTGTGTTTGGCTGTAATTATGTTTTTTTAATTTATTGTTTATAGATTGTACCTAAATACTAGTTCGTTTCTATTCTTTGATTGTAATTATCTTAAACAAAAATGTTGATCACAATATATCAACTTACCAAATCTTGAAACACAATAACGAACATTTCATAAGAACTCAAAATATTAACGTAAACATTGAACATTTTAACATAATAGCAGCTAGCTTTATCTTTCGTGTTTTTCTTGATCTTAACGTTATAAAGCCAACGGCTGACAAAATCTTTGATAAAAACAGCAATTCTTATAGAGCTAACCACATCAGCATCGAAAACAATTAAACTTATGTACGACACAAATTCAAAAACTCTAAAGTCCGCAATATATAAAAAGAACAAACAGTATGGCAAAACAAACTGTACACAGTTAGCTAAACAGAAAAACCAATTCCAAAATATATAGAAACTGATACTTCTTGCAGTAAAGTTTAAGGAATTTAGAATTGTCTGAAAGTTTAAGATGAGTTGCACATAACAGTTGGTGTATTTAGTATTGGCAATGAACACAATTACATGACCGAAAATGAACAGAGTGAAATTCAGGCTGATACAGAGCTTATAAAGTGCTGAAGGCGCTTTAGTAAATAATAAATTAGATATCATTTTATATATTCTTGTAATAAATAATGCGATAACAATCAAAACACTCATAAGAGACAATATAAAATTTCTCCAATCATTAGGAAATATAAAATTGTTGTTGATTTTGTAATTCCAACTTAGAACTATTTTTTGCAATATATTGAGAGGTGTGAATATGTTTTGGATCTGTTTTGTTACAAAGTTTTCTATTAGGACTTCATTTTTATCAGCTTTTTTGGTTTTCCACTGTTTTACTTGTATCTTAGTCGCCATTGTTATAAAGTGAATGAAGCAATTGTTTCAAATTAATTTGAAACAATTGATTCATTGATCTGTTATTAAGTTATAATCAGATAGAGTGATATGATAAGGTTTTAATAATAGAGTAGGGCCTTGTTGACCTTTTTAGTTTGATAACGCGTGGAAAGTGTGATGCTATGTATGACAGATGGTGGAATAACCCTTCGTCAATCAACGTGGGGTTGAACCCAAAAAGATTGATTAAATGAGCATGTACATTAGCTAACCTCCCTGGCAGATTCAAAGTCTAAGTAATCGTAAATAATAAACCGTAATTACATCAGGTTTGACTTTAAATTATAAAATTTTTGGATTTATTCAAAACGGCTTGCTACTTTCATTTTATCCAAAGGTTCTAGTTTTAGACTAGTACCTAGTGTATTTCTTTTATCGTAGAGCAGTGTATTCATAGAAATTTACTTCAAACATAACATCATCATCATCATCAGTAGCATTATCAATAGCAATCGCATAATGAACGCCACTGTATAGGTACCAAAGATCCTACGTTTTGAATATAATGAGGGAATTAATAAAACTAAGTTTAATGGTGTAAAAAGAAATTGATTCTGCAACAAATTGGAACTGTAGACAGTGAGCTCATGAAATTAGGAAAAGAGCAAAAATGTCCCTTTATTTATTTACACCTTATAACTTATACTTATACTTATAACTTACTAAAAAAGCACTTAGACAAGTTACATTTATAATATAAATTATAATAAAAAAAGAAATAAGATGTTTTTGATTGATAAAATAATAAAAATCTGTTCACTTCAATTTTTTAAATCAAATAGAGAATATTTGCCAATTCAATTAACTATTACTGGACTCATACTATCAAGATAGGGGGCAAAAGACCAAGAGGACGGTCACCAACCCGCTGGTCTGATCAAATGAAGGCTATAACGGGTCTCACTTTGCCTGCAGCCCTGAGACAGGCCGAAGACAGAGTGGTGTGGAAGCGGTTCATCAGCGTCACCGTGAAAGCCTTCCAGGACGGGCACGACCTTCAGCAATGAAGACAACGACAAAGAAGAAGAAGACTGGACTCATAGATACTGATGACGTTGATGATATATAAGTGATTTAAAACACGCTTAAATTATAGGTAGGTGCGTTGAAAAGAAAAACATATATTAAAACAACAATATATTTCAGTATAACATCGATTTCTCTATCTACAAATTACTTTTTACACATATACACTTCTAAAACATTGGACGCTTTCATAATTCATATGATATCACTCTTAAAATATACAGGAACCATAAACAAATATTTTGTAACATGTTTCGGTAAATATTGAACTGGATGGATTTGTTAATCTTTATATGTATATAAAAAATTTATTGCTCTTCGTTAGTCTCGCTAAAACTCGAGAACGGCTGGGCCGATTTACCTGATTTTGGTTTTGAAATGTTTGTCGTAGTCCAGGGAAGGTTTAAACGGTGAGAAAACATGCAGAAATTTCCACTGCGAGGGCGCAGCTAGGATATATATTTTTATCGATTTTTCTCGAAAATAAAGACAACTCGATATAACTATAAATTTTGTAAATAATGTTTTATGATTTATCCTTTATATATAACTAAATTATACTACGAATTTGAGCACCTATATACATCATTTATGTATCTTTTAATTGATAATACAGATCGATTATGGCAAATGGTTAAAATATAGCAACTATGGGAATTTTCGCCTACAAAATCATTTAACAAATAGGAACATTTTTAGATAAAAACTGATTTTTATAAAGAGCTTAGATAATTTCTTAGAAAATAGTTTTATAAAGTATTGTCCTCAATTTAAATAATTTAGAGACTCGGAAGGTACTTTGGAGAGTCGATTTTAAATATCTAAATAGAATTTTAATTAGTTAACAACATCAAGATCATTTTCTGTTTAATATTTCTCAATATAACGCATAAGTTTGACTCAAATTTATGACGTGTACAAAGTCCGCCATTTTGTGAAAGAGACAGTGCGATTGAAGCCTTTTCGGGAGTAAAGGGGTCGGAGCGATGTATACATACTTAAAGATTTACTGTTTCTTGGCGATTTACACCAATAAGTAAATTGACGACGATGGAAAAGAAAGTTTTAGGTCTTTAGTAAAAATTCAAGAATACGGACGTTATAAAAGAACTAAAGTCATTTAAAACGGGATATTTACCACGCTTTGATTTTTGAGTGATCCAATATTTCGGCACAGTTTCATGCGCCGTGATCACGGAATAACTGAAGGCGCTGAGAGTAAGTTTTTATGGGCAGACATCCGAACTACCCTCATTTTTTGTCTTTTGCTACGAACGTTACCACTACCACTAAATATCCCGTTTTAAATGACTTTAGTATTAATAACCATGATAGTTTCACAAGTTTTGTTATAAAAGAAGTTTTTTGTATGTTAACATACATAGCAGAAAATTACGGGTAAAAACTGTCAGATTCGATTAACTAACCGTCAATTAAAAGCTAAACCTTTGGTTAAAAGCTCGATCAGTCATTGAAAAACTACACAAGGAAATGTTAAATAGTCAATAGTCAAATTGATAGTGTAAGTTCAAGACAACGGAGATCTTGTTAGTGATGTAAGAATCTTATCAAAATGAGTTCAGCCTTCAGGGGAATCGGACTACGGTTGTGCCGATGGCGTCTTCACTGCACGCGTGGGCGAGTGCGTTCTCGAACTCTTGGGGGAAATACACCTGGAATAAAAAAAACAGATTTTATTAAGACTCAAGGTATTTTATGCGTTTTCTTAATATTTTTTAAACGTATAGAAATATTTTTTTCCGATGCAATTTTCATCATCTGCATATATTAGTCCACTGTTGGACATAGGTTTCCCCTAATAAGCGCTATAGCGCACTGTCATCAGCTTGCCGCATCCAAAATCTGTCTGCAATTTTTCGTAGAGCGAATCACTCGTTTCCCAAGATAAGAAGTAGCCCATATTCTAAGACTAGAACAACTTCTATGCAAAATTTCAGCCTGATTCATTTATTAGTTTAAGCGTAAAGAGGAAAAACACATCTTCGTTTATATATATATCTATACGTATAAAAATAAAAATAAAATCTTATGGTCACGCTATAACTTGGGAAAGGCTTTACCAAATTCATTCATATTTTTGTAATGTTTTCTAATACGTCGCAGAAGGTTCTTACACTTAAAAAAATTAAGACATGCACAAAAATTAAATTTACACGCGGGCGAAGCCGCGGGGCGCAGCTTGTAATTTATATATATGTATATTAGTGATTATTTATTAACCTTATCGAGTGTGGGCGTGAGGTGTCCCGAGTCGACGAGTTGGGTGAGTATCTCGAGTCCCTCTCTCATCCGGTAGTTGTCTTCCAGCCAGTCCGTGTGTGTGCCGCACCCCAGTAGCCACTGGTAATAACATATTACATGTTTCATTCAAACAATGTTTATTAGCGGAGAATTTTGTATACTTTTATTTAATATACATTATAATTATGATCGCAGCAATTCTTCGAGCAGCCGCCGCCATTGTCGCGCTCGTACTGAACTGGATTCAGTCTCTCGAGTCCTACTAAACTGGATTCAGTCTCTCGAGTCCTACCGAACTGGATTCAGTATCTCGAGTCCTACCGAACTGGATTCAGTCTCTCGAGTCCTACTGAACTGGATTCAGTCTCTCGAGTCCTACTGAACTGGATTCAGTCTCTCGAGTCCTACTGAACTAGATTCAGTCTCTCGAGTCTAGAAGACTAGAATCACTCTGACCCATACTTACGTAGACTTACTCTGCGTCATACTGACGACCGATTTGGCGCGGCGAGCGAAGATGCGCCTGCGACGTAGGTTGCGGGTCCGATTCCCGCCTCGGGAAAAATATTTGTACGATTTGCAGATATTTTTTCCGAGTGTTCCGGTCGTTTTCTATGTATAATATAAAAAAAACGATCTATGTAATGTATTGTATTATGTATATCAGTCATTAAGTACCCATTCTGAATCAAACTGAACCAGACCATACTCTGTGTCGTATTAAACTAGACTCACCCTCTAAGTCATACTGAACTAGACTAGACTGAATCTGAGTCATAATGAACTAGACTACACTGACTTTGAGTCATACTGAACTAGACTAGACCGACTCTGAGTTATTCAGAACTAGACTCACCCTGAGCAGTCTATAGGAATAAAAGGAGGCTGCAAAAACAAGTGCCACGGGCGCGGGCAGTCGGTCCGTCAGGAGCGGCCGGGAGCGCAAGTCTAGCGCACTGCCGCGACTCGCCGTCGCTCTGAAAATATATTATTTATTAGAGAGGTAACAAAACTGTCGATAAGAAAAGTATTTGAAAACACAGAGTGAGACAAGTCGTATAGGCAAACATCATCGATAGAAAATCATGAAACCAAATCTGTGTCGTAACCGAATTTTGACCTCGAGTGGGCGAAGGTCCGCCTGCGACGCAGGAGGTTGCGGGTTCGATTCCCGCCTCGGGACAATTGTGTGTACGACCTGAAGATATTTGTTCGGGCCGTTTTGTATGTATGACAAAAAATATCTATATATAAAATGTATTGTATTATGTATATTAGTCATCTAGTACCCATAACACAAGATCTGCTTGGCTGGGGGCTAGATAATGCTGTGTGAATTGTCCAGCATTATTTATTTAATATTTCCGCTCCGACCAGGTGGGATGACGACCTGCGAAAGACTGCAGGTAGATGCTGGATGCGGCAAGCTGAAGACAGGGCGCTATGGCGCTCATTGGGGGAGGCCTATGTCCAGCACTGGACTGCTATATGCTGATGATGATGATTTATTTATTGTTTACTTGAGTAGCGCGGGCGCGGTGCCTCGAGGGTTAGCCACTCGGAGGGCACGTTGTCTTTGTATCGCGCTGTGCAGGCGGCGGCGGGCACGGCGGCGGCGGGCACGGCGGCGGCGGGCTCGCACGTCACGAGCGCGTCCCACGGCCCGCGGGTCAGCGCGTGCGCCTCGAGGGATAGCCACTCGGAGGCCACGTTGTCTTTGTATTGTATAGTATGTATGTAGTTACTTGAGTAGCGCGGGCGCGGTGCAGGCGGCGGCGGGCTCGCACGTCACGAGCGTGTCCCACGGCCCGCGGGTCAGCGCGTGCGCCTCGAGGGATAGCCATTCGGAGGCCACGTTGTCTTTGTATTGTATAGTATGTATGTAGTTACTTGAGTAGCGCTGGCGCGGTGCAGGCGGCGGCGGGCACGGCGGCGGGCTCGCACGTCACGAGCGCGTCCCACGGCCCGCGGGTCAGCGCGTGCGCCTCGAGGGATAACCACTCGGAGGCCACGTTGTCTTTGGATTTCACAATGTCTACGAACTCGTGGGCACCTGTGGGAGAAATCGTTATTGAGGTATTTACCACAGACATAAGAATGGCAGGTGCCTTTCTAATGGCCTGAGCCAAATCATGCCACAACCGCTCTGCCTTGACAGAGAAAGAACTTCCAAAGAAGGAGATGTTATGCACAGGTATAGATAGGAGAGTATTATTGACACGAGATGCTTCTAAGCAAATAGCGCGCTGGCATTTTCTTAACACTTTGACTGCGGTTTTTTTTCGACGACTGCGATCTTTTTTTTTACCTAAAAATTCGTGCTGCCACTCTACACAGCGGTTGTGTTGCGCCGCAAATGCGTTTCGTTTGAAAAATATTACAGCTCTGCTGAGTCACAAAGATCTGTATTTTCTCAGCCGCTGCGCTAGTGTGGATTTACGCATATTAGTCACTTGTAGAAAACTCATACCGTGCGTTTTCAGCACTCAAAGTGTTAAGGGCCCTCCGGAGGGACGAAGTCTTCATACAAACGTTATACCAAAATATTTCTAATTCAAGCATATTTCCACTATAATATTGCATTATTTGTATTAAAATAGTATTTATCTAGGTTCCCAAATAGTTTTTTTATTCTAAATACTTACCTAAAATGAAATGAAAGCCAATCTCATTTTGTACATTTTTATGCGAAAATGGACAAGTTTTCTTGCTATTTGTTTCGTATTAAAAACATCAATATCTTACGTTTTATTTATTAAGGAACATAGCCTATATTGTCTAGTTACAGAATAACAATACTTTGTGAAGAATACAAAAAGTTTTCAGTCATCATTTTTGGTATTACGGAACAAACCAAATTTTGAACGGCTATTATTGCTGTCGCGCACGCATGTGGCGCGGCGCAAGGGTTAAACAGGGACAGCGATATTCGGAGCGATTTTTGCAAGCGAGGGTCGCCGGACCCTTAAGAGGTTATTCCAATAGTTTTGATTTGTAGTTTTTTTTACCATTACATGTTTTTTTTGTTTCGTAAAACGATTGTTAGCACGCTAACTCTCAATAACATATGTGTTTTTTGGTCGGCAGGTAGAAAATGCACGATAAATCAGGGTCAGGTCTTGGTGTAGGCATATAGGTACTACGAGTGGTCACCGAGGGGGTCGGTGACCACTGAGGTAAAAATTGGGGAAAATGGGTCACGTAGTACGTCACCTAATGAATAAGATGCTCTGCTCGAGCATAAAACATAGTATGATGTACTAACCTCGCTCGACAAGCGTGGTGGCGGCGTGTCTCGGCGCGCACACTGTGAGATGCGCGCCCCAGCTGCTCAACAGCTGCACCAGCACGCAGCCCTCGCCGCTCGCCGCGCCACAGATCGCCACTCTACACGGAAATTAACTATTTATGTTATTTCACATTGATGTATAGATAGATCATTCTTAGGGGTCCGATAACTTTAGTTCTGTCGGATATATTCGGTACGAATCCGAAGAAAACTTCAACGCACGCGTAGTTTCACCGCGCCACTTTTGTAAATATAAATAAATGATTGAGACCTGCTAACTTCGCAGAGACTAGCGACGCAATAGCAGTGAGTATCATTACATGAACCATTGGGCATGGGCACGCTATTGGTCCCGTCTGTATCACAGATAGACTCAAACCTATAGACTTCCGATTTTGCATGTCGAGTTAGATACATGAATAGAACAGGCATTCTTAATTTTATAAATAAATAATACAAAGTTCTTGAGTTATTGAGGTCCGAAAATTTGTCGTCCGTTTTGGCGTGCATTTGTTTTACATTCGCACGAAATAGACCGGGACAAATAGACGATATTTTTTGTCGCAGCAAGCATTATAGCCCTGTCGGTCTAATTTTCTAAATCATTTCACCGGTAGATAGCTAGATAAATGTTAGGCACTGACCGTTTCCCCTTGCAGTTGTTGGGGGTGAGCCTCAGCCGCTGCAACGCCAGCAGGGCTTCAGCGCCGCTCCACGCCAGCGCGGCCGCTCCGTCCGCGGACACGTGCACTGGACGCTTGGACACCCGTGTGCTACGAACAAACACTAACTTCATAAGGACGTTGAATGAAAGCTGATATGACGGGATGGGACAATTTATTATTACAGCAGGCAATATGAGTGTTAGGTGTTATTCTTAAGCACAGAGTTTTGGCCGAAGGGTGTCAAATTTTGAAGGTCACTGGCCGCTTGTAACGGGACACCGCTGCACCGCCTGCGCCGTGCACCGACGTCAGCTGACACCCTGATTACACGCTGTCGACGTCATCACAAAAAGCGTGTTATTAATTAATCTTTTTTATATTTTATGTACGCTAGTTTTAAGGTATATATTACTATGGACCGTAGAATAAGTTGAATAAGATCTGTTACTTTTCTATGGTCTGAAATATATGATATATATGATAAATATATGATTTATTATTATTATAAGGGGAGAATATAAGGGCAGGTTGGGTGAGATCACGTCACTTCCTCTATAAGGGCAGGTTGGGTGAGATCACGTCACTTCCTCTATAAGGGCAGGTTGGGTGAGATCACGTCACTTCCTCTATAAGGGCAGGTTGGGTGAGACACGTCACTTCCTCTATAAGGGCAGGTTGGGTGAGACACGTCACTTCCTCTATAAGGGCAGGTCGGGTGAGATCACGTCACTTCCTCTATAAGGGCAGGTTGGGTGAGACACGTCACTTCCTCTATGAGGGCAGGTCGGGTGAGATCACGTCACTTCCTCTATAAGGGCAGGTTGGGTGAGATAACGTCACTTCCTCTATAAGGGCAGGTCGGGTGAGATCACGTCACTTCCTCTATAAGGGCAGGTTGGGTGAGACACGTCACTTCCTCTATAAGGGCAGGTCGGGTGAGACACGTCACTTTCTCTATAAGGGCAGGTTGGGTGAGATCACGTCACTTCCTCTATAAGGGCAGGTCGGGTGAGATCACGTCACTTCCTCTATAAGGGCAGGTTGGGTGAGATCACGTCCCTTCCTCTATAAGGGCAACTTGGGTGAGACATGTCACTTCCTCTATAAAATTTCACTTGTCTCAGTGCTTATTTTGTAAGCTTATGGAAATACAACATAATCTCGCAGCGGGAATCTGCAATACCACCATTGCGCCACAAAATAAATGTAATATCTCTCACCTTCTGATAGTGAGTAGCTCCGTGGCCGCCCCCCCGCTCCACTCGCTGACACATCCCCACACCTCGTCCCCCAGCTCGAGGTCACTGACCCCGTGACCTATGTCCAGCACCACACCTGACAACAATACATACATATCATAATATATTTATTTACCTATATATTAGAAAGACTGCAGGTAGATGCTGGATGCGTCAAGCTGAAGACAGGGCGCTATGGCGCTCATTGGGGGAGGCCTATGTCCAGCCGTAGATTATCATAGGCTGATGATGATGATACTAGCTGCGAATTTTGTTCCACCTTTAATGAATAAAAATTAAAACAAAAGGTTCAGGCCACTCACAAATTACCTACTCGAATATTATCCCAAAGTACACAATACGGTCACACATAATATGTATAATGGACCGACTGAAGTCCAAATGCGGAAATAGGAGTAACTTTCCTAACCTCAAAGTCGAAGGTAATAAACTGGCTGACTTGGCTCTGGTGATCTCAAAACTTTTTATGGCAGAATTATTATGAGAAAAAAATTGGCTTCACTTTTACATTAATGTTTTTGTTTGGATATTAATTATCTAGTACCGACAGAAGTTCTGCTAAGGTACTTTAGAGCTAGATGATTTACTAGCGGACCTTAACGACTTCGCACGGTTTTAGTACGGATCCCTAACTATTTTCAAAATAATAATATAGCCTATGTTCACCGGGGATAGTGTAGCTGTCCAAAGGTGAAAGAATTTTTCAAATCGGTCCAGTAGTTTCGGAGCCTATTCAATACAAACAAACAAAAAATCAAACCTTTCCTCCTTATAATATTAGTATAGAAAACCGCATCAAAATCCGTTGCGTAGTTTTAAAGTTCTTAGCATACATAGGGACAGACAGACAGCGGGAAGCGACTTTGTTTTATACTATGTAGTGATTTACCTGCGAACCCTCGTCCCAGTGTGAGGTATTGGTGATGCAGAAGCGAGCGGAGGGTCTGGCCCCGCCCCCGCAGCACGCGGCGGTCGCACGGACAGGCGCTGAAGGCCTGCACTCGGATTAGGACTTCGCCCATGCCGGCGCCTGGAATTTGCAATATACAGGGCATTTAGAAAAGTGTAATCATTTTAAACAAAATAGGTAATATTAGATTCCGCTTCTTAGACCGATAACCACTGTGAAGTTAGTTGGCGATCGTTAATGAAAATCTGGAAACGCAGACCAACTACATTGTAGTAGTCACGGAGATGGTGGATGGAGTTGGCTTTGAAACTTGACATCCTCCCTGTCCTACGCTTCCCAGTATAACCCCAGCAGTGGACGTGGAGCAATACCATCCCTTTGTCATACAAATAAGATCTATCAAAAATAAAGTCCACTTTTCAACCAAAACTGAACTTTATTTAGTCAATAACTGTGTGAAAATACCAGGGTTGTAGAAGTTGGTAGGACTTACTTGCTGTAACCGCGTCATCCACCATGATAACGCTCTGATCGGGCTGAGTATGTAAGGCCCGGGCGTGTGGCCCCCGGCCTGCGCTGAACGTGGCCGCGCGGAGCCCTATCAGCACGCCGCAGCCCCCGCCGACTAATGCGCCACAGGTGAAGATTATCATGCTTCGACGCCATACTGAAATATAAAAAAAATAATTGATCAATTATGCTGAGCATAAATCACTTATCGAGAGATGGGTGGTTAAGGGTAAATTTTATTAAAGGGCATATTGAAGAATGCACACTTGGATGGTCAAAATTAAAAAAAAAATCTAAATCCTTTATTTCTATATATCCTTATTCTATACTTCTATAGGCTTACAACATAAGCACTTAGACAAGTCGGTGATATGTGGGGCCCCTTACTTATGTGCCTGTATTTTACTGACAATAAATATCCTAACGTTAATTTATTAGGTACATAATTTATTTACCTCATCTACAGGCTGAATCAATATTCTTAGAAATACAAGGCTATCTTGGACTGCGCGTATCCCCACAACGCGCATAGGCTACAATGTAAGCATATTTCAATGGTTTTTCCGTTGTGACCAATTAGAAAACTTATTTGAATTGTTGCCAAAATCCAAATTGGCAATTGGTTGCCTGGAAGAAATCTCTCTCAGCGATAATATACCTTTATTCTAAGTTCTTTATTCCTGTATAGTTTTCTGTTTTATGTGGTATAATAAAGTGTTTTCTATCTATCCAACTATCCACCTCGTACCTCTATCATTGAACATAGCCCTCAGATCCTCGTACAACTGTATGGGAGACAACGGGGGCGCGCCTTCCCGGATCCTCTGTGCAGTCTCCCGCGTCCAGGCGGCCACGCGAGCCCGCCCCTCCGTTATCAGCTCGTGGTGCCATAGTTCCAGAAATATCTCTTTGATCTGGATTGGAACATATAAATTACTAGCTGTTCCTCGCGCTTTCAACAGCGAGGAGTGTTAGATTCGAATTTCTAGGGGGATACAGAGAATATAATTATAGCCTATGTCACCCGGGGATAGTGTAGCTTCCCAACGGTGAAAGAATTTTTTGAATCAGTCCAGTAGTTTCAGAGCCTATTCAATATAAACTAACAAAAAATCAAACCTTTCCTCTTTATAATATTAGTATAGATAGTATAGATATTGACATTAACTTGACTCTGACCACTATAAGAAACTAGTGTAGTATAAATAAGCAATGCGATAGACATACCAGCTCTCAGCTGCTTGTCTATAACAAAATAATAATAATAACTTTTGCTAGGCTAAGCAAAAGTTATTATTATTATTTTGTATTATTCTTTTCGCAACCAGGGTAGCACAAGTTAGAAGGAGGCCTACTTAGCAATAATCATGTTATCTACCATAATAGCACTTTGGTTGGGCTGAGTAGGTAGGTAAATGAACACAGACTTATTTATGCCATTACTAATTTTGTTAATGAAAAAATACAGTCATGTTGCATGAGTAATAATGTACTGAGTCATGAATAACTGTATTGAAATGCTTTTTTGAGACCATCATTTAGTTTGTTTCCCTGAGCATTTATTGTCTATGATCTGGAATGTTTGTGTTTTTAGTATAGTTTGACAATGCCCTTATACAGCAGATTACTTTGACATTTTATCTAATTTATTATTCCATTTAACTTATACCATTATTTATTATCTGTTTTATTGTGACAAATTATTATAAATGAATTTATTTTAATTTTTTAAGACACAGGAATGTCTGTCTGCTTTTCTTTGCACAATGCCCTATGGTGTTTCCTTTGTCAAAAGTTTGTTATAATTAAAATGTAATTTATCTTTTAAAATATTATTTAACAACATCAAGTGTAACATGTGTACCTACGGTAGAAATAAATAAACTAAACTAAACTAATGTCTTTATTTATAAATTATTTACAAACATAAAATGAATAAAACAGATAATGATGAGAATTTCACTAAACCATAATTAATATACAAAAAAATATCCTCATGCTAGACAGGCCTAATTTTAATGAACTCTAGCTAAGTTACATATATTATAATTATTTTATTTATGTTAATTAATGATGAATGGAAAAACAAAATAAGGTATGTATTTACCTTTTGGAAGCCTTCAGAAGTATTATTGTAGACATCTTGAACTTTGGACTTGCTATTACCAGCAACCGTCACAGCAGCAGTCTAGAATTCCAACAGGAAACCATAATCAGACGACAACAACAAACAAAAAAACTTTAGGTAAGTATTTATTACATGAAAATAGTATTTATAGTTTTAACTATTATGTAAGCCCAAGGTCATAGAGCCAAAGTAGGGCAATGATGTCCCATTTTCATACAAATAACTACTACTAAAGTTTTCAAACAAAACTGAACTTTATTTTGTTGTTGCTAAAAACTGACGTCAATAACCGAGCCACTTTCGCGCGAAAGTACCAGGGTAGCAGAAGTTGGTAGGAGTGCTTACGTGTAATGCTTCGAGTTTCTCGCCGGCCCGGAGCTTCAGATCGTCCATAGCAGAAGCCCGCGACGCGAGAGGGTCAGCCTGAACCGATCAAATAGCGAAATCACATCCAAAACCTTCACCTTTGGACACAATTCGCCCTAAATACCTACACCGAAAATAGACTGAATGTCACACAAAAACACCGGTAATCGCTCATTTTACACTCGTATTATCATTTCAATGACATTTTCGATCGTTTTTTGAGGCGATCATGTTAGAAAACTATAAAACTATTAAAAAAACTGCCTTTTTGCTCTATCTAAACATAACCTATTTGATTTTGTTTGACATTTGACAAGATTTTATAGTTTACAGCCAAAATGACAACTGCTAGGCAGCTGATTGTGACGTTTGCTATTACGTTTCATTTCATTCAGTAAATAAAATCACACCAAGAAGGCATAGATTAACTTTCTAGACCAAAAAGGTCTCGCCTCAAATTAGTTTAATGGAGGACGCCATAATTAATTTGTGGTGTGTATTACGAGTTACGTACAACTGATATGAGCTACCCACAACAATGATTTGCCCTAAAAACCAGTGCAAATCATTGTAATATTTGTATTAACGATGATTCTTCAAGTACTAGGTACTTACTTCTAAAATGTTAAGAAAAAATGCTTTAATATTGAGTAACCCTGTTTTTTTTCTTATGTAGGTATGTGGTGTGATTCAAATAAATAGGTAATAAAACAATAAGTATTTTTTACATAATATCTTTATATGCAGATAAACTTCTCTATGTTGGTGTCATTTTGTAAAGTTTAACAAAATTACATCGACATTGATGAAAATCTGGGTTAAACACTATTTTATAAACGGTTAGCTGACTGTTTATAAAGTTCGTTGAGTAAAATTAGCCTTTAGGTATCCAATATTCCTTGATCGTGGATTTAGAATTAAGAATATTTAACTAGGTAAATACATTTGATTATGTGCTAAAAAACTACCTACTTAACTCTAGAACATTTTGAATTATATTATTAGAGATTACAATTCTTATAATAGAAACCTACCTACCACAATGAATTATTTTCTAGTGTAAAATTGGTAGGCCAGGCAACTAAGCACAGTCATGCTTTTTCGACTTTTCGACTTAGTATTTAACTATAGAATCTTTTTTTATTTTACAAACTGGAAACTTATAATTAGCCGAACGTTACACACTAACGCCCTAATACTCAAACGCATCTCAGATTTAAACACGTCTCAACTTCAACTTCTTCCTAGATGGCTCTGCGTCTGGATTGACGCAATTCTGCTAGTGTCCGTCTCATGATAGTATCGCAAAAGTAGCCATTTTATTTTTGACAGTTTTCAATAAAAATCTGTCAGAAACTCGTCACTTGAGACGTGCTTAAATCTGAGATGCGTTTGAGTATGTTTTGTATTTAGTTACCTAGCTGATAATTTTTCTAAAATTATAAAATAAAATATTTTATTTTTGTTTAATGTTCGCTGTCGATAGTGTTCCAGAAGGAATCAGTGTAATCAGATTTTAAGATATTGTGTTCTGGGTTGCCCTCGTTCACGTCCAGTGGAATGGTGTTGTCTTCACTGTCCGCGCTCTCTGCTTTATTTTCTTCTAAAATCCTGTCGATCCAGCCTCTGCTATAGGACACCTGAAACGTATAGATAGGTATCTAGCTTAAGAAACAAAAAAACCAAACTTAATGACAACTGCTCACGTCGCTTTCAGGTTATGGGAATTGGATTGGGTTGCAATAATTAAGCTTAGCTGGGGTAAAACTCTCAGGGATGCCAGCTGGCATTGGAGTTTTTAACACCGTCAGCTAGCTGGCTGAGGGTGGTAAAAACTCTGAAAAAAATTGTTTCTGCAGTAGTTGCTTATTTAAGCGAATTTAAATTAAATGACATAACATTTTTCATTTAGTAGAATGTACTACTGTAACTTCATATTCCCCAAGCTGGGCTTGCGTGTTGGGGATCGGTGTAATAGGAGTCTACCTCATTTAATTTAATCTTTTACATTGACTATCTTACTCGTGACTAGCTTTGCGTGCGGTCACAAATGCCTGGTCATCACTGTTAGTTGGGATCTCCACCTCAGAGGGATAAAGGATTGTAAATATTCAAAACTTTTCTCATTCTCAAAGTCAAAGTAATACCTTTGCAAAGATCCCCGGCTTGGACTTGGAGGAGCATTCCTCTGTTCCAGAGAATAGGGCAACGCCGAACAGTGTTCCACCTCGATTGATGCCGCTGAAGTGGACCGCTGGATCTCCCGTATCACCCTGGAATACAAACATTGTCAGAATCTACGGGCTTTAAACCACGAAGGATTGGAAATAATACCCATTATCATCATCATCAGCCTATAGTAGTCCGCTGCTGGACATAGGTAGCCCTCCACTACTAATGAGCGCCATAATACCCATTATGATAGTGGGCGATAGATAGAGTGATTCAAGAGGAAGGTCTATATATCATTTGAAAGATTTCCACACGGGCGAAGCCGCGGGGCGCAGCGAGTTAGGTATGAACCATAAAATTTTAGATACCTACTATAATAATTCGATGATCTTTAGTTATGTAAGATGTACACATCATCGTCATCATCATCAGCCTATAGCAGTCCACTGCTGGACAAAGGCCACAATTTTAAGATGTACACAATTTTTTACAATTAAATATTCTTATTCATAACTTACGGCACACAAAGCGACCCCTTCACAACGCTCTGAAGACAGACGTGGTCATGCTGCAGCCGGTAGTCGTTGCCGTACTGTATCCTGCACTCGTACCGGGGTACTTCCTTCACGATCATACGCCGCAGCTCCTGGTGCATACCCTCGCGGATCTGATTTGATAACTTACGGCACACAGGGCGACCCCCTTCACAACGCTCTGAAGACAGACGTGGTCATGCTGCAGCCGGTAGTCGTTGCCGTACTGTATCCTGCACTCGTACCGGGGTACTTCCTTCACGATCATACGCCGCAGCTCCTGGTTCATACCCTCGCGGATCTGATTTGATAACTTACGGCACACAGGGCGACCCCCTTCACAACGCTCTGAAGACAGACGTGGTCATGCTGCAGCCGGTAGTCGTTGCCGTACTGTATCCTGCACTCGTACCGGGGTACTTCCTTCACGATCATACGCCGCAGCTCCTGGTTCATACCCTCGCGGATCTGATTTGATAACTTACGGCACACAGGGCGACCCCCTTCACAACGCTCTGAAGACAGATATGGTCATGCTGCAGGCGGTAGTCGTTCCCGTACTGTATCCTGCACTCGTACCGGAGTACTTCCTTCACGATCATACGCCGCAGCTCCTGGTTCATACCCTCGCGGATCTGATTTGATAACTTACGGCACACAGGGCGACCCCCTTCACAACGCTCTGAAGACAGATGTGGTCATGCTGCTGGCGGTAGTCGTTGCGTTACTGTATCCTGCACTCGTACCGGGGTACTTCCTTCTCGATCATACGACGCAGCTCCTGGTTCATACCCTCGCGGATCTGATTTGATAACTTACGGCACACAGGGCGACCCCCTTCACAACGCTCTGAAGACAGATGTGGTCATGCTGCAGGCGGTAGTCGTTGCCGTACTGTATCCTGCACTCGTACCGGGGTACTTCCTTCACGATCATACGCCGCAGCTCCTGGTTCATACCCTCGCGGATCTGGCCTGTCACCTGACGAGACACGAGATCACGCATAAAATATAATGATGATGAATATCGATTGAGGTGGTTGTGGGACAGGCATTATGAGAGTTTCAGCTAACCGAGTAATCATGACATAATCCACTTTCATATTATTTGATTGCACTGTTTGTAATAATTTACATAAATAAGTACCTAGTCAATTGAGATTTAAAACAACATCTCTTCAAAATAGCAGATTGAGATGAAATCCCTCATGATCCTCGAAGTTATCAACATACTAGTGGTTTCTTTTTCACATCTTCCACTGGTGGACAAAAAATTTAAGTGAACTATATAATAATTTTAATTGATCATAATGAATAGTATAAATTAATATGACCTGTTGTAAAGCTTAAAGAAATAAAAACTTTTTATTTTCATTTTCAAAAAATGGTGCGAATCACTACGACTGATATTACCACGGAACCGAAGCCGGTCACGACAGTCTCCCCGAAGCTGTTTGGCAGATCGGCTTCAGAGTGCGCAAGCGCAACTATTTGGATACGCGCTGACGGGTCTATAGCGATGTTCAACTGAAATTACATAAACAAATTACAATTAATTACTAAAAGGATTAAAATCATGATCCATTAATAAAATATCTGCATTTTTAACCGACTTAAAAAAAGGAGGAGGTTATCAAAATTGACTGTATTTTTTATGTTTTTTACCTCGGTACTTTCAACTGGGTGAATCGATTTTGATGGTAAAATTTGAAAGCTGGTGCTCCCCGTGTGTTTTTTTAAAATAAGTTTTGAACACTTTTTCATTATTTAGAAATTTGAAGTCGGTTTATATTTTTTAAAACACGCCATATTATAACCCATAGAGTTTAACTCTTAACAATTTATGTTTAACAATTTTTGTTGATAATTAGATTATGCCTAGATTAAGATTAATATAGGTTAAGATAACTATGATACTTATATGAGTAAAATAATATTTTGGTATAACTTTGAACCTATGTTAAAATTATTTAAAAATATCGTATGTCCGAATAGGATTAAATTGTTGATACTATATTTTAATTATAAGACCTTCATGTAACTATGATTCACACAATTTTACAATAAACTTATTCTTATTCTTTAGCGACTCCGAATTTGGACCCATAATTGGATGGGTCCAAATTTGGACCCATAATATCGTGACTATTCGTGACTTCTAGTGTAACTGGCGGCGTAGCAAAAATGCAGAACCCTGCTGGGATCTTCATAAGCTTCGTATCTACGGTTGTCTGGTAGAGATCGCTCTTGAGCGAAAAGACCGCCAAATTGACACTTGTTTTTATCTTGTTTGTTTTATGTTTTAAGTGTGCAAAGCATTATCTATAATCATGAGGTGTTTGAAGAATATTAGCTCCTTTCCAAAAGGCTAACGCTAACTGCTGAAAGCTGCTGAAGGATTAGTTGAAGAATTATCTAAATATATGGGGGAGACAACGTAGGTAGGTACCTCGACCATCGCCAGGTTGTGTTCAGGGTAATACTGATCCATCTTGTAGCTAGGGTGCAGTCTGATATCAACCACAGAAAGTATTTTACCGCCATAGTCCCGGAAGACTGAGCCCATGCGCACAGTCACTTCTTCTTTCGTAACACTGTTGGGAAAAAATATTTTTGAAACTATCATGGTTATTAACACTAAAGTCATTTAAAACGGGATATTAACCAATTTTTGATCTTTGATTTTTCCAATATTTCGCGTATTTTGAGTGCCTTCAGTTATTCCGTGATCATGGCGCATGACTGTGCCGAAATATTGGAAAACTCAAAAATCACGTGGTAAATATCCAGTTTTAAATGACTTTACTGTTGGGAAAAAGATTAGCTATTTAAAACACAAATCTAACAAAAGATACCAAGCCAAAGCAGAAGGTGAGCGTTATTTAAATTGAGATTCGAACCCGGGTCGCCTATTCAAAAGTTGTAAGCAAAAGTCTTGAAAGTATGCTAATTATTCCGTTGCTCGCTAAATTTACCTACCTCATCAACCATTGTTTGGTTGCCTAGTTCGTAATGTGAGGTTGTTTTGGTTGCCCAGCTGGTACTTACTAATCAAAACACTGCGCTGCCGATAGCACCCAACGTTTACCAACTATGGCGCCGCCACACCAATGTTTACCATGCAACCTGAAACAATGAAAAGTTTACTTTTGGACACGTAATTTTAGGTATGATGATGGTAATTTGATAAAACGGTTTTATATTAATTCATAGTCCGAGAATGGCTTATTCTCAGTCTACTTAATAAGTAGGTATAATAATTATTTTAATCGGCGCCATCTCGACTTAAAATAAGATAGGTAACTACCTAGTTATGGTAACTTACAAACGTTATAAATCTTTGAATAATGGAATAGATTCTAGGTATTTGATTTGACTAAAATAAAATTACCTACACAATTAAAGAAAAAAAAGATAAGTATTTTAATGTTCTTGCGATTCCTTTTTCCAAGACAAAGGTAGTAGGTAAAGTAATAGTTAGGTCACATCAGTTCTGCTAATCTGCGTTGTATAGAAAACATAGATTTTTGTTTGATGCGTGAAGGAATTATGTAAAACCTCCATTGAATTCAGAAGCCCTAGTATCAGTGAGTTCTTCTTGTTAGAATTTAGTTTCTAATACCAGGCGCTGCTGGACACGCATGCATGAAAGTTTTCATGAAAGGGGAGCGTGTCGTCGTCGTCGTCGAATGCCGCCATATAACCTCTTTGTTGTTATGGTTGCCTGTTACTAGCGCAGCTGAGTTGGCAGAAGTGGCGCTCCGTAGATCTTTCTAGCGCTTACTGATCTTTTGGTTTTTATTTTACTAGTTCTATTCTACCTACCTGGGTTATATCATGGGTTTAAGCGCAAAACTAAACCCGTTGCAATATTTCATAAGAAACACTATGGTTTATTCTGCTTTGAAAATTTTCACGCTAGCTGTTTCACTGAGGGGGAGTCAGTGGAGTGAACAAAATCAAAGTGATAACCATTAACCACGGACGGACGAGTAAAAACTTTTGACAACTTTCAACCAACTTTCAACTGAGTTTTACTCGTCCCTGGTAATAACTTTATTTCCTATTTTTACTTTATGTCGTTTGTCCACGAGTTCTGTAAACTTTAAAGAAAACAAAGCACACTGATCTTTGAAATTTCAGAACAAAAGAAATTCCTCTGTGTTTGGCTTAGTTCTACTTTGTCCCAGCCCAGACCTGTGTGCATCAAAGAGAATACCTACTACCATGCATTGCATGTGATTTGGTCATGCATGGTTGTAAAGCATAGGGTGATCTAACCTGATAGACACAGTGTAGGGATAGTCTTCTAAACACACCAGTCCCGTTTCCGTAGTCAGTCTCTTTCTCCGGGCGTGAGTCAGATCTTGCTCTCCTTTTGGCGGGAACTCACATTCTAGGTCGGATCTAGAGGTGGTGCTCGATTTTTCTACGAAAGAACACGTTTACTTCTTAATAAGCAAAACATTAAAACCACAGACACGAGATTTTATATTTAAAAAGGTTTAAAAAAAACATTGAATATTTAAAACCCTTTGTAGTCATGTTGGATTGGAACTCCGAATAATAGAATCCAATATTTTCGGATTATGTACATAATCGGATTATGTACTTATGTACATAATCGGATTATGTACTTATGTACATAATCCGAAAATATTGGAAAACAAGGAAAATATTGGAACGATGAGTTCCATTTCGATGACGGCGACTCTAGACATCACGGATTTAACTTACGTTTAATTGTTTAGAGATAAAGTTCCTTAAGGCTGTGGTACCTACCCCGAGGCACACTAGCGCCCCCATTTATCTTTTTATGTAACTAAATAATGAAGAAAGTTAAATAAAGCAAACGTCACTGGGCAGTTTGTAATACCTGTTAGGCTTTCCTTTAATGCCTCTGTTATAGTTATATGTATTTTGTAAAGTTTAAGCAGAGATGCAAAAATAGAGTTTGGCGTTGGTGCCCACCAAGGGCAACTCCGTATATCTGCCTAACTAAACTATACAAAATACATAGTTACAATTTAGTGACTTACCACATTTAACGTAATTTATGTGGGTAATTTGCACAAATATAAGAGCGAGTATTCTAAAGATTAAACAATGACAAAAAATCATTTTTCCTTCTAAAATCTATGTTAATCTATTTCAGTCATATGACAAACGACTTCTTAGGATAAAAGTTCGTTTTATACTAACCACTGCAAATTTTTGAATAAAGTTTATATTTTACCTTGCCTAGGCATTGTAGGAACACAATAGTGCTAGAATTCAAACAAACTGGCGTAATAGGTACCTAGAAACTAAATATTTACTTACGAAAAGGATTTTCTTTAGTTTTACTTTTTCAGTTTCCCACGGACTAGATTATACAGAAAATGCATAATGTAAATGATAAAAATTCAATAATGATCATACATGAACATTCATTAATATCGTGGGAAAATCAGAAGATTTTTTTTACTTAAAAATAAATAAAACAAGCCCTATATATTTTTATTTAGCAGCAACTTGGTGTCCGTGCACGGGAAACTGTAGGTTTTATACAGGGTGGGGCATAAGTAATCACCCTATTGGAACACGCTATAACTTTTTCAAATGACGCCAAATGTCAATTCGGTTTTGACATTTGTGAAGTAAACAAACGTAAAATACAAATCGACAAGCCATGAATCGGTTTACTCCGCAAGAACGCGGAATAATTGTATCCATTTTTTTTGAGAACTTTTTGTGTGCGCTACAGAACCATGATTACCGAATTTTTTCTTCCTCAATTGGATGAATTGGGACGAGAGAACGTCTTGTGGTTTCAACAGGACGGTGCAACGGCGCACACTGCTCAAGCCACAACCGATATTCTGAAGGAAGCATTTCTGGGTCGCTTAATCTCTTGTTTTGGTGATTTGGACTGGCCGGCCAGATCACCCGATTTAACCGCTCCAGACTTCTTTTTATGAGGATTTTTAAAGTCGCGGGCTTACGTCAGCAAGCCTGAGACTCTCGAAGCACTTAAATTTAAGAAGATGCACTTAGATGGATGGATGCACTTAGATTAAGGAGAATATTCGCCAGGAATGCGAGAACCTGTCGTCCGAAGTTCTGGCAAGAGTGATGAAAAATGCCATAAAACGGGCCACTTGACCGATATCATTTTCTCAACTTAATGGAATAAATTCTAATAAATTAAGTTAACAAATATTACAAGCAGAAACAAAGTTTTTTCAGTAAAAAAAAAATTACAGTAAAAGAACATCGGATGATTACTTTTGCCCCACCCTGTACATATCATTTTGTTCTCATTTATTTAACCAAAAACTTAAAGTATGGTGTACTATCAGGTTCGTTGTTTATCCCAAGGAAGTTACGACAATTTTTTACTAAATATTAATCGCATATCCATTTGCCAACATCGGCTACAAAGGGAAGTAGAATCAAAACCAGCAGCGATAAGTTTTGTCGAGGCAATGAATGAGCGATGACTTCGCGCTAAAAATCAATATGGAAAAAGAAAGTCACAATGACTTTTTAGGTCTTTTCAGGTACAATTTCTATTGTTTCAATGTTTTTATATTTCTTTTTTCTAATTCACCTGTATGCTTTACTGTTGTAGCTATTCGGTTCCAGTGCATAAAAGTGTTTGACCTGTTTTACTTCTTTAGGACAATATCCCAGTACAATATATAAAGCGTTTTTATTAAATTAAATTAAAACGTTTATTTTTTACGTTTTTAATAATAATATAATGTTAATGATATTTATTTATGTTTATTTATATTTTCATAGTGTAGATTGCAAAACTGTAAAAAGAACATGGAGTCCAAAAAGCTGGGAAAGTAGTGTTTCAGACGAACACGATAACAAAATCACTCAAAAACTAAAGAATGGTGAGCATGTTATGACTTTTTAACACTAATCATTGAATACTAATTATAATTAAATTTATGGTAATTTAAACGCCATCTTGGCATCTTTTTTTAGTGAATTTGAAATCCACCATCGAAACTAGCTTGAGCAATCACCAAGGCAACAGAGCAATGGAAGAGCCCATATCACCTTTAAACGCCCCCCAATATCCCTTCGTTGCGTCCATTCAAAGACTGGGATCGCACTATGCGACTGGAACATTAGTGGACAAGAGATGGGTGCTGACTTGTGCTTCTGAGTTTTACAAGTAATTTCCCAATATCTCTTTCACTCTCGAATAATTACACTAACTGTGCGAACGCGATGGCTCTACTTTTTGGAGCTCCTGCTGAGCGCAATCAGCTTTGAAACCAGGCCAGCCAGCAGCATCATCATAAGCATCGCGAATCTAACTAAAATAAATTATTATCCGCTATCGAACAGTTTTATGTAGGTACCTACATGCCTACCTGAAGATAAAGAAACGAAAATCGAAGTTAAAACAAATAACTTGACTTTGTTCAAGAAGTTTCGCAAAATTTTAATGCCTTCGAAACTTTTGACAAAATGGGAACAATTTAGCCACGCATATTACAAAAGTCATCGAAACCTTCCTTTCAGCGTCCGCGAATCGATCAAGTTCTACCGAGTGCGACTAGGGTCGCCGAACTGCAAAAGAGGTGGCGTAAAGTTTCCAATCAAAGTGATTCAGCTCCATCCATCATTTGTCCCAGGGGTGCCTAACTATGATCTGGCGTTGCTAAGGCTAGTCGTGCCGTCTACGAGTACTTTTGTCATGAGACCTTTGCCCCTATCTAAGGTCACTCAAGGAGCCGTCAGAGCGAAATTCATGACCGCTTATTGGCCGAGGATCGTTGTAAGTTTTATTTTTCATTATGATTTTATGTAAATTTGCATATTGTAAACATTTTCATTGATTTCTGTTGAAATTTCAATAAGCCAATGATGAAAGGGAAATTATTTTCGATTTCCCGGTTTTTAAATCAGGCAAAAATTTCGAGGAATCCCGAGAAATTCGAGATTTGAAATTCCTGTGTCCAAACCCAAATACTAACGTTTAGTTAGACGACGACGTTACTCATTTTGCTATTTTTTCATCAATTCAAGAAGGGAAGAGGCGCCATCTTATCTCCAACAGCGAAAGAACGCCTAAAATTTTCACAAATGCGGATATCAACACAGAAACTGATTCCATCAGAGCAGTGCGAACAGCAGGTGAAGAACCTGGGAGAGACCAACCTATGCCTGGCTCCAATACAGACGTTTCATTCCGTGTGCTCGGTGAGATACGATTTTATTACTTACTAGCTGCGCCCCGCGGCTTCGCCCGCGTGGAAATCTATGTGTTAAATAGTTTATGAACCTCTTTCTCTTTAAACACTCTTACCGCATTAAAATTCGTTGCATAGTTTTAAAGATCTAAGCATACATTGATGGGACAGACAGAGCGGGAAGCGACTTTGTTTTATAGATACCTACCTTTCCTGTCTGTAGTGATATTATCACGACATCGACAGAAAAATAGGCAGTCATACTTTAATTCATGCAGCCAGCAGCGTCTTGGGGACGCGTCCGATTGCTACTGATATTGTTTCATTGTTTATTGTAATCATACATGTAACATTACAGCAATTTACAGCTAAGCCATTTACATTATGCACATAATAAAAAATCACAAAAAGACAGATAAATATACCGTTGCCTACTATCAGTAAAAAACAGAATTAACACGTATAAAACCATACCTAGTTACAAAAAATTTTAATAAACTGACCCAAAAAAAAAATCACAAAGCAGATATGGATCAGTTGAGCTACCTCATACCTACCTCAGATTGTTAGTAACAGCCTAACAGCTAACTGTTTTAATAATAATTTTATTGTAAATACTAGTCCTTATTGGTTTTTATTATTTAATTGTAATTTTATTTGCTTATAAAGATATAAATTATGTCCTTCCAGCCGGACATGGGGTCACCAATAATAGCCAGAGACGGGCTATGGGGCGTCACATCAGCTTGGATATCCGAAGAGTGTCCTTCGAATCCATCTCCTACAATCTTCACAAGGGTCTCGCCACCTGACGTACAGAAATGGATACTTACATATGTCAATCAAACCTCTATAAGACACCAAGGGAAAGAATACTTTGATGAATAGAGATTTAGACCTAGGATGCCTAAGTTAATAAGTAATCATAATTTTAAGTCGTATTAACTTTTGTAATACAGTACCTAGGTACTAGCTACCTGATCTGATAGGGCATCAAAAGGCATCAAACTCGACTCAATGCTTGAATCACATTGCTATCGTATTATTATTTATAGAGTTCTTATCATTATTGTGAGAATATACCAATTATTCGGTAAGCAGCGCGTAAGCGTGACGCATCATACAGACTAAAACATGATCTGTGTCTCTTACATGAACGATGTAAATGTTACCTACTAGCGGTTTATGCTACCCTGGTAGGAGTTGGTAGAAATAACAGCTGATTTTGTGAAATGATTGATGGGAAGGTGTCTCGTCATCTTTTTCATTCGAAATGCTGTTGTTTTAAATTTACGAAACGGCGATCTTCAGTGTCTTTATTCATATTTCATTCAAATTATTGTAAAGATAGGTTTACATATTAAATTCACATATGAGCACATAAATCTAAATTTATTTATTTCTATTTAGATTTCTGTGCGTACCTTCCGAACTTTATACCTACTACTTCTCTCTATAATTTTCACAAAGTTCGTTTCATTGTTAACCTACCTTCTCCAGAACAAAAACTATGAAATAAATAAATAAATAATGCTGGACAATCCACATAGCATTATCTAGCCCCATGGTAAGCAGAGCTTGTGTTATGTGTACTCGATAACTGATATACATAATACAACACATTACATAGATAGATATTTTTTATTATACATAGAAAACGACCAGAACACCCGGAACAAATATCTGCAGATCGTACACACAATTGTTTCGAGGCGGGAATCGAACCCGCAACCTCCTGCGTCGCAGGCGGACCTTCGTCCACCGCGCCACATCGGTCGTCAATATTGCACCTATTCGTTGTAAAAATAAGCAAATGAATTAGATGATTCAGAAGATTTACATAAACTTGTGATGCTGATTAAATACAATATTGACTAGCCACGTGGAAAATAATTAAGTCAAATAAGTTATGTTCCGGGCACGACCTTCCTGTGTTATCGCAATTTTGACGTTTTAATTACTATAATAATATTTTCAATCGTTGCACATTGTACAGATGACAAAGGAGTAAAACTTTATACAAAAAAATATTATTTTATGCTTCGAAAAAGGTTCTCACTATTTCAACTTTTTGCAGGAGATCACTGTTTTCGTTTTTTAACCCCCGAATTCGAATACTCAAACGCATAGACAATAATGATAAGGCATTGTCTATTCTTAAGACGCAGATTTCCTTGACGTGAGATTATATCAGATATAATGCACTTGTGCACGTCTCTTGCGATTTTTTAACGGTATTTAATTAATATCTTAAAAAAATCGTCGTTGGAGGACGTAAATCGAACGTCAACGAGTATGTTATATTCAAATTCTACAACTTAAATGTTTTTGCTCATTATGACAATTATTTTCTCTGTTTCTTTAACACCTAGTTATTAATTTACTAACAGTACAAGATATAGTTTTATCAGTTTGATTCTGCGTTACCAATAATATGTAGAAATGTTATTGCCACCCACGTAACAACATAAATATTTGTAGGGATAGTTAGGCTTTCTGTCACTATTTTAGTCACAGAATTTTAGGGCTGGGCCTACGGCTGGGCTTTTGGAATATTAGGTAAATGAGAGCGGTTTCGCACTACGTCCGATCCGAATCCGATCCGAATCCCTGAAAATATGGTCCGGAGTAGTTGTAGAACTATTTCTTTCTATGGTAATTTACGCACTAGATCCGCATCCGATTTCTTTCCGTCATTCTAGAATCTCCATTTTGGAGAAGATTTTTGACGGATCGAGGTAGCCATAGTAGGTATTTGTATGATCGCTCGCGCACTGCGTCCGAATTGAATCCGATCTGCGTACGAGTAGAGAGGTATGCATCAGCCGATCCTGAGTGCTAGATTTAGTAGGTAGGTACTAAATGCGCGTCTTCGCGGTTTTCTTTTATTTTATAGGAAAATATACCTTAGGGAATGAAATGTATAATTATGTCACGCAAATCTTAAAAAAACAGTGTCGGTTTTTAGTAAAAAACCACCAATTAATGATGGTAAGTAACCTATGTTATCAGATTTAAATTCATAAATATAATATTAATATCTACCTATAAGCTTCTTTAAGATTTAAAAATATTTTAAATTTGTTGAGACAACCCTACAGATTTCAATACAGATTACTGTTATACCTTATAAAAGATAGAGTTTTGCAATGATGCTCTCATTCAAGTTGCTAGTTAGATTCTAGAATGGTTTAGTTAGCTTTTGTTAATAATAATATTATATATTTTATATTATACCATACCATAACATTATTTTTAATGTAATTAGTAAATACAATTAGACTATAATGTCCCACAGTTAAAATATATAATAAATATTAAAGACACCTAGAATATAAACAAAGAATTATAAATACATAACTATGAAGTGTCAGTGGAAAACTTCACAGCCAACCAAAGAACAAAATAATTATGTACAATGGATGGTTGCAATATTAGGTGAATGAAGTATATAAGTTACAACAAATAAAATAAATAAAACAAACACACATTGTACTAGGCAGTCATAGTTATCGAAGAGTGTTCTTACAGCCAACATGACGTTGCTGACCTATGGATTGCAAAGCGGTTGGATTTCTCCGATGACGAAAGTGTTACAGGCTGACGTATCACCACTTGATAGCCCACTATCGGACTCTGAGATATCATGGATCGCCAGTCTAATGTGCCTCGCCGCTGTGTTCGGAGTGTCTATATATGCTTATATAGCGGACACATTCGGCCGGAGAGTGGGTATCGTGGCGATTGCTATACCACAAGCGGTGAGATCTTTGTTATCATGCTCTCCTAGTATCCAAATGCTAAATGTTACGTTTAGTATGTCAGGTTCGTTACCATTCGATGAAAATAAAATGGCGGCGTGTATCGTTTGCTATAAGAATTTCTCGCATTGTTTTCCCTGCTTTGCAAAAGGTTGCGGGTTCGGTTCCCGCTTAAGGAAACACAAAATTATGTTACGATCTGCAAATATTTGTTCTGGATGGTCTGGATATTTTCTATTTATATATATTAAAAAATATCTATCTAACGCCGACATACTCAAAAGTTATGTAGCAATTTTTTGACAGTTTTCAATGAAAATATGTCAGAAAATCGTCATTTGAGACGGGTTTAAATTTGAGTTGCGTTGTGTTTGAGTATTCGGTGGTAAGTATTATATTCTACCTATTAAGTATATCAGTCATCTAGTACCTAATCTACCTATAACACAAGCTCTGCTTTGCTTGGGGCTAGATAATAGTGTGTGGATTAACCAGCATTATTTACTTTCAGCTATGTTGGATACTCAAACTATCCACAACCAGCACGACTGGACTTATAATCGCCAGGATTTGCTGCGGCATACCAGCAGGCGGTTGTTTCAACCTCATTCCGATGTACGTCAAGGAAATATCCCAAGACAATATAAGAGGTCTTCTAGGGTCCCTTCTGATCCTGATGCAAAACGTTGGGATCCTGGCGATGTATGCTATGGGCTCGTATTTAGAATACCGAACGGTCTTGTGGATTGTGCTTGGTATTCCGATACTAACTGCTGTGTTTATGCTGAAAGCTCCTGAATCGCCTGCTTACCTGGTGAAAATTGGAAAGACTGATGTAAGTACTGACGCATAATCACTACATATTACTCGTATAAAACAAAGTGGCTACCCGCTGTCTGTCTGACCCTATGTATGCTAGGTGTTTAAGACTACGCAACGAATTTTGATGCGATAAAACTTTTGAAACTATCATGGTTATTAATACTAAAGTCATTCAGTTACTCCGTGATCATGGCGCATGCAACTGTGCCGAAATATTGGATAACTCAAAAATCAAATCATGGTAAATATCCCGTTTTAAATGACTTTAGAATTTTGATGCGGTTTTTTTAATAGATAAAGTAATTCAAGAGGAAGGTTTTTAAACCATTTGACATATAGATTTCAATGCGGGGGAAGCCGCGGTTCGCAACTAGTAAAATAAATATAATAATTAATTAATTATGATCGATCCTGACAACAATCGTTCCTACCAAGGAATCAATCAATGCTTTTCCTAATACTAACCAATCTGACAATTTTTATTTTATTTTATTTTCAAAATTTTGGGAAAACTTACAGCTAGGTCTTAAAAATAGTTACTTTCTTAGTACATGCCGGTAAATACACCAGCGCATGTGTGCTGAAGGCCAATTAAAAAGTTTCCGCAGATATGTACTTAAATAGACTAATAAATGACGAACAGTAAAAGTAGACGACTTAAACTTTTGACGACCGATGTGGCGCGGTGGGCGAAGGTCCGCCTGCGACGCTGAAGGTTGCGGGTTCGATTCCCGCCTCGGAACAATTGTGTGTACGATCTGCAGATATTTGTTCCGGGTGCTCTGGTCGTTTTCTATGTATAATAAAAATATCTATCTATGTAATGTATTGTATTATGTATATCAGTTATCTAGTACCCATAACACAAGCTCTGCTTACCATGGGGCTAGATAATGCTGTGTGAATTGTCCAGCATTATTTATTTATTTATATTTATTTAAATAAAATTAGAACACAAATGAAATACACAACACAAGACGATATTAGATTTAGTTATTTTAAAAAGAATTCATCGCTAAGCAAGCGTTTGAGCTTACTTGCAGATGTGTTAAATAAATCTATTTCATTATTTTTGTTGACCAATGAGTTGAACGATTTACTAGCGCGATTCCAGACAGCGTGATCTAACCCCAATCAATGAAGAATGTCATCATCATCAACCTATTGTTCACTACTGGACAAAGGCCTCCCCTAATGAGCGCTTTAGCGCCCTGTCTTCAGCCTGCCGCATCCAGCATCAGCCTGCAGATTAAGAATGTACCTATGGTTAATTTAAAAATGTTTTTCAGGAAGCAGCAAAAACTGTAGCCTTCTTAAGAGGACTGGAAGTGCATGATAAGTCCGTCCAAAATGAAATCGGCGTTATGAGTAATGACGACTTTTACTACCAAGCCTTACCGAAGATTTCCTTCGTAACAATATGTGAGTAAATTTACAAAACGAAATCAATACAAATTTTGATTGCTCAAATTATTTTTAGAAACCCATGACAAAACTCGAATACTGACATTTTTACTATAAAAAATTCACTATCGTTCATTTCACTAAAGCGTAAGACGTAAGAGCCTTTATCTAAGGTAACCTAACCATCTGATGTTAGGTAAACAATTTAATAGAAAAAAATACAGTAAAATCTAATATCAAAAATAAAGACAATGTATACATCTAACACTTTACCACACTACTTACTACATAATCGCGAAACAGGCCTAGCCTAGTGCGGGGGTCACTGTTAAGTGCAACACCTCAACCAATAAACTCTCAATAAACTCTATAATATATTGTCTATATTGTCCCTTCATGTCCAGTACATCCTAAGGTTGCCTGGAAGAGAACGCTCTCAGCGATAAGGCTGACCTTTATACTTCCTTTATTCTATTGTTTGTTTCTGTATTGTTTTCTGTTTTGTGTGGTATAATAAAGTGTTTCTTATCTCTAATAACAAATATTATAAAGAGGAAAGGTTATGTATATATAATATATTAATATTTGTTTGTATTGAATAGGCTCCGAAACTACTGGACCAATTTGAAAAATTCTTTCACTGTTGGGAAGCTACACTATCCGCGGTGAACATAGGCTATATTATTATATTTTAGAAACGTGAAATTCGAATTTAATGCTAGGAAACCGTGGGAAACAGCTGTCTATCTATAAATCTTAAACCAATTAAATCCAATATAACATTACCTAATTCATTTGACATAATTATTTTCAGTGACCACAAAACCCTGGCGCAAAGCCCTTCTCCTCTCAACAGCGCTCATCACCGTCGGAGCTTCCAACGGCTGCTATTCCATCATCACCTACGCGTCTGCTATACTGGATTCCTCAGGAGTCACCATCAGCCCTGAACTACAGACTCTCAGCTTTCCAGCAGTGATGATATTGGCCTCTTTTGGGTCTATTTGCTGTGTAGAGAAGGTTGGCAGGAGAGTAAGTATATAGGTATTCTATAAGGACTAATTATCACACTAATATTATAAATGTTAAAGTTTGGATGATTACTTGTAGTTGTAGACGGATGGATGTTTGTTACTTCTTCATATCAAAACTATTAATCGGATTAGGCTGAATTTGTTTGCATACTTAAATTTAATTGCAAAATTATGTATGATAATAAAATAAAATAGGAAAATATGATTATAGAAAAAACGCGTGCAGAGCAGCAGGCAGAAACTCAGGGCGATTTCTAACCCATGGGAACTGTAGGTCTACCATGAGTTGTCACCGTTAGATCGCCTGACGTTACTACAGCAGTTACGTAAATACGCGGATAGTATAGTTAGCCTCTTTAGTGGTACCATGAGCTGTGTTATTGCGAACTACTAACGTTATAGTTACAACTACACACTGTGTAGTTTTGCGTTGTTATGTTGGCGTCATTATAAAACGTTCCTCAGTTCATATTACATATTTTCATCTCTTTTTAAATACTGCACGATGATAGAGATAAAAGATAGGTGTTATGGTAACTGTTATCCGACAAATGTAGAAAGTCGCCTGACGCAATTATTTCAATGAAATCTAAGGCAACCCAAATTTATTGGTGTTACGATGGTTCACTTCACTGACTGGCATTTATTTTGTCACAACAACGAACAACGGATGGACGCCATGCGATTCACTAATTGAATTTTGTTTAATTGTGTCTCTTTCCCGGGAGGCCTATTTCCAGCAGTGGACTGCTATAGGCTGGTGATAGTGTGATGATGTGATGTGATGTCTCTTTCCCGAAGTGTTACTGGAAATTTAATAAACATATTCACCACAGTTGGATGGTTTAGGCCCTAAACAAGAAGAAGTCTAGGCCCTAAACATGAAGAAGTAAGTAGCCTAGTTAGGGCGTACTTTAGGGCTATTTCTTCAATGTAATAAAGTCATCGCTTCTTGAGAAAAATGGTTTGCCTCTCCAACAACATGTTGATGATGACCGTGAGCGTAGAATAATAGTATATAATGTAAGTAGTACTTAGAGTTGTTTCAATGAGCTGCAAAATAATTCATCGTAATATAATTATTTCATTTCAATATTAATTTTATTAATTCAATAATAAATCGTTCATCTTCTAATTCGGCATAAGCTAACATTTCCCAAGCAAAACGTGCTCTATTATACATTTTTAATTCCAAAATCGCCAAATCTATCACAAACTATAGACTTTTCACGAAGCAAATGGTCGGTGAGTGCCGTAACTACTGTAGTAATAGTACGCTACTATGACATCTGTCAAATTTGTAACTCATGGTACCAAATTCTATGGAAATGGAGCCCAAACTACAGTCGCTCTAGTATAGTTTACTACACTGTGACGTAGAATAGTTATCTACGCGACTCATGGTGCGCATTTTAGTAACTCAACTATCCGCTAGAGGCGCTGTAAAAGTTTTCATACATTTTGTTAACTACAGTCGCTAGCGAGTATAGATTGTTAAAACTCATGGTAGACACACTGATATATTATACCTATGGGATAAAAAAATAACCTTTGTTTTATTCCATCTATGCAAAATTTCAGAACGATCCATTCCGTAGTTTGAGCCTGAAGAAGTTACAAACATCCAAACCATTCATCCAATCTTTCGTATTTATAATATTAGTGTGATTATTGTTATTTTTCTCAGTTCCATCATCTCGGGTCATAAATTATAGTGATCCGGTCCTTTGAGAGCCATGCCTGGGACCGATTCCAACAGCATTATAATCAGTTAAAATGTATCTCTTGGTTTTTTGATAGCTATATTTAACGATAAACTGTAGTTACTTGAGACGCGTAGTAATTTGAGACGCGTGTGTGGACTTATCCACACACGCGTCTCAAATTAGTAACTTGTAACTAGTAACTTAGTAACTGGTCTCACTATCATTTCATTCGATTGACAGTTGATCGCGAACTGAATGTAATAAAAAGTACCTATTGGTAAAATTGATGACCGGCGTAAAATGCGAGATTGGCATTAATCAGGGCAATGCACGATGTACGTGCTCGGGCAGAGACGCTTTATAAGAGTTATTATTATTATTTCAGGTGATCCTCTTCACGTGTTACATATTCACAGTAATATCCCTGCTCTGCCTAGCATCCACCCAGCTGGCTCAGTACCAGGGTATCAGAACACCCGGGTGGTTGCCGGTTCTCTCTATCGTTGTCTCGCTCTGTGCCTACTCCGCCGGGGTGTCTTCTATGCCATATATTATGATGTCGGAGATGTTCAATTTTCAGGTAACAAAGAAAATTGCGACAAAGAACAGAATAGACTAAAATAAAAACTAAATAAGTACCTACCTATGTGCTAACTGCAGACTGTTGTAAACAATATTGATGTAGGTAGATTAACTAATTACATACTATCAGTTGATAGGATTTATATTTGTCTGTATATCATTTGAACTTGATGGTATCAATACAAATTGCAAGAGTCCCTAGCTTATCTAAACGCTTCTGTAGATAAATTATGAATTTGTTTAGCTGCTGCATATTTATTTGAAAAAATATATTTATTGGATGTTAGAGATATATTTATAATTTTAACATAAAGGTGCATAAACATATCAAGCTATACTCTATCTATAGGTACCTACTTATACGATTGAACACTTTAGAAACAATTAAGTATAAACAGGGACGAGTAGGTATAAATATACAATATAATAAAATATAATACTTACCTACAACATGAACTATGGTATAATACTAACAGTTAGGGTACTAGAGTTAAAACGCAATGAAACTTAAACCTTTAAATTATAACTCACTAATTCACATCCTAATCTAATTTCAAACAAAAATATAAGAAACTTAACCGTTTTACACCTTTCGGAGACAATGATTCATTCAATTCAACAAATTATTCAATTTTCTTTCCATTTAAATTCATGAAGTTCTGTTTATAAAATGTTTCTACCTACAATTTCAGATTCGCGCCAAAGCAATGGGATTCATAGTAACCTACGCGTGGCTTGTATCATTCGTGCAACTATCGCTGTACGCGTGGACGAGTGCGACTTTCGGAACGCACATGACGTTCTATGGATTCGCGGCCGTCAACTTCCTTGGGATTATGGTCGCCTGGTACCTGCCAGAGACGAGAGGCAAGACTGTGCATGAGATTGAGGCAGAGTTGTCGTAGTTCGAAATAGCACGATAGATGGCAAGTGGCAATTTCAAAAAGTTAATGAAGCTTCTCCTCGGGTTTATGGTCGCCTTATAGCCAGAGATAAAACTGTGGGCAAGACTGTAGGCGGATTTGTCGTAGTTTCAAATAGTTCGCTCGATAGATGGCGATGATGGGCAATATTTCAAAACAACTCCCAAGATTCGCGATCAAGGTTAGCCAGCCAGACGGATGCAGCAATTATTCTCTATTGACTTTCCAACCGATTTACACACCTACGACAAGGTTGAGGACGAAATTTAGTTTTATTTAAGTTCTAGCTAGTGTGTTTGTTACAAATTGTAATGAATGACTTTAATATGTACATAATCCCGTAATTTATTTTACAATGCCTCAAATAAAAAGTACCTAAAATAACAAAGAACAAAAAAGGACGATGACGTATCACTCAAAAAAAAAAATTGTTAATGGTACATTACCTAGTAGGTAGGTACTGGCGAGAGTTTAAAAATCAACATTATTTACAAATTCTCCAAAAGTCATCATCGTGGTCGATACGATTAATGGTTTCTTCTAAAATCCTTCTTACTAGATAAATTTTGAACGAACTATTTTTCCATCGACGACCCAGAATTCTGCAAGGGAACTCTTAGCACGATCAAAAAAAAACTGTTCACAAATTCCCCTCGCAAGATTTTGGATTGTGTCACTATTGCACGAAAGGGCGCTTCTCTGTACCAGGCGCGCATAAAATGCCAAGAAATCTTATAGTAGGTAATGACAAGGTGGGCGGAGCAACGTGAAAGGGGGCGATTCTCAAAGGGGATTTCGTTGATGCACAATTTTATTTGATTGAATAAAAATATCAATAAAAAAATTATGAGTATATTTTCAATAAGAATATTTTATTTAGCCCTTTCTACATAGGCCGGAGATATCCAAGTTTTTTAAATCTACTCTGTTTTGAACGCCTTGTCGAATCAAATTATTATAATTCATCGTGAAGTGAATTTTTACTAGAGAAAAGCCCACCAGTAGGTATTTATATCTACTACCATGAACCCAAATAATGCTCTTTTTAACAAAACATTCAACTTCAGCAGATAGTGATGATGAGTTGAATATTAATTTGGACTATTATCAACGTCACGTTAGGCATCTCTATTTGTATAAAAATCTTAGTAAGATTTAAACAATGATAACTTACATTATGCAAATTTATATTAGGACTTAAAGTAAATATGCTCTATCCGTAAACAAATAGTACATTAATTATAAGTATTGTCAGTTATCATTGTTTTGTTTCAGTAGCTCAACTTGACATCCCTCGAAAGAACTGAATGGCTTTGTATATTTTAATTTAAATAACATACATTCGAGGATGATAACATATTTAAATAACTAGGTAATTTTAGTGCCTCACAACAAATTGAACCGGAGAAGTGATTTTAATTCAATTCGTTTAAAATGAGTTCTAAGTCATTGTTGGTCCAGTATGGCTGTGCATTGATATGTAAGTTTATTTGTATATTTATTTATTACCTCTTTGCAATCAAATTGAATCGAAATAGGTATTAATCACAGAAACGTTCACCGCTTTTTTGTAGAACAGTTCAGGTATCTTTTTTTTAGTGTAAATGATAAAGTGTTTAACCATATTTCACATAAGTGAAGTGACCCACAGTATTTTTTCACTTAACTTTATTTTCTAATCATTTGTTTACCTATGTCTCGTTAATCTATCAAAGTTGAGTGTATAAAATTTTTAAATTTTTCAGTATCCTTTCAAGGAGCTTTTTATGGATTTACAAATGTATGGCCGTCTTACACTTTAAAAGTGCTTGAAGGATCGGCTTCTCCTCTTGGGTTCAGTATTAGCAAGTATGAAAGCAATCTAGTAGGGTCCATTCCAATGATAGGCTCCTTGATAGCCACACTCATGGCTGGCTACGTGTGCGACATGTTGGGCAGGAAAAGAACTCAAATTATAGCTAGACTCATTGTGTTGGTAAGTTTTGTACTCTTTTCGCTTATTTTACGGAAATATTGATGCTCAATGGCACTGAATATTCCGAATGGTTTCATACTTTTAGAGGGCGTTTCATTTGGCTAATGTTTTCCCAAAAAAACCCAAGTTAAAAATGAATTTACTAGAGACAACCGTTCGGTGGATATCCATTTACTTTTTATGCTTGCTGGATAAAAGTATTCGATCAAGACCACTGACGAATCTTGGAGCTGTAAAACGTGGTAAAACACAAAGTTTTACCTACAATTACCGTTAAATGGGTTAAACTTTACTTTCGCATATACCATAACACACACTCTGTGTGCATATATCAATGGAGTGTCCTTATCCTACATTCGAAAGACATAGGCCAAAAAAAGTCTTCATTAATTTCAATTTTATTTAATCTGACTGATTTTTTTGTTTAAACTTTTAGCTGGCCTGGTGCCTTATCCTTACCGCCAAAAGCGCAATCCAGCTTCTTATCGGTCGGTTCCTCGACGGATTGGGCTGTGGATTTGCCAGCGTGGCCGTATTCGTGTACACGGTGGAAATCACTCAGCTATCTGTGAGAGGCCATGCTACAGCATTAGTAGCCTTGTTGTACAATGTTGGAATCCTGCTCTCGTATATCCTGGGCTGGTTCTGCAGTTACGAAGTTATCTGCTACTTTGCTGTAACGGGCTGCGTTTTGTACACGGTGATTTTATGCTGCATGAAGGAGACACCCTCTTATTTGCTGAGGAATGGTCACGAAAAGGTGAGTTCTTATACGATCTTGTAGGTTACTATTGAACTAATATAACTATTAAACAATTTCAAATCTCCGAAAATGAACCTCTTGAGACTTTGTAGGTATAGGTACGGCCGAGATGAATTTCCCCAGAGTCCACCAGAATATACCAGAGTCTCAAAAATCCATGATACCTAACATTAGAAAGGTTGCAATTTTTTTTAAACACAGATTCTACCCTTATACATTGTTACTAAATGTTGAGTAAGACCTAAAAAAACTTTCAACATTACTTGCATAAAATAATTCGGTGCATGAACTTATCTTTCCCTCCTAAATAACTAATCCTAATGTTTAACGACTTTAGGCAGCAGTTTCTTTGATAAGCTTTGTAAACTCAGATCAGAGACCCATTATTATGGGCACTCAAAGTTAAGAAGCCTTATCCTCTTTGTCAGTTTTAAAACTGACAAAGAGGATAAGGCTTCCTTACTATATAATTATATACTTAATAATTTCAAAATATGACGCAATGCCTAGACAGACTGGTCTGTCTACCAACTATTGCGTCCTGTACGCATTTGGCGAATGCACTGGGCCAGTATGTTGGGCCAACTGATCGGATTGCGTTCACACATTGGCGTAGGTTAGGTACGATCATTCCGCATTGGCGCTTCAACCAAGATGGACGTGGAGTGTCTTGCTTTGGTTCCATATAAATAAATAATGCATTATCTAGCCCCATTGTAAGCAGAGCTTGTGTTATGGGTACTAGATAACTGATAAACATAATACAATACATTACATAGATAGATAATTTTTATTATACATAGAAAACGACCAGAACACCCGGTACAAATCAATCTGCAGATCGTACACACAATTGTTCCGAGGCGGGAATCGAACCCCGCACATCGGTCGTCAAATCCATTATAATCGGTTCAATTCGATTAATTTCTATGAAATTTAAAGTTTGTCCATTCCATCATCGCAAATCTCATACGCACGCAACACGACTGTTTTTGCTGACGAATAGAGAAGAACTGAATGAATAAGACGCCAACGTGTGAACACTGTTTGCGGAGCGCGCCAAGATCCTTAGTATAGTAGGCTTCTCATACTCTCTACCTTCTATAAGTAATTTATGGGTAAGATACGGTAACTTCTCATTATTTAAGTAGGTAAATAAATAATGCCGGACAATTCACACAGCATAATCAAACATAACATTCTTTGCCCAGCTGCAGTAGAAAAATACGCTGTAATTAGTAAAGGGTACTTTCTAAAAGTTATAACATTTTAAGTTCAAAGAATTCCAATATATACCAACCTATTTATTTTCCAGGAAGCCTTGGCATCCTTAAAATTCTTTCGAGGCGAAAACAAAACTACAGATGATATTTTAGAAGAATTTTCATATATGAAAAGTTTAGGAGAAAACAATAAAGAATCGACAGGTAATTTGTGTTCTTAGATTAAATTATTATCGAAATTATTTTTTACGCAGTTTAAATATGACCTACAATGAACTACTTTGAGAATAGACCACCGAATTGGAATTGAAAGCAAAAAATATCGTTGTCTCTTTCGTTTTCACTGAGTCCTGTGTTGTAAGACAAAGATAGCTTTTGTAAAATGAGGGCGTGTTTGATTTCTGTCAATTTTAATTGTTTTTAGCTGTAGAAAAATCAAACGACCCTGAAAAAGAAATGCTGAAAGTGGAAAACGGATTTATGGACCAAATTATAGAAGAAAATCCTTGGAAATTGCTGTGTAAGTTGTTCCAAGTTTTCAACCTTTTTGCTATTTATATAATGTTGCCATCATGTAATGATTTTACCAGAATATGTGTGATATTTAGTTTTACTAAAGTGGTTATAAAAAGTGTGTAAAGTGGGGTTTAGTTTCGCTAGAAACTGAAACGTTCGCTATCTTTGAATTTTGCCCTCGGTTTAGTGTGGTGGGTGCTGAGAACTATGGAAAGTATTGTGCGTACGTAGCATGGAACATAAAATATTATTTAATAATGATAATACAGGACCTAATCTATGGATCAATATGATATATAGGTATCTTAATTGATTTTATTTTTCGTGTTACAGGGACAGTAGACCACAACCGACGGGCCCTGTTCTTCTACGTCACCTACATGGTTCTGTCAATATCAATGGGAATGGTAGCTGTTCAGACGTACGCCGAGCAGTTCCTGACCCAGGCAGTGCCCTCACTTTCTCCAGACCTTTGTTCAGTATTACTAGCTGTCGTGTTCATTTTTGCTTGCTGTATTATGGTGGTTATCACGAACATGTTACCTCGGCGGGTAAGCTTTTTTAATATTATTCCTTCTTATCATAGATACGCCTTCTAATTGAGCTTCGTTGATTCGATGTACAGTCATGATTTGACGGATGGTAGTTATACTTTTCTGAATTTCGCGTTACCTTCTTTTTGTTCTGATGGTGATTTTATACTAATATATGTATTATTATTTATATAGGAAATAAAATCTTAGTTTATTCTTTTTGCCCATAATTATATATATTTTTGTTTAGTTTCTGATGATTACCTCTGGAATAGTCGCAACTACCTGCCTGGCTCTCCTCGGGACACTGTTGAAATGGTCATGGGGTCCAAATTGGCTGCCACTTCTCTCTGTGATCATATACATTATCTTTTTCCAAATCGGCATCATAAACATCCTTATGGTTCAGCTATCTGAAAGTTTTGGACCTGATGTAAGTTAATGCAATATAGTATGTATTATACTCAATTTGCAGTATATGTATGTATTATTCTAACCAAATTTCTCTTATTTGCTGTCTGTGCACCATCAACCCTTTTACTAACATCGTTTTCTCCATCCCAAGGTTTTCTGGGAGGGTTTTCTCGCAGATATTTGTTCTGCTGCTATTTTCAGCGATATAGCCGCCCATTGGACAGTGTTTACTTTTTATTCAGATATATGATTTTTATTTATAATAATTTCAAGTATCGTAAACTGTGTTCATTATAGGTAATAAAAAATATAGCCAAACTAGGCTTTTTGAATTGCTCTTCTTGTCTACTCAATTCTGAAATCTTATCGTAAATAAAATGTTGCTTAAAACTGCCTGCACTCACTTTGTGTTTAGGGACATCAATAACTCCACTTCAGAGCCAGGGGCTCCCTTCTTGCCTGCAAATGTAAAGCTAATCAATTGAATTTTTTTCAGGTTAACAGCACAGCGTCTGCCATTGTACTGTGCGCCATGTTTATCAGCAACTTCGTAGTTCTTACTCTTTTTCTACCCGCTGTCAAGTATCTTGGAATGGCTGGCATGTTCTTCATATTTACTGGCATAAGCTTGGCCAACACCGTAGTTTGCATATTTTGTCAGAAAGAAACACGTCATGTTCCTTTGGAAAAAGTTCAAAGCATGTTTGCGCAAGGATATTTGTATAGAAAAAGTTAGACGCTGTAATTGATAATATAAATTATATCTAGTGTGTAAAAATTGTGTAAATATTAATTAATAGGTACCAAAGTACGTTAGTTATATTTATTTTAATGATTGTGAATAATGTTATTTTTTTATTACCTGTTGTATTGAGTTATATAATTATTATTTTTTTCTGCAAATTTAATTGAATCTATGTTCCATACTCTGACAAATTGTTATTTATATATTTTAATAAGTATTTAAAATTGTATTTAATTGTTAGTGTGTACTTACATAGATTTTTACTATGCGACTTGTAAATATTTTCTTTTACCAATAAAATGACTATCTGACTATCTATATAAGACTATAGCAAATTGTTAACAAACTAGAGCATTTTATAAATATATTATAATGATGTTGTTTTATTATTTTACTAGTTTTCACTTCGCTCGCGTTTTATGGAAACGTTTTAAGATTATTTTCTATACCATGGGAACTAACATACCTTATAAGTTTTTTTTATTTTTATTTCTTTGTGATATGATAACAAACAGTACCTATTACTTAAACTAGAGTTAAAAAGTATGTAGTAATAATATAGTCTTAATCCAGTAGTTTCAATTTAATGACATGACATGACGTAACAAACATTGTCATCCATCCATCATCAATATTAGTTTGATGTAATAATTGTTGAAAACAAAATACTATGGAATAAAATAGAACATTGTTATACAAAAAGTTGCTACAACAAAAACACTTATAGAACAAAATACAGGTTAGTTAAATTCAACAACATTTCAAAATTATTGACTTCATAAAATTATCGGATTTAATGGAAATAATTGGGGAAAATAATTTTATTACTCTGGGCACCCTTCTTATGAACTTTACTCTTTATTGTCAGTTCACTTGACGTTCATTCAACCTTCTCTTGTTTTGTCTGTCACTGTCATATATATTCTTTTCTTTCTGTTCTGTCAATTCAAGTCAACCAACATTGATTTCATTTGGAATTTATTTATTTTTTGTGTTTACACATGGTTTACTACAATATTACCTTAGTCATTTGATGTATTCGGTGCATAATTTATCTAAAACCTGCAACACAAGCGGTTATTCCTTCAAAATTGTCGAAATCCCTTCAAAATGGGACTTCTCTCCGACCCCGAATACGGGTCCGTCAAATGGGTAAAAGTCCTGAAAAAGGTCCACAGACCGGTCTGCTACCTATGTTACCTGGGCGCTATAGTCTGGTTCGTGATGCTAGGTAACAGAGATTTCAACAATGAAACCTACTTCTCTGAAAACGCCTTGCTACCCGGCCTCGTAACAAATGAGTTCAACGCCGAATCTGCAGCGAATAAGTTCTTCTCTGAGTTTCAACAAGAGCTTCGTGTAAGTAGATCAGTATGCAATACACCCGTTAACCCAACTGCACTTAATGAGAGCTGTATTATAATTGGACAGTCCCATTTAAAACAAATGAATGAAAATGTTAATCTGGTCTAGCTCTATGGAAATTGTTAGGTTATTAGTTATTATTTATATTACACAATTCTTGTACAATTTTGTATCGTATTTCAATTGTATAAGTAATCAACCTACTTATTTAATTCTTATGATAAAGAACTAGTGACATTCTTAATTTCTAAGAGCGATATGGATTATGAATCTTAGAATAAATGAGTTGATAATAATTTATTAGGTACCTATTAATTAGGGCATTGCCTAATGGGTAGGCAGAGAGGCCAAGTAGTATGTACAATCAGGCGGTCTGAATCAAGGTAATTCTAGAACAATGTGAACCTGCCACCAAGGATATGCATACCTTAATAACAATGCATGAACCAGTCTTACCAATTTGAGGTAAATAGTTAATGTGCCAATAAAGGTATAGCTTAAATCCTGCTGTCAGAGAGGTGTAGGGTTTTCTGCAAAAAAAAACCCTACTAGGTAATTGAGAATTCTATGCGGGCGAAACTGCGATTACAACTAGTTTTGTCTATAGTTAGATAGACTGCCAATACCATAAAAACAAAATAGCATCCTACTGTTGGCCTCTTTAAGTCTTCAACCTGTGCTTTTTCTTTTCAAATTTTTCTTTAAGCATATTTTCACAGTTAATCCTATGTTATATATAATCACTATTTCTTGGAGCTTCTTAACAAAAAATAGTTTTTTTTAAAAAAAACAAAATAGTTTATTGCTTTAACTTAAATTAATTAATATATTACAGTGGTATGGGACCCTCTTTTAAGTAATGTAATACCTGTGCTAGAGGGTCTCGCTCAGAAGCGCGGCTATCTTAAAAATAATTAAATTAAGTTTAATATTTAATTTGTATACTTAAATATGTAACATTTACATAATAATGACAGTTAAAGTACATAAAGTTTTTCCTACAAGATACAATTAAAATGCCAGAGAAATTATTGTTCTTTAAAAGGTTTACAATAATAATAATATAATTTGTAATTTGTGCTAATCTTACAAAAAACAATGTATAATGAAATTAAAAGTAATATAAAGTAAGGTAAAGGTAAATTTAAAGTAAGTTAACTACGCTTTTGAGAAAGTGTATGTATGAGTTAGTGTACATGCTAGGTGCGGTGGTTTAATATATTATATATATATATACATTACGCTAAGGTTTCTAGAAGCTTTTCTCCAACATCGTAGCTTATTGTCGGCAGCCATAAACTTAGTGCTTTTTTGCAGGAGTGATTGTTTAACGAATATATATTAAGAATTTTGTTAATGACGTCATAAAGGTCTTAAGGGTCCGGCGACCCTCGCTTTCGAAAATCGATCCGAATATCGCTGTCCCTGTTTAACCCTTGCGCCGCGCCCCATGCGTGCGCGATAGCAATATTAGCCGTTAAACATTTGGTTTGTTCCTTAATACCGAAAGTTATTACTGAAAACTTTTTGTATTCTTCACAAAGTATTGTTATTATTATTAGACAATATAAGCTATGTTCCTTAATAAATAAAACGTAAGATATTGATGTTTTTAATACGAAACAAATAGCAAGAAGACTTGTCCATTTTTGCATAAAAATGTGCAAAATGAGATTGGCTTTTATTTCATTTTAGGTAAGTATTTCGAAAAAGAAAACTATTTGGGAACCTAGATAAATACTATTTTAACACAAATAATGCAATGAATTAGAAATAATTTTGGTATTACGTTTGTATGAAGAATTCGCCCTTCCGGAGGCCCCTTAACTACTGGTATAATTATGCCAAAAAAATTAGTGCCTAATGATTTTAAAACATAGATGTCATGCCCGCTATCACTCAATATTATATAGCCACCTAGCATTTAACTTCAAATTTATGTTGCGATGCCCTTGCAGGGTGCACATTGGACTTTTGTATATTATTTTATGACCTATCTGTACACATGTAAGCAATAAACCATTGATTATTGAGTATAGTTGGCCTGTTTCTTATGGTTGTTTTGCAACATGTCACTCTAGACATATAAATAAATCAAATATTATAAATTATTTTCACGGTTATCCAGGATAAGTATGATGACACTGAAGAGATGCCGGTCTCGTGGCTGGTGGCCAAGATGTCACAACTACATCTCCAAGTCTTCACGCACAACTTCACTCTGAGATATCCACTCGGTGTGGTGGAACAGGTGAGTGACTGGTGTTGGCTATATTTGTTCAGAAATATAGAATAAACTAGCGGACCTTCCAAGCTTCGCACGGTTTTAGTACAGATCCCTAACTTTTCGAAAACTTAACTTTTTTTTGTAGCTAGTGTAGCTTCCCAATGGTAAAATAATTTTTCAAATCGTTCTTGTAGTTTGGGAGTAATGCATAGGGCATTACAAACAAACAAACAAACAAAAAATCAATACTTCCTCTTTATAATATTAGTATAGATAAATAATGATGGACATCCACACAGCATCATCTAGCCCCAAGCTAAGCAGAGCTTGTGTTATAGGTACTAGATGATGACTACATAGTATAAAACAAAGTTGCATCCCTCTGTCTGTCTGTCCCTATGTATTCTTAGATCTTTAATACTACGCAACGGATTTTGATGCAGTTTTTTTAAATAGTTATAGTGATTCAAGAGGAAGGTTTATGAAACATTTGACACATAGATTTCCTCGCGAGCAAAGCCGCTGGGTGCAGGTGGAGCTAGTACTTAATACAATACATCACATTGTAGATAGATATTTTGTATTATACATAGATAACGACCAGAACACCGGAACATATACATATCTGCAATTCGTACAAACATTTGTCCCGAGGCGGGAATCGAACCCGCAACCTCCTGCGTCACAAGCGTACCTTCGCCCACTGCGCCACAGAGGTTGTCGAATAGTCGAATTGTTTTTACAGATCGCTACCAAATGGAGTGGAAATCTGGTAAAATTACCTCAAACGAATAATGCTCGAATCTAATTAATTATACTCTAGATTCATTTATTTTCTTTGAGTAATTGTATTTTTTTTATAATTTGGTGTTTTTTTTTAAATTTCGAATTCTTTATTTCTAGACAACAAAGATCCATAATCTTTGTTGTCTAGAAATAAAGAATTTGATATTAAATTCTTTTCTAGACTTTCCACGGTACCAACGTGTATGGAATACTACGAGCGCCGCGCACCTCCTCTCAGGAAGCCATCGTTGTGTCAGCTCCGTACCGCCCACTGAGCAACCATCAGAAGGGAACAGGCGCCGGGATCGCGTTGATGCTAGCGTTCGCGCAGTTTGCTAGACGTTAGTATTGCTATATTTGCAACCCACGTAGATTTCGTAAGAGTCTATTACGAGAACCCACCAGAGGAAGCGCAGTATCTTCCTTTTGTGTATTTTAAACAACTCTGCAATTAACAAACCTGCCAAGCGTGAGCAGGCATGCTCAGCAGTGGGCGTATAATAAAAAAAATGGCCATAACACCCGAAACAAATATCTGCAGGTTGTATAAACATTTGTCTCGAGGTGGGAACCGAACCCGCGACTCCCTGCGTCGCAGACTCGCAGGCGAACCTTCGCCCGCCGCGCCACAGAGGTCGTCGAATGGAAAAACACTATGAGTACCTATGTAACTATCACAAAAACCAACATCCTCTGTGGAGTCTCAAGTGAGGTGGAACTTTTTAGAAAAAAAAATTGTGGGATCTGCAAATTGTTCTGGTGCCTGCTGCACTATAGGCATGAGTAATAAAAATTCATATTTTCTCAATTTCAGCTCAAAAATACTGGGCAAAAGACATAATATTCCTTGTCACTCAATATGAGCAACTAGGAATGCAGGCCTGGCTAGAAGCTTACCACGGGTTGCAAAGCGACAAGGAAACCTTCTACACATCTCTTGGCAGCTTCTGGAAGCCTGGTAGCTTGAATCTGGGAGAGATAAAGGGCTTCTCGTGGAATAACCACCAGAAATGCTTGGACCCTGGTAAACTGAAGGGAAGGTCTGGATCTATTCAGGCGGCTATTAACTTGGAGTTCCATACGCCTAAAATAAGTAAGTGATATCTCTTTGTTAATGCTTGCAGCCTGGTATAATAAACAGGGTAAAATACGAAAATAATCACAAAATTGTGCCATTTTTAACGACGCGATTATACGCAAAACATATAATGATATACCTGAATTTGTCTGTGTGTCTGCCTGTCCGATCGTAGCTCCCGTTTTTCATTTCAATTTTGCTAGAAGGAAGGAATGAATAAAGTGTGACACAAAAGTTATAACGGGATATTTATCATGATTTGATTTGTCCATTGTTTCGACAGTTTCATGCGCCATGATCATGGAATAACTGAAGGAAACTTTCAAAAGTCGTGTTCTTAGCTATGTTCGATGAAAATCGGTAATGCTTGCCGTCAATGATTCAAAGTAAAATCGTAGCGAGCTTAGCATTTTTGTAAAATAGTAAAAAAAAAAATTGTATATGCCTTTTGTTTACTGATTAAGTATGTAAAATTTCTTAATGGCTGTGGATTTATAAATTATAAATAAATTTGTAACCCTAAGAGGTGATGTGGAAGGCCCAGGATGTGATGGCGTGACGAGCTCGAGGCACATCTTCCATCATGGTCTATCGCAGCGCTGGATCGCGAGGAGTGGAAGGAGAAAAGGGAGACCTTTGCCTAGCTGTGGGACAACAATAACTAAAAATAAAAATTATAATTAAATTTGTTGTATTTTGCAGAAATATTCTCATTGTACAAAACTTCTGTTTCAGAGTACGTCGAAGTGAAAGTGGAAGGCTTGAACGGACAACTACCGAACTTGGACCTTGTGAATCTGGTGCATAAGCTCTGTGTGAAGTCGGGGGTCCATCATTCGTACAAAAATAGGTGAGTTATATTCCATTAGTTTAACAAATAGTACATTTTTAACCGATTTCGAAAACGACTTTTATAAAATAAAATAAATAATGCTCGACAATCCACACGGCGCTATGGCGCTCATTGGGACAGCATCATCTAGCCCCAAGCTAAGCAGAGCTTGTATTATGGGTGGTATTATGGATGACATATACTTAATACAATACATTACATAGATAGATATTTTTAATAATAACGACCAGAACACTTTTTTACATTATCATCATCTTACTTATTTTATTAAACGTTATTTATATCCTTCATGGAGGTAGTCTTATTTTTGTACTATCACCCTTTTTGTGACACTTACCCCGGATAAATTCCTTTGTTTTCCGTTTGTTTATTATATGCCTGTATTTTGTACCTGTGTCCAAATAAATGTTTATTTTTATTCTATTCCTTCAGCTATTCGTGGATCCGAATCCGCAACAAGATGGACGACTGGGTCAACAACTTGTGGACCATGCTCGGTATGCTCTCCACGCAGATGGCGGGCGTGCCCAACGGCAACCACGGCCTGTTCCACCGGTTCAACATAGAGGCTGTGACGTTGGAGGGACGAGACGCGCGTGATCCGGGGGGCGCGGCGCCCAAGGTACTGTTACGCAGATGGCGGGCATTCCCAACGGCAACCACGGCCTGTTCCACCGGTTCAACATAGAGGCTGTGACGTTGGAGGGACGAGACGCGCGTGATCCGGGGGGCGAGGCGGCCAAGGTACTGTTACGCAGATGGCGGGCATTCCCAACGGCAACCACGGCCTGATCCACCGGTTCAACATAGAGGCTGTGACGTTGGAGGGACGAGACGCGCGTGATCCGGGGGGCGCGGCGCCCAAAGTCCAAGGACTGTTACTCCACTGCTAGACAAAGACCCCTTATCTTCATACAAGATTTATCTTTGTAAGAGCGAGGATTCGAGAACTTACTCTACATCAAGATCTCTGTATAAATTGATACATAGATGTTTAAATGTAAGTTTTTTGTTTGCGTCTTTTTTATAAATAAAATATATAATAATGCTGGACAATCCATGCAGAATAATCTAGCCGCAAGCATAACTTGTTTTATGGTTACTAGATGACTGATATACTTAAAACAATACATAAGAAATTTTTATTATATATAGATAACGACCGATTATCTTCTATTCTAATGCGTTCTCTAAAATTTTTTATCAAGAGTTTCCCAATTTTTGTATAATCGTTTCTTACTCTATAGTTTTACTGTTCCAGGTGAACTCCCTCGGCAACTGCAACTTCCACCGTCTCGGCCTGTCGCTGGAGAGCGTGCTGCGCTCGCTTAACAACTTGCTGGAGAGGTTCCACCAGAGCTACTTCTTCTATCTACTCGCTGCTACCAATAGGTTTATATCTATCGGTGAGTCTATTTACTTAGATCTTTCATCCGGAAGACCTACCTACTACATCGTAGGTCGTTGTGGTTAGTAAAGTAAAATTTATTTCATCAACATGTATAATAATTAATAAGATGGACCGATGTGGCGCTGTGGGCAAACACCTTGCAATCGGACGACCTCTGTGGCCCGGTGGGCGAAGTTTCGCCTCGCGAAAAATGTTTGTACGATATGCGGATATATGTTTCGGGGTCCTGGTCGTTTTCCACCCTTCCACCTTGTAGACTCTACTGTATTCTTAGGGTTACATATTGATTCTTCTCTTCAATGGAGGTCGCAAATAGAGGCTCTGGCAGGTAGACTTAGTTCAGCAGCTTATGCAGTTCGAACAATTAGATATATTACCAATGAAGACACAGCTAGGTTAGTTTATTTCAGTTACTTCCATAGTATTATGTCTTATAGTATTTTGCTTTGGGGACAGGCAGCTGACATCCAGACCATATTTGTTCTTCAAAAAAGGGCGGTACGCGCTATTTATAAATTGAAGCCACGAGATTCTTTGAGGGAATTATTTAAAAACATTAATATTCTGACTGTAATATCGCAATACATCTATGAAAATCTAATGTATACCCACAAAAATAAGGATAGCCTTATGAAAAAGTGTGATGTTCACAATATAAATACAAGAAACAAGAACAAGTTACACATCCCATCATTTAGATTACACAAGGTAGAGAAATCATTCATGGCTTCGCACTCGTTGTTTCCATGGAAACGTTTTAAAGTTATTTCTATCCCATTAACTTATTTATGGGATAAAAAGTAGCTTATGTTTTATCAAGTAGCTCCTCTTTTGTTTTTCTTTTTTACTAAAATACGGTATTTAGTTTGACCGAAACCGCTGTACCGCTCCTTAGGAAAGTGCGGCGAGGTGGGGGGCGAGGAAAAAAGAGCAAGAGTACGCGTTGACGGCAGACTGATGGATCGGAGCGGCCAATATTTCCCCCCCCCCCCCCCGTCTCGCCGCTCGCATACCTCAGACGCGGTACAGCGGTTTCGGTCAAACTATACTAAAATGCGGCCTGAGTTGAGAGTGACTGACATCATCAGCTTCAGGTAGAAGTGGTCTTACATTCTAAAATTATTCATATTGTTTCAGGCCAGTACATGCCATCATTGTGCCTGATGTGCGTTGCTATGCTAATAAGAGCCTTATATCTATGGGTTTCGATACAGCAAGACGAAGAACTCACAGACAAACCGACAGACAAAGAGACAGACACAAAAACAGATGAACCTACGGATGAAAATGCTGATAAGACTGGAAAAGATGATGAGACAATTGAAAAAGATGATAAAACTATCGAAAAAGCCAAAGTATCTGACAAAGAAGTACTAGGAGATGATAAAAGTGAGGCGGTCTTGCGAAAACGGAATACTAAAAAGGATTTGCCTGTAAAAGAAGAGCATAAAAAGACTGTACAGAAGAAGGTAAAAAAGTCAGACTCTGAAACAAGTAAGTTACCAATCATCATCATTATCCGCTTATAATAGTCCACAGCTGGACATAGGCCTCCCCTAATGAGCGTTACAGCGCCCTCTCTTTAGCTTGCCGCATCCAGCATCTGCCTGCAGTCTTTCGCGGGTCGTTATCCCACCTGGCTGGAAGGCGTCCTACACAACGTTATCAATGCATTTTGTATATTGTTAGAATCTCGAATTCTGTTGGTCATGTGACTTAACTGGTGTATGCGAACTGGTGAAATACCTGTATGTGACGTGCAACCGGAGCGTGCAACATATAAAGATGTGTGTAACGTCACTTGTTTGCGACGAAGAAGCACAATAAGACGCTGTGTGGACAAACTTCAACTCTAGTTAAATAATAAAATAAAAATAGATAATTGACTAATTAAATTGCTATTAACTTCCAGAAGTACCAGGACCTAAGAAGGCTAAGGCGGTGAATGATTCCAGCATGAGCGTGGTGAACATCGGGGCCAACTACCTCCTGGTACATTTGATAGGATATGGCATGACGAATACGCCTGTTATTTTCTCAGCTATTGGTAAGTTTTTAAGCTATTGTAATGTGAGTATTATATAATTCGAATGCAATTAACGCAGTACTCCGAGGCACACTAGCGCCGCCATCTATATTATTACGTACTATTTATTATTACGCTGAAGAATGGATATTTCAATAATTTCACTGGGCAGTTTGTGGTACCTATTATAAGCATTTTTAAATGCCTCTGTAATTTTTTTTTTTTTTTTTGTACTAGCTGCGCCCCGCGGTTTCATCCGCTATTGATATTTTGATATTTTGTATAATATGCAATATATCTTTATAAATAAATAATGCTGGACAATTCACACAGCATTATCTAGCCCCATGGTAAGCAGAGCTTGTGATATGGGTACTAGAGAACTGATATACGTAAGACAATATACTACATAGATAGATTTTTTTTTTTTATTATACATAGAAAACGACCAGAATACCCGGAACAAATATCTGCAGATCGTACACACAATTGTTCCGAGGCGGGAATCCCCCCGCAACCTCCTGCGTCGCAGGCGGACCTTCGCCCACCGCGCCACATCGGTCGTTAAATGATATTATTTCTAAATGATATTACTCCGTTGACGAATTTTTAAATGGTACATGTAAACTAGAACTGTCTACCTGAATTAATTAGTGACATACCTACCTACCTTCCGAGTTATAAATGAAATAATTTGATTCTTGTGTTTAATATTGTATAAATTATCCGATTACTACGTTATAAATAAATAAATAAAACAGCTTTTATTTCTCACACTTAACTTAAATACTAAACTACATATTATCTCTATCTATACATACATATGTGAGTACCGCTTTCAGCGGTGAAAGCCTCCTTCAGGTCCTTTCATCTTCCTCGATCTCTAGCTACTCTACTCCATGTCTTCCCTGTTATTTTTACGATGTCATAGTCCCATCTTTTTACAGGTCTTCCTTTTCCTCGTTTCTTGTTTATTGGGTACCAATTCATTATTTTCCTGTATAGTTTACCCAATATGTTTTAGTAAAATTTTGACTTTTTCTCTTTGTTTCTTAGGATTACTACGTTACCTACTATAAATACTAAGCTAATATTATGTGACAATGTATGTGTATGCAATAAATAAATAGATATGTACTCAAAGTTTATTTCATACAATTTTATTTTCAGGTGCCCGCTTCGACATCCTAAACGAGAACGCAATCTTCTACGGACTGGCAATATCTTCCATCCTCATAGCCAAAGCTTCCCCATACCTACCTCGCCTACTCAGAAAGTCTCCTATCTCTCGCGAAGAGATCACTCTAGTGAACATACTGTTATTGGTGGAACTAGCGACAGTTTGTCTGTCCGTTGGAATGCACAACTTCTCGTTGGGACTGATTCTCGCGACTGTGTATACGCCCGTGGCTTTGGTGGTCGATGTTGCGGGTGGAAAGAGTCGGTAAGGATATTTTATGTATATTTTTAAATCTTCATAATATCTATTCTTGTATTCTATGTTTCTATGATAAATATGCTCTTTAACAAAGAAAGTCGAATAATAGCTGCTCTTTGGATTCATTCCTAAAACGAATGTGTAAAAAAAGACTTTACCACAAGGCTTGTTTTATTACAGAAAAACTGTTGAGTGTATATTTTCAAAATAAATTAATTTCAACATTTGAATAACTAAACTATGTCGGAACGGGCTTTATTTTAAAGTTTTCTTTCTCCGTATGTTATTTATCGTCGCACAAAGTTAAATCAGTGTTTTTTTAATTTTTTTTTTGTTATTCAGATTTTACAACCTTTTAACAATGTTTATGTCGGTTGACTTAGTAACAGTGAAGAAACTTAAATTAATAAAACAACCACTTCTGGAATTAACAAAACAAAAATAACACAATTAAAACAAAGTGAAAAAAATCAGTAAATCAGTGTTGAAAAACAAAGTTTAGAAGCTTTTTTTGCAAGTGTATATAATTTTTATGGTTTTGGTTTACTTAGTTTTGGATGGTCCACATCAAACAGCGTATTAGTTAACCCTTCCACGTTTGTATAAAAAGATGAGCGACTCGTTTAACCTTAAGCTAAAGTAACAAAACTCTTTTAGCGCGCTACGGCATTAAGCATTTGCGTTAACATGGCCAAGTAACATCCTTTTGTTTTTCAGATTCAAGCAAGTCTTCTGCCTCATTCTCCAACCTCTATCCGTGCTGTCGCTGAGTATGATAGCGTACAGCACGGTGCTGTTCCCGGAGGACAGCATAGGAACTACGCTGAGCCGCGGCACAGAGGCAGTCATGCAAGCTATCATGTTCTCTATCGTGGACTCACTGGTATGATCACTATCATCATTCTCCAACCTCTATCCGTGCTGTCGCTGAGTATGATAGCGTACAGCACGGTGCTGTTCCCGGAGGACAGCATAGGAACTACGCTGAGCCGCGGCACGGAGGCAGTCATGCAAGCTATCATGTTCTCTATCGTGGACTCACTGGTATGATCACTATCATCATTCTCCAACCTCTATCCGTGCTGTCGCTGAGTATGATAGCGTACAGCACGGTGCTGTTCCCGGAGGACAGCATAGGAACTACGCTGAGCCGCGGCACGGAGGCAGTCATGCAAGCTATCATGTTCTCTATCGTGGACTCACTGGTATGATCACTATCATCATTCTCCAACCTCTATCCGTGCTGTCGCTGAGTATGATAGCGTACAGCACGGTGCTGTTCCCGGAGGACAGCATAGGAACTACGCTGAGCCGCGGCACGGAGGCAGTCATGCAAGCTATCATGTTCTCTATCGTGGACTCACTGGTATGATCACTATCATCATTCTCCAACCTCTATCCGTGCTGTCGCTGAGTATGATAGCGTACAGCACGGTGCTGTTCCCGGAGGACAGCATAGGAACTACGCTGAGCCGCGGCACGGAGGCAGTCATGCAAGCTATCATGTTCTCTATCGTGGACTCACTGGTATGATCACTATCATCATTCTCCAACCTCTATCCGTGCTGTCGCTGAGTATGATAGCGTACAGCACGGTGCTGTTCCCGGAGGACAGCATAGGAACTACGCTGAGCCGCGGCACGGAGGCAGTCATGCAAGCTATCATGTTCTCTATCGTGGACTCACTGGTATGATCACTATCATCATTCTCCAACCTCTATCCGTGCTGTCGCTAAGTATGATAGCGTACAGCACGGTGCTGTTCCCGGAGGACAGCATAGGAACTACGCTGAGCCGCGGCACGGAGGCAGTCATGCAAGCTATCATGTTCTCTATCGTGGACTCACTGGTATGATCACTATCATCATTCTCCAACCTCTATCCGTGCTGTCGCTGAGTATGATAGCGTACAGCACGGTGCTGTTCCCGGAGGACAGCATAGGAACTACGCTGAGCCGCGGCACGGAGGCAGTCATGCAAGCTATCATGTTCTCTATCGTGGACTCACTGGTATGATCACTATCATCATTCTCCAACCTCTATCCGTGCTGTCGCTGAGTATGATAGCGTACAGCACGGTGCTGTTCCCGGAGGACAGCATAGGAACTACGCTGAGCCGCGGCACGGAGGCAGTCATGCAAGCTATCATGTTCTCTATCGTGGACTCACTGGTATGATCACTATCATCATTCTCCAACCTCTATCCGTGCTGTCGCTAAGTATGATAGCGTACAGCACGGTGCTGTTCCCGGAGGACAGCATAGGAACTACGCTGAGCCGCGGCACGGAGGCAGTCATGCAAGCTATCATGTTCTCTATCGTGGACTCACTGGTATGATCACTATCATCATTCTCCAACCTCTATCCGTGCTGTCGCTGAGTATGATAGCGTACAGCACGGTGCTGTTCCCGGAGGACAGCATAGGAACTACGCTGAGCCGCGGCACGGAGGCAGTCATGCAAGCTATCATGTTCTCTATCGTGGACTCACTGGTATGATCACTATCATCATTCTCCAACCTCTATCCGTGCTGTCGCTAAGTATGATAGCGTACAGCACGGTGCTGTTCCCGGAGGACAGCATAGGAACTACGCTGAGCCGCGGCACGGAGGCAGTCATGCAAGCTATCATGTTCTCTATCGTGGACTCACTGGTATGATCACTATCATCATTCTCCAACCTCTATCCGTGCTGTCGCTAAGTATGATAGCGTACAGCACGGTGCTGTTCCCGGAGGACAGCATAGGAACTACGCTGAGCCGCGGCACGGAGGCAGTCATGCAAGCTATCATGTTCTCTATCGTGGACTCACTGGTATGATCACTATCATCATTCTCCAACCTCTATCCGTGCTGTCGCTGAGTATGATAGCGTACAGCACGGTGCTGTTCCCGGAGGACAGCATAGGAACTACGCTGAGCCGCGGCACGGAGGCAGTCATGCAAGCTATCATGTTCTCTATCGTGGACTCACTGGTATGATCACTATCATCATTCTCCAACCTCTATCCGTGCTGTCGCTAAGTATGATAGCGTACAGCACGGTGCTGTTCCCGGAGGACAGCATAGGAACTACGCTGAGCCGCGGCACGGAGGCAGTCATGCAAGCTATCATGTTCTCTATCGTGGACTCACTGGTATGATCACTATCATCATTCTCCAACCTCTATCCGTGCTGTCGCTAAGTATGATAGCGTACAGCACGGTGCTGTTCCCGGAGGACAGCATAGGAACTACGCTGAGCCGCGGCACGGAGGCAGTCATGCAAGCTATCATGTTCTCTATCGTGGACTCACTGGTATGATCACTATCATCATTCTCCAACCTCTATCCGTGCTGTCGCTGAGTATGATAGCGTACAGCACGGTGCTGTTCCCGGAGGACAGCATAGGAACTACGCTGAGCCGCGGCACGGAGGCAGTCATGCAAGCTATCATGTTCTCTATCGTGGACTCACTGGTATGATCACTATCATCATTCTCCAACCTCTATCCGTGCTGTCGCTAAGTATGATAGCGTACAGCACGGTGCTGTTCCCGGAGGACAGCATAGGAACTACGCTGAGCCGCGGCACGGAGGCAGTCATGCAAGCTATCATGTTCTCTATCGTGGACTCACTGGTATGATCACTATCATCATTCTCCAACCTCTATCCGTGCTGTCGCTAAGTATGATAGCGTACAGCACGGTGCTGTTCCCGGAGGACAGCATAGGAACTACGCTGAGCCGCGGCACGGAGGCAGTCATGCAAGCTATCATGTTCTCTATCGTGGACTCACTGGTATGATCACTATCATCATTCTCCAACCTCTATCCGTGCTGTCGCTGAGTATGATAGCGTACAGCACGGTGCTGTTCCCGGAGGACAGCATAGGAACTACGCTGAGCCGCGGCACGGAGGCAGTCATGCAAGCTATCATGTTCTCTATCGTGGACTCACTGGTATGATCACTATCATCATTCTCCAACCTCTATCCGTGCTGTCGCTAAGTATGATAGCGTACAGCACGGTGCTGTTCCCGGAGGACAGCATAGGAACTACGCTGAGCCGCGGCACGGAGGCAGTCATGCAAGCTATCATGTTCTCTATCGTGGACTCACTGGTATGATCACTATCATCATTCTCCAACCTCTATCCGTGCTGTCGCTGAGTATGATAGCGTACAGCACGGTGCTGTTCCCGGAGGACAGCATAGGAACTACGCTGAGCCGCGGCACGGAGGCAGTCATGCAAGCTATCATGTTCTCTATCGTGGACTCACTGGTATGATCACTATCATCATTCTCCAACCTCTATCCGTGCTGTCGCTAAGTATGATAGCGTACAGCACGGTGCTGTTCCCGGAGGACAGCATAGGAACTACGCTGAGCCGCGGCACGGAGGCAGTCATGCAAGCTATCATGTTCTCTATCGTGGACTCACTGGTATGATCACTATCATCATTCTCCAACCTCTATCCGTGCTGTCGCTAAGTATGATAGCGTACAGCACGGTGCTGTTCCCGGAGGACAGCATAGGAACTACGCTGAGCCGCGGCACGGAGGCAGTCATGCAAGCTATCATGTTCTCTATCGTGGACTCACTGGTATGATCACTATCATCATTCTCCAACCTCTATCCGTGCTGTCGCTGAGTATGATAGCGTACAGCACGGTGCTGTTCCCGGAGGACAGCATAGGAACTACGCTGAGCCGCGGCACGGAGGCAGTCATGCAAGCTATCATGTTCTCTATCGTGGACTCACTGGTATGATCACTATCATCATTCTCCAACCTCTATCCGTGCTGTCGCTGAGTATGATAGCGTACAGCACGGTGCTGTTCCCGGAGGACAGCATAGGAACTACGCTGAGCCGCGGCACGGAGGCAGTCATGCAAGCTATCATGTTCTCTATCGTGGACTCACTGGTATGATCACTATCATCATTCTCCAACCTCTATCCGTGCTGTCGCTAAGTATGATAGCGTACAGCACGGTGCTGTTCCCGGAGGACAGCATAGGAACTACGCTGAGCCGCGGCACGGAGGCAGTCATGCAAGCTATCATGTTCTCTATCGTGGACTCACTGGTATGATCACTATCATCATTCTCCAACCTCTATCCGTGCTGTCGCTGAGTATGATAGCGTACAGCACGGTGCTGTTCCCGGAGGACAGCATAGGAACTACGCTGAGCCGCGGCACGGAGGCAGTCATGCAAGCTATCATGTTCTCTATCGTGGACTCACTGGTATGATCACTATCATCATTCTCCAACCTCTATCCGTGCTGTCGCTGAGTATGATAGCGTACAGCACGGTGCTGTTCCCGGAGGACAGCATAGGAACTACGCTGAGCCGCGGCACGGAGGCAGTCATGCAAGCTATCATGTTCTCTATCGTGGACTCACTGGTATGATCACTATCATCATTCTCCAACCTCTATCCGTGCTGTCGCTGAGTATGATAGCGTACAGCACGGTGCTGTTCCCGGAGGACAGCATAGGAACTACGCTGAGCCGCGGCACGGAGGCAGTCATGCAAGCTATCATGTTCTCTATCGTGGACTCACTGGTATGATCACTATCATCATTCTCCAACCTCTATCCGTGCTGTCGCTGAGTATGATAGCGTACAGCACGGTGCTGTTCCCGGAGGACAGCATAGGAACTACGCTGAGCCGCGGCACGGAGGCAGTCATGCAAGCTATCATGTTCTCTATCGTGGACTCACTGGTATGATCACTATCATCATTCTCCAACCTCTATCCGTGCTGTCGCTGAGTATGATAGCGTACAGCACGGTGCTGTTCCCGGAGGACAGCATAGGAACTACGCTGAGCCGCGGCACGGAGGCAGTCATGCAAGCTATCATGTTCTCTATCGTGGACTCACTGGTATGATCACTATCATCATTCTCCAACCTCTATCCGTGCTGTCGCTAAGTATGATAGCGTACAGCACGGTGCTGTTCCCGGAGGACAGCATAGGAACTACGCTGAGCCGCGGCACGGAGGCAGTCATGCAAGCTATCATGTTCTCTATCGTGGACTCACTGGTATGATCACTATCATCATTCTCCAACCTCTATCCGTGCTGTCGCTGAGTATGATAGCGTACAGCACGGTGCTGTTCCCGGAGGACAGCATAGGAACTACGCTGAGCCGCGGCACGGAGGCAGTCATGCAAGCTATCATGTTCTCTATCGTGGACTCACTGGTATGATCACTATCATCATTCTCCAACCTCTATCCGTGCTGTCGCTGAGTATGATAGCGTACAGCACGGTGCTGTTCCCGGAGGACAGCATAGGAACTACGCTGAGCCGCGGCACGGAGGCAGTCATGCAAGCTATCATGTTCTCTATCGTGGACTCACTGGTATGATCACTATCATCATTCTCCAACCTCTATCCGTGCTGTCGCTGAGTATGATAGCGTACAGCACGGTGCTGTTCCCGGAGGACAGCATAGGAACTACGCTGAGCCGCGGCACGGAGGCAGTCATGCAAGCTATCATGTTCTCTATCGTGGACTCACTGGTATGATCACTATCATCATTCTCCAACCTCTATCCGTGCTGTCGCTGAGTATGATAGCGTACAGCACGGTGCTGTTCCCGGAGGACAGCATAGGAACTACGCTGAGCCGCGGCACGGAGGCAGTCATGCAAGCTATCATGTTCTCTATCGTGGACTCACTGGTATGATCACTATCATCATTCTCCAACCTCTATCCGTGCTGTCGCTGAGTATGATAGCGTACAGCACGGTGCTGTTCCCGGAGGACAGCATAGGAACTACGCTGAGCCGCGGCACGGAGGCAGTCATGCAAGCTATCATGTTCTCTATCGTGGACTCACTGGTATGATCACTATCATCATTCTCCAACCTCTATCCGTGCTGTCGCTGAGTATGATAGCGTACAGCACGGTTCTGTTCCCGGAGGACAGCATAGGAACTACGCTGAGCCGCGGCACAGAGGCAGTCATGCAAGCTATCATGTTCTCTATCGTGGACTCACTGGTATGATCACTATCATCATTCTCCAACCTCTATCCGTGCTGTCGCTGAGTATGATAGCGTACAGCACGGTGCTGTTCCCGGAGGACAGCATAGGAACTACGCTGAGCCGCGGCACGGAGGCAGTCATGCAAGCTATCATGTTCTCTATCGTGGACTCACTGGTATGATCACTATCATCATTCTCCAACCTCTATCCGTGCTGTCGCTGAGTATGATAGCGTACAGCACGGTTCTGTTCCCGGAGGACAGCATAGGAACTACGCTGAGCCGCGGCACAGAGGCAGTCATGCAAGCTATCATGTTCTCTATCGTGGACTCACTGGTATGATCACTATCATCATTCTCCAACCTCTATCCGTGCTGTCGCTGAGTATGATAGCGTACAGCACGGTGCTGTTCCCGGAGGACAGCATAGGAACTACGCTGAGCCGCGGCACGGAGGCAGTCATGCAAGCTATCATGTTCTCTATCGTGGACTCACTGGTATGATCACTATCATCATTCTCCAACCTCTATCCGTGCTGTCGCTGAGTATGATAGCGTACAGCACGGTGCTGTTCCCGGAGGACAGCATAGGAACTACGCTGAGCCGCGGCACAGAGGCAGTCATGCAAGCTATCATGTTCTCTATCGTGGACTCACTGGTATGATCACTATCATCATTCTCCAACCTCTATCCGTGCTGTCGCTGAGTATGATAGCGTACAGCACGGTGCTGTTCCCGGAGGACAGCATAGGAACTACGCTGAGCCGCGGCACGGAGGCAGTCATGCAAGCTATCATGTTCTCTATCGTGGACTCACTGGTATGATCACTATCATCATTCTCCAACCTCTATCCTCACGGTGCTGTTGCCGGAGGACAGCTACCACTAGTGGAAGAAGTGAAAAAGAAACCACTAGTATGTTCATCTTATGTCTAATACATGGTTATTTGCCTATTTAAGTCTAGATTCAAGATAAAGGTTTATAAACCATTTGATACATATATTTCCACGCGGTCGATGCCGCGGGGCGCTAGTAAATTATATACTATACAAATCACATAATTTAAACGACTTAAGGGCCCGGCGACCCTCGCTTGCAAAAATCGCTGTCCCTGTTTAACCCTTGCGCCGCGCCCCATGCGTGCGCGATAGCAATATTAGCCGTTCAAAATTTGGTTTGTTCCGTAATACCAAAAATTATGACTGAAATCTTTTTGTTTACTTCACAAAGTATTGTTATTCTGTAACTAGACAATATAAGCTATGTTCCTTAATAAATAACACGAAGATATTGATGTTTTTAATACGAAACAAATAGCAAGAAAACTTGTCCATTTTCGCATATAAACGTGCAAAATGCGATTTGCTTTCATTTAATTTTAGGCAAGTATTTTGAAAAAAAAACTATTTAGGAACCTAGATAATTACTATTTAAATACAAATAATAAAATTTTATACTGGAAATATGCTTGAATTGGAAATCATTTTGGTATTACGTTTGTATGAAGAATTCGTCCCTCCGGAGGCCTCTTAAATAACAATTTAAACGATTGTTTCAGATCTACGGCAACTGGCTGTTCAACCTCGTCACGGCGGTGCTCTTTCCTATGTGGATACTGTTCTGGCAACTGGCTAATTCTAATGTGTAGTTAATGTTTTTAGATTTAACAGTATTACTGTTTTAATTTTAATGTCTTAGTCATTCCAAAGACTTATTGAGTAAAAGTATTTTGTACGTTTTCTCTTGTTTTACACTATCCTATAAAAAAAAGCTATTCCCATAAAACCCAAGGACCGAGGGGTCGTCACCCCTCGAGTTGACGCCGGGGTAATGAGGCCAAGCCTCGAGGCCCCTCTCTGTGCCCCCACCAGGGCCGGAAAGAAACTTATTGATAAAAATAACCTTAACACATTAAGGGTCGGTACATATCTGACAAGAAATCCATATCTGAAAGAATTAGCCAGCTGAAGTGGCAGTGGGCCGGCCATATCTCGCGAAGAACCGACGGCCACTGGGGCAAACGTGTTCTGAGTGGAGACCACGACTCGGTAAACGTAGCGCAGGACGCCCTCCGACCAGGTGGGATGACGACCTGCGAAAGACTGCAGGTAGATGCTGGATGCGGCAAGCTGAAGACAGGGCGCTATGGCGCTCATTGGGGGAGGCCTATGTCCAGCAGTGGACTGCTATAGGCTGATGATGATGACATATCTGACGGAAAATGCGTCGAGCGTATCATCGGTCAAATTAGACCTTTCACATTACGTGTCTATTCGGTTCTAACGGCCTGGACACAAACAATCTCCGCTGATGTTACGCCTAGTCTGAATGCATCATACAAAATACACGTATCGCAACACGTTACGCCGACCGACTATGCGTTGACGGAAACGTAACAGACGCTGTACGCTCGACGCACTAGCGTCGGTCATCGGTTGAGTGTGAAAGGTTGAATGTTTTATTATTTATATTTGTCTGGCGTAACGCGACCGATGATAATACGCGACGCATTTTCCATCAGATATGTAGGTACCGACCGTAATTGCCCATGACGCATATGGACATGTTCTCTGCTGCAGCTCTTCGTGTCACACCGCAAAGTCTGGGCAGTGAAAGGGTTACTAAAGTCATTTAAAAGGGATATTTACCATGATTTGATTTTTGAGTTATCCAATATTTAAAAAACCGAAGAAGTGATGTACCAACCGCTTCGCGTTCTGATACCGTCAGTGTTGTGTGTCGTGATCGAGCTGCGTTCGATAATGGTGAAACCGGTGGTAGTGGCAACGTTCGTAGCAAAAGACAAAAAATGAGGATAGATCAGTATGTCTGCCCATAAAAACTCGCAGTGCCTTCAGTTACTCCGTGATCATGGCGCATGCAACTGTGCCGAAATATTGGATAACTCAAAAATCAAATCATGGTAAATATCCCGTTTTAAATGACTTTAGTATTAATAACTATGATCGTTTCAAAAGTTTTATAGTGAAAGGGTTCACTTCCTCAGCACACAATTTGTATTGTGTTAAGCTGCGCCCCGCGGCTTCGCCCCCGTGGAAATCTAATCTCTGTGTCAAATGGTTTAAATGATAAAAAGTATCCTATGTTAGACTCCTGGTTCTAAGCTTTTTCAGCTAAATCGGTTCAGCCGTTCTTGAGTTATAAATAGTGTAACCGACGACGGCTGCTGGGGCAAACGTTCTTGAGTGGAGACCATGATTCGGTAAACGTAGTGTAGGACGCCCTCCGACCAGGTGGGATGACGAACTGCGAAAGACTGCAGGTAGATGCTGGATGCGGCAAGTTGAAGACAGGGCGCTATGGCGCTCATTGGGGAGGCCTATGTCCAGCAGTGGACTGCTATAGGCTGATGAAACTAACACGACTTTCTTTTTTTCACATATATACATAGATATCAGTCATCAGGTACCCAAAACACAAGCTCTGCACCTTGCCGCTAGATGGTGCTGTGTGGATTGTCCAGCATTATTTATGTATTTATTTAATTGTAAATACTAGTTCTAATTTGTTTTTCTCCTTCAATTGTAATTTTCTTTGAAAATACCTACTAATTACCTACCAATACATTACATAAATCAAATGTACTAGACACATAAGTTATGAACATATTAGTGGTTTCTTCTCACTTCTTCCACTGGTGGACAAAAAATTGAAGTGAACTATAAAATAATTTAATAGTATAAAATATGACCTGTCTAAGTGCTTATTTGTAAGCTTAAAGAAATAGAAAACTTTTCATTTTTCATTCATTTTCATTTTCACATGCTGCACGGCTTCATGGACTACTTACTAGAATTGGTCTATTTTAAAGTCTATGAAAACATGTGACGAATAAATCTTAAATCCTTATCATCAGAATTCCCGAACACGACAGAATTTGCGTTGCTTGCTCGGCGTTAGATACGCCTCAATCTAAACTAACAACATAAAAATTGTTTGCTTTGCTGCTAGCATACTATGAAAAGCATGGCAACATAGATAAAGAGAGATTTTGACATCCCATATCCACGGAATAACTAGGTAGTGAACTAAATGGGTAGGCTGAACGTTTCCGTGGAGACCGCGACTCGAAAACGTGTGAGATGCCCTCCGGCCAGGTGGGATAACGATCTGCAGTAGACTTCAGGCAGATGCTAGATGCGGCAAGCTGAAGACGGCGTTATGAGATATGATTTTATTATTCATCGATATAACTTTGATTACTTAATATATGAGAAACTCCGATAGTTTCTCTGAAGGATAGGATTCGTAACGAATATATCCGACAGAGAACCAAGGTTATCGACATAGCTCTAAGAATTAGCAAGCTGAAGTGGCAGTGGGCTGGCCATATCTCACGAAGAACCTACGGCCGCTGGAGCAAACGTGTTCTGGGGTGGAAACGTAGTGTAGGACGCCCTCCGACCAGGTGGGATGACGACCTGCGAAAGATTGCAGGTAGATGCTGGATGCGTCAAGCTGAAGACAGGGCACTATGGCGCTCATTGGGGGAGGCCTATGTCCAGCAGTGGACTCATATAGGCTGATGATGACTTAATTATATGTATTGAGTGGGAAGATATCTTCGTCCGTTAATAATAGCTTTGCCTGTTCTCCTTCTCTCACTGCAACACAATAACAGACGTATTTTCCCTAATTTAGTGCTTATTACAGCATTATTGAAGTTTTACCAAATTCGCAAGCTGAAAAATGTTTAGTGATGGCAACATTGTAAATACAGATAATCTGTTTTCACACATTGAAGTTTATATTTATCTATTGAGCCTATGGACCCACTGTTGGGCCTCTATAACGCCATCCTGTCTGGTCCGATAACTGACCGCTATTCTGACCCACCGTACCCCGACCATATCTCCAGTGGGACGGTAGGTAATCATTTTAAAAACAATACCAACAATTAATAGTGTATCATAGTGACATCATTTCTCCCCTAAATTATTACAATAAATAAATAAATAATGCTGGACAATTCACACAGCATTATCTAGCCCCAAGGTAGAGCTTGATTATGTTATCGACATAGCTCTAAGAATTCAAGCTGATGTGGCAGTGGGTCGGCCATATCTTGCGAAGAACCGACGGCCGCTGGGGCAAACGTGTTCTTGAGTGGAGGCCTTAGGCCTCCCCCAATGAGCGCCATAGCGCCCTGTCTTCAGCTTGCCGCGTCCAGCATCTACCTGCAGTCTTTCGCAGGTCGTCATCCCACCTGGTCGGAGGGCGTCCTACATTACTATAAATGTTTGACATGGCTAAAAAGAGAAACAATATATGCAATAAAACTTTTGATACTATCATGGTTATTAACACGAAACCCACTTTCGTGTTATTAAATCAAATTATGGTCAATAAATATTTTTGAACTTACACGATTTGAACACTTAATTTTAAGTATTAATATAACGGGTATTTATCGCGTCTAAGAAAACCTTTATGCTTATTTTGAAACGTCATCGTCGGGAAAAATAGGTAAATAAAAAAAAATAAAAAAAATAATGCTGGACAACACACACAGCATTATCTATCCCCATGGTAAGCAGAGCTTGTGTTATGGGTACTAGATAACTGATATACATAATAAAATCCATTACATAGATAGATATTTTTTATTATACGTAGAAAACGACCAGAACACTCGGATCAAATGTTCCGAGGCGGGAATCGAACCCGCAACCTTCTGCGTCGCAGGCGGCCCACCGCGCCACAGAGGTCGTCAGATGCCATAAAATACAACGTTTAATAAATCATATGCGTTTTTACTGGAACAAACAAAATCACACTTTGTTATTGTCTGTCACTCCAGCAAAACAAGGTATATTATACTACAATTATACTTTTGTAGGTTACTACGTAGGTAGGTACGTGAGGATACTACCACCTTGGCTTATCATGAAGATATCCTGAAATATCTTTAACAAACTAGTGGCTAGCCTGCGACTTCCAACGCACGGAAAATTTCATTCATAGAACTGTATATGTAGTTCAATGATTTAAGTATAAAGCTAGTAGAAATTTAGTTTGACTTGAAAAGTCGCTTATCTACGCTACGAGCTAGGTGCATCATCTAAATAACAACGGAATACAAAATGCTATGCTGGGTGCTACGTCACAGTAGGCCAACTTGCAAAGTGCTACGCTGTTGTACCCCAAGCACAGATAATATAATACATGAGTGCTACGCCGTAGTAGGTCAAGCTACAGAGTGCTACGCCGTAGTAGGTCAAGCTACAGAGTGCTACGCCGTAGTAGGCCAAGCTACAAAGCGCTACGTCGTAGTATGCCGTGCTTCACCACAAAGTGCTACGCCGTAGTAGGTCAAGCTACAAAGTGCTACGTCGTAGTATGCTGTGCTTGGCCACAAAGTGCTACGCCGTAGTAGGTCAAGCTACAGAGTGCTACGTCGTAGTATGCCGTGCTTCGCCACAAAGTGCTACGCTGTTAGGTCAAGCTACAAAGTGCTACGTCGTAGTAGGCCGTGCTACGCCGTAGTAGGTCAATCTACAGAGTGGTAGCTGTAGGTAAGTGGAGCGGTCAATTAGAGAGCTCTAAGAAGTGGATTGAAACGAATCATTCTCAGTCCTAGTATGTTTCTCTATTCTGAATTTCTGAGGCGACTTCTATCTCTTGTCCCGTTGGCCGATGACCCATGTACCACCCGCTGCTGTAGGAAGCGCTGGACAACATTGCTGGAAGATGACTTGAAAGAGTTACAAGCTGAGAACTGGAAACTGCACCGAACAAAAATGGCGACTTCTCTTATCAGAGGCCACACTTCAGTTCACTGAGCTGTATAGTATAAGTGCATTGATAGCCAGTCAGACAGACAATCTATAGCGCACCTACCTATATTTACTTTAACAGATTACTGTAATAAAAGGATTTATATCTAGTCGAATGGCGTCTATTCGCATTTCGCATTATGATCACATAATCTCTCCCGTGTTTATGTTTGCCTAGTACTTTTAGCTAATTACATATAGATTACAAAAGCAGACTACAAAGAATTATTCATATTAGTAACAGACAGACGGATATGGCGTGAAGTTCATTGCAAAAAATAAATAAAAAAAACAAAGTTAAAAAATTTACACACTTACTCTAGAAATATTTCCAAAAGGAATTTAAAATGGGGATTTTAGTTCAGTGTCTCGCGACTGGCGTCAGTAAGTATTCTCCACATTTGGTATATATATTTCCAGTTTTCCCCTTGATTGGGGTAGCTTAGAAGGTTAGAGAATTCCCGTACTGAGGCGCAGGTTCAAGCCCCGCCGAAATCGATTTTTTTTGTGACATTATTTAATCTCTTAATTAGACAAATCTAATAAAATATTCGGATTTTAAAAAATCTGAGTCAAAAACCAAAAACAAAATTATTTAAATAAATAATTTAGGCTTACAATATAAAAACTTGGACAAGTCAAATTTTATACTATGTATGAAATAATAAATAAGGTGTTTTTAATTTACTGTTCTCTTAAACTTTTTGTCCACCTGTCGGAGAGAGTTGAAGAAAGTGAAAACTCCACTTCCCACCATACAAGAGCGCTTTTATTTACGGAGACAGCTTTTAGCTTTGATTTTGTATGTGACCCGACATCTAGATATTTGTGGTTCTAATATTGTATGTTATCTCTTTCCCTCTAGTCTGCAGTATGTGCGCTTGCATGGGTATCACGTTCACATGGCCCTCGTCCACTCTCCGCCTCTTCGAGGGCAGTAACACAACACTCCATCGGCCGATGACCGAGACAGAGCTAGCGTTGTTCGGCAGTCTGTCATCTATAGGAGCGCTGCTGGGGACGCCCGCAGTCGGGTTCATGTTGGATTCCTTGGGGAGGAAGAAGTGTTCGTTGATAGCCAGTTTAGTTGGCGCGGTAAGTTTATAATTTATCTCAGGGGTTCCCAATTTTATTTGATTTATTTTAAATTTAGTTTTGAAAATGAGACAGAAAGCGCCTTCTTGGCTACACTACTTTATTGTAGACATTATAATGATGCTCCACAAAAGATGAAAGCCAATGATATCCATTGTTTATTTTATTAGATAGCCTGGGTCATCATATCCACCTCGAACCTGGTAGAAATGATCCTTTTCGCAATCTTCTTGACTGGTGTGTCAGGTTCCTCGTTCCTGGTGGTGACAGTCTTCGTCAGCGAGATATGCCAGGAGAATATACGCGGGACCATGTGCGCAGGTGAGATAAAGATAACGATAATTTATTTTCTGAACGATAATAACGATAATATGTTTGCCTGGTATTTTATTAACACTTTGACTGCTGAAATCACACGGTATGTGTTTTCTACAAGTGACTAATATGCGTAAATCCACACTAGCGCAGCGGCTGAGAAAATACAGATCTGTGTGACTCAGCGTAATATTTTTCGAACGAAACGCATGTGCGGCGCAACACAACCGCTGTGTAGAGCGGCAGCACGAACTTTTTAGGGTAAAAAAGAGATCGCAGTCGTCGAAAAAAAATCGCAGTCAAAGTGTTAACTCATCATAGCATTCAGGTACCTATCCCGGTCGTCAATGCCTTGAAAAATAGACACGAGATATACCCGACATTGTTGATCAGCAATAAAGCTTGTTGTCTTTTGTTATAGAAAGAAAGAAAAATATCGTAGAGCTGTCTTAGAAATATACGTTTGCCAGCAAAACTCACTCAACTCACAACTCAAACAGATCATTTTCTTACAAAAAAAAACCAGATATATGTATTTTATTTGTCTTTTTACGTCGAGCTGAATATAGGGCGCTAGGTCATACGGGGAGGCCTATGTCCAGTTGTGGACTAACAGGCTGATTATGATTCGTTTTTTTTCGGGTTTGATAAAAACCCTTGTACCAAATTCCAGGTGTGATGACATTCTACGGAATCGGGATGCTGCTATCGTACTTGATGGGAGGTCTACTGTCCTATCACAACATGATCTACGTCTGTCTGTCCATGTCAGCAGCCACCACGGGCTTGCTGGTGCTGTTGGCGGAGTCGCCCACGTTCTTGATGGCTAAAGGAAGAGAGAGCGTAAGTTATATATCCTAAATACATCTGCTCTCCTTGTTCTTTGAATGAGATAACTCTTCCTCGGGCTCCCATACAATAGACATGATTTTTTTGCCGATTCTTTAGATAATTTATTTAATAAAGATTAATTTATTCTTATTCTTTTAGTGTACGGAACGCTTCGTTCACGAGTACGACTCGCTCTTGGATGGTTTTATTATGTTGGTTTACAAACATAGACAGCTCAAAACAAAATTAAACATTATTTAGGTAGCTAGTAGGTACCAGGTAGCTATCGCTAGGAATGCAATAACATATTTTTGTATTATTATTTATAAATTTTATAATTTCCAGGAGGCAGCCAAAGCTCTGGCGTTCTACCGAAGTGTGTCAGTAGACCACAAGGAGGTACTGGAAGAGATGAACGTAATCCGGCGGAGTCTGAACCCTGAGATGGATGGTAAGATCAACATCCACTGATGGCTTAGCCTCATTACATTACCCTGTCTTTAGCTTGCCTCCAGCATCTAGCAGTATTAGTTATAAGCACTAATACAATGGGAGAAACTTGGGAAACTACGTCAAGTCTTCTCGTCATCCATACCGCAATGCATGAAAACGAAAGTTCAACCAGTGTGTCCTACCCGTTATGACCGAAGGAGCTGAGACCTGGACACTCACGATAGGGCTGGTCCACCAGTTCAAAGTCGCTCAACGAGCTATGGAGAGAGCTATGCTCGGAGTTTCTCTGAAGGATAGGATTCGTAACGAATACATCCGACAGAGAACCAATATTATTGACATAGCTCTATGAATTAGCAAGCTGCATGAAGTGGCATTGGGTCGGCCATATCTCGCGAAGAACCGACGGCCGCTGGGGCAAACGTGTTCTTGAGTGGAGACCACGACTCGGTAAACGTAGTGAAGCCCTCCGACCAGGTGGGATGACGATCTGCGAAAGACTGCAGTAGATGTTGGATGCGGCAAGAGGACTGTTATAGGCTGATGATGATGATGATGATGACTAATACAACGGGTATTTTTCGAGTTTATTTATCTGTATTTCCCGACGTTTCATCAGGTTTACACACTGTCGTGGTCACGGAATGACTGGAGTACACTGGATCCGTTGTATTAGTGCTTATAATTGTGTTCAGATCCCAGTTAGCAGTATTCTGTTTAAAAATATTTATCTGTATGATAGTCTTTCGCTGATCGTCGTCTGAGTGCATTGTCGCTCACTATGACAGGCTATGCACTATGTCCAGCTGTGAATGATGACGATAATTATCATCCAGCTGTCTGCAGTCATTTGTAGATATTAACACTAAAGACATTTAAAACGGGATATTTACCATGATTTGATTTTTGAGTTTTCCAATATTTCGGCACAGTTTCATGCGCCATGATCACGGAATAACTGAAGACACTGCGAGTTCATTTTTATGAGCAGATATACCGATCTACCCTCATTTTCTGTCTTTTGCTACGAACATTGAGATTAGGAAACACAGGAACTTCAACCGAGAAGATGGTTTCCAATTATCGGGAACCTGGAACCCTGTTGTGACAATGTGTAAAAACCGAAGAAGTGATGTACCAAACGCGCCGCGTTCTGATACTGTCAGTGTTGTGTGTCGTGATCGAGCTGGGGTCGATAATAATGAAACCGGTGGTAGTGGTAACGTTCGTAGCAAAAGACAGAAAATGAGGGTAGATCGGTATATCTGCTCATAAAAACGAACTCGCAGTGTCTTCAGTTATTCCGTGATCATAACGCATGAAACTGTGCCGAAATATTGGAAAACTCAAAAATCAAATCATGGTAAATATCCCGTTTTAAATGTCTTTAGAGTCATTTGTAGATCATCATCCCACGTGATCGGGTTTTGCCTCAACTTGAATTAAATTTGCCTTGGTGTTGGCAGTGTATTTATGATCTGGACCTTGTCAAAGATTAAAATACTATTATATCGCGTTGTTTAGTATGATGAATTTACATTACATTTAATTGGCCATATTTACATTCGTCCATACTTACATTTTATTTGAAGAACTATCTTACACATTGTAAGCAATAAAACATTGAGTAACTATTGAGTATAATTTTGAGGTAAACCCAAATATGACGTTATTTTCGCACGAGAAAAAGTAAACATCATAATAATGACAATAAAATGTTGAGATTTTCGGATCATTAATTTGATATTTTAATCTTTATAAGGCACGTTTATCTTATTTGATTTGATTACATCGCTGTAGTAAACTATTTGATGTTTGCAGAATCATATCTTTAGAGATGTTTGTGGGAAAATTTACTTTAAAACTTGTGTCTTGAGGTTCATTTTACAACCGCTCCATCGGTTTGTACTTTGTCCTTAACGTTTCCCTTGACTGATTGTATTTTCCTCTGGTATGGATGTTACATCTTATGACGGCTTCTTTGGCGCAGTGGGTAAAGTCCACCTGAAACGTAGAAGATCGTGCTCGATACCGTAACGGTACTGAAAATTCAAATTTATTGGTAAAATCAATTTACATGTAAAATATTCATAAAAATAGATATAATTATATTACAAATTTACTCTTTTCGGCTAAATGATGCTCTGTGAAACATACATTGCCAGTGGTCACAGAATACCTATGTGTGAAATGTGAAATGTTCCAGCCTTAGTATAGTAAACCCTGCTATTAACCTACAGTAAGTACCTAAGTATTTATGCATATCGTTTTGGTTTTCCAGATCTATCTCCAGAAGAAGAGAAGCTGAATGAATCAGAAAAGCCAGCAGAGAAGACGAAGGAGAAATTATCATTCTTCAAATTTCTTCGTGAGTTGATTATTTATTTTCATAAAAGCTAGTAGAAAAAAGGACTGATGCGATTACTTATTTTTATGGCAATAGGTACCTAGCCCTAGGATATGGTGAAAAAGACACTCTGCAGGTCCAATTTCACCGGTGCTGGTTGCAAATTAAACGTGAATAACATTAACTCAGTATAAAGCTTGAACGAGTTCAGCGCCATGCTTAGTTTTGACAGCGAACTGTAAAATTTGACCTCAAAAGGCAAACTTTTAATAAATCGATGCTACCTAGAAAGATACAATCAATGGCCTTTTTGCTAAACGTAGGTCTTTTCCAGGCAAATATTGTAAGGGTTGTTGTGTATATCTCTAGTTCTAATCTCTAAGTTTTCTTTTTATATTGGGGTTTGCTAGATGCTGTAAAAAAGTCTGTACTTTATCATTTATTTAAAGTTTACTTATAATTTATTTCAGGTAAATCCAGGTCTACTCGCAAAGCGTTCTACCTTACCCTAGTCCTGATTACCGCCTCCATCTTCCAAGGGATGGTTGTGATCCAGGTGACTATTTTTCAATACTCGATGTTTTATTGCTTCGTCATCATCATCAGCCTATAGCAGTCCACTGCTGGAAATAGGCCTCTTTATTGCTTACATGTGCACTAATAGGTCTTAAATTACTAAATATAACAGAAGTCCAAAATGCACCCTGCAAGGGCTTTTTTCTGTTAATTTTTTTCTGTATTCTATATTTATACATACATATATGTTTTACCTATTTTTTCAATTGTCATAAGATATTAATTATAGAAGAACCGACTGGGGTAAATACGGATATTGCATCTCGGTAAACGTAGTCAGAACGTAGTGTAGGAGGCCGTGTGATCAGATGGTCTACTTTGAAAAACGAACGATATTGACGGGTAACGTCGATTGCACGAAACGAACAACCTTACCCCAAGTTCCTTCGGACGTGTCACCAACTAACACCTTTCGTTTCGAATCTCTAAGAAATAAAAACCAGAATAATTTCCAACATCATCGAAGGAACGGCCGGGTGATTATGTAACTCGCGACCGGTTTGCGACAGGCGTAAATTAAGCAATCAGTGCTGTCAAACGTCAATTTTGTATTAGTTTGACACCAGCTACAACGTCAAAATTGGTCAAAATTTACGTTTGACAGCACTGATTGCTTAATTTACGCCTGTCACAAACCGGTCGCGAGTTACATAATCACCGTTAACTTCGTTTGTTTTATAAAGTAGACCTTCAGGTGGTATGGTGAACTGCGAAAGACTTCTAGCGGATGCTAGATGAGGCAAAACAAACAAACACCAAAATGCTTTATTTCTTTTAGACCTTACAGGAATCTTGGACACGTCGCACGTGACGTAAGCACTCAGTATGCGAGAAGGGAAACTACGTCAAGTCTTCTCTTCATCCATACCGCAATGCTTGAAAACGATAGTTTTCAACCAGTGCGTCCTACCCGTTATGACCTACGGAGCTGAGACGTGGACACTCACGGTAGGGCTGGTCCACCAGTTCAAAGTCGCTCAGTGAGCTATGGAAAGAGCTATGCTCGGAGTTTCTCTGAAGGATAGGATTCGTAACGAATACATCCGACAGAGGCTCAAAGTTATCGACATAGCTCTGAGAATTAGCAAGCTGAAGTGGCAGTGGGCCGGCCATATCTCGCGAAGTACCAACGGCCGCTGGGGCAAACGTGTTCTTGAGTGGAGACCACGACTCGGTAAACGTAGTGTAGGACGCCCTCCGACTAGGTGAGATGACGACCTGCGAAAGACTGCAGGTAGATGCTGGATGCGTCAAGCTGAAGACAGGGCGCTATGGCGCTCATTAGGGGAGGCCTACATATGTCCAGCAGTGGACTAATATAGGCTGATGATGCGAGAACGCCGTCCAGCAAAGTAGGTTATTAATAATAATATAATTTTTATTAAAAGGTCTACGCAGAGCCCCTCTTCGAAGAAGCCATCCCCAGCATGTCTCCCACTCTTGGGACCATAATAATGGCGATTGTGGGGGTCGCAGCAAGTCTGATGTCTGGGTATTTGACTGAAGCGCTTGGGAGACGGGTAAGAATCTTTCTTGGTTATGCTTGCCTGGTTGTTTTAGCTCTATTTGCTGATTCATTATGACCACATGTACCTACATATATTAATTTCACTGGCACTAGTTACCTATTCTTCAAATTATTTGTCTTGGAGAAAATCATTGTGGGAGTAGCTACTTTCTTACAAGCTCTAGAGAGTTTCAGTTTAACCAATAATGCTGCTAGATTAAAAAGAGCCATATCCAGCCTGTCTCCCATTCTTGCAACTGGGGAAACGGGTGACTCTTTCGTGTTTATGCTTGCCTGGTACCTAATTGAGTTTTTATTAGCTCTAATGTTGAATGATGAATTATTCTGATTAACTAAGAAATGATGCCTTATAGGCATCGTAAAAATGTTTTCTTCTAAATTTATCTAAAAAATATGGATAGTCAAGACCATTTTCATAATTAGCTATACCGGATAAGGTATTTTCCCCTTACTGTTCCGTCCAAAAACCACCCTATCTAGGTACCTATCGAACCAACCTTGATTGTTTTAATGGCTTACTAGTATATTTTTCTCCCTTCAGCCCCTGATGATCTACGGCTCGCTAGCGACCGCCGTCTCCTGCCTGCTCCTAGGCCTCCAGATGCAGTTCAAATGGGGCCCCAACTGGCTGATAGCTGTTAACTTGTACGCCTTCAACACGTTGTATACCCTTGGAGAGGGGATGGTGCCGTATGTACTCGTTGCTGAGGTGTTCCTGCCTGAGGTACGTTGTCCTTACATCCTGTAACGATCCCAAAATTGTAACAACCCCTTAATTTTTTTCGAATGACTAAATCTTAACCGCCTGCTCCTTAATCTATTTTTTCGCTTAATTTAATTCCTAATTACTTTACCTAAACCCCAATGACTTACGTGATTCCTCATACCTACTAAATCGTAGACTATTAAATGTAGAATTAATGATTAATGTGGCCAATGATCGTCGATAAGTGGTAGGACTCTACGTTGTGTGTTGATAGTAACTCGATTCTTTTGATGCTAAAGACAAACGGACTAATGCTGAATGTTGATATAATTTCTTACATTCCTCGTTATCATTTATTGTCATATATTAAGATTCAAAGTATTCATGTCTTAAAATTCTATTATAAACTTAGAACAATTGTAGGATGAAAATCTGATAGATGTTTTTAATTACTATGCCTAGAACTTGGACTGCTAGTAACGTATTAGTAAATGTTGGATTTAACAATCTTATTTTGTATAATTGTTTTTATTACGGCTAAGGATAGAGGCTCCACCTGCCGCCCCTACCAGTGACCCTCGGCTCCAGACTGGACAGGCCCCCTCCGTATATAGTCTACAAACTGCTAGTTCTCTTTCCAGTTTGTGACAAAATTGGACAACATATCACAAATAGTTATCGGGACAAGAGGACTTTATTTTTTATCAAAGCTCCTATGTCTAGTCAGTGTCTGTCGGAATTTAATCTAACTTAGTACAGGGAATATTAATTTGTGATATTTTATTAAAACTAATCGTTCATATCAAAAAGTCAGTCCTCTAGGTTTATCTGCGGGGCTTAACTCTACTAATCTAGATATATGTATAATATCTGACCAGTACCGAAAAGCTCCTATTTTCTCCCTCAGGAGTACATACAAAGGCTTCTTTACACAGCCAAAACTCTACAGCGTTATACCGTAGTATGGTTCTAGTTTCAAGTTTTTCTACTTGATGTTGTAATCCAGATTTATTCCAGATATAGAGGTAATATAATGATTCACCCAACAGAGAGCATACGTCTCATAGTTCATATGGAAGGTATCACTTTCGGATTGTATCCATGGTGACTTACGCACCGAACTATTGTCAGATTGATATCAAAATATTGATAGTCTCTCACCTGGAGACAACTGAATATACAGTTAAAATTGTATTAGGTCATTCATATCCATACTTGGAACCAGATCATACCATTATGGTATTTATTTAATTTTTAGTTATTATTCAATTTACATAATTATGTCTTATAGCTCGCAATGGATTTTATCACTTTCGGATGTTTCCATGGTGCTACTGCAACGAGCTAATAAGATAATTACATTATTAAAATATAAATAGTCTCTCACTTGGAGACGACTGAAAATACAGTCAATATATTAATAATCTCTCTCTTGAAGATAACTGGAAACACAGTAAAATTTCAATAAACAATAAATACAAATGAAATAAGTAATTGCAGTAATTTGACTAAACAAAACTCCTTTGCTGAAAATATGTACACATTGAAATACATAATGTAATAAGCGCGAAGCGATGATACGTGTGATATACGTCAAAAACATTAATTTAATAACCTATTACGAATTATTTAGATTTTGGCTATGAAAATTGTTATTTTATAAAAGTTATAATTAGACAAATATCTGGCGAATAACAAATGTTATGGATCCAAACACTGGCTTTATATTTATTCATTAGTACAAGCAAAATCTGCCTTTATTTTATATGATTTGTTAGGCAAATTTTATATGAAATGGATCACGAGCTGTTTGCTAATTAAATCATTGTAATAAGTTCAAATCTACACTGAATTTGATCAATTACTTTAACTTTCAAATATCAATTAAACCGCGCGCGATTGTGTTAGTTAGGGGTCCGTTGCCCTAGACTCGTCAAACCCGACTGCTTTCTCCAGCTTCCCGAAAAACTATCCTTCAGGGCGACTCCCGCGCACATAAGGTCCAAATTCCGACCAAAAGTTTTAGGCACTTCACTTATTCTTTGAAAATCATCCGTTTATTTATATTAAGAAAAAGGTCACATTGTCCCGCCCGTGGGACTCCAAATGTTATCGTTTAATATTTTAAATAATTAACAAAGCTGAAATATGGTTAAGTGGAAATAGAACAATAAATCTGGCTATTTTATTACGGTCGGTAAAACCTGTGAAACTTGATTTAATCGTTGACAGATATTTTCAATTTGCTATGGGAAAATTCCCGCTAACTCGAACCCCGATCTTGTAATTATTACGAATACATATTAAATCCTATATTTGCGAACAACAGGCAGATTGAATCCTGACGGTTGTTACAATCCCATTTGACGACCCCTGCGACGCAGGAGGTTGCGGGTCGATTCCCGCCTCGGGACAATTGTGTGTGCGATCTGCAGATACAATACAATACAATACAAGACGGAGAAAAAAAAACAGTAAAGAACAAACAAACAAAGATACAGATGCACAATGAAAAACATATCGCAAATCGCTCTTAGCGATAAGGCGGGTGGCCTTATTTGTTCCTAGTAGTCTATCGGTCGTTATCTATGTATAATAAAAAAAATCTAGGTCATGTATTGTATTAAGTATATTAGTTATCTAGTAGGTACCCATAACATAAGCTCTGCTTACCATGGGGTTAGATGATGTGGATTGTCCAGCATTATATTTTATCATTTATTTATTCACATGTTTTTCCTCCCCAGGTAAAGAGCATGGCGTCAATGTTGGTAATAGAATGGACCTGGTTCTGCAATTCAGTGGTTCTCTTCATATTCAACCCTCTAGTCAAAGCCATAGGTCTGGGAGCTATCTTCTACCTCTTCGCTGGAGTGGGCGTCCTGACAGGAATCTATAGCATCTTCATGTTACCCGAAACCAAGGGGCTAGCTGTTGACGAGATCCAGGCGAAACTTCGCGGCAAAAAGAGCAAAAATAATGATGTTTATTGAATTTGTGATAGCGCCATCTGTTGAGTAGCGGTAGCAACTTCACTGATGTCTAATACAGAGTGGTATAAAGACTCATTGAACGAACGTTATCCAACACTATTTCCCATAGAAGAACTAACAGACGGCTTGGATTTTTTATAGAGGAGCTAGATTGTCATGTCCAAATATGTACGGTCTAATGCATCATCGGTTTTTTTTAAATTTACCGCTCATTTATATTGTAACCAAGCCTCTATTCCATGACTATGTTTACATGAACTGCAAAAACTGACAGAAAACTGGCAAACCTAACACATATAATGCCAATAACAAAGAAGTCAAGTCCCTTAATTTGGCGGCCCAACGAAAAAAGCGCCCCCTTTCAGTTGTTTCGATCTAATTTTTGACATTATGTAAACGTTAACATTTTTAGCGCGAACGAAGCATTTTACTTTTGTGGCGGAAAATCACGAATATCTCCGAGACTAGACGAAGATATAACGAGCTTAGTAAATAAGAGAGCTTCCAAGTGAAGTTGGAAAGCATTAATCGAATTTCTCGTAGATTTTTCCTAATCCTTGCCATGGTAGGTAGGTATACATTAAGACTTTAATATTTAATAATTGGTAAATTTAAAGCTGTTAAATTATGCTAGGTATTCGATATTAAGTTGTTTATAAATCTCTTGTGTAGCTAAGATATTACGTTTACGAAGTGTGATGTATAAGTGATTCAATGTATTTACGGGTAGGTTACATTTGCATTGCCGGCAACGCACGTGTTTTAATATTAATAAACGAAAAACTTGGAAATTGTGTTTTCTTTTCGATGAAACCCCAAAATTTTGTGATTCTATTTACTTTGCATTTATTCAGTTATGCTGAAAATTGAATAAATTAATCTGCAATAAGTGTTTGTATATTATTATTATTTATTTTAAGCCATTACTGTCCCACTGCTGGGCAAAGGCCTCCCTTTTCTCCTTCCACTCCTCGCGATCCAACGCTGCAACAGGCCATGATGGAAGATATACCTCGAGCTCGTCGCGCCATCGCATCCTGGGCCTTCCACGTTATTTGTATAGGTAATGAAAAATTCAGAATTGTCGAAAATATTTGGTTAATATCAAACATCAAAGTGCTTTATATCCTTTAGACCTCACAGGTCTTTTGGACACGTCACAAAATTCAAATAACATAAGGTTAAACTAGGAAATAAGTGATCACTTTGATTTTTCTTTGATCCCTTCCTATCTTCAAAAGTATGGTTCATCAACACTATCTGACCAGTCTTGATAAGTTTTCTTGACTTTTATTTTTATTTTTTTCTATGTTAATTGTTCCTGCTTTTTGTGTATTTGTGCTCTATTTTTTTATATGTACGTTCTTAATATAAATATTAATTATTTTATATATTATATAATTATCCTAAATAATTACGCCACCGTCAGCTTTAATACGTACCGATCCTATCCATCCAAAGGTTGCCTGGAAGAGATCTTTTAGCGATAAGGCCGCCGATTGTGCCACTAGATTTAGTTAGTATTAAGATCCTATTTTTTTTATTTTCTTTATATTTGATGTGCACCATCAAAGAAAAAATAAAGGTATATTGTATTGTATTTTTAATCACTTCAAACTTTTCATAATTGAAGCCTTCTGTTTTTTTATGTACTTTGTGGGTAGTGGGTACTTGCAATGTTTCGCTGATTTGGTATTATTGAAATGTTCAAATGTAGCCAGCGGATGAATTACATTTCTCGTAAACTAAAGTCAAAAACTCAAATAAAATGAGTAAGCAACCAAACGTTGGAAAATTTTAACGACTTAGAGTTGCCATCTGTGGCAAACTCTCAACCAATATGTGTAGTATCTACTATTGAGCGTAGGTACCACATGTGTTCTAATAATATCTAATTTTACTAACCTAGAGGACTAAGCACGAGTATAATATTTTAACGGGCTAACAGAAGGAATCAAAGTCGGAAATCGTTCAAAGCTCCACCGTTAAACTTAGATTGGGTAAGTTTAAACGATACTCTAACCGATAGTTTAGTTTAAACAGAGGTTCGAGCGTTTCCAATTAAATTGCCGCATAGTTTGGTTAGGAGTTACAGATTAGTAACGATACATGGGTGCTTTGTGTTTACAGAGCAGCACAGATATTGATATAGGTGTTTGAAGATTTTGACCTTATTTCCCATATCACACTGTTTTTTTTTCTTCAAAATATCGTCGCATAATTAACGGATAACAGATAAATATTTTATTCGTTATGTGTCAAATTATACGTCACAATTTATAAATCATTATCATTATTTCTAATAAATAAATAAAAAATAAAAAAGCCTTTTATTTCCAACAAATTATTAAGTTTAAAGTACATTGTTTTTTAGAGTTCTTTTTAAACTAGTTGTTTATATAACTTAATTAATCTAACGTGTAATTTAGTTTCATACAATAATATCTGTAGGAACCCCTTATTGGGTGAAGGCCTCCTCCAAAGATGCCCATGTGTCTCTGTCCTGTGCGGTCTGTTTCCAGTTTGAGCCGGCTGCCCTTACAATATCCTCGTCCCAACGTGTCAGCGGTCTTCCTCTGCTCCTTTTACCTGGAGGACCTTTCCATAATGTCGCTTTTAGTGTCCATCTCTGATCCTTAAGCCTCGCGACATGCCCCGCCCATTTCCATTTGAGTTTTTGTGCATAATTCAATGCATTTGTTGCTTTGGTTATTGATCTAATTTTTGTGTGTCGTATTTTATATATTTTTTTTATTTTTAGCATGCTGCGCTCTAAACCTCGTTGGCAGGTTGTAATTTTACTTTTCAGTTTTGAGGTGAACTTCCACGTCTGGCATCCGTACGTCAAGCATGGCAAGAGGCTCGAGTTCATAACTTTTGTTTTGATGGTTATAGGGAGGTTACTTTTGAAGATTTCCTTTAAACTCCAGTATTTGTTCCATGTTTGTTGTACTCTTCTTTCAACTTCAAGTTCATTATTTTTTCTGTCAAAACTGATTTGCTTCCCTAGATAGATGTACTTATCTGTATATTCAAGGGGCTTTCCATTAATTGTTATAAGTCTTCTCTCCTTATTCGTCATTCCCATTATTTCTAATATAAAAATATAATATCTAATAATAATAAAAAATAAAATTATTCTAGATTACGTATAACTTAAAAACTCGTTGTAGGTTTAGAACGTCTTCTCTAAGAGCCAGTTTTTTAGCTATAGTTTGAAATTTTGTATAATCATTAAATACATATTTATAAGTATTAATACAACGGGTATTTATCGCGTTTATTTACCTATTTTTCCCGACGTTTCAACAGGTTTACACACTGTCGTGGTCATACATATATAAAACCTATAACATAATTTCGTAAAGCGTGAGATTTATGAGATACTAGTTGTTCCCTGCGATTTCACCCGCGTTAAATCCTGTTACTTTACGTTCTTTCAACTATCAGTATGCCAAAACTCAAGACTAGTGTTATTTTGTTAGGACGTGAATGAAGGACTGTTCGTGTAAAAATTCGAATATTTTTTCTTGGGAACATAACTCGCCCTTGGGAATTTGATGTTTTTTCAAGTATGTTACTTCACGTCATTTCAACTTTTGCTATAAGTATGCCAAAAATCAAATCGATTGGTAGCTTTGTTCATCCATGAAGGAATGACGAAATTTCACCGATAATCTATCTACACACTGACCTACACCACTCGACATGATATAGCGTAAAAAAAGCTAGAAAAAAAACAGCTAACCCACAAATAATACCAGGAGAGCATAACAAGAGAGCAGCTCTCTCGGCCAGTCGGCACCCAATGCGTCAATTCACAATTCGAAAACGTAGAAAACAGCATCCTCGGTGCTCATTAACCCAGAAAGCGCCGGCAGAGTGAAAGAGACTAGTCGAGATAGCCAAGATTATATTATACCGTGGTAGTTCGACCACGGGCTTAGTCGCTCCGCGGTCGTCGACGCAAACACTTGCGCGCGCTATTAAAATATACATTTCGAAATTTTAACTTCGACGAGACTTTTGATTTCCAATATTCGTCTTCGAGTGATTGTGTGTGCGAGCGGTTTTTGGGAATTTTTTGGTGTAAGTTTTTATTATTATACTATATTATTTTATTCATTTTGTTTAAACTAGGTTTTAACAGTAAATTTTTCTGTTAAACAAATACATATTTATTTGTTCATTTTATTTCATAATATATGTTTATTGTTACTTAAACAAAATTAGTTAAAGAATTAATATTTACTGTGTTAGTAGATTTTTTATTAAATTAACAACATATACTTATTAAATAAACAACGATTCCCACACTAGGCTGGACCTAATCGTAAAAAAAACTGAACATTTTATAAAAGCAGCCGTAAATAAAATAACGAATACGAAATATAGATAACATAGCAAATCAATCACAACCAAAAGTACAATAAACGAAAATTTCTCCACTGCGAAAAACCACGAGCAAAAGCCTAGTAAAATCAATTACCCCGGTCCTTACATTAACGACCTAAGCGCTAAAATACTGCAAATTCAGCAGTCGAGCCTTGCTTATAATCTGGTATTTAAATATTTACGACCAGCCAGGGTAGTTAACATCAACCACACACCAGATTATATGGTCAAGCTTAGCCAGAAGCACTATCAGCCTTAAGGCTATACCCTTAGACTTCAGGCGTTAAAAAACAATAAAATTAAAATATAATATGGCACAGACTTTACGCTATGGCATAATTTGCTCTTCGCGTTATTGCACTTGTTATAATAAAACACTGACAATATTTTTGAGTTTTTTTCTCTGCTTTTAACATTATCAGCAAAGTGACGTTAAAGAGAGTTAAAATTAGGAACTATCTATGCTATGAAGAATATTTACAGGACGATGATTTGATTTTTTTGTTTTTCAATATTTCGGCACAGTTTCATGCGCCATGATCACGGAATGAAGGCACTGCGAGTTCGTTTTTATGAGCAGATATACATATCTACCCTCATTTTCTGTATTTTGCTACGAACGTTACCACTTTAGTGTTAATAACTATGATAGTTTCAAAAGTTTTATTTACAGGATGTGTTTTAAAAAAAAAAAAAACATGACGACCAGAAATTTATACTAAAAAATATATCCATAATTTGATTTATCCGATTGATGATTGAGTTATTCCATGATCATGGCGCATGAAACTGTGCCGAAATATTGGAAAACTCAAAGATCAAATAATGGTAAATATCCCGCTATAAATGACTTTCGTGTTACTAACCATGATATTTTCAAGTTTTATAACAATATATTGTTTAAATTTCTGGTAGGCTAGGATTCTGAAGGTTTTTCAGAAAGTCCCAGAGGATGGCGGAAAAAATATACAAACGTTCCTTTAGTAAATTCTATCTTGATGTCTTACTAGCTGTTTCCCGCGGTAACACCTGCGTTTAACTTGAATTTCACTTTATTAGGTGATTTTTTACGCCTTTGGTTACATTATTGGAGTTTTAGTAAGGATCCCTAACTTTTTTGAAAATATAATATAGCCTATGTTCACCGGGGATAGTGTAGCTTCCCAACGGTGAAAGAATTTTTCATATCAGTCCAGCAGTTTCGGAGCCTATTCAATACAAACATAAAATCTAACCTTTCCTCTTTATAACATATATACACAAAAACATACATATATATAGAAATAATGATTCCTTTAGTTTCGAGTTGCACTTGTAATTTGTAGTTTATCAAATAGCGAAATTAGACTCAAGCTGCAATATGATTTATAAACATTTGTGTATGATCAACGTAGGAGCTACTTTAGTCTTTGATTATTTCAGTACGAGTTTAGTCTTTAATTATTTTAGTACGAGTAATGACCTTTAATATTTCGGTACAAGTTTCGTCTTTATTTCGGTGTGAGTTTCATCATCTGCCTATGGTAGTCCACTGCTGGCCTCTCCTAATGAGTGCCACAGCGCCCTGTCTTCAACTTGACGCATCCAGCATCTCCCGGCAGGCCGTCACCCCACCTGATCGGACTACGTTTACCGAATCGTGGTATCCACTTAAGAACAAGTTTACCCCAGCGAATTTCGGTTCTTCGCGAGATAAATATTGCGGTACGAGTTCAGTCTTAATAAAAAAAAATAACTTAAATAATATATTTCAATTCGAATTAGACATTACAATAAAATACAATACAAAAATACTTTATTGTACACCAGATACAGAACATTATGAAAGATATTACATGTGACAAGTACAATAGGCGGCCTTATCGCTTGGAAGCGATCTCTTCCAGGCAACCTTTGAATGGAAAGAATTGTTACAGACATTCAGTCACAGTAATAGGTATTTCGTCATGAAGTATAGGTACCGTAAAGAAGAGTTATAACGATTTGAACGTCTTCTCATCAGTTATTAAAGATTACTGGCAGTGCATCAAAACTAATAAGATCCTTTTTTTTATTGATACACTAAGAAAAAACTTATAAGAGCCATGGAAATAAATAGATTAGTATATGTATTTATATTTCTGTTGTTTTGATATGTAGACTAAAGTAAAAATGCGAAGAGACCTTTAGCCTATTAGGTGTAGGTAGGTAATATTTCGAGGAGGGACAAACCGGACGTAGAAAGAGCACTCATGCACTTATGCTCTGTTATAAATCTAGTAGGTAGTCTATCGCTCAAGAGGCCACCCTTATAGAACAAACCTGGAAGAGATCGCTTTTATTTAAGTGATAAGTCCAAGACATTATATTAGATAAACATAAGCACAATTACTTATGTATATCTTATATAATAAATAAATAAATAAATAAATAATGCTGGACAATTCACACAGCATTATCTAGCCCCATGGTAAGCAGAGCTTGTGTTATGGGTACTAGATAACTGATATACATAATACAATACATTACATAGATAGATATTTTTTATTATACATAGAAAACGAAACACCCGAAACAAATATCTGCAGATCGTACACACATTTGTTCCGAGGCGGGAATCGAACCCGCAACCTCCTGCGTCGCAGGCGGACCTTCGCCCACCGCGCCACATCGGTCGTCAATGTCTCTTTGTCATTTTCATCACTTTTTCTTCTGTAACACCTTTATCCCAAAACAGAACTGACTGACCTAAGATAAAGTCAATATGTGACAATTAGGCGGTCTTAACGCTCAATCGCGATCTCTACCAACATTTACTTCGTAAAATAACGAACGATCCGGCAAACTTTCCCCGTATAACCAACTATATAGTTATTCTGTGGTATAACTGGACTGCAAAAAGCACCAATTATTGAAAACAACTTAAAAATTGAATGACAGAAATTACTTAAACTTTCGCGTGAACGTTTCATTTTGCTTTCCGAATACATAGCGTGAAAGTGATGCCACTCTTACGTTTTGGTTTTGCAAGTAATTCTTATTGTTAGGATGTTTTTTGGCTTCATCATCAGCCTATAGCAGTCCACTGCTGGACATAGGCCTCCCCCAACGAGTGCCATAGCGCCCTGTCTTCAGCTTGCCGCATCCAGCATCTATACCTGGCAGTCTTTCGCAGGTCGTCATCACACCTGGTCGGAGGGCTTTTTGGCTTCACCCATATTTAAAATGTGATTATATGGATTATGGTGTGTGGTTATATCATCGTCAGCATCATCATCATCAGCCTATAGCAGTCGACTGCTGGACATAGGCCTCCGCCAATGGTCTTACCTGCAGTTTTTCGCAGGTCGTCATCCCACCTGGTCGGAGGGCGTCCTACACTACGTTTACCTTACTCGTACCATCAGGTGATAAAATGGGTAAACGAAGGTATATTTGCGATAAAAAAGCTACCTTATAAAAGTTTTCTACAAATTAAATGAACATTGACATATTAACATTAAATGCTTTGTCACTAGTGGTTTCTTTTTCACTTCTTCCACTACCTAGTGGAAAAAAATCTAAGTGAACATTTAAATTAAAATAATGTTATTTGATAATAATGAATAGTATAAAATTTGACTTGTCTAAGTGCTATAAATACCATGTAAAGTTCCTATAATGAGTATTGTACACTAGAGCAGAGAGCTAGTTACAATAATTTATAGGTAGCGTCGGTTAAGGTGACTTTACGAGCTCTGAGGCGCCAGAGAAGACTTAACAAATTTTATATTATTATTATTTTCAATAATATGCGCTTCTGTCTTTAGATTATTTCACAAATATTTAAAACTTTTGAAAATATCATGGTTATTAACACTAAAGTCATTTAATACATGAAGCTTAAAACAAAATATTTGTGCTAAAGCCATTTAAAACGGGATATTTACCATGATTAGATTTTTGAGTTATCCAATATTTCGGCACAGTAATATTGGATAAGACAATCAAAATATGGTAAATATGCCGTTTTAAATAACTTTAGCACAAATATTTTGTTTTAAGGGTTCGAAGATGGTCAGCTTCATGTATTAACACTTGGTACTAACACCTGTCTAAAGAAAACAATAGACAATCGACAAAACAATCTACCTGCTCAATCTACATAATGATCATGATCATAGGATCATACCCATACTTAGGACAAATGTTTTGCAAAATTATAACCCTTAAAAACTATTTTACTGATATTGAAAAGAACTTTCTTTCGCCGATCAATTATTTCATAATTGTATTTATTTATTTTTATTTTTAGCCATTACTGTTCCATTGATAGGCAAAGGCCTCCCTTTTCTCCTTCCACTCCTCGCGACCCAGCGCTGCAACAGGCCATGGTGGAAGATGTGCCTCGAACGCGTCACGCCATCTCATGCTGGGCCTTCCATGTCGCCTCTATTTACTGAGCGACTGAATAATCTGATGTCTATTAGAATTATTAATTTAATTATGTTTACAAAACTGTCTCAGAATTTCTTTAAATTACACTGGTTTTTAAGTAAGTAAGTAAATAATTTATTTGACATATAAAACACACATACATTTGACTTAATGCGGCTCTAAATACTGTTCCCTCGGGATATGTTACCACCTCCGGATTATTCTTTATAACAACCCATTAGTAACGTGGGCGTAAGTGGCGGTGGGCCGGGCATATCTCGCGAAGAACCGACGGCCGCTGGGGCAAACGTGTTCTTGAGTGCCACGACTCGGTAAACGTAGTGTAGGACGCCCTCCGACCAGCTGGGATGACGACCTGCGAAAGACTGCAGGTAGATGCTGGATGCGTCAAGCCGAAGACAGGGCGCTATGGCGCTCATTGGGGGAGGCCTATGTCCAGCAGTAGACTTATATAGGCTGATGATGATTATGATGATGACCAAATAGTTATCAAAATCGACCTACAGTTGACGTAGAAGGCCTTGAATACATTAATAAACGTACATACAGCCGGACATAGAACCGTCTCTTTTGCGAAGTCGGTTAAAACTTGTAGAATATGGGGAATATGACACCCACCCAATTCATGGGTGTAATTTTCATCAAGTTTGAGTGCATTTTCTTCTAAAATCGAACACACTTTCACTAAACATTGATAAGTGAGCAAATAGGTCACTGGGCTATATTTTATGATAGACAAGCCACACTTTATTAATACTAAAGATAAATTTAACACATTTTAACGATGATGTGGAAAACATTTTTATGATTTATGGTTATTAAAAGGAAATCGAATACACGGACTTAATAACTTAAGCATCGTTGATTAATACGAGGTAGATCCGATTAATATAAAATCGACATGTCGTTGTGTGGATACGGTGCAGCGGTGGCCACATGGTGTATAAATGATTTTATTTTTATTTTTCAGACTCTTGTCCTACTGCATGGCAAAGGCTCTCTTTAATCCATTAAAAAAAGTATTGCCTGTTTTTAAAGCTCACGTCAAGGAGTTTTTCCTGCCAAAAGAATGAATATTGGTACTTATTATTTATTTACGTATTTAAGTAGTGTATTATTTATATTGGAATATGTAATATTTATTATTTGTTTTTTAGTATTCTTATTTAGATAACCTGTGGTACACCCCCTGCCTTTTCTTAAATTCATTTAATTCTTTCCATCCAAAGGTTGCCTGGAAGAGATCGCTTCTAAGCGATAAGGCCGCCCATTGTACCTGTCGCATATAATATATTTTTGTAATGATTAATTTGATTATGGTGTACAATAAAGAGTTTTTGTATTTTATTGTTCAGCTTACGCCGTCAGAACACTTCATAAATATTTAACGTATTTATTGCGTATACATATCTATACGAATTGTTCGGAATAAAAATAAATGCTTATATACTCGTTAAATAGTTTTAATATAAATAGGGTCCGATTTATTATTTATTTATTCATTTATTTACATTTGACTTACAGTTATATACACACTAAAACGTCGAACATTATATTTTAACATTTTATTAAGTAAGTTAATTTTTAACATTAAACATTGAAATCCAAGTCATAAACACAAAAGAATAACAATCTGATTAATAAATTCTAAATATACATATATCTAATAAATTTTATACTAATTATATCAAAAATAAAATTCAAAATATAGCAATATTGAAATACGAGGTTTTAAAAGCACTCTTACATATGTATGTTGGGCCAAAAACGATTAACACTTTGACTGCGGTTTTTTTTCGACGACTGCGATCTTTTTTTTAACCTAAAAAATTCGTGCTGCCGCTCTACACAGCGGTTGTGTTGCGCCGCACATGCGTTTCGTTCGAAAAATATTACAGCTCTGCTGAGTCACAAAGATCTGTATTTTCTCAGCCGCTGCGCTAGTGTGGATTTACGCATATTAGTCACTTGTAGAAAACACATACCGTGCGTTTTCAGCAGTCAAAGTGAACTTTAAATTGATAGTGAACTGAGAGCTGTAGTGGACAATCCTGAAAACGATTTCACAATGTAATAATAAAAATGTAAGTTCATAAAAAACACAATAAATAAAAATGAGAAAATTCACAGTAACAACTACCTACCAGAACAAATACAACACAGATGTTGTAAACATTTGTACATTAGCGGGAATCGAACCCGCAGCCATCGCTTCTCAGCACCCGGTCTATGGTCAGCAAAATCAGAAAGCTCAATGCGCTCTCAATGGCTGACCCTAATTGTGTCATTGACAAACTATCGGGGGCTTGTGTGTATAAGCGAGGAGAAAAGTACTTCACGAGAAACTAGCATAATCATACCAGACTGTCAGTTTACCTGTATTTGTGAGTCTGTTACTCATACGTATTATACTATTTTAGCAATTTATTCGTTCATTAGTTGCGCGCCACGGATTCGCCTGCTTAGAAATCTATGTGTCAAATGATTTATAAACCTTCCTCCTGAATCACTCTATCTATTTAAAAAAATCGCATTAAAATCCGTTGCGTAGTTTTAAAGATCTAAGCATACAAAGGGATAGACAGACAGCGGGATGCGAAAGCGTAAGATATAAACAAATATCAGCCAATAGACGACGTAATCGCAGTAAAATAAAAATGAACACTTGCGCCATGAACCCCAATGATACGAAAACTCACGATATTTTTTTTTTCAAATCATAGCTGACACAGAAGATGACATACATACTCAATCTGACGTGTACTATTTTATTTTGTTACCAATAAATAAATAAATAATGCTGGACAATTCACACAGCATTATCTAGCCCCATGGTAAGCAGAGCTTGTGTTATGGGTACTAGATAACTGATATACATAATACAATACATTACATAGATATATATTTTTATTATACATAGAAAACGACCAGAACACCCGAAACAAATATCTGCAGATCGTACACACATTTGTTCCGAGGCGGGAATCGAACCCGCAACCTCCTGCGTCGCAGGCGGAGCTTCGCCCACCGGTCGTCAATAATAAATTGAAAATAAATTGTAAATGAATAACCAGAGTAACCAATAAATTGATTACTCTGGTTATTCATTTAGAACTTTTCCCCGCGACAGTCCCACACCGTCTCGTTATGAATTAATTCAACTGCTTACAGATCGGATTCCAGCAGAGCGTGTCTCGCGTCGCTCAGGAATTCCTGTTCACAACTTTTTATCTCGTGTGCGACGTTCCAATCAATTAATAAGAAATTACTGTCTAAGTTATGTACTAAATGCTTACTTATGTACTAAAATTTAACTTCTGGTAGATATTTCTAATTTATGTGGAATAACTACAACATTTCTTATTTTACCGTCGATAAAAATGAGTTTTTGCGATTAGTATATTTTTTATTGGGCGATAAGGGGTCTTTTTTTAACACTGACTGCTGAAATCACACGGTATGTGTTTTCTAAAAGTGACTAATATGCGTAAATCCACACTAGCGCAGCGGCTAAGAAAATACAGATCTTTGTGACTCAGCACAGCCGTAATATTTTTCGAACGAAACACATGTGCGGCGCAACGCAACCGCTGTGTAGAGCGGCAGCACGAATTTTTTAGGTTAAAAAAAAGATCGCAGTCGTCGAAAAAAAATCGCAGTCAAAGTGTTAAACGACTTATAAAAAAACATAATAAAACATTAGATTCATGATTCTAAAATATGTTGTCACTAGATAAAAATTATATTGCTATATTAAAGTGGTCCGGGCTTAAAACGACTTCTATACATAAATTTTCTGCTACACTGAATAATATTCAAGATTTGAAGTTGGGTTATGTTCGATAGATTACCTCAATGCAAACAGATGAAACGACTTTGAAGCAGTTTTCTTTTCATACATCCTTTTTTGCATCTCGTTTCCCCAAAAAATTTAGTGGTGTAGTAATTTCTTTTTTTTGGAAGCAATTCAAGTCATGTACCACACGAGTGAATGTGAAAAGTGATGCTTTATTGTTGACTCTATAGTTCTTTTACTGCTGTGGTATATTGTGTGACAGTTATTTATTTATTTATGTTACCAGGGTCGATGCACCTTCACTTAACAATGAGCAATTGTTCTAAGACTAATTAAAGAGCTATTCGACCATTAAATTGTTGTCGAGCCGACCTCCTTTGGTCTATGCGCGCCTGGTAACTTGCTGCTGAAGACAATGGAGCCTGTGCTTGCTACGCTCATTATTTTCACTATTTTCCATAGATTGCATGCCAATTTAAGTAGCTTTTGATAAGCCTAGTGTAGCATAATCTCTGTTTTTATCCGGGCCTCAGAAAAGTCGATTAGACCGACATCAAAGAAAGTTACGATCGAAGAAGGAAGCGGGGTATTTTGTTATCATCATCCTTTTCTTTATTTCATCAGTTTTATGCTCTTCATCATCATCAACCTATGTGAGTCCACTGCAGGATATAGGCCTCCCCCAATGAGCGCCATACCGCCCTGTCTTCAGCTTGACGCATCCAGCATCTGCCAGCAGTCCTCCGCAGGTCCTCATCACACCTGGCCGGAGGGCGTCCTACAGTACGTTTCCCGTTTCTATGCTCTAGATTATCGGATAATCAGACAGATTTTTTCCATTTTGGTTAGCCTGGATATTTCTTTTTTGTATTCCCGGGCCCTGGCTTTGGGGAACAGTTTCTTTTCTCAGAGCAACGATAAGTGAGACATCTCTACTCAACCCTACCAATGTTGGTAGATACGATTTTAGTCGAGATATTTTATCATTTTGTCTCACATGTTTGGCTTGAAGTATCAATATTTATAAAGCCACGTTCAGGAAATATTTGTAAATAATTATATCGTGTTAATGTTGTGATATTTCATAAAACAGCTACAAAACGAGCGGGTGTACTGTTGCGAGCAATACTGATGGGCTGATATGACCCAGTGAGGACTAAACGGCTAGGTCATTACGGTGGCTATTATTGAGCTCATGGGAAAGCGGAAAACCTACGCTAATGAGAATGGAGAAATCAAAAGTCTCAAAAAGGCTTAAAAAATGCAAAAACCAAAAAATGGTTGAGCTTTAGTTTGGCGCTTACCTAACTAAAACTTAACCTTTTATCGTTTTCATTGTTTCTTGAGTCTCTTAAGTCTTGTCATTGTAACCAACATCATGTCGCCATGTTCTGCCATGTATTGTTGTCACTAACTGATACAGAGTGCTTATTAGGTACTAACTGTAGGACGGAGTGACAGTTTTGACCCCAGATGGAGAAATTTATTTCTTCTTGGCCTCCGCGTAGGCCATCACAGAGAACGGACTAACATCACAATCCTAGGATCAAAATTGTCGCAAAAAGGCAAAAGCAAATAAATTATAACAATAAGTTGACCACAATAAGCGAAGCCTTGTCATTGAAACCAATAGCGTTGCTATTTCAAAGCTCTACCAGTAAAAGCTGTTAAAATTAAGTGTTAATCTCTCACTCTAACCCTACATTGAAATACAAATGCAAAAATCTGTATTAGAAACAAAACGATTGTCTCAGGTAACATAACAAAAACCTTATTTTTATGGACTTGCTTCATGCTATGTAACACCAAACCAGCTGGTTTCCCTATTCCCTGCACGAATGCGCAGAGATAGGGTCAGTGCACCATAATTGAATGCACTAACCAAACAGCGCCGTTAGAGATATATGCTAATTACGAATACCGTTTAGATTATTTGCCATTAATAGTTTAGTACCGATAAATCTCCTTTTCGTAGTTAGCACTAAAGATTATTTTGAATTGATATACCTACGGGTCCTTTGTGGTAGTTTCAGGACACTATGGCGCTCATTGAGGAGGCCTATGTCCAGCATTGGACTGCTATAGGCTGCGATAGGGCCTACTAAATAAACTACGCGGAACATCGCACGCTTTTGTCCTAGAATAAAAATAAATAACCTATAATGTGATTTTTTTTAATCTCGGTATTTCTATCAATAATGTCTAAAATTGCATAATATTTCGATTTAAATAGGCAAAACAAACATGGTATCTACTTAACCTTAACTTTAACGTTTGGTGGATAAAATAATATTTAAACGAGTGGTTTCTTTTCAATTCTTCTCATCCGCTAGAAAAAAAAAAAAAAAAGAGATTCAATACACTTTATATTAATTATTTGTTAGTTTGAAATTTGACCAATGAACATTTGAATTTGAGAATTTACAAAATAAACACATTTTAAATTATTAGAAATAAATGGTACTCGATTGATACCATTGTGAATTAGTGCTGCGGTCGCCATGTCGATATTCACTAGGTTGTTATTTAGAACGATTGTTTCTCGGATATTACGAGTAACAACCACAGACAGAAATGTCGGACAGAATCGAAGTCCAGATAGAACTTAAAACGGTATCGCGGACACAAAACTGTATTCAACTACCAGGAAAACAGAAACCGACAAGAGATTAGCATACGCATATCTGGAAGTGCCGACATACAATAAAACGATTTGCATCAGGCTTTTACTAATCTAGATCTTCATGCAGTCCCTATTACGACTGAATAAAGTATAAATTGCAAGTAAACTTGGAAAAGAAGATTTAGGCTTTTTGAAGGTAGTTAAGATTCTGCAAGTGTTTGTACTTATTCTAGCTTTCACTTCAGTAGCGAGTTTTGAAACGGTTTTTATACGACGTTTTAAATAAATGGCCTGGGCTAACCATAGGTATTTTGTTACTCACGCATCAAAAACATTCTATAGTTTTTATTACAAATTGACGAGATTTTGCGACAAAATTCGCAGCATTTTGTACCAAATAGTTGTGATTGTTGATGTTGAATTTTTTTTACTTACCACAATTATTTAAAGCAGGTGTTTGTCCATCAGTGGAGCAACATGTAATGCTCACTTTATAAAAGTAAAAGTAAAAGTAAAAAAAAGTAAAAGTCATTTATTTGCAAAACACGTGTAAAAAAAAGATGACAAATAGTTTTTTTGAGTCAGCATGTTTGACCAATATACATTGGTGTGCAAAAATAATTAGAGAGTATGGCATGCAGGTCTAAATGTAATTGTACATAACAATAACAAATTTACAAGATTATTAATAAAATACTAGATGCGCCCCGCGGCTTTGCCTGCGTGGAAATCGATGTGTCAAATGGTTTAAAAACCTTTCATTTGAATCCGCATTAAAATCCGTAGTTTTAAAGATCTACGCATACATAGGGACAGACAGCGAGAAGCGATTTTGTATTATACTATTTAGTAATAAAATATCAAATATAACGCAATAATTTCAATTTCATCATTCAAAAACTCATTTGCAATCATCATTCAAGCATAGTCGGATTTAATCAGCCTGAATCAATTTCATCCGCAAAAAAACGTACAGAGTTGTATCCGATACTTATCAGGCATTAACAAGCCGTATAAAGTAGCTCTTATTATACTGGACTCCGGACAAAGTATTGAGCAAATCAAACGATCCAACGCACAAAGACCAGTAATGTCAGTCGAGGCTGGGAACTTAGCTGCAATTGTGGCCAAGATGGCTTTTATGAGGAAATAAATAACGCTGGACAAACCCTTTTAATAATTATTATGAAACCTAAACATTTTGTACAATACAATATACTACAAAAATATGTACTTCATTATACACCAAATACAGATAATTACTAAAATATATTACATGCGACAAGTACAAGCTTCTCGCTAAGAAGCGGTCTCTTCAAGTTCTAAACCCATATTATTAAAATTCTTGTGATTCATAATTCATAATCTTTATTCAATCACAATAATAGAATTGTATCTGAAATTTTGTACATGCACATGCGGACCTTATTGAATATAATATACAATGTCATACACAATGAATACTTAAATCAGTTATACAAAAAAAAAAATACAATAACAAAAACAAATAATAATTCAACAAAAAAAAATTATGATGCCAAAAAAAACCAATATTATTCTACAACAATGTCAGCATTTAAGAATTCGTCTACCGGGTAGAAACACCCCTTCAACAAAATATCTTTCAGTTTTAATTTAAATAAATTTGGATTGTCTATACTATAGTTTTCAGGTCGGAAGGTAATGCATTGAACAATTTTACAGCTTGATATCTGCAGCAATGTTTAGAAACTTCAAGGGTTGGTTGATAGGGATGCTCATATCTTTTCTTCTAGTGGTAAGGCGTTCTGATTTTGCCTCTGCGGTCTCGTATCGGAGTGGGTGCTTGATAACATCGACTAGTGTTACCAGTAGATATGTATAGGCAAGGTACGGTCAAAATATTTAGCTTTAACACTTTGAGTCCTGAAAACGCACGGTATGAGTTTTCTACAAGTGACTAATATGCGTAAATCCACACTAGCGCAGCGGCTGAGAAAATACAGATCTTTGTGACTCAGCAGAGCTGTAATATTTTTCGAACGAAACGCATGTGCGGCGCAACACAACCGCTGTGTAGAGCGGCAGCACGAATTTTTTGGGTAAAAAAAAAGATCGCAGTCGTCGAAAAAAAACCGCAGTCAAAGTGTTAAGAAATGTTCTCTACAAGATTCCCATTGAGGTATTCTAACCATTGTACGAATAGCGCGATTTCTAATATTGTGATTATTTAATGTTTTGTACGTCTTAATAAACAAAAAAACCCCGCAACCTTTGGTAAATCACCATTGGTAAATCGTTCTCTATACCACACGTCAACTAACGGTCCAATAAATATGTTACGCAGTACGTAGGTACATTTCAAATGTATAAACCAATATTTTCCTCTTACAAAATTAAAATGTAACGGCTCTCAGCTGAATTAATATTGCAAATCATACACGCATCTGCGAAATGCACGCAATTATGTTAAAATACAGACAAAGTGAGAGTACAAATCTTCTTTTAGGGTTCCGTTTTCACAGACGTTCCATTATCATCCATAGTCATCTGTCATTTTAGCGTGAGCCTATGACGTTTTAGGTACCAATATTCACTTGAATTCATTTGAGTTCAGTTCAGTTCTTTATTAATAAGAAATATTCTTATATGTCAAACATAAATAATACAAAGGAAACAAAGAAAATACATTACGATATAACAAGAAAAATACAAAATAGTTCGAAATCTAAGTACAGAATTTTATAATAAATAATTCTATAATTTCTTTGGTAATTTTACCAATAGTGAGTTATTCAAATCAAAGTTATAATAAAAATTATAAGTGTGGATCAGCGACATTGGCGACATCTAATTTGTCATTTAGAAACTCTTCTAAACTATAGTATGCCCTGCCCACTAGGATTCTCTTCAGTTTGTTAATTGGTAGGATCAAGGTGTTTTAGTGCAAAATTAAGTAGAAAAAATATCATACCATATCATTTATTGTGATTTTATTCATACGGGTAATTGTTATAAAACTGTGAGAACAACGATCAGTTCGTGTTTTCTGGTTTTCGTCAACATAAAAAATACACAAAAAAATCTTGGAATGAAAAAAGAAAATACTGCTGGTCCAAAATTTTGGAAGGGCATCCTACACATAATCTTCATAGCGTTTTCAATTAAAGAGGCAGAACCCTGAAGTTGCACGTTATTAAAAAAACTTGTAAACATGTCAATGACTGAGAAATTATTCATCTTTTTATGCGCTGACGCACGCAATAATCAATTATCAGTGTTGAGTTCATGCACCCTTGAGCCATTTCACGTGAGCAGTCAATATCTGATTCGTGTCTTCAAGAAACATCTCATTCAAAGAAGGCCAAATCAAAACTGATATCCCTTGCAGGCTGGCCTCAGACATCCGGAATGTCTTTCTGAATTCAGAAACGGAATTCAGAATCTAAATTCCGGCACCTTGCCTCACACATATCTTAAAAATTCTGATAGTCAGATAGTCATTTTATTGGTAAAATAATAAGTTAAATAGGTACTACAAATCAATGTACATACTAACAATTACATAAAATTTTAAATATTAAAATGATAACAATTTGTCAAAGTAAGTACTAAATTAAATTTGCAGTACGCAATACAGCAAGTCATAAAATAATAGAATATCAGTAGTCTAGTGGAGCACAGCACATGCAAACGTCTACTATGGAAGTAGAAGGAAGAGGAATTAATACTAATCGCACTACTTACTAACAAAAAACCGAAAGTGTACTAGCTGACATACTATCACCTACAGATTAAATTAGTAAGTACCTACCTAATCACGACATGAACTATGACATTCCTATATTAACTAATTTTATAAATATGATTGTTTAGAATTTTAGGCTAACATTTGACAAGAACCCAAAAATTGGTGTGCCCTGACAGGGTTTTTATGCATTGTGTACCTACCCACTAAGACTACACCTAAGAAACTACCTGTATGCATGAAATTACAATAAATGATATGAATATGAATGAATACTTTTGACTATATTCTGAATTATAAGAATCTGATTTCAGTATGTGTGTGCCACTCTATTCAAATGTATGGAATTACGCGCGTTCTGAATTCAGGATGGACCTAGTTAGCGCGCACTTATTTGGCATTAGGCTACGTTATTTATACTTATTTTCTATTGTTTATTTTTTAGTTTTATCTTATTTAGCTTAATGAGTTTTTTTAATGTATGTTTGTCTTTTTTGTGTGTGCTAATAAAAGTTTTCTATTCTATTCTAATTCAGAAACTTAATATTCCGATCAGGAATTCAGAATGCTCGACAGTATCGTTCATTCTTACAGATCGATTTGATAAAGTCTGAATTTGTGTAGAGAATGTCTAAATTGTATAGATTCCGGGCTTTCTGAATTAAGAATCTGAATTCCGTTTCTGAATTCAGAAAGACATTCTGGATGTCTGAGGCCAGCCTAAACCTTGCATAAAGAAGATGTCGAGATAAAAACACATCATTCTCTTCTTTTACAAGAATTGTTGCGTTTTCTGTAACAGGCTTTGCAATCTGCGATGCTATTGAGCTCAGAGTAACGTGGCAGGTATGTCACTGTGCCCGACCAGCGTTCGCTGAGCCTTGGGATCCCCTTGGAGATAAAATATTATATAGGTAGATAGAAAACACTTTATTATACCACACAGAACAGAAAAAAAAAACTTTTAATAAAGGAAGTATAGGGCGACCTTATAGCTGAGAGTGATCTCTTCCAGGTAACCTTAGGATGGACACGAGGGAACAATTTAGACGGTGGCACTTAGATAAATATTTAGATAAAATAGGAAAACAAATATAACTACTCGTAGGTACATAACTTACATTACAAACAAATTATAATAAACTTAGGTACATATACGTGAGATAAGGCTATATATAATATTCAATATATTCTAGGATCTCATTAAAATTATGTAAAAGAACTGAACAGAAATTTTAAAACTATTATGGCTAGTTGCGTTCGATAAATTCAACCAAACCATTTATTTCAGTGTTTTCCTTTGACCTTTGGTCGACATCAAAACATATAAATTGCATAATTGTGAGAGCATTATGCTCTTACCATAACGGGATATTTACCATTACATTTTATTTCTGAGTTTCCCAATATTTCGGCACAGTTTCATTCACTGTTGTTGTTAACTGATTTATGCACTTTAACCGACCTCAATATAAAAATAAGTAATATATCTACTCGTATAACTATACTAATATGACGACCTATGTGGCGCGGTGGGCGAAGGTCCACCTGCGACGCAGGAGGTTGCGGGTTCGATTCCCGCCTCGGAACAAATGTGTGTACTATCTGCAGATATTTGTTTCGGGTGTTCTGGTCGTTTTCTATGTATAATAAAAAATATCTATCTATGTAATGTATTGTATTATGTATATCAATTATCTAGTACCCATAACACAAACTCTGCTTACCATGGGGCTAGATAATGCTGTGTGAATTGTCCGGCATTATTTTATAATTATATTTAAATATAAAAAATAAAAAATATATATAACAAAAAAAAAAAAAAAAAAAAATATTATAACGAGGAAAGGTTTGATTTTTTGTTTGTTTGTTTGTAACAAATAGGCTCCGAAACTACTGGACCGATTTGAAAAATTCTTTCACCGTTGGGAAGCTACACTATCCCCGATGAACATGGGCTAAATTCTATTTTCAAAAAGTTCCTACAAAGGGATCCTTACTAAAACTCCATTAATGTAACCCAAGGTGTAAAAAAATCACCTAATAAAGAGAAATTCGAGTTTAACGCGGGTGAAACCGCGCGGAACAGGAAGTAAATAAGTAATTTCGGAGTTTTCCTTGACTTTTGGTCGGTGTTGGCAATAAATATATCCTATTAAACTAAGTACTTTCAATATGCGTCGAATTTACAATAGAGTAAGGATGATGATGATATCAGGAATGCAAGAGACCACCGTCGACTGGCCACGCCGCGATGTAAGCTCATTGTGACCGCGTTGCATTGGATTTACTTCACTGCCCGATAATAAAGATATCTATTGCTTGATTTAAACTATTGTAGGGTCCGATTTGTGGGGGAATAACACTGGGATTGAATCTCGTTTTTATATGTTTTCATATTGGATTGTTAATCCTGGTTCTTAGTGAGTTTATAATAAGTAATGGGATGTCACAATGTATTCTTCCCTATTGGGCGTGCAATGGAGATAAAATTTAAATTGATAGAGATAAGATGTGATTGATATCTTTTATAAAATTTTTCGCTAACGCTTATATATTTAAAAAACGACATTCTTAAAACTACTGAATGGATCAGGCTGAAATTTTGCATAGATACAATCCTCAGCCTGGAATGAAACATTGGCTACTTTTTATTATATTATAATTATTCTTCCTATATGATATACATAACATTTACACGTACCTATCCATAGAAAAAGCACGTCCGAAGCCACGAGCAGAAACTAGTAGACAAAAATTCAGGGGCGTTCCTATGCAAACATTTTTCCCGACGGAGGAGCATTATTTGTACCAAAATATTTAAAAATCTATCATAAAATTTAAAGGAATTTCAATGTTGTAATCGAGGTCGATTTTTTTAAAAACATCAAATTATAAAAGTGGTTATTGAGGTCGGATCAATATTTAGCAAGTAATTCACATCAATGACTCTCTAAAATCATACTTTCGTCAGATATAATTACAGCCATTTGATTGCCATTGAAGAATCTAACAAATGATCATAATATCAAAGCTTTAATTCGTAAATTGGCCTCCACTTTCGCCTTTTAATTGGGCCTCTTTCACTTTTGACAATAGCGGTCCGAGTCTATTATCACCTAGAGATTATCTTTTCGTTTTTTTGATGGGCAATTATCTCAAATAAAAATGTATATTTTTTGTAAATCGTTCGTGTGCATGATTGGATTCACGGCGCGAATGTTACGAACAAAGATCTTGTATGATTGATAAACTAGATAGTTTGAAAGCCTTATCTCATATCTATGTAAGTTTATTATAATGTTTGTCATGAAGGTATTAGTATTATTTTTTTATCTAAATATTTAGCTGTGTACCATAAGTGCCATCATCTGTATTGTTCCTACATGTCAGGACCATCCCAAGGTTGCCTGGAATCCAATCCTTTCCAAAACTCAAAAATTATTTCATTTTTGAGTTTTGAAAAATCATGATATTAACCCTGAAATTATTAAACATAATATTTTTTTTTTTATAATTATGTAAAATTATGATGGCTAGATGTGCAAGATAGGGCCCTATGCGCTATGGCGCGCATTCATTAGGGAAGGTATTTGTCCAACTGTGGTAGTTCACGTCGCCTTCTTCATCACCTATACCTACTAGTGAAGCAGGCGATGATTATGATGGAAGCTATTATTTTCAGTCAACAAGGAAAATCTAGAAGTAAATTGTAACAACACGAAACACCTACTGTGAAAGATATACACTCGACAACAAACTCAAAAAACTTTTATTAAATAACGGTGTCGATTCCCGTTATTTGATAAAAACTTTTTCGATATAAAATTTCCATACAAAAATTAACGAATTTAATGTGATGCGATCTACAAAAATCTAGAGCAAGTCTTTTAATTTTCGCAAAAAGATATGTGCGAAACAGAAAGTTAAATGAACGGTTAATGTACCTACGTAACGCTTTCACTTGGTTAAGTGTAATAACGTGTCAAAATACTCGTTACTGCGTCTGACTATGTCTATAATGAGTGTGGCATTGACATTGACGGATACACACGGCCGTTAAATCTGTCCGACCGGAAAGAATCAAACACTGTGTTTATTTGTTACGCCCACAGTTTTACTGCTAATCACATTAATATTATAGATGCGAAAGTTTGGATGTTTTTCGCCTCTTCATGCCAAAACTACTATACGGATCGGGCTGAACTTTTGCATACAGTTTTTTCTAAGCCTGAAATACTTTTTATCTGATAAATCAGTTCCCATGGGATAGAATTAACCTTACAGAATGCGTCCGTTTCTGCTGCGTGGGTAGAAACAAGTTTTACATACATATCAAGTTCAGTTTATAAGCTTACAAAATATTCTCTAATTAATGAAGTTATGTGATTTACCTCTCTACTAACGGTCTATCTCAAAATCACGTTACCTTCTCATGGCAAAGGGTTTAAAGCCAAAATACTAACAAGGTAATACTCACACCTCTATATTCACCACAAACCCAACACCTCCCTTGATCGACCTCACTGATGGAGTGTCGTGATGGCAATGCGAAGCCACTCCGCACTTCGTTCCCGATCGACAATCGTCGCTGACAGTCATGCCGGCCTCTGACAGGTCGCGGCATAAAGTCTGACAGGAGTGGCAAGCCAGTCATTGAGTTCAGAAAAATGACAACATTGAATAATTGATAGACATTATGCTAACATATGTATGCGTGTTTTTTGTAAGCATGACTTACTCGTATTCATTTTTGAAAAGTGCAAGTTTTGTAGAAGGATCAAAAATAAAAATAAATACATTTCATAAACACAGCACCTAGCTTAAAGCAAGCAGCGTCGTTATTTCTTAAAGATTTTCTAAGTTGATAATTCACAGAAATCAATGTATGTAGGTACCCTTAAAGCTCAAGACAAACACGTAAATGTCTGTCTTGTTCGTGCACCTTACCGTCCGTAAGTATCGGTAAAAGCTGTCATTGTTAGTAGAGAGGCGCTTAGCATGCTTAAACTTTGCGTTTTTTTTATCGCGTCGTATCACTTTCGTACGATTTGAATGCGCCGTGATCATCCGACGACCGACTTCGCATTTAGACGACGATTTTGCGGAGCTTGTGTTTGTTGGCATACTTATATATTTGTACCTAATTGTTTATAGGTACGTTCATCATCAGCCTATATCAGTCCACTGCTGGACATAGGCCTCCCCCAATGAGCGCCATAGCGCCCTGTCTTCTATATACATATGTATGTAGGTACGTTAGCAGACGTCATTTCAAATAATAAAATAAATAATGCTGGACAATTCACACAGCATTATCTAGCCCCAAGCTAAGCAGAAGCTTGTGTTATGGGTACCAGATAACTGATATACATAATACAATAAATTATATAGGTGAAGTCGCTTCCGCTGTCTGGTCGCTTAGATCTATTAAACTACTCAACGGATTTTAATGCAGTTCTTAGCAATAGATAGAGTGATTCACGATGAAGGTTTATAAACCACTTGACACATAGATTGCCAAGGGCGAAGCCGCGGTGCTAGTTCATTATACTTTTGATTTTAAAACTTGTTACGCTGTCATGGTTCGAAAGATTTCGGCAGATCAGGACAACATAAAACTATAATAATAATAAAAAAAAAGTCTGGTTTTATTTCTTTCATTTTTCGTTGCAATAGTCTCTACAACTGGCGGATACCATCTTTGGGTGTATCATATTGTGCACCCGAGGATGATACCCGCTATGTGTAGCCATCGCCTTTAGATTAACATCTCAAAGGGCCTCTGTGCTGTTGGCTTCGGCCCCACGCATGCCTTCCAAAGGACCGGGTCACTTTATGGCCCGAGATCATGGTAAATGAGAGACATAATAAAAAATAATAAATCTTTATTTTTCTTTAAGCTCACATTAACATTAAAACTAATATAAACTAAGTGATGTGTAAGTGGCTTGTTAGTGCTATTACATAATTGCAGACCCTCCACTAAGTAGTAAAGACTTGTACCAACTTTAGGTATACTTCCAACGACTTATATAAAAATATAAGCGCCACAAGTCAATCAATAATTTTCATTCCGGCCCTGGTGGGGGCACAGAGAGGGGCCTCGAGGCTTGGCCTCATTACCCCGGCGTCAACTCGAGGGGTGACGACCCCTTGGTCCTTGGGTTTTGTGGGTTTTTTTTTTTTTTTCCCTGTTCTCAATGTTTTTTTTTGGCTGCATTTGGTTTGTAGGTATATATTTTTTTTGCGCCACAAGTAATTTGAATATTATTAACTATTTTTGTATTCAAAATTAAGTTTGACGAATTGGGATGCAAGCGGCTAGGAACCTTTTTTGAGTTGGAAGAATATTTATTTATTTATTAACAAAAAAAAAAATCTAACGTTATGTGGGAATAAAAATATACAATGTAATATATACCTATGGTAACTTTTGTTTTGCTTATAAAAAGCAAATTTTCAGCAAATTCTGATGAAGTGACAGTTTGCAAAGATTATTTATTCGAAATTCGTCAGTCGGCGGCTATTGAACATTATTATTAGCAAAAAACACCTGTATTATCCTATTTTATTGAATTTGAATGATGCAGCTTTCTTATATAACAGTGCAATTCAATAATAAACCAAGCACTAGAGCCGACCATAAAATGGAGCATGCACCACCCAGGGCGAAGTTCAATAACCTCAAAAAACACATCCTATATTCCGCTGCAGTCCTAGTAATAAAAGCAACGTTTCCAACCAAAAACACGGCCAGCAATTTGCAACGAAAAAATAAAACTTTATAATGACAGCGGGAGAATGAATAAAAACAATAAAGATTGCCAAGCGCGAGTGCTGGATTCACGGGAGTGTTCCGTATATGAAACCTGAAGCGATCGTTTTGGGAAATTAAATGGAAGTGCTAATGTCTAACGATGATAGTTTTTAAGGTTTTATTGAGTTTCAACACATGATTTTGCCATTAGCCGTGGTGGTTACGCGACGTACAAATACCAACTAACGAACTAGTCCATGGATAATATGTATATATGGTACACCAGTACCAGTAACATGCGACTAACGTACGAAGTACGATTGTTTTTTTCTATTTATTTTGAATATTTCTACTACATCAGTCCGCCTGCCAAGCGTTGGGATTATTGCAAAACAGGGCTTGTGTGGCAGAGGTACCTTCAGCAATGGACGAATATGAATGAATGAAATAATTTGAATGAATTAATATGTGTTTGTGATTCATGGTGGTGATCAAGACACCAAAGTTTTACTCAAATAAGTGCGACCTGTGGCGGCCAGTACCATTTGACAAATAAGTACCTACCTATCAGCAAATTAAGTGAAGATATAATAAATAATGCTGGACAATCATTACCCCAAGTTAAGCAGAGCTTGTGCTATGGATAATACAATACATTACATAGGTAGATATTTTTATTATACATACAAAAAACACATTCGTTTCAAGGCGGGAATCGAACCCTGCCTCGCAGGCGGGCCATCAAACGCCGCGCCAGAAAGGTCGTCAAATCAAAAGACCAGGGCTTACATTTTTTCTCCATCAATCCTCTCGTCTATCAGTCTGCTTTTCCGTAGGGAACCCTAAAAATGGCGAACATTAATGGCGGGAAGCAAGGACAATGATAGTTTTACCAGACCGTAAACCGCTGACGATTGCAGTGCTTTGTTTGTGAACGCTGCCAGTGCCTCCTGCACTCCAGCCTCCGGAAATTCCTATTTAAACTTTTGGAATTTCCTGTTTTAGTTTTTGCTTGTTTTGAACTCGGGCCTAGTATTGGCTGGAGGTCTAACGTTGGATTTTTCACGCAGCAGCTCTTAAGTAGAGAGAGAGAGAGAGTTTTGAGAGTTGTTACTAGACGATTGAACTTAAACCAATTTTTTTGTATTGATGGTGCTATAAAGATATATTGTATTGTATTGTAAATTAAGGTTATTGCGCTATCAGGGCCTTAATCTACATTACAATACTTGCTTGTCAGGGCGCGCATTAGGGGAGGCCTACTATAGGCTGATGATGATGATGAAATTAAGGCTCAACTCACACCAAAAGAGCGTCGAAGCGCAGCGAAGCGGAGCGCAGTTTCAGTGTCATTGAATTTTAACTATATTTTCATTACAATAAAACTTATTATCGCATGAGAAACTCGAACGAGTCGCGCGGATGCCCGCGGCGCCGCGGGAATTCCGGCGAATTCGCCGATTCGAGTTTCTCATGCGATAATAAGTTTTATTGTAATGAAAATAAAGTTAAAATTCATATGACACTGAAACTGCGCTGCGCTTCGACGGTCTTTTGGTGTGAGTTGAGCCAAAGGTACCTTCATCATCATCAACCTATAGTAGTCCACTGCTGGACATAGGCCTCTTTTTTTCTGACACGTGAATTAGAATGAAAAGTGTGCAAGATATAGTCATATGTCTTAGAAATACAGGCATGCAAGAACGTGCATGCCAGTTTAACTTTCAACGTATTCACTGTGTGCCAGCTACACACACTGGCATACCCGCTACTGGTCCGTTTTACTTGCATGTGTATTTCCAGCTTTATTTAGTATTTAAGTTGAAAAATCAAAGTGTAAGTTAAATCGAGCCATAAAGCACGTAGACCGACCACTAATTACGTGTTCATCAAGTGGTCGATTAAACCGTGAAGGAACAGTTACAGCCGTTGTCTATAACGGCACTTGGAAATAGATCGCTCCTTGAACGTGGATTCAGTTCCATTGATCCGGGCCTTTACGTTAAAATTACAATACTAAACTTATAATAAATGAAATTTAATAATATCCCAAAGAAAAGATTTCTGCGGGACTCGGGTTGTGGGTTCAAATCCCGCCGAATTCGATTTTTTGGATATTACGAGTATATCATTTAAAGAGTGTCCCGAGTGCGAGGGCTTACGCGCTATAATAATAATAGCAAAACCTTATAATAATTAATGATTTGTCGGTTACGAAAAAATTACGATTTCAAATTCGGTAGTAATTAGGTTTCAAAATAAACCTATAATTTGTATGGAATCACCTCGACATTCTACATCTTACAGATTTTATACTTCAAGATTTATTTCGTAAATTGTCAAAAATTTGTCTCTTGAGAGTGACCACCATTCTGTATCGCTTTCGTCTCGATCAATTTTAGGAATTTGCATTCGGAGTGAAAATGGGAGAATGTGATGTCGTCAAATAATATAAAAAAATGGTAGCTTGTTTCGAGGTAGAGTTGTTACTATATCTATACTAACAGGTATTATAAAGAGGAAATGTTTGATTTTTTGTTTGTTTGTATTGAATAGGCTCCGAAACTACTGGACCGATTTGAAAAATTCTTTCACCGTTGGGAAGCTCCCCGGTGCACATAGGCTATATTATATTTTCAAAAAAGTTAGGGATCCTTACTAAAACTCCAATAATGTAACCCAAGGTGTAAAACAAATAACCTAATAAAGTGAAATTCGAGTTTAACGCGGGTGAAACCGCGGGGAACAGCTAATTATAATATAAAATTTGTCCTTGTTTGACGAATTCATTGCCAATTAGAAGATATCACTCGTTATGGTACGAAACATTGGTGTTCTACACAAACAAGGTTCGTAGTGAACCCGCTTGCATCCGTAATGAAAGCTCTAAATAATCTTCAATAACAGACAGACAGACCAGAATGGCTGCATGTTGCAATGCAGTTCGCTCAAGGCAATAGAAGCCTACATTCCGACCTCCCGTCTTGTCTATGGTTTTGACAAATTAGTCTGACGATAGCGAAGATAATCTTGTTATTTTTTTAATTTAAAATATTGCCAGGGCAATTTGTATTTTATGCAGTACAAACTCCATTAGCATTCTGCAAACTTTAACTAGCATAAATAATCTAGTTTTAGGATGCTATAAAAACATTTAAAAAATATCATATTTGCACTCTTATAGCAAAACACCATTACAGTAAAAAATCCATTTATCCCTCCGCTCCATTTTAACTGTAAATTGTCATTCAGTAATATCTTTTTAATAGCGGTCATATTGTAGAGCGCCATTCGGAATTGTTAGCCATTTCAGAAAATATAGGTCTTTCAAGATCTGTCTTTAGTATTACAACCGTACCGTACGATTCGAATAGGTACAATATATTATTTTATGCGATATATTTATTCATGAGCGTCTTGAGGAACTGTTATATGAGTAAACCGTTTTCAATAACATCACCAGCAACATCAACGGATGCATTAATAAGTATTTTTAATTATAGTTTTGAAATACATTTTCACCAGATCTAATAGATCTAAATCAGCAAATTAATATTTTGCTATAAGTGCTAGCGCTATAAAAAACGACATCCGATAACACTTTCCTCATGAATAGATATTAAACATAATAGCGCCTAATTGAATTTGTGTCAGGCGCTCGGTGACCACTCTATAAAAATGAATGGTTCATTCAAAGCCCGATCTTAATCGCTAATAATTTGACATACTTTTGAGGCGTCAAACATAAATGTAGCAGCAAAAAATGCTTGAAAAAGTATAGTGAGAATAGACGTCAATGACTTGAATAGGTATATATTATAATATTATACTTTATGACGAATATGATTATTAAAATTTACTTACTTTTTACTTATAGGTACGTTTTGGATAGTTGTTTATAAAACGATTGAATATTTTATTATATGTACGTATGTACAGGTAGTTATTTCATTTTAAGTATTAGTAATATTTGCTTAAACTCAAGTAAAAGGTTGGTTAAAGCTTTTCAGTTTATTAATTTTCATTGCCCAATCTTTGTAACTTTTTTTAAACTAGATTTGTGAAAATAATGTATAAGTCGATTTATTGAATATTTTGTCAATCGATAAGTTTATGTTCCTTTCCCGATTGAATAGCACAAAAAGTACCGCTAACCACAAAACAAATCTTATTTAATATATTACGACGAATATCTGACAAATTGTCTGACAATAAAACTTTTTGCAGCGTCGCAAAAACAGAGAAATTTCGGATATACAGCTTTGGGGTCAGACGGCCGACGGTAATGTCGTAATGGTTTTCTCGTAACGGCCTTGCCGTGGGAAAATTATGATGGATTTTTAATTTGAATGCTGGGTTTTATTGTTTGTCATTTATTTTTAATTGTTTTGGGTCATTTCGTGGTCAGTTATTTTCTACTTTTGTATTGAATTGTTTTGCTGTTGTATTCGCAGACGTATAATTTCGATTGTTTTATGATTTCTCTTTCTTCCCCCATAGTTCGTACCTAGTAATGGTAATGTCTGAAGCAATTAAATTTGTAGAAATCATCCATTGCTAATAATGGTAACTTGTGTTAATTGCAATAATTCTTGGTTTTGCAATTATCTAACGTTGTGATAATTGGGTTATGAAAAAAAAACCGTTAAACGCTTTTATAGAAAGCTTTTCCATGCTCGATACTAGGCAAGCATAATCGAGAAGAGCTTAGCGTATAGTGCGAAATGGCACAGTGTGTTCGCATTCGAGGTACCAGGCGAGCATAACCTACGAGAAAGTACAAGGCATTGTGTGTACTTTCATCTGCATGCGCTGTTCCGGGTCGCGGGTCGCAGTCGCTCTCAACATTTGGTCTAGTTCTAAAGCTATCAAAGCGATTTGGTGAACTTTGCTTCGTTAAAGACATGTTATGTAAAAAAACTCAGATGCGCAGCGGGCAAAGGTCAGCATGAGACTCAGGAGGTTGTGGGTTCGATTGGGACAAATATTTGTAAGATCATTATTTGACCCAGGTGTTCTGAGTGTTTTCTATGTATAAAAAAACTATATATTCTATATAATAAAAAAACTGTTTATGTAATATAATGTACCTATAAAGCAGCTGCAGTAGTGTTTGAAAAATACTTGTATGGTATTGCCGCTTTTAACTTTAATTCAAAGGATTCTTTGTCATTCATGACCGCTACGTTAGTATGGATGATGCTCTTTATACAGATTTTCTACGAAATCTTATGATTATGACCCATGGTATTTCCTCCTTAACTGTATTAAAACACGACAGGAAGTCAGTTGGCCAAAGGTTCACGTCTCCTGGCACACAAAGCTCAAGGCTGCCCGATGAACTGACTGACCTATATGATTTTATGATTGCCTGGTACCTATTTGTCCGTAAACTATAAGTGAAAGGTCAACGAATCTCAAGTTAAGTTTTTCTTCTCCATTCGGATCTTCTTCTATTATATAAGTACACGGTCTGAGGTTTTAATATTATATTTTCTGTTTTTTTATATACATGACTATGAAGTTCCTTGTTGACAGGTGAGTGAATGAAGACTTCAGTCTTCATTCACTCACTCTACTTTTGACAGATGGAGATGCGAATCTGTCGACTCAAAAACGATTTTTGATTTCGATTTTTATCGAAACTTTCGTTCCATGAGGCGGGCAGAAGCAAGTTGCAAATAAAAAAAAAATACTATTTTATTATTTTGAATATTGTGATTGCAAAAATAAAGTCAGTTAGACGCCTTTGAAGCCTATAAAATAATACAAAATGTTAAGTAACAATTAAAAAATCGATTACAATGTAATTATGTATATTAAGTACCTATGGATACAACGGGTATTTATCGCATTTATTTATCCACATATTTTTCGTTCGTTTTTTCCTACTGACTGTAAACCTGTTGAAACGTCGGGAAATAGGTATGTAAACAAACGCGATTAAATACTAGTGGTTTCTTCGCACTTCTTCCACTGGTGGACAAAAAATTTAAGTGAACATCAATATAATAATGAATAGTATAAAATATGACTTGTCTAAGTGCTTATTTGTAAGCCTAAAGAAATAAACTTTCATTTCATTTCATGAGTTTGATTATAGCTTTCCTTTTTATCAACAAACCGACTAGCGACTTAGCAACCACTATCACCTCATTCACCTCACGATATGTCATTATTGGCGTTTACCGATCATAACCGCTGGCCGACTGACACACTGCAGTAACTGTCAAACCGACTGACATAATAACAATGGGTGCATAACTGTCAAGCATGAGTTACAGTCGTGCGGCTTAGCTATTGTTGCGCCGAGTTTAGGGTTAAAACTTATCTTCTATAGCTATACTAATATTTTAAAGAGAAAAGGTTAGATTTTTTGTTTGTTTGTATTGAATATGCTCCGAAACTACTGGACCGATTTGAAAAATTCTTTCACCGTTGGGAAGCTACGCTATTTTTTTTTCCTAAATTTTAAAATATCAGATCTTATATATCTATATACTATATAGATATATAGTATAGAAGTATAGATGATGTAACTCTAAGAGGCGACGACGTGGAGCTCGAGGTACATCTTCCATCATGGCCTGTTGCAGCGTTGGATCGCGAGGAGTGTAAGGAGAAAAGAGAGGCCTTTGCTCAGCAGTGGGACAATAATGGCTTAAAATAAATAAAAAGATGTTGTGCCAAGCTACTTATGGCAGCATAAGCGGCAAAAAGCTCAGTACAGCAATGATCATTAAATATATTCGCAAGGTCAGCGCTGCGGAGAAAGGGCCAAGGGAAAGTAGAGAGTACTCGGATGGTTTATGAAGCTCGAGCTTGTGCCGCAAACATGGATACACCGAAGCTGCTTTATACCGCTTGAAATCCGATAAATATCTCATCATCATCATCAGCCTATAGCAGTCGTAGACATAGGCCTCCCCCAATGAGCGCCATAGCGCCTTGTCTTCAGCCTGCCGCATTCAGCATCTACCTGCAGTCTTTCGCAGGTCGTCATCCCACCTGGTCGGAGGGCGTCCTACTCTACGTTTACCGAGTCGTGGTCTCCACTCTAGAACACGTTTGCCCCAGCGGTTGTCGGTTCATCGCGAGATATGGCCGGCCCACTGTCGCTTCAGCTTGCTAATTCTAAATATCTCTTATAATGTATTATATTGACGACCTCTGTGGCGCAATGTTAAGGTTCGCCTGCGACGCAGGAGGGTTCGATTCCTGCCTCGGATCTAATTAAAGATTAAATTATCGGGTACTTATCGAGTCATCATCATCATCATCAGCCTATATCAGTCCACTGCTGGACATAGGCCTCCCCCATTGAGCGCCATAGCGCCCTGTTACTTATCGAGTAACTTTTGTTTTTTAACTGCACCAAATGGGACCACACGGGAAGCACCACCATTCAAATAATAAAAGAAACCATTCAAATAATGTAAAGAAACCATTCAAATAATGTAAAGAAACCATTCAAATAATAAAAGAATCATCAACATCAATTCACATAATAAAACTTTTGAAACTATCATGGTTATTAACACTAAAGTCATTTAAAACGGGATATTTACCATGATTTTTCCGTGCCGAAATATTGCATTACTCAAAAATCAAATCATGGTAAATATCCCGTTTTAAATGACTTATATCGGTTCACACAGTCGAAAGTTCTAAGGAAACTATAAGAATAGTTCTATGAGAAACATAAAAAACAGTCTAATTGAGAACCTCCTCCTTTTTTGAAGTCGGTTAAATATGACAAATAATTATTCTTGATCTAGCATTATCTCTTATCTGTAGACAGTGTCCCGTTTTGAATTCTAATTAGTAGAACAAGTTTCATGAGAAATGGTCCAGTTATTACCAACATAATAATAAAATAATTTATACATAATCCGATAAGATATCTCATCGAATAAAATAATATAATATTAAACTGGTTTATACTGGATTGAAATTAAAACAATTTATTAGTTTATTGATTGTAAATTTTTATGATGTGTAGTTTTTTTATTAGTTATTCTGTTCGCTGTTTATTCTACTTAACACTTTGACTGCGGTTTTTTTTCGACGAAGGCGATCTTTTTTTTTACCTCAAAAATTCGTGCTGCCGGTCTACACAGCGGTTGTGTTGCGCCGCACATGCGTTTCGTTCGAAAAATATTACAGCTCTGCTGAGTCACAAAGATCTGTATTTTCTCAGCCGCTGCGCTAGTGTGGATTTACGCATATTAGTCACTTGTAGAAAACTCATACCGTGCGTTTTCAGCACTCAAAGGGTGAAATACGTCCCAAAACCCACGTTTTGATTTAACAGAAAATCTATTTTAAGGTAACAAAACACATTTTTCTAATATATATTGATGAGGATCAAAAGTTTAGGATATTAGTTAGTATATTATGTAAGTCGAAACACGATTGACTAAAGTTGACTCTATAGAAAAAATTGCAAAGTTAATAATATATCCTGCAGAAGCTTTGTCTTGATTGTAAAAAATTTAAAACTTTAAACTCTTAAATTCACATAATTCTTTCCATCAATGTTGCTTGGAAGAGATCGCTTCTTAGCGATAAGGCCGCCCATCGTACTTGTATCATGTGATGTCTTTTATAATGAAATGAAAATATTTATTGAAAAAGAAATACACAATAACAATGGTTAACTCTATGTTAAGCTAAGGTCAGGTGTTATCAATACAATACAATACAATACAAAAATTCTTTATTGTACACCATAATCAAATTAATCATTACAAAAATACATTATATGCGGCAGGTACAATGGGCGGCCTTATCGCTTAGAAGCAGTTATCAGTTATCAGTTTCTCGTCAATTAAAATAATTACAATTACCATACATAAGTTCGTTTGAATTAGGCATGTAGAGACCAGGAAAGGTTCGTCTTTGAGAAATTGCAAATTTTGTATAATCATTCTCAAGGAATTCGAATATAATGATCTGTATACAATAAAGTAGGTATCCTTGTATTGTATTGTATTAATTATTTCGCAAATTTAAGCCTAGCTTACTTCTTTCAGACTAAATTATTAACCAATTTTTCTTTATTTTCAGAATTTCATCATGTACGACTAGCGGCAGTGGAAAGTGATCCGTGTTACTGTGAAATAAGACTGATTAGAGATTAACGATGGAGGTCAAATCACGACTAGTGGGGGCGGCAGCGCTGTTTCTCATTGGTGAGTCTTAAAACTGGTTTTTTTATTTATTTAAACTTTATTGCACTATTAAAGGTACAAAGGTGGGCTTAATGCCGAGGCATTTTCTACCTGCCAACCAGGAAACACATGTTTTAAATAAAGGGTTGGCGTGCTAACATTACATACAAATACAAGTAATAGTAACTATGTTTATGACATTTTATAATTTATATATTTATCATTTTATGTTTTTTTCTGCAAAGATTGACAAACAAACATACCTAATACAATACATTTATATATAGATATTTTTACTAAACAAAGAAAATACCCAGAACACCCAGGACAAATATTTTGATCGTACAATTACTTGTATGATCTGCAAATGCGGGAATCGAACCCGCAACCTCCTGGAGGACCTTCGCCGCCGCCGCGCCGCGCCACATGGGTCGTCAACACAATAGTTCAAATATGGAATTAGAAAAAACGGTGAGGCGGAATATTGGAATAGATTTTTTGGGATTCCAGTTTTCCTCTGAAGGGGGATTTGCCAAGGGGGAAAATCGTTCTACCATTTTAATAGCAGAGAAGAATTAGCAAGCTGAAGTGGCAGCGGGCAGACCATATCTCGCGAAGAGCCGACAACCGCTGGGTTAAACGTGTTCTTGAGTGGAGACCACAACTCGGTAAACGTAGTGTATGACTCCCTTCGACCAGGTGGGATGACGACCTGCGAAAGACTGCAGCAATCTGAAGACAGGGCGCTATGGCGCTCATTGGGGGAGGCATAATGCAGTGGACTTACATAGGCTGATGATGATGATGATGATGACCGCAGAGGGAGTAACGCAGACAAAGATTTTGAAAAGGACCAGAGAGCACCGTTAGCAGTTGACCCACAATATTTCTCGTAACAAAATTATGGCCTTACATTACATCAACTACTCGTTTACATCAAACAAACGACTTACAAGAACACATTACGACGCGAAACCAGTAAATCTCAGTTAAGGTGCTTGTCCACTAAAGCATACGTACCAAAACATACGTCTACGCACCTAGTTAACACTTTGACTGCGGTTTTTTTTCGACGACTGCGATCTTTTTTTTTACCTTAAAAATGCGTGCTGCCGCTCTACACAGCGGTTGTGTTGCGCCGCACATGCGTTTCGTTCGAAACATATTACAGCTCTGCTGAGTCACACAGATCTGTATTTTCTCAGCCGCTGCGCTAGTGTGGATTTACGCATATTAGTCACTTGTAGAAAACTCATACCGTGCGTTTTCAGCAGTCGAAGTGTTAACTCATCCTGAAACTATTATAATAACTTTTTTTAGTCATTTGGGTTTTTTGTTTGGGAAAAATGCTATATTTTTCTAAACAAACGATATTTTTAATAGACTGAATTTGTGAACCTATCCGATATAACTAAATAAGCTTAGTTATTGAATCATAATATAATACAAATGCTCTTAATTGCGCACGAAATTAAATTGAAACATAGGACAGGAAAATACTAATACTGACGTTGTCCAAAATGGCGGCCTTATCGTTATGAGCCATAACTTCCACGCCACCTTTGAATGTTTCTTCTCGAATTTGTTCTCACAGTTTGGCGTCAGTAAAGTTTATTATTTATTTTATTTATTATTCTTGCACGATAAAACATATATGTAGGTACAAAACATGATACTAGAAAATGTATAATAAAGGACTTTACCCTTAAAAGCGTTCTCTTCCAGCAAACCTTATTGAGAGAGATAGATAAAGTGAACAGAATTTTAAAGCTTAATTAAAAATGTGTACTGAAGTTGTAGCGAGAAACACATTAGTATGTTCGGTTCTGAAAGTCGGTCATTAAAATGATAATTTTATCGTTTAATTAATGATTTTGGCGTCAAAAAGTGCCCGAGTCAGTCCTGGCACTCAATCTGTAATTATCGCAGTTGGGGTCAAGCTTTACTATACCATTTTGGTTCCGTACGTGTTATCACTTTGTTCGTTCGTCTGTCTGTCCCTATGTATGCTTAGGTCTTTAAAAATTCGCTATGGATTTCGAAACGGTTATTTTTAATGGATAGCGTGATTCAAGAGAAATATTTATAAACCATTTGACACATAGATTTCCAGGCGGGTAAAGTTGCGGGGCGCAGCTAGTGAAATATAAACTCTTGTATATTGCTGAAAGTACTGAGCGGATTATTTTTTATTTTATTAATGAACAAAATCCACAGCTCTTAGAAATAAATTAACTTATCTTATAAAAAGAAATAAATAATTAAAGAAATAAATGATTTTTTACTTTTACTTTTATAAATATCACTAACAGCCAATAAAAGGATTTATATTATTGTTATAAATACTAGAATGGAAATTGGCAAATCATCATCATCATCAGCCTATAGCCAGTCCACTGCTGTACATACATAGGCCTCCCCCAATGAGTGCCATAACTTGCCGCATCCAGCATCTACCTGCAGTCCTTGGCAGGTCGTCATCCCATCTGGTCGGAGGGCGTCCTACAGTACGTTTACCGAGTTGTGGGCTCCACTCAATAACACGTTTGCCCCAGCGGCCGTCGGTTCTTCGCGAGATATGGCAAATTTAGGCAGGAAACTTTTATCTGGGCACAGAGAGTTTGCCGAGATCTAGAACATACAAAAGCGTTCGCTGGAAATAAAGATTTTACCAAGGGAACTCTAAAATCGTGCCCAATTGAGATATAATTATAATTAGCCATTATTTGAGGCTAACGAGAAACACATGAGGGTATGAGGATGTATGTATGTTTGTATTTATATATGTGGGTGTAAGTAACAGTACTTAATTGTGCAAATTGTATGGTACAGTTTCAGATTTTTTTCTGATAGTTGGTTCATTTTATTTGGGTTTGCCTTGTTATGAAAGTATTTATTAACAAAGAATGTTATAATCTAATAATTGGAACAAATTAGAACTAGTATTTACAATTGAATTTGGTTTTGCCTTGAAATGAAAGTCTTTCACAAAGAAAGTTAGAATCAAATAAAAGAAACAAATTAGAACTTTGACGACCGATGTGGCGCGGTGGGCGAAGGTCCGCCTGCGACGCAGGAGGTTGCGGGTTCGATTCCCGCCTCGGAACAATTGTGTGTACGATCTGCAGATATTTGTTCCGGGTGTTCTGGTTGTTTTCTATGTATAATACAAAATATCTATCTATGTAATGTATTGTATTATGTATATCAGTTATCTAGTACCCATAACACAAGCTCTGCTTACCATGGGACTAGATAATGCTGTGTGAATTGTCCAGCATTATTTATTTATTTATTTATTAGAACTAGTATTTACAATTGAGCTGCAGACTGTTGCAGACAATCTAAAGGTAGCACAACTAATCCATATCACTACCAGTCAACGCGCGTCCCCAAGACGAATCTTTTTTGGCACAATTTTTGCCGTAATTTTTATTGATAAGGCTTTGTATAATACATATTTTTTAATAGTAAGGCATGATAGAATTATACCTACAGGTAGGATACGGCAAACCTACGAGATGTTTTTTATATTGGTATAAAAATACCTAACCTTACCAGTAGGTTAGGTATTTTTTATATTTATTTCTGGTGATAGGAATACGATAAACACTAAAAGTTTTTTATCTATCTTTCTACTAGACATTTTCCACCCAAGATTTATATGGAACCCTAAAAAGTGCGTGGACCGAAGTACTTCCTTGCCTTTATTTATGGAGGCAGATACTTCAGAGTTATCAGATAAGAGTATACCGTTACCAGGGAACCAGAAGTGGAAGGAGGTCTGTTTGCATATTCATTTATATTTTGGCAGTTGTTCTGCGGCTCGGGTACTGTTGGCCTAAGGCGAATACAATAACTTGTGTTGGCCTAAATACTTACCATTGTTATCTGTACCATATATTAAAATATTGACAAAGATGGATAGAGACACTAAATAAAACAATTATTCATTTCATTCACGGAGCTGAGACGTGGACACTCACGATAGGGCTGGTCCACCAGTTCAAAGTCGCTCAGCGAGCTATGGAAAGAGCTATGCTCGGATTTTCTCTGAAGGATAGGATTCGTAACGAATACATCCGACAGAGAACCAAGGTTATCGACATATCTCAAAGAATTAGCAAGCTGAAGTGGCAGTGGGCCGGCCATATCTCGCGAAGAACCGACGGCCGATGGGGCAAACGTGTTCTTGAGTGGAGACCACGACTCGGTAAACGTAGTGTAGGACGCCCTCCGACCAGGTGGGATGACGACCTGCGAAAGACTGCAGGTAGATGCTGGATGCGGCAAGCTGAAGACAGGGCGCTATGGCGCTCATTGGGGGAGGCCTATGTCCAGCAGTGGACTGCTATAGGCTGATGATGATGATGATGATGATTCATTTCATTCAACTTTTGATACTATCATGATTATTAACATGAAAGTCATTTATACCGTAATAATTGGGGCGTTCGTCAACTCACACCAAGAATCTTGTCCCAACTGGTGTGAGTTGATGAATGGTAAAAAAGCTATTCTCTTCGTTCTGCAACTCACGCCATTTTTACTTTGGGTGAATTTTAGTATATACAGTCAACCAAAATAGAATTAGTAAAATAACAGACAAAAGGCATACATATTACACACTTTTTGATATTTTAGTTTTCTAGTATTAAAAAAAAAATACTAATTATACACTTGACTATTTAAAACTTACAGTGATATATGTAATTAAAATCTAGGTAAAATGTTTGTGTGGGCAGTAAGTCAAAAGGGCCTTGGCTCAGCTTAATATTTACTAAAGAAGCAAAATCACTGATTTTCAGCCAGACCTATTGGGCGAAGGTCCGCCTGCGACGCAGGAGGTTGCGGGTTAGATTCCCGCCTCGGAACAAATGTGTGTACGATCTGCAGATATTTGTTCCGGGTGTTCTGGTCGTTTTCTATGTATAATAAAAAATATCTATCTATGTAATGTATTGTATTATGTATATCAGTTATCTAGTACCCATAACACAAGCTCTGCTTACCATGGGGCTAGATAATGCAGTGTGAATTGTCCAGCATTATTTTTATATATATTTATTTATTGAGAGCAAGCAGAACGAGTTTCAATTCAATGTGATTATGTGTACCTACTGTAATGTTGGTAGGTAGGAGGGGTAAATAACACGACTGTAGTAAGTTGAATACTGAATGTTTATTGAGTTAAAACATGCCTTTTTATACTATAGATTTACCTCTTATTTGAATTTATTAATTCCTTATTTTTGTTACATAATGTTGATATTCTATTTTCTTATCTAAAGATTCTCCGTGAGTAATCCGATATGTTTGACATTTAATAAAATATAATTCTATTTTTCCTTGTCTCTAAAGTAGGTCATTGAGTGACGTGTACATTAGGTATGTACCTACACTACTACTACTAAATGTGTCAGTTTTTGTAGTAAGTAATAATGAAGTCCTTACAATGTGGCGTTTCCTACCTCTTCCTACGTAATATACCTGAAAACAGAATGCGAAGCGATAACATTAAGGGAGTTTTATTTTCTTAGATTTTATAAAAAAGTTTAAAACCACTACAAATTCAAATTCATATTCATTTATTTTGCGAAACATGGGATACAACGATGTTAGATTAAAAATAGGAGCGCAACCATGATCAGCTTTATAGCAGCATGCAAAGTCACGATAATGTATCTAGGTATTATAAATTTATACAATGTCAGGATTAAAATTAATTATTAATCAATTAATTGAGTTTGTCCATCAGATATTCATTAACATTGTAATAGGCCTTTTCAATTAACAATCTTTTTAGTTTATTTTTAAAAATATTTAGTTTTACTTTCTTTAATGCTTATAGGTACCCGTTTTACCCTTGAGTACGGAACCCTAAAAAGCATCAAAACAAATAAAAACAGGTGCAAATAAAAGCGTAGATGACAAGAGCCGATAAATCAATTGAATGTCACATTATCGGAACGAACGCGCGGAGCTGTCATCGATCAATGTGGATCGATGGCGGATGTGGACCAGCGGTAATTGATGGCGCGTGGTGCTGCCAACTGACTCTCGCTTGAAAAAGTGGGTCTGGCGGTCAATTATTATGATGTATGCGTTAGTATATCGCTAATACCATAGATAAAGAATAATACCTATAAACCTCCTATGCTGTGTGGTGCCTGCCGGCCTAGTTAGAATAGCATCACCCCAACTCTTCCCGTGGGTGTCGTAGGAGGCGACTAAGGGACATACACCGGGGGACGGGCAGCAGCGTGCCTTTCAGCACAAATACTACACTGCGATCCCCAACCCGCATGCCCAGCGTGGGGATTATGAGCATTCCCCCCATATGAATAGACATGGCGCTCATTGGGGGAGGCCTATGTCCAGCAGTGGACTGCTATAGGCTGATGATGATACCTATACACGCACAAAGAAAGAAAGAAAGAAAGAAAGAAAGAAAATACATTTATTTGACACTATATATAACACATTACATGGTAAGAAAATAATAAAAACAAGAAAAATAATACAAGGAATAGACAAGACATACAAAATAGAGCAAATACGTGTTACATAAGGGGCCAAAAAGGTCCCTGTCTCAGCATTATGCCGCTACAAGCCTAAGTTAATAGCGGCGCTGATTTTCAGACAGGTCCTGGTGTGGTGGCACAAAGCTTGATAACATCATGTAGGTATAGGTACATATAAAATAAATCAAGAGTAGGTAACATAAAAAAGCCAGAGATAAAAGGATAAATGAAGAGAGGCACCATTAAAATATCAGTCTCCATGGACATCACAAAACTATACAAACAACCCTTCAATCATAAATCAATCTAAGCCTTAAATCTACAAAACTACACATCAATTATTATTGTCTATGGTAGACCCATATTGCCAAATCACGAAGTCAAGTCAAGTCAGGCAGTCTATAGGTAGAGAAACAAATAAACACAAACTGGCAGGGTAGTAAGTTGATACGTAGTACGTGTTGATCAATCGAGGTAAGATGATCCCATACGATTGTGGCCATCTTTTAACTTGAAACGCGAACGTTATCGCGTGGAACTCCCGGGCAGCCCTGCAGCGCCGCGAAAAACATTCTCGTACAGCTGATGGCTCGGTAGAATGTTATTGTACTGTTCATAGAGTTTCTTCAATCATTAAATGCTAATGAGGCATTTTCTAAAAAAGAAAATTCCTATATTAACTACTTTAGACGCATCGCGATATTGACGTTGGGTGTGTTTTTTCATACAAACTCGTTAAAACTGACGGCGGCGTGGCGAGGTGGCGGCTAAACAGCTCCCCACGAAACGCCAAGTCGACCCCGCCGCGCCATCTGACGTCTCCACCGCGCGGCTTTGTACTATTATAGCTCCATATGGCTCCATGGTTACAAATTTTTCTTGAAACGAACACTAATATATTTGTGTCAAACCAAACACGAAGCCTATTAACAAGAAGTTGAATACTACTCTGTAACCAAATTGGTAAGTAGTCTAAATAAACATTTTTTTCCAAATTTGCCTTTATTTTACAAAAGACGTCGCGTCGTCAGCAAAGAGAATACAATAACTACGTAAGAGTCGTCAGCTTTTGAAAAGATGGATGCTATGATCTGATAACGTCAAAATTTAAAAGCGAACAGCTAACATGAAGCTGGACGAGGACTCCTTCCTATACCTTGTGCTAAGTTTCCTCTGGAGCCACTTCCTTTGGGAGAGATACCTAGATTATCGGCAGGTTTGTAGGTACTTGACTCTTTATTTACCAAGCACAACAATTATCAATAGTATATTTACTCAGAGTGTGTCAATCAAAGCAATCGTCTAGTCTGACCCAGAAACGAGAGAATGGAAGCTTGGTCTTATAGGATTCGTAGAGCTGGACTGAAGAGGTGGATTGAACCATCTCTGCGCTTAGCTTCATACTTAAAACAGGTCTAGAACACCCAGATGAGGAAACACCCAGACAGATATGTCCAAGACTTGAGCAAGTGGCACAAAACCGATGCAAATGACAAAAACAAAATCTTTTCCCAACGACGCTATGGGTCAACAGATAATTATATTTGAATGACCTACCGAGAGGTATTTATAAAGAACGATTTCCTTATTTTCAGTTAGCGACGTACAGAACCAACAATGAAATACCAGACGTTCTACACGAATACGTGAAACCTGAATCATTTGAGAAGGCCCGATTGTATGGATCGACTAAACTAATTTTCGTATGTCTAACGCAAACCTATGGAATTATATTTCTTACTTTAGTATTACACTTTAGATTGTTCTACTTTGTATGGAGTTTCTGCGAAAAAATTACTGGAATGATCTTCAATGTGGTTCCAGAGGAGAGTGAAATTCTGGTCAGCTGCATCTTGATCATATTTACGACAATATGCAGTACAATGCTCATCTTGCCATTTGCCATTTTCGCAATATTTGGAATAGAGGCAAAATATGGCTTCAATAAAACTTCAGCTGGAGCCTTCGTGATAAATATAATAAAATCAATGGCATGTACTATTGTTATCATAGTGCCCATTTTAGCTGGGATCATATACATAATAAAGCTTAGCGATAACTTTGTGTTGTGGATATGGCTGTTTACTACGATTTGTGTAATTGTGTTGGCCACTATCTTTCCAGTTTGTATAGCTCCCAGATTCGACGTTTACATTCCTCTACCAGAAGGCTCTTTAAAAACAGCTATCGAGCAATTGGCCTCTGATGTTGGATTCCCACTCTCACAAGTGTACATCGTCCAAGTCGGTTCCAACCGAACAAGCCACAGCAACGCTTATTTCACTGGAATATGTGGTCAAAAGAGAATAGTTCTATATGATACCTTACTAGAGAAATTTAACGAAGAGACCCAACGAACGACTGGTTGCAACGAGCGCGAGGTTCTTAGTATCATAGCTCATGAAATGGGTCACTGGAAACTCAATCACATTGGCTTGGGTCTAGTGATCAGCGTGCTTAGTTTGTTGCTTAGTTTCATTGCATTTTGGCTGCTGTTCAAGTACCCAGTGATGTACAGGGCTCTGGGATTCCCCGCCGGCCAGCAGCCAGTCCTCATTGGCCTGATTGCTGTGTTGCAAATAATACTCGCTCCATACAACACATTGCTGGGTTTCCTTGCCAATGTAATAGGCAGACATAACGAATACCAAGCTGATAATTTCGCCGCGTCACATTCCCTCGGTAACGAGTTGATAACAGCACTTATAAAACTTACTCAAGACAATTTGGATTTTCCGATCTATGATAAATTATATTCTTTCTGGCACCTATCCCATCCACCCCTAATGGATAGAATTGAAAACTTAACGAGTCTGTGATGTCTATTTCGTTTATAACCCACCAATAACAATATACCCAGAATATACCCATTAAACATTATACTTTTTAATTTTTATTGTGTTTCTGAATACACGTACCCAGGCAGATTCTCCAGTTAAAACAATTTCGAGAAGTCTAGGCTGGGTAGAGTTTAAAAAACCCAAGTCTTCTCGTCCATGCCGCAATGCTTGAAAATGAGAGTTTTCAATGAGTTTGTCCTACCCGTCCATGACCTACGGAGACGACGACACTCACGGTAGGGCTAGTCCACCATTTCAAAGTCGTTCAGCGAGCTATAGAAAGAGCTATGCTCGGAGTTTCTTTCAAGGGTAGGATTCGTAACGAATACATACGACAGAGAACCAAAGATATCGACATATCTCTAAGACCTTTTAATTATTTTGCTATTTTTATAGGCATAGGGGGGTAATGTAATGACACTAAACCATCAGCTTAGTAGTAAGTTCTAATAACTGAGCTTAAACATCTAGTAAGTACGTAAACTCATGAGACGCTTAAACATAAACCGATGTTTTAGAAAGTGACTCAAATGCCCAACACGTACCAGGAGTGCATAAGTAAGCAAGAACATAATTAGGTACTGTAAGCGAGAGTGAGAGAGAACTGAGCAATAAGGAGAAATGTTTGTTTAGGTGATTATTTTCTCTATCATTATGAAAGCCTGGTATTATGAGAAATGAATACCTACTAAGTTTTTTGTTAAGCGTGTGTTTATGTGTTTGCAAAAATTTGCAAAACCACTTGCTAAGAATAGGGCCAAAGTCTTCCCATGCGTTATTGACGCCATAATCTCCACGGGCATGCAGAAGGATTTGGGATCGCAGGGCACAGCTACTTCGCGTCAAGGGATCTAGCTGTTCTTAGGATGCACTATACAGCATCAGCAGGCGAGGAGAGGGGAAAATGGTACAGGAATGCGGAGAGGTTTGAGGATACTGCCACGAGGATGATGATGACGACGAATCCGTCGACGGCGAGCCGTGCATTTCTGGATTTATATTTTACTAGCTGAGCGTTTGCGTGAAAATCTATGTGTCAAATGGTTTATAAACCTTTTTCTTTAATCACTCTCTCTATTAAAAAACCGCATCACAATCCGTTGCGTAGTTTTAAAGATCTAAGCATACATAGGAAGAGACAGACAGCGGGAAGCGACTTTGTTTTAAACATACTATGTAGTGATTTCGCTGATGCGAGCTAACCAAACTTAGTTTTGATTTTGATTCCGGTTGCAGGCTGCTTGGGCTTAAGGGTAGGAATCAACCAGCTAAAAGACAATATAAAGTAGTAGCAAAGACTCTGTGTCAAGTGATCGCCACCGGACACCGTATAGCAAACTAGCCAGCCTACATAAAACGTGTTATCAATAAATCCCACGTTTTGATTTTCACACAAAAGACGAAGCGAAACTTTCTTCCCATAGGGCTTATAACTGTGCTTGATTGCTTGACCTGGATTCACTTGATAATTGACTGAGGGTGTGATATTTTGCACCTTTGAGAACCTACATGTAGGTCGCGAACTTGAGTCTTATTTCCGGGGTCTACTCGAAAATAAGACTCACTAATGTGAGTGCACCTCTTAAGAATATGTCGTTTTGAGAGTCCTTTTAAAAATCTGTCCTTTTGAGAATCTGGCTTTATGCAAACTAACCAAACATTTGACCCTAGCGCGAGATGATAATCTCTAATGACTCAGACTTATCACACTATATCATCATCATCAGCCTATAGCAGTCCACTGTTGGACATAAGCCTCCCCAATGAGCGCCATAGTGCCTTATATCACATCTCACAAAAATTACCATAAATGCGAAAGTTGGGATTGATCGATGGATGAATGTATGGATGGATATTTGTTACTTCTCGACACCAAAACAACTGAACGGATCAGGCTGTAATTTTGCATAGATGTAGCTCTACGCCTGGAATCAAACATAGGCTTTTTTTATCCCATAAATCAGTTCCCATGAGATAGAAATATCCTTAAAACGTTTCAATAGAACAAACGCGCGCGCAGCCGCAGGCAGAAACTAGTTTATAATATGAACGTGATGTGATAATTTCTTGTTTAAATATTTATCTTAGCGACCAGCCACTATGCCAAAGAAGTCGTAAATAGCATCAAAGCTAGTCTAGATCATGCGCTCGGTTTCTACTAAATAGAAACGAGTCTTTAACAACATGCAAGAGATCGAAAGTTCATTATCATGGCATTAGCATGTTCTGCGTGGTCCGAGATGGCCTAGACTGATTTAACATGGACTTGACTAGGTATTAGGTCGATAAATTTGATCTAATTCAGCCAATTTCATCACTGTCATCAGCCTATAGATATTATATAAGTTATTATAACTAAATAACAATGTTACATCGTCTGGACGTACCTATCTTTAGGACACACAAAAAGAAATAAAGGCTTTGATGTTTGTAAAATGTAATCTCTCACTGTAGACCACTTTTATTTGATTTTTTTATGCGTTTGTAATTGTTTTGAACGCAACAGTTTGATGTTCGAGAGTTAACACTTCGACTGCTGAAAACGCACGGTATGAGTTTTCTACAAGTGACTAATATGCGTAAATCCACACTAGCGCAGCGGCTGTGAAAATACAGATATTTGTGACTCAGCAGAGCTGTAATATTTTTCGAACGAAACGCATGTGCGGCGCAACACAACCGCTGTGTAGAGTGGCAGCACGAATTTTTTAGGTAAAAAAAAGATCGCAGTCGTCGAAAAAAAACCGCAGTCAAAGTGTTAACACTTCGACTGCTGAAAACGCACGGTATGAGTTTTCTACAAGTGACTAACATGCGTAAATCCACACTAGCGCAGCGGCTGTGAAAATACAGATCTTTGTGACTCAGCAGAGCTGTAATATTTTTCGAACGAAACGCATGTGCGGCGCAACACAACCGCTGTGTAGAGGGGCAGCACGAATTTTTTAGGTAAAAAAGATCGCAGTCGTCGAAAAAAAACCGCAGACAAAGTGAAAAAAAAAAGTCGAAAGTTCGAAAGTTGGCATGGCATAGAAATAACCTTAAAATGTTTCCATAGAAACAACGCGTGTCAAGCCGCGGGCAAAAACTAGTATTGAATAAAACTATTAGATTGATAGATTTGATTTTTTCTTTCTCATAAAAATGTATCCAAAACGGAGAGGCAAAAATAAAACCTTATGATTTGTGTGTTATGTATGATACTGAAGTAAATTACCTTAGCAAGTATTTTACGCAAAGTTAATAATAATATTTCAATGTTAAATTGAAATTTCATATTATTTTATTGTTGTTCAGAAAGCTCATGAAAGTTACGACACGTTACGGTGGATCGTGTCCTATACAAACAGTTGTTGCACACAACGCGTTAACTAATCTAAAATAATGTCTAAATACAGGCGTAGTAGGTACCTAGCGTATAAGTTTGTTTTGTAATAGCTGCAAAATGAATAAAACAGTTTTTTCATTAAAAGTTACATAGATAACCAACTTGGTCTAAAGGTTTTTATTTACATTTTCTTTATTTATAACTCTGTGAAGTCATCAGTTACTTGAATGTTACCCTAACTTGATTTATATATGAAAAACAAGGGTGTGCAATCTCTCATTAGAAGCTGAACTTTCAAGGATTTTACTCGTTAATAATTTCATCATCATCATCAGTCTATATTAGTCCTCTGCCGGACATAGGCCTCCCCCAATGAGCGCCATAGCGCCCTGTCTTCGGCTTGACGCATCCAGCATCTACCTGCAGTCTTTTAGTTAATAATTTAGTGCCTATTAAAGTGGGCCAATAGTTTGCAAGTACAACATAAAGAAACCAGATCAAAAACTAAATTTATAGACGCTCTACAACACGCTCTTAAAATGAAGTGGGGATGGGCCGGACACGTAGCTAGAATGCCAAAAGAAAGGTGGGCCACTTTAGTCACCTCATGGAAAGGTCCTAAGGGCAAAAGAAGAATTGGTAGACCCCAAGCAAGATGGTCAGATGAAATAAAAAAATATGTAAATACACAAATTGGACAAGCGTCGCAGAAGACCGCAAACACTGGACAGAACTGGAGGAGGCCTTTACCCGAGAGGGGTCCTAACTACTTATTAAATATATGCATTAAATTCAATCAAAATAAACAACTTTTCAAATACATTATTAAATAAACTAATAAACATTAATCATGAAATCTACATACTGACATTTTCTATAATATTTGACATACTTACATTAGATTTAACAAATCTTTCATAAGCATGATTGATCAATGTTATTTAAGGTTAAGGAATAAAAGGCTTTTTTATTTTATTTTTATTTTAATAGTTTGCATAGCAAACGTTCCACCTCAACACTGTGCCCACTAAAGAACTGGCACTATTTTATGCCCTTCAGTGTTGTCTCCAACACTATTATTTATCCCGCAGGCCGCGCTCAAACTGCATCGGCGCAGATAACAGATAAACTGGGCTAAATAACGACCGAGCTATGCAGGGGTGGCACAATATCATATTAATACAATCAATACGAAAGTTTGGATACTTAGATGTTTGGATAGATAGATGGATAAAAAAAAAATTTAGTAAGAAACACATACAATAAACAGGTGTGCCTTTGGATGGATGTTTGTTACTTATTAACTTATTATATATATATACATTTTGTATTTTGACGACCGATGTGGCGCGGTGGGCGATGGTCCGCCTGCGACGCAGGAGGTTGCGGGTTCGATTCCCGCCTCGGAACAATTGTGTGTACGATCTGCAAATATTTGTTCCGGGTGTTCTGGTCGTTTTCTATGTATAATAAAAAATATCTATCTATGTTATGTATTGTATTATATCAGTTATCTAGTACCCATAACACAAGCTTTGCTTACCATGGGGCTAGATAATGCTGTGTGGATTGTCCAGCATTATTTATTATTTATTTTATTATTAACGCCAAAAAAACTACTGAACGATTCGGGCTGAAACTTAGCATTCGGGTATGAATCTAGGCGTATATCGTCTATCTCAAAAACTAAAGCAAAAAAACCTGTCTTCAGGTCTAAAATCGACACCCTGAAAATGTACAATAATAGCTTTTTTGTATTTTGTTTTTTTTTTTATTTAGCCTTTTTCGTCTCACTGCTTTATTTAATACAAAAAAATTATATTCCCTTGTTATAAGTACCTACACGGGTTTTGGAAGACATGATAAAGTATTTCTATTTCTATTAGTAGAAGAAGTTATACTGAATTGTTTAATTTAACGACCTCTATGGCGCGGTGGGCGAAGGTCCGCTAGCAACGCAGGATCAGCAGATTTTTTTACAGGGTATTTATAATGTATTGTATTATGTATATCAGTCATCTAGTACTCATACCACAAGCTTGACGACCGCGGTGGGCGAAGGTCCGCCTGCGACACAGGAGGTTGCGGGTTCGATTCCCGCCTCGGAACAATTGTGTGTACGATCTGCAGATATTTGTTCCGGGTGTTCTGGTCGTTGCTATGTACAATAAAAATATCTATCTATGTAATGTATTGTATTATGTACATCAGTTATCTAGTACCCATAACACAAGCTCTGCTTACCATGGGGCTAGATAATGCTGTGAGAATTGTCCAGCAATATTTATTTATTTATTTGTTTAGCTTGGGACTAGATAATCCTGTGTGAATTGTCTAGCATTATTTACCACTTCTTTATTTATAACTGATGTTTTTAACAAGAATTATAAATTCAAAATTTAATAGAAATTAATAAAGCCAGCCTACAGCACTTTACATCAAAAACGACCGTTATCTTTACCAGAATCACAATGAACGGTCCAGCCAGATTCGAAATTATTCTCCTTTGATTTAGCACAAGCAATGCATCTTAAATGTTGCAATGTTGCCAGTATCATTTGTTTTGTAAACGGAATAAACATTAATTATGTTGGCAGCCCTGGAATATTACAAGCCGTGGGCGAGAAAGTACATGCCCGCGCGAGCTTCTAAATTCAAACGCTGGTTAGGGTTCTGGCTATTTTGACATCAAACCTTTATAGTAGTCTAGACGCCATTTTTAAACTAGGCCTCTTTATCGCAAGTTTTGCTGTTCTTTAGATCATCATCATTGTCATCGCCCTATGATGCTGGCACTTCAGCTTGCTGATTCTTAGAGCTATGTTGATAAGTTTTGTTCTCTAGTGGATATATTCGGAATCTTCTCCTTCAGAGAAACTCCGAACATAGCTCTTTCCATAGCTCGCTGAGCGACCTTGAACTGGTGCAGGTGGACCAGTCCACCAGTCCCTTAGATATTTGTGATCAATTGTCAGCATTCAATAGTATCAACTAGTCGATTCAGATAATTATAGGTATTCGTGAGTGTGTCACTCATACTATACTCCTATAAAAAAATCTGCATATCTTTTGGAAAGCATTGTTGTCATCGAAGCTCGAAAAAAAAAACTTTATTAATTGTATGACTTCTCTCCGGATCTGCCTTGAAACTTTTCTCTACATATAGATTTAAAACGCTCTTCCTAATTATTTGTACACTCATAAATAAAATGCAACTCACGCTCAGCCCTAATTGTGAGGCGCGCGTGCACAGAATAAGAAATGCAGTAGGTGAAGGAACCATTGTCTGTGCAATTACCTCGATCGACGGATTCGCTGGCGAATGACCCTTTTCGTATGTAGCGGTACTTCTGCATTTACTTACACTGTGTGCTTTAAGCTACTACGTCGATGTTGCTATACCATTTTGGTTCTTAAATCTATTGGCATTAAAATTAAAATCATGCAACACCTCTGCGTACTATTCAGAGCTCCGATTCCATTTATTTAGGTATTTTTTTACAAAATTTTGGAGAAACTTACAGCTAGGTTTACAAACTTTATGCATATTAACACTAGCTTCTGCCTGCGGCTTCGCACTCGTTGTTTCATTTCTATTCCATGGGAACTGATTTATGGGACAAAAAGTAGTCTATGTTTTATTCCTGTTTGAGACCTGGAATTACCTGAAACCAACCTGAAACGAAATAATTAAACAAAACTATTTGAAGATAGTATCGAGACGTGATTGTGAAGACTGATTTTTCCATAGGTTAGGTTTGTTTTATTTTCTCGCAATAGACGTCACCTACGTCTATTGCGAGAAAAGCAAGCACTCTGCTCAAAACCACCCATTATAACTCGGTCTTGCCATCCTCCCTCGCTACGCTCGAGAGTATAAAAATCGAATGCGTGGTGATTTTAGGAAAGAAGTTAAGTCCACAATAAGTCGCGATTTTAAAGTACCTATTGTCTTTAACATCGATCAAGCGGATACCTGATTGAAGGACCTCAGCAAAAAAAAAAAATCATTTAATTTCACCTCAGCTGCTTACATATTTTACGGATCGTCCAATAAAACAAATTATATAAAACTATACATTCTACGAAACACCAGGAGCTCATAAGTCTATAGAAAATATTATCAGCGACCTATCGCTGTGACGCAGTCGTCTACGGAACTTTGTAGCAGTGATTATGTTATCAATGTTGTAGCCCGTCTACGGTTTCTGACGCATCCGCCTACGAAGTACCAGGCGACCATAAATGATGAAGAGATTGGTGATATTGAACACTTGACCTCTGTTAGTTCAATCAGGGTCGGAATGTTGTCAATCTATATAAATGAGCAATAAACCAAGATGTCTGATTTGACAGGTTCTTGTGAATGGGTCATGGAAATGAGCTCTCTGATTCTCACGCAAAATTATTAAGTTTTGACGTTTTTGTATAAAATACCAACATTTTTATTACGTTTATAGTAGTGACTTATATGTCTATTCATATATGCTCGACCGCGAAACTTGGTACGTAAATAATCTAGATTTTTGACTATTAAAATTGATTATAAGTACAGAAAGGTAAAATAATGCAAGACATGTCGTGTCGTGTAGAGTATGCAATGCACTACTAAATTGGGATGTGACCTAGTTGCACCGAGTTACATTCTCAGCTGATAGTCAATTGATGAATAGGAGGGAGTGCGAAGGTCAAGTTGGTCAATCGCCTGCTGTGTTATGCGCTCCTGGTAGTTCGCCGATGAATTTGATAGAACCATGATTTACGTAATCATATAGTGGCGATGATTCGGTTGCCTATGCCCAGCTTTGGGACAAAAGATCTCTACATAGTATAAAATAAGGTCGCTTTCCGCTGTCTGTCTGTCCCTATGTATGCTTATATTTTTTAATCTATGCAACGGATTTTGATTTTTTAATCGATAGAATAATTCAAGAGGAAGCTTTATAAACATTTGATACATAGATTTATATGCGGGCGAAGCCGCGGGGCGCAGCTAGTACTAAATAAAAAAAAGTGCCGCAGAGAGAAGTTGAGTAATGCTTAATGATGCTTTGTTATAGGCGATGGTAAATAACTCATCATGCATTTTCTTGCATATTCTAAAATCACCTAGAATGTTTATTTGTGACTATTACAATATCTGTGGCGTAGTTCAACGATGAAGGTTACAGGAGCAGGTTTTATTCCCGGCTAGGGACGAATAATTTGATACGACTTATTATTTATTCGTGGTCTGAAAACTATCTTCAGACGATACTGAGTGGAAATGTCCACATTGTTATCCTTACTAAATTAATATTATTATGTTGTAATTTTCTAGTATTAATCTATAGATAGTATAAAATGAAGTCGCTTCCGCTGTCTGTTCACACAACTACAACTACCCTACTAGACATCGGCATCGACTAAAACTTCCCCAAATTAAATTAGCCAAACTAAAAAACAAAATTGAATATATAGGAGTGAAAATATATAATAAACTGCCGGACTCTATAACCGGCGCCGCGTCAACCGAAATATACATTAACAAACTGAAGAGAATCCTAGTGGATACTACAGTTTAGAAGAGTTTCTAAATGATAAATTAGATGACGCCAATGTCGCTGATCCACACTTATAATATGTAATAATATTTATTATAACTTGATTTGTATAAGTCACTATTGGTAAAATTACCAAAAAAATACGGAATTATTTATTATAAAAACTCTGCACTTAAATCTCGAACTATTTTGTACTTTTCTTGTTTTTGTAATGTATTTTCTTTGTTTGCTATGTATTATTTATGTTTGACATATAAGAATATTTCTTATTAATAAAGAACTGAACTGAACTGAACTGTTCGCTTATATCTTTTAAACTACTCAACGGATTTAAATGCAGTTTTCAGCAATACTCGTAGATAAAGTGATTCAAGAGGATGATTTATATGTATCTAAAATCGTGCAAACCCGGGGCGGGTCGCTAGTTTGGAATAAAATGGTCGTCAGACGATACTGAGTGGAAATGTCCAAACTATCCCTACTAATATTATATAAGCGAAAGTTTGTGCCGTTGGTTGTTGTAAAGATGTTTGACCGAAGATAATGCCAAAAGAACTGAATAGATCGTGCTGATATTTTGCACATGATAAAGATCAGGACCAGGAATACTACATTAGCTTAATTTTATTCCAAAAACTCGTGCGAAGCAGCTTGCAGAAGCCAGTTTATACTAATAAATGATAAAGAGGAAAGATTAGATTTTTTGTTTTGAATAGGCTCCGAAACGAATGGATTTAAAAAATTCTTTTACCGTTGGGAAGCTACACTATCCACGGGTGACATAGGCTATTATTGTGCTGTGCTGTGGGGGAACGCTGCAGATATAAACACCGTATTTGTGTTGCAGAAGAGAGCTGTTCGTGCGATCTATTAATATGGGTCCCAGAGAATCCCTACGTGAAAAATTCAAAGAAATAAACACAATGACAGTACCATGTCAATATATTTATGAAAACTTGTTGTACACTCATAAAAAATTCAATCGGTTCACTAAAAAAAGCGATATACATAATATAAATACTAGAAATAAGAATAAACTCGCTGTTCCCACAACTAGGCTACACAAGATAAATGTATCTTTTAAAGGGCAATGTATACGCTTCTACAACAAAACTCCAAGTGAGTTGAAAAAAATATCAAAAAATAAATTTAAAAAATTGTGAAACATATTCTTTGTAAAAAACCAACCAACTACCAACTTACAGATAAGCAAATCAAATGTAATAGACACATAAGTTATGAACATACTAGTGGTTTCTTCTCACTTCTTCCACTGTTTGACAAAAAATTGATGTGAACTTTAAAATAATTTTATTGATAATAATGAATAGTATAAAATATGACCTTTCTTAGTGCTTATTTGTAAGCTTAAAGAAATAAAAACTTTTCATTTTAATTATAATTCTCTTTATCCCCCTAGAAATGTGAAATACGAATTTAACGCGGGTGAATCCGCGGGGAACAACTAGTTTATAATATTTTATGTTGACAAGTTCCGATAAGCATCCAGTCAAGCAGACATAGACACCTCATTAGCATAACCGTTGTATTTATTTGGGTGCACGTGGAGGCATAACACAAGTCGTTAATAGAACACTGAACTTTGGTGTCAAGGTTTGAGATTATGATATGGCGCGTCTAACACGACAAAATGATGTCAAACATATCTATTTAAAATAAATAAAAAATTCACACGGCATTATCTTGGCCTAAGCTAGGCAGAGCTTGTGTTATGGGTCATCATCATCATCATCAGCCTATAGCAGTCGTAGACATAGGCCTCCCCCAATGAGCGCCATAGCGCCCTGTCTTCAGTTTGACGCATCCAGCATCTACCTGCAGTCTTTCGCAGGTCGTCATCCCACCTGGTCGGAGGGCGTCCTACACTACGTTTACCGAGTCGTGGTGAGTGTTGGTGTTATGGGTAGATACCAGATAACTGATGTACATAATACAAATTCAATACACTACATAGATATATATTTATTATGATACGTAAAAAACAACCAGAACACCCAGAACAAATATCTGCAGATCATACAAACATTTGTCCCGAGGCGGGAATCGAACCCGCAACCTCCTGCGTCGCAGGCGGACCTTCGCCCACCGTGCCAAAGTCATATAGATAAATAATTTGGCGGGTTTTAGAAATCTATAATTCAAATTCCTTCAAATTCAAATTCAATTGTGAAAAATATTATTATATTAAGTAGATACGAACTCAGATGAATACGAGGTCTTACGCACTGTAATAAGAAAAACGTTAGAAGGAAGTAGATACTTTGTCTAAGTAATTTAAAGTGTATCTTCATAAAGCACAGGGTGTATCGTTATCGTGAGACATACAGGGTGTCTGGTGCGGTACAGACACTAATGGAGTTCCCGAGTCGTCGGGACGGGCGCAGCTCGGTTTTCTAAAACTTGGACTAGGGAGGGCTATGAAAGCGGCGACGGCGACGGTTTATTATCTATTTTATTTTATTTTGCTTTATTCATAAGACATACAGTTTTACACACTTAACAGATAACTTAAATAAAAACTTACAACCATTTATGTGTCCTCGCATATAGTAGCTAAGGGATTGCTTGCTTGCAGAGGATAAATGAAAATTAAGAAATAGCTTAATCTTATAACTTACACATAGATACATTGAATTAAAATAAATAGAACTAACAATAGACAATAAAAATATAATGATATATGAATATGCAAGTACCTACTAATAATTACCAAAATTATACTATATATTATACAATACAGAAACTAATTATTATTATTATATTAGCCCGGGGTGTCCCACTGCAGGGCAAAGGCCTCCCCCCCCAAACTAATATATAGTAAAAAACAAAATAGCAGAATTTACAAAGAAAAATGATACAGAATCCTAATAACTTATGGTTAAGATGATAACGCATCAAACCAGCGCTTTGTCAGGAGGGTTTTAACTCTTTGTGCTTAAGAATCAAATAAATTGAGATCGGGGATATCGACCAAACCGTTGAATCTAGCTACTGCTAATAGTTGCTTATATCTATAGTTAAATAGGTTCCAAAAGGAAGGTTTCTATGTTCAGCTGTACCTATTCTGTAATTATTTATACGTACACAAAAAAAGAACTTCACTAAAAGATATGTACATAGGCGAGCTTAACTCTAACAAAGACATAGAGAGAGTAGTCTGTCTTATTGAAGTGGAAACTTCTTTACGCGCGTTGAACACTTTTTGGGTGAACAAAAAGCGCGGAACTCGCGTCATCGTCAACGCTTCATAGTATAAATAAAATATGAAATTACTTAGTTTTCACGTTCATCGGCAGTCCCCAAAGTCTGCCCCGTATGTTTTTTTTTGTATTTGTCGATATCTATGCAATTGAAATGGAAGCCTCTGTGTATTTAACACTTCCACTGCGATTACCAATCCGCCTGCTTAGCCTGATGATCATGGCAAAAAAAACCCTTCTACAACATGTTCAGCCGTCTCCGTATAACGCAAACGTACATAGTATTGTCATGCCCTAGCGCGTAATATATTGCTCTCGACTGCTCATTGAGTTAACAAGCCGTCTGTAATGCAGAAACGCTTGTTTCGTGGCCCCACGTTGTGGTATGTCAATGCTATCATATCAGACTACATAGTTATTTGTACTTTATCTCAAACTTTATACTGTTAATTTACAATGGGTTTGGAGGAATTATGTAAAGAAAACATCTTGGCGATAGTAGATTCTGAATAATTAACGTAGAATATTTGCATTTATTGCGATACACACATAAGTACATTAAAAAACTAAACATAGAACATGGAGGACAAGCTATATTATAAAGGTTGCCTGGAAGAGGTCGCTTCTAAGCGATAAGGCCGTCCATTGTACTTGTCGCATATAATGTATTTTTGTAATGATTGATTTGATTATGGTGTACAATAAAGAATTTTTGTATTGTATTGTATATTACACAAATGGTTGGCGTCAGATCGCGCTCAATACACTTTATTGCACATCAAGAAAGATAGAGCAAAAACAACGGCTTCTATTTCCAAGCAGGGTTCGCGACACCACTGACACGTGTCAGTGGTGTCACGAACTGCAGACTGCAGACTGCAGACTGCAGTACTGCGACTGCAGTACTGCAGTCGCAGTGGCAGGCCACAGTGTTGCCGCGCTTGGAATCAAGTTGTCAACTAGTGTCGCTCATCCAGCCTGCGGTCCATCTTGGAACTGCGCCTTTAGAATTAACTTAACTTATAATTTAATAAGACATCTCTTAGCTTATTAATAGAATGTTGTTTGTTTTCTTTCCAGCAGCGAGTTGGTGCGAGGCAGCCCGAGACGCGACCTGTCCACGGATCTGTGGTCCAGCGCTGCAGGGCGAGCCGGTGTGCGCCACGGACGGGTACATCTACCCCTCGCTCTGTGAGATGCGGAAGAAGACTTGCGGGAAAGGTACTAGTTACCGCAGACTAGAGCGGATCCGTATCATTCATAAACTTGTATACTTTTCACAATACGATTGATTTATTTATTCAGTGGTTTAATTCAAACCATCTAATTACAGCTCTGGGCTCGTACAATAGGTATCTCGCGGAAGTACGGTATGAGGAAATTAAACTTTCTTCATTTTCACGGCTAATAGACTCATTATCGTTTATTTTACGATTGATGCCAGAAAATCACAAAATAACCTCCAACCCTTACTTCCAGGTGTCCGCCTAGCTCAAGACCAAGGCACCTGCTCCCGTGCCCAGGGTTCGAAATGCGACCACCGCTGCACCTCCGAACGAGACCCTGTGTGTGGGACCAACGGTAGGACCTATCTGAATCGGTGTATGCTGCAAGTCGAGATCTGCAGGTGAGCAACCTCTTCGTAGTTTATGCGGACCTGGTACTTCAAGGGATATATCCGCGATATTATTACGAAAAGAATTTGAAGTAATACTTGAGGCTGAAGAGGCTAGAGCGAGGGGACCAGGGTTCCTACGCTAAGGATTCGAGAGGAACGAGACTTGGTTTGTAGGCCTAAAGGCAGGACCTACATATCTGAACCAGTTTACACAAATGCGGGTGACGATCTGCAGATGAGATATAACTTTTTATGGGTCCTTGGTACATTGAAAATCTTTTGGGATTCTTAAAATAGCAAAAAAAAGGAGAATTCAGCAGAAAATAATTTCATCTGTACAATTTGCTATTGTAGACATCGAATAATAAAATGTACAGTTGTTTGTGACAGGAAAAATCATAAGTAGCATTGGCACAGTGTCATAGATCCGTGATAAGTTCTGAGAACTTGATAATCTCTGATTAGTATTCCGAAAACGTACGGAGATGAGGCTAAAAAGCCTGATAAATTGTATGACTAGTGTGCCAAAGCAGTTTAGTATAGCAGGACAAAATATTTGAAGAGAAAATTCAATGAGATACAATACAATACAAAAATGCTTTATAATACAGATCATTACAAAAAGACACAGACAAGATCATTACATGCAACAAGGACACAGGCTGAAACTATTACAAAAACCTTTCTTGACACTTCGATGATACGTTTGGTTTGCGACATTGTATTATGTACAAAAAATTGCCTATTCCATATTAATATAAAGAAACTTTCGATATAAATATCCCTTTCTCTCTTCCAGGGTCGGCATCGGTCTATCTCACTTGGGCGCCTGCAATAACGGCAGTGCTCACCGCGAGAATTGCCCAGTGAACTGCTCTCAGGCGCCTTTGGACGGACCCATCTGCGGTTCCGATGGAAACGTTTACAAGAACACCTGTCAGATGAAGCTGCTGACATGCGGGTGAGTGACTGTTTATGATATCCTGGTATTTTATAAGAGAAATTGATAAATAAATTAATATCTGAAGGAGTTAAGCGTAAAAATTGTAAAGAATATTTATTTAAAACCAGATAAGACATAAAACAGAAAAAGTTTCTGTCAGTTGTTACTTAACAGAGAGATGCAAAAAATGCCTTCAATTACTTCAAAACAAATTGAAGCAATATAACCTCTATCTTACCTGTCTATCGGAAACCAACGGTTCTTCGGAATGCGGTTTTAGGCCTTTATTCTTGACAGTGCTAATAAAAGTATCCAATTTATAATTCTATAGATAATGCTGAAACTACTGGGACAATACCTCTTTATGGCTCATTGTGTCCTGGTATATCTCGCACCGTCTAATTGGGAAATAAACTTGAATGAAGACGGAATGGTATTTCACTGCGAATTTTACGATAAAATCAGGTTTTATATGGGTTTTATAATCAAAATAGCCGGCAATTTAAAAGCTAAACTAATAAAGATGGAAGTTGGCTCCTAAGTTATGATATGAGAGTTGGAGTTTTTAAGTCTGCACTAATAACGGATTTTAAGATGGTAATTTAGATGAAATTATAATCTCATAAGGTATTTAAGTGTCTCCATTATTCGAATAAGACGTTTTATTTATTATCTATGTCGCTATTTTAGTCATCTCCTTCTTTCAAAAGACTCTGTACGGACTAAGTTGATCTTGCCACAACTGATTTTACTGTAGTGCTTCGAAAACTCTTCTAGCACAGAAGAGTTTTCTGTGACACTCACACTTGACATAAAAATCAGCTATTGACTAGGGCCGTGTATTTGGGAAACAAAATCGAGAGTCGACTGTAGAAAAAAACATTTCTTTGTTGTGTGTCATTCTTCCACCAAAAGCGTTAAATCTGGGATCTTCACCGAAGTTCTTGTACATAGTGATTTATTGTGGTACTAATTTTCACCACTGATATTCCAGCCAAGGCGTAGTGCGAACCAGCAAGAAGCATTGCCAGACGACTCGACACTGCCGCGAATCATGCTGGCGGGTCGCCAAGCCCACCTGCGGCTCTGATGGCAAGCTGTACGCCAACGCCTGCAGGATGAAGGCTACTAACTGCGGGTAAGTCCACACTATCAAAAATACTGTAGCAAAGAGCACTAGATGACCCGACAGTTTCGTGAGTCTACTTGCAAGTTAACAAGACTATCTATGAGTATGGTTCCAATAGCAAGCTAAACGTAAACGCCAGCAAGATGAAGGCTGACTCCAGGTAAGACTTAAAAACTAAGAAAATTATAGTCGTACCAAGGGATAGTGAGAACTAGCAAGGAGCACTATCAGATTACCAGAAATTATGATTATTATTGTAAGACCAAAGAAGTGTTGAGTAATTGCTCATGTGATTTAATCAGAGCCTTAATAAGAAACAGAAGTACGAAGGCGTTCTAGGACTATTAGTCGCTAACTCAATGGAAGATAGTAATAATTTCTAGGTCCAAATTAGGGTACATTGCTCAGAATCCATGACTATTAAAGGGATTATTGATTATTTATTAATTATTTTTACACTGGGGAGAACGAAATACTCTTTATAGGTTTTTCCTCAGAGATTTACGTTCCCTATCTAGGCATATAATTTTGGAAACCAGCGTTTTCCAATAAATCCTTCTTATCCCTCTTCTCCAGAAAGCACGTGTTCGAAGTCCCCATGGCGTTCTGCGTGTCCCAGGAGAGAACGTCCGGAGGCGAGCCCTGCCCGACGGACTGTCAGGGTCAGAAGGAGAAGCTGGTCTGCGGCTCTGATGAGAGTATCTACAGGAACGAGTGTGAGATGAAGATGCTCAACTGTGGGTGAGTGTCGGAGTATTCTAGATCGCGAGAAATTGTGGTGGATTGCAAAAATACTGGTGGTTTTGTAAGTCATCTAATGTGCCTTGGTTGGACTAGGATATCTTCTTATTATAACATAATTGTTCCATGTTTTTTATGACAAAAAATCTTAAATGGCTCTCACGGGTTATCGTTCTATTTCATGACACGGGTAATTCCAGAACCATTTCTTTAAAAAATACGTATTATTCGTTAGCAATCGTCTATCTACAAATAGGTTTTCATTTGCCAAATGCGTATAAGCAAAGACCATCCAGAGCTTAGGAGAAATGGCCTATTGTACTGTTTTTTTTTTATTTAGCCTGTTTCGTCCCTCTGCTAGGCAAAGGCCTCCCCCAAATCTTTCCACTCAGTGCGGTCACGTGCGATCTCCCACCAATCTCCGAGGAAGGCGTTAAGGTCGTCTCGCCAGCTCTTTCTTGGCCGACCTCGCCCGCTGTACTGTTTATTGTACTGTTAATGTGTAATATTTAGATATAAGATTTTTTGTTATTTTAAGTACAATAGTGTTCATCCATTAATTCACAGCGTCAGCAACCGCAAGATAGTGAAGAAGGTGGACATGCAGAAGTGCCAGAACAAGATGAGCAAGTGCCTGAAGGTGAAGTGTCCCGTGGACTACGATCCGGTGTGCGGCACCGACGCTACTGTCTACTCCAATCCTTGCCATCTGAAGGTCGCTACTTGTCTGTGAGTGACTAAGAACCTTTTATATTAACTTTTTAAGATAACTTTTAAAGTATTTAAGCTTATATACTCAAACGCATCTCAGAATTTGATTGACGTCTCATGTAGCCATTTTTGGACAGTTTTCAATAAAAATCTGTCAGAAAATCGTCACTTGTGACGGGCCTAAATCTGAGTTGCGTTTGAGTATTCGGTGGTAAGTCTTATAATACGGTCTATGTTATTAATCTTAACATACCTGTTACTAATAAATCAGTCTATAAAATTATTACATCATTTGTACTGAGCTTGATCAAAAAAATGTCTATTTATATCTCTATTTATTTAACCTCCGACGCAAAAAAGACAGGGTGTTATAACTTTGAGGTGTCTATCTGTCTATCGTAGCTTCCGAACGGATGAACAGATTTTGATTATTATTTTTTTTAACTTAAATGGCTTTGCGTGTCGGTATGCATGTTTATTAAACTTTATCATCATCAACAACTCGACTTCACTTACTGCTGAGTACCTCCAAGCTGTTGTGCCACTTTTTGCAGCTGGTCCTTATTATACTTCGATTCCTATTCATTGATAAAACAGCGACTAAGTTCTCTAAGGTTACGTAAGGTACTTCAATTGACAAATTAATTTTATGATTCTAAAATTCCGTTTCTTTGGCGCGTTAGGTCTTGGCTTTTTAAACGGATATCCTATCCTCTTCTTGTATTTAGATATATACTTTTTGAGACAAACTAGCCACTGGAACCGAAAAATTGGATTTAGAATTCATCGTTTGAAATTCTGGTATAAGTAGAAATTGCTAAATTACGAAATGTGTTATTCCTCCTCTATCTTGGATCAAGCAAGTTTTTGTTTGGGACATAGCTTAGCTATGTCATCATAACATTAATTTTATATAAATTACAAATACCTAATCTGGACTACACTTCTGCTTAGCTCCAGTTGAAAACATCATCCCCTACTCCACTCCACTTATCCTTATTATTTCTTCTCTTTCCAGCAAAGGCGTCCAGCTGGCTCACTTCGGCAACTGTACCCTTCTTCCACGACTGCAGACCGACTGCCCCGAGAGCTGCGACAATGCACTGGACCAGCCTGTCTGTGGTTCTGATGGCAACGTTTACAAGTGAGTTTACTTCTTTGCTTTTATGCGAGCCTGGTATGGTACCAGTAGTTCAGTCGTCCAAAGTGGTCTGGTGGGCTGCGACTTCAACAATATCTAAGTCAAAGTAGACATACTTGAACTTCTATTGTGTTATGCGAGCCTGGTCCTTATTGACTGGCTGATAGGTGACAAATAGCCAGCCCCGTCCGCAAGTGCAGGTTCTTACCGCGGCTGCAGATCGACTGCCCTGAAAACTGTGACAATGCACTGGACCAACATGTCTGTGGTTCTGACGGAAACGTTTACAAGTGAGTTTACTACTTTGCTTTTATGCGAGCCTGGTACCATTTTAAGAAATTCTCCTAGTCGGATGCGACCAACTGAAGCTTGGCGCTCTTAAAGCTCGTCGCATACCTGGAAAGCACTGCTGCAGTACAGCACAAAAAATTGCATTCAAATATTAGCATTAACTCGTAAGATTTAGATAGATAGATAACACTTTATTACACCACACAAAACAGAAAATAATACAGAGATAAAAACTTAGAATAAAGGTATGAAGGGCGGCCTTATTGCTGAGAGCGATCTCTTCTAGATGTATTTTATAATGGCATTACATGACAGACAGCTTGCGGACAGTCGCGGACCACTTTGAAGCTTGTCAGAAGTCATTTTGCCAATGTAAAATGTATCTAAAGATGAGTTTAATCCCTTATTTGAGTACGCATTTTTATTAAATGCATATTTTTAAACAGTATGACGCAATTACTGTAAAGATCTCTCAAGATCTACTGTAAAGGTCTTATAGAGGTATTACTTAACTATTTTATCATCCCCAGATCCGAATGCGAACTGAACCGCCTCACCTGCGGCCAGCACGTAGTCAGCGTGTCCGTGGCTCACTGCCGCACCACCGCGCTCTGCCACGAGACCTGTCCCGACACACCAGCCTTCGTGTGTGGCTCCGACAACCGGTTCTATAAGAACGAGTGTATCATGAAGAAGGAGAACTGCGGGTAAGTACGAACTGAACCGCCTCACCTGCGGCCAGCACGTGGTTCAGCGTGTGCATAGCTCACTGCTGCACCACCGCGCTCTGCCACGAGATCTGTCCCGACACACCAGCCTTCGTGTATGGTTCCGACAACAGGTTCTATAAGAACGAGTGTATCGTGAAGAAGGAGAACTGCGGGTAAGTACGAACTGAACCGCCTCACCTGCGACCAGCACGTGGTTCAGCGTGTGCATAGCTCACTGCTGCACCACCGCGCTCTGCCACGAGATCTGTCCCGACACACCAGCCTTCGTGTATGGTTCCGACAACAGGTTCTATAAGAACGAGTGTATCGTGAAGAAGGAGAACTGCGGGTAAGTACGAACTGGAACCGCCTCACCTGCGGCCAGCACGTGGTTCAGCGTGTGCGTAGCTCACTGCTGCACCACCGCACTCTGCCACGAGATCTGTCCCGACCCACCAGCCTTCGTGTATGGTTCCGACAACAGGTTCTATAAGAACGAGTGTATCATGAAGAAGGAGAACTGCGGGTAAGTACGAACTGAACCGCCACACCTGCGGCCAGCACGTGGTTCAGCGTGTGCGTAGCTCACTGCTGCACCACCGCGCTCTGCCACGAGATCTGTCCCGATCCACCAGCCTTCGTGTATGGTTCCGACAACAGGTTCTATAAGAACGAGTGTATCATGAAGAAGGAGAACTGTGGGTAAGTACGAACTGAACCGCCTCACCTGCGGCCAGCACGTGGTTCAGCGTGTGCGTAGCTCACTGCTGCACCACCGCGCTCTGCCACGAGATCTGTACCGACACACCAGCCTTCGTGTATGGTTCCGACAACAGGTTCTATAAGAACGAGTGTATCATGAAGAAGGAGAACTACGGGTAAGGAAATCAAACTCTAGCTAGAATTTAATGAGACAAAGTAGAACAGTCCTGAAAGAGGAGGCTATGTACCTACAGTACGCTCTTGTATTGTAATGAATAAGTACTAAACTAATCAAACAAAGAATGCATTCGCGAACACGCTGAGAATACTGTTGGAGCTGGCCCCTGGCTCTGCGCACCAGAGATGGTACCCGCTTGCGCATGGTTCTGTAGAAACAGTCAAACATTTTTTCGATTAAACCCCATGTTACAGACAGACCGCGGGAAGCGACTTTGTTTCATATTATGTAGTAATGTGTTTAGAATTTTAGTCAATGTTATGATACGCCTGTAAGATTTATTTGTAGCACTACAAATAATTATAACAAATCTACACCGTCGAGTAAAACGATACCCATATTAGTAGTGTGCAATCACACAGCGGGGCTCGCTTCATTCGCCTGGCTGTATGACTCTCGCTTTGCTCACTGCAACGCGACTCCCGTCTTATTGGAGCTAGGCTCGCTTCGCTCGCCTAATTCATATACAATGTAATTTGATTAAATAAATAAACTGAAACTGGTTCACCACTTAAACTGTGTTGTTGTTGCATTCCAGCAAGCACGTGTTCGTAGTGCCCCTGAAGCGCTGCCTGTCCCGCTTCCAGTACTCGGGCTGCGCGCGCGTCTGCCCCCCCGAGTACGACCCTGTCTGCGGGACCGACGACAAGACCTACTCCAACAAGTGCTTCTTGGAGATGGAGAACTGCCGGTCTAGGTAAGAGCTACTATTACGCCGTCTCTGATCGATGATGTGACGTGGGAGGTCAGCTGTTGATGATAGGTCTATTATATTGATTTGATAATAACCACCGAATACTCAAACACATCTCAGATTTAGTCACATCTCAAGTGACGATTTTTTGATAGATTTTTATTGAAAACTGTTAAAAAGTCGCGTATTGAGACGAGCTTAAATCTGAGATGCTTTTGAGTATTCAGGCGTAAGTCGTGATACGTCACACGATTACTATACAGGGTACCACGATACTTGGATATACAATATACTGAAACCAACAAGAATCTAAATCAGATTCTAATATTATGAAGGCGAGAGTTTGTATTCGTATGGATGTACGAGTATGTGCGTTACCCTTCACGCTAAACTGGCTGAATGAATTTAGATAAAATTCATTTCCCGAAAAGTATTTATCGTGGATGGACACGGATATTTGATTTGACAAAATAAATGTTGAAGAAGATTTGTATATTTTTGTCTAATAATCCCCTTCCGCGAACATAAATTGGGAGGCCTATGCCCACCAGTGGACTAGTATAGGCTGATGATGATGATGATGCATATAAATGGTTATGGAGGTTATTTGTCTAATAACCCCATTCTGCAGCTTTTTTTGATTGTAAGGCGATTTTAAAACAAAAAATCTAAAAATCCCCTTGGTAGGAGATTCTCTATGGGGATTTGTAGATCAAACCATTTGTAGCATATGCTACTTTTGATCCCGGAAAGAAACCAACCAAGATGAACTTTAAGTAAAAAAAAACCTTTATTTCCAGGAGCCTGGTTCAGCTGAAGTACCTGGGCACCTGCACAGACCCTATCGCAGAGGAACCGAAGAACTACTTGTATCGATAGAGCCACTCGATCCATTTCATTCGAATGGTCCTTCGAGGCCATTCCATTCGGGACAGCCCGCTCGTGCCAACTCTAGATAAAATAAGTGACCAATAAAGAAATTTCGTCTTCCAATTTTCGATCTTCTAATATTCTAGAATAACTCGATTTTTAATCTAACTAAGCTTTGAATTATAATTTCGTTAAAGCTTAGTTTTTGAACAACAGTACAAAATTAAAATGGCCGTCGCAAGATGGCGGACGAAAATTCAAAATGGTTGATTACGCATTTATTAAAACTTGTTAGTAACGAATTTAGTGATTTAGATTTTAATATTTTGACTGTTTATTTATTTCTATTTATTCTGTCTTAGTTTAAGGGATTTTTTGTAAATATTTAGCGAATTTTCTCACGTTATTTATTTTTGCGTTAAGAACTAAAATACTAAAACGTTTATTACTCCATTCTTAAGATTTAATGTAAAAGCCATACTTATAACCGATTTTAACCAAGTGTTATCTTATCTTCGCTACATCACAATCTTTACAGTTATCTTAGAAAATAGTTAAAATTGTATCTTTATACTACCGAGATGTAATGTACCAATTAATAAATATAAAATAATATTGAAAGCAGTTTTAATTTAATTTTCTTTAGATTACTTAGGCTTGCCCTTAACTTCCGTTTTTTTTCCAAAAACCTTATATTACCAAAAAAAAACCTAATTTATAGAATTTGTATATCAAAATCTACAAAATGATCCTATCGGTGGTAAGTCATAGGACTCAAATGTGTAATAAACATGGACAAGATGAAGCAGTTTGACTGGCTCGCTTACACCAGTTAAACCAATTTGCTGCAGTCATTGCAATCAATCCGTGCCATAAAACATACTATAATAATAATAATATTCGTTTATTTCAGGCAAAAAACCCATATCACAAAAAATACAATTACGATTTTAAAAATATGCACAAATAAAAATTAAAATACTTAAAACAAAAGATATCACGACGCTGTCGCACGTCATTTTCTGTTTCCCTCCATATGTAGGGAAATCCAGTGCATGTATATGGGGTTATTGTAGACCTGGTCAGAGACAGCCTTCAAAATGCTATTTTTGGAGCGGACCAACCTACCCCAGAAAGCTGCGACGCGAGAGCGGACGATGGCGAAGAAGTCGGGCACTCCCGCTTCGGAGAACATGCTCGAAGCACTGCAGCATCTCGGTATAAGTGGTATAAGTGTTATAAGTATAAGTGTTATGGTTAGGTATAAGTGTTATGTTTCTCATTTACCATGATCTCGGGCCATAAAGTGACCCCGTCCTTTGGAAGGCTTGCGTGGGGCCGAAGCCAACAGCACAGAGGCCATTTGAGAAGTTAATCTAAAGGCGATGGCTACACATAGCGGGTACGCACCTCGGGTGCACAATATGATACCTACATCCGAAGATGGTATCCGCCAGGTGTAGAGACTATTGCAAATGAAACTTCATATTTCCTGTTTCAAAGAAGGCCTCCTTTCATTCGTCGTGTCATCCATCAGATCACATCAAACTAAATTAGACTCGAATTTTAACTAGATGTCGCCACTTGAAAAATTAGATCGCGCTATCGAAGTATTCCGAGTTTAAAATGAATTCCAAACCCATTTTATTCAGGAATTTGGAGTCTGTAGTTTTTTGAAACACGCCATATTATAATCAGTCAGCGAAACAATGAGTTATTTTATTATAACTAGCTGCGCCCGGGGCTTCGCCCGCGTCGAAATAAATGTGTCAAATGGTTTAGAAACCTTCCTCTTTAATTTACTGTCTATTAAAAAAACCACATCAAAATCCGTTGCGTAGTTTTAAAGATTCCAGCATACAAAGGGTGTATGTAGAAATGAAGATAATATATGATAGAAAACGCCCGGAACACCCGAAAAAATATCTACCGATCGCACAAACATTGTACCGAGGCGGGATTTGAATCCACAACCTATGTCGCAAACGGACCTTCGCCCACTATAGGTTCAGTTAGATATAATAAAACAATAGGCAGGTACTTGTCGCCTTACCACCTGTGGTGTCCTTATCTTATACTACCTGCGCCCCGCGGCTTCGCCCACGTGGAAATCTATGTTTCAAATGTTTTATAAACCTTCCTCTTGAAACACTCTATCTATAAAAAACCGCATGAAAATCCGTTGCGTAGTTGCAAAGATCGAAGCATACATAGGGACAGACAGACAGCGGGAAGCGACTGTGTTTTATATTATGTAATGATAGTGATAGGTAAACGTTGCTCAGGATGCCAATTAGATAACCTATTATTTACTCTACTCACGTGTGTATATTATGTATTTAAAATAATCCTTATATTAACATTTCCAACGTCATTCATAAACTAATTATATAATAAGTGGGAATTTTTTATCATTATTTATGTTCCTTATATACACATAACAAACAAAATAATGTCAGTCTAGCATACAGGTTATTCAACTACCCCAATTTAATGATAACAATGCAAATTATGTCTAGAGGTTACCTACCTATACACTAGCCAGACTCGATATAAAGTATTTGTAAACAAATCATGATACAAAAAATTTTACTCGCGTGGCGTCGTATTTGTAAGCAATATTTATTGAAAGAAGGATGTCAAGTCGACAAAATTAATGTAAATTGCGTGTATGTAAAAACACGCGGCAATAGAGTGAATTTTGGGGTATAGTAAGTATTTTTGAGTTATGGTTTGTTTACAAACATTCTACATCGATTTTAATAGTGTGTACTACATACACTAGTAGTAAAAGTGTTAATAAATTAGATAACTACCAACTACAATATGTTTACATAATCTATCTAGGTACATATTAAAATGATGCAAATTTAAATTAAATGGTGTTCTGGTCGTTTTCTATGTATAATAAAAAATATCTATCTATGTAATGTATTGTATTATGTATATCAGTTATCTAGTACCCATAACACAAGCTCTGCTTACCATGGGGCTAGATAATGCTGTGTGAAATGTCCAGCATAATTATTTTTTTTTTTTTTTATTTATTTATTTATTTATTTATTTATTTATTTTATAGGCCAAGTATTTGTAATAGGGTGGGTAATTCTTTGATGTTCCGATTTTTTCTCACACTTTGGTTGATCAGCAAAAGTGTTTCAGAGTCAAGTCTGGATGCGGCAAGCTGAAGACGCCCTGTCTTCAGCTTGCCGCTTCCAGACTAGGACTAGCGCTCTTCATATGGGAGGAGTCCAGGGACTGTCTTAATTTTCATTTAGATCTGGCCTTTGTACCAACTTCCTAGCGAGAGTCTCTTCAGATGTTGATCGAGGCTCTTCGCTATTATTAGTAGTATCTTTCTTATTTAAATTCTCGTTATTTTAAATACATTTTTACTATAAAAATACAATAAAATATGATAAACACAGAAAAAAAAATCAAAATGTAGATCACTGACCGCGAAGCTCTGCTCAAGCGGCCGGTGACTAGGGCTGCAGAGAAAGGAGCTTCCTGACGATACGTGCCGAGTCCAGAAGTACCGCCTTTTGGATCTAGCCCTTGATCCAACTTCCTAGCGAGATATTATTAATAATAATCATTTATGTCGTAAATTTAATTAATAACTAACACGTCACATTCGTTTTAACTACAGGTACTTAGCAATTTTAGATTTTTATTAGTCAATAAGTAATAAATTATACAATAAACAGCAATGGATAAAAATAAGAACGGAGAAAAATCGTCAAGTTAATAAGACGGCAATAGCTGAGCATGTAGTAGACTCAGGACCTAATCACTGGATTGAACTACACAAACCGCAGGTAATAAATGTAATGAAAGGTACCTATTACTACAGGAGAATGTTTCGGGAAGCGATTGAAATTAAGAAATATCCTAATTTCAATCGTGAAGACGGGTTCAAACTCTCTGCCTCGTGGAATCCAGTGATAGCAAAGTGTAGTCGTCGTAATCCGGTCTCTCATTGCGTCGCGGACACTGTGAGTGTTGTGTGTCGTCCGAGTGTGCAGATGGACATTCCTACTTTTGAAAATGAAATGAGGGTAGTTTCAAATAAACTAGCCCCCGCTTCGCTGAGGCGGTAACTCCAGTACTCCAGTCATCCCGTGACCACGACAGAGTGTAAACCTGTTGAAACGTCGGGAAAAAAAGGTAAATAAACGCGATAAATACCCGTTGTATCAATACTTATAATTAAGAACGGAGAATACTATTTATAAAAGTTTCTCTACTTAGCACTAAAACTAAACTATTAACTTAGACTATTCTACGGTAAAAAAAAAATTGCAAAACGGTAGATCACCGACCGCTCGCTAGAGTCAAGCGGCCGGTGACTAGGGCTGCAGAGAGAGGAACTTCCTGACGATGCGTGCCGAGTCCAAGAGTAGGTACTGTATAATTTTGGCTACTTGGTTATGTCCGTGCAAGTTCTGAAAGTTAGCAAGGTGCGAACAACCCGAAAGTATATGACGGAGGGTCTCCCCAGGAAGATGACACGCTCGACAAACATCGATCGTTCCGTCTTTCATGATATACTTTCGGTAATTGTTCGTCTTTACCACCTCGTCCATAATCGCACAGACAAAGCCTTCGGTTTCCCCAAAGAGGTCACCGAAGCGTAGCCAGTTCACTGAGCTTTGGAGATCTACATCAGGTCCTGTGAGAACCTTGTAGAATCTCTCATGCAGCTCTTTGCTCTCCCATATAGCCGTCCGGTGCTGGATACTCATCACCACAGGTTTGCGCCAGTTCTCGTTAGCCAAAGAGAGAGGGGTAAGGTTCTTATCTACTGCAGCCACATCGCGATGTATCTGGTATTCAACTTGTAAAAAATGATTTCTGAGATGCATACCTCACGGCTGTGTAGGGTCTTGGCGTTTAAAAAGCCTCGACCAACACATTTCCGCGGGATATAGGTAAAATCGAATTACTAGTATTATTATCTCTACATAGTATAGAAGAAAGTCGCTTCCCGCTGTCTGTATTTCTGTCCCTATTTATGCTTACATAGGTCTTTAAAACTACGCAACGGATTTTGATGCAATTTTTTTAATAGATAGAATGATCAAGAGGAAGGTTTACAAACAAACATAGATGATCTATGTAAATCCTTATTGTAACTCTTTATAATGTCTATGTACTGTCTGTCTTCCAAATAAACAAAAATAAAAAAATAAAAATAAATAGATTTCCAGGCGGGCAAAGCCGCGGGGCACAGCTAGGTAGTCTAATTTGCCTTAGATATAATGTAAGTATGTGTGTAAATAAAGGACATATATTATTATTTTTTGCGCACGTACCTATATCTTCACTCAAATTAAAACAAATATTAATAAAACAGGTTTTACCTATACAAATACGAGTAGAGTAACTCATTTACGTACCTACGGTTTGTAAACACACCGTAACTAAATATACATTTTACGTTATCAAATCGTTTACATACTTAATCCTCAGAAGTAGCTGAACATGTTTTTATACGCTACCACTCAGCAATTATTCATTGTGAACATGTTCAGCGCATAGAGTCTAAACGCCTCTGCTAGCGGCAGATGGACCCAGTAGCGAATCAGTAGCCGGCGCCAATGTTCGACGCTATTCGCTACGTAACAAAGTAGTGCAATATACCCTTTTAGGGTTAATTAATTCCTACTAGTATAAATACTGTCGTATAGTTATTTGTGACAATGTAAAAAGCCTTTTTAGGTGGCATTTGTTGAAATATATTTGTTTATACGAGCATTACTGAAGGCAGAACTATGACGCTTCGATATTATTATTTTTTCAAAGAAGGAAGCAGGATCAATCAGCTGTTATGTGCTTTTTTGAGTGAGTATATTTTTTTTAAAGTAAGATTTGTGGCCTTTTTTAAACAAAACATGCTTTTTTTTTTTAATAATTCTGTTTATTCTATTTTGTATGCGTATACACGCAAACATTATTAGAAAAAAAAAATAGTTGAACCTACTTTTGTGACTTATGCGAAACACATTAAAACTTAGAGATCCGCAACGAGAAATGAAAACCCCTTAGGTTACTATATCATGAATTTTAAAAAATCAAAATATAGAAACAATTGAAAATGAAAATGAAAAGTTACTGCATATGCTGCAGAACTAAGTCTCTTCGATAGCTATCTATGTGTGGGCCCCATTGAAGTTTACTATCTAAGGTTATTCCTAAAAATACGGTTTTGTCTACAATTTCTAACGTTTCTTCTTTTACGTTTAAATCAGCCTTAACTTGTTTTACATTAGGTAGAATAAATCTTATACATTTTGTTTTGGTTTCATTAAGCAAAAGATTATTAATACTAAACCAATGGATTACCTTTGAGATTGCAGTATTTACATCGTCGAAATTTGTGTTTAAATCGAAATTTGTATTTGTGTTTGAGCTAACGCAAACAATCAACAGGTCGCTAAACTGACTCATATCAATACCAGTTGGTATATTGTATAATATATTAAATATATATAATATTTATTATTTAATTACATTATTTGTGACTTGTGATATTGGAATACTGACGGAAATCAATCAAAACCAACACCAGCTTTCACCAAAACTAAATACCCTAAGCATATGTATTCTTAAAAAATATTCCAATTCATACAGTTTTAAATTTATTTTATTTTAAACTTTTGAAACTTATCATGGTTATTAACACTAAAGTCATTTAAAACGCAGTCGCAGTGCCTTCAATTATTCCGTGATCATGGCGCATGAAACTGTGCTGAAATATTGGATAATTCAAAAATCAAATCATGGTAAATATCCCGTTTTAAATGACTTTATTTTATTTATTTGGGAAACTAAAAGCTACACTTTGACTGCGGTCTTTTTTTTTACCTAAAAAATTCGTGCTGCCGCTCTACACAGCGGTTGTGTTTCGCCGCACATGCGTTTCGTTCGAAAAATATTAGAGCTCTGCTGAGTCACAAAGATCTGTATTTTCTCAGCCGCTGCGCTAGTGTGGATTTACGCATATTAGTCACTTGTAGAAAACTCATACCGTGCGTTTTCAGCAGTCGAAGTGTCAAAAACTCAGAGCAAATAAAGCTAACTACAGTTTCCACTCGAAGTTTGTAATTATAACTCTTGCAGTACTATTTAACAAAAATTATTAGTACGAATGCAATTTAATCACCTAAAAGACGAGTGCGCCTATTCAAACAAAAGTAGGAACTATTACAAAAAATCTAAATAAAAATATACAAAAATTTAACCGCTGTATTCGAAGCAACTTGCATCATCCAAAACCTTCAGTTCCTTTGAAACAAAGACCCCATGAATTTGACACCATCTGTTCTCCAGTCGACCTACCGGTGTTCGCGTACGGCGCCAGCGTGGGTTGGATGTCTCCCATGACGCTGCTGCTGCAGGGTCCCAACTCCCCCAGGGACCCTCCGCTGACTGACTTTGAGGTAAGCAAGGAGAAGAAATTAGACTTTACCTTCATCAGCAACTAGAAGTCTGTGCATATTTAGTCTAACTGACGGCCGCTCGGGCAAACGTGTTCTTGAGTGGAGACTACGACTCGGTAAACGTAGCGTAGGACGCCCTCCGACCAGGTGGGATGACGACCTGCGAAAGATTGCAGGTAGATGGATGCGTCAAGTTGAAGACAGGGCGCTATGACGCTCATTGGGTGAGGCCTATGTCCAGCAGTGGACTAATATAGGCTGATAATGACGATGATTATCAAACATAGGCTACTTTATATCCCATAAATCAGTTCCAATGGGATAAAGAAACAACGCGCGCGAAGACTTGGGCAGAAACTAGTTTTATTGTTGCGATTAATACAGTGAATTATAAAACTTTATTTTTAGACTCGGCTAGATACCTACGGAGTTTCCAAATATCAAAACAAAATGAGGACCACCGATTTTTTTAAAAAGACTGGCTGCGCCACGCGGCTTCGCCCGCGTAGAAATCTATGTGTCAAATGGTTCATAAACCTTCCTTTTGAATCACTCTATCAATAAAAAAACCGCATCGAAATCCGTTAGGTTTAGTTTTAAAGATCTAAAAATACATAGGGACAGACAGACAGCGGGAAGGGACTTTGTTTTATACTACAACCGCAAATTGGTAGCAAATTATGTCATTACAATAATCTCCTAACCTTATACCTGCTCAAAATCCCACAAACCGAAACCTGAAACGAGCTAATTAGGGTAATTTTCACTATTGTTATGTTGCTACTGTAAAGGTTTCGAAGGTCAAAGCTAGACATTATGGGTTTTTAGGAAGCTAACAGAGTGTACTTTAATTTAATTGAAGTTATAATTAAAACTACATTTTAATTTTAAAAAAAATAGGGTTGGAAAGGAAATGATACTGAAAAAAATACTATGTGAATTTTTTTTTATAACCATATAAAGTAATGTTTAATATTAGATTTTGAAAAGAAATTTTGCTATAATTTTCATATTTGTTTTTTTTATAAATCTAAGAGTATAGGGGCACTAAAGGCCCACTATTCATCTTGTTGAAAAAAAATACAATACGGTCGCTGACCTAATATTTTGGCTGAAATTGCGAAATTAAGGATAAATATAAGTACTCGTATTAATACAACGGGTATTTATCGCGTTTATTAACTTTTTTCCGACGTTTCAACAGGTTTGCACTCTGTCGTGGTCACGGGATGAATATATAATATAATATAAACGCGATAAATACCCGTTGTATTAATACTTATAATTATGTGTTCAGATCGCGTAAGTTTAAAAATAATTAAGGATAAAATCTGATTTCAAATAAAATTTTACTAAAGTCCAAATAAATTTTGAACCATTGAATATCGCTGAACATACAGTGGGGTAAAATCGATAGGTACTGAGGTCCCGCACCCCCCATCCACCGATGATCCACCCCTCATGTTACACCACGTGTGTTGTGATGTGATGATAGACAAAAAATATTTCAATAGCGAAATAACCTTTCAAACAAAATAATTGGAGCTAGCGACGATCAGTGGGTATCAACTAGCTAAGCATGAAATGCCAACAGCACAAGTACCATGGGACAAATAAAATGTATGAGAGGACGCTATATGTAAGACAGAGCAACAACATGTATGCTCAAAGTCTCGGCATGACACTCAAATGTCCCTGGAACACTGTTAAAAATGAGAATGACAATCGTGTCGGGCGGTAGATCTAAAAAAGAACTAACTTCATTTTACATGTTTGACGCATTATTAAAAAAACATTAAAAGAAAAATTAGATAATGAAGTAGATTTTGAGTGGTTGCAAGGATGCTCCCAGCATTTCGAAAAAAAAAATTGCATATAATTGTGTCGACAATATGCATTATGCATTAAACGGTACTACATAATTGTTAAAAAATAGACAATTTACGGACGAAGCATCGAAGAAAGCAATGAAAAGGAAAATAAACATACTACAAAACATTTAAAGTGCTTGTGTGAAAACAAGGTGAATTACGTGTAAAACAAAAAAATATTATATTTACCTACTAAATTATAAATTTTTTCACTGTTTTGACCAAATTGGCATTTTAATTACTTAACCAAAATCCTTCCTTAAGTATTGGGTGCAATTCTATATTTTATATTGTGTCAGGTGAATGGTGAATATTCAACAAAATGTTGAATAATTACCATTTGTCTGATAAATGATTATAGTCGCAGAGAAATTAAAAAGGCACCTTTTGAATTGAGTGCCTATTTAATTTGAAGCTCCCGCCAAACGCCAGTTACCGTGGGCTTAAGTTAGAGGCGCTAGTGTGCTCTAGTGTTGGCATTTTTACTCTATGGAGTCTTACTTCTTTCCGTTAGGTTATTATTGTTCTGTGGCGACGATGATGGGGCAAATTGACACGACTGTCACTTTGATAACATGTCTCTTTTTGTGTAGGGTTCACAAATAGCGTCAGAGATTGACGTAACAGATAACGGACATATGTAGAAAGCTCATACATGCACCGCTGGCGCACACGACACAGATAAATAGGCTATATAAAAACAAAAATGTCTTTCGGACGTTTTTCTACGTATATTAAAAAATCTTTCCATGTTATGTATTGTATTATGTATATCAGTCATCTAGTACCCATTAAAACAAGCTCTACTTAGCTTGATTTCTTATTGTATTTGTTTGTTTGCCCTGTATCAGTATCAGTTTCTTTAAATCTGTATCGTTAAAGTTACCTTTGTAAACAGGCTTCCCGCGACACAGGTTTGCCTCGTGCGGGGGCCGCCAAAAATGTGTACATATACATAAGTGAAATGGCAAATAAATAATTTTGTATTTTTTGTATTGTATTGATGATGTGTGATGTCTAGATGCTGTGTGGATTGTCCAGCAATATTTATTTATTTATCTTGATAGTGAAGTTAGGGCTAGGGTGTTAGTATTAATGTTAATCAAGGCTTTTGCCCTTTGATGTAAACATTATCATCTTTTGATTTTACTTGATTTTACAGTGACAAAATGGCTGACATTATGGATTACAAATCTGAAATAAATGAGTTAATTAATTAAATCTTAAAAAAAAATAGAATAGAATAGGAAAACATTTATTTGGACACAGGTACAAAATACAGGCATAGAATAACAAACGGCAAATAAAGTAGTTTCTCATGGGGGTAAGAGACACAAATAGGTGATATTAAGAAAATAAGACTACCATAATGCCAACTGTACTTTAAACAATAGATTTGTGGTTAAAATTACGAGTGGTCCCACTCGCCCAACGAAATAAACAAGAAAAAACTAATCAGGTAACTGGGACCGCGGTCCCAGTTACCTGATTAGTTTTGTAGTGGGCCCAGTCGCCTGTATCCTCACCTCCATGACCCTGCGCCGAAATAGGGGTTGGCTCGGTTAAAAATTGGGTTTGTATTGTTCTCTAGGTTTCCATCATGGGCGCAGCATCCTACCTGACGTGCATATTCGCTGACTTCTTCGTGGCCTGGTTGGGGGACAAGTTTGGACGAAAACCAACGCTGCTCTTTATATCTGCATGTGCTGTGGTAAGGCTTTAGTCTACCTACTAGTTGAAGACGAAACAAGCAAATATCTGGATGTTCTTGATGTTCAAACATCTTGCTTTATTTCCTTTAGACCAAGTTTAGACCTTACGGGACTGTTAGACACGTCACAAAATTCAAATTACTTAAGGGGCCTCCGGAGGGACGAATTCTTCATACAAACGTAATACCAAAATTATTTCTAATTCAAGCATATTTCCACTATAATATTGCATTATTTTTATTAAAATAGTATTTATCTAGGTTCCCAAATAGTTTTTTTTTTAAAAATACTTACCTAAAATTAAATGAAAGCCAATCTCATTTTGCACATTTTTATGCGAAAATGGACAAGTTTTCTTGCTATTTGTTCCGTATTAAAAGCATCAATATCTTACGTTTAATTTATGTAGGAACATAGCTTATATTGTCTAGTTACAGAATAACAATACTTTGTGAAGAATACAAAAAGTTTTCAGTCATAATTTTTGGTATTACGGAACACACAAAATTTTGAACGGCTAATATTGCTATCGCGCACGCATGGGGCGCGGCGCAAGGGTTACACAGGGACAGCGATATTCGGAGCGATTTTTGCAAGCGAGGGTCGCCGGACCCTTAAGTAAAAATTAGGAGATAAAGTGATCACTTAGATTATTTGTTCACTTCAATCTCTTTAAGGTAAAGTAAAGAATCGAACAAGAAAACTTTACCTTGTTAGGTTACCGAAATTATAATTGAGCATTATAAATACGAGGCATCTCATAAAACTTTCAGGGTTTAGAACTGGTGGTCGAAATCATTATATGTATATATATGTCATTATAACACATGTAAAAAGTGACCAAAAATGTTTGACTGACTGTTCCATGATCTATTTTAGTCCTACAACAAAATAGCAGATTATCTAAAAGATAAAAAAGCATGGAACGAGTTTTTTTCCAACTCAAAATCTACCAACTTACAGATAAGCAAATCAAATGTACTAGACACATAAGTTATGAACATATTAATGGTTTCTTCTCACTTCTTCCACTTGTGGACAAAAAAATTAAGTAAACATTAAAATTATTTAATGTTTTTATAATAATTAATAGTATAAAGTGACCTGTCTAAGTGCTTATATGTCAGCCTAAAGAAATAAAAACTTTTTTCATTTTCTTCTTGTCCTTAACACAACATCTTTGGACAGATGTCCGATACTACAAAATCTAGCAAGTTTTCAATCAAGTTTTCAATCAGTGCGTCCTACCCGTTATGACCTACGGAGCTGAGACGTGGACACTCACGATAGGGCTGGTCCACCAGTTCAAAGTCGCTCAGCGAGCTATGGAAAGAGCTATGCTCGGAGTTTCTCTGAAGGATAGGATTCGTAACGAATACATCCGACAGAGAACCAAGGTTATCGACATAGCTCAAAGAATTAGCAAGCTGAAGTGGCAGTGGGCCGGCCATATCTCGCGAAGAACCGACGGCCGATGGGGCAAACGTGTTCTTGAGTGGAGACCACGACTCGGTAAACGTAGTGTAGGACGCCCTCCGACCAGGTGGGATAACGACCTGCGAAAGACTGCAGGTAGATGCTGGATGCGTCAAGCTGAAGACAGGGCGCTATGGCGCTCATTGGGGGAGGCCTATGTCCAGCAGTGGACTAATATAGGCTGATGATGATGATGACAAAATCTAGCATTATCTAATTGGGACGAACTTTGCTCCAAGTCGAAAACTAACAACCTATCAAGGTAAAGGTTCGTTGTTTGCTTCTTTACTTTATCTTAAAAAAATTGAAATGAACAAAAAATCAAAGAGATCACTTTATTTCCTAGTTTTAATTGTGTAATTTGATGAAAAAATAAAAAAATTCTATATACAAAATCTATATATGTTGATTTAACATATATAGCTTTTGTTCCGTCTATACTTGTTCTATACCGCTCCTTAGGAAAGTGCGGCGAGGTGGGGGGCGAGGAAAAAAGAGCAAAAGTTGGCAGAGATCGCTCATAGCGATAAGGCCGCCCATTGTACAACACATTCTGTATTTGTCTTTTTCCTGTCTCGTGTATCTGTTTTTATTTGGTGTTCAATAAAGAGTAATTCTATTGTATTGTATATTCTTATTTTATCCGTCCAACAGCTCGCCTGGGTAATCAAGCTATCATCGATGGAGACCTGGGCGTTCGTGCTGGCTCGTGCTCTCGTTGGCATCCCCATGGCGGGGGCCTACGTCACCTGTCCCCTCTACAACAAGGAGATCAGCGAGAACAGCATCCGGGGGCTACTTGGATCTATGGTAAGAGTAAAACTTTTGAAACTTTCATGGTTATTAACACTAAAGTCAATTAAAACGGGTAATAATGAAACCGGTGGTAGTTTTAACGTTCGTAGCAAAAGACAAAAAATGAGGCTAGGTCGGTATGTCTGATCATGGCTCGTGAAAATGTGCCGAAATATTGGAAAACATACAAATTAATGTAGGTAATTAGAACTTTTTTTACACCAACTAGTTTTTATTGATTTCCCGAAACTTTTGCATTTTGTCGTTCATGGGTTTTTACAACATTTCATCGCAGTCTTTTGCATATCCCAACTGTCTGCAGGATGACACGTCCACTTCGATAAACATTGTATTCTGTCCCCAGTTGATCCTAGCACACACCAGTGGCAATTTGTTCCTGTTCATCATCGGAGACGTGATGTCGTACCGGCCCGTGCTGTGGACGTGCCTGGCGCTGCCGGCGGTGCACCTCGTGCTGTTCATGATGATGCCGGAGTCTCCCAGCTATCTAGTCAAGTCGGGGAAGCTGGAGGTCAGTGTTTACAGCTATATGCTATAAATAATTGTATTATTCTTAGGACTGGATTATGAAAGCTTACTCAGTCATCTATCTATAAATAAATATTCCTGGACAATCCACACAGCATCATTTAGCCCCAAGCTAAGCAGATCTTGTGTTATGGTAGATGACTGATTATTATATAATACAATACATTACATATATTATATACAAGTCAACACAATATAAATACGCTTTATTGCACATCAAGACAGAGAAATAACAGTAAAGAAAAAAAAACAAAGATTAGAGCAAACAGAGAGAACAAACTACATAATGGGTGGCTTTATCGCAAAGAGCGATTTCTTCTAGGCAACCTTTGGATGGACACGATATTAGATATTTTTAAGTAACCTTTTATGGCATAAACGTCACTCAGGCATAGATGTATGACCAAGATTTCTTATTACAGGCAAGAGTGGTACTAGAGATAATAATAATATTTTTTTTATGACACTTAGTAATCGTGAGTGAAGTGTGGTTGTTACTGAAATCGCAATCGATTCCTCAGGTAAAAACACAGATACAAAATAGAGAACGCTGGGTGAAATAAATCAAAGTTCAAATCACTGGTTTGAATCGTATTTATTTTCAACTGACAACATGTATTACAAATTAAACAACTTTTTTTCTTTAATAGGAAGCTCAACGGGTGCTGGCGTGGCTGAGGTGCAAGCGAGAAGACGATGCGTCAGTGGTGGAGGAGCTAGATGAGATCAGACGCGAGCAGAAGCAGGACGACGAGAGCAGCCGCTTCGTCTTGAAAGCTATAGGTATGAATGCAAGTTTAAAAGTACACCATTTTGACGACCTCTGTGGCGCGTTGGGCGAAGGTCCATCTGCGGTGCAGGAGGTTTTGGGTTCGATTTCCGCCTCGTGGCAGATGTTTGTACGATCAAAAGATATTTGTTGGGTGTTCTGGTCGTTTTCTATGTATATCAGTTATCTAGTACTTACCCATAACACAAGCTCTGCTTACGAGTACCTTGGGGCTAATAATGCTGAATTGTCTAGCATTATTTATTTATTTGACAGTCTATACAGGGCGTCCCACAACCATGCCACATGGAGGAAAAACCTTAAATATTGTAGATAGAACATTTAACTGAAAGAAGACTTCATTTTGATTTTAAAAACAATTTAAACAGCAATCAAAGATTTTTGAAAAATCGCCTGCATCGAATTTCGTTTCCAACGAAATTCGAATACCCCAAATTAAAAAAAAAAATACACCTAATTTAACGATACCGATCAAAAGGCTCAATCGTAAGTTTTTTTTTTCCAAGTAACATAGCATCTTAAATAAAAGGAAGACCATATAATGACCATATACCTTATTTAAGGTACGAGTACGTTCCCTCCATGTGTCATCGCTGTGGGACGCCCTATATATCGAGACATAAATAAATCGAAGAAAACTGTGGCCCGGAAATGATATACGAAAAATCTTTCCCGTTGTCCAGAAAAAAATGTCATAGAATCTACAGGAAGACAACATAACAAGTAGAATTAATCATCAATAATAAACAGCGGAGACACTAAACACTATCAAGGTCTTATCAATTGGTATGCGTTCTTACGATTTTACAACTAGTAATTCAACATACACTTATTAATTCGGTCGCCATTTTTATAACAACAGAAACACTTGAGCATACAGATAAAATCTGTAACATAATGAAGAAAATAAAAAAAAACATAAATAATACTTACATCTGTGTCAACACCTCTTTTATTTTAGAACTAAGTATTTACACAAGTAAAACAGAAAATAGGAAATACCGGCAATAAACGAAAGATAATTTTCTAGAGTCAGCTGACGATTAAGTCACGAGGGTGATAATTGTTTATTTACATAAGATAATGAATGAATAATGATGACGAAAGGTCGGTAGATAATTGTACAATACAAAAATACATTATTATACACCAGATGCAGATAATTACAAAAAATATATTACATGCGACGAGTAGAATGTGCGGCCTTATCGCTTAGAAGCGATCTTCAAGGCAATCTTTGGGTCATCAGCGCCCTGGTATGGTAACCTTACAAATGAGATATCTGAATTTGCATTATTCGTGTCGATTTCTGATCGTTCCTTATTATGGTTTAATTCGCGTTAAAACGCGTAACAATAAAAACAGCCTTACTCATAATCATACAACGTTTCTTGTTCACAGTGACAGACAAGATCCTCTTCCGAGCCTTCCGCATAGCCCTCATCATAGCCCTGGCCCGTGAGGTCTGCGGGGCCATCCCCGTGCTGAACTTCGCGGGGGAGATCTTCCACCGCGGGGGCGAGGGGTCAGGGCTGATCCTCACTCCTAACCAGCAGGCTATGATGCTGGGGGCCGTGCAGGTCGCGGGCTCGGCGCTGGCTTCTAGTGTCATTGAGAAGACTGGGAGAAAGGTAACGAAAGAATGGGTTTTGAATATTATAATCATTACAAAAGTAGGGAAGAACTCCTCCAGAACAGTAAGCTCATGCAGCTCATGCTCAAGCAGCCACACGGTAAGCTCACAACGAAATACTGGAGACACAATGGCAGCAAACAGGAGACGTCCGACACGAAGGCCGATAGGATAAATAATTTTGCGTGGGCGATCTTCCACCGCCGGGGGAGGGGTCAGGGCTGATCCAGAAGACCGGAAGAAAGGTAAAGAAAGGAAACGATTTTGTAGATATTATAGTGGTAGAAGTAGGAAAGAGCTCCTCCAGAACAGTCCAAGCTGTTGGTAAGTTCGATATAACAATACTGGAGACACGAAATACAACACATACATCGCGACCTAAGTTCGCAACCAAATGCTGGAGATACGAAATGCAGAAACACATAACATCGCGGCCTTCTAATGGACATTAAACAGGCTTAAAGGGTACGATTGTTGATGAATGCATGAATGGGATATATTTATGGGACTCGGGCCACTTGAATTATTGAATTTCGTTAAAGTCTCTCTATCTATAGAATATAAAGAAAATGGAACTACCCTAAAATCATTCAAACCTAGTCCTGCTGCGAGAAACAGGTAACCATAAATGATTTTGTATTTGTATTTGTATTTTGCATATCTTCTAATATAATATATAAAAAGCAATTGCTGTTTGTTAGTCTCGTTAAAACTTTAAAACATCAACAACTTATAAATATTTGCTCTCCCATGCTAATACTTAATTTAAAAGAAAAAATATAGGGAAATAACACTGTAGGAGAAACTAACTTTTCAGTGGCATCTAGTGACTAATAAATACTCGAGTAACCAAGTCTCAAAAAGGACTCCAATCTCTCCGCGATAGAATTCTTCAAGTTAACAATGTATTCTTTCCTTGGAAGTCTTCAAGTTAACAATGTATTCTTTCCTTCGAAGTCTCCAAGTTAACAATGTATTCTTTCCTTGGAAGTCTTCAAGTTAACAATGTATTCTTTCCTTGGAAGTCTTCAAGTTAACAATGTATTCTTTCCTTGGAAGTCTTCAAGTTAACAATGTATTCTTTCCTTTGAAGTCTTCAAGTTAACAATGTATTCTTTCCTTGGAAGTCTTCAAGTTAACAATGTATTCTTTCCTTTGAAGTCTTCAAGTTAACAATGTATTCTTTCCTTGGAAGTCTTCAAGTTAACAATTTATTCTTTCCCCCAGATGCTCCTCTTCGCCACCTCTCTAATCTCTGGCATCAGTATGTGTATCCTGGCCTCCTGGTTCCTCTGCAAGCAGTACTCCGTCATGGCCCCCGGCTGGATCCCTGTGGCCACACTCTGTCTCTGCATCTTCTGCGACTCCTCGGGTCTTCAGCCACTGTCCGTCGTCATCACTGGGGAGATGTTCTCCTTCAAGGTAAATGTAGGACCGATTACTGGCAACACTTAATTTTTCTTATTCCAGACATCAGTAATGCAACTTAGTGTTATGTCTTAGATAGATAGAGATAGAAAAACATTCATTGATCAAGCTCAGTTCTAGCACAGAACAAATGAGGTTCACAATAATTATATTGACTTATTTATTAGTCACAGGCAGGTTATTATTACTTACATAGACCATATTATAAGACTAAATACATAAAAAAGTAGTCTTTCCTTATGAAGCCATAGTAACCTCCCATAAAAAATACCATTAGCATTTTTGTCCTCTGCCAAACAAACCCCTCATCCTACGATCGCCATAGCACCTGCCACATGTGATATGCTACTGACCAGACATAGACAGAGACCCCTTGGTTACCTCCCCGGCGGTGCCTGGCCTCCACCGCTGGACATAGATCTTATTAGCATCACTGGAGCGCCATATATTATGTCTGCAAGGATATTCATTGGTTCTCGTTGAGTCTCACACCGCAAATTATGTCTTGACTTGACCTCACCATAGGCATCAAATGCTATACAAAAAATGTATTTACCAAAAAGCTTACCAAAAAAAACACCTTAATTATAACATACATGTATATTTCTGAGGTTTTTAGTTAAGGTGATGCATTTTATAATGACCCCCTCACTAGGCTAGGCCACTATCGCGGGGCTTACTCTAATATCCAATAATTCCCTTTCTTTCAGTACCGGGGCTCCGTAATGGCAGTAGCAATGGCCACCGCATCCCTAGCTGACTTCGTTCAAATGCTGTTCTTCAAGCCGCTCGCGAACACCGTCGGCATCCACGTAGCGTTCTACTTCTTCGGCGTTGTCTGTATACTCGCTTCGATTTATGTGATCCTGGTAGTTCCGGAGACCAAGATGAAGACTGTCAGTGAGATCCAGCATTGTTTGAAGACGAAAAAAGAGAACCAGAGAGAGTTGGAGAAGAGTAAAGAGGCTTCGGCGTAAAGCTTACAACAAGCACTCGTGGTCAAATGTTGTCATTGAAAAAAAATCAAACGTCTATTTAGAGGGTGCGTCAACGACTGTACATACCGAACCCGTCGACACAGCCCGGCGGGTTGTTACGACATTTTCGTGTTTGTGTATTGATAGTCGACAGAGTTTAGTCAAATTGTCGAATTGAATTGTCAAATTTACTTTTAAGTAGACTCTCTTGTGAAGCTCTGCGCAACATATTTTAATATCCACGTGTGCGAGATGTAGTTTTGGCTTATTATTAACTTAGTTACAGTAGTAGAATATACTCATTTTTCCTAACTCCTTCCTAGCTAAGGTCCTAGCAAAGAGTACAAAAATACTTTAAAATGTTCAATGTTTCTTTCGATGAAATAATAATAAAATACAATAATATCTTGGGTTCTTATTTCATTCACTTTCTTCCTATTTCAGAGATCATTCATGTTTTGTCGCTCATGGTGTCTCCGATTATTTAGGAATCTTAATTTCTTTATAATAATGAATTGAAAAAACCACTGAGCGTTTAAGCGCAAAAACTTCAACTTAGTCGCTGTTTTCAGCAGTTCTGTTCTGCTAATTCTAGTAATTCTATACACAGAATTACTGTCGATAACTTTTGTCCCAGGTAGCCTAAACCAAGAGACTTATGTTATTACTACCTGCGCCCCGCGGTTTAACCCGCGTGGTGATAGATATTTTGGATAGTATGTTATATATCTTTATGAATTGTAGCCTATGTGTTATTCTGATATGTAAGCTATATTATTGTGAAGTTTCATTAAAATCCATTCAGTAGTTTTTACGTGAAAGAGTAACAAACATCCATCCATCCATACTTACAAACTTTCGCGTTTATAATATTAGTAGGATTGAGACAAGTTGTCGTGTTGTGAGTCTCCAAAATGTGAAGTGAAAAACTCGTCCGCGGATGAGTTTTTTTTTAAATAGAATAGAATAGAAAAGTTTTTATTAGCACACACAAAAGGCTGCGGAAATTACAAACCAAAAAAACAAAGATATATTTAAGAATTTCAATCAAATTTAATTAAAAATGAACGAATAAGATCACAAACAAAAGAAGCTCTTTAATATTAATTTTAAAACAAAGAGAATTAGGCAACGAGTACAAAATTGTGGAGCATTCTTCGCTAAATATACATTAAAACAAATTCAACTTAGTAAAATAAACAGTCACAATAAAACGAAAAGATCAAATTTAAAGAAATTAATTAGCCTTTCCCCAATGCGCGGCTAAGTCTAGTCTTAACCTAATAACGCGTGTTTTTGAAAATGAAAATGAAAAGTTTTTATTTCTTTTAGCTTACAAATAAGCACTTAGACAGGTCATATTTTATAGTTCACTTCAATTTTTTGTCCACCAGTGGAAGACGTGAGAAGAAACCAGTATGTTTATAACTTATGTGTCTAGTACATTTGATTTGCTTATCTGTAAGTTGGTAGATTTTGAGTTGGAGCAAAACTCGTTCCAAGCTTTTTTATCTTCTAAGTAATCTGATATCTTGTAATAAGCTTATTTACAAAGAATATGTTTCAAAATTTTTTTAAATTTATTTATTGATAATTTTTGCAACTCACTTGGAGTTTTGTTGTAGAAGCGTATATTATTTTCGAATGAGATACCCTTACCTCTAGAAATGTTGTCGTCCTATTACGATAATAATATTACTCTTATATACCAACGGCAGCTGGGGCAAACGTGTTCTGGAGTGGAGACCACGACTCGGTAAACGTAGGACGCCCTCCGACCAGGTGGGATGACGACCTGCAAAAGACTGCAGGTAGATAATGGATGCGTCAAGCTGAAGACAGGGCGCTATGGCGCTCATTGGGGGAGGCCTGTGTCTATATGGACTAACATAGGCTGATGATGATGATGACTCTATATTTGTATACACAGGTATCTATGATCGACGAGGTGGCAGGTATAAACACATGCACTTTGCAAAATTGCAAAAGAGTGGAAAGCGATTAGTCTGCCAGTGTGCAAACATGAGTCAACTCAATTACCATAACTGTTTAACTATAGAGTTACAAATTGACAAGAAACTTCCTTACTTTCTTGATAGATTAAATTAATCGTTTAGTATACGGAAATGGTTTGTTTGACGACCGATGTGGCGCGGTGGGCGAAGGTCCGCCTGCGACGCAGGAGGTTGCGGGTTCGATTCCCGCCTCGGAACAATTGTGTGTACGATCTGCAGATATTTGTTTCGGGTGTTCTGGTCGTTTTCTATGTATAATAAAAAATATCTATCTATGTAATATATTGTATTATGTATATCAGTTACCTAGTAACCATAACACAAGCTCTGCTTACCATGGGGCTAGATAATGCTGTGTGAATTGTCCAGCATTATTTATTTATTTGTTTAGGGAAATTGTAATCCCACCAAAAACATAAATGTAAAAAAGGAGAGCCAAGTTCAATACAAAAATTATGCTAGGCTGTGGGCTTCGCCGCAAAAAGAATGGAGATCTAAATGAGTCCCAAGTTCTATGCACCATCGAAATATGTATTTATAGGAACAAAATAACATTATGAACAAGTATTAAACTCTATTTCTTTACTTTATTGGATACCTATAACAATTTGCTGTTATTCAAAAATGTGAGATCTTAAAGTAGGTTAAATTTGACTTAGCCAGTTTTCATTACATCAGTCATTTTATAAAGTTTTCAACATTTTAATTCTGATAAAAACTGGCCAAGTCAAATCTACGCTGCCGCGTGTCCTACTTGGACTGGGCGAATCACTATTTGGACTTTCACATAAATATACAGGGCGTCCCACAGCCATGCCACACTTGGAAAAAAAATATTCTTACGGTTGAGTCTTTTGAACACTCGTTAAATTAGGTGTGATTTTTTTTTTCAATATGGTGGGTTCGATTCTCGATTCACACAGGCAATTATTCAAAAATCTTTGAATGCGATTTAAATTGTTTTTAAAATCAAATTGATGTCTTCTCTCAGTAAAATTATTTATCTACAATATTTAAGGTACTTTCCCTCCATGTGGCATGGCTGTGGGACGCCCTGTATACGCACTATGTAGAAGTGGCATAACAGAACCAAATGAAATACTGTAACAGGATAAAACAATTCAATGCAATTTAATTGCTTAAAAAGATTGAAGTGAATAAAAATCAAAATGATCTCCTTATTCTATCATAGGAATAAATAAATAAATAATGCTAGACAATTCACACAGCATTATCTAGCCCTATGGTAAGCAGAGCTTGTGTTAAAGGTACTAGATAACTGATATACATAATACAATACATTACATAGATAAATAGTTTTTATTATACATAGAAAACGACCAGAACACCCGGAACAAATATCTGCAGATCGTACACACAATTGTCCCGAGGCGGGAATCGAACCCGCAACCTCCTGCGTCGCAGGCGGACCTTCACTCACCACATCGGTCTTCGAATAGCCAATAACAGTATGCTTCTATTATGTAATTTGATGTAAATATACTTATTTACATTACATCAAATTACATAATATGTAATGTGTAAATAAGGTCTAAGGAAATATAGAGAATAAACTTTTTTCGTTTATTCAAGACCAAACTTTACATTACTGTGAACAAGATGTATCCGCAATAGGTACATATTACGGAGACCTACTTTGTCTTAGCATTTCAGACGCTCTACGTCGTAGCACTTCGTAGACGTACTACGTTGTAGGACTACGTAAGTTTTCTTCATCGTCGTAGCTTCTACGTCTTCCGTATTTCGTGCAGTAGGTAGTAGATGGTCGTAGCATTCCATAGACATAATGCGAAGTAGCTTTCGTACGACTTTATTACAGCTACGCCGTGTGTATTCTATAAGAAGCGTGGTGACATCTATCGCCTATTGGAGTAAACACGCAATAGTTAGTGACGAAGTACAACAAGCATTTTACTATGCCCAAGCCGGTAGATGGCAGTCGTTTCTAGAAAGGGCAATAATGGTGAGTATCATAGATGATATACCTAACCTATTTCTGAGGCAAATCCTTGTTTTATCTTTTTATTTTCAATTCAGAGTCAGTGATGTTGATCTTTAAATCACACATACCGGATATTAACTACGATTTGTGTTGTTTTGTTTTCCTGTATTTTTAAACAGTTGTACGAGATATTATGCACGTCCAGGAATATTTATTACGACCTCCCCGGCTTCGCACGGTTTTAGTACGGATCCCTAACTTTTTTTAAAATATAATATAGCCTATATTCACCGGGGATAAAGTAGCTTCCCAACGGTGAAAGAATTTCTTAAATCGGTCCAGTAGTTTCGGAGCCTATGCATTACAAACAAACAAAAAATCAAACCTTTCCTCTTTATAATATTAGAGTATAGATAGATATAGATATTTGCTATTTGAGTACCAACTCACGGCCGTTCATTTGTCGACTCAAGACGGTATGATTCTGTTGTTGCACTTAAACTATTAAATAAAATATTAGAAACGCTTCAAATTTGGGCGTTTTTTGCGTTCTGATTAACCCTTAAGGTAGCAGAGAACTTTTTGGATAATTTAAACGAAAATTCTATTAAACCTAGTTTAGCTGTCAATACTAGTGACATCTTTTTTTTATCAGCGAGAAGGTGAGTTTATAGACCAATTTTAAAAATCAGAAATGATGCAACAAACCTAGTGTGGACGTCAGATTTTTTTAAATTTTATGTATAGTATACTCATCAAAACTGCCTTAAGGGTTAAGAAGGGGACAACGACAATTTTCAATTAAATTATTATTTTCAATTAATATTGCTGGGCAAATTTTTATTAATGGTAATTGAATGGTAATTCTCCACAGACATAACTATGACTGCTTACTGATAACAATTTATATTTAATTTTTATTTTGAGCCATTATTGTCCCACTGCTGGACAAAGGCCTCCCTTTTCTGCTTCCACTCCTCGCAATCCAACGCTGCAATATTCCATGATGGAAGATGTGACTCGAGCTCGTCGCGCCATCTCATCCTGGGCCTTCCACGTCGCCTCTTAGCGTTGAAATGAAATGAAATGAATGGTGGTACCAATAACAATAATATGTATAAAATCAACAACATGCCTTTTTAATTGAGGCACTAAATTAACTGCAAATGGAAGGTTAAAAAAATTGAAACTCAGTTATCTTAAGTAAAATTTTATTTATTTCTATTAATTTTGAGTCTATTTTCGATGACACTAATAATTACAAATAGATTTAGTACAATTTAGAATATTTTTCGATACTTACGCACGAGTACTATTATCCTATATCTTATAATAATAATTATATTATTAATGTATGTGGCAGAACTGTGACAATATGTATTTCATGAAAGAAGTCCAGATAAAACGAAAACTTTTCACAAATTCTAATAAAAAAAAAACATTTTTATATGAAAATTGAGCAAATCGATTATTCAAATCCTTAATTTTTTGTTTAACAGATAAAAACTATTAATAAAAATAAATGTTTTAAGCTGTTTAATTCAATTCAATACGTTTATTTCTTTTTTAAGTTCCAATGATTTTTTTCCTACGCCTGAGTTATAGCCTTGCCTTAGGCCTATGTCCACCAGTGGACTGTTATAATGTTGGTGATGTTATTGTTAAACATTTTTTGGAATGCCCTGCATTGAGACAATGCGAGTTAAGAGTTATACAACTCACAGAACTTGTATTTATCAAGTAACTTACGTGTGTTAGTGGATGTGCAGGTACCTAACAATATAACCTACTAGTTTCTGCCCGCGGCTTCGCACGTGTTGTTTCCATAGAAACGTTTTAAGGTTGCTTCTATCCCATGGGAACTGATTGATGAAATAATAGCCTATGTTTTATTCCGGGCCTGGGACTACCTGTATGCAAAAATTTAAATTTCAGCCCGATCCCTTAAATAGTTTTTGCGTGAAAGAGTTAACAAACATCCATACATACCTACAAACTTTCGCGTTTATAATATTAGTAGGATTTCAATCTATTCAATGCTATTAACTTGTAACTGTTACTATAATATTGTAAATTTTTCCAATGATACATTTTAGTCCATGTTAAATTATTGCACGTTATTCTCTCAAATATTTTTGCATACCGACTAACGGTCAAGCATGTTGATTCACATGCTTGACCGTTAGTCGCATATACTTGTTACCTTACATAACACATGTCTTTGGCAAATAAAATATCTTTATCTTTAATCTATAAGATGTAGACTTCTCTCACGCAAAGAAATAAAAAACTAGCCTTAAAGCGAGTCCAAACAAATTGTGGACTTGATCACGAATTTGTCCGAAAACTCGACTTATTGCTTATTCATTTTAACATTAAATAAATAGTTTACTATAATTAATATACAGTGAAAATAACGTAAGGAGGAGGGTGGGTCACGGTGAGAATTATATATAATAACATCGTTTATATATACGTCAAAAAAAAATTGTGAAAAATAATCAAAAAATTCAGAAGAGTGCGACTAGGTAATTTTAAAATAATAGTTTAATTATCTAACTACAGTACGGACTTTTTTAAATCTTTTATCCGTTCGTTTCTTATCAAAATGCCTTTTTTGAGCTTATTTTTTCAAAGAACTAAAAAGACAAGTGATTGACTTCTTAATGATCTTAAATTTCATATAATATCGCCATCATCAGCATGACACACCCACCTCCTTCAATCATAAAATTATCAAGATCACAACAGTTCATACATCACAAAAATCGGTACATCCCTAAAGTTAATGTAATACGTACTTTTACATTTGTACTTACCTTTATTTAGAATAATTCAGTGCCTGACTTACGTTTAGTAAAATTCATATTCAAAAACTGTATCTCTAGCATGAACTTACTGACGTATCTCCACTTTACGGAAACAGACGGACAAACATCGTAAGAGATTATGTAATTGGAATTATTTAGGTCACGTTAAAAACATGTAAGTATTTAGTAGGTAGACTTAACACTTTAACTGCGGTTTTTTTTCGACGATTGCGATCTTTTTTTTTAACCTAAAAAATTCGTGCTGCCGCTCTACACAGCGGTTGTGTTGCGCCGCACATGCGTTTCGTTCGAAAAATATTACAGCTGTGCAGAGTCACAAAGATCTGTATTTTCTCAGCCGCTGCGCTAGTGTGGATTTACGCATATTAGTCACTTGTAGAAAACACATACCGTGTGATTTCAGCAGTCAAAGTGTTAAATGACAGCACTAAAAATCTCACTATTCCTTTTACATATTTAGTACGAAAGGAACGGCAGCATTTCAAGTGCTGACAAATTAGTTCGTGCAAGTTTTTTGCAACAAAAGAATTAACACCAATATTTTATGTGCCAATCAAAATGCTTAGTTGGATGAAAAACTTTTCTGTGGTTATCTTGACTTTTCCAAAAATTATTCAAAAGTAAACCATCAACGACTTATATCGTTACATCGCATTTTTTATGAGCATTTAGGTTTTAGTTAGCAACTAATAAATTCTGAAGTCATTTAAAACGGGATATTTACCATGATTTTGATTTTTGAGTTAAACAATATTTCGCCACAGTTTCATGCGAGTTAGTTTATATGGGCAGACATACCGATCTACCCTCATTTTTTCTCTTTTGCTACGAAAGTTACCACTACCACCGGTTTCATTATTATCGAACACTCGATCGATCACGACACACAACACTGAAGGTAATAGATACCTTACCATGATTAGATTTTTGGATAACTCAAAAATCAAATCATGGTAAATATCCCGTTTTAAATGACTTTAGTGTTGATAACCATGATAGTTTCAAAAGTTTTAACTAATAAATTATATAAAAATTCAACCCTTTGTCTCGTCAGTACATGAAGTTATTGTGGCCACTTAATCAGCTACTTTTAACTTAGTCTCCGTATAGCAATCGTGTCGATACGACAGCAAGTCTGCTTAAGAGTGATCTAAGTACACTTGAAAGTGTTTCAAGAAGGAGTGCTATTTCAGCAGGACTCGCGCGAGGTTTATGTTCAAACGAACCACTTTTACTTTTTAGTTCATAAGTATTTAATATTTTTTCTGTTACGAATTGAAGTTAAAATCCATTTAAAACGCCAAATAAAAATAGGCGATACTATTTTATATTTTTTCGAAACATTTGAGGCAACAACGAATTATAGATTTATAGCAAGCCAATAGCTCAAAAATATATATTTTAGCTATTTAATGAAAACCCACAGTTAGGTTTATTTTAGCTCTGTATTAGCGATGGACTTCGATATGCAAAAAATGTTTTTGCTGTTTTGTACATAGAAGTATCTACATAGTACATTGTAGTAGTGATATTAAACAGTTCTTAATTTTCGAAGTAAAGTGGCCCGATTGAGTGTTCTCCAAGCGATGCTAAGTGAATGCACTACGAGCGAGCGAAGCGTGCCGTCAGATGTGAACAAATACTTGATTTGATTACTGATATTTTAGTACTCTACTAAGCCTAGATGAGCAATTTTTTTCAGCTTGATAACATAACTTAAAAACTCGGTAAGTACTGCTTCATTGAACATAGATGTAAAATATTTTGTAGGTAATTTACTTTTATGATTACTGATTAAGTACTAAGCGTATTATTTTCTGGGGGAAATATTAACACTTGATTTTAGGAGGGTTCGATCGTTTCGATGATAACATTAACTGGAATCTTGCTCATCTATTCAACTACTGTTTAGGTGTCAGGAGTGAGAAGAGATGAAGACAGTTTAACAGTTAACGAAAGCTTAAAAGACGTCTAGAATACGTCAATTCGTACCCAGTGGTACGAAATTTTCGGTGTCAGTTATCGAGCGGCCCTATCTAGCAGTAGATTAAAGAGCTAATGATTTTAGCTTAGTAGAGTTTTAAAATTAGGTAAAGCACGCGTCTCGCTCAGCTCGCGGAAACAGATGAGTCGAGTAAACCTTTATAAAAATAAATTGGTAAGTAGTCATCACAAAAATATAGTAAAATGAAAATAGTCGTGTTTACAAAGATATTGGTCCGATGGTCGATCTGATTTAGTGGTCTACAGTAACAAACAGTCGGTAAGAACGAGGAGGTTATTTATTACTCGAAGGCGTTGTGACGCGAAAACGCGTCTATGTTTGACACGTAGAGACGTCGCAATGCTTTCTAGTTTCTGACTACATTTTATAAACGAGGTTAGCACTTACTTGTTTAATAATTTTATACCTTATTCTCTATATCCAAGCCGGTAGTAATCGGTCAGCAATTTTGTTCAGAAAGAGCTGACAGAATACTACCTTTACCTTGGGTTTATCAAATCCACCAGGATCGACCTAGCGACACTTACCTACTACATTTTATAGTTCAATTGATTCACTTTACAAATTTAGAACCTGTCTTTTACAATCTAGGTGCGTACCCTATAGTTTAATAAATTGCTTTACAGACGTAAGTGCTAATTAATTCGAATTATGTGGGTACCGAGGTAACATTTAGGCTAGCTAGACCTAGTCTTAGTTAGTACATACGATCGCTCTAAAATTAAGGAACATTCTCGTCTTACATACAAAAAGAAGCGAAGTGTGTTAGATAGAGAAGGTAAAGTGAGCGATAGAGCGAGTGGTCGAGAGATCGCGCCGGTCCGCAAGCCAAGTCAAGCGTATCGCGGCCCGCAGCCAAGCGTCCTTGTAAACAATGTATCAAAACCCTGTGGAGGCGCGGGCCCGCTGGCTGCCCGTCCGACCGTACTTACAACTATGGAATACGTGCTCTTACAAGTCCACAAAACAAAAGGAGGCTGTACTAACCAGTGGCACCCCGCGGAGCGCACTCCGACCGGCCTATTTCAATACAAGTACGTAAAGTACCTAGAAAATAATGATAAACTATTTATCATCTCACTATCGACGCGAATCATCGCTCGTCGATAAATAAAGCGAAAATTGAGCATCAGACTTTCATTATAACTAATCAGTGAGTATTACCAGCGCCAGGGGTGGGCAATCGAGGGCTACCTAGTGATATGTTGGTTTTCTGCCCTCGTTTGTTTTCCCTGGCGCCGCCACTCGTCCTCCCGGGGCGTTCGTCCGGCTCGCTTGGCTCGTTCACTTGTCAGCGAGCAGTACTAAGTCGTCGGCGACTACGTCGGAGACGTGGAGGTAGACGATCCAGTACATGAGATTAAAGCAGACGAAGCACACGGGGAACACGATGCGGGAGTACTTGTCGATATCTGAGGGCGTGATCCCGAGGTACTTGCTCAGGTCCTGGAATGGGAGGAGATGTTTTAGCTTTTGTATTCTGGATATCACAAGTGTAAAATTTTGCTTTAAAAGAGTAAAGCTAAATGCCTCAAATATTAAACTAATTTCTGCGATTTTGCACGCGTTAATGCTATGCAAAAATTCAGTGTTTATTTCTATTTTTTAGACGACCGATGTGGCGCGGTGGGCGAAGGTCCGCCTGCGACGCAGGAGGTTGCGGGTTCGATTCCCGCCTCGGAACAATTGTGTGTACGATCTGCAGATATTTGTTCCGGGTGTTCTGGTCGTTTTCTATGTATAATAAAAAATATCTATCTATGTAATATATAGTATTATGTATATCAGTTATCTAGTACCTATAACACAAGCTCTGCTTACCATGGGGCTAGATAATGCTGTGTGAATAGTCCAGCATTATTTATTATTTATTTATTTCGATGTATGTTATACAAGCCCCAAAGACGTATACTATCAGTAAACAATACCCCGAAAAAGTATACTGTGTCTCGGTTAAAACTTTTCTAATTTCAATAAATTATTTTCTATTATGAAGATACGACTTCATTAGATTTAGTGCTTTTCCTCTTGCACCACAGAATTCAAGATTGAGATGGTTACGTTGATCCCGAGATATACCTACCTAAAGATGATTATAATAAAAATGTAATAAGATGTTGACATCCAGCAGGGCAATGCAGCCAGCGTCTTGGAGACACTTCCGACTGGTATTGATATGGATCATTTGAACTACCTGTAGATTGTTTGCAAGTCTGCAGTTCGTTCAATTATTTAAATTTTAAGTACTAGTTCTATAATGATTCTATTATAAATAAATAAATAATGCTGGACAATTCACACAGCATTATCTAGCCCCATGGTAAGCAGAGCTTGTGTTATGGGTACTAGATAACTGATATACATAATACAATATATTACATATATAGATATTTTTTATTATACATAGAAAACGACCAGAACACCCGGAACAAATATCTGCAGATCGTACACACAATTGTTCCGAGGCGGGAATCGAACCCGCAACCTCCTGCGTCACAGGCGGACCTTCGCCCACCGCGCCACATCGGTCGTATTATAAAAAAAATATACACATAACTCGTTTTCTTTGTTTTGATTTTATCGTGTTGTGTTCAATTATTTAATATTTTCAGATGTGACATTTGATTATTATGTACTTATTTTATGAACCTATGAAGTCTGAAATAAATAATTTATGATTTAATTTTTTATTATTATTTGATTGAGATTTTCTTCACTACATAGTATAAAACAAAGTCGCTTCCCGCTGTCTGTTCCTACGTAAAACACACATAGATTTCTCGCGTGAAAATATATGTTTCAAATGCTAAGCCGCGGGGCTTAGGTAGTTAAAGATAAATATAAAAGACACAGTACCTTCCCAGGATGCAGGGGGTGCATGGTGGGTGGCATCTCGTCGCTGGGCCCACTCCGACTCATGTTGATGGTGTTCTCCAGGGTGCCCCCTTTGGAGTGCGCCTTCGGATCCCGGACCTTGTACCGGACCTCCTGGACAGAATTGAGGGGTTAAGGAATTCGTCATCATCATCATCATCAGCCTATAGCAGTCCACTGCTGTCCATAGCTGCAGTCTTTTTTTTGTCTTTTTTTTAAGGACCTCGAGTAGTATGAAAAAACAATGTATTGTATGACCAAAAATTGAAGAAACACCCGTTTTCTACAATTCACTATTTCCATTGAATAAAACAGTCCTGTAAGGTCCAACAAAAGACAAAATTATCATTAATATTAATTAACTCGTAGCAAAGTAAAGAATGTTACAAAATTATGACTCTTAAAAAAAATAAAAAAAACATATTTTCATTAAATAAAATAGTCCTGTAAAGTCCAACAAAAGATAAAAATAAGTGTTTTGAGTTTTTTGTGTTTGAAAACCTTTCGTAAGCTTTCGGGAATCATTTTGTAAACAATAAGGAAGTGTAAACAGCTCCTTAGGCCACCTCTGATCGTGGTATGTACATTGTACATGCTAATAATTAGACCCCAGGAAGATTATGCGCTTCTGAACGGAGCTTGGCTGGCTATGCTAGCAAACAACACGTATAAAGGTCCGACTGGAGTCCAAATGCGGCAACAGGAGTACCGCCATCTTAACCTTATGCTAATAATAAAATGTTTAGAACTCCGTAGCCCGTGCCACGATGCTACGCCGCTGGACCCGCGTAGCACACAAAAGATTTCAACACGGACCTATAATAAAAAAACGTTTATTGAAAAAGTTTAACACTTGACTGCGATTTTTTTTCGACGACTGCGATCTTTTTTTTAACCTAAAAAATTCGTGTTGCCGCTCTACACAGCGGTTGCGTTGCGCCGCACATGCGTTTCGTTCGAAAAATGTTACGGCTGTGCTGAGTCACAAAGATCTGTATTTTCTCAGCAGCTGCGCTAGTGTGGATTTACGCATATTAGTCACTTGTAGAAAACACATACCGTGTGATTTCAGCACTCAAAGTGTTAATATTATTAAATCGTTGCCCAAACTAGGATAGACCTGTATGATACGATGATAGATCTGTACGAGACTGACTATTTGGACCTGACCACTATTTGGACTTGACCGGGGTCAGGTCAAATAGTAAATCATGGTAGTTAATGTGGACAGCGAGTGTGAGTCCCAAGGCGGGGGCTCTCGCGGAGACTCGCGCTGCACATTCTTCTCAGTAGACTGAAGCTTTAGTTTCTTACCGAAGACCTGCCGGGGGGACATCGGCCCCCACTCATGGTGCTCATCTTGGACAGCGAGTGTGAGTCCCAAGGCGGGGGCTCCCGCGGAGGCTCGCGCTGCACGTTCTTCTCCGCTAGGATCTTCTGCAGCGCCACGAAGCGCTGTTTGCGCATCTGGATGCGTTTTGACATGTAGCCCACCGTTGCATATTCTGGGGAGAAGTGTTAGTTTATTTGAGACCTCTTTTTTGGGGTTTCATGTATACCTAACCAACCTATCTTTTCAAGTAAAATCATAGCTCTCAAAGTCTTGACAGGGTCTCTCTCTTTGTTTGATTCATCATTCTTTGTTAACGAAAATTATTAAATTTATTTCAACGAGTAATTAGATATATTACTCGAATATTTATGCTAAAACGGATTGATTTTAATGTAATTTAAACCAAATGACTAGAATAAGAAAAATTCAATTACCTAGAAGACTCGTAAAAACCATAACGAAGCAAGTTCCCAAATAAACATCAATCGACTTCACATATGAAATCTTGGGCAGCGCAGCATTAGTAGAAGACATCAGCGTTGTCATCGTCAAGACAGTGGTAACACCAAGTTGTACTCGAGCTGGCGTGGCGTTGCGGTTCAGCCAGAAGGAAACCCAGGAGATGATGACGATCAGCCCGGACGGAATGTAGATCTGGATGAGGTAGTAGCCCATGGACCGGACGAACTGGATCTCGCACGCGAGACGGGAGTAGTTTCCTGCAAGCCCACCCCCCCGAGAGGAACTTGTTGTAGTTAAATGGATTGGAATGTGGAAGGTGGGTTGACAACACTCGATCCCATTCTTAACCCTGCGCATAAAAACATACATAAGTACTCGCGTGGCGTGTTTTCCCACCCCAATTTTAGAATTAGATACATAAGTCAAAGGCGCGAACTCATCGGTAGGCGAGGCCCTAATGTATGCTATCTCACCTGACATAATGCTTATCAGGGACGTCCAGCAGTGGACCAATATAAGTTGTTGTGGAGGAATGTGCGTGAGGAGGCGATAGGATGAAATGCACGATGATTCATTCCTAAGACGACCGTGTAACAAATGTGAACAGACCTTTACAAGAGTTATTATAAAAAAACTTTTGAGTTCATAATTTCAAAATAAATGGTCGTCAATTGTTTGCATCAAGCCGTGTTTTGTTCTGTTTAAACTCCGTTATAAAATGCGGCGCTAAATCTCAATGGAAGGTTCCCATGTAATTTGTCCGCAGTCTTCTGTCTTCTGACATCACTACATAGTATAAAACAAAGTCGCTTCCCGCTGTCTGTCTGTTCCTATGTATGCCTAGATCTTTAAAACAACGCAACGAATTTTGATGAGGTTTTTTAATAGAAACATTGATTCAAGAGAAAGGTTTATAAAATATTTGACACATAGATTTCAACGCAGACGAAGCCGCGGGGGGCAGCTTTTAATAATTTAAAGTACAAAATGTTTGTGTTGTTATTGGGATCGAGTGATATCCACCAGTAACGAAGCAGTATCATTGCTTGCAACTGCAGTGCTATACAAACCTGTGGTGAGCGAGATCTCCATAGCGCGTTGTCGATGCCCGAGCACTTTGAATTGTGGGAGGGAGACTTCGTGCGAGACGCCCACGGAGTTGGGGCCCTCGTTCCACTTGTATCTGATGTCTCGCATCGTGTAGCCGACTGTCGTTGAGGAGAGGTTTCAGAGTCGGGGCCCAACCAGACGCGGTCCAGCACGTGTCGCGGCCTCGAGGGGGGAGGGAGGGGGGAGGCTGATAAGCCTAGTTTATCTGCGCTAGTGATTTAGTCGAGTGGCGAGTAATTTTTTCTAATCATGCCTGGACATAAGCTCCACTATTAATCAGATATGATCTCATACAACGCGTCTCATTTTCGAATGAAATGAAGCACATTGACTGTATTCGGTTGACAATGGAGCGGACCTGCAAGCTTTTTATAGAACTTTCAAGGATACACATATTGAAAACTCTCTAAAGCCCGCACAAACTCTAGTTCCAGTGTCTGCCGAAAAATCACCCACGCTTTGATTGCCGGCGATTCAAATGCATTAAAGCTGCGATGACCAGATGTATTGGTAATCACAGCTTTAAACGAAACGAAAATTAAAGTTGGTATCTACATTACTCGCTACCCCACTGAATCAGTAGCGAAGTTGTAACAAGGCTGTATGTACCTGTGGTGAGCGCGACGACGGTGGACCGCTGGCGATGGCCCAGCACCCGGAACTGCGGCAGCTGCACCTCGCTGCTCATGCCCACGGAGGAGGCTCCGTCCTTCCACACGTACAGAATGTCTGTCATCGTGTACCCGACTCCGCACACATGCCAAACACACAAACACTATCACTTACGGATCGCCGACGATGGGGCTCGCCTCCAAACCCACGGATGATAGAAAAATAAAAGTTCTAGACTAACGTGCGTGAGATGGGATCTAAGCGACGCTACACTAAGCTACACTAGACTGCGCTACAGAGGAAAGTGCGGATGGCGGTATCGAGCTAGGTGCGGGTGCGGTTGGAGTTGCGGGTGCGCGGGTGCGGTGGCCGCCTCTGCGGGTGCTGTATGCGAGAGGGACGAGGTCGCGGCACGTGCCAGGTCGCGTCGTGCGGCGGCGCGGTGCGTCTGCGTGCCGTCGTGACACGCCACCGGGGTACCACAAGCCCGTGAAAGTGAGAAACGGACTGATGCTTCGGTGAAACACACATTATTTTTCTATCATCGCCGAGCGATTCGATTAATATCCTGTAAATCGACCCCCATCGCCTTGCTCGACGAGCAACGGCGGATATATTCGAAAACGGTTAGTAAAATAAAACTTATCACACAGTTATTTAGCACACAATGATAACACCACAAAGTTATAGCACACTGTAACACACACAGCCGAACGTGAAGATACTTACAGCTCTCGATCTCGATGTGGCAGAGCTGCCGGTCCATGGGGAAGTACTGGAGGTTCATGGGGCAGGACGCGGTGATGGTCAACCTGGAAGCCGCAGGAAGTATACACTTTATGAATCTGGGGGATCTTTTGATGACGCCTCTTGGCCGGCCTTATACTAGTGGTTTCTTTTCACTTCTTCCACTAGTGGACAAAAAATTGAAGTGAACAGTAAAATAATTGTATTTGATAATAATTTATATATAAAATATGACTTGTCTAAGTGCTTATTTTGTAAGCCTAAAGAAATAAATGATTTTTTACTTTACTTTACTTTACTTTACTACGAGAGAAAAGGAGGTTTGATGAAAATTGCTCTTACTGCTAAAAACGAACTTTGTAAGGCAAATCTGATAAATATATCTACGTTTACCCATTCTCTTGTTAAGTTTTTTTGTGTATTTTTCCGCTATGTTATAGGGTTGTGTTTTCGCATTGAAAGGCCGGCATAAAAAACCCAAACATGAGTTTGCCATTGCATAGCAATAACCATAACTATGCAAGGCTGGCCACACACGTCTGGAGGTTTTACCTGATAGACCGCGTGATGGAACCAGAGTGATGAATGCGAATGAACTCATTGCTGGTGGTGGCAGTGTGGAAGTATGACTGTTTCTCATTCACGAAGAACGTGTCGGGAACCCAGATGTTCTTAATGAACTCCGACCCGACTGACAGAGTCTCCACCCCGGGCCGCTTCTTGTAAGCCAGCCGAGGGTCCGTCCAGAATTGTCGGAAGTAGAAGTCCAGCGTAAAGTCCTGTAAGCCCAATGACCCATAATAAGTAGATACTAATAAAAACCGCAATGCACAACTCAACAAAACAAGCGAGACCTGTAACACGAACATAGCGATCAAACAATTAAAACTCTAACGCTAGGAATAAATTTGAAAATGGTCACATCACGACATTTAACAAACATGTGAAACAGCAAGCCCATAAAGCTCGATATAGGTGCGTGTCACGATACATTCGAATGATCGGATGGTTAGAAGAATGAGAGAGTGCGACAGTGCTATGAAGATGAGTGAGATGGAGAAGACTACGAGTGATGAGACCTTCCTCGAGGCTCGTGGCTCCTCGACCACCTCAGAGGCGCCGCGTTGTAGGCCCGGCGGCTCCCGTGACGTGTTGCCACGGTAAACTTCCCATAAAAGTAGGTTAGTATTCATAAAATCGTCACATTCATAATAGGTTCGGTCACGAAAGCGCAATTTGAAATGGTAACATTGAAATGAGGCCAGCCAGATAAGATCGCATCGGCTCGCGGCCGCCGCAGCGGCGCGGGCGCCGGCGCCGGTCTGTAGCGCCGGGGACCCCCTACCACTGCACAACACAGATACAGAAACACAGAGAGACTATCCTCATTCGTAAGAGAATATTCGAGAGGATCTAAGACAGAGAAAGCGGATCGCTCCACGGAAGGCGTACATGCTCGCAGCCTCGAGTCTGGGGCTGCTCGCACGCGCATGTGAGCACGTGCGTGCGAGAGGGACAGAAGCGAGAGTCGGCACGGTCAGTACCATGAGCACTTCCGATACGGAGCTGATTGACAGCACATACATGGTGACGCCAACTTCCACCGGCGGACCTGCAACAAGCGCACAGTGAGAGTGGCCGAGCGCGCGTGAGCCCGATGACGTGAGCGTGACGCGTGCCCCCTGCTCCACCCCGTGTCCCATTCCCATGGCCCGGCTACAGTACCCTAGTACAACTAATGCTAAATACCATTTGCACTTCGGACAGAGAGCTGATCGAGAGCACGTACATCGTGATTCCCACTTCGACGGGCTGTCCTGTAAAACCATTCAGATTAAACACTGTTATTGCTGGCTCGCTTCCCGAGCCACACAGCCAGGGGCGTCGCTGCCTGCTGACACTACCAGGTCAGCAGCGGAATCGGCCTAGTTTTGTATTGCAATGGGCCCTTGCAGCACCATTTGGCATTGGGCCACTGGCTCCGGCTGTACGACTAGTAAAAGATCTCACGCGGCGTTTAACACTCGCACCCGAATTTCGAAAATTGGAGATACCAATTAGCACTTTGCACGTAACATAATATTAATAACTATTCAAAACGAGCTACAATCTATAGTTAATCTCGAAGCTCCTGCCTGTGTGGCTTTAGCCGTCCCTGCTGCCCTAACTCTTTGCTGTAAGATGACTGACCTCCATAGTTGGGCCTCACTCTCTTATCATAGCTGATGCTGAAGGAGTCCAGAATTGAAGAGATGTTTACATCTCCGAACATGCCGCCGCCGCCCCCGCCGCCGCCACCCCTGAAAAAATAACATAGGTCGAGTATTTCCACTCGAGACTTACGTGCAGCTTTACGGAATTTTACGCATTTAAATCACATTTTAGATGTAAATAAATCAGCCTAGATCCAGGGATACCTTAAAAATAGTCTTCTACGTTTAATTGAATCAAGCCAAATATCCCAATTTGTAGATAACGACGCGTGACGTTTCGATTTCTAACGCAAGTCAAAATTCCTTTCTAATAAAAGTTGCGATTCTGGGTGTATTCAGGATTTTTGTTTATTTTCTATTTTTTATTAGTAAATCTATCAATAAGGACAGGTTTACTAATCAAAAGTAGACAATAAACAAAAGGGCAGGAAACCTTCGCAGCACAGCCACTCTAAATGTGTATCCTCATCAGCACATGTTGAAATTCCTCCACAGTCTCTGCTGAACGTTCCTCCCACAGGCAAAGGTGGTTTAGCTATAATCACAACACTTGGCAGTTGGCAGGCTGTCCCAGGTGTTAAAAATACACAGAATAAAGCTACCCTATGACTCTATATTTATCTCCATGCCTCTGATAGGTTCCCTGACATGACATCTTACGACATCCACGAGTACAGTTGGAGGTGTCAATTTTACACCGCAATCTAGGCTAGGGTGTATTGTATGGTGTTAGTGCATAAAAAATTCCATCATGCCAGATAGTCTATACCTAATCTTCGAAAACTATTCTGTGCAGTTTGGTTACTTAGCCCCAATAGTTGGTAAACAAATATGCTTTGTCTGATCAAGATTGTATCGGAAAACCATTAACTAGTTTCGATTTCGATGCCTCTGTGATTTTGTTGGCACGGAATCTAGGTAGGAGAGGCTAAGTAGATACATAACGCCCATTCGCAGTGGGATAGGCATGATTTTCACTTGCGATCTTTTTTTACACTAACCAGCTAGATCACGGGTCAATTTATTTACTGTACCATGGTCTAACTAACCAGTTTTACCTGCATAATATCATAGACCACGACTCTGTCTAAGTCCAATCCATGCCCTGAAACTACATATTTGAGAAAGCTCTCTGCTCTTTCCACTGGAGGCTTTCACTAAATCAAAATATCAAGCAAACAGACATGCACTCGTCTTCTTAGGGTTCATTTTAATAACCTATAGAAAACACGACCGCAGTAGCGTAAATAGACCAAAATATGAATGTAGCAATTACAAGGGAAGAACCTTTGTAGGTATGATCGTTTTTTATCTGAGAGAGTCGTGATCTGAAGTCCTGAAGATGGGGTCATTGCACACGTTCCTTTATCGTTCGAAGACGGTACCTACTTACCCCCATTTACTAAATTACTACCCCTTCTAATATTCACCAGAAATCAAAAATGGTTGTGCCCTGGAGGGGTTTTTATGCATTGTGTACTCACTAAGAACTACACGTAAGAACTATTACCTGTATGCATAAAATCACAATAAATGACATGATGAACATAATAGGATGAAACTGAAGGCCAGATTGTGAATTCAAACATGCGAGATGGAATACGAGTTTCCGTTGCAGCCATTTGGCTTGTCAAACGCTCGACATCTTCACTTCTCTTTAGCATCTACCTAATGCCTACTTGTCATACGAGTTACCTCAAAAGATTACCCAGGCTTTGCTTATGCATACACGTACAAATCAATGCTAATCACTGTTACATTACGTGCGTTAGATTGCATTTCTACGGTTTCCATACAAGGTAATCTGCAAATCTGCAATGTGACATGGTTGATAGATAGCTTACCCACAACCCTCTCATAATTACATACTTACTACCTTAATTTGGTCAGAAAGAGAAATGTGTGTGAGCTGTTACAGGTAACATAACATTTTGCAGATATTCTCCATCATGCAGATTTCGCCTTTCCCCGTCAGATTAATAAATATGGATTTCATAAAAACGTAATGTAAAGGGGTGGCGCATGGCGCTTCGAACGGAATAATTTATTCGATTCGAGAACGCATCGATGACAGGGCTTTATGGGTTCAGATCTTCGGAGGTTCGGAGTTATAGAGAAGTTCCACTTACGCGACACGGTTGGCGTGAGGCAAAGAGGCGAGCAATGCAAGCAGCAGCGGAGCGGAGCGGACGGCGCTCATGTCGGGCGGATCGGGCGTTGCCGCCGACCGAGCGAGGCGCACTGCCGCCGCTGCCGCCGCCGCCCGGGGCGATCGATGCGGTGTGACGTCACCGCCCGCCCAGGCCAGGACGAGCCTCGCCCGACTTGCTTCTACGAGTTCTAGGTAGACGTACGCCACCGGTGTGCGCCCCTGATACATGCACTCAATTGGAGTTCACTTTATGATATGACAAAGAAACTATGTTGCATGTTTAGGTGCTGCAACATCGACCTATGTGACGCCTGAAAATATTTAGATAGCAAACTTTTTCTTCTGCTATTATGAACTACGCGGGAGGCCTGTTCAAAAAAAAAGAACGGACATCTGGCAATCTTATGACACAAATTTTTCATTTCATGAGTTTTTTATTCCATTTTGACTAGTGCTATCATTGCGTTATTTATTATATTTACCTACCTGTGGTTTATACATAAACTTCCTCTTAAGCTAAGATGAGAACCACCCGGAACGTGTCAATAAAATTAATGCATACCAACAATAAGTAGGAACATTCTACCTGATAAGGTTAAAGATTATTCTCAAATCTCGGTCAGAGAAAATCATTTATCAAGAGAGCAAAGCAGCTCGCGCCGGCCTTTATTGCCGATCTGAATGTAGCTATACTGTGCGCAATTCCCTACCCCACCTCCATTCCTTTTATTCCCCCCCGCTGACCTAAAATTTTGAAATGCGCAGAGATGCCGGCGACTTTCAGAAAGGCCATGAATTTTGGAGTACCTACCTAGGTACACTCTGTAAAAAAATTCTATGTACCTAAGTAGGTACTTATGTAGTTTATTATTTCCAACACCTAAGCTTTACATTTTGTAACTTTGAAAACTGGGATTGACTCAAGAGAAAAAAGTTGTTTACGACACGCAACGATTAAAATGTGGCAACGACTTGTCCCCTTGTGTCACGGGGTAGTATGACTTCAAAGTGCTAACATTCTACCAACAGTGCGGGGCGCGTAGCATTTTAGCTCGGTGCGTCCTTAGCTTTACAAAATTCCAAACATCCAAACATCACCAAGGGTGCCATGCTCTTACGGCCAACCAAGGAACAACCATGGAGGTTACAGCCCAGTAATATCTGTACATGGATGGCATCATATTCCAAGGCTGTAAGTTCTGATTATGTAAAGTACGGGCTGAACATTTATAGCACGGCCTCGTCACTTACAGCCGTGGAAAGTTCTGCCATTGGCAGAGCATTCCAAGGTTGTATATACCAAGGTTGAATTATCAGAGGCTGACAGATATTGATACGTACCAACCTTTCACAGCCCAAACTTTACAGCCTTGGAAAATAATGCCAAGATGACATCCTATCCTATGCTGCGTTTACAATCACTAGCTCGTGCAAGCTGACAATTGGATAGCATCACATGATAATGTCACTGTCAATGTATACTCTGTAGAAACATAACACTTATGTTTCTACAGAGTATACCCTTGAATAATTAAATCTCCGTGTGCCTAGTTCGTGTGGCTGGAGTTCTAAATACTCCTGCCTAACCTCCGTCCGTGTAGTTGGCCCCCTAACTTTTTTTATGAGAATAGTGTTGAAATGCTTCACAATATATCACAGAGATGACGCTACTAGCTACATACTAGCGAATAATTTGTCAAAATTTAAAAATGCTCCAATTGTAGCTTATCTGACGACCGATGTGGCGCGGTGGGTGAAGGTCCGCCTGCGACGCAGGAGGTTGCGGGTTCGATTCCCGCCTCGGAACAATTGTGTGTACGATCTGCAGATACTTGTTCCGGGTGTTCTGATCGTTTTCTATGTATAATAAAAAATATCTATCTATGTAATGTATTGTATTATGTATATCAGTTATCTAGTACCCATAACACAAGCTCTGCTTACCATGGGGCTAGATAATGCTGTGTGAATTGTCCAGTATTATTTATTTATTATTATTTATTTATTTATTTATCTATAAGCTTAGCGCTTTGCACGACAAGAAGGAACTACGAAGAACATCCTTCCGCTACCTACCGTTCTTAGCTGGACCCAGTGACTGAAGGCATCTGTCTTTGAATGGATCTTAATTCATGTTCTAGAAAGATGATCTTACAGCCCCATCCAAAATTCTACCATATTTTTATAGTACTTATATGTAGCTATTAGATAAAACCCTACCTATGCCTTTACCTGCGTACCATTATTTAATCAGTTCCTAAATTCAGGACCTATAGACTACTAACTGTAAATATTATCAATATACCTAAGGGATTTGAAAGTAGAGACACGAGTTGAAAGTGAATATCGTAAGGCGAGTGCTGTTGGGTAGATAGGTACGTACCTACTTATCGTAAGGTACCTAACCTTTCAAATACATTATTTATTTTGTATGTATTTTATGTATGCACCACATCTAACCTACCTATTACAGCATTGTAATATTGATAATAATAAATAAAACCACCTTTGCATCATAAATTCATAATCTTAACTTTAATGTAAGTAGATATGTAATGCTGTGCAGCAGCACAGCATTGTGCATTACAGCTTATATATATGATTGCTGAGCTGTATGCTGTGCAAAATGCTGGGGCAAACGTGTTCTTGAGTCGAGACCATGACTCGGTAAACGTAGTGTAGGACGCCCTCCGACCAGGTGGGATGACGACCTGCGTAAAACTGCAGGTAGATGCTGGATGCGGCAAGCTGAAGACAGGGCGCTATGGCGCTCATTGGGGTGGCCTATGTCCAGCAGTGGACTGCTATAATAGGCTGATGATGATGATGATGTAATGCACACTCAATTAAAAAATAAGTGTAGGTCTGTATGTTTGTTTTAATATAATTATGTACATATTAAATTCAGTCTCACGTTGGCCAACTCGTTTTGCCCATCGTGTAGTGCGGGTGTTTATGAGTGTTGGTGTACCTATATAGGTGTGGTCTGGTGTAGTATTGGCCAATACATTGATTGACGCTTGATCCTTTTAGTATTGGTTTTTAACCCTAAGCCTGCGCATCCTAGTGCGCGTAATTTGTCACTTCTGTCGTAGGGGCCTACGTGGGTGGTACGCGCTTTTGCGCCGCGCGGTACTTATGTGATGATAATTTTACGTTTTTCTACTGTGCCTATGTAGTAATAAACCTTCTTGAAATTTTCTAACCCATTCAATAGTAAATATTAGTTGTTCACAAATGAACATGTTGCTACTTGAACTGAAAGATTTATTACACGGGTGGATTCCCGCTTTACGTACAAAATGTTTGAGGGTTAACATAAAAAAAAAGATTTTAAGTGAAGTATCTCTTTTATTTATAAATATAATAAATATAAATATATACACTACGCTACATTACTGAGTCAACAAAAGTATAGCTCTCAAGGAATTTTTTACAAAAAAAAAGAACCACAAAAAATGGTTAAAGTCGGCGTGACGTGACCCTAGCGGCCCGCTGCGAGAGTATCAAATTTAAGGATTGTTTATGAATTCCACATGAATGAAGTGGCCTCCTGGCCTCTATTGTGGCTCAAATCACAAGAGTAGTTTATAAGCAATACTCAGACAAAGGTTCACACATCCTTAGAATACTATTTGGAGATTTCTAAACTAAATACCAGAACCTTTTAATACGAATAACAAATACACACTAACAATGTATGTATTGTAGTAATAATTACTATCAACATGTCAAGATTTTTTTTTATCCAAAAGCTTTAATATATTTTCAAAAGATTCATAGTAAAATAATCACCTATAGAAAAACATTTAGAAATTCAACAACCAAAAGTCTCAAAATTCTCAAATTACCATCAATGACAATGCCAAGGATCAACTAACAAAATGGATATTACTGGATGCGGCATGAATATATTTTCATCGAGCTTTTTTGGTTGTAGTTTTAACCCTATACTTGGCAGGCAATAAAAATCTTGATATGTAATTTTTTTTTTAACTATGTACGTTCCTAGGGCTCTATAGAAACTGTTTCAGGTAATAAAAAAAATCCTTTTGTTTTAATTATTTAATTATGAGTAGTATCCAAATGGATACACTGCCAGGTTTACCTGCAACTTAGTTTTTAAAATCATGTATCCAGAAGGATACACTGCCAAGTCTTATACATTAATAGAGATCACATATTTGGTAAAAATTATTACTAAAACTAATGAAATTACACTTGGAATTCTACCTAATATTACAACCATGCGTAGTAACATACATTTTTTTAATATAAAAATTATACGAGATCACATTTTTCCAATTAAAATACTAAAATTGTTACAAAATTTAAAACCTTGCTCATAAAACTCTACTTAGTAACACACTATATATATTTATAACAGTAGTAGTAGTTGGTTCTAGTCTTGTGGGCTTTATGACTCGTTTTTTCATAACAACAACTTTAGCTTTTTTAGACCTAGTAGCAGCTGCAGGTGATGGTACGCTTAGCGGTGAGGGTACTTGTTTATAAGTTGCCAATGCAATGGGATGCGGTGATGGAAGAGGTTCGCTCAGTGGTGATGGCACCTGTTCATAGTGATCAAATTGGATTCGTGGTGATGGTACAGGCGATGATCTAGCCAACGGCAACGGGAAGATTGATTTAGATGCGGCGGAGACAGTTGAAGAAGATTGAAAGGTTTGCAGTGAAGTTGACGCTAGAACAACCCCTAACTCTTCATCATCATCTGAATCCAAAATGTTAAGATTTATCAGCGATGATGGCAATGATGGTGGCGGAGAACTGCTATCCGATGCGTTTGTTCGAAACGCGCGATCACCGTGGTAATGTTGTAGCTCATCAGCTGATGAATCGCCATCATCTAAATCAGATTTGGCACCCACCCTCGGGACAAGAGCGATAATTCGGCGAGCTCTATTCTGCTGTTGTTGTTTTAGTGATGGTGCCTGCACCTAGTCAAAAAATACAACATTAGTAAGAATTTTTTTCTATTATTATTATGGTTTTTCCGTTAGTAATCAATAAATACATGGACAACACCAGGAAAACAATTATGTAATGTGTTTCTTGGCGGAAATTAAAAACCATAAAAATCACCCGCTGTGCCACATCGATGATCAAACACACGAACACGGTAAAAATAAAATGTTACAGAAAAAATAAAATAAATGTCAATAATTATCCATAAAAATCACTACTTCAATTTTCATACATATGTGGCAGTGTATCCATATGGATACATAACAAAAATAAACAATTATGTAGGCAAGCTAGCAGTGTATCCATATGGATACTATCATATGAACGTGTCTATAGCAAGAAAACTTGTTGTTTTTTCAGGTAAAAAACAGCTAAGATATACAGACAAATTCATAATCTGTTATGTCCACTACTTTTTTATACACAAAAAATCGATATTTCGAATAAAAATATTTTTTCTTACCTTGCGAGAAGAAGACGCCTGCGCCCGGTCCACCATTTTGTGCACTACTGAGAAATTGGGGTTGCCAGCAACACACAATATTTTTCTACCAAAAGATACCAAAAATATTGCACTATTTACAAAAGAAGTTTTTAAATATTTTTTTTAAGAAACTGGTAGGAATTTTCTAAAGTGAGCGTATCCATATGTGCACAACGCCAAGTATAGCGTTAAAGTCTTTTACAAAATAAAATACTTTAAATATTTTTTTGTGAATTTTATAAATATTAAACTGGAAAAAAACATTTACATAAACCATCGACAACTGAGCTACTCTCGGTGTACCTATATTTAAAATTTCCTCATTGTCATCACTAAAGTCCTCGTCGCTTCCTGGTAAAAAAATTTTTTATTTTTAATATGACATCATAACACATAATGATAACTCCTACAAAAGAAGTTAAACATACTGAAATGGAACATTGAAAATATATCAGCATCCGGAAGGGCAGGACGCGGAGGACTGTAGCTCACGATTCTAAAACAACAATTTTAAATTAAATACAACCGTTACAATTAAATGCAATGTAAGAATGTTAAATGGATTTCAAAATGCCACAAATACCCCGTCTGGGATTCACATATTTCGTATGATTTTATTCCTACATGAGCTGCCTTGTTTGATGATGATAATGATTGCGATACCGCAATGCCACATCCATTCGTATCTAGATCCGTGAAAATGGTCGGCCATGTTGGCAAAATACATGTACCGATATTGTTTACATTTTGAAGAAATTTTAATACTTACCTATTTCTTTTGATAAATTAGTAAATGTATCACTTGAATATCATTAAATTATAAATTGTTTATCGGTTTAATTGGTATTTTAGTATGAACAATAAGATTTTATGTCAAACGATTTTAAAAGATTTTCAATAAGATTTTATGTAAATAGTAAAGCTTTCGCCCTTGATGACGCATCCATTCCCGAGGCTGATAATGCCGGCATGTTGAGTCACTCAGCTGTTACTTGCCGTTCGCATATTATTCTTATCGTTCGTTGAGCACAACAGAAGTACATGTAGGTATTTGTTTTGTAAAGCTCAATCCACACGTCCCCGCAGATTGTATGTTTTATTGCGTATTGTACCATTTCTTCCTTCATAGTACATAGGCTGTTTTCAGACTTCTGTTGGTAGATAGTTCGTTGTAGTTTGCACATAAGTTTTTAATACCTATATTCTGTAGTTAGTGTTTTGGTGTTAGACCGTAAGCTAACTGCTGTATTTTTTATAAATAAATAAATAAGGGTATTCATGTATGGTGTGCAGTTTTGTAGCTCGTTTTCGGACATCGGTTTGTAGGCGTCCTTTTGTAGATTTATGGAAACGTAGTCACAATAGTCACCATAGTTTTGTGTATAAGTTGAGGGTCTTCGATAAGGTTGTAAATCTCGTAGGCATCCCGAGTTATCAAAGGAATTTTGAAATAATATAAAGTACCTACCTACTTCAGAGTCAGCCTTGCCTTTGATATAGTTTCCGAAGATCCACTTGAATATTTTCCTTGAACCATGGCCAACTATCGAATGTGTCCTTCGATAGTTGACCAGATATTATGTTAAGCTCTTCCGTAAGATGTTGTGGACTCAATATATGGATGTTGAATTTTCCGTTGTGAATTTCGGTAACAGTTTCCAAAATTATCTCTTGAAGACCTTTCAAATTCATCAAAATGTTGTACGCGACAATCGACATCATAGTAAAGTCATTGTTTATTTTGACGTCTCTCATTTCAATAGCTAGTGTGTTCACGGCCTTATTCAGTGTTATCAATTGTGTTAGTTATACATTTTATATTGTTGGTCGATAGAGTTCTCTATTCTCTTCATTACGTTATTCTCGGCTTCTAGAATGGAAGTTTGATTTTTCCACAATGAAGCGAAGTGTTGTTCGTTAGATCGGATGCTGTCTTTTTCGTATTTTTCGGCAAAGTGTTCATCCAGCACTCCGAACAAGTTGTTGGTGAGGTAGGTACGTACTAGCGTTGCCAGACGTCCCGTATTTCCCGGGACGTCCCGTATTTCAGGTATAATTTTAAACGTCCCGCCGGGACAGACTCTGTCCCGTATTTCAGCATTATTTTTACATTATGAACATTTTCAAAAAGCTGCAGAGCTTTTAAGGATCGATCAATTAAATATGGAGGACATGTTATACGAAGAATTTCAAATTATTAAAAAAAGCCTGGAAATTGCAACGTCTCTTGATGACAAAAGCATGGGTGCTATTGAAAAATGAAAAAAAAATGGAAAAAAATAATGGAAGGATTTTCCAGAAGTGAAATTCCTAACATTTTTCTAATAATATCGTTTGTCTTCAGCATACCTAGTTCCAACTGTTTTGTAGAGAGGATTTTTTCGCAGATGGCATTAAAAAGGACTGATGTGCGCAACAAATGTACTCCGGATTTGATAAAAAGCGAATTAATGACCGTTTTCAACTATGATTATAGGTGCATTGAATTTTATAAATATGTAAAATCAAACAAAGACATGTTAAAGCTTGCACAATCTTTAAAATATACCTAACTATTAACTAGCAATAAAAACAACGTAAAATAGATTTGTTTTTCATTTGTCCCGGGGAAAAAATTAAAATCCCTTGTTTTTTTGCCATAATGAGCATGTGTCCCTTACAGGATCAAAAAGAATCTGGCAACCCTAGTAGGTACCCATCGCCGTTGATGAGCCCCCACCGAACTAAGTTGTTCATTCGTTTTCGGTCCAAAAGCATCCCGCTGTAATGCATCAGTTCCGCATAGCCGTTTTGTAACTGGAGTACCTAGTATTAAGTTACATTGATTATGTGTTTCGATGTTAGTACATGTTTGTCGCAGTGTAGAAATGTAGCTTTTGAAAGCTTCTATTCCTTGCCAATAAGGTTGCATATCCTAGTATACGATTAATTTCCATTTATCACGTACTAGGTGCATATCAGTGACCTTATCAAAGTACATAGTTTGGTTGTTGTTTATGTTAGCTAGGCTGTAGTCACACCGAACGGGATTTAGTATCGCAAAAATGCATAAAACCACCCAAATTAAATTGCATGAAGTTTTGTTTCTCCTTCGAGTTCGTTTGTTTTGTGGTTGTTCTAGCTGTGTTTGAATAGGTTTCTAGAAATTGCTTGGTATATTTCTTATCAGGTTTGTAGATTGCACCCAGGTGAAAATTGTAGCGTTGTATGAATATCCATAGATAGTTGATTCCATCTATTATTGTGTTCTGTGTTAGGTCGTAAGAAAGGCTTTTGTGTATGTATATAGAAACGCTCGTCTTTTCGTATATTGTAGGCATGTGAATATTCTGGTAAAGTAAACAACTGGGCTTCTTCGTCCGATCTAAGCAAAGTTTCTGTTATTACTATGAGGTGGGTGATACAGTTCATTGCCTTTATAATACATTGTAATTTATCGAATTTTCCTTTGGTGCGAATACTGCGCATATTGGTGTAAAATATCTTGAGTGAAGACGGGTCGTAAAATATGCTGTCGTAGGTAGATTTAATGTAGTGGTAGGTATTTGTAGTATCATTAGTTCCTGGTGTAGATTTTATTAGTTTTTTGAAGGGATTTTTACTACCTTTGGAATCCCCTTAACGTATTTTATCCCGATGTCTATTCCCCGTTCGTTTCACGGGTCTTTAGTTCCTCTTGGATCGCATGAAGATAGGATCTGCGCCGGAGTTTGGTCTACGTAGACGCGAATATTAGTATTTTCGGGAAGTTTGGACTTATTTCGTAGAGTAGTTTTTACTTCCTCAGCTGATTGGAAGGACACTTTTATTAAGCGGGTTTTATTAGAGTTGTATTTTCCGAGTCTTGAATATCTTAGTGGTGTAGTGTAGGGTAGTCCTTGTTGTCATGGATCTTTTCAAGTACTTTCAAGACTTGACCTTGATCATGCTGTTGTCGTATCTTTAGGTTCTTCTCATTAGATTCAGGAATACCCACGACGATAAGATTGTTCATGCGGCGGTGGCGCTCCTCGAGTTCCCGAAACATGTTTTCATGTGATGTGTAAGGGGTGCTCCACTCCATCGATGTCGAGGGCTCGCTTTGTTGGCAAGTAGTTTTTATTGATTGAATATCACTCTCTAGGTTTTTTATTTTATCGCGAATATCAATACCTATTTTCCGTCTTGATATTGGATACCTCTTAGTTTATATTCTCGTATCTTAGATTTAAATTATCGGTAGTATCCCGCATCCTTTATATGTCATCTAATAACTGTGAGATTTTTTTGTAACTCGGCGAAGTCTTCTTTTTGTTGGGCCGCAAATCTTTTAAAAAAATGTCATCATTTCTTCGCGAAATGTGGCTAGTTCTTCTGTAATGATTCCTACATATGGGTCCGGCTGCTGTAAAATCACTGTAAATCTGAGATTCCTGGTGAGCGGAGGTCGGGCTCAGATATAACAGCGTGAAGACTCTTTATTCTTCGGGGTAGGATGTTGTTACATTATATTGATGTCTTCGAGGTGGGGTTCCGATGAAACAGCAGCGGGTAGGTTTTTGTTCTTTGCTAAGTGTTTCGTAAACATTTTTTGTACAATGCGCTAGTAACACGAGAGGGGAGATAGTGTCTCGTTTTCGCACCGCTGCTGGTTGCGTTTGCGCTGTGGCTACTATGAGTTTCTCTGTGGCGGCTTCTCGGAACTATGAAGACGTAAATCCAGTAGTGGTGCACAAACGAACTTCACTTATATTTCAATACACTTTGAATTGTTTTTGGATTAGTCCGTATTTTTTATTTTTTGGCGAGTAATTAGTTGCAACGAATAAACGCGTGTACTAGTCGGGGGACTACACGGAACTTCCTTAGGTTTTTACGGAAAATCGAATCTTTTTTAATATATTTTATGGAGCTAGGTATGTATTTTATTATAAATATTATCTAATCGCGAGTAAGGACCTTTGCTAAATTGTGTAAGGGTAGTCGTAGGTAAAATTAGTTTGTCTTTATTTCGTCTATTGTACCTAGTTACTGAAATGTTCGGATTTAGATTTAAAGAAATGTCGATATTAACTACAACTAACTAAAACTCTTTTTAACTTTACTTCGAACAATCTAAACTCATAGCATTGTAGGTGGCGAAGTGGCGAACTACGCACCCTACAACTTTGTTGATTTTTTCTCTTGTGAACTCTATCGTGACTATAACAGTGAGTGCGGTGAGTTTTATAAGGACACTAACTACGACTGGGTGAGTGAGTATTTACTAGGTACCTATGTATTGCCTATAAGTAGCGGATCGGTTCGACTGGCCTCCCACACAAGCGGGTCTCACCGGTTGGATTGAGAAGTCGCACATACTGAAAGATTAGTACCTACCACACCACATCCACAACTACCTACTTTACACTAGGTATAACTACAACGTAACACTATGGATATCCAGAATATTCTAACAAACCAAACTATACTGCAAGAGGAGATACAAAGACTCCTAGGCAACTTCAAGAAAGATGGAGCGAAAAACTCAACTTTATGTGAAGAAACGACTTGAAGTTCTAGATTCCTACTGGAAGAAATTTCAAAATAACCATATACCCACAACTTTGCCAATGTAAAGATCGCAACTAAGTATGCGTAGGTGTAGGGAGGTACTTCACGGAGAACCACTTCTAACTAACAAGGCAGATTTACGCTGTAGCTCTAGCGTTGATCGCACAGTATGCGGTCTCTCCACAGCCGAATGAAAGAGTCCTACAATCCAGGTATCTGAAACTCAACAGCCTTCAAAAGTAAAAAGTAAAAAGTAAAAAATAATTTATTTCTTTAGGCTTACAAAATAAGCACTTAGACAAGTCATATTTTAAATATAAATTATTATCAAATAAAATTATTTTACTGTTCACTTCAATTTTTTGTCCACTAGTGGAAGAAGTGAAAAGAAACCACTAGCATGTTCATCTCTTATATGTCTAATACATGGTTATTTGCCTATTTAAGTCTAAATATAATATGATTCGATACATGTCAATATTTAAGTAAAGCTATGCACAACAACAAATTACTTACTACATACTATTGTCGGTGCGAAACTGAGCGACATCTGGCCAAGCATTAACATCATTGAGATAATCATTTATGGAGTAGAAAGCCTTCTTGATGAGATTTAGTTTTATGTAATTTTTAAATTTACGAATAGGGAGCTCAGTTGCTTCAGATGAAAGCTTATTATAGAAGCGCACGCTATTGCCCATAAATGATTTCCCTACCTTGTGTAATCTAAATGATGGGATGTGTAACTTGTTCTTGTTTCTTGTATTTCTATTGTGAACATCACACTTTTTCATAAGGCTATCCTTATTTTTGTGGGTATACATTAAATTTTCATAGATGTATTGCGATATTACAGTCAGAATATTAATGTTTTTAAATAATTCCCTCAAAGAATCTCGTGGCTTTAATTTACGGGAGAACTATCTACATCGCACCAACGAGCAGGTGACGTTGCCCCTGCCTACCAAACAAAATCCCAAGGTAACCCTAGCTAGTCTGAAGACCTACTGCGAAAACAGAAAAGTAACTTTAGGGCTTTTGCTAGTACACTATCTACAATCAACATCGAACAAATAAACGAGAACTGGGAGTTCGAGGACGCCCTCAAAGCTCTCGAATCTAGGTGGAGAACCGTCGACTCCCTGCACTAGGAGATCCACTGTGAAAACGCGCTCGACCAAGATTACGAATCGATCTTCGAGACCTACGAAGAACAATACCACTCCATGAAGAAAGCCTAAATAGCTAAATAGCACTAAAATGTGGTCTGTTTCTCAAATTGAAAAATCGAATCCTGAAATGGAACTACATCCCTACTTTCTCTGGATCCTACCAACACTGGACATCTTTCAAGGACTTGTTTCAAGAGGTAATCAATAACAACAGAATACTATCAGGTGCACAAAAGATGCAGTACCTAAAATCTAAGGTAAAGGGTGAAGCAGAAAAACTAATACATTACCTAACAATTAGTACCGACAACTACTCGATATGCTGGGACATACTCAACAACAGGTACAACAACAAGAAACAAATTTCTATTTCGCACCTTAACACATCCTATACTAAACCTACAAACACTACAAAATCAAACTGGTAGGTACTTCCATCAAAAAACTACATGATACGGCGAACGAATGCATAAACGCGATCGAAAATGTCAGCGTCGATATCTCAACATGGGACGCTATCCTGGTACCTGGTACCTTCTCTCGCTGAAACTCGATGCCGACCCGACACCTACAGTGATTACATGGAATCGGTGTAGGAACCGCAAGAACTACCCAACTTGTCCAAATTCATGAGTGACGCAAACCTGGCATCTTATATTCTTGAGTAAAACGTTGGTTTAGGCACAAATAAATCGTAAACATAACAGACGCCATTACATAAACATGTTGATATTATTATTATTAGAAAAAATATTTTCCCCATAGGTACCTACTTATTTGTTTAATCTATTTCTACTTTACACTTGTAGGACTTTTATTTGCCAGATATAATTAGGGTTACCTCCTAACTTACCTAGATTTTTAAGTTAAATATGCACACCTATGTTCTATTAAGCTTGGTATAAATAATCAAACACTTCTGTTTTATTTTCACAGGCAAGGGAATAGATTATTGCAGACTGTCCGGATGTTGATGTGTCGGAGCTTTAAATATAAAAACTTAATTGGTTTCATTTGACGATGAACCTTAGTTTTATTAATGTCTTTATATTCGTTTTTAGATTTCCTTTTGATCCGACATCAGTTCAGTTCTTTATTAAAAATAATATTCTTATATGTCAAAGAAAATAATACATAGGGTAACAAAGATAAATACATAATGAAATAACACGAAAAATAAAATAGACTGTTGCTTCCCGATGGGTTAAAAAACTTATACTGAATCGTAAAGAAAATTTTTGGAAGCCAACTAAATACACTAAGATATTATTATGTTCTATATATTTTGAAGAAAAAGACTAGTATAATTATCATGAAAGGTGGTTTGTGCAAATTACGAGAGGGTGCTATCCCAACAAAGGTATGAAAATGTTTCGGCCATAATATTTATTTCTATCTATTTAACTTGTTCGCTAACTGAACATTACCCTGTATGTAAACACCCATAGAGTATGTTATATTAACAGGACATTTTCTGTTACTGAAATATCATCTAACATAAAAGTGATAAATATCATTTACTCCGTACAAAATGTTACAATTTCCCTACCTTATGGGGAAAATGTTAATAGCTTGCAACATTATTTGTGCACTTGGGTGCGTGTCGGCTAATGTAATAAATAACGTGCTGCTTACGCACACATTGGTTGTTTTTTAGCTTCAACTTAGAGCGGAATGTTTTGTGAAATTATCACTCTACGTCTTATTACTCTGAGACTCTAGATATATAACAATTGTTTGTACGACCAAAAAGACAAACAATGCAAGTCCGAAAAACGCTGCCTGCAGTGTAATTCAAATCATCATACCTTGCTATATGACGCTTCGCAGAAAACACATACAACATCGACTACGTATAATAGACGCCTAATACCTATTTATTCACTGTGCAAACAAATCTGTAAACCAACTAAGGTGAGCGGGCGCGGGGAAGTGAGTGCTCGCTCATTGGTCCGTTCAAGGTTACGACAAATCATGACCATTATTAGTGATGGGGTAAGTTCTATAAAAACAATCGATACTTGCAACAAGGTAATATTTACTTTGACGATTTGACGACCGATGTGGCGCAGCGGGCGAGGGCTGCCTGCGACGCAGGAGGTTGTGGGTTCGATTCCCGCCTGGGGTTAAATATTTCTACGATCTGCAAGTACCTATTTGTTTCGGGTGTTTTGGGTATTTTCTATGTATGTATAATAAAAAATATCGATCTATGTACCTAATGTGTTGTATTGTATTAAGTTGATCAGTCATCTAATAACTATAAAACAAACAGCAATACGGCTCTATGTAGGAGCCCGTTAATACATACGTTTCATTTATACGATTCTGGCATAGCGTAAGTGTGTGCAGTCAGCTGAGTGCTACGCAATCGCCCGCCCGGCCGAGTGACGTGCTACATACTGCATAGCGTTTAGGACCGCGTATCAGAAAGACCTACCTAGGTTAGTGTTTCAACAAAGGTTCTAAGATCTTTAGGTACATGTTTATATATCGAATCCAAAATTCCTTCATACTTATCCAGGCCTAAGACTGGCTTCATTAAAAATAAAAAAGTAAATAAAATAACATCGCGCGCAGCGAACATTGCAACTGTCGTGCGTATCGTGAACTAGGTCAAGGGCAAGTGCCCGCCACCGCTCGTCTCACCCCGCAACCCCTTTCTCTGTACAGCTGACCGACACACAAACGCGCGCCCGCCTACAAAGAGCATAGAAGATTAGAACTGGAAATTATAATTTTTTTTTAAGGAAAAAAAATCATTGAATTAGATAAAGTCATAGAACAAAAGTTGTTAGTCTGGTACCCAAATGTACCCAAGTCACCTTTAAGAGGTTATTGATTAGTTACCTATAACCCTGTAGAGTATAAAAAAAAAAGTATCAATGGTAATCTAGCTTTATACTATAGTAGAATAGAATAATATAATATGAAAAATATAAATAAATATTAGGGTTAACATTTAGGTACCTTACATTTTAGATAATACCGTGTAGCAATGTAACGTTAAATATTATTTTAATCGACTTTTACATAATTCATCATAATCTTTCCTACGGCCATCGACATCTTAATGTTGATGGCACTATTTGCCCCCGCCTTCTCAGAGAAGAAAGGAAAGCAAATACAGAATTGGTTATGAAAGAAAGAGATGCACAGTTGACCTCGACAGTTGACCTCAACCGGCCAACCAAATTAAGTTGAGCTCCGTCAGGAGTCATTGAGTAAGCCAGCGCAGAGATTGTCACGGGTCACTGGTCTGGTCGTTACTGATCGAACGTTAGTGGGCGTGGATTTTTATAAGATCTCTTTTCCTTATGTGATGTCTAAAATCGTTTGCCCTGTATTAGGTGTCCAGGGTACGTAGTCAATGACATACAACGACAGTCGAAAACAACTGTCCTTACTTCCTTAGAGACACGTCACAGCGTAAAACCGCTGACCCGCAGGAACATGTAGGTATCTCTGTATGGTATGTAAACCGTACAGTCACTCGTATTATTTCGTGTGGTTTGCTTTGTGCGTATCTCCGAGACAAAACAAATTACCTATTTCTGAATAAATTATCACAATCCTTACCTTACCTTACACTGTTCACAAATATTATTTATAATTTTTAACTATTATTTCGTTACTTATTCTCACATAAGTAATCACATTTAGTAGATATTTATCGTCTTTTCTTGTAGGCATCTATAAAAACAAAGTTTTTTTTTATTACTAGCTATTAAGCACTTGCGGAACAATATTAATCAAAAATCTTGCATAATGTAACGAGAATAGATAACATTTGATTGAAAAAAGAACACTGCTTACGAGATTTGAACCCTGTCATGTCACTGATATCTTGCATTTATTTGCCTATACATATCTGCCGCAGAGCCAAATTGCTACTTGTGAGTTTGTTCGAAATTTAAAATCACGTTACCAAATGAAAAAGAAAGAAAATTATATTTTATTGACGAATTGCAATTTAAAGTTACAAAACATACAATTTATGTTGGAAACGTCTAAACATATTAAAGAAAATGGAAAATTATAAATTACGTGTCGTTTTTATCTCCCAATCAGTCGGCAGGATTCGAACCCACATACATAGAGATAGGGGGGTACTTATATGTAACGCTTACTATACTTACCTACTATTATATTTTTATTTAGTCTGGTACTTAAAGTTATAGTCTATTGCGCTCATTAGGCCTATGTCCAGCAGTGGACTACTATAGGTTGATGATGATGATGACAGTTATTTCTTTTGTTTTGAAGTATTTTTTTATGTTTTCTAACAAACATGGCCGCTTCTTACTTATGTAGGTATAGATGCAGGATAAGCTAAGTGAATAAAGTGTCTTGCCGAATTTTTGCGGAGGAATATTTACAAGGATATGTATCAAGAGACAAGACGTAATTTTACTCGTCCCGTCCCTGGATACGTATTTATTTATTTTGCGTTATAAAAGTTGTTCGATGCCCGTACTGTCACTCCACACCACAGTATAACACCGTGGTTGAAAGCTGATGTACCTGCGGATGCCAAGGATCTATTAGATTGCCATGAAAATAAATCTAAAAGCCACAGATATTTTTTCCGGGTGTTCTGGTTGTTTTCTATGTATAATGAAAAATATCGATCTATGTAATGTATTGTTGTATTATGTATATCAGTTATCTAGTACCCATAACACAAGCTTAGCTTACCATTGGGCTAGATAATGCTGTGTAAGTTGTCCAGCATTATTTATTTATTTATTTGTTTATTTATACATAAATCGGCTTATTGGCAGATTTTTGATTTTCACAAAGCATAATTTAAAAATTATGTATATCACACAATTTACGGAACACATAAGTAAGTAAAAATACTTATCAGAATACATATAGATATTCTGTAATGTGATAAATCATCAAAGCAAAACATGCGCAACATGAGAACGCGTCCCAATCAATAAATTACCTATTTAATTCTGGACTCGGATCGTAATTTACTTCCAACTCATATTTTTCAACCTGTAAAGGTTCCAAACGCTTTCAAATTGTTTTATTACCTTTCATAAACTGAGAACATGTAGCGCCACCTGTTACATTTTTGCCACAACCACTGCATTTATTTATCACCATTCTGTGTCAATGTGTGTCAAGAACTCAAGATAAGCCACTCTTCAATTTATGTAGCGATTGAGCAAAGTGCTTTCAGTTTTATGAAGTTGAAAATAGATGGCGTTACTTGGTTACTATGATGATATTAACGATTATACAGAGAAAATAGAATTATTAAGAAATAAGAATTAACAGGCAAAGTTTTATGGCTATGTACCTACTTTTCTTTCTTACTTTTGTTACATTACTTGTGTTGTTATAAAATTGACGTGTGACCTACCTCTGCGAAACTCAAAACTTAATATACCTACCTAGGAACAATACGATCTACATAAATCTGAACTTCTAGTGAGGTACGACAACCTTCCCACTCATTTACTCAAAAAATACTAAATAAAATACTTGTCATTGTATTAATGGGAAGGTAGATGAAATAATTATTAATTAATCACCTAACTGCCAAACTAAGTTCGACAGGTGTGTTTCTGATTGTTTATTTATTTAATCTGTGGTTTTTGTTAGATTACAGAACGGGACAGTAACATTTTTAATCTGTATATGCATCTAACGAAGCATAGGCTTCCAACCAATCACAAGCACTGGTCAAAGTTGCCAAGTCTGTGATTTCCAGGCTGAACATGACTGACACGTAACAAGAACTTTCAGCCGTGGAAAGTCTGTACATGGATCTCAGTACAGTTTGGACACACTTTCCAAGGTTGAACAAAACTGGGTCGAAAGCTACAGGTTGTAAGTTAATATTACGGGTCAGTTATGAACGGCCCGGTAACCACAGCCATTTGTAAGCAAATTACCAGGCTGCGCAGTACAGCCTGCTGAATCCGTGGTCGTATTTTCCAAGTCTGTACATGCCATGGCCGGCAGTTATATGGACTCCATCACCAATATGTCAACGACACTACAGAGATGTTGTTACTGTCAACGTCACTACACTAAACGTCAAACTATCAATCTTCGAATCGAATTTCAAACGTCAAAATAAAAACAAGACGGAATATCGCGAGGTCGGACGTGTTGCGGGCGGTGCCTTCGATTTTAGCAAAATTGCGAGCGCGTAGAGATATTTAATACTGTAAAGATAACAAGGAATGTACTATCTTTGATTGGCAGTTGACTGCAGGTTGGTTTCGTTTGTTTATACCCGCCATGTGACATAAATTATGGCCTTCGAAGACACGTGCCTTATAAATCCGGTTAGGTCTTCGCGGTACCTACTTAGTGACGCGCCGTTGTTACAGGAGCAGATAACACCATGAAGCCTCTCGACCACTACACCAATGGCGACGGTGAGTACCAACCTTGACCTTTGGAAGAATAAAAAACAAACATGCGAATTTGCGACGCGTAGGTATTATATTTTCCCTACCTATACCTACCTTCAATTTATCTCATGGTCAACCGAGATTATTAGATTGAATGAATGAATTATTAGATGCTTTTATCTATCTAACCTACCTATTGATAAATCAATCTAGTTTAATGTCTATTTTGTATTCCTAAAAGCTGCTGCCTGTGTGTACTAGTTCAAACAATATAATATAAAGCCAAAGTTATGATGTTAACTTGCATAGATTAATAATTTATTGGATCTTCGTCAAGGACAAGCAAGTAATAAAATAATTAAAACTGATCGAGGAAAGCCAGACAATTAATTACTTAAGTAGGCTGAAGATCAAAACTTGTTGCTGTATTTGCAAATATATTTTGCTGTAAGTAATTCACTCTATAAACAATTCTAAATAAAAAGGAATAGGTACCTACAATCTTAAATTTATTCAACAAAACCTTATACAGTATATAAAGACAGTAATTAATTCATCAGATAAAATGAGTTCTTGTCTTTTGATAACTCTTCCCTTTCATCATCAAAGTAAATGCTTGTATTCTAAATGGAACATAAGTGCTTATCAGCAATAATTAAATGGCTTGTTGTTTATAATTAAATTACCACTCCACTGTAGGACATCATCTTATAACTGTTTTTCAAGGCCATATTGTGAGTCAAATGAATATTGATGATGCTTGATGAATTTAATGTCATTTTATTTATTAATATTTATCATTGTGTAAAGAATCAGCAATTTTTTACCTAAAGTTTGTTGTAATCTCCAGAACTATTTGCAGGTAATTTTAATAAATAGTGGCTACATTATTCTAGTGCTGTGTTATATTCAGGGGCCCAATTCTGCTTTACTAGGGTAAAAGCATTATCACAGAATTGTCACATAGAATCCTTAGATGAAAGATACTAAATAGGGCATAGCATTGTATGCCCTATTTCGTTTTTAGAGAGACAATTTGGTACAATGGTTTCAAGCCGAACACTTTGACATGCCCCCATCTGTACTTTTTATCATCATAGGTAGGATGGCCATTGTCATAGAGAGTGAAGAGACTAGTAACAGTAACAAAGGCTTCACTCTCATGCCCTTGGCTTCACTCTAATGGTCTAAATATAATTATAGGCCTCTTCAACAATTTAGATGATGGCAATCAACTAGAGATTACTCACGGATTCATATCATGAGCCCTACATGCCTCAATAGACCAAACTTGGTCTTGAATACTCTGCTACACATATGACAGTAGAGTTGGTTCACAGTGTTATATGATGTACATGTAGGATGTCTCTCTTTTTGTATCTGGTATTTGCGTCTATTGTCTCTGGACGATTTTCGTATCTGGCATTTTGAGCCTATTCTCTAGGCGATTTTCCTCAAATTCTTTTATGCTGTTGTAGATGCCTCTGTATCTGATACATGAAGCCAAGCAAGTGAGTTAGTCATTTCGTAATGGTTTGTTTAAACAATTCACATACAGTCTGGCTTGAGTATAGGTAGTTCAGCACCAAGTTCAGGAATCGACTCCTTCAAGGCAGTATCAGTTTACCTACTACTTCTCAGCTTACAAGCCAGCGGTATGCAAGCAATGGAATGAAGTTCAGTTACAATCAATAGACATGCTAATGATTCCGAGTAGTTAGAATTGGATACTTGGGTACAACACAATAAGGTTAGCTTTTAAATAAAATAATAATGCTGGACAATTCACACAGTATCATCTAGCTAGATAACTGATATACTTATAGAATACTATGTTCTTATAGCATTGTAAGATTTTAATAATAATTTTAAGGGTTCCGTACTTCAAAAAGCGCCATGATCACGGAGTAACCCATATTATTGTTTATTATTGTTATTCCGTGAACATGGCGCATGAAACTGTACCGAAATTTTGGAAAACTCAAAAATCATGGTAAATATACCGTTTTAAATGACTTTAGTGTATTTGAAGAAGGTTTAGACACCTATGTGACAGAGGACAGAATCAAAATCCAAACATTCCCCTCAACTCTGATTGAAATTCGCACGTTACAATCCGTCCCTATTTCATGTCTACAGGAACCGATGATGTCCAATTGAGCCAATTACAACCAGAGCTCGGCGTGGCAGAGCGGTCCACAGCCGAATCAATTCAATTGCTTTTTATGTAACTGACATTGGGCTGAGATATTAAAGATCTGCGACATTGCTCAGACCTTTCCTGGATAAAAAGTAGCGCCTATTACTACGTCATTAGTACCTAAGTCTGATTAAAAATCAAAACGATATTTCTGTCGCTTAGGTATTTGACTTTTCTATTTACATTTACAAGCCAGCGTGATCTGTAATTTTCGAAATCCGGGGGTAACAAAAATATACCAAAATTACAGTATATTTAGTCTAAAATTCGATTATTAAATTTATAAATATTTATTTTAAAATTTCAAATAAATATTTATAAATTTAATAGTCTAGTCTAGTCTAAGTGCTTTTTTTGTAAGCTTAGAGAGATAAATAAACGTTATTGATTACTGATTTATTTTAAGGCTTTGTGCCGAATGACAATAAAATATCCTTCATTATTGACTCAGCAAGCCTCAATAGATTTCATTTTTACAACTTACCGTAACCGCTCATTGTCAAGTTACGACAAAGATCGATTAAACAAAAACGCTAAGTAAAAACTTGCAGTCCATTTTGGAACGTGAAATTGCTTTTCAATATTGCTTGTTTTGTATTTACTTGTTTTTGGGAACTGGCGATATTACTCTGTCCTTTGTGAAGACGAATATGGTAATTGGTTAAGTAGACGATCTTAACAATACCTTACTCGTTTAAAAATAAATTTTAATGTCAGTATCCTCTCATAACAAAAAGAGTAGGTTTTCTGTTTTTTATGTTTGTTCGGTCGATTTCTCCGTCAATTACTTATGGACCGATTTTTAAAATTTTTTCGCTATGTGTAGATTAGATTATGATCCCGAATCGGTCCCATCCTCCTTCCTACTAATATTATAAACGTCAAAGTTTGTAAGTATGGATGGATGGATATTTGTTACTCTTTCACGTAAAAACTACTGAATGGATTTCAATGAAACTTGACAATAATATAGCTTACATATCAGAATAACACATAGGCTACAATTCATAAAGATATACATATAGTATATTATCCAAAATATCTATCACCACGCGGGTGAAACCGCGGGGCGCAGCTAGTAAAAAATTATTCCGAAGGGTTGACTATTTATCGCGGCAAGCTTAAATAACAACATTATTATGACGACCGATGTGGCGCGGTGGGCGAAGGTCCGCCTGCGACGCAGAAGGTTGCGGGTTCGATTCCCGCCTCGGAACAATTGTGTGCACGATCTGCAGATATTTGTTCCGGGTGTTCTGGTCGTTTTCTATGTATAATAAAAAATATCTATCTATGTAATGTATTGTATTATGTATATCAGTTATCTAGTACCCATAACACAAGCTCTGCTTACCATGGGGCTAGATAATGCTGTGTGAATTGTCCAGCATTATTTAATTATTTATTTAATTTAATCTTACACGTAAAAACTACTGAATGGATTACAATGAAACTCGACAATAATATAGCTTACATATCAGAATAACACATAGGCTACAATTCATAAAGATATATAGTATATTATCCAAAATATCTATCACCACGCGGGTGAAACCGCGGGGCGCAGGTAGTAAATTTTTTTTCCGAAGGGTTGACTATTTATCGCGGCAAGCTTAAATAACAACATTATTAATAGTTTTGAAAAATCAACAAGCTACAACAATTTTGGTAATATCATCGCCATTTCTTAATAGATTTTGATCTGATACCTGGCTATTGGAAGCCAAGCGTTTATTTATTTATTTATTTCCACCGTAGGTACACAATGTTACACTTGATGTCGTTAAATACTATTTTAAAAGATAAATCACATTTTATTATAACACATACTAACTTATCACAAAGGAAACACCATAGGGCATTGTGCAAAAGAAAGCAGACAGAAATGCCTTCTTAAAAAATTAAATAAATTCATTTATAATAATTTGTCACAATAAAACAAATAGCGACATTAGTTCTTAATTCTTATATATATCGGCTCTTCCTATCATTGCAAACCACAATTCGCCAAGCGTTGGATTGTTCATTTGCATCATTATGCAAGCAGCGCTGTTTTTCAATTTACTGCTCTTTCAGTTTCAGATTTATTCAAAAACAATTTAGATTGTGTATGAATGACAAATAAATCTTATATGTATCATATAATATTGACTAAACATTCTAAACACATCACTGCATTATATAGTATTTAAAACAAAGTCGCTGCCCGCTGACTGTCTGTCCCTATATATGCTTCGATCTTTAAAACTACGCAACGGATTTTGATACGGTTTTTTTTAATAGATAGAGTTATTCAACAGGAATGTTTATAAACCATTTGAAACATAGATTTCCACGCGGGCGAAGCCATGAAGCGCAGCTAGTTGTAAATAAAATAAAAAATAAGTAAATATTCTTTCCTTCTAATGCGAAGGAAACCAGATCACCATAAGATGTTTTTAAAAAATCTCTAGTCTCATGGCCCTGTCTTCAATTAGGTATCTCTAATCCCTGCATCAGCTCCGATTCTCGATAGGTCACGTCACGGCATCGCGTGTGTCTCCGACCACTTGTAATTTACTTCATCAAGGTTCAAACAACAGGGCGACTTATTTCTGCTATCCAATCGCTTCACTATGACAATGGTATCGACGCAGAATCTATATGTATGACCATTTATGAAACTTCAGATAGTGCGTGTGGTGCTATTTACGCGGAGACTTGACTTTACTAGACTTTTAGGTATTTGGCAATATGTGTCTGGTTTGCCAATTTTCTGCCAGTGTCCAGTTCATAAAAAAATCATTTCAAGTCATGGAAAGAGGTTGATAGAATTGTTTCAAACTTGTCAATCTTGACGTGCGTCCCTCCAGTTGTAGATTCTTTCATGTAACGTATAAAATACGCGTCATTCTAAGACGACAATGGCGTCATAGTGCAGCAATTAGTTTAGCAGAATAGGCTCCCTGGGTGCTTGGTGGAAGCAGCTCAGACGGAGGAATAATCACCCTTATAAGAATCCAACAATCGCCAAGATGGCGCTTCCAGTTCCATTTTCAATAAAATATGACATGCAAATAAAATACCAAAAAGTTGGGTATTTATTTATATGCAAGAGGACAAATATCTTGTATAAGCTGATGATTTCAAAGAAAAACTACTTCTAATCCCAAGGACGTATGATTTGACGACCGATGTGGCGCGGTGGGCGAAGATCCGCTTGCGACGCAGGTTGCGGGTTCGATTCCCGCCTCGGAACTATTGTGTGTACGATCTGCAGATATTTGTTCCGTGTGTTCTGATCGTTTTCTATATATAATAAAAAAAAAACTATCTATGTAATGTATTGTATTATGTATATCAGTTATCTAATATCCATAACACAAGCTCTGCTTACCATGGGGCTAGATAATGCTGTGTGTATTGTCCAGCATTATTTATTTATTATAAAAATAATATTAATAAAAATATAAACATTAAAAAAAAAGAAATAGGTAATAATGGATAATAGGTTAGTAATAGGTATACTCTTTATAATGTCTATGTACTGTCTGTCTTCCAAATAAACAAAAATAAAATAAAATACTTGAGTCCACACTTTTAGAGCAAGAATAAGAATATATTCGACGATAGTGTGACATCTCAAAAACACTAACTTTACAGGAAACGACTTTTAAACTTTTCAATGAACATAACTTTTAAATTGTTGTCATGATAGCTTTTTTATGTATGAATAGATTGTAGTATAACTAAAAATGAAATGAAATTACCTGGTACTAAACCATTCAAATAATACTTTGAAAAAAAAAGGAAAATTTATCACATTGTTCTAAGAAAAAAAAACAAAAATCCTCGTTCATTTTTCTCTGTGCTAATAGCAATATCCGCTTAGACCTTGTCGCCATCTGTAAAGATAACTGGTGTTTTATTTTACTGTTTAGTGTATACAACGTGACAAGCGGACATTCCAATCAGTTTTATCAATATGTAATCTGCGACAACAGAACATCATCGAATGACCCACAACATATCTCCAATTTAAGAAAACCATGTATCATCTACAACGTTCCAATTCAAGATGACGCAGTGATACTATGCATTTTTTACAAGAAAAACGTGATATCTAATCCTCGCCTCGGAACAATTGTCTGTACGATCTGCAGATATTTGTTCCGGGTGTTCTGGTCGTTTTCTATGTATAATAAAAAATATCTATCTATGTAATATATAGTATTATGTATATCAGTTATCTAGTACCCATAACACAAGCTCTGCTTACCATGGGGCTAGATAATGCTGTGTGAATTGTCCAGCATTATTTATTATTATTTATTTATTATCTAAAACATTTTCTCTCTAATTTCTTTGTTGTTTATAAAGATTAAAAAAAACCTGTTTTTGGTGATAATAGAACGCGAAATCGCGATTCCGAATATCAGTAAAACGAAAAATCGGATAATTTGAAATGTCACACTGTCGTTGCAAATGAACGAATGTATATATATATTTTTTTTAATTTTAATTTTAAATGCTGGACAATTCACACAGCATTATCTAGTCCCATGGTAAGCAGAGCTTGTGTTATGGGTACTAGATAACTGATATACATAATACAATATATTACATAGATATTTTTTATTATTATTGTTAAACTGTGTAAAACATCCATAGGAAAGGTCCAATTTATCCATTTCGGACACACAATATTTAGACAATTACTAGTACTAACTACTACTAATTGTACTGGTAGGTTTATTTACCTCCTAACTTTAACTTACTAGTATCAAAAAACTCTTATGGTATAGTGCGCACTACTAACAAGCCAGTTTCTTAATCTAGTTTTAACACTTTGACTGCGGTTTTTTTTCGACGACTGCGATCTTTTTTTTAACCTAAAAAATTCGTGCTGCCGCTCTACACAGCGGTTGTGTTGCGCCGCACATGCGTTTCGTTCGAAAAATATTACGGCTGTGCTGAGTCACACAGATCTGTATTTTCTCAGCCGCTGCGCTAGTGTGGATTTACGCATATTAGTCACTTGTAGAAAACACATACCGTGTGATTTCAGCAGTCAAAGTGTTAAACATATTTCCATTTAGTTGTTTTATTACTAAAGGAATGTTGTTAAGAGTTGTTAAGATGTCAAGAGAAGTGAAAATATCATTGTGCGCCGCGTTTATGAAATGAAAACAATGTGGTAAACCGAGCGATTGAAGGGCGAAAATCATCTCATTCAGTCGTTTAGTATAATACTTTTGTAGATATTTAAATGGACATCAGTGTTACCTCATTTTTTTTGTTATTTTTTTTTTAATACTGGACAATTCACACAGCATTATCTAGCCCCATGGTAAGCAGAGCTTGTGTTATGGGTACTAGATAACTGATATACATAATACAATACATTACATAGATATTTTTTATTATACATAGAAAACGACCAGAACACCCGGAACAAATATCTGCAGATCGTACACACAATTGTTCCGAGGCGGGAATCGAAACCGCAACCTCCTGCGTCGCAGGCGGACCTTCGCCCACCGCGCCACATCGCCACATCGGTCGTCCTTTTTATTTACTTAAGCTTAAATTAAACATTTATATGAAAAACTAGTTTCTGCCCGCGGCTTCGCACGCGTTGTTTCTAGGAAAATGTTGAAAGGTTATTCCTATTCCATGAAAATTGTTTGATGGAATGAAATGTAGCCTATGTTTGGTTACAGGTATAAAGCTACATGCTCTAGAGCGATACGACCAGCATATTTTCACATAAACAGCTCCCTAAAATAATGGGTCAAAAACTTTATAATAAGCTTCCTCTAGAATTGATATTAATTAAAAACGAAAATCGGTTTAATATAGAATTACGAAATCTCTTACTTGACAAAACGCTATATAGTATCAAAGAGTTTTGAGAAAACGACTACAGGCAGCTTAATGTGAAATCCTCTAAGTTACCCGACGTCCTCGTAGAATCACCTTATCTAAATATAGTGTAGATAATAGTGATAGATTTAAGAACCTATTACCTATACCGATTTAAGCATATTTATTATACTTTTTCTACTGTCCCTTTACAGCAAAATTGTTCTATATTACCTATCTCTATTGTATCTACATATATCGTGTTTGACGAGTCATAGTCTCATAATTTAATTTAAGTTACATTATTGTGATTTGATTATGTGTATGAAGTATGACAATAAATTATCAGAATCTGAATCATATTTTATATTTTTTATCTTGTTTGTTCTTTAGTTATGTGTGCAATATGTAATTTTCAAATTATCTATGGAAACTTTCAGCATCAGATCCGTTCAGTAGTTTTGGCGTGAAGAAGTAACAAACATCCATCAGCCACACTTTCGCGTTTATAATATTATTTAATACTGTTTGGTGATTTATTTATACCTACTATAATATATATTTGAGTTTTATTATATTACTAGCTGCGCCCCGTGGTTTCACCCGCGTGGTGATAGATATTTTGGATAATATACAATATATGTATGTATCTTTATGAATTTTAGCCTATGTGTTATTCTGATATGTAAGCTATATTATTGTGAAGTTTCATCAAAATGTATTAGTAGTTTTTGTGTGAAAGAGCAACAAACATCCTCACAAACTTTCGCGTTTATAATATTAGTAGGATTTAGGAGATTCAAGCTTCATCAAGAAATTATTTGGCGACGACTAAGACTAGATATATTACGGAACACACACACACACACATTTATTTCTTGATTTACAATCACAGAGACAACCACTTAGTCATAGAAAACAAGCTCGCAGACAAGCACGTCGCATGTGTGAATGAGCACCACAGCTCTCCAGGGCCAGTTTCACGGTGGGGATTCTTCAGCTCAGTAGCATTGGCCACTCGGTGGAGGCGCTGAGCCAAGCCCGAAACGGTTGCCCGGTTATATATATACCTACTGGCTATAAGGATAATGCTAATTTATCAGTCCGTGACACGATAGATTATGGCAAGCTATGAAATACAGGTTTTTAATACGGTTAAGGTACCTACATTTTATGACTATACTAAAGAAAAATTACAAATTGCAAGTTAGGTAATCTTAGCTAGAAACAAAGTTAGGTAGTTAGTTTAGTTTAGGTAGTTAGTTTGGTTAGGGAAGGTATACTCCCGCTGGAATCGAACAATTGTTGGGATATTTAAAAAAAAAAGTTCAGTTCAAAGATATTTATTTCTCATTTACAACATACATGTTACTTACATGAGAAACTTAAGCTAAGTATTAATATTATGTTATTTTTCCGTCTTTTTATGTTTAGTCCAGTAGCGTTACATCCTCAAGTATATATCTATGCAATTTGGTTTTAAACACGCCATACGTTCCAGCACCTTTAATGTCTTCAGGTAGCCTGTTATAGAACTGGGCCCCTTCGAAAGTAATCGTCTTTTTACCCTGTTCAGTTCTTATCGTAGGCAAAATAAGATGGTCAGTTCTTCGTCTACTGTATTTACTGTGTGTTTGGCTCTTTTTGATGAAAGTGATATTTGTATGAATGGTTTTATTAAGGATTCTGTGTATAAGTAAACAGGCTGTGTAGATATATAGTAAAAAAAAAAGTTGTTTATTCAGTTCGGACATTTTGTCCACACACATAATATAAGTTGTGTATGATTGATTGGATTAGTGCGAAGGTTTGTCCTTGACTTTACCTATCTGCGAGTACAAGTGAAGCCATATGCGCAACCTATGGCATAACAATGGCGTCGCCCTTCACCTCTTACCACAAACAACTCGTTATCTTAGACATATCAGTTTTATCGTAATTAGCAAACCAAGCTTGTAAATGTCAATATTATTGAAGAAAATTCTTTTACTAACCTATTCAAATACTTAATACTAATAAACTTAAATCAATTTATTACGTTATTTTGCAAGAAACTGCATTAGTAATTTTAACTAGCGCATGCAACTCTACTTTCTTAATCTTATGCGACTAAATGCGAAACCCTTATTAAGTAGGTACCTACCTAAGGAGGCGTCCATTAATTACGTTAGTCGTTTACCCTCTAAACGCCTGAGGATGGGGTCATATTTAAATAAAAAAATAAATAAATAATGCTGGACAATTCACACAGCATTATCTAGCCCCATGGTAAGCAGAGCTTGTGTTATGGGTACTAGATAGCTGATATATATAATACAATATATTACATATGTAGATAGATATTTAAGATTTGTCATTTGGTTTTTTAATTATATTCACATAAAATGTATTGTATTGTATTCCTTCTAGATGGTTGTGACTCAGAAGGCAGCGAGGGCGAAGCGGACGGCGAGACAGAAGACCTATCGCTCGTGGACGCCGGAGCGCCCGCGCGAGCCCTCGGAGCCCTAAACGCACTGCGCAAGTCGCGCCAGCACTTCGACGTGGTGCTAGTGGCCGGCGGGACGGAGGTGCCGGCGCATAGGGCTGTGCTGGCGGCTGCCTCGCCTTATTTGTTGGAGGCGCTGGCACCGGCCTCGCCACCTGGAGCGCCTTATAGAGTGCAGGTGGGTGCTACACTAATATAATTATTATTATCATGTGTGATATGATAATTATCATTTGCAACTCACACAGCGTCATCTATCCCCAAGCTAAGCAGAGCTTGTGTTATGGGTACTTGATGACTGATTCTATATTATAATTTATAATACTTTGACAGTTGTGTTAAGGTAGGTAGATAAAACATTATACTACTAAGATGTTAAAAGAGTTTTGTTTATTGACGCGCAGACAAGAAAGCGTAGAGAGAAAGATATACAAAATAGAGATAAAATATATAGATAGATAGACAGATAGACAATACTTTTATTGCACACTTAAAAATAAAACAAACAATAATAATACAAGATATGTGACAATTTGGCGGTCTTATCGCTCAAGAGCGATCTCTACCAGACAACCGTGGATGGATAGGATCGTTGGATTGAAAAAGGGGATCTGTGTGCGTTATTATGTAGTTAATTACAACATGAAATTTCATATTATAATATACATATAAAGAGACACACAGTAAAGTCTATTCTGTTCTAGAATATAATGTCTGCATGCTAGCATGTCAGGTAGTAAGGCAGATACATAGGAAGACCGACAAAAACATAGGCACACTATTAGATTCCTGTGCTCGAAATGAACAATTTTATTTTTTATTTATTGGAAGAGATTTTGAAGAGATAGAGGCAGGCACACCGACAGACAACGACATCAAACTAAAGTGAGAATAAAAAGATACGAATAACAAAGATTTTTTTCTGCATAGTAACATAATAGCAATAATTAGTTCCACATATCAAAGCAAGCTTACTTTACTTTGCATTAAAAGAGGCCAAGATTCTAAAAAGATAGTTTTTCAAAGATACGATTGTAAATTAATAATGCTAATGTACAACATGTCATTGAACTGACAGTGTTGATAAAACGTTTATCATTTATTAAAAGATTGTCTGTCTCTGCACCAGTATTTATAACATTATCAACTCGAACTTATCAAGATATATTACAAACATGTTATGTAGATTATACAAAAAACATGCGGGGCAGTAATTGGGGACTGCCGATAGAAGTGAAAATTATGTAATTTTATATGTCTATACTAATATTATAAAGAGGAAAGGTTTGATTTTTTGTTTGTTTTTTTGTAACGAATAGGCTCCGAAACTACTGGACCGATTTGAAAAATTCTATCACCGTTAGGAAGCCTAAATATCAGTGGTGAACATAGGCTATATTATATTTTCAAAAAAGTAAGGGATCCTTACTAAAACTCCAATAATGTAACCCAAGGTGTGAAAAATGTACCTATAAAATTCCTTGGGAAGGAAAGGAATTTTATAGGTACATTTTTCACGCCATTTTTTTCTAAATAAACGTGGTTGCCTAGCAACGCTCTTTTGACAACAAAGGTTTGATAACAATTTACTGTATGGAAACTCTTTTGTTAGGTTCTACGCCTCTTGCATATCAATAAGCCATTTTTTCTAAATAAACGTGGTTGCTTAGCAACGCTCTTTTGACAACAAAGGTTTGATAACAATTTACTGTATGGAAACTCTTTTGTTAGGTTGTACGCCTTTTTGATTATTTTGTAGTAAAGCGTTTACATTATCTTTGATTTGTATCTGTAGACACGATAATAATTTGTTGTGGTTGTGTTTGTTCATTGTTATTATTTCAGATTATTTGCGAAAAGTGACTACAATACCCAAATCATAAGTTCTCTATCATAATGGTTGAGACAGACTGGCGAAAAATTTTGAGCTTCTCACAGCGAGAGCTCGGGCAGGCTGATAAAGAAACTTTGCAAAGGTCTGCGGACGATATTGAACTCAACTTTTCAGATCTGAAAATACTGTTTAGACTCGCTCAAGATATCTTAAAGTACAAAAACGAGCAGATATATTACACTTTTAAATACCCAAGTGACATCCTTTATCCTACTTAATATTATAAACGCGAAAGTTTGTATATTATAAGAGGAAAGTTTTGATTTTTTTGTTTGTATTGAATAGGCTCTGAAACTACTGGACCGATTTGAAAAATTATTTCACCGTTGGAAAGCTACACTATCCCCGGTGAACATAGGCTATATTATATTTTCAAAAAAATTAGGGATCCTTACTAAACCTCCAATAATGTAGCCAAAGGTTCTAATACCCGTGCGAAGCCGGGACGGTCCGCTAGTTATTTATACTGGGAAGCGTGCGGTGACGATGATAATGCGAGTTTCACGCTTTTCGGTCGCCAAAAAAGTGCTCAACGCGCCTGAAGTAGTTTTCACTTCAAAATTATAGTACGAAACAATACTTATGTTTTAATGATCATTGTTTGCTACGTACTACATTATAATAATAATATTTGTTACGATCCTGAAATATGCTGGAGAATCCACACAGCAATATTCAAGCTACTATACAATACAAAGATACACAATTGCTTAATATTATTAAACAAATTTAGTAATGTAATAATCTGTCCAACTATAGGCCTATTTCATTGGCTACCATCGTGGCTAAAGTGCTGGATAGTTTGCTTGACCGACACCTACGGAGGCACATTAAACTGAACGATGCCCAATTTGGGTTTCGGTCAGGTTTATCAACGGAAAGTGCTATCTTGTCTCTCAAGCAAACTGTTCAGTATTATACGGCTAGAGGAACACCAGTGTACGCCTGTTATTTGGACCTGTCCAAAGCATTCGACCTGGTATCGTATGACATACTCTGGAAGAAGCTGGAGCTTGAGTCGGACTTCCCACGAGAGTTGGCGTCACTATTTCGCTATTGGTATAGTCACCAAACCAATATTGTGAAGTGGGCGGACTCATACTCGGACATGTACAGGCTGGAATGCGGTGTGAGGCAGGGGGGGGTCTCCTCTCCAAGTCTTTTTAACCTGTACATGAACAGCTTGATTGGGGAGCTCAGTGGCGCCAAAGTCGGCTGTCACATAGATGGGGTTTGTATCAATAACATTAGCTACGCCGACGATATGGTGTTGCTGAGCCCTTCGATTGGAGCCCTACGCAAGCTACTGCACATATGTGAGTCCTATGCGAAAGCCCATGGGCTCAGATATAATGCGAAAAAGAGTGAGTTTATGGTGTTTAAGGCAGGGTCCAAGACCTTTTCAAATGTACCACCCATCACCCTAGATGGAGCTCCTCTCGAGCGCGTGTCAAAGTTTAAATATCTGGGCCACTGGGTCAACGAGGACCTAGATGATAATGACGACATAGAGAGAGAGCGCAGAGCGTTGGCCGTCCGATGTAACATGGTAGCTCGCAGGTTTGCTCGCAGTTCCAGGGAGGTGAAGGTGAAGCTCTTCAAAGCATATTGCCAGTCACTATACATAGGCAGCCTGTGGGTAAGCTATACGCAGAAGGCGTACAACGCGCTGCGCGTGCAACACAACAATGGGTTTAGAGTGCTGATGGGGTTGCCACGTTTCTGCAGTGCATCGGGTATGTTCAGCGAGGCGCACACTGATGACTTTCACGCCATCGTAAGAAAGCGTTGTGCGTCGCTCTTGAGGCGCCTGCGTGCCAGCCCCAACACCATTCTAAGCACATTGGCGGACAGGTGGGACTCTCCTTTTACGGGGCACTGGATAAATATACACGCAACCCTTTTTAAGGGGCGGTGCCCCGGTCACTGATGGTCTCTCGCGTCCGCATATTTTTATTTTATTTTATGCCATTGATTAGTATGTAAATTTTTATGTTATCTTTTGTATGAGTCCTGTGCTCGAAATAACAATTTTTTTTTTTATTTATAATGAATTTAAAAGTAAATAATAAAAAAAATACTTATTATATGTAGATCTTAATCGTAATAATAACGATTGGTATATATTCTTCAGGAAGTGGAGGGCGAGGCTCTACGCGCTTTGGTAGAATACGCGTACACCGGCCGCCTGGTGGTCCGCGATGCGCAAGACGCGAGGCGCCTATACCGCGCCGCCTGGCGTCTACGCCTGGAGGCCGCGCGCACGCATCTCGCGGAGAAGCTGCTCAGACGGCTCCAGCCCCAGGATTGTCTGACTGTACGCGCGCTGCCGGGGCTGACGAGTGACCAGTTGCAGGTGTTGGACAAATATATTGCTGATAATGTGAGTATTCTACTTTTATATACGTCTACTTGACCTGACTACGTGACTGACCTGGATTGTTTTCCATTCCTATTACCTTATGATGGAATTGATAGACATATTCGGTTTCAGATTTGTGATTGCTATTCCTCCTTTGTAAGAGTTCAGTACAGAACCAATATAATTATTTACATGTTGTACTCTAGCAGCAATGGTCCTAACATTAATCCTTGCAGTACTCCATCTCAACGGTCATTATTTTCTATTGCAAAAACACCGAAGGCAATAGCAACAATATCCAAAGCTCGATTGAAATCTAATCATTTATCAATGTAACAATTATGTGATCTTCTTTAGTATCCACATCTTTAGATAGCCATTGATTATTTAAACATGTTTATTTCAGTTCGACGAGTTATGTTCCTGCGGTGCCCTCGCCACTTTGCCTCAGATCCGCATCGAGGTGATGCGGGAGAGCACGGGCTCGGGTGGGGACGAGGCGCCTCTCACCGTGGCGGATGCAGCACTCGCTTGGCTGAGGGAACAGCCGACCACAGAAAGAGATGTAAGTAGATGATACACTTGGATAGATGGACGATGACTGTGAAGATGGGAAGATTTTAGGACGGAAGGAAAAGACGATAGACTAATAGTGATCTACGAATAAAAGAATTCAACATAAGTACAATAGAGATCACTCGCTTACCCCCGCAGAAAAACAGTTAGGATATTATTTATCCTAGAAATAATTTACATTAAATTTCGAATTTAAATTTAAAATGTTCAAAACATAAAATATTTATTTACATATGGATAAGATATCGTCTATACAGCCAGGAAAAGGAGACAGGACCAGGACAGAATGATGCAATATAGAACGGACCGTTTTCAGCAGCATTCGCACACCGGTTCAATAGATACATCTTTGCGAAAAACTACCATTTTATCAACCTTTTCTCTCGCTTTATGCCAACCATCTTACATCCTCTCTCCAATTATTTGAATTTTAACAAAATGTAAACTAATTATATAATATTTATGAATAAATTAATAAATAAATGTATTTCCATTTCAGTTCACAGAGCTCTGCTCCCGCCCGCACCTAGTGTTTGTGGACGGGCGGGGTCTACTCCGCGACTGCGGCGAGCTGCCGGCCGCGGCGGGGGACGCCCCCGAGCTGCAGCAGTACCGGCGCGAGAGTGCGGCCCGCAAGCGCGCGCCCGCCGTCCCGCTCCCCGCGCCGCGCCCCCTGCCTGCCCTGCAGCTGGGGGCTAGGACTGACGGGTAACTGCCGTTTATAAACATAAGCTATAAAAGACTATGGGGTTAGATAATGCTGTGTGAATTGGCCAGCATTATTTATTTATTTATTTAAAAGAGGTCCCGATATATAGCCTTGCGTAACTCCACAGTGATTTGTATAGATTTAGTCATCAATATGGTCAGAGGCTTTATTGGCCTTAAATAAATGCCTTAGAACCTACCAGCCGATTTCTTATCGAGTTAGGACTAAGTTTGCTAGTCTCGACTAGCATAATGCATTCGTCTCATGCTCATTATCAGCCTATGATGAGCAGATGTCGTTTATCAAATAAGCAATAATAAGTAGGCTGATGAATAATAAGTACCTAAAATATAGCCTTGTGACACACTCCACATAGCAGGTTATAGAATCGGCGATATAATGTGAAAAGCTTTACATACATCTATCTATTTATTTTGCATCAACTTCAAAACAGCCTATTTCTATCCGTTACTTTCATTGTCTTTATCCTTTCTTTTTAGTACCGCGTGCGCAGTCCTAGGCGCCCGGGGCTGCCTCGGCGGCGGCTGCAGGGCTCTTCTGTCAGTGAACGGTCGGCTCGCGGGAGCCCTGGCCGTGTGGTCGGGCGTCGCGCGCGGGGCCGCCGCTGGGCCCGGCGCGGCCCTACAGGGCGGGACCCGCCTCGCCAGTCTCAATGGAGGCAGGTCAGTACATTGACTAGTACACTCTCTGTACCATTCTATCGTATGCTGTATTAGGCATGCATCAATTAATGTTTTTCTATCTTACTTGGTAACTAATGTCGCTTGACGTCTACTTTGATCAAATTCGTTGTTGCGGGTTGATGACTTTGAAGTCACATTTATTTATTTCGGAAATCAATGGCCTAAACTAATTAATAACTTTCAGTAATAGCATCATCAGAGAGCCAATTAAAGATTTGCACATACTTTCTGATTATTAGCTAGCTTAACTCAACTTCAACTTCTTTTTAAATGGCTCTGCGAGCCTAAGTCTAGATCTCTGTATAAATTCGTATTTTGTGAGCTTTGTATTGATATTCGAATGTTGGCTATTTTGTAATGGAATATTTTGTTAAAATTTTCCAGATGTGCTCTAGGAGCAGTGTCCGTAGACGGAGCCTTACTCGCGTGCGGCGGGTACGACCGCGCGCGGGTGCTGCGCTCCGCGGAGCTGTACGACCCGCTGACCAACACGTGGGTCGCCGCGCCCAACATGCGCCGCGAGAGGGCGCGCTTTCCTGCCGCGAGGCTGGGGGACACTGTCTATGTTATTGGTAAGATTGGGTTTGATTAATAAATAATGCTGGACAATCCACACAACATCATCTAGCCCGAAGCTAAGCAGAGCTTGTGTTATGGGTAGTAGATGACTGATATACATAATACTATACATTACATAAATTATATTTTTTATTATACATATAATATAACGACCAGAACACCCGGAACAATTATCTGCAGATGGATGATGATCCTGTGATGTACTCATTCCCGTCTTATCCCACTATACAGTCCATTCATTCTTTCATTATTCGCATTGGAAAATGGCTCTAGTAACATTCGCCTTCAAAGTCAAACTTTGTTATTTTTCTTTTTTTTAAGGTGGCAGCGATGGCCATGCAGAACTGGACTCAGTAGACGCGTACAGCGAGGGTCGCTGGCGAGGAGTGAAGCGCCTGCCGCTGGCTCTGTCCCATGCGGCGGGGGCCGCGGACCCCAGCGCGGGGGTCCTCTACGTGGCGGGGGGCTGGGCGCAGGGGACCTACCTGCGCCGCGCCTTCAAGTACAGCCCGGAGGAGGACGTGTGGAGTGAAGCACCGCCGCTGGCTACAGGTAGGTTTTCATGGTTTTTAGTAACCGAACCTTTGTCTTTGTTCAATAAGCCATAATTTTTACTGAAGATTGTACGCTAACAAACTCCTTCATAATGTACGTGTATGGTGGATATTGATTTTACAATGACGCCCGCATTATCTAGGCCTGTTCGAGGAGTATCGAATACATTAATCTGTTAGCCATGATTATTAAAAAGGGTAAATATTATGCAATCACACATCATTATCATGTCAGTGTATCGTTCTTCTGGTCGCCTTAAAGGTTAATACTGAAAATTAGTGTTTTGCTCTTAGAGCGAAGCTTTTCGCTGAGTTTTTTTTTTACCTTTTTGACAGGCTGCAAGCACGCACACAATTTTTAAATCTCCACTTTTTAATTTTTTTATGCTATTACTTATTGTTTACTATTACTATTGTTACCTTTATATCATGTGCTGCAGTGTCGAATAAATGCTTTATCTATATATCTATTTAAGGGTCCACAAAAAAATTTCGTAAAAAAGAAAACTAAAGCTAATTAAACAAAGGAAGTGCTACTATGGCCATACATAATACGTAAGAAACTACTAAAAATAAAAATAATGGACACTATCAAGTAGATAATTAATATTATTATTATCATCATCAGCCTAAGCTAGTCCACTACTGGACATAGGCCTCTCCCAATGAGCGCCATAGCGCCCTGTCTTCAGTTTCACGCATCCAAGAACATTTTAATATTATAAGTATTCATGTTAAATGAAAGTCAAACTGAAACATTAAGTCATACATTTATTTCTGCAGGAACAAATCCATATTCGTTAATAACCATGGTAGTTTCAAAAGTTTTAACAATTGTATTGTATTCGTTTATCAGGTCGAGCGCAATGCGCCGGCGTGCTCTGGGAAGGCTGCATGTGGGTGTTGGGCGGCTGCGACGCGTGGCACTGCCTCGCCTCCACCGAGCGCCTGCTCCTGTCCGACACCGAGGGGGGCTGGGCGGCCGGGCCCCCCTTGCCGACAGCGCGCCGCTCCGTGGGGGGCACGGTGTGGCGGGGCCGGCTAGTGTCTGTGGGGGGGTCGGACGGCGCCGCTAGCTTGAGACGGACGGACTGGTTGGACGCCGCCTGGGCGTCGCATAGTCCGCAGCCGGAGGTTCAACAAGGTATGTATTAGTAGTTCAGTTTATTATGGAAACAACGCAACTACACTGTGCGGTAATAATAGTCACGTCCCTGAAACGCGCTGTCAAGACTAAAAGTCCTACTCCAGTACTTCAGTTTAATGACGGTCACTTAGAATCAGAATTACTCACTAACACCTCGCACGAGAATCAGATTGTATTGCGCGTAATTTCCCTCACTATTCCATAGCAACCGACAATTTAATTAATTTATTCCACTTTAGCATGTACCTACAGTGAAATATTTTTTTTTTTGAATTGAATTGAAATTCGTACACTGGATGTCTTTAATCTAGTTTACTATTATACATATTACTTTACTAACTAACCTTACGTATCTTTCCAGAAGGTGCAAGTCTGTGGCAAGCCGGCCCATTGCTCCGCAAAGCGCGCGCCGGGCCGGGCGTCGCAGTACTAGGCGAAGCGCTATACGCTGTGGGCGGCTTCGACGGCAAGGACTTCCTAGCCTGTGCCGAATGTCTCGTACACCCGGACGGAGAGTGGACGGCCTTGGCGATGCACGCGGCGCCGCAGAGGGGGGTGGGCAGCAAGGGGGGCGGTGAAAAGGGGGGGTTGAATGATAGCCGAGGAGATTGTTAAGAAGGATGACTTGGTGAAGGATTTGAAGAAGTTGGCGGTTGATGGCGCTATTGGTCATTCCGAGGTAAATATATTACTGAATGACTAAAGAACTGAATAGTTTTAGCAGCGAATTAGTAGCAGCTTCCACAGTACGAAAAAATATCATCACACCGTTTTTAATTCATCCATCTCTTAGAATTGATCGTGAACCTAAAACCGTTTTTATTTTTATTTTTTTTATTTAAACTATAAAAATTATATTAAGATAACAATGGATTCGCAGATTTAGAGAAAATAAAGCTGACGACAGTTTCCACTCATAGTTGTAGTACTAGTAGATTTTACGTATAAAAATACGAATAATCCCGTAAATATTATTTTAGATTTGTCTTTTGATGTAGAAATGTTTGTACAAATCGAGACCTTGAGTTAATACTTAACTTTTGTAAGTGCGCGGTAGATGATAACAGATTCCAAGTTCAAATTGAGACAGCTGTCAAACGCAGTGGTTTGTTTTTAAACGATGTCAGTGGTGCACGAATGTCGGACGACGTCAAATGCAGAGGCAATGGATATTTGAGGTTTTACCAGGACAAAAAGTAGCCTATTTTACTCTCCATAATTTCAACTAATGCTGAAGAAATCAAGTCGATTGGTTGCTCAGTTATGGCTTGAAAGAAGGACGATCAAACAAACTTTCGAATTTGTAATATGATTTTATTTTGAGTCAATATTGTCCAATTGCCTCCCTTTTCTCCTTCCACTCCTCGCGATCCCACGCTGCAACAGGCCATGATGGAAGATGTGCCTGGAGCTCGTCACGCCATCTCATCCTGGGCCCTCACCCTTCCACCTCAATTTGTAATAGTAAGATTAAAACCAGGTACTATGTTTTTTCTTCTCTTATACTTCCAGGATGCGCCAGAGAAGCGGACAGACAGCCAGACGGCCGCGACCGCCGCGCACTAAGCATTCCGTAACGAGCGATCGCTCACACCAATACTCAATATATTTTTATATGTGCATTTGTCATACACACAATAAGCTAAGGCTCTTGCCACCCAGAAAGCTAACTTAGAACCGGCCAAGTTTCAATATAACAAGGTTTATGCCTATTTGGATTGCTGCGAAAGATCGCCTTTCAAGCTGGATTGTAAGAGCCTTACGAGATGAGAGCTTTTGAATTGGATATGTGAGATGTCATCCTCATCATCAGCGATATTAGTCCACTGGTGGACATATGCCTCTCCTAATGAGCGTCATAGCGCCCTGTCTTCAGCATGCCGCATCCAGCATCTGCCTGCAGATGCTAAAATGATGATTGTGAGATGTAAAATCAATCAAATATTTTAGGACTTAAACTCTCCTCCTTCAATCAGAAAACTGCTCTGCCAATGAGCAACAGAACTTAATACCTACATTGTCTCAAAATTCTTCACGTTCACGTGTTCACAATCCAATCAGACCGGAATCGTATACAATAGTCGTTCAACGATAAAAATCACACTTCACAATGAACTGAAACAGTTGTTCTATTGGGAAAAACTAGAGACGATAGTCGTTCAACGATAATTTACTTTTACGACACAGCGGGAACGTTTCCTAAAGTGTATGGGTGTCTTCTAGACCTCGTGATACAATGTCGGCCACATCGTCGCCTACCATCAGGTGAGATTATGGTCAAGCATTTATTCGCAATACAAAATGAGCTTTTACAGTATTTAAATGTGAATTTGAAAATATTTATTCGAAATCTCACAGTCCTTTTTAAAAGTTTTCACTCCCAGGCCCTCATATATGTAGATCTCTAACTACCTCAAAATTAGTAGAACAAGACGCGAGCGCCCCCTAACTTTTTAAAGATACCTATTTTTAGATACCCTTTACATTTAATTAGTTAACGCTCTTTTGTCGGAACGAAAAGGTGAGACCAATGTACAACAGGTTGGACCACGGGTAAGGGAAATAACAGTGGTCCTACTGGGTATGGAACTAATTGATGATGATTGGTGATTTCTGCAATATCAAAGGTGGTGTTCATTGAAAGATAATTAGACGATTAAGAGCCGTTCTCAGTTAACTTGACGTATAATGCGTGGAAATGAAATAATAAATAAATGTAAAATAGTCCTTTTAAAAGATTTTCAAATGTGACCATTATTTATTTATATTAGGAAAACTTACGGCTAGACATAACAATATAAGAAAAATTAATTATATATATAAGGACGGCCAATTATTATCTTATACATGACTCATTTGCCTGATTATAACATTTCCATGAACACTGGCAAAGAAGTGACAAACGAGACACAATTTTGCCAATTAAAAGAACTCAAAACAAGTTTTCTTTAACTGGAAACCAGTCCTACCATTGAACTACAACTGTTTCCACAGTTTTATGACGTCACAGCCTTATTGAACAAATGGGAGTTACTGTCATTATCTCTCAAAGAACATCACCGTAAACGTCATTATCCCATTTCTCTTCTAAATACCGTCCAAAACTTCTCCATACGAGCAACAATCGAGCGACTATAAAGTGGCGCTCGCGTCGTTCCATTGCTATTACCACGCTGCAGTGCCTATTGTGCTGACTGTACCAATTACAGCCTTTATATGCAGGCTTCTACACGCGGCTTCGTATGTGTAAGAACAGTTAACTCCAAAAAGTACGGTATCTATTATAATCCGCCATTTTGAAAACCGGTAGTAAATGGTGGCCTTCTAAGATTTTCAATGATGGATTAGTTTGTTGTATTTATTTATTTCATTACATTTGTGCATTTATTTTAATAAATACCACAGCTGCTGGTTTTTGGCAAATCTGTATAGTAGTATTATACTGTATACTACTATACAGATCTTATCTTTGGGAAGAATGTAACAATCATTTGGCAATTTCGCCATCAACTTTTTGGAGTTAAATATGAAATTGCAATGTAGCTTTTCGTATATTGGTCTGTAGCGTGCTTAAAATTTGTATATATCGGCACTAAAGAGTTAATACTAAATTATACATTTACCTATTGTATTGTATATTAGATGTATTTATATTGCATTTTATTAAAAACATTCCGGTACCCGGATCCAAATTTTACATTGTCCCTTTTTATACTTGATATTTCTATGAATATTATTTCAATAGAGCTGATTTCATCATTATTGTCACCTTATATATGAAATTGCTCGGGTAATACAAAATGGCGCCCGAGGTAGAAATTAAAGCAATTAAAGCAATCACATATTGAGCTTTATATGTATAGAGATAAAGATGTTTATCATATTCCCGGACTACATTTGTTTTTGGTCTCTTCAATACTAAATCTTATCCCTCAATCTTATTGATCTATCCTAAAGGTAAAAAACACAATGTATTTTCTACGGACGGGTAAATGTTACATGTCATCATGATTCTAATGACATGTAACATTTATTCTGTAGAAATTATGTCAACATTTAACTGTCAAGACATAAGAAATATTTTCCTGTCATTCGGATTTGAGCTTGCCTAGAGTCTGTGCAAAAAGAGAAATCTCGTGGCGAAACGGTGAACTACCATATTAACGCAACAACAATTCCTAAGCTACTTCTCTTTTTGCACAGACTACGTATCTGGTCCGCGTGCGGGCCACCCGATTATAAATAGCTACAGCCAATCCGCATACGTGTGCCCCGCGTGATAGGAAAAACATTGAAATTATAGGTTTTGGCTGACTAACACGCGGGGGCAAATCCGCATGATAGGAACATACCCTTAAGACCTAGGAAAAGCATGACTGAAGACCATAAAATGGTTTCGGGGTTAAAAACAACTTGACAGCAATAATTTGTATTAATAACACAGTTTTATAAATAAGCCTAGACCTGGTTAATAATATTAAAGCAGTAAGACTTTAGAACATGTTCTCGGATGCTATAAAATATTATATTCAATGCTTCTGTGTGAGTGGAGATACTTTGTACCAATACAATAATTTACGATAGAGGTAGGATATATTAGTAATACTTTGCACTTTTTAATAAACTTTTTTAAGTTTACAAAGCTCCATTTTAGGTGTACCAGAATAACCATATTTTTTAAATAGAGTAATGAAAAATCTCAGTGAAGTTGTTTAGTTATTGTGAAACATTTTAAATGTTGAAACATAAGCACCTTGGAAATTACTTGTATGTTGGCATGATTTTATAAAACATGCTATTCCACTAAAGATATGCTATAAATATCAAAGGATCTAATGGATCTTTTGTGGAATGTCTGCCTTAACTTACGTCACAGATTAACTTTAGTACTGTCAAGCCTACTTCCATAGATTTAATATTAATTTGTAATAATAATTTTCATTATTAAAATCTACCAAGACGTAATTGTTCAATCATCAGAACAACTGCTACTCTGTTTGCAAACTTTAATCAAGTATATACCATATAAATCATAACAAATATTACATACAGTACTAGCTGTCAAAAAGCAAATTTAATTTCTCAAAGAAGTTCTCTGGTGATTGAAAAAACTGTTTTTATTATGCAAAAGAGCAATAAAACTTGTACCTATGTATTTTTTAGATTATGTCGTCACTTCACCTAACATAAGGGCCTGTTTACACCAAAGCGGAGCGATGTGGAGTCGTGTAGGCACAATAACCATTAATAAGTGTATCATGGTGTCAAAATAACACACTCTCACGTCACATGGATCACCAACATGACGTGGATTCGAGATTCTATTGGTATATTCACACAACTTTACTCCGCTTTGATGGAAATACGCATAAGGTTATTTAGATGTATGACACTAAACTACTATTATGAAGGACACACTTCCTTATTCAACTAGGTACAGCAGGAAGTCTACCACGCTATTTAGCACATAACGTAACGTAAAAGTGAATAACGCGTGAAAAGGCATTAGTCACGCTTAAAAGCCGCCACACAGATGAAACAACCCGCATGCTTCCGCCTCCGGCGCGGCCACGGTTTCTGTGTGTGGCGGCTTCAAATGCGCTTTTTCACGCGATATTCACTATACGTTATCAGCGTTATTTTATTACGACAATTTCGTAATAAAATAACGCTGATAACGTGTATGTGCTAAATAGCTTGGTAGGCTTGCAGGTCTTTTGTACGCTGGTCTTTAATTAACTAATAATCAAGCAATGATCGACTTTTTTGTCAACGTTAATGCGGATATAACTTATTTGACAGTTGATTTGATCATTTATTAGTAAGTCGGCGTACGAACAACCCGCTTTCTCTATTATTGTAGAAAAGACATTAATTTTTAAGATCTTAATGTACGGTCCGAATGTTTGTTTGAGAAGAAATACTTTGTCGCAAACGATATAGTAATATCATATCCCGCTGATGATGATGTGGCAAGTGATATTTCTACATCCGTAGGACACCTGTTGTATGCGATATTACTAGAGTATGTGCAAAAAGAGGTCTCGTGGTGAAACGGTGAACTAACATAGTAACGCAACAAAAGTACCTAGTACATTGGCACACGCGCGCCCTCAATTCCTAAGAGACTTCTCTTTTTGCACAGGCTCCTTCGGTTGGATTTCGACATCGCGCTGATATCTCCGTAATTTAGGTCAGCCCTAAACTAGACAAAAACTCGCAGGTTCGATATTGTATTTGGGATGGGGTCAGACGACTGTAGTGACTCATGTTGCTTAAAGTGGCTATTTATTTTTAATTTTCATTAATTTTAGATGTTTCTTAAGTGATTTGTGAAACGAAAAGCAAACTTATGTTAAGGTTATGCTATAAGTACCTTGGGAAAGCTGTAGTGTCTAGAATATATTACACAGGATTATTTTATGAAATATAAACACATTTTAATGGATACCTAATACTCGCAACAGATTTTCATAAAAACCTGTCATAAAATCGCCACTTGAGGGATGATTAAATCTGTGTTTGAATATTCGGATGTAAAGTGTTTACGCGATAAATGTGCCCTTTATTTTACATTGTAAGCTGCCAGTCTAGCTAACTGAATAAAGAAGTCGCGTGGAAATGTAAACTATTTGACCACTAGCGCCACCCTTGGGTCTTTTAAGAACACTCTTATTTTGTTTGTGCTACGTCTAGTACACTTGCAAGCTGGCCATTAGAATAATGTAAACGGAGCATATAAATAAATTATATTTCTTCATGATTTTATTAGTAACTGTATGTCGGCGCGTGGTGGTGGTATGTAAATATACTAACTAGCCACTGAGGTGGTATCTCGTTAACTCTAGTATTATTACTGTTTATGTTTTAAACCTAAATAAACTGCATTTTGTCGTTTTTACTAGCTTTTTATTTCTAGAGTTTCGAAACCCTATTCGCTCAGTCCGTCTTTTTCCTCTTGAATATCTAAGCAATTACTGCTAGACTGCTACCATACCGAGTGGTGTATCAAATGAAAGGTAGGCAGTTTGTACTTCTCAAAATATGTAACTACCTAGGTTTCATGGTTGTTTACCTACATTGAAAGGGTCGAAACATCAAGTAGTCCTTGTTTTTCGTTTAATCATAATTTAATTATGTACCATGAGTTATTATAAAGTAGGTAGATAAGTATCTAGGTCAGTAAACGACCACAATTTAATAGCTTAGTTTTTCAGTAGGTCCACCGTCGGTCTCGGTGTCTACCAGTAATAATAAAAACAATCGGATACGGTACCTACTTAGATACCCTGTGGTATTTCCCGAAATATATATATATATATAATATATATGCTTATTTAAATTTATTCTATTTCAAAAATATTATAGGTACATACCTGTTTTGTAGTACAAAATTTGTACTTAATTTGAATGTCGGTTGAAATAGCTCCACCCAAGTCCACGTCGTGACAGTGACAGATAATCTTCCTATACTATGTAGTACCATGACAACTCCGTCGTCGTTTGTATATAGAAAAAATCGGTAAAATAGCCATCTATTCCAAATTAATGTTTTGTTGATTTTTGATGGAGATCGATAAATCGATTTAACCTTGAGAGATTAAAATTACATCATTTATAAAGATTAGAATGTGCTAACCCATAAACCAATTACTATACTTCGTTCCAACCGCACGCGCATCCACAATCTCTAATCTATGATACCGTTAAGTTCATCAAAATGTGGTCCCGTTTCGTAAAAACGCAAGTGAAGCACAATTCCTATTTCCTTTGTGGCGTGGCACTGGGGCTATGGATCTCCTTGGTGGCGATTCCTTTAGATGAGGAGGTGCCGGAGTGTTCAGAAGGGGTGGTGGTGCCTCTGGTTCCTGATGAATACTCGCCGCAGCGGGAGGAAAGGCCTCTAGGGCCGGCTGGGCAGGCCTCCGGGCGGAGCGTCCAGCGCCCGCGGTATTATAGCACGGAGCTTGGTATGAGAGGTCAGTGCTAACGAATTTGGGCCTCTGATAGTGTGCTAGTTGAGTTTGAATGTAGTTTTAGTCATCAGATTACTGCCCTCTGTTGAGCCTTCTCCTAATCTGAAAAGTTGTGCTTTAGTTATTTAAGTAGATGCCTACCTACCGTCCTTGCTTTGCTTGGCAGGTCAGGTCATACCTATTTTATATAGGTATTAGTAAGAAAGTGTTTGTCCATTTTAAGTAACTATTTAAAGCAGTTTTTGGTCAGTTCTCTGAGTATTATAGACTCCATTTTTTGGATCCTACCTAACTAACCTCTGTTACTAATATAGTTTGTGAAAAAGTTATTTGTTTCTCTTGCATTTGTTTAATTTGACAACTCTAAACAAAAGAAGTAGTAAACTGAATTTTCGTAACTGAACTCAGGGCATCAGACTATTAGGATTCAAGTTGTATGATAACATTGACATTGTAATTTTTTACTGATCCACTCATCATAAGTGCCAGTAAGTACCTTCCTCCTTCCAATTTGTTTAAAATTGCATTTATGCTAAAGGTTTAATAGCCCTTCACTCATGCCACGGGATGGAGCATAATATTTCCAGTGAAACTAGTGGCAATGATACTGGAAATTTACTTTTGCTGTAGCAATAGCAGTAGTATCATGGCTAAGTAAAATTTCCCTTCACACAATTGGTAGTTCCAAGCGGTAGTGCCTAAGAAAAGGAAGGCAAAAACTCAGCACTACCTGTGTTCCACTTACAGGCTCCCTACTTTCTGGAGTCCTGACTTCAGAAGGAGCACTCACCGGGCGGGTCCCAGCTCTCAACAAAACGATGCAGCGTCTGCAGCCAGCACTGAAGTTCTTCATCACTGCCAGTGAGATGAGCAACGAACCAGGGCTTGCTAATGTTGTTGGTAAGAAACATTTTAAAGAATAAAGATAAAGAATATTTATTTCGAAAATTTTCAATATAGCCTTAGGTATCTAAGTAGGTTATTAATAGGTAATTATCCTACTAATATTCTAAACGCGAAAGTTTGTGAGGATGTATGTAAGTATGTTTGTTGCTCTTTCACGCAAAAACTACTGAATGGATTTGATGAAACTTCACTATATAGCTTACATATCAGAATAACACATAGGCTACAATTCATAAAGATATAATTGTAGGTATATTATCCAAAATATATTATAGATGTAGCTATAAGCCAGGAATCAAACATAGGCTACTTTTTATTCCATTAATTTATATCCAAAAGTTCCCATGAAACATTTCACCCCAAAAACTGCGCGCGAAGCTGCAGACAGAAACTAGTTTCATATAAAATTTTTGAAACTATCATGGTTATTAACACAAAAGTCACTTACAAAGGGATATTTAGTTTGTTTTGACATTATTACTAATTATTCCAGGTTTTACCGACACGCGAGAGATGTTAAAACCCTTCCACGCACTGAAATACCTCGCCGACAACTACCTGGAAGAGTTTGATTTCTTCTTCCTCGTGTCGGATGGAGCATTTGTGAACGCTAGACGACTTACCGAGCTGGTCTCGAGGCTCAGTGTCAGTCAGGAGGTGTACATGGGGACCGTGGCTGAAGATGACAGCCATTACTGCTCACTTGGTGAGAGAAAACACAGGCTTTCTTATACAAACTTCTTACTAAAGTCGCAGATGCATGTTGTTTCGTTTGTAATGAATACGCTCCGAAACTAGACCTAGAACTAGACCGATTTGAAAAATTCTTTCACCGTTGGGAAGCTACACTATCTGCGGTGAACATAGGCTATATTATATTTTCAAAAAACTTAGGGATCCGTACTAAAACCGTGCGAAGCCGGGAAGGTCCGGTAAATTATATGTAAAGCCTTCTCATAGTACAGTTTTTGTCATAGTTTGTCAGAGTTATCGCTAGAACGAATAAGACACGTGAACTACGGTTTCATATATCGACTTTATACACCATCATCGCTCCAAAACATTCACAGGTTACATTATCCTTCCCCGTTCAACCAAATCACTGATATAATTTCTCACTGACTAACTGCCACTATTTAATTCCAGACGCCGGTATAATAATCTCGAACTCTGTCCTCCGAGCGGTCCACAACGAGTTGGACTGGTGCGTCCGCAACTCGTATTCACCGCATCACCACGAGAACCTAGGCCGCTGTGTCTTACACGCTGCGCATCTGTCTTGTAACCAGCATCACCAGGTAACTGCAGGAAATCTCCGCCCGCTCCCTCACAAAGTCCTCAAAGTTAACTCATGTGATGGGTCCGGCAGTAAAAAAAAAATTGTGTAATTTGTACAAAATTTTATCGACGTTGTGTTAAGTTTTGTTTGGTTATGATTCAATAATTGGGATTTCTCCTTCTTCATTGTGTTTAATTATTTTTTTTATATTTACGCATAAATTGCGGTCGCTAGGTTCCAAAGCATAATGACGTCTAATACAGATGGAAAAGTTGGACATGATAAAGGTCTCCCTCAGCTTTTTCCTTCGCACTATATAAAGTTAGCTAACATAAAGTCATTTCGCAACTGTCTCACTTGCACAATAAATGCATGTGGTACATACAAATTTGTATTGCCAAAGGTTTATTTTAGAATCAAATACCTAATGTAATAATAAGTTTGTTATCCCCAGGGTGAAAGCTACCAGTCAGTGCACCTGTCCGCGACTGGTGCGCTACAGCCTGCGCTATGCGACGCGGTGACGGCGCATCCAGCGGAGCCCGCGGACATGCATCGCTTGCATGCTTACGTATCACGGGTAATTATAATTTGGCCTGTTTTACAAAAACTATAAAAAAGGAGGTTCTCAATTCGACTATATATTTATTTCTCTTTTTTATGTGCGACGCAGGAGGTTGTGGGTTCGATTCCCGCCTCGGAAGAAATGTGTGTACGATTTGCAGATATTTGTTCCGGGTGTTCTGGTCGTTTTCTATGTATAATAAAAATATCTATCTATGTAATGTATTGTATTATGTATAACAGTTATCTAGTACCCATAACACAAGCTCTGCTTACCATGGGGCTAGATAATGCTGTGTGAATTGTCCAGCACTATTTATTATGTTTGTTACCTCAAAACTTTCGACTGGGTGAACTCATTTTGATGATTTTTTTTAAAAGCTGGTGCTTCCCGTGTGTCCCATTTCAATATAGTCTAGTTCTGACCATGAGTAAAACCATATAATTCTTAAATTTGCATTAAGTATGTTCGCGACAAATAGACGAATAACTCAATATCACGCCAACCGATTTCGAAATTTTTTAAAACTATGTTTTAAAACCCATTTTCATTATTTAGGAATTTGAAGTCGGTTTATTATGTCACAGATATGGCTAGAGCGCGGTCGCGCGGCCGCGCTCCGCCTGCGCGGGGAGATGTGGCACCTCGCCCCGCGCCACCCCCCGCACGCACGGAACGCCACCTGGCCCGCGGGGCTCCGCTCTGACCCTGGTCTGGCGCCTCCGACTCCACCTTCCAGGTAACATTATCAGCATCATCATCACATACATCTGCTAGCAACTTTCCCGCATTCATCATCCATCCACAAGTACATCATCACTATACGGGGTTACAGGTTAAGTCGACCTAGATCCTGGAGGGGGTGGTAGCTTGGATAATTCCTGACTGATTTGACTATGAAACACCCTACCCCAAACTTAAACGTTTTCAAGATGAAGTTTGAAGTTTTATAAAAAAATACCGATTTTTTGTCTAATGGTCTATTGTTTTTTGGATTTCGGCTTCTGATTTATTTGTGTTTGCGATTTATGTGTAGTAGATGAGTTACGTTCTTATTATTAACACTAAAATTGTATTATCAATCGTCTACTGTGACTTGCAGTGGACGATTAATTTATAACTATAAATTGAAATAAATTTGTAAAAAATATTTTTTTCGCTCGGAAATATTTTTAGAAATGTCTACGACAGTCATGCTGCAGATGTGCTTAAAAATATCTACGTTTCATTAGTTATCCAGCAAGGTATAACAATATAGAATATTATTAGAATTCTTAGAAAAAAATATTTAATGAAAGGGTCCCAGGTAGTAGTAAAAATAACAGTACGTATTACGTTGAGTTACTTGCTGCACTATTGTTCGTCATGTGATTGCGGTGCATGCGTCATTTTTACACTTATACTTTATCCTGAACCAAATCACATAGTAAACGTTATAATTGTTGCAGGTTCGACCACCTCCGCTGGACGCTATTCAACGAAACGCACGCCTTCATGCCGGACGAACATCGCGCTGTCGGTGCTATGACCGCACCCACCACTCATGCAGTGCAAGTAAGTAGGGTTATAGACAGTGCGTGTGTATATCAGTGCGTTCTACCCATTATGACCTATGGAGCTGAGACATGGACACTCACGATAGCGCTGGTCCACCGGTTCAAAGTCGCTCAGCGAGCTATGAAAGAGCTATGCTCGGAGTTTCTCTTAAGAAGCTAATGCATAATAAAGGAAATATAGCACTTTGATGTTTGATAGCAAGCTTTACCCCAACGTCCTTCACTAAAAACTTATCCTAAAACTGTTCCTTTTCCAGCTGGTCCTGGACACGGCAATAGCGTGGGCACGCCAGCGCTGGGCATGGGCCTCCCGCGTGGAGCTAGCGGAGGGGGCATGGCAGTGGGAGCCCCCCACCGCGCTGAGATATAGACTGCTGCTGAAGCTGTACGGACCTGATGGCACTGCGGTAAAAATAAATAATAAGAACACGCTTTTTATGATAACGCCGCCGACAGCGTGTAGATGTCGTAATCAGGGTGTCAGCTGACGTTGGTGCACGGCGGGTAAGATACTTATTTATGTTCATGTGACAATGTTCCTGCCTGTTCAAGGGGTGAGATGAACCAGCATTATTACCGTATAAACCTAACCTCCAAACTTGTACAACATTTCGCGTTCGGTGACGTTCAAGCTTTTTGTTCACCCAAAAAGCTCATAGCGACTAAACTATTCACTTCAATAAAACCTCGAGGGCGGGAGATAAAACGATAACACCTGGTAGTTCAGATGATGATAATCCTTGGGCCATCAGAATGGCACGTGCCTAGCAACCTCCGAAGCAACCCTGGCGGGCTAACCTAGCCAGGTTGGCGGCTGACTTCGTAGGCTTAGGTGCCTAGGCGGCTGCCTAGGCGCTCGCAATACTGTCGTGACCTTACAGTTAAGGGTTTTTTGAGCCATTTTACATCATACTAAATATAAAAATCCACCTTAAAAATCTATATTAATATAACAACATTTCTCAAACCCTCAGATGCTCCGGCTGGTGGAAGTAGCGCGCGCCCTCGGCTCCGCCCGCCTCGTGCCCGTACGCTACGTCACAGAGAGCGCACGAGTCAATATTGTACTGCCACTACCTCTGACTACCACCGCACTGACGGACGGCCAGGCCTTCCTCGAGAGATATACACAGCTGTCGCAGAGGGACGCCAATACTAACTTGTATATTGTAAGTATACAACTTATTGGTACCTTTTTAGGCTCCCTTACCCAAAGGGCTAAACCTATTACTAAGACTCTGTTGCTGCCCGTCCGTCTGTCTCCAGGCTGAACCTATCTGATGAACCATGATAGTTAGACAGTTCAAATTTTCCCAGATGACCTATCTCTTTTTATCACTAGTTTAAATACGAACACTTTATGGTTTCCCATAAAATACGCTATCTTTCTTGTCACAATGTTGTTAGTGCTCACACATAAAAAAAAACTCTGTATATATAACAACAAATACTAAAAACAGATTTAAGTAAATATTTAAGTGGGCTCCCATACAACAAACGTGATTTTTTTTTATAACATGGTTGTTACTCCCCTTGGCAACCATTCCCTCGCGGTTTTGTGTCCGCCTTCTGATTTACCACAGTGTTTACACATTTTACCACGGGAATTGAACCCGCAACCTCCTGCATCGCAAGCGGACCTTCGCCTGCCGCGCCACATCGGTCGTTAATAAAAATTGCACCTTAATGTTACGAGTTAAAGCCCATATTTGAGTGCAAATGATCGTGCTATGCGTCAGCAGTGTGTGGCTCAGATCTGCGACAACTTTGAGTATGATTATTTATGTATATCGTCGTCTAAGCTGAAAATTATTTTTAACCACAGGTAACATTCCCCAACCAACTGAACAAGACAGCAGCGTCTGTCCTGCTCGCACCCATCCGTGATGCTGTAGCCGCTCTCGCTTCCCCACAGAAAACTGTGGAAATTATAGAAGGGGGAGAATTGGAAGGTAAAGCGCTTAAAACATTTAACCTGTCGCCTTTAAAACTAAACTGATAGATACCGTACCTTCTTACCTATTCGACGTTTTCGTGACTAAACATTAGCCAAACTCGATGTAAATTTACCAATTTTTAAAATTTTTTGAAACCACTACACAAATAACTAAATTTAAATGCTTGGCGTTGAGTTTAAGATAAAATTGTAAGCAATATTTATTAAAGGAAGGTTCTATTGACAAGTAAGTAAAATGCGGATAAAAAGACGCGGTGAGTGAATTTCAGGTTAAGTATGGGTGGTTTGTTGATAAACATTCTACATAGAGTTATAGTAGTATACTGTAAGAAGACTAGGACAACTTAACCTAACACCAAGAACTGTTCAATGCACAAAATATGAATATTTCTTCCGTTTTACGTGACAATATTGTTCCTTAACCTAATTTTCTTTAAAGGGGGGTTCGAGGGGGGCGAAGTGGCCCTGTACTCGGTAGCCGGGAGAGAAGCCATGCAAGCCATCGGCGGGAGGATCGGCGCGGACGGACTGGTGCTGATAGCGGTGCCGCATTTAGAGTTCAACCAGGACTTTCTGAATAGGGTGAGTCTGTAGGTGTGGGTACTGTTGTCTTCATACAAGAAGAAGATGCTATTATTACAAACATTAAGGCTGCCTTTACATTAGGTCGCAAGCAGAGCGGCCGCGACTTGTATCGTTAAGTGATCGCACGCGGCTGCCGCGCCGACGTTAATCCAAACAAGTCGCGCGGCTGCAGCTCTGCTTGTGACCTTATGTGAAGGCAGCCTTAGCGTGTTTTAAAAACTACAAGCCGACTTCAAATTCCTAAATAATGAAAATGGGTTTTAAAAACAGAATCATCGAAATCGCTTGGCGTGCTATCGAGTTATTCGTCCATTTGTCACGCAATACTTAATGCAAAATTAAGACTTATATGGTTGTCTCGTGGATGCCATTGTCAGAACTGGCTCAAATTGCAATGGCTGGTCCCATTGCGATTTGGGCCAGTTCTCACGGGAAACAAAGGGGTTTCATTTCGTTGTATACATATTATAGGCTTATGAAAGTGCAATTGCGTATTGTATTGTATTTATTTATTATGAAATAATATACATAATTTCTTATATTAACACTATTTAAACCCGTAGGTAGGGGTTTGACCCGAATGTTACATTCCTCGGGTTTCAATCCTAAAAATAAACTGTACATAAATTATGTAACTATGTACGTAGGTACAAGTGAAATAGTTTACATATTTTAGTGCCATACCCACCTTTAGATCATAATATGACCGAAAGGTGAGTATGGCACTCGGTCATTATTCATTACTCTTTATAAAAAGCTCTAAGTACGTACGCGTTGTGCTGAGTTATGCAGTACAGTTAAAGCCCATCCAAATAATGCGTGCTATAATTCTGTATTCATATTCCAGGTCCGCATGAACTGTGTGTCGGGCGCGCAATGGTTCTCCCCCCTCCCCTTCAGCCGGCACGCCGCGTACGCCCGCGCGCCGGGGAAGACCAACACGGGCCGGTTCAACGTACACTCGCATATCATCGCTGCTTTCTATAACAGCGACTATATTGAAGGTAAGTCTTTATAACTGGTACTGACTGGTGTTAAGAGGCGTAATTCGCAGCGAGCATTAAGTCCGAAATCCGTCTCGCTGCTCGTTGCGAGCGTCTTCTTTCCCTGTACTGACTGCACGAACGCTCGCTGTGTGTGACACGTTACATTACGCTCAAGTACCCACTTTTAAGAATTCCATAAAGGGGATTTTAAAGGAAAAATTTAGCTTTTAAAAATGCAATTTCAATTTTGCTCTGTTACATTGATCGTACAAAAAAATATCAAAGAAACACATAATAATACTTATCTTTCATTCCAGCATTATCATCCAACCCCAGCCCCCACTCTTCAATCCCCTCTCTGCTCTCGTCCCTCCCCGCGCTCCGCACCCTCCGCGCGCCGGACCCCGCCGCGCTGCTGCCCCCGCGCCCAGCCCCCTGCCCCGCAGCCCCTGCAGCCCCCGCCGCCTGCACGAGAGCCCTGCACCTGGATGTACTGGACCTGGGCGCGAGGCACACGCTCGCGCAGCTGCTGTTGGAGACAGAGCATGAGAATGAGATGAAGGGACGTTAGGATCTGTGTAGATCGTAGATCTATTATTTCAATATTATAGCTATATTTATATTGACAATATCATTGATGGCTTATATTCTAATGGATATGTCGTGGCCATATTGTAGATTTGCTCACTTCATGAAATGCGACCATGACATGAAATTCTCGAGCGTTTCCTGAAGTGAGCAAATCTACGATATGGCCACGACAGATATATCCGGATATAAGCCATCAATGATTGCATTATTGGCATGAATTTGCTGAGTAGTATCTACAAAATAAAAATAAATATACAAAAAGTACCTACATTAGTATTTATCTAAGGTAGATAAATGTATGTATATGTAAGCTACACTATCATATTATATGGCCGCCGAGTCGAAGAATAACGTTTGAAGAAAAAGAAGACACCAATCAAATAAATATAGGCCGGTTTAAAAAAAGTTGTAAATTGTGTGAGAAAAATAAAAAAATGTAAAAGTATAGTTATTGAACAAAACAGTGATACTATCTAAGTGCCGTCTGTTTGAATGTCAACCTGCGTGTGTTATGTCAGTACAATGAATTCATGAATAAATATTTCGTATAATCTATTTTTTTTTATTTTACTCCACACCAGGGGCCTAATTCCACTAACACTATCGCCTCACAATGGCAGTAGTATCGCGTCTAAATCGCCACTATTGACACTTATTGGTATTCTACAAGCACAATCTTTCTCATTCTCAGTTGTATCGTGGTCGTATCTATGAAACTTACAATTGTGACAAGTTGTTGCATTCTACTAATCACAGTCTCTTGTATCGCTTGCGATAGGCAGCAAACATGGAATTCTATTGTTTTTCTGACGGCTAATTTAGTCTATGGTTAGCGATTATGACGAGATAGTGGAGAGATTGAGCAAAGGTAGCTCTCGGTGCATTTCATTTATCCAAGCTAACTGAATCTATTCTTGTCAGACTAGTCACTCACCAAAAAGCAACAAGGTATAGTCAGAGTTTGTCAAAGATCTATAGAGAGAAGTTTCCTGGGTATAAAGCTTAAGGTTCAAAATAAAAAAGTAACCAAAGTTAAAGACGTAGGTCAACATGTACTGCGCCAAAAATGGAGATGGGCTGGGCACCTACAGAGGATGACACCTAATAAATGGGCTCAAATAATCACAAACTGGGTACCGCACAGCGATAGACAGAGAGAAATGGAGTAACTTGGAGGAGGCTTTCACCGCTCTAGGCGGTCCTAACACTACCTAAGTAAATAAGTTAGTATAAGTAATTTTGGAAACTTTTTATATAAACAAATAGTATATACTAAATAGTAAATACTTAAGCCTTTATTAATAATAAATAATTAAATAAAATAAATAAATATTGCTGGACAATTCACACAGAATTATCTAGCCCCAAGGTAAGCAGAGCTTGTGTTATGGGTACTAGATAATTGATATACATAATACAATACATTACATAGATTATATATTTTTTTATTATACATAGAAAACGACCAGAACACCCGGAACAAATATCTGCAGATCGTACACACAATTGTTCCGAGGCGGGAATCGAACCCGCAACCTCCTGCGTCGCAGGCGGACCTTCGCCCACCGCGCCACATCGGTCGTCAAATATTGTTAAGATTAGTGTTTTTGGAACAAATAATGTCTTTTTATTTTATTTTTAACTGAATCTAGGTACCTACATATCTACCTCGTTACGTATAATCTAGGCAAAGGCAAGTCTTCAACCAATTTGTACAAACATCAATGGAGAAGCTAAGTGCTCTAAAAATGCCTAGTACCATTGCTAGTACCTAGCCCACGAGTCGATCTCGGCTCAGTCCATTCAGCCCCAGTTACCGGAATAGCCTCTATTGTCGCCTCATCAGTACAATTGGACAGGACGACTTGAGGACTCCTTCCGTAGGTGACCTATTTAGGTAGTGGAGCGTAAGTGCCAGTTTTGTTGGCTGTTACTTACTTGAAGAATTATCACAGGGGCTGGTTTAATATTGTTATTACGTAGGTACTACGTCTTCGATTGTCAACTAGTTTTCGTAAGGATGCTTGGGTTACAGTATTGGAGTTTTAGTAAGGATCCCTTACTTTTTTGAAAATATAATATACCCTATGTTCACCACGGATATTTAGGCTTCCTAACGGTGATAGAATTTTTCAAATCGGTCCAGTAGTTTCGGAGCCTATTCGTTACAAATAAACAAACATACAAACAAAAAATCAAACCTTTCCTCTTTATAATATTAGTATAGATCTACTTCTGCGAATTGCACTGCACATCTATTATGATTGTATTAGATTCGTATAATATTTTCCACGAATATGTCTTTGTTTCTAAATAATATCTAGGATTTAGTATCGAGTAGTACTTTGTCATTATTAGGGTCTTCCTACTTATAATTACCGCTTACTCATGCATTCAACCGCAAACCAAGTGTTGTTTTTATACGAAGCTATTTATAAAGTTCATGCCGGGCTTCCCCAGCGGCATTTTAATCAAGATCCGTCAAGTGGGAGTATGACTCGCGCGCAGAGGGTTAAAGCATAAAGGTTAGGGACTTCACTATAAGTACAGTGTGTTTTTTGTCATTATTATTATTTTTTCATATATAAAATAGAACATAATAAGCGGTCACCAAGACCGCCATTTGTGGTAGTGTCACTCAAAAAACACACCTATGTGGCTAAGGGTTAAACTGGGACAGAGATAGTTAATCAACACTCATTAAAAAAAAACTATTCTGACATAGGTATCTAAATAATTTTTGGTCAACCGATGTAGCCCCTAAAAAACCTATTTATTAAATTTTTGAAATTTTCCTGAAAAAATTATTTTGATCTTTCATACATTTCAGATGTAGGTACCTACCTAGGTGAAAGGAAGTCGATCTCATCTTTAGTCAGTATCGGAGCTTTGTCATGTTCATTTCATTGGAGTTCATTAAGATCCACTTTCTCTAATATCTCTAAATCTGAGTTGCATTTGCGAACTCGGTTGGTAGTCGCGTCTTACGAAGAGGGTAGGTGGTGCATTTCTGGGCAGGCAAACCTTTTTTCGGTAGTTGCTGAGATCTAAAAGGACGGACACAGCGAGGCCATAAGGGTTTTGTTCTAAAAGAGAAACCCTAAAAAAGTATGTCGTAAGTAGCCGGAAAAAACTTAGAGGTACAAGTCTACGGAGGTGTTATACGTTTTTTACGGCTCCTATGTCTTCTCTTCGGGTTTCCTACGTTTTTTACCTACTTTACCCCCTTTTAGAAATACTTACCTAACTCCGCAAAAAGTGGAGTCTTACCTAGTCCTTTGCGGTTTATTGTTTGCTCAGAGATTCTAATTTCCCAAGTTTTTTACCTCTGCAAAAAACATTACGTCATTACCAGAATCCCGTTACATTATACCTACCTATCTTGTGAAGCAATAAATACAAAATCATCGACATTAGACGAAAAGGTCAAAGTTTATCTCAAAGTTGTTCAAATCAAGCACGTGTCTCGTCGATGTATTCAACCAGTATATCTGATGCATCGGACCAGGCCACACAGCCCAGTTGTTTTGTACACAAGATAGGCTGCTGTTTGCATTTCTACTCGGACTTAAGCGAGTGCTCTAGCAAGTGTAAAAAAAATAGCATGTAATTTTGATGGTTAAATTTTGGCGATTTTAGTGTTAGTTTTAGTGCTGCCGACGTGCATTTGAAGTGATTGTGCTAAAATCTCATTAACATGTATTTTTATTAGTTAGATAGTATGGTAATTAAATTACCTTCATAAGGTTTTTATTTTTCATTGTAAAAACTGAATGTGATGTGATAAAATTTTATTTGGGTACCGTGCAGAAAACAAACTGAAAATTAAGTGTGAGATGGCAACCCACTGCTGAAATAGGGGTTGATGGTGGTTGAAGTGATGACAGTGTTACCAACTACTAAAATAATGGCTGTGGATGCAGTGAAAATAAGAAGGTTCCTCACGCAGATTATCCTGGTTGTACTCAGTAAGTTCTCAGGACTACTTAAATTATTTTGAAAACTAGAACTACCTAGGTAAGTATTTTAATGATATCGTATTTAGATTTGTATTTTCGTTGAATTTTACAAAGGTCTTTGAAAATAAAGTTAAGATAGAGAAATAAAATATTCATTTTATTTATGCTAACATTAAAATTAAATACAATCATCATCATCAACCTATATTAGTGCACTGCTGGACAGCGAGCAAGCCCTGCATCTGCCTGCAGTCTCGCAGATCGTCATCCTACTTGGCCGGAAGGCGTCCTACACTACGATTACCGAGTCATGGTCTCCACTCAATAACACGTTTACCCTCGCGGTTGTCGGTTCTTCGCGAGATATGGCCGGCACACTGCCATTTCAGCTTGCTAATTCTGTGCAAATTAAAATAAATAACCCAAACTGGTTACAGGCTCAGTAGAAAACTCCACTTGTGCCATTGCAGCGCTGGTTTTCAGCGGTGCAAATTTATTTTCTTTCTTTCTAACAGATAATATATAATACTAGCTGTTCCACGCGGTTTCACCCGCGTTAAACTCGAATTTCACTTTATAAGGTGATTTATTCTCCGACCAGGTGGGATGACGACCTGCGAAAGACTGCAGGTAGATGCTGGATGCGGCAAGCTGAAGACAGGGCGCTATGGCACTCATTGAGGGAAGCCTATGTCCAGCAGTGGACTAATATAGGATGATGAGGTGATTTATTAACACCTTGGGTTACATTATTGGAGTTTTAGTAAGGATCCCTAACATTTTTGAAAATATAATATAGCCTATGCTCACCGGGGATAGTGTAGCTTCCCAACGGTGAATGAATTTTTCAAATCGGTCCAGTAGTTTCGGAGCCTATTCAACACAAAAAACTAACAAACAAACAAAAAATCAAACCTTTTTCTTTATAATATTAGTATAGATCTTTTATTCTTATATATTCTTATTAGATATACTTTCATTAAAAGGAGATTTAAATTTCTGAGCAAGTTTTGAACACCAGTTCAAAAGATAAACACAAAACACGTTTTGATACCGTACAGACCTCTATAATTAAAACAATCTAGGTAAGTAGGTTAGTATCTACCTTCTAGATGACTTTCACGAACGAAGTCTTATGTGGCTATTCATCATCATCAGCCTATAGCAGTCCACTGCTGGACATAGACCTTCCCCGATGAGCGCCGTAGCGCCCTTCAGCTTGCCGCATCCAGCATCTACCTGCAGTCAGAGATTTTGAGTGGAGACCACGACTCGGTATATGTAGTGTAGGACGCCCGCCGTCCAGAATCCAGATGGGATGACAAACTGCGAAAGACTGCAGGTACTTGCTGGATGCGGCAAGCTGAAGACAGGGCGCTATGGCGCTCTTTGGGGGAGGCCTATGTCCAGCAGTGGACTAATATAGGCTGATGATGAAACAATATGGGAGCGAGAATCAATAAAATCTTTGTTGGCCGGTTTTACGATCTCCGATGAGACTGGTCGCGCCGTGGCCGAAGATTCGGCGGTAACTATCAGTCTCCCAAACCTGGTAGGTCCTCAGACTTTCAGGAAGTACATAGTACCTGTACAAATTTGCCTTGTTGTGTAAATGCCAGCAATTGGTCAATCTAGCGATGACTGCTTGGGGTAATCATTCAATCATGTGATTGAGCGTATATACCGTACGGCGAATTTAATCTAGTTCGGCTAATACCACTCATGCTGAGACAGAGACCGTATTGTAATTTATTACTATCTATCTAATATAATATCCTGGGTTGTCTGGTAGAGACCGCTCTTGAGCGATAAGACCGCCAAATTGTCACATATTCTGTACTTTATTCTATTTTGTTTGTTTTATTTTTAAGTGAGCAATAAAAAAAATATCTATCTATCTAATTATAATATGTCTGATTTGTCTATTATTTTAAAAGAAATTGTATAAATACCCCAAAAATGTTTGCTTTCGGCGGGTCTCGAACCCGCGATCTTCCCCTCAGTACGTGAACGCTCTACCCAATTAAGCCACGAAATCAAGTAACTGAAGAGTAGAAAATCTTTGGGACTTCCTACGGACGCCGTTAGCTCCACCTAAGGGAAAACACACTTGCCTACGCACTAATAACAAAAACATTTGTTTTTTTATTGAGAAACAAAATATTATACCTAGTGATTCTAATATGCGCTGGATATACAGGGTGGGGCAAAAGTAATCATCCGATGTTCTTTTGCTGTAATTTTTTTTTGAATGAAAAACTTTGGTTCTGCTTGTAAAATTTGTTAACTTAATTCATTAGAATTTATTCCATTAAGTTGAGAAAATGATATCGGTCAAGTGGCCGCCGCCAGAGTTGATGACCATACGGGCCCGTTTTATGGCATTTTTCATCACTCTTGCCAGAACTTCGGGCGACAGGTTCTCGCATTCCTGGCGAATATTGTCCTTAAGAGCTTCGAGAGTCTCAGGCTTACGTCAGCAAGCCTGAGACTCTCGAAGTCACAAATGTCAAAACCGAATTGACATTTGGCGTCATTTGCAAAAGTTATAGCGTTTTCCAATAGGGTGATTACTTATGCCCCACCCTGTATAAACTTGCCGATGAAATTTTAGAGGATAAATAAATTAGTTTTCACATTTTATGCTCGTAAGCTACTTCGTCGCACTTTATATGCACGCACGTCATGTAGTCGTCGGTAAAAAAGGTGAAGGTTTTACCAAATTCAAACAAATCTAATGTTATCTCTTAGTAGGAATCTCCTTGGTTAGTATTTCCATACATATTTTGAGGTTCCAAATTCAAAACATATACGGCACTTTGTTTGATGTGGCGCGGTGGGCGAAGGTCCGCCTGCGACGCAGGCGGTTGCGGGTTCGATTCCCGCCTCGGAACAATTATTGTGTGTACGATCTGCAGATATTTGTTCCGGGTGTTCTGGTCGTTTTCTATGTATAATAAAAAATATCTATCTATGTAATGTATTGTATTCTGTATATCAGTCATCTAGTACCCATAACACAAGCTCTGCTTAGCTTGGGGCTAGATAATGCTGTGTGAATTGTCCAGCATTATTTATTATTATTATTTATTTTTTAACAATATAATAAATTTCGTTTACATATGAAAACAAGTTTATAAAACAACATTTCTGTATTTTACTAAATTTCAAGTGAGCTACCTACGATTTGTATTTGTCACCTTCGTTCACAATCTCACCCGATGGTAAGTCAAATATCAAAGTGGTCTTTATTACCTTTAGACAATGCAGGACTCTTGTACACGTCACAAAATTCAAATTACATAAGGAAAACTAGGAAATAAAGTGATCTGGCTGTTAGTTTTCGAGTTGAAGCAAAACTCATCGCAAGTTTTTTTATCGTCTAGATATTATCCTGATATTTTGTAGTAGGTAAGCCTTTTACAAAGGATATCTTTAACAATTTGTTTGAATTTATTTATTAATAACTAGCTGAGCTCCGCGGCTTCGCCCGCGTGGAAATCTATGTATCAAATGGTTTACCTATAAACCTTCCTCATCACTATCTATTAAAAAAAACCGTATCAAAATCCGTTGCGTAGTTTTAAAGATCTAAGCATACATAGAGACAGACAGACAACGGGAAGCGACGTTGTTTTATACTATGTAGTAATTTTTGAAATTAGCAAGCTGAAGTGGCAGTGGGCCGCCATATCTCTTGAAGAACCGACAACAACTGGGGCAAACGTGTTCTTGAGTGAAGACCACGACTAGTTAAACATAGTGTACCCAATGGGGATGACGACCTGCGAAAGACTGCAGGTAGATGCTGGATGCGGCAAGCTGAAGACGGCGCTATAGCGCTCATTGGGGAAAGCCTATGCCCGGCAGTGGATTATCATAGGCTGATGATGAAGTGGCAATGAGGACGACGGTGTATCACGAAGGTCTAGAAGACACCTCATCTTACTTATCTCTTGCAGTAAACGTGCCATCAATCTCGTTCGGGCTCGCGATGGGCTGGGTGTCCTTCGAGAGTGGGGAGGGGGCGGAGGGGGAGGAAGCTGGCATTGGCCTGGTCGGGGCCGCAGCGGCCACGTTCCTGGCTGGCGCGCTCGCCATGCCCCTGGCGGCCAGGGCGATCGCTGCGGGCCGGAAGCCGGCTATGTTGGCTACCTCGGGAGCTTTTATTGTGAGTACTTATTATAATATACGTAGTATAGGTGATAGATGACTTACGACCTCTGTGGCGCGGTGGGCGAAGGTCCGCCTCCGACGCAGGAGGTTGCGAATTCGATTCCCGTCTCGGAACAATTATTATTGTGTGTACCTACGATCTGCTGATATTTGTTCCGGGTGTTCTAGTCGTTATCTATTATGTATAATAAAAAAATATCTATCTACCTATGTAATGTATTGTATTATGTATATCAGTCATCTAGTACCCATAACACAAGCTCTGCTTAACTTGTGGCTAGATAATGCTGCGTGGATTGTCCAGCATTATTTATTTTATATCTTTCTTTCATCTCTGCGACGCTACTAATGTCATAGTAAATACTCTGTCTCTGTTTTGTGTACTTTATTTATTCTATTGTTTATTTCTGCTATTGTGTATTTCTGTATTGTTTTCTGTTTTGTGTTATATAATCACGTATAATAAAGTGTTTTCTATCTATATTTTTCCAGATTTGCTGGACCCTGAAGCTATTCGGTGGTTTCGGCATAGTGATCGGGCGGGCGGCTGCCGGCCTGGGGGGCACCGCCGCATGGGTCATACCCCCCATGCTAGCTAATGAGGTACGCCTAAATTGTCGCGAAGCCGCCAAATTGTCACATATTCTGTATATATAATTATTTTTTATCTATTTTATTTTTAACTACATTTTTACCTTCATTCATTCATTGAATGCCTACGGTCTTCCAGATGTGCTGTTCGAGCGTGCGCGGCGCGGCAGCGGTGGCGCTAGTGTTGGCGCATAATGTGGGCTTCCTGCTGATGTATATAGCCTCGGACGCCCAACTGGCAGACCGGTGAGAATAAAAGAATAAATTAAATTAAAACAAAGACATTAATCTATATAATGTCAACATAACATTATGTATAACATAACATGGAGGAGCTGAACCAGATGCTGGACGGCTCAGCCTCCCGATGTATCGGTCTTGGCATGAATTTGGTTAAAACCAAAGTCATGATCAATGGACACATTGATCCAAGGTGGTCGTACATGGTCACCTTCTCGAAACCGTTTCCGAATACACATACCTTGGTCAGATACTGAAGTTAGATTAAAACTATTTCGAGAAGGAGGCTAAAAGTAGAATTCATCTGGGCTGGGCAGCATTTGGAATTTTGAAATTTAGAAACTACGTCGTGTCTTCTCGTCATCCATACCGCAATGCTTTAAAACGAAAGTTTTTAGTGCGTCCTACCCGTTATGACCTGCGGGGCTGAGTCGTGGACACTCACGATAGGGCAGGATAGGGTGCTCATTGGGGTAGGCCTATGTCCAGCAGTGGACTAACATACCCTGATGATGATGATAACATAACATTATGCCAAGTCTCGTCTCGTAATACCTCCGCCGTAAAATGAAATGTTGTATGAAATGTTGCCCAACTTGCCGCCGGGCTGTGTTGCCACCTTCGGTGTGTAGGTAAACTCTCTAATGACACATTTCAGTCCATCCTAGCTCCATGAAATCCGTTATTATCTACCGTCTAACCAGTGCGTCCTTGTTCAGAACAGTTCTACTGTGTTGCCTGGGTCTGTCCGTGGCGCATTTCATCGTTTACATCTTCGTGCCGGAGTCGCCAGCGTATCTGGCTGCCAATGGGAAGTACAAGGTAAAGATGATTACTATAATTTAATATGCAGTTGTGTCTCATGCCACGACCAGATAGCAAACGTAATTAAAATCCTTAGGAATATTATTGACGGTCCCGATCTACACAACGAGTTGCTTCGCCTATACGTGCCGGACAATTATATTCCCGGTAGAATTCACAGGCTCCTTGCTCCACCAACTAGCCGCACTGTAGGGCATCATCAGTCGCCGCTGCCTCACGCTCTTAACACTTTGAGTGCTGAATACGCACGGTATGAGTTTTCTACAAGTGACTAATATGCGTAAATCCACACTAGCGCAGCGGCTGAGAAAATACAGATCTTTGTGACTCAGCAGAGCTGTAATATTTTTCGAACGAAACGCATGTGCGGCGCAACACAACCGCTGTGTAGAGCGGCAGCACGAATTTTTTAGGTAAAAAAAAAGATCGCAGTCGTCGAAAAAAAACTGCAGTCAAAGTGTTAACGCTCTCAACGGATTACTTAAGGCCTTCCCTGACTGCGACATATTCGCAGACGAACTAAAAAAAATATTGTCAGTTTGTTTGATCTATTGTGAGAGGGATGGGAGACTCGTCTTTCTCATATGTAAAAAAAATTGTGTAATTGGTGATTGTGCCGTTCTAATTAAATAATAAATAAATAAATGCCTAAATGAATGTACCACCATCTTTTCAATCATCACGCGCCGAAGGAGCCATAGTGGTTTTGGTACGGACGTTTCATTATTGCCAGCCTTTGTATCCACGCCATTTGGAAACATGCAAGCCTACTGAAATCTCAAGAGTTAATAAATGAACACTAGAAATTGCCGTTAATAAATAAATTAAAAAAACTAAGAAATTGACCGATTTTGTCAGTTACTCTGTTAAATTAAGGTTACATTTTATACGAGTGCATATACTATTCGTCTCTGTTCTGGCAAAATAAAAATCGTTGAAAATCTTTTATTTTTATTTGTATGTACTCTTGATGATTATCTTTATATTAGTGTGTTTTTGTTTGTTTGTATAGAGGTAGTGAGTAGTCAGTCCGTAACGCCAACAAGTTGCTTTGCCGGAAGACCAGCGTTGCTAGCATGCTAGTCATCCAACTCATGCTGAGGCAAAGCCATTTTGTTACTGGACTTACAAACTTACCAACACGTTTCCTATTAGTTTAAGTTTATTATGTTCTGAGTAAGTCTTATAACAAATAAGTTCATTCTATTCTATTCTATTTTTACAGGAGGCCCGTGCATCCCTGGCGTGGTGCCGGGGCTTCCCCGCGGACACGACCAGCTCGGAGCTGGACGTGGAACTGAAGGCGCTGCCTGAACCGGACCTGGAACCTGTGTCTCCCTTCAGACTCGCGAAGGATATGTGTAAGTGCCAACTATATTATTATTATTATTATTTTAAGCCATTACTGTCCCACTGCTCGGCAAAGGTCTCCCTTTTCTCCTTCCACTCTTCGCGATCCAACGCTGCAACAGGCCATGATGGAAGATATACCTCGAGCTCGTCGCGCCATCTCATCCTGGGCCTTCCACGTCGCCTCTTAGCGTTGGGTGGGCTCCACTCTGTGGTGGAGCTACTTTAGAAATAAATAAAATAAAATTCGTTTATTTCATTTCACAAAAAAACTATATTCCTAGCGTGAGAGCTAGTCACCTTCTGAAGTATGCAAGCTGCAAGAAAATAAAGAATACTTACATGGTCATCATTATCAAACTATAATAGTCCACTGCTGGACATAGGCCTCGCCTAATGAGCGCCATAGCGCCCTGTCTTCAGCTTGGCGCATCCAGCATCTGCCTGCAGTCTTTCGGATGGCGTCATCCCACCGCTGCACCACCTCGGGAAAAACCGAAAGAATTGTAAAACGATTTAAAATGTGACGCAGAAATGGCGGCAGTTTCATGGGAGCGCCCAATCCATGAGACAAGAATTCAAAATATCGAACAAGGGACGACCGATGTGGCGCGGTGGGCGAAGGTCCGCCTGCGACGCAGGAGGTTGCGGGTTCGATTCCCGCCTCGGAACAATTGTGTGTACGATCTGCAGATATTTGTTCCGGGTGTTCTGGTCATTCTCTATATATAATAAAAAATATCTATCTATGTAATATATAGTATTATATATATCAGTTATCTAGTACCCATAACACAAGCTCTGCTTACCATAGGGCTAGATAATGCTGTGTGAATTGTCCAGCATTATTCTATAATAATAAAAGTATACCATAATAATAAAAATATACCATAAAAATAAATAACAAAAAAATAAAAAAGACAAATAATAAATAAAAACATAAGTGAAGCCTCTTTTCCTACAATCTCATAGGTTTTTATCAAGTAATCGAATCTTTATATAATATGTTTGAGAAAACATTTTTTTTTTATTGTATATCCATACATACGATCATGGCGCATGAAACTTTGCCGAAATATTGGATAACTCAAAAATAAAATCATGGTAAATATCCCGTTTTAAATGACTTTAGTCCATACATACGCTCAGTTAGTCTTTGAATTCATACCTACCTTCATTCTAAGTTTTTATTTCTGTATTGATTTCTGTTTTGTGTGGTATAATAAAGGGTTTTCTATCTATCTATCTATCTACTAAGTGATTTATAAACGCATGCTGAACAGATCAAGTATTTTTCCGTAGTTCCGGGGCTGTCTGTTCGCCCTCTAGTCATGAACCTTTTCATGTTCATTAGAGATTGTATTGTATATAATTGTTTCAGTGAGCGACGTCCGCCGTCGCAAAGCCTTCATCATAGCACTAGTCGCCGTGGTGGGCCAGGAAATGTGCGGGTTGATGACTCTCCTGCAGTTTGCGGAGCGGGTGTTCTTCCTAGCAGCAGGAGAGAATGGTACGTTCAATTAAATCATCAACCTATAATAGTCCAGTGGACATAGGCCTCTCCTAATGAGTCCTGTCTTCAGCTTGCCGCATCCAGCCTGTAGTCTTTCGCAGGTCGTCATTCCACCTGGTCGCAGGGCGTCCAGACCACGTTTGCCTAGTCGCGGTCTCTACTCAAGAACACGTTTACCCATTTGTGGGGATTTTAGCATTAATACTTGTCTATCTTTGTAATTTCAGGGGATATCAGAGGAGGGAAGTCAGAGGGGAGGAAGGCCGCTAGTGACGCCGTGGTGCTGGGGGCCGTGCAGTTGGTGGCCTCCGCGCTGGCCTTGTATTTGGTGGAGAAGATTGGACGCCGGGTGAGTGGCCTCGATCTACAGACTACATCTAAATTAATACGAACAAAAGACGGTCTTATAATAATTAAAATAAAAATTGTTTATTTCAGACATCTTGTGGCCCATTATATTGTATTGTATTGTATTTATTTAAAAACTCAGATAATAAAATCCATAGTATACATTCAATTAAACATTATAACATTAATTAAATCATAATAAATAATAAAACATTAATACATTGAATAAGATAAAATAGTATTAAATTAAAAATGAGTATAAATAAGAATGGGATTAAAATTAAATTAGATTAGTTTCACAAATAAATAATACAAAATTAAGTTCCACAATAAACTAAATACTAATTAAGACTAAGTCATGTGCTGCTGTATCCACACGCTGGAGCAACACGTTGGAGAAAATGTGTCCATATTATATGCTAGATACATAGTGATACGACAATTAAAAAAAAATAACAAGAACTGACCCAGACATGCATGCACTCACTGCCAGGTGTAGATACGTTATAGGTATAGGTTATAGGTACGTTCTCTTGCGGCTCAGTAACTCATCTGATCCTAAAGTGATAGATACTAGATACTAAAGTAGATCTTAGGCACCAATTCAAACCTATATAGTTTTTTAACCCATAAGGTCGTGTAGTCCGTTTGTTTTGTGGACTAGATATGCTGACTCTATCAACGTGAATCATAAGAACCTATCCCTTCCTTCAGCCGCTGCTGGTTTGGGGCGCCATAGTCTCGGGCCTATGCCTGGCCGGGGGCGCCGCAGCCGTGGCTGTGGGCTCTAGGATTGGCGCGCTGGCTGCTTTGGCGACGGCCGTGTTCGCAGACTCTGCGGGCATGCAGCCCGCGCCCTACGCGCTGTTGGCTGAGATGTTTACTTATCAGGTGAGATAAATCATCATCAGCCTATGTTATAGTCTACAGCGGGACATATGCCTCCCACAATGGCCGCCATAGCACCCTGTCTTCAGCTTGACGCTTCCAGCATCTACCTGCAGTCTTTCGCAGGTCGTCATCCCATCTGGACTATACCAGGTGGGATAAAACAATCGAGATGGATCTATCTAATTAGCCGGTAAGACCCACTACTGAGTATAGGCCTCTTCCTTATCTCTGTACCCCTGGCGGTCCTGTGCCAGTCGGATCCACTGCTTCCCTACAGCCCCCACAATGTCCAAAAACACCTAAAAATCCTAAAAACCCACAAAACAATCACCCCACAAAACAATCCTAAAAATAAATGATTACTGATTATAACTAAACGTGCTCGATTCTGAAACAGAGGTCAACATGATTAAATCTGGCTCACAAATCTTAGGAGCTCAAAGAGATAACGACATTACTCGTATAGATTGTAAACTTACTTCATTATCAAGGTTAAAGCGATAAAACGGTCACTGGATAGACAGGCTTCTTAGATTGTTACGAGAAAACTAGTTATTTTTATCAAGACTAAAATTAGACGTACAAACAAATATCAAAAATGGCAATAGTTTTTTAACTGGTCGCGGGTCATCAAAAACAACGGCACTTTTACCTATAGCCCTTTGATATTTAATATCAAAGTGAACACATAGAAAAGTATAAGGAAAATGTTAATACTATTATTTATTATTGCCTTATTTAAACAATACTTATGTAAAAATGATATTCCTATATTCATTAATTTTATAAATATGAAGTATAAAAGTAAAGTTACCAATGTAACAAGAAATAACCCAAACATTTTTGAACCTTGACAGGGTTTTTATGCATTGTGTACCTTCTAAGACATTACCTAAGAACTTGTCAGCATAAAATCACAACGAATGATATGATTTGAAATAGAATCATTAAAGTTTATCTCTTTTCGATTACAAAATAAGGAAATATATCACAAACGCTTAGAATAGAATAGAAAAACTTTTATTTATAACAACATATATTAAGAAAAGACACACTTATAGAATAGGTACAGTATAGAGTTGTTATAAAAAAACTCTAAACCAACATAATGCTGACTATGCTCCGTAAGAGATTTATATAAGTAATCTATGCCATCTTGTCATTTCCAGTACCGTGGCTGCGCCAGTCTCCTCGTCACAGCGGCTTCAGACCTGGCCAATGCCATCGAGATCGTCATTTTCCCAGCCATCGTCCACAATGCTGGTTTAGGCACCGCTCTGGCCGTGGCCGCCACGTTAACCCTGGCCATGGCTACTTTCGCCTTCTTCACTGTCCCGGAAACCATGGACCGAACCCCGGAGGAGATCTATGACGTTATCTGTCCGGGGATTGCAGATCCGAGCAATGTTAAAGTGGAGAAAACTGACATTGATAATGTTAGTGGCGTGGAAGTTAATGTAGATGTAGAAACAAGTGGTAATAATAATGTGATAATAGAAGAAGTTGAAGAAAAGGGCATTGACCGTGTTGGAGTAAATGGAATAGTACAAGTTGTAAATGATGAAAGATACGATGGTAGAAGTGCTATTGTAGAAAGCCAAGTGATAGAAACCGTGGATAAAAACACTAAAGAAATGATAAACAGTGATGATAAAACAAGTGTAGCTAAAGAAGTAAGTGATGTGAATAAAGATTGTGATAAAACTAAAGATTTAAGTGATGATAAATCATTAGAACATGTTGATAATGAAAACATAGTAAATATTAAAAGTGGCATTACTTCAACTTCGTGTGAAACCACAGCGCCGAATAATGTCAACATTAATATAGAAACAGAAAATATTAAGATGTGATAATATTGAAATGAATCTCATTAGTACCTAAACAAGTCACAAATCAGGTAATTTAACAATGTAGAGTGCCGTCTTAGAAAATATGGTGACTTTTAGGAAATCTCTGAAATCATTGACGACCGGTGTGGCGCGGTGGGCGAAGGTCCGCCTGCGACGCAGGAGGTTGCGGGTTCGATTCCCGCCTCGGAACAATTGTTTGTACGATCTGCAGATATTTGTTCCGGGTGTTCTGGTCGTTTTCTATGTATAATAAAAAATATCTATCTATGTATTGTATTGTATTATGTATATCAGTTATCTAGTACCCATAACACAAGCTTTGCTTACCTTGGGGCTAGATAATGCTGTGTGGATTGTCCAGCATTATTTATTTATTATTATTATAGAACTAATTTGCTAATTAGAACGGATTTCATACAATTGTCAAAGGAATTAAAGATTAGTCCGATCTGGTTAGCTCGAAAATGAGGGGTAGCCCTATAAAAATAAAAAATAGCGTAAAGCTCCAAATTGGTATGAAAGAACCTAATCATAATTATTTGAGAAAATGGACTGTAAATAAAAAAAATACTTTCAAAATCTTTCAGATTATGTTTACTGTGGTATTTCAAACAATCATACCAATTTACAGCTTTGTGCGAATTTTTGTAACCTTGGATGTCTACCTTGAGCGGACTAAAAGTCCGTTTCCGCTTTGTAGATTGTTTAGAATAGTAAGACTTAGGTATTTTAGTAAAAGTACAAGAGAAATATTTTTCTTTATTTTACCCTAAATTATGTAGAGCAGCTTCGAAACAATGTGTTGTATTACTCAGAAATGATGTTGCTCGGAAGTAATGTAATTGCGTAATATCTTCGTAATATTATTAAAACTTCCGCTAAAAACGTTTTTTGCTTTGTTTCAGACTAAAATGTGCTTTAAAAGTCTAAAAACGTGCAATTCAATTAAATGGAACTAGGTACCTAAATAATTGAATACAAATAACATTGAATTTGCACATGAAAAAATATATCTAAATACAAATAATTTATTAATATGTAAATACCTAGCGGAATTAAAATAAAAAGTATCTTTGAATCGTCTTATTTATTTCCTTGACATCCTTGTAAATTTATCGAAATATTAATTCCCAGTATTTGTTTACACTTGGTTGCCTTAGCAACGAAACGCACGCCATAGTTACGCAAAACTTGGAATCTAGAAACAGGGCAGTCAATATTGTTAATGCATTGAATAACTTGAAATAGCCTTATAAATAAACAGTTTATGAAATTTCAAAGTACATACTTCTCATTCCTAAAAGTTAACCATTTTGATTTTATACCTGAACGACAGATCCAACCAAAAATCTAGAAATTTCTTTGGTTAGAACGTCGATATTGAATGATAATGTATTGTTATTTATTAATCGATATCTACCTAACTGTAATGTAATGATGACAATGGTGGAGTGATTTGTACTGCGGATATATTGGAAGTTGGTAAGTACCTAATAAAAATAAATTCCCTACCCATTTGTAGGCGATCAAATAAAACTAGGCGTTAGAATGAAATTTGTTTTCAAACAGAGATTTGGACGATGTGTGTTACTTACCTACCTAATATTTGAAAATATTATGAAGTTATTTTCTGTTTAGGGTTCTGTACCCAAATGGTAAAACGGAACCCTAGTTCATAGTTCAATTTATTGGTAAACAAAAATATTACACGTCAAATAGTACATACCTTAACATATACTTAAGTATATTAGATGGTATCATTCAATTGGTAATTATTCGATTAGAATATGTGAAATTATACATTTCAATTAAATTATACAATAAATTCATAATTAATTATTCGGCCATCTAGCAATAATATTAAATTAAATTATACAATACATTTATGATTAATTATTCGTTATATAGTAATAATAGTAAATAATAACGATATTACTAGGACTCCGCTGTCCGTCCGTCCGTCCGTCTGTCACCAGGCTGTATCTTAGGAAACGTTATAGTTAACAGTTGAAATTTTCACATAAAGTATTTTTGTTGTTTCTTATTATTAGCTATCCTACCAGCCATGGGTCTCCTAGACAAGATCTCCACGTGGTTTGGCGCGGGCCGCGTAGAAGTCACTGTGTTGGTCCTAGGGCTCGACCACAGCGGCAAGTCCACTCTGCTGAACACGCTACGGCCCGCAGAGCTGCGAGCGACCCATGTGACTCCTACGGTTGGCAATGTACAGGAGAACTTCACTAGTACGTATTTATGAAGATTTAAAATGGTTTATTTGTATTAAAATGTTACTCTACATGGTATACAGTTGTTAGGATATACTTTTAAGTATGTTAGTATACTCGTGCTAGGATGTTCTGGCTCTTTTCAGTTAATGAGTACGCACAGGCTTAGTTAACTGATTTTTAACTCATTGACTCACTGACTGGCTTACTGATTAGTTTCATCAAAGAAATTACTATAAAACTAGTAAATTTCCGGAACTTTGGGAAATTTTTTCTTAACCCCATAGGAGTTACTGAAATCCTATAGAACTCCTTTCATCTTGGTACTAAGGAAGTTTACAAGGTTTACAAGATCTACACCTGGCTTTGCGCGGGCCGCGTGGAAGTCACTGTGCTGGTGTTAGGGATCGACCACAGCGGCAAGTCCACTCTGCTGAACACGCTGCGGCCCGCAAAGCTGCGAGCGACCCATGTGACGCTTACGGTTGGCAATGTACAGGAGAACTTCACTAGTACATATTTATGAGTACACACAGACTTACCCTATATCTATACTAATATTATAAAGAGGAAAGGTTTGATTTTTTGTTTGTTTGTTTGTATTGAATAGGCTCCGAAACTACTTGACCAATTTGAAAAATTCACTATCTAACCCAACGTGTAAAAAAACACCTAATAATGTGAAATTCGAGTCTAACGCGGATGATACCGCGGGGAACAGCTAGTCTTTAGATGATTCTTCAACTTATCCTTCACTCAAACTCGTCTGTAGTGCCTCGAGCCTTCCTTCAAAACATACTCGAGTTCGGTATGCTTAGATAATTTGGTCATCGTCGTAAGTGTCATAAATGTAATTTAGATAATCTCCATCGGGATTTCGGGATATTTCCTCAATCCCGCAGGAGTTCCTGAAATCCCATAGATCTCTTATCTTATCACGTATTTTCATGCAATATTTTATAAATTAATATAATGCACACAGATCCCCATGTACAATCCAACGATCCTATCCTCTACGGTTGTCTGGTAGAGATCGCTCTTGAGTGATAAGACCGCCAAATTGTCACATATTTAGTATTTTATAAATTAATATAATGCACACAGATCCCCATGTACAATCTAACGATCCTATCCTCTACGGTTGTCTGGTAGAGATCGCTCTTGAGCGATAAGACCGCCAAATTGTCACATATTTAGTATTTTATTCTGTCTTTTTTGTTTTATTAAGTGTGCAATAAAATAATTATCTATCTATCTATATATCTTAATACTAAGGTACTTTACAAAGATCACAAGAAGACTATCGGATAAATTCCAACTCGAATATTTTAAAATTAAACCTTTTCATTATGAATGGAAATTCATTTATAAAGAAAATAACAATCCTAATAATCGTACTAATATTATAAACGCGAAAGTTTGTAAGTATGGATGGATGGATGGATGTTTGTTACTCTTTCACGTAAAAACTACTGAATGGATTTTAATGAAACTTTACACCTTACCACCAACTTACAGATATATTGCAAGCTGTGCTATCACGGTGCAACGTTATAAGAGCAGCAATACTTTGGGCACACAATGCTACCGATGCCAAGGCTTCGGTCATGCGTCTCGGAACTGCAATAGACCTGCAAGATGTGTTAAATGCTCTCTAGCGCACCCTACTGCGCAATGCCCTTCAACGGGATTTATAGAAGACGTTCGCTGCTGTAACTGCCAGCAAAACCATCCTGCCAACTACTCTAAATGCAAGGAGCGAATAAAGTACCTCGACCGCATCAAATCAAAGCGCGACACTCTTCGGGGCATCATTATTCACCCAAAGAACAGGCCCCCGACCATTGCCGACGAGGGACCAGCCGAGATTGTAAGCGCTACTAAGCGTATCAGTCATCCACTAATAGCTGAGGTAAACCGCTTCCAGGTTAAAGCTCCGTATCTCCCTGAAGATCGTGTAAGGCGTGAACCTGTCATGGAAGACACTCAAACGTCAGCCCCTGCCAAGGACGATCTACACCCTCCTCGAGACTCCACCACAAACGAAATGCTTAAGATTCTTGCTGCTATCAAGAACCTTAAGCAAGAGTTTATTAAGTGTGACAGCTTCATGGACAAAGTAATATTGATTCTGTCCCATGTTGGGCATTACTTTTAATGTTATAGGCCTTCGTATATTGTACTGGAACGCTGATGGCGTCCACAATAAGCAGTCGGAACTTAAGAGCCTGGTAAGTGACCTACATATTGACATCATTGCACTCAATGAAACAAGACTGACGGGTCGTCTTGTGCTCCAAATACCAGGCTTCTCCTGCTATCGAGCTGACAGACGTTCTGATGGCGCTGGCCAGGGTGTAGCCATAATGGTTAGAGCTGATATAGACCACAGTCCAATAGATATTCCCCTTATATATAACATTGAAGCTGTAGGTATACGTCTTCAACTGGCTAATGGGAATATCTCCTTGTACTCAGTCTACCAGTCACCCAACTTGCCCTTGTTCACCATGTCAAACGATATTAAAGCCCTCATGAATACAGGTGCCAAAGTGCTTGTAATGGGCGACTTAAACGCAAAACACCCATATTGGTCACCTGGGCCCGCCAACCACAGAGGTAACCTCGTGTATGAACTTATGCTACATGATGAGGTTATAGTTCATGCCCCTTCTGACCCAACCCTCGTTCACTATCGCAGCGATCATGATCCTTCAACACCTGACCTCCTCCTCACTCAGAATGTTCACACTATTCAAGAGATCAAAACCATCCATGCTCTTTCTTCTAACCATCTACCGGTTTTAGTCCACCTTACAACCCAACTACGACGTCAACCAATTACTAAGCTAAATTACGCGAAAGCGAACTGGGATAGTTTTCGTAGTAAGTACTAAATAGTTCGATTACTCTCAATAATTACACATTCAAATCCGCGTATGAAGTTGAGTCTACTATTTCCCACCTCCAGGACGCTATCATTGCTGCTAGAGACTCTACTGTTCCAGTCTCAACTCTAAAGCCGTGGGAATCGTCACTACCTAGAAACATCAAAAGAAAAATTAAACACAAAAATCAACTTAGGCGATATTCGGCGAAAGAAACTGACTCTACTGTTCGAGAAACTCTTAAGCTTGAAATCAAAAAATATCAGTACGAAATCAATGCAGCACTGAAATTCCATAGAGATGAGGCATGGAACCGTAAACTAAGAAAAGTAGATAATCCTGGTTCAGATCTTTGGCGTATAGCTAGAGGACTTAGATCAAACTATTTATTTACCATACCTACTCTCAAAGCGAACGATGGCACTAAAGCTTCCACTGATAAAGATAAAAGTGAATTACTTGCGAACTCCTTCTCGGAGAATATGCTCCTAACTGCTAACTGGGATAGTGACGAAAAGCAAACTGTAGATACGTCCATTAATCAGCTTGACATCTCTCCACTAGACAGACCGCTACTAGTTCGCCCGCTGGAAATTAAAAAATGCATTGACAAGCTTAAGTCACGCAAAGCTCCTGGGCCGGACACAATATCAAATCATCTCATTAAAAAGTTATCCCAAAAAGCTGTCGTTTTGCTGACTAAAGTTTTCAATGCCTGCCTTATACTAAATTACTTTCCATCGGTCTGGAAAGCTGCCAAAGTCATTGCCATACACAAACCAGGTAAGGACCCTACAGATCCTTCCGGCTATCGTCCTATCAGTCTCTTGCCATGTCTAGGTAAGTTGTTCGAAAAGATTATTCACCATCGCCTACACCGGGCTGCTGACGCAGAAATCATAGACGAGCAGTTCGGCTTCCGTGAAGCTCATTCAACAACACAACAACTGACTAGAGTAGCAGAGGCGGTATCCCATGGTCTTAACGTCCATGAATCTACAGGGATGTTCTTGTTAGACGTTGAAAAAGCTTTTGATACCGTCTGGGACAAAGCTCTTCTTCATAAATTAATTAAACTAGGCGTCCCAATATCTCTTACCAATTTGATACGATCCTACCTGTCTTGTCGCTCATTCACCGTACACATAGGTAACTCATCATCGAGGCCCAAATTAGTTCTAGCGGGTGTGCCACAGGGCTCAATCCTTGGGCCACAATTATTTATCCTGTATATTAATGATATCCCAATCCAAACTCGTACAACCTTAGCCTGTTTTGCTGATGATACAGCTTCACTCACTTCCTCTAAAGACACCGACCTAGTAATTTCACGTCTACAGCTGTCCCTTGATCTTCTGTCATCCTATTTCCAAAAGTGGAAATTAAAAATCAATGCCTCAAAAACTGAAGCCATCATGTTTTCGCGCCATCGCTCCTTACCATCTCGAACCCTTAAAATCGACGGATACGCCATCCCTTGGAGTCGATCAGTTAAGTACCTAGGTACCGTCCTCGATACCAAGCTCAACTGGAGTCAAAATACACAGAAACTAAGACTGAAAGGAATAAAAGCAATGAACGCACTAAGCCCTATCCTCAACAGAAACTCATGCCTTAGTAGCAGTACAAAGCTTAGTATCTATCGAACCTTAGTCCGTCCCTGCATTACGTATGCTTGCCCAGTTTGGAGCAGTACTTGCACAACTAACATAAATAAACTACAAGTTCTTCAAAACAAAGCACTAAAATATTCTTATAACACACCGATTTGTACTAACCTCTCTAAATTACACGCCAATATAAAATTTCCAATTCTAAAAGATTTTATTTATAAAATTTCGAAAAAGTTCTATTTACACAGTATTCGCAAAAACAAACTCATTAATAATATTTGTAAAACAAGAAAGAAAAATCTGCAATTCATCGATAGTTACAACCGGTACAAATTACCCCATCACTTGTTCCTTGAGTGCAATGAATAGGCAAGTACAATAGCTCGCGCAGTAGCGCGCATGCTCATGCGCTGCGGTGCACGCTGTTCTCGGTCTTAAAACCATTGCGTTTGGTTCGAAAACGGCGTGCGCGGCCTGTCCGCTCAGGCTGCGCTAGTGCGCGGGCGACCGTATGGTAGTGACTCACTTGTACTCTTTTGTTCCCAGCTGGCCGCTATTGTTCTAAACTTTAGGCTGCTAATTGTATCATTTAACAAGAGAACGGCTAAAAATACCCTCTATTATAACTTATTATCCAATATTTGGGCTAAATATTACAATTTTATACAAAAAAAATGGTTATGCTATTAAATGCAATTGCTCTTCTAAAGCTTGCATGTTCCTAAGAGCTAATCTCAACATTATGTTTATATAAAAACTAAATTTACTTATTTTTAAGTAGTTATGATTTGTAACACGAAGTGTAAAATTTCCTACATAAGTTTTGATAAGCGCACCCCTAGCTTCAAAAACGTTTTTCTATTTGTGTATGTTTGTGCATTCTAGGATTAAATTTACACTAGTATTGTACCAGAACAATGTTATTTAAGGTTTAAATAAAGAATTTTTGAAATTGAAAAATTGAATGAAACTTTACAATAATATAGCTTATACATCAGAATAACACATAGGCTACAATTTATAAAGATATATTGTATATTATTCAAAATATCTGTCACCGCGGGTGAAACCGCGGGGCGCAGCTAGTAACAGAATAAAACTGTACAACTGATATTTATATATTGTAAAAATGTAAGTAGTCACCAGAAGGCAGAGTGTCCTAAATTATAAATTAAAAGTAACTTAGGCACATATAAATAAATAAATGCTGGTCAATTCACACAGGATTATCTAGCCCCATGGTAAGCAGAGCTTGTGTTATGGGTACTAGATAACTGATATACATAATACAATATATTACATAGATAGATATTTTTTATTATACATAGAAAACGACCAGAACACCACACATATGAACGATGACTGCAGCAAGCATTTATAATAAGAGCCCTAATAACTAGTAACTATAAAACTTCACTTTGTACAACTCCAAAGGGAGTGTACAATCATAACTAAACTCGGTAACTGTACAACTCGAATAAAAGGACAAAGGCTCGTTTTACAGATAATGAAGCTGTACCTAGAGACGCGGTAATGAGCAAGCCTAGATAAGATGTCGGAGCAAACGTAGCTGAAAAACTGACATGTACGAGTACCTACTCTACAGAATATAATATCTAATCTATTACTAGCGGCCCGTCCCGGCTTCGCCCGTGTGGTCATTTGTTTCAGGCAATTTATTTAAATTTTTCTCTTTTTTCTCTCCGCAAGAACCATCCTCGTACTTCAAGGAGTATTCTAAAAAAATAATTAGCGAAATCGGTTCAGCTGCTCTTGAGATTTGCGCTTAGCAACACATTCAGCGATTCATTTTTATATTATAGATGTATTCAAGGGTCGATTCTGTTTGTTTATAAATGAAACAAGCTCCGCACTGTAAATTGCTTTTTATTTTGACCAAGGATAGAAAGATACTGTTAATTTTAAGTGCTGTTAAATTTCTTAGGGGTTTTTCGACCAACCGAATCGAAAAATTACTTTTTTATAATTATTAAACACAATAATGCCTCTACAAATGCTGTCTACAAAAAGGTCCGACAATGAATCAGTTTCAACGGTTAACTTTGACGATTAATGTTTGAAAACCTTTCATAAACATAATAATGTTCCATATCGAAGTGTTAAAAAATAGGTTCCGTATTATTTTTAATAACCATCTATCTACAGATGAAGACAACATGGAAACAGCTTCATTGCAACAAGGGAATAAACAGGGACCGAGCAAATTCCCGTGAAATTAGACTTCCTTGTTTTAATGGTAAACTTATGGTAATATCATTACGTCTGTGCTTGTTCCCATGGCAACAGAGTAACAATAGGTAAACCTACATAATAAGCCAAGTTTCATCAAACTCCCGTCGAGGATCGTAAACCTAAACAGAAAATTGAACAAGTCCGTAAAATTATTGTTATTTGTATATGTAAGTATTGAATTTATTTATTTTTGGAATTTAGGTTATATAGTATTTTATATAGTATATATTAGTATAAGTAATAAGTTAGTTAAAATTTAATCTTTTGTCTATTTCTTATTTCATTTCGTTTATGCACATGTACCCACTTCTCTCTTCACTTTGTCTCTCTCTCCCAATAAGGTTTGCTGGAAGAGAACTCTTTTTAGGGTTAAGTTCGCCTTTGTTTAAATTTTCTAGAATAAGTTTTGTGTTTTTTTTTTCGTGCAAGAAGTATAAATAAATAGGTACATAAATTATTTACTAAACGTAGCTAGTAATGGAATCTATGAGCTTTGGTCAGGTATTTTATATATAGTACACTATAAATATATAGTTATATTATGTCATATCATTATATAAAATATCCCTTGGTCACGTCGCCATTACTTATTATAAATTTAAAGTGTACTCATACAAAAAATTACATTAACACTTTGACTGCGATTTTTTTTCGACGACTGCGATCTTTTTTTTAACCTAAAAAATTCGTGCTGCCGCTCTACACAGCGGTTGTGTTGCGCCGCACATGCGTTTCGTTCGAAAAATATTACGGCTGTGCTGAGTCACAAAGATCTGTATTTTCTCAGCCGCTGCGCTAGTGTGGATTTACGCATATTAGTCACTTGTAGAAAAAACATACCGTGTGATTTCAGCACTCAAAGTGTTAAAATTTACATACTCAATAAAATAAAATATATTAAAAATATGGTAAAAAAACAAAACTATGCGGACGCGAGAAAAGGGTTGCGTGTAAGTTAATCCAGTGCCCCGTAAAAGGAGAGTCCCACCTGTCCGCCAATGTGCTTAGAATGTTATAGTGTGTCATCATCATCATCAGCCTATAGCAGTCCACTGCTGGACATAGGCCTCCCCCAATGAGCGCCATAGCGCCCCGTCTTCAGCTTGCCGCATCTACCTGCAGTCTTTCGCAGGTCGTCATCCCACCTGGTCGGAGTCGCGTCCTGCAATACGTTTACCGAGTCGTGGTCTCCACTCAAAAACACGTTTGCCCCATCGGCCGTCGGTTCTGTGCGAGATATGGCCGGCCCATAGTGTGTATAACAGTACAAATACCTTATGATTAGAGATTTAACTAACAAATTTAATATTTCAGAACATTTACTAAGGAATTTCGTATTCAGAATCTTGAAATGACAATCAAGTCCCTCGATCGTAACAGACACAGTTTAAACTACTATACATTTGACGACCGATGTGGCGCGGTGGGCGAAGGTCCGCCTGCGACGCAGGAGGTTGGAGGGTTCGATTCCCGCCTCGGAACAAATGTGTGTACGATCTGCAGGTATTTGTTTCGGGTGTTCTGGTCGTTTTCTATGTATAATAAAAAATATCTATCTATGTAATGTATTGTATTATGTATATCAGTTATCTAGTACCCATAACACAAGCTCTGCTTACCATGGGGCTAGATAATGCTGTGTGAATTGTCCAGCATTATTTATTTATTTATTTATTTTATAAACTAAATTTGCTGTTGACCTTAAAATTGTGTTTGGTCAAATCGGCCCTCAAACAATTACATACCTAAATTGTTCGAGGAGGAATCGTTGGGAATTTTTTGTCACAAGCTCTGCTTACTTTGGACTTTTCCTCACTAGATGTCGCCGTGTTATAATGACCAGTGTAATTTATTTATTTAATACAAACATCCAAGGGAATTGATCTATCAACACTCGTATATTTTTCGCATTTTGCCTTTTTTCTACGGCTTTTTTTTGAAGACACAACCTTATTTTCACGACTACAAGGTCTATAATGGCATAAATTATTCGTTGCTATGGAAGAGATCTTGGATCAAAGCTTATGGAATTCTCTGGAATTTTCCCCGAACCGTAAGTAGGTATTTGGAGGGTTTCTTTATTAAAATATATATTATACCTTACAATACTTTTACGTTTTGAAGAAGACGTGTTGCTTCTGAGAAGATATATCGATGAACAGTATTGTGTAGGTACCTACAAAATATATAAATAAATACACAATATTGTGGTCGCGGAAACGGTCCTTGCTTGCAATGAATGATCAAAAAATGAGGGATACCGATCTACCCTTTTTGATCTGATCATTTCATCATCATCATCAGCCTATATTAGTCCACTGCTGGACATAGGCCTCCCCCAATGAGCGCCATAGCGCCCTGTCTTCAGCTTGACGCATCCAACATCTACCTGCAGTCTTTCGCAGGTCGTCATACCACCTGGTCGGAGGGCGTCTTACACTACGTTTACCGAGTCGTGGTCTCCACTCAAGAACACGTTTGCCCCAGCGGCCGTCGGTTCTTTGCGAGATATGGCCGGCCCACTGCCACTTCAACTTGCTAATTCTCAGATCTTGCTAATCATCTGATCATTTAGTGAGTTTTTATTATTATTTGCCGGACATATCGATGTCAGCCAATAAAAAATTACTCGCAGTGCAGTACTGTGGACAAGGCGCATGAAACTGCCGAAATATTAGAAAACTCAAATATCGACTCCATCGGTAAATATCCCGATAAAAGTGTCTTTCCTCCACAATTATAATCCTTACCCACCGGTCGTCAGAAGATCTTTGAATTATCTGTATCTGGTTTACAATATTTTTGTATTGTATTGCATTTTATTGTATTCTATTGTTCTTCGCTTCCAGGTGGAGGCGTGTCGTTCACAGCATGGGACGTGTGCGGCGCGGCGCGGCACCGCGCGCTGTGGGAGAGGCACTACCGGCGCGCGCATGCCGTCATCTTCGTGGTCGACTCTACGGACCATCTGAGGCTTGGTGAGTTTGATCACCTCGGTGCCGCGGTGGGCGAAAGTCCACCAGCGACGCAGAAGGGTTCGATTCCCGAAAACATTTGATCGAAAAACATTTGTTCAAGGCGAGAACCGAACCCAACCTCAACGCAACCTCCGTCGTCGAATTGAAAGCTTATGATGATTAATTCCACAATGTTAGTAACATCATATATATTATGAAAACTTTTGAAACTATCTTGGTTCTTAACACAAAAGTAATTTCATCATCATCAACATCAACCTAGCAACAGCTGGACATAGGCCTCCCCTAATGAGCGCCACAGCGCCCTGTCTTAAGCTTGCCGCATCTAGAATCCTTCGCAGGTCGTCATCCCACCTATTAATCTTAAACCTCTTTTCACATTTCCAGTGGTGGCCCGTGAAGAGCTGGAGCTGATGCTAGCCCATCCAGACATGTTCGGCCGACGGCTCCCCCTGCTGGTGCTCGCCAACAAGTGCGACGCCCAGCTCGCTCTGGCGCCCGCACAGATTGCCGCAGGTGATTTATGTATTAATAACTTTCCATTAATACTACAAGTGCCCAAGTGCCTATGACACGTTGGTGAAGGTTCAAAAGCCTTTTGCGTTGATTGAAACTCTGGTTATAAATAACTAAATCTTGTGCCAATAGCTTATAAACCTTTCTCTTGAATAACTGTATCTATTTTAAAAAGCCGCATCAAAATCAGTTCCGTAGTTTTAAAGATCTAAGCATACATAGGGACAGACAGACAGCGGGAAGCGACTTCGTTTTATACTATGTCTGTTCGCATAGATTTTTTAAACTACTCAACGTATTTTCATGCTGTTTTCAGCAAAAGATAGAGTGATTCAAGATAAATGTTTATATGCATATATTTTATACTATGTAAAGAAATCAACAGATAAATACTTCTTTAAATAGCGAGCTTTGTCGTCTCTTGCCAAACATTACTCGGAAAGCGTAGCGACAGCAATCGAGGATTTGAATAGCAAATCGAAAATTAACATTGAAAAATAATGTTTATGGATGGTCCATCGAAATTTACAAGGGATTGCCGGAAGTACTTCCTTTCTATTCTATATTACTTCATGATCTCTAATAATTTAAAGACGAAAGTTTGTAAAGAATGTTCTGAAAATATTGATTTAAACCTGTAGGTAATTCTACCAGTGAACTAGTAGGTATTTTTACAATTAAAACAGTTGAGCTAACTGCAGACTGTTGCAAGCAATCTAGAGGTTCAACTGATTTATTGTTGATGACCATTCTATAAAAACGTGATAACTATTGACCATGTTTTAGTTTTTTTTTATATTATGATAACTCTTGATCATGTTTTTGAAATCCCCAACATCTATACATATGTTGTAGATAAATGTTGCTTAACACTTTGACTACGATTTTTTTTCGACGACTGCGCTCTTTTTTTTTCATGTTTCAATTCGTGCTGCCGCTCTACACAGCGGTTGTGTTGCGCCGCACATGCGTTTCGTTCGAAAAATATTACAGCTTTGCTGAGTCACACAGATCTGTATTTTCTCAGCCGCTGCGCTAGTGTGGATTTACGCATATTAGTCACTCGTAGAAAACACATACCGTGTGATTTCAGCAGTCAAAGTGTTAACATCGATCTGGATCTAAAATCACTTGTATATGTGAAAAACCCGCGCGAAGCCGTCATCAGATTGGTATTTTGAAAGAAAATATTCATGTAAAATGACTCACGAATGTCTGTTTGTTTCAGCACTATGCTTGGAGCGTATAACGGACCGGCCGTGGCATATTTGCGCCTCAAGTGGGGCTTCGGGTGCTGGCCTCGCCGAGGGCGTGTCCTGGCTAGCGAGGCAGCTGAGGCAGGCTCACACTTCACACTGAGACCTCTCATCTGCGCTTCAACTGCCTCCCAAAGGCCTACGGCGACGCTGGCCTCGAGGAGGACCTAGCTCTTTTAGGCAGCTGAGACAGGCTCACTCTCAAAACTACCGCTTCACTATGACAATGGTATCATCGTAGAATTGTCCATAGATTAAAGGAACTCTAGATATTGCATGATAGAATGGTTTCACGCGTTCCTCCATCTGTTTTTTCTTTCATCAAAGGTAAATTCCAAATTTCTTTATAATAGGAAATCGAAGAAATTTAATTACCTACCTACACTAGTAGCCTACTGAACTAGGTATATTTAGTTACTGAATCATTTGTTTGTTATACCAGGAGCTCTGTACCTTCCTGTAGTTAAAATGCACCTTCTACTCACACACCTGTGGTGGGTGGGCAGGTCAGGTGTATACCTCCTAATTTTAAGTATTATAATAATTATTTTTATTTTATATAATTCTATTCTTATTCGTTCTGTCCTGTAACTGTACTTAGTCCAATAAAAGTTTCTCTATCTCTATCTATCTCTATCTAAATTTAAACAAATGAATTCGAATGATTCGTGAGCTTTTTATTTGTATTAGTTTTATCAGACTTGGTTCAAAGCAATTCGTAATTCTTATTAACTTCATAAAGCAAATTCGATTCTCACAGCTCCCTCGTTATCGACTAGTTAGTGTGTATTTTTCTAGACGAGTGGGCGCGCTAGCGGCTCTTCATAGTTTCAATAGATCCTTTGTCCGTGCGAGAAACACTCTTTGAAAACTGACCAAAATCTGAATGACCCCACTTCTGCTTCCTACTGAAAATACAACATGTACTCGTACGTATATAAGGGCAATATTTATCCCATAATCATTTCAAAAATAACATTAAAATGATAGAGAGTACATAGTTTAGTTATTGTGATCATTACATCGATCGTGACTAGAATAGGAAGTAATAATATTATAATAATACCTTGCTAACTCTCAATACTTGCACAGACACAACCAAGTAGCCAAAATTATACACCAGCAACTTGCTCTCCGATATGGCCTTACTGGTCCTGAAGTTCCGTACTATAAGTACACACCGGCGCCAGTTCTTGAAAATGGCCGTGCCACGCTCTATTGGGACCGATCTATCATTACGGACAGGACTATTCTTTCGAATAAGCCTGATATTGTACTGATAGATCGGTTAGAACGGAGGGCGGTGCTCGCTGATGTCACCATACCACATGATGCTAACCTCGTCAGAGCTGAGAAAGATAAACTTAGCAAATATCTTGACTTGGCTAACGAGGTTGTCAGCATGTGGGATGTAGATTCAGCGACCATAGTCCCGATAGTCGTTTCGGTTAACGGCGTAATAGCGAAGAGCCTCGATCAACACCTGAAGAGACTCTCGCTAGGAAGTTGGATCAAGGGCCAGATCCAGAAGGCGGTACTCTTGGACTCGGCACGTATCGTCAGGAAGTTCCTTTCTCTGCAGCCCGGCCGAGAAGAAGACCGGCCGCTTGAGCCTAGCTTCGCGGTCGGTGATCTACTGTTTTGATATATTTTTTACTGTAGAATAGTTTTATAATATTTTATTGTATTTTCTATAGTAAAAAATGTATTTTATACGAGAATTTAAATAAATGAGTGTATAATAATAATAATAATCTTGTATTGTTCCAAAGAGTTGCATAAAGCTAAAATATACGCTAAACTTAACGTTAACTTACTATGATCTAAATTTATACTAAAAACATTGTGCTTAATTAGAAGTACAGTGTTTTATCGTTTTTAGACTAAATAATATTTTTTTTTTCAAAATCGCAATACAAACTTAGATTTTAATAAGTACCTATTAGGTAGAAGAAGAAGAAGTTAACATAGTCAGAAACATAGTCAGAAATTAAAATAGTCATTTTTATGAACTTGTATTTTTTAATGTTACCTTTTAGGACCTAAACGTTTAACCATGTTTTAAACTTTAGCAACCTATATAATCATTTTAGTATATAGTTTAATCATTGTAATCATAACATCAAAATAAACGTAACGTAATAGTCATTTTTGTATTTGTTTTTTGATACCTTTTTGAACATAAGCGATCACAGACTGCAGCGCTAGTGGTCTCGCGAACCGTGCTTGAAAATAGAAGCAACCGCGACAGCAGGCAAGCACTGCGGTCAACCGCAGCCGCTAGCAGTCTCGGCTGCGGTTGCAGTCTGCAGCCCATCTAGGACTTGTACATTCATGTGTTCAGTGGCACTAAAACCACTGAGCAACAGCGATGCTTTTGTTTTATTTATTTAACACTTTGACTGCGGTTTTTTTTTCGACGACTGCGATCTTTTTTTTTACCTAAAAAATTCATGCTGCCGCTCTACACAGCGGATGTGTTGCGCCGCACATGCGTTTCGTTCGAAAAATATTACAGCTCTGCTGAGTCACAAAGATCTGTATTTTCTCAGCCGCTGCGCTAGTGTGGATTTACGCATATTAGTCACTTGTAGAAATCTCATACCGTGCGTTTTCAGCTGTCAAAAACGCATCTCCGTTAACTCCACTTTGGTAGAAACTGGCCTTCAATAACTATCTCGTTTTACGATCATAATTAATTTAAGTTGAACTCTAATAGTATTCATTGAAACAACGACAAAGGGTAGGTACGGGTGGGAATTGAAACATTAGTATCTAGTCCGGCGGCTGCGGTGAAACTGGAAGCATTAGTGAAGTCGTTAGCACTCTACCCGGAGGCGCAGTGGAAAGGAAATGTCGCATCGATCAGTAGGGAAACAAATATATGTAAAGGATGTTTGTTATTCGGGCCGACAAATTTTTTTTTGGGAGTTTGTGGGTTATGGACTACATTTTCCGGTAAACCCAATGTCCAAAGTGTGATGGTTGCTACAAAAAAAAAGAAAGAGTGCTAAGAGTTTAGTTATAATAAAATAACATGTGATGTATTTTTCAAAGTCATAAACATATAAGTATCATAAACTAGCAGAAACTAGGCCCGCCCCGGCTTCGCTCGGGTGGTCATTTGTTTCAGGCAATTTTTAAATTTCTCTATTTTTCTCTCCATAAGAATAAGAACCATCCTCGTACTTCAAGGAATATTCTAAAATAAGAATTAGCGAAATCGGTTCAGCTGCTCTCGAGATTGGCGCTTAGCAACACAGCGATTAATTTTTATATTATCTATATATATAAAAGAAAGTCGTGTTTGTTACAAGACTTATAACTCGAGAACGGCTGGACCGATTTAGCTGAAAATTGGTGGAGAGGTAGCTTAGAACCAGGAGTCTAACATAGGATACTTTTTATCATTTAAACAATTTGACACATAGATTTCCACGGGGGCGAAGCCGCGGGGAGCAGCTAGTAGAAGATAAATGATTACTTCTAGGTATTTACTACTTTTACAAAAAAGAGTTACGAGCATGCAAAGTTTGATATAATAAACTAAAAGATAAAGTAAAAAAATGGATACCCTAAACTTTAACCAATAAATTGAGTTATTGGAGTTCAAAAAATACCTCGTAACTAATAAGGGTTTATTGTGCGTTCTCTCATTCTTTAGCACTTTAGATTATTTCAATACCTTTGAAATGAATTAGTTCTACTATGCTACTGATGTGTGAAGCCTGTGGCACAGGAGCGTGTAGGCTCATTAAGGGCTTCCGAGGATAGCTGGGGATCCGAGGGGATTCCAGGGTGTCGGGGATCAGGGGATTAGCGGCTAATCTCTTTGTTCATCGATTATACGCGTCACTGTGTAAAGATTCGACAATTATGAAGGAAACCTTTCTGAAATATTCAGAATAATGATTTGAGTTTAGTAGGTAATCATTTTGCAATTTTGCTCTGGGCTTTTCTTGACTTGATTTTTTGAATAAAGTAGTTCTAACTACCTGGTTCCTTAGTGTTACTTTTAGCTCGTAAGTCGTTGTAGCTATAGATAAAAAAAAAATAAAAAAAAATTGATGGACAATTCACACATCTTGCCCCATGGTAAGCAGAGCTTGTGTTATGGGTACTAGATAACTGATATACATAATACAATATATTACATAGATAGATTTTTTTTTTATTATACATAGAAAACGACCAGAACACCCGGAACAAATATCTGCAGATCGTACACACAATTGTTCCGAGGCGGGAATCGAACCCGCAACCTCCTGCGTCGCAGGCGGACCTTCGCCCACCGCGCCACATCGGTCGTCAAATGATATAAAGATGATGCCTTAGTAATGTTTTTTTACTTAGATTAACAATGATCTGTACCTAATTAACAAATAAGGAACCACATGGGATAATTTCTAATTTTATTGCAAACTAGCTTCCTACCCCAGCTTCGCACGTGCAGCAGAGCAGTTAAACAGATCACACGAAGAGAACTTCCGTTTATAAATAAAATAAATAAATAATGCTGGACAATTCACACAGCATTATCTAGCCTCATGGTAAGCAGAGCTTGTGTTATGGGTACTAGATAACTGATATACATAATACAATATATTACATAGATAGATTTCTTTTTTATTATACATAGAAAACGACCAGAACACCCGGAACAAATATCTGCAGATCGTACACACAATTGTTCCGAGGCGGGAATCGAACCCGCAATCTCCTGGGTCGCAGGCGGACCTTCGCCCACCGGTCGTCAAATATCGATTATCGATTCAATATAACTTTATCTGAGAATCACGTGGAGCTTTTCTGGGACTGACTGCGAATTCGTCATAATTTCTAAACCATAAAATATGACGATATCCCAGCCAGTTCTTTGTCTTCATCAGAACCACCATTGTATAATATTAATGAGTGAAGTTAAGGAAGGTAATCTAAAGTTTGTTCATTTCAAACGGACGGACTACGGCGTAGTTTGTTCGTCGCAGAAACACATTCACTTCACGCCTCGTCCGGCTCAAGGGCAGAGCTATTCTGTAAATAAAGCGATTACAGAATGTCCTTGAGCGACTATGAAATTACATCTCATCATAGATGAGACGGACCTCAAGATACAAGCATTCTTGCTTAGTTTGAGTTCCACTGCCACTGTACTTTAAATTATTTTGCATGTGTTTTTGGTAAATAAATATTCTACTATTTTATTATTATTATAGATAGATGATTGTAAAATTTTGTCGCTCTTGAATTATGCAAACCTAGCCCGATAAAGATCGAGTAAGTATGTATAAAAAGGATCCTTTAAGTGGGTTTCGAACGTGTATCAATTATACAAATATGTACTCTAGATACCGGTTACAGATTTTAATGAATACCTAAATATAGTAGTAACCTACATTGAATGCTAATTTACTTACTAACGTTGAACAAACACACTTGTATAACGAATGTTGACTCCGTTACAGAATGCCGCAAGGACAGGCAAGTTCCGTCGTTACGTCGTTAGCTGACTGTAACGACAGGAATGAGGAAGTTTTTATTATTTTCGTGTCTCGATGAGAAAACTAAGTTATAGGTCCGGCGGCGATACTGCCGTTTGATATTGAAAGAATGGAGGACGAGGTGCCGTGGACGGATACCGACATTTTTGCGGACGAGTGGAAAAGTCTAATGCTTATATGTTTAACTTTTTGTGAATGCTATTTTTGACATTGTTTTAATCTCTAAAAAATTATTTTGACCTATTTTTGACTTACCTATATTTCATTCTTAATTTTATGTTGACTCTTCAATAATTTGAATTTATAATTGACATTATTGATTATTTGATTTTATTTTAACTGTATTTATAACATGTGTTCTTTACTTTTATATTATACCTCTGTAATTAGTATAATTGGCCTAAGGTCGTTCTGATTACATTAATTAAATAAATAAATAAATTTGAAAAGTTTACGAAAAAGCCAAATAAACAGTGTTATTGATTTTGTTAAATTTTTTTAACCTATCATGGTTATTAACACAAAGGGATATTTAAAAATAAATAAAGGGATTTATCAGTTTATTTGTTTAAATCATGTATCCCGATATAAATTACTTTTTTGATTTTGGTACGTTCGTAATACAATGGTTATGCTGTGATTTTGGTTACTATTTTTCAGGTCCCTCATACGTGATGAAGAACCGAATGAAATCTTTTTTTAGATTTGATTAGAATAATCTCTGAGTCTACAGGTCATATACAATACAATACAAAAAATCTTTATTGTACACCATAATCAAATTAATCATTACAAAAATACATTATATGCGACAGGTACAATGGGTGGCCTTATCGCTTAGAAGCGATCTCTTCCAGGCAACCTTTGGATGGAAAGAATTATATGAATTTAAGAAAAGGCTGGGGGTGTACCACATGTTATCTAAATAAGAATACTAAAAGAAAAATAATATTGTATCATATAAAATATATTATATCATATTTGTATACTATATACTATATATTATATACACATATATGTTTTAATTATTAGAGACTAATAAGCTTACAGACAAACGGGATAACCGTTTCAGTTAGCTTTTAGATTAAGATGTAATTATTGTAAAATATAAATAAAAGAAAAAAAAAATATATATATATATATTTTACATGTCATCGAATTGAATAAAAATAATATTATTGGTGGTGTAAGGGGGACTCCAACATCTCGTCTTCCAAGCCAATCTTACCTGCACGAGGTACACCCTGTTAGATAACGAACTTAGGCTCTGGTGAATATATCAAATCGTCTTCTTAATTTGATAACTCATCAATTTTACTATTATTTTCTATATTTCAGAAAAGTGTCCAACTCAATTGCCATTATCAAAGAATTATCATAATGTTATTGCTTTAAAAGAGTATACAAAACTGAGGAATTGTACCGGTACGCACAGTGTGAGTTCCTAAACTTTATTCCTCTCCTGAGAGCGTAAGTTTACAAAAAAGTTAAAATGTAATTCCCTAACGCATCTACCCTACATCCCCTCGTCGCGGCAGTGTGTCGCCGGCCGTCTCGGCGCACGCACGACTCGCGCAACGACACCTTGTTCACGTAAACAAAGGAATTACGGTGGTAACTTACGTGTGAGAATCGCTTGAAAGAACTCGGTACGGAATAGGTTAGGAATATGTGAGTGAGACTGGACGTTACAAGTATGAGTAGAAAACCCGTGATATAATTATAATAATAACATAATTAATATACTTATATAGGAATTTGCTTTATGTTTTTATATTTAACCTGTTAACCTTTGGCTCATCCAATTTTCAGATACTAATACATTCCAATGTGGAGGTCTTCTTTAAACTTTTACAGAAGTCACGCTCGTTTGCCAAATACCACCAATCTAACCGGATATAAAAATATTGACAAATATAATAAGTTTTTTTTCCTATAAATCAATAATGAATTATTTCTTACATTAATATTTATTATTCATACTTTTGTGCATATATTTATGAATTTTTGCAACAAAAGCGATTCAATTGCGATCAATCTTTCAAACAAAACTCCACGGAAGACCAGCGCGATAGTACGATCTGCTCTACCATAGCACATGCTGAGTGGAAACCGATTTTGTCAGTTTCTGTCTTCTGTTAATATTAGTTTAATTTACAAGAGTCTCTGTTCTGACTAAATATATTTTTTTACTAATTTTTTTACAATGGTATATAATTTAGGTAAAATGTTTCATTTTGCTATTCTAACCAAAATGATTGCACTGGACTGGACTTTCGTACGGTAGTCCTGTGCCAATCTTTGGTCTTTTGATTTGAAATGGACAGACGTAGTAATAGTCTCCCTAACATACGTCCACTGGTGAACGCGCGTCCCCCTAACAAGGGAATAATGAGGAGAAAAGGAGAATTAATACTCATCACAGGGTCCTGTGATAATAGTGGTTTCGGCAGAGTATCAGCTCCTATCTACTCCTGAGTAGTGGCATTAATGCTGAGTAGAGACCTTTTTGCTGCTGTGTATTACAGCAGCAAAAAGGTCTCGACTAAAAACACACATCACTCTCTTTTTTTTTTAGTGCAAATGTTTTTTTCGTTATAAGTTATTTTTATTCAAAATGTCATGCCTACTTTGTTTATGTTTTGTACTGCAGCAGCAAATAAATGAATATCTATGTCTATGTCATCAGTGTTTGCTCTAGGGCAGGGTGAAAGATAACTGAAAAAATAATAAGGTATCTCATTTATTTATACTATTTTTTGGGTTATTATATATTTTTTGAAATTATGAGTATTAGGGCTTACGCGCTATAACAACAACAATCTTAAGAAGCTACCTATTCGCACCTATTTCAAAGTTTTAGAGCATTTCTGAGTACTTTAGCTAATTTTATATGAGTAGGTACAGTTTAAATTAAATCTCAAGGCATTGGTAAAACTAGCATTGTTGTAGACATGGTACATCATGGTTGAATTCAAATTAAATAATTTTATATTTTATTTTTTTAAGGCTTACAAAATAATCACTTAGACCAGTCAAATTGTAAACTATTAACGAATTAGATTTTTGTCAAAAATTCGTTTCTATTTTTTGTCAAAAATTCGTTTCTATTTTTTGTCAAAAATTAACTTCAATTTTTTGTGGAAGAAGTGAAAATTTCCAGTGGATAGCCTCCTTTACCTAGTCAACTGAAGCTCATCCAATAAACGATGGTTTAGTGAAGTAGAACGTGAGAAGAGAAGTTAGTTTATGGGGGTTTTGTTGTGGAAAAGAGATTGGATAACGTGACTTCCTTGTTGGCAATTATGTATAGTTTTTATAGAAGCTATATACCCCTATATATATGTATATACAATATTAAACATTATTTGTGTTAACACTTTGACTGCGGTTTTTTTTCGACGACTGCTATCTTTTTTTTTACCTAAAAAATTCGTGCTGCCGCTCTACACAGCGGTTGTGTTGCGCCGCACATGCGTTTCGTTCGAAAAATATTACGGCTGTGCTGAGTCTCACAGATCTGTATTTTCTCAGCCGCTGCGCTAGTGTGGATTTTCGCAGATTAGTCACTTGTAGAAAACTCATACCGTGCGTTTTCAGCACTCAAAGTGTTAAAAGTTTTGTAATTATGATGGTTATTAACACTAAAGTCATTTAAAACGGGATATATAACGATCATCATGACCACGGTTACTCCGTGATCATGGAGCATGAAACTGTGCCGAAATATTGGAATACTCAAGAATCAAATCATGGTAAATATCCCGTTTTAAATGACTTTATTATTTGTGTCTTTTACCAGAATTGAGAACGATTTTTTAGTTCACACAAAAACTATATAGTATGATAGTGATGTCAGTGATGATAGTTTAAAAAAAAAAAAAAAAAACTATAAATATTTTCGCATTATGTTCTTCTACCTGTGTAAAAACTGATCAAGCAGTGAATTCTGACTTTAAAACCAACTTTATAAAGTGTGTTATGCCAAAATGTGCAAGAGTTTAAAATCTAATATTTTACTCTAAAAATAGACAGAATTTAGAGTTCTTTAGGATTTTGTTAAAATCTGTGGAACCTTTAGTGTTGGAACGAGATAATTCAATATTTGTCGGTAAGTTTCTATTTTTGTCTTTACTAGAAGCTTGAAAGACGTGTATGATGTATCGAAGAAGCCTTTTTGGAGTGTTTTTTATATATTGATCGATCGGCTGTCTAATCTATACCAGCATGCGAAAAATCTCTGTCTGTCTGTTACCTCTTTATGATAAATGAGTTGAGATGATCTTATTATTATGATATGACTTAAATTGGAAATAAACATGGAAATTGTTTCTATGCGAGGACATAGGCAATTTTTATTCATAAAAACGCGTGCAAAGTTGTGTGAGGAACTAGTATAATAAACGTCCTGACTCCGGCCACCTATAGTTTATCCAACCAGAATGTAGAATGTTTGTAAACATAAGAAATCAGCTGATTTTTAGGGTTATCACCACGAAATGATGCAGGCCTAATAGAATTCCAATGGTTTCACATATACATTCTATTAGATTTATTACTTTTTATAATCCTGACGTCAATTCTATGCAGAATCTAATTATTTCAATTTACAAATCGACATTATGTGGTCAAAAACAAGGATTAAAATCACTAGAGATTTTTTGTCTTTGTAACAGTGCCATCCCTAACGAATCTCAGTTTTGACGTCCCGTGTTGCAAACAGTTGGTTACTTTTTAACTACGATTTCGAATCAAGGATAGCACTATGACCATACATATTTCTTACAGAGAGTATTATTTTAACTTAGCCGGATTATTTAACGTTTAATTTCATGCGACAATCTGTCCAAAAGTTATGATTTCTTCCAATTTCATCAATAATGTTTAGTGCTTCAAGGAAAATACTTTAAACAGGCACTTATTTACATTAAATAGAATTGGCAAAAAAAGTGTCATGATTTTAAGTCTTATTTCATAATCCTTTAGCTTTTATTCCATTCTATAAGGATAGGTAATGATAAAAGTAGGCTGATTTAACAGGTATGCTTTGTTTATGCCACTTAATTATTTACATCAATATCACCAGCCCAGTAAGGCACCCCCAACAAAGTTCAAGATGTGACCTAAATAAAAAAATGTTTTCAACCCCTACATCAGCTGATTGAACTGTCAGTGGCTCTGTTTACAAACATTCTACATTCTGGATGGATAGACTATAGAGTCGAATAAATCAGAGTACCTATGTATATGTATAGCACTAATCACTACAAAGTATAAAATAAAGTCGCTTCCCGCTCTCTCTATCTCTCTCTCTGTCCCTTTGAATGCTTAGATCTTTAAAACTACGCAACGGAATTTGATGCGGTTTTTTAAATAAATAATAATAATAATAAATAATGCTGGACAATTCACACAGCATTATCTAGCCCCATGGTAAGCAGAGCTTGTGTTATTGGTACTAGATAACTGATATACATAATACAATACATTACATAGATAGATATTTTTTATTATACACAGAAAACGACCAGAACACCCGGAACAATTATCTGCAGATCGTACACACAATTGTTCCGAGGCGGGAATCGAAACCGCGACCTCCTGCGTCGCAGGCGGACCTTCGCCCACCGCGCCACAGACGTCGTCAAAGTTTAATAGACAGAGTGATTCAAGAGAAACGTTTATAAACCATTTGACACATAGATTTCCACTTTAGCGAAGACGCGGGGCGTAGTTAAGTATAATAAAAATGTTACTGCTAATGTTTTCCCAAAATCTTGCGAAAATCTCCCGAAATCAAATCTCTATTCACAATACTAATCATCGATGTATTTCAGGGATATTTGCTTTCTTTATCAAACAGTAATAACATTCGGACCTTATTCAATCAAGTTAAACAAATACGTCACCTAACGTTACGAAGCCACCCCTTACGAGATCGCTACGAAAAATGCTATGCCGTAGGCTGCTACGACAAAGGCATATTTCTACGAAACTGCTACGCGTTGTAAGTATTTAGATTTTGAATAAGCGTAGCATTTTTCGTAGCGATGTCTTAGTAAAAATCTAATAGACATCTAATAGACTGCTACGAAAAAATGCGTAATTGTACAAAAATGCTACGCTTGTTTTTGCTTAATATTGATAACGGCAACAGGTAGACGCTTGAAATATTCACAGGATATTTAGTTATAATACGCACTTGAAAAATTTATAATGAAAGCAAAATAAAACAAATATTTCAGATATAACAGACAAGATTTTTTTTCCGTTTTTATAGATAGTACGGAAACTTTCGTGCGCGAGTCCATCGCACTTGGTCGGATTTTTTGTAATGATCAGTCTCTGATACATTTGAAACTATGGTTATTAAAACTAAAGTAATTTAAAACGGGATATTGGAAAACTCAAAAATGAAATCATGGTAAATATCCCGTTTTAAATTACTTTAGGATCTGTACCTATACAATAGTATTTTTCAAGTATTTTTGTATTGTATTGTGAAGTTTGTTCATTTTTTATGTTGTATGTTTTGATGTATGAAACTGATATCGGAACTAAGTACTGATCCGAAATTCAAAATTCTTTAACCAATATAATGATACGAATTACAAATTACTTGAGTCTCAGAGTGAGTCTTAACTTTTGTGAAAATATAATATAGCCTATGTTTCCCGGGGATGGTGTAGCTTCCCAACGGTGAAAGAATTTTTCAAATCGGCCCCTATTCGGAGCCTATTCATTACAAACAAACAAACAAAAAAATCAAACTTTTCCTCTTTATAATATTAGTATACACACATACAATTGCGCCGTAAGGTGCGTGTGGTCTTAACCCATTCTTAACCACAGAGGAAAATAAACTTTATTTCCTCTGTAGTTAGACGTAGTACCTATCTAAAACATGATCACATGATAATTTTCACAATCATTGGTAACAAATGGTTTCCATGGCAACAGCATCATGTGTTATTTATCATTAATCTCATAAAACTAAATTAAAACAGAATTTTTAATAGACGACACCACTTGAAAAATTTGACTACACTATCGTAGTCGGTTTTTCCTCGTAGTTTTTCAAAAGTCACTGAATTATATGAACAAACGTTCAAAAACTAAAACACGACGACTAAACGAAAATCTCCCTATCTGTGACGTACGTATTACGTCACAGCCTTATCAATAGTATCACTAAACGTTATTTGCATATAGATTTGCACTTACGCACAAGAACCGATCTCTAAACTATCGCCTTATCTCAACGCATTAAGGTGTTCTTTCCACGATCAGAAACTTTCGTGATCGACAAACTCTCGAGTACGGTCTAGGAGTAAAGGACATAGCACATTTAATCCTACCATGCTACTGCCGCACAGCAACCGCTCATCAAAATTCAAAATTCAAATTCAAAATTCATTTATTGCATGTAATACACGTTATACAAGTTGTTATAAGTAATAGATGTCACAATGTATTCTGCTCTAATGGGCGTGCAATGAACTTACAACTCCGGTTTAAATTGCACTGACCGCATGCTGCCCACTCTCGACGACAACTAGCTTTCCACGAGGTCTAGCAGTAAGCTCGCTGTCGACGCATCGGTCAATCCTACTAATATTATGAACGCGAAAGTTTGTGAGGATGTTTGTAAATATATTTATTGCTCATTAACGCAAAAACTATGAATGGATTTTGATGAAACATCACATTATAGCTTACATATCAGAATGACACATAGGCTACAATTCATAAAGATATATTGTATATTATCCAAAATATTTATCACTATGCGGGTGAAACCGCGGGGCGCAGCTAGTAACACATATGTTAGTGTGGAGTTAGGTCAGAAAAGTGCCGTGTGATTGTATGAAATAAATAAATAATGCTGGACAATTCACACAGCATTATCTAGCCCCATGGTAAGCAGAGCTTGTGTTATGGGTACAAGATAACTGATATACATAATACAATATATTACATACATAGATAGATATTTTTTATTATACATAGAAAAACAACCAGAACATCCGGAACAAATATCTGCAGATCGTACACACCTCCTGCGTCGCAGGCGGACCTTCGCCCACCGCGCCACATGGGTCGTCAAAATGAAAAATGAAATGAAAAATGAAATTAAAATGAAATTAAAAATGAAATGAAAATGAAATTAAAAATGAAATGAAAATGAAATTAAAAATGAAATGAAATGAAAAATGTAAATTAATAATATACATTAATTGAAACAAAACTGACATGTCTAAAATAAATGTTGTGTATATCAAGCCGTGTGTGATGGTCAGTGCCGTGTTTATCGTGCATCAAGTAAGAGGTCCGCACGGTTACAGCGCGCTCGCCTCTTATTTGAAGCTTGCGGTAAGCAAGGCGTATACCAATGATTTGCTAGGTAGTGGCAAGTTTGCATTTGCATGCTGCTATCGCTTTTTATCTCAAGATAAGGGACATAAGCCCATTGCAATTGATTGTTTTTTTTTATTTCCTTACTAACTAAAGCACGATTTTATTAAAACCAATTACACTTGTTAATGAGAATACAGAATTATGTTGTTTAAATGTTGATAAGGTATAAATTATACAACAACAAATTATCATGAAAATTATAATCCAATTTAAAATAAAAACTCCGTTTTGTGCTTTGTGGGATCAGGGTGACATAGATGAGCTACAACCTTTACTCTGATCTAAACTCTATCTCGCTGTAATAAGGTCCAAGTTGTCTTCATATTTCTCATTATACGTACTTAAAACCAGTAGACCTTATTCCAAAGGCATAAGGTTGGGATTAATTGGTTTTTATCAGTCGTGACCGGCATACGCGAGGGGATAATGGCAATAGAGGTTGTGGAAAAATTTCAGGAATATGCCCTTTCCGTTAGAAATCTACGTGACGTCACCGCCGGTCTATTGGGAAATAAGTACCTTCATCAACTTGCGGGTACCCAGTTCTTATTAACTGAGTACGGGTTCTGTAGGTACATAATTCTCGTTTTTAGGGTTCGTTTTGGTAGGGGCGGAAGCGGACATTTTTCAATGAAGCTTGCAATCATCATGAAAATGCATCAAATTATATTTTTACTCTAATACATATAAGCAAACTCTTGTCACATATATTTTTTATATGTACCTATACACAATACAGTAGTAAGTTTTCAAAATTTAAAATTATATATATGAATAAGCATATCTATACTAATATTATAATGAGGGAAGGTTTGATTTTTTGTTTGTTTGTTTGTTTGTAATGAATAGGCTCCGAAACTACTGGACCAATTTGCAAAAATTCTTTCACCGTTGGGAAGCTACACTATCCCCGGTGAACATAGGCTATATTATATTTTCAAAAAAGTTTGGGATCCGTACTAAAACCGTGCGAAGCCGGGAAGGTCCGCTAGTTGTTAGATCTAATAAGATTCAGCTTATAAAAATCAAGAGGTAAAATTAACAAAATAAGTCCTTAAGCTCTTTTCCAAAGAGAATACAATAGATTCAGATTCAGATTCAGATAATTTATTGTCATACTTCATACACATAATAAAATCACAATAATGTAAATTAAATTAAATTATGAGACTATAACTCGTCAAACACGATATAGATACAATAGAGATAGGTAATATAGAACAATTTTGCTGTAAAGGGGCAGTAGAAAAAGTATAATAAATATGCTTAAATATAAGGTTCTTAAATCTATCACTATTATCTACATTATATTTGGGTAAGGTGATTCCACGAGGACGTCGGGTAACTTAGAGGATTTCACATTAAACTGACTGTAGTCGTTTTCTAAAATATATATATAATAACTAAGTAGGACACTTTTAAAAAAATTGACAGTGGTATTTATAAATGGGGTTTACTATGATTAGATTATTGAGTTTTTCAATATTTCGGCACAGTTTCATGCTCCATGTTCACGGAATAACTGAAGGCACTGCGAGTTAGTTTTTATTGACATCCTGGTCACATCCCAATGGACAGAAAAGCTACAGGTGAATTGTAGTTTTTCTGCCCTTTTGAGACTCTGTTTTTGTGAGAACAAATAATTATTACCTTTTCAATACCCACCAAGTAAATAGTTTTTAAGCATGCGAAGAAGTGGGCAAAAGCTCATACATGTTATTTAACGACCTCTGTGGTGCGGTGGGTGAAGGTCCGCCTGCGACGCAGGTGGTTGCGGGTTCGATTCCTGCCTCGGAACAATTGTGTTGATCTGCAGATATTTGTTCCAGGTGTTCTGGTCGTTATTTATGTATAATAAAAAATATCTATATATGTAATATATTATATTATGTATATCAGTTATCAAGTACCCATCACACAAGCTCTGCTTAGCTTGGGGCTAGATAATGCTGTGTGGATTGTCCAGCAGCATTATGGAATATCAAACAATCAGAAGAAACTTCTGAAACTATCATGGTTATTAACACTAAAGTCATTTAAAACGGGATATTTACCATGATTTGATTTTTGAGCATGAAACTGTGCCGAAATATTGGAAAACTCAAAAATCATGGTAAATATCCCGTTTTAAATGACTTTAGAATCAGAAGAAAATCTACAAAAATACGTTTCGAAGTTCCATAGAAAGTTAGAAACCTATTACTTTGAGAAACGATGTCTTTGAAGATGGAATCGTGTTGCGTCGCGTAGACCGCCGCGGAATAACAATGAACTGAGCTGTACCGAGAACTATGTGAAGTAACGGAAGACTTGCGAGAAATACGTCAGACGCGTTTTTGGGTCCTACGTAGAAAAATAATAGTATCAGACCAGGGCTCGAATTCTGATAAATATACAACGGTATACAATGGTATACCATTGTCATAGTTAAGCGATTGTTTAAAACAGCCTATTTTATAGGCTCAGAATCGTCTTTAGGTAAAATAAACTCTAGATAGTGCGTGCAGTGTAGACACGGACTCTTGGCGGCCTTTAGACTAGACTCGACTTTGGTTTTTAGACTCCCTTATACACATAGGAATAACCTGTTATTTCTAACAGCTTATGTCCTATAGCAATATTATTATCATCATCATCGACATAGGCCTCCCCCAATGAGCGCCATAGCGCCCTGTCTTTAGCTTGACGCATCCAGCATCTACCTGCAGTCTTTCGCAGGTCGTCATCCCACCTGGTCGGAGGGCGTCCTACACTACGTTTACCGAGTCGTGGTCTCCACTCAAGAACACGTTTGCCCCAGCGGCCGACGGTTCTTCGCGAGATATGGCCGGCCCACTGCCACTTCAGCTCGCTAATTCTTAGAGCTATGTCGATAACTTTGGTTCTCTGTCGGATGTAAAAAGGATATAGCCCCCAACCTTTAGTTGAACCTTATTAGCGCACTCGTCCAGAAAGCTTTCTTAACCTTGGGACACCCTTCAAAGTAAAATCTCTAAGTAGGTTTTACCATTATGCAGCCCTAAGGGCGTTCGCAGATGAGCAAATGAACAGGGACTTTCCACAGTTTTTCTTTTATGAGTTCTTTAAGCCATATCTGTGACAGAAAGCAGAATTCTAGAACGTAAAAGCGAAAATCGTCATTGTACAAATGGATGCTCGCTGCACTCGGACGAATGAATGCTCGCTGCGCTCGGAGGAATGAATGAATGAATGTACACTTTATTGCACTAAAAAAAATAACAAAAAACCTTATATCTAAATATTAGCAAACAGAATAATAGGCGGCCTTATCGCTGATAGCGATTTCTCCCAGGCAACTTTAGGATGGGGAAATGATTTAAGTCTACTAAGTCGATAAATCTATTAGTTGTCGTGGTAAATTAAATTTTACTAAACAATACACTACTACTACTACTCTAAACGCTATAAAGAAATAAATTAATAATTTTTTTTCGTACTACAAGGTTTCATAATTTGTTTTTATTTTAATAAATAATAATAATAAATAATGCTGGACAATTCACACAGCATCATCTAGCCCCAAGCTAAGCAGAGCTTGTGTTATGGGTACTAGATGACTGATATACATAATACAATACATTACATAGATAGATATTTTTTATTATACATAGAAAACGACCAGAACACCCGGAACAAATATCTGCAGATCGTACACACAATTGTTCCGAGGCGGGAATCGAACCCGCAACCTCCTGCGTCGCAGGCGGACGTTCGCCCACCGCGCCACATCAGTCGTCAAATGATGCCAAAGAACTCTTATATTAAACGTTACTTTAAACCTATTTTTATTATTTAGGTTTTAAAAGTTGGTATATTTCATTTAATTTACTTTATTTTTTTCACAAACAATTTAAATTGTGTCGGAAATTTAGGCTTATAAATATAGACAATTAAAAGATGAGTATACAAAATAATTCTATTTGTAGAATATTAATAATTAATATTAATATATTTATATATTATTAATATATTAATAATTAATATTAATATATTTAATAATTAATATTTATATATTTAATAATTGTCAAAAAATATATTACAAGTAAACAATGTCAAATAAAAATAAAAATGTATAATATATAGTTTTTTAAACTCGCCAAATTATTCCATTTGCCGATCACAAATGACTTACTCGTCTGCTTTTACCCTAAATTGGACAAATCTACATAAAGATACCCCACTGGACATTTTAATCAGAACAATCCTTGCTGAGCCAACTTGAGCCTTAAGCCAACGGATAAGAGGATGATTTAAATTCCTTATTCCTATGAATTTGCACAAAGGATTTCTTTATTCCGAGGTCGGGACACTAATGTTGTAGAAAGTTTGGATGTTTGTTTGACAACCTTGACACGGAGAAAATACAGTTGTTAACTAATGGTACTGGGTGTTCTTTGTTACTTTAATATGGTATAAGCGAATGATTCAAGTATTCCATGACGACCGATGTGGCGCGGTGGGCGAAGGTCTGCCTGCGACGCAGGAGGTTGCGGGTTCGATTCCCGCCTCGGAACAATTGTATGTACGATCTGCAGATATTTGTTCCGGGTGTTCTGGTCATTTTCTATGTATATTAAAAAATATCAATCTATGTAATATATAGTATTATGTATATCAGTTATCTAGTACCTATAACACAAGCTCTGCTTACCATGGGGCTAGATAATGCTGTGTGAATTGTCCAGCATTATTTATTTATATTTATTCCCTACATAATTGAATCATTTGCCTTTTCAAATATTTTTGCATACCGACTCAAAGTCAAGCATGTTGTCCACAAAATATATAATTATGTATCATGACAATTTACGTGTCACTATTAAATAGTTCATGAAGTATTTATCAAGGAGTTTCAAAGTACTAGATATTTTACCAATAAGTATTTTATCTATCGGGCACTTCACTACATACCTACTATTCAGTCAAGTGCGATCCTTTTCAGAGTAGTGTAACCACGAGTAAAATAAATTACTCGTAGTCACACTGGTGTAGCAAAACGGTGTGACCACGAGTCTGTCATCATCATAAATACTAGTTATCTTGCATAACACATGTCTTTGGCAAATAAAAAACCATGTCTATGCAAATAAAAAATACGGGAAAAAAGCCGGGAATACGCATGCCGAGTTGCAGTCGTGGTATTTAGTAGTATTTTTATAAATTTAATAAATTTATTATTAAACATTTTTATGACGTAGGTACATAAATTTTATCAATACGCTACTAAGCAAATAGATTCAGAAGTTTCATCTTCCTAAAGTTCTCAAATGAGGTAACCAACTACGTAGAGAAGTAATTAGGTACCATAGACAAGCATAGAGCTCGGGGTAAGTTTGTACAGTCAGCAATAAAAGTACCTTAACGTTTCATATTACTCAAACTCAAATAACGTCGGAACTTCAAGGGATTTTTTTAAATGCTAAAACTTAAGGTGACGTCATGCATCACAATAATGAGCGAACCAAAGTAGTTGAATGAAACGAAATGAAAATATTTATTGAAAAAGAAATACACAATAACAATGGTTAACTCTATGTTAAGCTTACGTCAGGTGTTATCAGTTTCTCCTCAATTGTCAAACATATCCTTTGTAAAAAGGATTACTACAAAATATTAGATTATCTAGACTTTGAAAAACTTGGGATGAGCTTTGCTCGAACTCGAAAAATAACAACCTAACAAGGTAAAGGTTTCTTGTTCGCTTATTTACTTTACCTTTAAAAGATTGAAGTGAACAAAATCCTTCATTTCCTAGTTTTACTCATGTAATTTAGATTTTGTGACGTGTCAAAGAGACTTGCAAGGGCAAGAGGAAATAAAGCACTTTGAATTTAGAATTTTAGTAGTTTTCGCAATAGATTCGGTTTAAGAAAGCTTTGAAAAACTGCAACTGCTAATAGACTTTCGTTGCTGACGGTACGTGCAAGTAAACTCTGTCTGCAAACATGGTGAGATCACAATATTTATTAGCACACGGACTCTAATACTACGGGATTTCATTTGGGGATCATTTGTAGAGTTTAGCTTTAGCTAGTGTATCTACGAAAATAATTAGACTGGTGCTTTGAAGGTAGTTTAATTTTGATGTATATGGTGGAGGTACTTAACCGGGTACCGGGTATCCCCCCGTATATTAATCTGCTGCGCTTTAGTAAATCCCGAAATCTCCTCTTGGGGATTCTCCCCTACTAAGTAGCGCGGACATTGCGATAGCGCGGGATTTTTAACTGGTGTTTTTTTTAATAGATCATTGTTTATATATTCTTTTCATGGTTAGTAGATTTTATTAAAAGTAGTTTAAAAATCAACCTTTAACCCTAGCTTACTAAACATATTTTCGAGTTACTCAGTCACTAAACATTAGTCGTTCTGACTAACAAAATAAAACGCCAATATTTTACTTGACGTACGTAATGCGTACGCACAGGGTGCTAAAACACTAAATTAGGAAGGTACTGAGCGTGGCGGTGTGGGGTAGTGTCGGGAACATACCTAAACAGCGAATGCGCGGGAACCGTGTCGCCTGTGAGACTAATGTTTAGTGATCTAGGGTTAAAAGCACTATTTATTTTCTCATAATTTGAGTTTTACGTTTTACGACTTTTGACTGACTCCAACAGTCATAGTTTCGGATTTGGCCGAGTCCCTAAGAGTCTCTAATCTAGTTAACATAGTCATCATCATCAGCCTATGTTAGTCCACTGCTGGACACAGGCCTCCCAAGCGCCCTTCAGCTTGACGAATCCAGCATCTCCCTGCAGTCTGTCGCAGGTCGACACCCCACCTGGCCGGAAGGATATGTTTCTCAAGAATATGTTTACTCCAGCGGTTGTTAGTTCTTATACCCACTGCCACTTAAGCTTGCTAATTCTTAACATAACATTGTGTTTAGAGTCAATCAAAAAACCTCCTGTTATTTAAATATTTTAAATACAAAAACAAAATAATTAATTTTACCAGAGGTGATTTATTTTGGCTTTTCCGGTTCGTCACGTACTCGTAGATATTAAAATGATTACCAAACTATCCACGGCTGTAATCGATGTTCGTTCAATCGGAAGCGCCTCCTGCATAGTGGTGCGGTGGTCGATTATGGTCCGTGTCCGGTCATCCGTCACGCCGCGCGCCTAATGCCGGCCAAATGGACAAGCACGGTGCGGTGGTCACATACAGTAGGTATGGTAACGCTAAAAATCACGTAATGGGAACTTTGTTCGAGGCCGAGCTGTAGTTAGATAATTTGAATTATATCACTGAGTAAATCTATAAATATAAACGTACGTACTAAATGAATAAACCGTGCAAACTTATTCTCATCAACTGATTCCTTATCTGATCATAAAAACACCTGTGAAAAGCGTTTTTATGTGTGTTTTGAGTAACACATCCAGGCAGGAAATGTCCAAAACGCATGTTTTTTTTTCTATAAACGCTGAGTGAAAATCAGATTTTATAATAATACACACAAATTAACAATGTTTCTAAGTTTGACACAAGTTTACCTCGGTTACTGAAAGCTAGCAAAAATAAAACATGTATTTCTGCATGTTTGGTAAGCAGTTGAGGTACCTATTCCAAACGAAGCGTAACGAACATCCAACACAACTACACAAAAATTTACTTCGCAATTTCAATAACAAGTTACAAATAATTCTGATAATTTCCTGTGCAGGAAGGCTGCGGGATCAATCTCCATCGACGTCGAGAAAAAGTTGTAGAATATGATTTAGAAATAATATCAGTTTTTTTTTCTATATATTGAGTCAAGAAACTCTAATTGAATTACCAAATAAGTGACGCTACTGTCTACTTCACTCTACTGCGCCCCGTCAGAAGACAAATAGCGCCATCTATCATCTCGCGCGGATCGAGCTTTGTTTTACATTTCAATGCGCAATACATCGCGGCATTGTCTACAATCAACCATGAGTTCAGTTACAAAATATACATTTACTTGACGGTATCTAGAGTTCGAAAATTCCTCCAAAGTCCATCAACGAGCTATGGAAAGAGCTATGCTCGGAGTTTCTAAACGTTGCCTGGGAGAAATCGCTATCAGCGATAAAGCCGCCTATTGTACTTTTTGTTGATATCTAGATATAAGGTTTTTATTTTATTATTTTTTAAGGGCAATAAAGTGTACATTCATTCATTCAGTTTCTCTGAAGGATAGGATTCGTAACGAATCCATCTGACTGTTTATTGGGATAAAAAGTATGGCTATGTTTGAGTCCAGGCTTAGAGCTATATCTGTAAAAATTCCAGCCTGTTCCGTTCAGTAGTTTTTGCATGAATAAGTAACAAATATCCATCATCATTATTTATAATATTAGTGTATCGAAATGTTCTTACTGACTTCACTTTGCAATATTTCATGTGAAAACAAAATAATCAGAATCAGAATCAATCGTTTACTTGCAGAATACAATTATTAGATATCAAGATCTTAAAGCTATGTCATCATCATCACCATCATCAGCCTATAGCAGTCCACTTCTGGACATAGGCCTCCCCCAATGAGCGCCATACTGCCGCACAAATGATAACCACAGTAAGTACGATTTTTTGCGGTATTGAGTTATATATATATTCGAAATCAGCACAAAAAGATCTATATTTCTGTATATTCAGAGTTTGCAAATGTGGCTTATAACCTCCTGTTTAAGAAAGCAAAACTACAGTAAGTCTTGTTTGGTGGTATGGAATTCTTAATATATTCATAGTAAGTAAACATATGGTTAATTGTTCTGTTTTATTTTAATGAAATCCTAATAATTTTTGTAGTAACTTATTTTGCCCTCATTAAGTTAGGTTACGGAAATTTCATATTTCACACTTTACCAAACATATGTACAGTAAGAAAGACTTACTTTAAATATGCCTTGGCATCAGTTTTAAAATAATGTATTACTCCTTATTTGTACCACAGTAAGCGTTTTTACTATATTTATGCTTGGGATAACTTTAGTTTTTACTTAGTTTTCCCTACAAAAAAACAAGAAACATTCTACTTACTGTAACAATGCTAAGGAGTACTGCAAAGCGGGGGCTGTGCGGGGTGAAGTGAGTTAAGTTTGTTAATGGAAATGGCAGAGCAGACACAAGCCAGACACCACCAGAGACGGGCGCGTGGACATGTTGCGAATATGATTGGCGCCAAACGTAAGTTAATATTGTTTTTTATGTGATGCATTTTTGGTTAGCGGTTTGTTGCAATGAGACGCAAAATTGTTTATACCAAAATAAGTGATCCCGCGTTTCTGTACCTGTGTAGTTTTTTTGTTTTAGTTAATATTGCATGACTGGAACCGCGGGTTCAAGCAAGCAATTCGAAACTGAGTAGTTGCCCGGTGCGGTTCGATCGATCAATTACATGTCAGTAGGTAGGAATAATACAACTTTTTGCATAATAATAACAAGTTATTACTGAATACCTTCATTAGATAGCTTTACCTACTACTTTCTGTATAATAAGTACCTACTTTAAACTTATGGTCTGCACTGCAACATCATATAGTCTTGCAAATCCAATGTAAACATCGATCGAACGATTGACCGCGCGCGTCATTACAGTATTTAGTTGGCTCGGCGACCTGCGACCCGCGAAACGATCGAGTCCTTGGCCCCGAACACTTCAGCAATGGTCGTGACCGACCTGGGTCTCGAAAAATTATCGATCGACATAGGATAGCATTCCTTTAGATCGATTCTGACTTAAGTACTTACTACGTAAGAATATGTAGTGAGGTAGGTCAGAATTTTATAAGTAGGTAACTATATCGTTCTATTTTTAAAACTAAAGCAACTATGACATCAAACCATTACAGAGTAGGTATAAATAATGCAAATAAAGTTTAATGCGACGATGAAACGAAATAACTACCTACTTAAACTGCGTTCACAGTTCGACTCTTCTCGGCAATGATTCGTTATCGTTTGGCGGATCTCGCTCGGAGGGATCGCCCATTCGTTAAATACCTATAGTCTAAGATCCCTTGAAGAACGACCTTCACCGAGATGTTTATTTGATGAAACGTATTTTATATTAAATTTAATATATCAATAAATACATTGCATATCGGTTGCCTAACAAATTTCAGTCAAAGATATGATTAATTAAAAATTTAAAAAAAATAAAATTTGGACCACCTTCACCGGTTTGCTTATTAGATAAATTCTATACCAATCGAAAGTACGAAGCCCATAGAATATGGAAACGTTAGTTTCCCTATTCTTTTCCAGTCACAAGTCTCAGGTTGCCAGTTCTAAACAGATCAATCGATAGATAGACAATACAGGCCTCCTCCAGGTCCTGTATTGTCTTTGTAGTTTGCCTTCTCGTTAAGTCGTAGGAAGTAAGAATGTCTTATTCATTAAATTTGTTTTTTTTTGTCTTGAATCGTATAATTCTTTTTGTTTTTATTTTCGAATTTATTCTCTTCAGTAGACAGTGATTATGTGTTGTATGTACTGGATATATTTGTTTCTATGATTCCTTCATCCTCCGACGGAGCACAAGTAAAAACTGTTTTATTAACTTTGTTTTGGTTGACGACCGATGTGGCGCGGTGGGCGAAGGTCCGCCTGCGACGCAGGAGGTTGCGGGTTCGATTCCCGCCTCGGAACAATTGTGTGTACGATCTGCAGATATTTGTTCCGGGTGTTCTGGTCGTTTTCTATGTATAATAAAAAAATATCTATCTATGTAATGTATTGTATTATGTATATTAGTTATCTAGTACCCATAACACAAGCTCTGCTTACCATGGGGCTAGATAATGCTGTGTGAATTGTCCAGCATTATTTATTTATTTATTTATTTGGTATTTCAACGGGTTTTCAGTGTCTTATCTTAATTTTCAGTTCTAGAATGATATTATTGGTAACTAATTGTGTTGTTTTGAAGTTTATTCACACTTTATAATGCACTGTTTGTTATTGTTTACGTATTGTCTTCGCTGTTTTTGTATTCACTGTTTTATAGTTCTAGTTCGTAATATTTCGTCGAGATAACGATTCACAAGCACACTAGTACGGTTTTACATACGTTTCAATTGAATTTTTGTTGATTAAGCACGGATATATATTTTAAACGTATTTTATTCGTGGAACTGTTGTTTTTTTATGCGAGCGCAGCGCCCTCTCTCTACTTAATTGTATCTGACTTTACAAACAATAATATTAACAAACAATAATATTATCCAAAAAACGCAAACCTATGGGATGAACAGGAAATAGGATGTAATAGGAATTTGTTGAATCAGGATTTGGTTATAACAGCATTTTTATGAAATGGGAAAAGCATTTGGATGTAAATAAAATTGTATGTAATGAACCAGACCGATGAATCCACGCGCCTGCCGAGCGCGCCCTCACTAACTATGTATATATAAACCTAACTACTATTTTTATACTGTATTTACACTCCAGTCCAGCAGTCGATGCGTACTATGTGATATTCTGTGGCGCGCGCGATACAAGAAACGAGCAATATTTCACTTTTCAAAATTCTGTACCGGACTTCGTGACTCGATTTTTCGCAACCAAACCAACACCATTGTTTTCATAATTAAATAATCTTTATTTTCATATAATTTTCATTCAATAAGCAGACCGTTGCAAAATGCTCTATCGATTGACCTGTTTAGAGCTGGCAACCCGAGACTTGTGACTGGAAAAGAATAGGGAAACTAACGTTTCCATATTCTATGGGCTTCGTACTTTCGATTGGTATAGAATTTATCTAATAAGCAAACCGGTGAAGGTGGTCCAAATTTTAATTTTTTTAAATTTTTAATTAATCATATCCTTGACTGAAATTTGTTAGGCAACCGATATGCAATGTATTTATTGATATATTAAATTTAATATAAAATACGTTTCATCAAATAAACATCTCGGTGAAGGTCGTTCTTCAAGGGATCCTATACTACTAGTACGTTGAATTATTTTGATTTTAAATTTTCTTTTAAACTGTACTACGTCCAAACAACATGCTACAAAAACCAAGTTTATCTTCTATAAATTGACTTAAATATGAAGTAATTTTTTTTAAATTCCTGCTTAATAATAAATACTACTCAACAATCAAAAGCTTTTACTTTCAAAGAAATATTTAACTTTATATGCCTTTATGTGACTTATTGATGGGAGTAATAGTGTCCGTGGTTTATTTTAGATCTAGTAAAAGCTAGTGTCTTCATTGTACATGGTACTTACGTATAATTAAGCATTACCGGATAAAATAGTTCGATAATAACTTTTTGTTCCGACTTAAGTACATATACAAGTATTATTATTTAATAATCTGGACAGCATAGAACCTTCCTCATTAACGTAACGTCACCCGGTGTTTCAAAGTGACAAATTTTGTCCCATCTTATATTATAAAGCGGTAATTTTGTTTTTTTGTTTGTTGAATAGCGCTTATCTCCGGAACTACCATTACCATTTAAAAAATTAGTACCTACCTATACGATAATTTTTTAAATCCGAATGGTAGTTCCGGAGATAAGCGCTATTCAACAAACAAAAAATCAAAATTACCGCTTTATAATACAAGGTGGGGCAAAATTTGTCACTTTGAAACACCGGGTGACGTCTTTTACGTCACCTTGTATTAGTATGCATATTAGTTAGGTTTACAGGATCGCATTACATCAAATTTTATTTTATTTTCAGGCAAAATTATGTCTAGAAGCGATCATATTATGGCTTTAACACGAAAAAAAGGCGATAAAGAACTCGAAAAAGACTCTTTAACATATCAGCACAATACACATTCTCCAGTAGCTAGTACCAGCAATAATAAATTGCATATGCGTAAACTCCATGAGCCTGATTTACACGTTCCTGAACAGCATGGCTTCCCTGTTGAGCCAGATGGTGGAGTGAATGCTGAGGAATTTCCAACTAACATAACAAAAGAAGAAGCACTCGTAGTTAACGCAATTTACCATAGATACGTGAATTTTAATGAACATCCAGAAATATTTGACTTCGGTAATGAATACCAAAATTCATTAGGCTACGTAATGTCAAATGATTTATCAGACCTTAAGAAAATTCTGTTTGAGAAAGAGTCTATCATTAATGAGTCCCTAATTTGTCACGAAACTCTGCCACGCTCAGATGACGAAGATGAAATCATACGAATCCAAAACCAACTAGCTTTATTTGAAGATTCCGATGACAGCATTAAGGATAAAGATTACGTGCCTGATTATGAAAATACGACCACCGATTGCGAAGATGAGGACGAACATACAAAGATAAAAGAATCTGGTAACCTACAAAATACTAAAAATTGTTCTACAATCATTCAAGAAACAAATTTGGCTTTGGTCAGTCACGAAAATAGTATGAGCATTTTGAACGAACCAATAAACCCGACTTCACCATTACACCCGACGACTGAACGACTTAACCTAACTGAACCATTAAACCCGACCAGTAGTGTCACTGAAGATGGAAAAGGATTGACTAAAGCTGGTTTACCTCGAAAGAGACGGGTAATTGAGGGGTCATTAGCAGAAAGAAAGAATAGAAAAAAGCAATTGCAGGCTGAAAAACTATCTCTAAAAAGTGCGTGTTCCGAAAGTTGTCGGAGGCAATGTTCATTTCAATTTCAGGAAGATGAAAGAAAATGTATAAATGACCAGTTCACTAAATTAGACAAGGCTTCACAGGGGGTTTTTATAAAAAGCATGGTTGACACAAAAAACGTGCAAAACAGGAAACAAACCGGTAAAAAATCACCGAAAAGGAAGGTTACTTATGCATATTTTCTTAAAAATCAGGCTGATATCAGAAAAGAAGTTTGTAAAACATTCTTTTTATCGACGCTGGGGTATCATCCTAAAAATGATCAGAGAGTTTTGGCTGCTTTAAAAAGACCTATCGATAAACAGAGCGACCGCAGGGGAACCTATGAAAGAACAAACAAAATCGATCGAAATATCATAAAAGACCATGTTTTTAGCTACAATCCAGCTATCTCGCATTATAGAAGGGAACATGCGCCAAATAAATTATATTTACCCAGCGACATTAGTGTAACACTTATGTTCAAGAACTTTCGTGAGAAGTATCCTACAATGCAAATTTCACAAGAAACTTACCGCACAGTCGTCAAAAATGATTTAAATATTTCATTCACGCATTTAGGGAATGAAGAATGTGAAACATGCACTATTTTCAAACTGCACAATCCAGAACATGTGGAAAATCTCAATGATTCCTGTGATATTTGTAAGAACTACACTGTTCACAAAAAAAGGTACACCGAGAGCAGAATCAAATACCAGGATGACGTTGAGAAGGCTGTCATAGATAAAACTACAATTCGTTATTCTGTTGACCTGCAAAAAGTGGTGATGTTACCTCGAATCGACCAATTCAAAGCAGCTATTTTCTGCCCAAGGATAATTGCTTTCAACGAAAGTTTTGTCCCTTTGGGTAAAACCTCAAAAGAAGACGTTCCATTTGCTGCACTGTGGAATGAATCAGTCTCAGGTCGCCATCAACAAGACATTATATCAACATTTAGAGCGTTTTTGACCCACAAACGTGATGCTGAGAATGTTATATTTTGGGTAGACAACTGTGCCTCCCAAAATAAGAATTGGGCTTTATTGTCGTTTTTGGTCGATATGGTAAATAGTTCGTTAATAACTGCCAAGTCCATCGAGTCGCGATATTTCGAACCTGGACATACATTTATGTCTGCAGATCATTTCCACCATCAGGTTGAGAAAATGTTAGGCAAAAGAAAAGTTTATGACTATGATGATTACATCGGTAGAGTTAAAATGGCTAACAATGGGAAAAATATAGTGAAGTTAATGGATGTTTCCGACTTCTTTTCTTACGAAGATTTATCATCTCAGCACAAACTTAGAAATAAGGAACCTAGGATATATCTTAAAGATATAATGGTAGTCAAGGTAGAGAGAGGTCAGTGGGATCTCAAGTACAAAACAGGCCACAATGAAGAATATGAAATTCTTGACTTCCTGCAGATGAAAATAAAGAAGACTCAAAAGTTCCCTGAGGTACTTTCTAAGAAACATCCAAGGGGAATTACTGAAGAACGTAAAGCTGAGATTTTGGAGAAGCTTGTACCATTAATGCCGGAAAATCGAAAAAATTTCTGGCGAAATATTCCAGTTTGCAACTCAGCGACAAACCTACTTACTGAAGAATGTTAATAATTGAAGAAGACTGACAGAATATTAAATATTGCAGAAGAATAAGACTGATTCGTTAAACAACAACAAAAATTAGTACAACTAGATCTCATAGTTTTTAATAACTTTTATCTTGAAAAGATCTCAAATTAGATTAATAAAAGGTCACTCTCACTCACAATTCTCATAATTATGTACCTATCTATAAGTAACGGTGATAAAAGTGACAAAATAATACTTTGTATAATTTTTATTGATGTTTTTAATGGTTATAGCAATAACCTTTTGTTTGTTTTATTTTAACAATTATATTTTCTGATTTTGTTACTATTTTTAATGTACAGAGTAGTACAAATACAGATTATGGTGTTTCAATTAATATGTTGCAATAAATAACATGTGATTCTTGATAATTTACTTTTATTTAATTTCTGTAAATAATAATTAAAAACCTAAATTGGTACATTAAGCGGAATCAATTCATGAGATGGTAAAAAACTTATCTTTAATTAGTAGTTCCATGCTATAACTGCAGCAAGTTACAGTGAATATCAAGTAGATTTTGCTCAGCTATAAACAAACTATATGGACTTAGTAATCATTGTTACAGTATGTTCTTCTGCCTAAATATTCTCACAGTAAGTCACCTTCTTGCTATATTTATGCTTAGGAATGAAAAAAATATATTTATTACATTCCTAAAGATAAATAGTTTTTCGAGGTTTTCTATATTAATAATTTATTTATTGACTAACTTAGTCATTCCACTTATAAAGTAAACTACTTTGCATAATAAAAACCGACAAAAATAATAATATGCCTAATATTTGGACCATGGTAGCAAAAACCGTAAAAAAAACTTTAACCGCCGTTTTCTCGAAAATGTGCTCGGAGGACTTACTGTGGTTATCCTTCGTGGGGCAGCATAGCGCCCTGTCTTCAGCTTGCCGCATCCAGCATCTACCTGCAGTCTTTCAAAGGTCGTCATCCCACCTGTTCGGAGGGCGTCCTACACTATGTTTACCGAGTTGTGCTAAAGTCGTGTCGTAAAGCTATGTAATGTCAATGTATTCGACCCGCAAGCAGGTGTGCAAATATTAAACATGTATTTAATTCAGATTCAGATTATAATGTTACATGTCATTCCTTAAATTATAATTTAATTATCAATTGATAATTAGAGTACATTATCATAAAATCGATTAATAATAAAATTGAAAAAATAAATAAATTATAATATATAAATTTAAATTACAAAATATCAAATATTTCACTAAATTTATAGTGACATTCCTCAATGAGCCAGAATTTTAGTTTTCTTTTGAAGGATTGCGTTGAGATACTATTGTTATTAAGTATACAATATAATTAATTCATTTTCTTAAAATTTAAGTATTCGTTTACAGTATAAAAACAATTTGAAAGTAACCAAATATCTAACTTTTTCTTAAATAAGTTTCCATTCAAATCCTTCAATTCTTGTGGTAGTTTGTTAAGAATAAGAATATATTTATTGTTAAATTGTGTAAAACATCCATAGGAAAGGTCTTAAATAATAATTTAGTAACAACAATTTATCCATTTCGGACATACAATATTTAGACAATTAGTATTAGTACTAGTAGTACTAACTACTACTAATTGTATAGGTATGTTTATTTACATCTTAACTTTAACTTAATAACTAGTATCAAAAAATTTTTATAATTATGCACATATTAAAAACATATCTACTGTAAATATCCTTACGACATAGCGCAATTTTAGCCGAATCTGAATAGCTCTTCCCCATTCACGCTGGCATAACGTTGTATCTTATCTCTTTTGAGCGCAAATTCAGTACATTTACGTACAAAATCGTCTACTTAGTAAACGAACTCAACGCTGTGACTCAGCGATTCTAGTACATTAAGCAATGAACGAGAAAAAGTACGCGAATCACTCAACCAGGCCCCGACTCTGGGCTTTAGAATATCCAACACCATCATCATCAGCCTATAGCAGTCCACTGCTGGACATAGGCCTCCCCAAATGAGCGCCATAGCGCCCTGTCTTCAGCTTGCCGCATCCAGCATCCACCTGCAGTCTTTCGCAGGTCGTCATCCCACCTGGTCGGAGGGCATCCTACAGTACGTTTAGCGAGTCGTGGTCTCCACTCAAGAACACGTTTGCCCCAGCGGCCGTCGGTATAAGAATATCCAAAACGTTATAATTATGACTGACGCACCTGACATATACATATATTACGAGATTATTATTTCTTTGTGTAATGCTAGTCCCTATTTGTTTATATATTTTATTGTAATTTTCTTTAAGTCGTACTAATATTACAAACGCGAAAGTTTGTAAGTATGGACGTATGGATAAATAAATAAATAATGCTGGACAATTCACACAGAATTATTTAGCCCCATGGTAAGCAGAGCTTGTGTTATGGGTACTAGATAACCGATATACATAATACTGTATATTACATAGATAGATATTTTTTTATTATGAATAGAAAACGGCCAGAACACCCGGAACAAATATCTGCAGATCGTACACACAATTGTTCCGAGGCGGGAATCGAACCCGCAATCTTCTGCGTCGCAGGCGGACCTTCGCCCACCGCGCCACATCAGTCGTCAAATGTTTGTTTCTCCTTGACGCAAAAACTACTGAACGGATCAGTCTGAAAATACAGGTAGTATAGCAAACAGGTAGTTCCAGGCACGGAAAAAAACATAGGCTTTTTATACCATAAATGAGTTCCCATGGGACAAAAGCCACCTTGCGCACCACGGTCTCCACGGAAGACCAGCGCGATGGTACGATCTGCTCTACCATAGCACATGCTGAGTGGAGACCGATTTTGTCAGTTTCTGTCTTCTGTTAATCGAAGTTTAATTTACAAGAGTCTGTTCTGATAAAATAAAATTCTTTTTACTTTTACTTTTTGTTTCTTTCTTATTTACTCCTGTAGGTGAGCGACATAAGTAGATTTTGGTAGTACCTATAGAACCCATAATACAGCGACATTACGGTTCTCTACACCTGGGGTGGTTGATTGGTCTACGCCTATTGGTTTTCACACAGAGATTTTGAAATTTCTCATATTACTCGTACACAGCATAGTCCTACATTCTCTTGACTCTGACCAATCATGGTTCAAAATTTTAACAAAAAAGTCTAACCTGACCTAACCTACACACTTTTTTCATACACTTTTTTTTAAAACTCGTAGAGCCAGGTCATGTCGAGATGACACGTCCCGTTAGCGCATCGTGCGCCCTTGTGGTGCGAGAGAGGTTGCGGTGACCATGAACATCCGCAGATTCTTCAATATAATCCTCAATAAAGAATATTTTATTTCAAAATTTACAAGATGCCTTATTATCTATGCACTTTTATTTATTTATTTTTATTTTTATTAGTAGTTACTTAATAAATAATGGTCAGTTCAGTTCGGTTCAGTTCTTTATTAATAAGAAATATTCTTATACATATATCACACATAAATAATACATAGGAAACAAAGAACAATATAACAAAGAATACATAACGAAATAACAAGAAAAACACAAAATAGTTCGAAATCTAAGTACAGGAGTTAATAATGAATAAATAATTCTATAATTTTTTTGGTAATTTTACCAATAGTGATTTATTCAAATCAAAGTTATAATAAATATTATAAGTGTGGATCAGCGACATTGGCGTCATCTAATTTATCATTTAGAAACTCTTCTAAACTGTAGTATGCCCTGTCCACTAGGATTCTCTTCAGTTTGTTGATGTATATTTCGGTTGACGCGGCGCTGGTTATAGAGTCCGGCAGTTTATTATATATTTTCACTCCTATACAGGGCGTTCTTTTGTTTTAGATGCTATGTTACCTGCTTGGTAAAAAATAATACTTAAGATTGAGCCTTTTGATCGGAATTGTTAAATTTGATGTGACATTTTTACAATTTGGCGGATTCGATTCCTGGTTCAGACAGGTGATTATTCAATAATCTTTAAATGCAGTTTAAATTATTTTTACGACCGATGTGGCGCGGTGGGCGAAGGTCCGCTTGCGACGCAGGAGGTTGCAGGTTCGATTCCCGCCTCGGAACAATTATGTGTACGATCTGCAGATATTTGTTCCGGGTGTTCTGGTCGTTTTCTATTCATAATTAAAAATATCTATCTATGTAATGTATTGTATTATGTATATTAGTTATCTAGTACCCATAACACAAGCTCTGCTTACCATGGGGCTAGATAATGATGTGTGAATTGTCCAGCATTATTTATTTATTTATTTTTAAAATCAAAATGAAGTCTTCTTTCAGTAACATGTTCTATCTACAATATTTAAGGTATTTTCCCTCCATCTGGCATGGCTGTGGGACGCCCTGTATATTCAATTTTGTTTTTTAGTTTAGCTAATTTGATTTGGGGAAGTTTTAGTCGATGTCGATGTCGGCCATTTTGCAAATGACTATGATAGGCCGCCATATTCATTGCCTTTCCATAAGATGAATGATTTATAAATAAATGTATGAATATATTCCATATTAATGAATGATTTAAAAGGCTGTTTAATAAAAGATCAGGACACAAAATGAACGAACAATAAACGCACGCAAAAAAATGTATGGATGCCAAATAAATGCAAAGGAATAAATTAATATTATACATCAATCCTAGGTTCCATCCACGGTTGTCTGGTAGAGATTGCTCTTGAGCGATAAGACCGCCAAATTATCACATACTTTGTATTGTTTTTATCTTGTTTGTGGTGTTGTTAAGGGTCCGGCGACCCTCGCTTGTAAAAATCGCTCCGAATATCGCTGTCCCTGTTTAACCCTTGCGCCGCGCCACATGCGTGCGCGATAGCAATATTAGCCGTTCAAAATTTGGTTTGTTCCGTAATACCAAAAATTATGACTGAAAACTTTTTGTATTCTTCACAAACTATATTGTTATTCTGTAACTAGACAATATAAGCTATCTTCCTTAACACTTTGAGTGCTGAAAACGCACGGTATGAGTTTTCAACAAGTGAAAAAAAAAGATCGCAGTCGTCGAAAAAAAACCGCAGTCAAAGTGTTAATAAATACGTAAGATATTGATGTTTTTAATACAAAACAAATAGCAAGAAAACTTGTCCATTTTCGCATAAAAATGTGCAAAATGCGATTGGCTTTCATTTAATTTTAGGTAGGTATTTTGAAAAAAAAAAAACTATTTGGGAACCTAGATAAATACTATTTTAATACAAATAATGCAATATTATAGTGGAAAATGCTTGAATTAGAAATAATTTTGGTATTACGTTTGTATGAAGAATTCGTCCCTCCGGAGGCCCCTTAAGTGTGCAATAAAGAATTTTCTATCTATCAGTAAATCTATAAGTATCAGTAAATATAAATACCAACCCTTAACTACTATAGTTATTAATCTATGCACACAATAGATAGTATTATTAATTGTTGTTCCGCTTGACAGTTTAATTAGGAAGCCAATTTATATGCTCTAATTAAGTTAATAAAATAATCCTCCCTCCAATTAATAAAGTACACAGTTTATCAAAACATGGGTACAGTCGGCGGCATAAATCAATTTACTCTGGGTTTCGAACTTAACTAATTCTAAAAGTTTTAAGCTCCTTTCGTCAGTATTCAAATAGCATTTCTTCAATCAATTATGGTTTAGCAGTTTAACTAAGAAGATATAAATTTATTGCTTTAGTTATTTGATGCACATGGGAAAAATAGTGTAACGAGTTGATATGGATGTAATGTAGGTAGTTTTATAATCATCATCATAAACCTAGAATAGTCCACTGCTGGTACATAAATAAATAAAATAAAATAGCCTTTATTGCTGAACTAATTTTTACAATGTTTTACAGTTTTCTTACAAATATTATGCTTACTTTATAACAGTTACTTATGTTTTTACATAAATTAAGTATCGGTGAACGGTCGTTTCCGCATTTTAGCTTGTCTTTCGATATAGGCCTCCTCTAAAGATTTCCAATCTATTCTATCTTTCGTTATGCGGGTCCATATTGATCCCGCACAGATGGACATAGGCCTCCATTAATGAGCGCCATAGCGCTCTGTCTTCAGCTTGCCGCATCCAGCATCTGCCTGCAGTCTTTCGCAAGTCGTCATCCCACCTTGCCGAAGGGCGTCCTACACTACGTTTGCCGTCTCCGTTTACCCCAGTGGTTGTCAGTCCTTCGCGAGATGTGGCCGGCCTTGCCACTTCAGCTTGCTAATTCCTAGAGCTATGTCAATAACTAATGTATTATGTATAATCAGTTACCTATCTTATACCCATAATACAAGCTTTGCTTAGCTTGGGGCTAGATGATGCTGTGTGAATTGTTTAGCATTATCAACTTATTTATTATTAGATATTAAGTCATAACCTCAGACTGAGCATTTTTAATTCTTTTAGTGGTATAATTGACCAATCAAGCCAATGCCACCCCACTGTCGCGTCGACTTAGCTTGTACATATATATCGCAAGCCAAAATCGTCTTTATTATTGCAGAGGATTTAAACTGCAGATAATTTTTGTCTCTAACTGTACCAAGAAGAGCGGTACATCTCAAGAAGGGTGAAATTATGTGCCTACTGTTTATAATGTTTATCCAAGGAAACATTATAACACAGGAGGTACATATTTGCGTATCTCTTAAGAAAACAACGGAGATTAAAGTAAATAACTGGAAAATCCTATTTGTGGAACGCGGGTTTTCCAGCAATATTTTTTTTATTATCTAAGTTAAATATACATTATGAAATTATTATAAACAACCTTATTTGTTTATACTCATATGGTAATAAATACGCTCACGTGCGATTTGCGCATGATTCTTTTTTTGAATAATTGTAAAGTAAAAAAAAAAAGTTAAAGTAAAAAGATTTTTATTTTGTCAAAACTGAACAGAGACTCTTATAAACTAAACTTAGATTAACAGACGACAGAGACTGACAAAACTCGGTCTCCACTCAGCATGTGCTATGGTAGAGCAGATCGTACCATAGCGCTGATCTTCCGTGGAGAACGTGGTGCGCAAGGTGGCCTAATATAGTGAGGAACCAAACAAAAATATAAATTAATCAACAGAAACTAAAACTGTATGTACTAAGTAAACAATATTATTTATTTATTTATTGTTCCGAATATGGAAGAGGCCGATATTATATGGTGGATTTGGAGTAAAAACTTTTTATCATTTGACTACGTTATTATGAAAATAAACATTGGCTACAGGCTGATAATTCAGGATAATAAAAAAAATATGGATTTCCGGATTTCCAAACACATTTCTTTCCCGCTAAATGCGTGAGAAAGGAAATGCCATATAATTTTATTTGTCCATAGTTTATAGTACGCCTACAATGACGTATTTGCTATTTTATCGCTCTTGAGCGATAAGACCGCCAATTGTAAATAATTTTAACGGTTTTATTACATATAGTTTCATTTATAAAAGTGCAATAATGAATTTTCTATTCTATCTATGGTTAGATAGATTTTGAAACTGCAAAAGCTAAAGTTTTTATCTCCTTTACATTTATCTTGATATTTCCCAAACGCATGGTCACCGAGACACCTCATACACAATTCAGAGCTGGAGATTGCGGCGTCTTCAACGCATGCCACGTCCCAGCATGCGCCGCTACAGGGTGCCACAGAATATATGCCATTTATATTGTGCTCTTGAAATGTCATTTTAGCAGAACCCTGAAATGTGACTAATATATTCATTTTATCATTTATTGAGATTTTATGCATACTGAAATTTTTTCTTAGGTGTAGTATCTTAGTAGGTAGGTACACAATGCATAAAAACCCTGTCAGGGCACAACAATTTTTAGGTTTGTTCTTGTTAGATTGCTAACTTTTATACTTTATATTTATATAATTAATTAATGAAGAAATTACATTTTTATATAAGATAGAAAAGAAAGAAAGAAAATATTTTTATTTACCTTAAAACTAGCATACACAACAAACTTAAAACTACGCAAATTAATACTACATATGTTACAAATTATTGTGCGTAGCAGTTATGGTTATATAATATTTACATTATAAATCAAACTGTGTTTTTGAACATCCTGTATGCATCTTCTGTAAGGTCACCGCGTATCATTCACGTATGAGATGAGACTTTCTCCCAAAGTCTCTGAACCAATCTCAAAAACTATATTTAACTTTGACTTACATTCAAAACAAAAAGTGACTGTTTATCTTCCTAAAGGTTACCTGTCTAAAGGTCAAAAGAGTTTGAAGATTTTGGCCGGGAGATGAAAAAGTTCATAATGAGCTCTAGTTATTTTCATATGTGAATATCTCAGCAACGCTTTAGGAGATTATGTTGTGGACATTCTTTATTTATTTATATGTGTCCTATACTAAATATAAGAATATAGAAGATACATAAGAAATATCTCGCGAAGAACCGACAGCCGCTGGGGCAAACGTGTTCTTGAGTGGAGACCACGACTACGTAGTGTAGGACGCCCTCTGACCAGCTGGGCCGCGGGACCTGATCCCTGCGGAGTCCTTGGGTTTATTAAAGAAAAAAAAACACAAAAAAAAAACCAAATGCAGCCAAAAAAAAAAACATTGAGAAGTAGAGAAAAAAGATATTCCCAGAAAACCCAAGGACCGAGGAGTCGTCACCCCTCGAGTTGACGCCGGGGTAATGAGGCCAAGCCTCGAGGCCCCTCTGTGCCCCCACCAGGGCCGGAAAGAAATTTATTGATTGACCAGCTGGGATGACGACCTGCGAAAGACTGCAGCCAATGAGGACCACAGCACCGTTTTCAGCTTGACGCATCCAGCATCTACCTGCTTAATAATTACCCACTGTCATCAAAACGCAGATGTTCTTACCCGCACTCACCCTTGACCGATTTATCGTTTCCCGATCCTTTTTAATAAATTACTTGGGAATCTATAAGGAAGCGGGCGGCGTGAGGCAATGTTGCCCTCTCTACCCTCTGCGGTTTGGAGTATAAACCTACTGAATGGCTTTACCTACAGTTGTCGCGGTAAGAGCCAGGTAAAAGTCTGTGAAATAGCTTTTATTTATTTTATATTACGTAGCTTAAGAAACTGCTTTTTATCGAGTGGGTATACAAACTGGTACCCACTCGATAAAAAGTGCAGACCAAGCAAACCATCAAAACGTTGGAGTGACGATATAGTCAAAGTAGCTGGAGTTATGTAGGTACTTGAGCACTAGCACGAGTACTTGGACTGGCTTTGGATAGAGAAGCATGGAAGGGCCGGAACTGACACAGAGCTATAGTTTAAATTCAGTGTATAGATAAAAATGTAATTAATTGTGGTACTAAATAAAGCTTATTTTTATATTTTATTATATTATTTAACTAACATCTATGCTTTTTCTATAACATCCATCTTAACATCCAAACTTTTGCATCTATAATAGAGTGTATAGTTTAATTTTAAAATATCTCATAAATTTTTGCTTGTTTTTATTTTCAGCAAAACCAGTGTTTTGTAGTGTATCACAAAAAATTTAATCCTTAGAAACTTCAAAACAATCACAATAATGGTAAGAATAAACGTAAAATACATGAATACTCGTATGATGTGAAAGTCACTAATTTTTACCAAAAAAAATGTTCCAAAATTTAAAAAAATTAGAAAAAAGTTGGTCCCTCGGTCCAGAATCACCCATTTCCGGCTCATTACACACCTTTCGTAGCACCCTGTATAATGATCATCAAAGAAAATAAATGAACTTACTACCCAGATATACCTAGGAACTGATAAAACCCCTTGATTAGTCAAACAAAAAGTGGCCGCTACTAAAAAAGCTTGCAAAGCGCACTGCAGCCACTATTCAACGCCACTACACTAGATGGCGCTGATTGCTCCTATCAGCCAGCTGACTAATTGAGGGCTAGCCAATTACGCGGAACCCTGATATATGTAAACTATTCGCGGGTTCCGCACAAAGGCTTGTGCTATTTGCATTTAGTTACAAGTAAAATAATGGGAGAACATGCATGATAGGTTTTCGATTAAGTGTCATGGCGGCGGAAAATTCTATGAAAATGGCGGCCAGAATTTTCAATTTTACGATGGAGGCAATATACCAATCGCAGTTGGTACGACATATCAAATATAAATGAAATGAAATGAATGAAATGAAATGAAAATATATTTATTCTGATAGAGCAAAAAAACTTAATTATCTAACTATAGTAAAGGAATACAGCACACGACTTAAAAAGACTTAAAGTATATAATTGATAATATGCATTGATTTATATAAATATATTTTATTATTAATAGACATATCTAAATTAATTTAGTGTAGATCAAGCCGTGTGTGATGGTCAGTGCCGTGTTGCTGCGCTATCAGAGCAGGGTCATGCTCAGCTGAATGTTGCGAGTATCCCCACAACGCTGATTTTCAGCATGTACCTTTGTGATGATGACGTACGTGACTTTAAAAGCTAGAATTTAAAAAGTGAAGGCAACTTGTCTTTAAGGGAATATAGATTAAAAACTAAAAGAGTACACGTAATTTTAACCTAAAAGAAAGAAAAATGTATAAAAACAATAACAGTTCGACACATGGGCTTTGGAACACGAGGTGGTTGTGAAGTGTGTATTAAGATAAGTTATTGTCAAAAATTTAAAAATAAAGTGATAATGTTCTCCCTAAAAATGAAACAACAAAATTAAAATCTTTATAGTTTTAAAGTTTCTGCTCGCAGCTTATCACGCGTTGTTTCTATTGAAAGGTTATTTCTTTCCCATGAGAACAGATGCATATAAAATGTAGCCTAAGTTTTATTTCGGGCCTAGAACTAGCTTTATGCATTTTCAGACCGATCCGTTCAGTAGTTTTTGTGTGAAAGACTAACAAACATAACATCCATGCATACAAACTTTAATCTCGTTTATAATATTAGTAGGATTAGCAAAAACTGTCCTCCAAAACTAATAAAACCCTCCTATAAGGTTGACTAAGGGTCCTGCTATGGTTGAGATTTCTTTTTACGACGCATCATTTGATAAATTCAGGATATCTATAAATGGTCCCAAAACAAGAAGGTAGCTAGCTAAATGTTACCAAATGTTAGCAACAGGTGCCCACTTGAAGCTCTCTAGCGGCAGGAGGCCATTGTGGGTTTGGTTCTGTCATGAAGAGAAACATTTTGAACAGAGAAAACAGACAATTTTCTTTAAAAAGCTTCCTGTGGTTTTGTTAAGTTTCTTGTTAAATCTTGTGAAAAGTCTTAACAACAGAGTATTTAAGTCATTAGTTTTAACACAAATTTTAGTGAATTGTCGATTCTAGAAGTGCCATATATATATACATAATACATTTTCAGTCAGGTAGGTCATCAGGATTCATTTATTATTTATTTTTATATTTTTTTGTATGTCTGTTACTTTTTAACAACTATACCAACCTGGATTTGTGACGTCGGCATGGACAATTGTAGGAAAAAACAAGAGAACATCGTACGATTAAATATGTATCTTACCAGCGGCGCCTCGCGGCTTCGCTCGTGTATAAATCTATGTTTCTAATTTTATAGACCTTCCTCTTGAATCACTCTATCTATTAAAAAAACCGCATCAAAATCCGTTGCATAGATTTAAAGATCTAAGCATACATAGGGACAGACAGACAGCGGGAAGCGACTTTGTTTTGTACTATGTAGTGATTATCATATAGTATAGGTATTATTTAATTAACGAAGGACCCAGCTCTATGGTTGATCCCATTAGAATGCGATGTTGATCCAAATAACTTAGATTATCTTATTCCCTAGTTAACAACCAGGCTGCGTATTCGTTGTCCGAGGACTGCGTGAGACAGATTCGATTAAAGTTCCAAACTTCGCATTGTTGAGTAGAACTCACTGTGGGTCAACGTAATTGGACCGTTCCAAATGGGTTTAAGATGCTGATGGAAGATGGAAATGATGTTGATGGAGAGTTTGTGAACGTAATACGACCAAGACTAGTAGACTAGACCAACTGTTTTTGTTCCCAAAAACAGTTATATTATTATTTGTTTTGAAAAGGTTACATTCCGTAGTGTTTACGTTATAGTTTTACAATCTTTTAGTGACAATTACTTATCCCTCGTTTTTTAAGGAACCACATTAGGATTATTCTCCATACAACATCAAAAGAATTTTCCAAATCAGTCAATAATTGACGAAGAAATCGATGAATATAATAAAAAATACATACAGCCGAACATAGGTCTTTTTTTGTTTCTCGTCGGTTTAAATACACAATATATTATGTACAATCACATCTATGTAGTGATTGTACATAAAGTCGCTTCCCGCTGTCTGTCCCTATGTATGCTTAGATCTTTAAAACTGCGCAACGAATTTTGATGCGATTTTATTTGAGTGATTCAAGGTATATAAACCATTTCACATAAAGATGCACCCGAGGCGGGTGCATTTGTAAAATCCGCAGTAAAAGAATTACGTCAGTCGTAGTAATGCTACGCCGTTGAGGTGCTACGTCGACGGAATCTAAGATTATTATTTTAAAAAGTCTTGCAGGCTCTACGCAAATAGTCATGCTCGAGACTAGACAAGACTTAAGATACGTCTCAGGTGAGACTTAGACAGGGTAGGGCCTCCTTTGATGTGTTGAAAATCCTACTAATATATAGCGCGAAAGTACGTATGAATGTTTGTTACTCTTTCATTAAAAACTACTGAACATATCGGGCTGAAATTTTGCATACAGATTCCAGGCCCGGAATAAAACATAGGCCACTTTTTTGAGCATCATGTCATGAATCCGAATAAAAACTAGATTAATTATCTATAACCTGGCTGCCTCCGACCAGATGTGATGACGACCTGCGAAAGACTGCAGGTAGATGCGTCAAGTTAAAGACAGAACGCTGTGGCGCTCATTGGGGGCCTATGTCCAGCAGTGGACTAACGTAGGGGCTCCCAATGGATTCTAACTGAGTAAGACAGCATGAGAAATGACGTAATTTTCAATCCCTTTTCTACAAGTACGCATTATGCAGGTTATAGTTTTGTTATTCTGAGTCTGTACGCTTTGAAGTATCAGATATAGAGACGAATTACTTCTCCTTACATAAATATTTTACGATTTCGTAAACGGCACTAAAACAAGCTCATTCGGCTGCGTAAAAAGGAACGATGGCTGAAACTTATACAAATATTATTCGTTCTTATTTCTATGCATATAAAACAGTTGTGAGAATGTTGGACCGACGATGCGCAGCCTAAAGCTTCGTAGAAACTTAGGGCCAATAACCGAAATCCACAATAGATTTCATGTGAATAACTATTAAGGGTCCGGTGACCCTCGCTTGCAAAAATCGCTCCGAATATCGCTGTCCCTGTTTAACCCTTGCGCCGCGCCCATGCGTGCATGCGCGATAGCAATATTAGCCGTTCAAAATTTCGTTTGTTCCGTAATACCAAAAATTATGACTGAAAACTTTTTGTATTCTTCACAAAGTATTGTTATTCTGTAACGAAACAATATAAGCTATGTTCCTTAATAAATAAAACGTAAGATATTAATGTTTTTAATACGAAACAAATAGCAAGAAAACTTGTCCATTTTCACATAAAAATGTATAAAATGCGATTGGCTTTCATTTAATTTTAGGTAAGTATTTTGAAAAAAAAAAACTATTTAGGAACCTAGATGAATACTATTAAAATACAAATAATACAATATTATAGTGGAAATATGTTTGTATTGGATATCATTTTGGTATTACGTTTGTATGAAGAATTCGTTCCTCCGGAGGCCTCTTAAGTACTAGCTACGCCCCGCGGTTTCGCCCGCGTGGTGATAGATATTTTGGATATATATGTAAATATATAAATTATAGCCTATGTGTTATTCTGATGTATAAGCTATATTATTGTAAAGTTTCATTAAAATCCATTCAGTAGTTTTTACGTGAAAGAGTAACAAACATCCATCCATCCACCGTTACTTACAAACTTTCGCGTTAATAATATTATAAGGATAAATAAATAATTAATACTGGACAATCCACACAGCATCATCTAGCCCCAAGCTAAGCAGAACTTGTGTTATGGGTACTAGATGACTGATATATTTAATACAATACATTACATAGATATATTTTTTATTATACATAGATAACAATCAGAATACCCGAAACCAATAATCTGCAGATAATTTACACAATTATTGTCCCACAATCGAACCCGCAACCTCCTGCGTTGCAGGCGGACCTTCACCCACGACGCCACAGAGGTCGAAATAGATGTTTGTGTTCATACTTTGATGTTTTATATAATAATAAATAAATAAAACCACCAAACACAGAATAAATAAACACCAGATACAGATTATTACAAAAAGATATTACATGCGACAAATACAATGGGCGGCTTTATCGCTTAGAAGCGATCTCTTGCAGGTATTAGATTAATATAGAAAATTGTGATAAAGATATATGAAAAGTATGTCTAAAATAGTTTTCAGATTTTAGATTATCTATTTCATTGGTATTTTAATGTAATAAAATCATTAGTATATAACTTTCATAAATGGCGCGGCGCCGATAATTTCTTAATTTATTAACTATTAAAATGTATTATATTTAAAATAAGTGGAATATTAATTGTACAATTTTTGATATAATTGATTTGGTCAGAAAGTATTATTCAGTATTAAGAAACATAATAAATTGTTGTATCGACTGTTCGCGCCAAAGACAGTGTGAGCCATCGCTCAGGCTGCATTTTTTACGATGTCAGAGCCTATATATACGACCCAAAAGGGGGAGAATACTCACTTTTGGATCGGCAGCCTAACCAGACAGAAGCTAAGTATTGTTCATATTTTGTGACTAGCAATTTGTGTAACATAACCTTAAAATATTATTAATTGTCTGTAATAATTTATGTCCAACCAGATTGTATTATTGAATATAAGAGTATTAATGTTCTAAGTAATGCTTCTTTTCTTTAATAACCACAATAGAACCCTATTAGGACATCTAGTAACTATATTGGTTTCTCGTCATAATTTATGTTCCAACCAGATTGTATTATTGAATAAAACAGTATTCATGTTGTAAGTTATGCTTCTTTTCTTTAATACCCACAATAGCAACCCTTTTAGGACTTTAGTAACGTTTTAATGAAAATAGATACCAAGGTAGTTCAAATTAGTTTTCATTATGGTATCTTAGAGCTTCTTTTAATTAGTAAAACCATCAAAATCTATCACAGGCAACCTTGTATTATATTAAATTTTAGGCGTTATATTTTCAAGCAATCTTCAAAATCGTTGGCACTAGACCAAAACGCCTGTATTTAACCTACAATGTGAGTACAATGTAGGCGAAGCCAAGGGAGCACGCTAACACATACAAAACGGCCCGAGTCGCTTTATGAGGCGGAAAATGTAGACGCACTAAAAACGGGCTAGACTTGCGATGTAACTGTTTAGTTGATACTGCAAAGCAACAACAAAATGTCTTCTTTATATCCTGTTTCTTCTTTTTTTAGGGTATCGTACGTAAAATTTAAAACGGGACCTATTATTAAAAGACTCCGCTGTCCGTTCGTCCGTCTGTCACCAGGGTGTATCTAAAAAAAGAATAAAATTATTTATTTATTTTACACACAAAAATAAACAGTTACAAAAAAGGAAAACACACAAAAATACAGAACAACATGTAGTTAAACTAGATTTAAACTTTACATAATGTAGCGTATCTCATGAACCGTGATAATCAGACAGTTGAAATTTTCACAGATGATATATTTTTATTGCCGATATAACAACAAATACTAATAAACTGAATAAAAAATTTTTAAGGGGGCTTCCATACAACAAACATATACATAAAAACGGGGTTTTTTTTTTTTTGCTGTTTTTATAGATAATGGTACGAAACCGCGAGACTGACCCGCATGATAAGCGCCATAGCGCCCTGTCTTCAGCTCTCCGCGTCCAGCATCTGCCTGCAGTCTTTCGCACGTTTGCCCAGCGCTTGTCGGTTCTTCGCGAGATATAGCCGGCCCACTGCCACTTCAGCTTGCTAATTCTTAGAGCTATGTCGATGTATAAAGATATATTGTATATTATCCAAAATATCTATCACCACGCGGGTGAAACCGCGGAGCGCAGCTAGTATACTATATCTTTATGAATCGTGTAATGTCTGTGTTATTCTGATATGTAAGCTATATTATTGTGAAGTATAATCAAAATTAATTCCGTTGTTTTTGCGTGAAAGAGCAACGAACATCCTTACAAACTTTCGCGTTTATAATATTAGTAGGATAATTAAATATTTGACGACCGATGTGGCGCGGTTGGCGAAGGTCCGCCTGCAACGCAGGAGGGTTCGATTCCCGCCTCGGAACAAATGTGTGTACGATCTGCAGATATTTGTTCCGAGTGTTCTGGTCTTTTTCTATATATAATAAAAAAAACTATCTATGTAATGTATTGTATTATGTATATCAGTTGCTGCCCCCAAAGGGGCGTCCTTTCGCCCTTGTTATGGAACATAGTTGTAGATGAGCTAATTCGCAAACTCAACGGTCATGGTCTGGTCACGGTAGGATACGCGGATGACCTCGCGATCCTGACGACCGGCTGTTTTGAGCACACACTATGTGACCTGATGAAACTCGCCTTCAAAACCATTGAAACATGGTGCAACGATCACGAACTGACAGTAAACCCAACAAAAACTGAACTGATCATGTTCACGAACAAACGACAACTGGGTAATATAAAAATCCCAAAGCTATTCAACACAGATATAACGCTAAAAACAGAAGTCAAGTACCTAGGGGTCATACTAGATAGCAAACTGCTATGGAACAAACATCTTGACTACAAACTCCAGCGTGCGACCGCTACTCTCTACCAATGCAGCAGAATGCTAGGGAAAACTTGGGGACTTTCACCGAAAATATCCAAGTGGCTCTACACTGCTATCATCAGACCAACATTAACCTACGGAGCGATAGTTTGGTGGACTAGAACGGAACTGAGCACCGTGGTAACTAAACTGCAACGCTTTCAAAGAATGGCATGCTCTGCGATAACATGATGCATGAGATCCACACCAGGCGCTGCCCTAGATATAATTCTAGATGTAGCACCTTTAGACCTCTACATACAACAAGAAGCCACGATGTCGGCTCTAAGACTACACAACACAGGCCTCTGGGGAGTCACAAGAAGTCCACATGCGCAGATCATGGACAGGGCCATAACATATGAACCACTCACAGCGGCCCCTTGTGACAGAATGGCCAACAAACCAATACTAAACAAACACTACCAAATACAACTATACGAGGACCAAAAAGATGAATCAGGTACCCACGAAGTCAGAATTTACACAGATGGCTCCAAAACCGAAACCGGTACGGGTGCCGGGGTTCACTCACTGGACCTCAACATTAACATATCAATAACGCTAGGAACGCATAGCTCTATATTCCAATGCGAATGCGTAGCAATAACACAGGCAGCGACAGCCGTACAGAAGAGAGGAATCAAAGACCAACGTGTACGCATCCTCTCTGACAGCACAGCCATACTCAGAGCCTTGGAAGGAAACAGCTGTAGCTCCAAGCTCGTTTACGAATGTCACTATGCTCTGGAAAGGATATCCACTGAAAACAGGATCATCCTACAATGGATCAAAGGACATAGTGGATCGCTAGGTAATGATGCTGCGGACGAACTGGCACGGAGAGGATCGGCGACAACCATAGAAGGACCACCGCCATTCCTACCCCTGCCATTCTCTCTGCTCCAGACATGGACCAAGCTCAGAACTAGAGATACACATAACGAACGATGGACTAGCCAAATCAATTGCAGACAAGCAAGGACGGCACTCCCATCAACATCACCGAAGCTAACAAAACGCTTACTAAATCTGAATAGATTGGACCTACGTGTCCTTGTGGGAACACTAACAGGACACTGTCCACTAAACAAACACTTATTCACCATCGGAGCGACGGATAGCCCTCTCTGTAGAGGATGCCTCAGCAACGACGAAACAGCTTCCCACGTAATCCTGGAATGCGAGAGAGTATTAGCACAACGTATAGAAATCCTCAACTTGCCGAGGTTGCTCCGCGAAGCCTGTGAAGACCCCAGGAAGATTCTGCGCTTCTGGACGGAGCTAGGCTGGCTATGCTAGCAAACTACTACGCATAAAGGACCAAAAGGACTCTAAATGCGGAAAATGGAGTACCCCCACCTGAACCTGAACCTGATGTATATCAGTTATCTAGTACCCATAACACAAGCTCTGCTTACCATGGGGCTAGATAATGCTGTGTGAATAGTTGTCCAGCATTTTTATATATAAAAAAAAAAAAAAAAAAACTTAATTTGACCTGTCTAAGTGCTTATTTGTAAGCTTAAAGAAATAAAAACTTTTCATTTTCATTTTTTCACTCCTCGCAAGTCCATAGAACCTTCCCCGTCAATATGATTAGGTACGGAGTCCTGGACTGAGCTCAAGTTCCGTCGACTCATCTAATTTGACTCTGTAAGTTGTTTTAGATTTCACGAGCCGTTTGAACATGAACTTGAGGAAACTCGCACTTTGAGAGAAGATGAAACGTGGTTACTAGTTTTTGCACGCTGATTCTCTTGCGTAAAACGTGGGTTCGAATATTTTTTACCTTTAAGATACTGAAATACTTACTTAAATGTAAAATATAAAGCAAAAGCACATTCCTAAACTTCAAAATAATAACAAATCAACTTAAGGGTCCGGCGACCCTCGCTTGCAAAAATAGCTCCGAATATCGCTGTCCTTGTTTAACCCTTGCACCGCGCCCCATGCGTTTGCGCGATAGCAACATTACCCGTTCAAATTTGGTTTGTTCCGTAATACCAAAAATTATGACTGAAAACTTTTTGTATTCTTCACAAAGTATTGTTATTCTGTAACTAGACAATATAAGCTATGTTCCTTAATAAATAAAACGTAAGATATTGATGTTTTTAATACGAAACAAATAGCAAGAAAACTTGTCCATTTTCGCATAAAAATTTGCAAAATGAAATTGACTTTCATTACATTTTAGGTAAGTATTTCGAAAAAAAACCTATTTGGGAACCTAGATAAATACTATTTTAATACAAATTATGCAATATTATAGTGGAAATATGCTTGAATTAGAAATAATTTTGGTATTACGTTTGTATGAAGAATTCGTCCCTCCGGAGGCCCCTTAAGTAGGAGGTACATTTATTAAAAAATAAATATTAAAAATAAAAAATATAAACAAATTAGAACTAGTATTTAAAATTGAAACGATTCAGCCAACTGCAGACTGTTATAAACAATGTACAGTTAGATCAATAAAATTATAAATGCTAAAGTTTAGTTGTTTTTTGCATAGGTTAAAACATAGGCCAATTAAATATTATTCTATAAAACACGCCAACGTCTATACGTGTTCTTACACTTCATGTCCATCCAAAGGTTGCCTGGCAGAGATCGCTTTAAGCGATAAGGCCGCCCATTGTACAACACATTCTTTATTTGTCTTTTTCCTGTCCAGTGTATCTGTTTTTATGGTGTGCAATAAAGAATAATTGTATTTTATTGTATTGTATTGTATTGTATTGTATTGTATTGTATTGTATTGTATTGTATTGTATTGTATTGTATTGTATTGTATTGTATTGTATTGTATTGTATTGCTACTTTTTTCCCATAAATCAGTTCCCGTGGGATAGATAGAAATAACCTTAAACGTTTCCATGGAAACAACAGAAACTATGTAGTTACATACTCGTATAAACATGATGAAAAACAAACATACTTGAAACATCAATACTTAATCTATCTATGTCATGTTATTGAGCACACTTTACAGAAGTTCTGCTGACTTTGAGGATAAATGATGCTGTGCGGATTGTCCAGCAATACTTAATTAATAATTATCTGTCCAAAGTCATCTACTGCCTCAATGAATTAGCAATCTGAAGTGGTAGTGGGCCTGCCATATCTCGCGAAGAATCAAAAACTGCGACGCGACTGCAAGCTGCGACTCGGCAACAGTAGAATAGGATGCCCTATGTGACAGGTGGGATGACGGTCTGCGAAAAACAGCATCTGTAAAATAAAAAAACGGTGTTCTTTGCTATGTTCCTTTCTAAAATGTGTTCATGTCTACATAGACATTGTCCATATTTTAAATGAATTTATAAAGAATCAAGCATAAAATATAAAAAAACTATGCCATGACCCTCACTAGAGAAGGCCTACGTCCAGCAGTAGACTTATGGCTGATGATTTCTCTGTCTCCGGTTTAAACTTCCCAAGTTATTTGACATCGTATGTTCTGCCTACCCCGAGGCACAGCCGGTCGACGACATAGAATAATTGAAGTTACATTGTTTTATCATTGTGCTTGATTTATCGACGGTCTTGTCGATTCAACTCACTAACTCACAAGAACAGAGAAATGAAATGGTGTAGGTAAAATACGGGACAGGTCTATGAGAGATTTATGTGGATGAGAAAACTGGAAAGGGATTTCTAGCCGAATTCAGGAGATTAAGGAAATGTTTGGTTTAACCTGCGTACTTAAAAATACAAAGAATAATAATAAGAATACATAAATCTCCCCTATAGCCCGATTACCCAGTCTATCCATCCATCACAATAGCCTGGTTTTATTTCTTTCATTTTTCTTTGCAATAGTCTCTATACCTGGCGGATACCATCTTTGGATGTATCATATTGTGCACCCGAGGATGATACCCGCTATGTGTAGCCATCGCCTTTAGATTAACTCTCTCAAAGGGCCTCTGTGCTGTTGGCGTGTTTTATTTTCTTTAGACCTTAGAAGACACACGTCACAAAAACTATGTCAAAATCAAATTATACAAGTTAAACTAGGAAATAGAGTAAAAAACTACGTCTAAAGGAAATAAAACACATTAATGTATGTTTGGATGGTTCTAGTTTTGTATAAAAACTTTATTTTTTACTTTGACGACCGATGTGGCGCGGTGGGCGAAGGTCCGCCTGCAACGCAGCAGGTTGCGGGTTCGATTCCCGCCTCGGAACAAATGTGTGTACGATCTGCAGATATTTGTTCCGGGTGTTCTGGTCGTTTTCTATGTATAATAAAAAATATCTATCTATGAAATGTATTGTATTATGTATATCAGTTATCTAGTACCCATAACACAAGCTTTGCTTACCATGGGGCTAGATAATGCTGTGTGGATTGTCCAGCATTATTTATTTATTTATTTATTTCTTAGATTTATGTTTCACTAGCTGCGCCTTGCGGTTTCAACCGCGTGGTGATAGATATTTTGGATAATATACAATATCTTATATCTTCATACAATATCTTTATGAATTGTTGCCTATATGTTATTCTGGTATGTAAGCTATATTTTTGTGAAGTTTCATCAAAATCCATTCAGTATTTTTACGTGAAAGAGAAACAAACATCCATCCATCCATACTTACAAACTTTCGCGTTTATGATATTAGTATGATTTGAATTTAGTGATGTGTCCAAGAGTAAGGTCTAAAGAAAGTAAAGTACTTTGATGTTTGATCGTTAACTACTGAGCTGCCTACTGAAACCACGACGCGTGTTTTTTTCCGTTTCGGGGAAAACAGCTCCATTTCTTTTTACAGAGCTTAATTTCCTGTTCGCATAAACACTGACCTTCCGTAAATATGCGCCGGCTATAATAAACGGCATCTCATTGAAGAATAGGGGCTGAGCTACAAAGGTGAGCTCGAATAAGGTTTTATTTGACGACCGATGTGGCGCGGTGGGCGAAGGTCCGCCTGCGACGCACGAGGTCGCGGGTTCGATTCCCGCCTCGGAACAATTGTGTGTACGATCTGCAGATAATTGTTCCGGGTGTTCTGGTCGTTTTCTATGTATAATAAAAAAATATCTATCTATGAAATGTTATTGTATTATGTATATCAGTTATCTAGTACCCATAACACAAGCTCTGCTTACCATGGGGCTAGGTAATGCTGTGTGAATTGTCCAGCATTATTATTATTATTATTTTTTTTATGCAAAACACTTCGCCAACTCACTCGGCCGCTGGGGCAAACGTGTTCTTGAGTGGAGACCACGATTCGGTAAACGTAGTGTAGGACGCCCTCCGACCAGGTGGGATGACGACCTGCGAAAGACAGTCATGGCAAACAGATAATGTATTCGATAACCCGCAAAACAGGCCTAGCCTAGTGTAGCTGTTAAAAAAAAATTATACACACCAGTATTGAACACACAGTAATATTGTGTCCATCCAAAGGTTGCCTGGAAGAAATCGCTCTTAGCAATAAGGCCGCCCATTGTACAACTGTATCTTTGTTTGTGTTGAGAACCATCACAACATAAATCGTATGTACCAAGCCTAACTACATAGGTATGATTGTGTGTAATTAGCCTTAAGTTAGTTATTATGGTAACATTATACTGTTTTTATGAACTGGCAACAATTTTGATTGTCAACCCGTTCCTGTGTGATAAAATCCAATACCACAAGCCATTTCACTGTAACATTATATTTTTTCATCTAATACATCTTTAAAACCTCCACGCATGTTTTATTTCTCAAACAGTTTGATTGTTCTTTTCTGTTTTTTTCTGTGTTTGATGTGCCATAAAGCGTATTTGTATTGTGTTGTATTAAAACAGTAGAGCAGACTGTTGGAATAAACCTAGAGGTAGCTCATCATCATATCATCATACTTCCACAGCTGGACATAGGCGCATAGAACATAGGACTGCTCTTTGGGGCTCTTTCACCATCTTCCACGTTTCAGCCCTTGGAAACATGGTTTCATACTTTAATCAAGTTAATTACTCAAGTCTTCAGTACGGTTCCACCGTAATACCTACACTATGCTTTGATAGGTCTGGGGCCACTTGACTAGCATGCTAGTCGGGCGACCATGGCTCCGCTCTTCATGAGACTATTCAAGTCAATCAAAATATATTTAGGTATTACTTTGCGGACATCTATTGCAAAATATTAGACGGAAGATGTTTACCCACAATTCCACGCAAAACCTTCTCTGATAAGATGAACTAATGCATTATTTGAGATATCTTATGATGGCTTTGCGCGTACTTGTTTCTATGACGACCGATGTGGCGCGGTGGGCGAAGGTCCGCCTGCGACGCAGGAGGTTGCGGGTTCGATTCCCGCCTCGGAACAATTGTGTGTACGATCTGCAGATATTTGTTCCGGGTGTTCTGGTTGTTTTCTATGTTTAATAAAAAGTATCTATCTATGTAATGTATTGTATTATGTATATCAGTTATCTAGTACCCATAACACAAGCTCTGCTTACCATGGGGCTAGATAACGCTGTGTGAATTTTCTAGCATTATATATATATATATTTTATTTATTTTACCTACTTTTAAATCAATTTAAAACTCGAGTCGTTAAAACTTGGCTTAAATTCCTAAAATTTAATTGATTTTATGTAGGTAGGTCGTATCTTTTCATAAATCAATACAAAACATTTGTAAAATAATTGCGAGAAAACATAAAAATATTATACACGGTTTGTACCACGCCGCGCCGTGTAGTAACATAGTTGGTATGCAACTTGCTGGTCAAAAATCTCCTTAGCTAGGAATGGAAATAGATCGAAAAAATACTGTTTTCATCACATGCAAAAAGACCTCGTTCACGAAAAGCCATTGACTATTAGTTTTTTTGTGGGACTACGCTTATGCAAATTTACTAAAATATCCCACATAATCTAAAACTTGGTCACTCTACCTTTTGCGTGACTACAGAAGTTAGCTGGCTCCAATAAATCACTTACTGTAATAACTATTCCATCGAGAAAGCCTTAGAAATGAACCGCTAATGTTTTTATTTACTGGCGGGTTGTTAATTAACTGATTGTCATGCTTGGGTGAGAAGTAGCTTCGGTAAAATCAAGTAGAAAATAACTTTATTAACAAAGGAAAATACACATATAAATACCTAGTTATGAACCTTCCTAACTCTTATATGTAGGTCTTGTAAGTTTTATTTTAAATAAGAATAGTGCTGATGCTGTAATCATTTCAAAATAATAATAATAATAAAATCATTCAGAACATAGAAAAGTAATAGATCTTATTTAACTTATTCTACGGTCCATAGTAATATATACCTTAAAACTAGCATACATAAAATATAAAGAAAATACTTAATTAATCAATCATAATACTGTCGAAATCAGGGTGTCAGCTGACGTCGGTGCACGGCGCGGGCGCGATAATAAATGGATAATTACGCATGCTCTCATTCAAAAACAACTTGGGTAGTTATTGGTAAAGTTATTTTTAATACGTAGATATTTTATTTATTTATTTGTCAATAGACGAGCAGCCAGTGGTTGATATGTCTTTACATTTAGTTTGTTATTTTTGTCTCGTAACCAGCAGCCGACTTTATTCTGTCGAATACACTATATCTATATTGAAGGCGTTTATCGATATGGCTGATATAATATCTTCTGGTAATAGGTTCCAATTGTGCATCACTCTATTGCTAATAAGATGGCGCGCGGCAAGGAATTTCGTATTTTATTACAAAATTAACAATAAGGATTCGGTTCAAGTATCTGCATTGTTGCTAACCATCTAGCGATAACTCAACGGTTCCCAACGGTCAACAATTAGTTTTGATTTACAAACGAGAATGTCGAAACTAAACCTAATATCGCCATAACATTAGACAGAAACCGCTGGATGCGGACAGAACTAGACTAGTTATTGAGGCAATCTTAAGCTGACCCACCAACACGCACGGAGAGTCTACGAATGTATGTTCATAGCTTCGCTTTGCAAGAAAATGTATGTGATAAGGTCCACTGCAAACCACGAGCTTGCTACGTACAAAAACGAGATTAATTGCATTGCTTCACGCATGGCTTGCTCGAATATGGCACCTTTTCGGGTGCGCGACAAACTTTAGACCTATCAGATTGCATAAATATATAAATGAAGTGTCTAATAGAATACATTCGCAACCAACTTTTTGGACATAAGCGTTTAAAAACCCATTAGCATTGAACATCAAACCGGTAATTTCCCTCCACGCTATGCTTTACTGATGACAGTAAAGCATTTCTGTATGATATTGGCACAACCAACATGTACCTGTGATGCGATTTATGTAGACTGTGGGAGCTTCCTCCCGCAATAGGCCCGGTAGGGCTTAGAAGCTGAGTTTTTACTGTATGGCGTAGGGTATAGTTTTCAATGAAAGCCTGGCACTTGCTTAAGGGTCGCTTGCAAAAATCGCTCCGAATATCGCTGTCCCTGTTTAACCCTTGCGCCGCGCCCCATGCGTGCGCGATAGCAATATTAGCCGTTCAAAATTTGGTTAGTTCCGTAATACCAAAAATTATGTCTGAAAAGTTTTTGTATTCTTCACAAAGTATTGTTATTCTGTAACTAGACAATATAAGCTATGTTCCTTAATAAATAAAACGTAAGATATTGATGTTTTTAATACGAAACAAATAGCAAGAAAACATGTCCATTTACGCATAAAAATGTGCAAAATGAAATTGGCTTTCATTTCATTTTAGGTAGGTATTTTGAAAAATAATCTATTTGGGAACCTAGATAAATACTATTTTAATACAAATAATGCAATATTATAGTGGAAATATGCTTGAATTAGAAATAATTTTTGTATTACGTTTGTATGAAGAATTCGTCCCTCCGGAGGGCCCTTAAGAATAGACAACTGGTTTCTAATGGCGCTAGGTTTATTATTACATAGCATTTTTCAATGAATAGATGAAATCACTCATTTATATTACCTGACGTGATCAACGGATTTCCTTCCCAACTCCAGTAGGCCTTCACGGTCACTATGCTGCAAAAATACTCTTTAACAATAGAGTTTAATTTGTTTTTTAACCGGCTTCCGAAGGAGAATGTTTTTCTTATGTATTTTTTTTTGGGTTTCATATTTGTCAAATTAAATGTAATTCTCAGATATATGTCATATGTTTGTCTGCATATATTTTTATTTTACTATTCATACTTTGTTGAAATAAATCTTAATCTATGCTAACGTGTCCGTCAGGACACTCTGTATTTAAAAAAAAAACCGTGGCTAACCGCGCGTTTAAATTTCTAGTGCGGACGGTACGGCGTTACGGACTTGTGCAAAAGCTAAGGGTTGTTACAAATCACCCCAGATTTTATCTCGTAAGCAATATATCAGTACTTCACCTGTGAGGGTACTTGGTGGCTTCCGCGGAGTAAGAATAGGGGACTTAAACGAACGTATGAACATTTGTTGACGACTTCAGTGGTGTAGTAGGTAAGGGATGGCTGAGGTGTAGTGTTGCCGGTTTAAATGTAATCGAGGTAGAATTTAATAGTTAATTGTATTTTTTTACTTTTGAGTTTAACATGCCAGGATTAGTGTAACTCAATTGAAAAGTCCGGAAACAAGAAATGGTACGAAACTTATTGTATTCTATGAATTGTATTTTATTGTTAAAAAATTGTATATTTTTATATTATTATTTTAATTTCTATTTGACATGTTAATAAATAAATAATAAAAAATAAAAAAAATCGGACTACTGCAGATCCATAATTTGTTAGTAATGATCTTATAATAAATGTTAGTAATTCTTACGAACAAAAATTAAATTAATAAAAATAATTAAAAATATATAAAATAAAATATATAAAAATAATTATTAAAAATAAAGTCGAACTCAGTTTTGCAATGCGTTTCCAGGGTGGATGTATCTAACCTAGTGACGAAATAACGAATGAACTCTAAGAGAATGGCACTTAGACCTAAAAATGAATGTACGAACATGCAAGCAAAAAATAAATATGAATATTTTCTGTTAGTTGGTAAGTCTTAGACTGGCAAGGCCGTTATTTAGGCAACAAATTACAAAAAATTATTTTGCGTTATCCTACTAATATTATTAACGTCAAAGTTTGTAAGTATGGATGGATGTTTGTTACTCTTTCACGTAAAAACTACTGAATGGATTTTAATGAAACTTCACAATAATATAGCTTACATATAAGAATGGGCTACAATTCCTAAAGATATATAGTATATTATTCAAAATATCTATCACCACGGTTTCACCCGCGTTGAAACCGCGGGACGCAGCTAGTATACACAATAATGAAATGAAATTAATGTTTATTTCTTTTACAAATAAGCACTTAGACAAGTCATATTTTATACTATTCATTATTATATTGATGTTCACTTCAATTTTTTGTCCACCAGTGGAAGAAGTGAGAAGAAACCACTAGTATGGTCATAATAACTTATGTGTCTAGTACATATGATTTGCTTATCTGTAAGTTGTTAGATTTTGAGTTGGAGCAAAACTCGTTCCAAGCTTTTTTATCTCTAGATAATCTGATATTTTACACAAAATCATAGTATTCAGTATCAACGACGAAAACATACTTTGGGATCTCGCGGTCAAAAACTTACGGAATATAACATCGCTTTTCTTAACTGTGCCCTTTTAAACACCTTAAACATTCAAAGCACGATCACCCAGATCATGTCTTATCCCTGTGGGTTATTACTACCCTTCACTAAGTCCCTAATCTGAGGGCTCGGGGCGTGACAAAGAGGCTTGGACCTCAAGGGCTGGCCGAATAGCTTGATGTAGATAAGCATTGACGCCTCTTTCGACCAATTTGGGTTTTCTTGCGAGTGATCTTGTCACGAGCCCTTGGTTACAATGGGTTTTTAACGTCGGTACCTAAGATAGCTTTTGTCCGCGGCTTTAAATGAACTTTTTAAATGGAATTGCTCAGAAAGAATCAAACTTCTTTCTAAATTCTAGAATTTTATGGATAGTGGCCCTAAAATCAACCACCATTTTGTTGTTTTTTTTTCAAAATGGGGGCGCAGAATGAATGTTATACTATATTTGGATGGAGGACATCCTGTAGAAATAAAAAATATGCTCTAACCTACATAGGTTAGAGCATATTTTTTATACTTTTATGTCTGTTTTTAAGTAACAAAAGACAACCGCACCAGCTTACACAAATTTACCTATACTTTTTGTCCCTATTCCCTATTGCATCTAAATCCAGTCTATTTGTTAACCCGTCGACGCAATTACGTGGATTCCGGGAGCGTTTGTGTAAATCTAAAGAAACGAGTGTACCCGGCCCGGGATCTCCGAGATTTACGGATATACCCGGATATTCCCGGATGGGATTGTGACGTACACCCTGGATAAACGTCAAACATGTTACAACAAGTTCATAGACAGAATAAAAAATCATCATAATCAATCAGCCTACAGCAGTCCACTGCTGAACATAGGCCTCCCCCAATGAGCGCCATAGCGCCTTGTCTTCAGCTTGTCGCATCCAGCATCTACCTGCAGTCTTTCGCAGGTCATCATCCCACCTAGTCGGAGGGCGTCGTACACTACGTTTGACGAGTCGTGGTCTCCACTCAAGAACACGTTTGCCCCAGCCAGCGGCCGTCGGTTCTGCGAGATATGGCCGGCCCACTGCCACTTTAGCTTGCTAATTTTTAGAGCTATGTCGATAACATTATGCTGAGTTAGAGCCCTTTTGTAACAACTATCTACATGTACCTATTCTATAAGTGTGTCTTTTTTATGTTAATTTAAGTTGTTATGAGTCTTTCTATTCTATTCTATTCTATAACCTTGGTTCTCTGTCGGATGTATTCGTTGCGAATCCTATCCTTCAGAGAAACTCCGAGCATAGCTCTTTCCATAGCTCGCTGAGCGACTTTGAACTGGTGGACCAGCCCTATCGTGAGTGTTATTTTCTTCACCTAGTAGAAAATAAAAACTCTAACCGCTAGCACGTACAGTCCCAGTAAGTACATAGCCTCACTATTTCACATCCCCACCCATAACTACAATAAGTGCGGGTACATACTGTACATTAAGCGGAGCATTAGTAGAGATATGGACGAGGACTGAATATAAATGAGTACGTTTTACTTCGCACCCTGAATAGAGAGCATGACACCCGTGGGTTTCTCTGGAGAACTGCTCTGAAAACTGTGAGTCATGTTTATATCTGAAAAGAGGGAGGTATAATGGACAACTGTCAGTTACCTATAATAAATAAATAATAATAAATAATGCTAGATAATTCACACAGCATCAGATAAAAAAGCTTGAAACGAGTTTTGCTCCAACTCAAAATCTAACAAGTTACAGATAAGCAAATCAAATATACCTACTAGACACATAAGTTATGAACATACTATTGGTTTTTCTTCCACTGGTGGACAAAAAATTGAAGTGAACATTAAAAGAATGTTATATGATAATAATTAATAATAAAAAACATTTGATTTTGATTTTCATTGTCTAATTATCAAATCTATGTCATAGTTATTCGGCAGACTCCCTAATTTTTGAAATATTATTTTAAGTTGGTAAATAAACAAAAAAAATCGAGTGTTTATGTAAAAGGACCACTAGCTGATGATTTCAGACAGAAATTTAAAAGAAAAAATACGTTTAATCCCAAAGGATTAGATTCTAATTTTCCGCCCGGTAAGTTACGCCATAATGACAAGCTCTTTGAGTTAGAGAAGTGATGTAGCTAGTCATCATCAGCCAATAGCAGTCCACTGCTGGACATAGGCCTCCCCTAATGAGCGCCATAACGACCTGCCTTCAGCTTGCCGCATCCAGCATCTACCAAATATACAACATAGCTAGTCCCAAGTTGGGATCATTAAAATGCGAGCATCTTCCAAAGATTTTCCGCAACATCGCAATTTTTCCTTATAAAACATTTCTTCCACCATTTCTGCATTGAAGTACCTACCTTCCAACAAAAAGGTCTCAAAAACCATTTAAAAAACAGCAAATCACCATCCACACTCCATATGCTAATTTACCCTCCACCCTAGTACTCGTAATATATAGTTATTCTGTACCCCCACTTTCCCTTCACTTAACTATACATAATATAGAACAAAGTCGCTTCCCGATGTCTGTCTGTCACAGACAGAAAGATCTAAGCCTTAGATCTCTAACACTTTGACTGCGGTTTTTTTTCGACGACTGCGATCTATTTTTTTACTTAAAAAATTCGTGCTGCCGCTCTACACAGCGGTTGTGTTGCGCCGCACATGCGTTTCGTTCGAAAAATATTACAGCTCTGCTGAGTCACAAAGATCTGTATTTTCTCAGCCGCTGCGCTAGTGTGGATTTACGCATATTAGTCACTTGTAGAAAACTCATACCGTGCGTTTTCAGCACTCAAAGTGTTAAAACTACGCAACGGATTTTGATGCAGTTTTTATTAGATAGAGTTTCAAAATAAATGTCTTTAAACTTAGACACATAGATTTCTACACGGGCGGATCGCAGCTAAATACATATTTAAAATCGTAGGTACGATATTCTTTTGTTTTTCAAGAGGAAGGTTTATAAATTATTTGAAACATAAATTTCCACGCGGGCGAATCCGCTGGGCGCAACTAGACCTTAATAGCCTTAGATTTCATGAACTGTGCGACCCCTTTAGTTTAAGGGAGCGAAAAGGGCTCGGCCCAAACCTGCAGACCAATGGTTTTTGCGAGATGTTGAAGGAAATTTATTATTTGAGCTAGGTTTCCATTGTTCTCATAGACCCTTTTAGGCAATATGTACCCAGTAGTACCCAGTTAGTCATCATCATCAGCCTATATTAGTCCACTGCTGGACATAGGCCTCCCCCAATGAGCGCCATAGCGCCCTGTCTTCAGCTTGACGCATCCAGCATCTACCTGCAATCTTTCGCAGGTCGTCATCCCACCTAGTCGGAGGGCATCCTACACTACATTTACCGAGTCGTGGTCTCCACTCAAGAACACGTTTGCCCCATGGCCTATCTTCGCGAGATATGGCCGGCCTACTGCCACTTCAAATGTTATTTCTAAAACAAATAACATCGTATATATTCTATGATCAATAAAAACGAGAATAGCCCTTATTGATATTAATAATAAAATAACTCAATATAAATAGACAGCATTTCTAAATAAACTATACAGCAAAGAAATACATAAAAAGCTACGTAAATTATACAACTAGGTAGGTATCCATTACAAAGGAATTTCAGGCTTTTCCCGAAGCGTGTAATTCTACTCGGATCGTATTATTTTAACGGGCAATTAATATTGGATAATATTTCGGGAGGCTCATTTACGTGATTTATGGTTAACGTTAAACGTAAATAAATGAATAAACTCTTCTCTGAATAGTGTTCATCTTTGAAGTGGATGAGCGCTTTCTGAAATTATGTATGTGGGTATTACTGCTTCTCCATTTAAGTTACAAGTGCTTACTCATTTAATATTTCTTATGTTATTTTGATAGATAGATAGAAAATAGTTTATTATACCATACAGAATAACGACATACAGATACATAAAGACAGAAAACAATACTGAAATAAATATTTAGAATAAAGGAAGTATAAAGGGCGGTATTATCGCTGAGATGATGTGATTTTTGTTTTCATCCACCATCGGAAGATGCTACAAGAGTCGATTTAACTCTTTGACTGCTGAAATCACACGGTATGTGTTTTCTACAAGTGACTAATATACGTAAATCCACACGCGCAGCGGCTGAGAAAATACAGATCTGTGTGACTCAGCACAGCCGTAATATTTTTCGAACGAAACGCATGTGCGGCGCAACACAACCGCTGTGTAGAGCGGCAGCACGAATTTTCTAGGTTAAAAAAAGATCGCAGCCGTCGAAAAAAAATCGCAGTCGAAGTGTTAATTTAGTGTCATACTTTTTGAGTCTAATTCAATCATATTATGATCGTGTGCTAGCATAGTTTTACAAATTTTAAATTATTGACATATCCTCTCTTGTGCCTTGTGAGGGATATCTGATGACGATGACGCAGATGTTTGGGAACTAATTTTTCACAAACAATTTTTATCATCATCATCAGCCTTTCTCAGTCTTTCTAGCTGGACATAGACCTCCTCCAATGAACGCCATAGCGCCCTGTCTTCAGCTTGACGCATCCAGCATCGACCTGCAGCTCCACAAACAATATAGGTACCTAAGTAATCAATAATAATGATTTATAAATAATGCTGGACAATTCACACAGCATTATCTAGCCCCATGGTAAGTAAAACACAATAATGTTAATTTAAAAGAAGGATACATAAAGTCTCTGATTAAGTAAGAGGAACAGGAATTTCAATAAAAAAAGGTTTATATATATATTTAGATAAAAAGAACTAAAATAAATACATAAGTTATCCATAAGTTATACTTGATCAAATTGATTTTAGTATATAATTATTTTTGAAGGATACTAAAAGAATCAATTTCTGACCGTAATTAGAATGTTAAAAAAGTCAGAGTATGAGAAACAAAAGAAAACCAATGTGGACATTCGTAACATCGAATTCATCTACGTTATTTTATCTAGATTATCCATCCCTCACAGAAACCAAAGAGGATACAATAACTACAGTCAGAAATCACAATTTCACACTAAACCTAGCAGTCTGCAATTAGAGAGAAGGGATTAGACACTCAATGTAGAGGACACCCCACCACTAGGCCGGAGGTGCCTTGCAAATATGCGATCCTAAGCTGCTCTATACAGGGCTGGACAAAACGATAGATAAACCCCTTTATTACCGACTTCAGACACACATATAAAAAAAAAGGCGTTTATTCCATAACCTTAATAGTAAAGTAATCAGTAAAAGTGCAAAATGATTAATATGTAAAAAATAATAATTGCTTCTATACTTAGATTATATTTTTATATTCCTTATTTACATATGTCAAATCATATTAAATTAAAATGTCATTAGGTAGATTTTCTTAACATGTTTTCAAATATTAATGTAATTGCATGCATTAAGTTTCATGTTTAATTGTTAAACATATACGATATATTAAAATTATATTTAAATGATGTTGGTTAGCACTTTGAGTGCTGAAAACGCACGGTATGAGTTTTCTACAAGTGACTAATCTGCGAAAATCCACACTAGCGCAGCGGCTGAGAAAATACAGATCTTTGTGACTCAGCAGAGCTGTAATATTTTTCGAACGAAACGCATATGCGGCGCAACACAACCGCTGTGTAGAGCGGCAGCACGAATTTTTTAGGTAAAAAAAAAGATCGCAGTCGTCGAAAAAAAACCGCAGTCAAAGTGTTAAGACCCCTTTCGGATACAGGCCTTCTCCAGTTTATTATGATCGTAGTTTTCTTGTAATTTCATTATTGTATTTTTATCCTCGCGGCCTCGATAGGCAGTGATCCTACTATATCAGACACACATACAAAATACAAAAATTATACATGACACTGGAAAACAAAAACATAAAACACAGTTAACTAAAATAAGAAAAAGCAAACAATTATTAAATTAAAATAAGTATGGGTAAGATGTTTCAAGATGATCCCATAAAAAAATGTTAATTATGAATTATCCCATTAAAAATCATAATGTTTGTTTTTTACTACTTTAAACCAAAACTAGCGAACGGATTGGGCAAAAAAAATATTGAAAAATTGGAAATTTTGCAGAGTGTGTGTCTTTAGTACCAAATATATTTTAATCTCAAACTCAAAGTCAATAGCATTTATTTCTTTAGGCTTACAAAATAAGCACTTAGAAAAGTCAAATTAAATAAATAAATAAATAATGCTGGACAATTCACACAGCATTATCTAGCCCCATTTTATACAATTCATTATTATCAAATAACATTATTTAAATTTTACTGTTCACTTCAATTTTTTGTCCACTAGTGGAAGAAGTGAAAAAGAAACCACCTATCTATCTAAGTCGCGGGCAGACCAGTTCAATATAAAGCCGAGCTCACACAGAAGCGCAGCGCCCTTTCCACGGACAAATCAAACAATCCGCAGTGAATGAGAATTGGCTGAGTCCTAGGTACGTGTGGTGACACATTGTGGCTATGAAACCAGAGCCATAAATGCTTTACTTTTCTGAATAAATAAATAATAAATAAATAAATAATGCTGGACAATTCACACAGCATTATCTAGCCCCATGGTAAGCAGAGCTTGTGTTATGGGTAATAGATAACTGATATACATAATACTATAAATATTACATAGATAGATATTTTTTATTATACATAGAATACGACCAGAACACCCGGAACAAATATCTGCAGATCGTACACACAATTGTTCCGAGGCGGGAATCGAAACCGCAATCTCCTGCGTCGCAGGCGGACCTTCGCCCACCGCGCCACATCGGTCGTGGAATCTTGATAAACTGCGATAAAGTCCGGTAACGCTGTGATAGCCATCTGAGGTCAACAGTATTATAGTTCACCGAAAGAAATGGGACTGGATGAACGGCTTTGTTTCAGATTGAAAAATTTATTATTATGTATTTTCGCCTATACCGTCCACCTCTCTACCATTTGTCAAATTAAAATCACAGTTTAGAAGCTCAGGTAACTCGTCGAACTAAAATTTTGCAAGCTGAGCTGCTGTGAGCTAGATATCTGTCCTAGTGACACAAATCTATTCATTTGAGAAAATATTAAACTAACCTAATTTAATTATACAGCGTGTGATTCACGCTAGTCTCGTAGCCTCACGTCCGTTCAAACACGAATCAGTCACAATGGAGGTAATGCGGTCGCTGGCCCACAGCATCCTATAGAATGACATATATACCTGAGGGGCTAGTATGGGTTTTTTCAATTTGGCGTGTTTTAAAAAACTGTAAACCGACTTTACATTCTTGAATGATGAGTTAAGAAGTAGAAAACAAAACATAGAAACTCCTCTTTTTTAGTTGTTTTAAAAAATAAACAGATTCCGATTACTACCGATGACCTATCAAAGTTTAAATGCAACGAATAATTCAAAAACATTAAAAAACAAATGGATCTCTGTCATTCTACGAAAATGGTTCCTTTTTATCTAGTCGTGGCGCTGCAAGTCGATCATCATCATCATCAGCCTATAGCAGCCCACAGCTGGATATAGACCTCCCCTAATGAGTGCCATAGCGCCCTGTCTTCAGCTTGCCGCATCCAGCATCTACCTGCAGTCTTTCGCAGGTCGTCATCCCTCCTGGTCGGAGGGCGTCCTACACTACGTTTACTGGTGGTCTCCACTCAAGCAAGTCGCAAAAAGCAAGTTGCAAGTCGATAAATGTATGAAAAGGAAACGAAAACGATAATAGTTTTGTACACTATGCACACATCTACTACACAGGACTCACTGGTATTGCTTTTTCAACTTTCTTATTTCCTCGTAAAGTCGAGCTGGTTTATGGTTGACTGCAGAGGGTCCTTGCTAGCGTCTATTGCTTTTATAGAGGACAGGAGTTTTTTCTGGCTAAAAAATCAAATAGATTAAGTGTTTTTTTTTGCTTGCTGAATGATTGTGAGGTATTTATATTGGCCTTGTTACGTCGAGTATAAAGAATAGAGAAGCTATTTTACAACGTATAAAATAGAATTTTGGCTGGGTAGAGCAGATTGACGTTCTCAGTGTTTGTTCACGTAAAAATATCATTAATTTCCCCAATCAATAAATTTCTTTTCGGCCCTGGTGGGGGCACAGAGAGGGGCCTCGAGGCTTGGCCTCATTACCCCGGCGTCAACTCGAGGGGTGACGACCCCTCGGTCCTTGGGTTTTGTGGGAATATCTTTTTTTCCCCCTTCTCAATGTTTTTTTTTTGGCTGCATTTGGTTTATATATTTTTTTTGTGTTATTTTTCTTTCATTTCCCCACCATACTTGATATTTCAAGCCGTGAAATAGTAAGAAACCTCAAAAATACCAAAATGATATGAAATTCCGAAAATCTACTAAATTAATGGATAAATGCGTTTCATAAATTGACTTTCGAATAAAATAAAGAATATAATACAATAATAATTATATTTATTTTAATAAGAAACCCTTTGACTTTTCGTGAGATGCTGAGATAGGCAATGTCTCTCGTGAGGCGTGGGAAATAAATTTCATGAGACGTTGGGTATAACCTATAATAATAAAATATTATAATTTTGATATTTAGGCACGACGTAACACAAAAAGAAGAAATAAAATACAATGGCGAAAGATTGTTCCATATTTCCAGCATCATGTTATTTTTCAACACGAATAACACTGCGTATCACTTACATAGTATAAAACAAAGTCGCTGTCGGTCAGTGCCTATGTATGCTTAAAACTACGAGACGGATTTTGATGTGGATTTTTTCAATAGATAGAGTGATTCAAGAGAAAGGTTTATAAACCATTTGACACATAGATTTCCACGAGGATGAAGCCGCGGGGCGCAGTTAGTAATAAATAAACTACAATGGCGAACTCAATCAAAGACCTCTGGGGCAACCGTGTTCTTGAGTGGAGACCACGACTCGGTAAACGTAGTGTAGGACGCCCTCCGACCAGGTGGGATGACGACCTGCGAAAGACTGCAGGTAGATGCTGGATGCGTTAAGCTGAAGACAAGGCGCTATGGCACTCATTGGGAGAGGTCTATGTCCAGCAGTGGACTGCTATAGGCTGATGATGATGACGATGATGAATGGCAAAATAGTGTTTCTTCTTTCCAGCATCATGTTATTTTTCTACATGAATAACACCACGCTATAGAGGTATATAGCTGATCGTATTAACCTGTTGGACGCCGTAGGTACCATTACTGGTTATTATAATCTCCATAGTAATTGGCTCGGATCCGATCGGGTTCCACAGCCGCCGGCAGGTTACCTTATTACTGCCATCAATGATATTACTCGCGGTAACTTATTATGGACGATGTCTATAGTGCTAGAGATGTTTTTATGATTATATACAGACGGATAAACCATTAAAAATAAATAAATAAATAAATAATCCTGGACAATTCACACAGCATTATCTAGCCCCAAGGTAAGCAGAGCTTGTGTTATGGGTACTAGATAACTGATATACATAATACAATACATTACATAGATAGATATTTTTTATTATACATAGAAAACGACCAGAACACCCGGAACAAATATCTGCAGATCGTACACACAATTGTTCCGAGGCGGGAATCGAACCCGCAACCTCCTGCGTCTTTCTATCAGTCATTGTAAATTTTGTTCTTAGTTTCCCCAAACCCATGTCACGGCCCAATGACGACCTTTGACGACCGATGTGGCGCGGTGGGCGAAGGTCCGCCTGCGACGCAGTAGGTTGCGGGTTCGATTCCCGCCTCGGAACAATTGAATGTACGATCTGCAGATATTTGTTTCGGGTGTTCTGTTCGTTTTCTATGTATAATAAAAAAAATATCTATATATGTACTGTATTAGTATATCAGTTATCTAGTACCCATAACACAAGCTCTGCTTACCATGGGGCTAGATAATGCTATGTGAATTGTCCAGCATTATTTATTTATTTATTTTATTTTATTCAACATCGTAGCACTTCATAAGCGTAGAACCTCTACGGCATAGCAACTCTACGTCGTAGTGCCTCTACGGCGTAGCACCTCTACGGCGTAGCATTTCTACGCCTTAGAACCATTATTATATGTAGGCACCTAATATTTTAAGTACTCATTAAAAGAACGTATTATTTTTATGAAAACTTTCAAATGTGATATCCATCCCATTAGAACTGATTTATGGGACAAAAAGTCGTTTAGCGTGAATAAGTAACAAACATACAAACATCCATCCAAACTTTATAATATTAGTAAGAAATCCGATACCTGAATCTATCCTCTATCTTCATCCAAACTTTATAATATTAGTAAGATAGTGAAATATGATGTGAAATCCGATACCTGAATCTATCCTCTATCTTCAAAATACAATTTACTTGCCTACAGAATATATATTTGATTTATGAACATTCCTCTCCCAGTGTAGAGTATCTACAGTCTACGTGCACGTCGAACAAGACAAGTACAAGTACAATCTCCATAGAAACCGCATAAATCAAGATGCAAATTGTAACTTGTTCCTATTTGCCGATGAGATGTGTTTCCCTCGATACCGACCTCGTTCCTCCCTTTACACGAGGCAAGAAGTAGCCCTAGCGTAACTTAAAACGCAGTTTCAGTCCTGAAAATGAATAAATAAATAATGCCGGACAATTAGTTAGGACCAATTATAGACAGAATGCATTTATCTATAGAGCTTCTTGCTCGTTTAATTCATTACTTAACACTTTGACTGCGGTTTTTTTTCGACGACTGCGATCTTTTTTTTAACCGTCGAAAAAAAATCGCAGTCAAAGTGTTAAACCTAGCGTACATAAAATATAAAAAAAACTTCAATAATGTGTGCAATGTATGACGAAGCGATGTGATTGTGTCATGTCTTCACTAGAGAACAATTTCTGTGCTTGGCCTACTTGGCTGGTTTGGGCGGATTCGTAGCACGAATTTCGGCCACGGCGGCAGCCAGTCTCAACGAAGACCAGCCCTAGCTGGTCTGGTAGTTGGCTGATGGTGGTGCGCAGATCATATTATGCATCTGCCTGCAGTCTTTTGGAGACCGATGCCCCACTAACAGGAGGGCGTACTACACTACTTTTCCCGAGTCGCGGTATCCCCTCAAGAACACGTTAACCCCAGCGGTTTTCGGTTCTTCGTGAGATATGGCCAATCAACTGCTACTTCAGCTTGCTACATTACATTACATTTACATTTTGATATACGCACTCAAAAAACATTTGGATAAAAACCGCTGTATATCTCACATATCTGTATCTTAGCCATAATATTAGATTACTTGAGCGTGCCCTCGTCGTTTCGCGTCATACATACATTATTATATATAACATACATCAGCCTTACAGTTGTTTATTCCACATACATATTTACGAGCTTGTTTACAAGTCCACTCGATTGATATTGCGGGACCCAGCGTAGAATTACAAGTAAGACGACTTGAAAAATGAACGAATATTAGAATTCAGAAGGAAAGATGCGAAATAGTATAGATTTATTTAATGCGCCTGTCTAAAGTATAATTTATCCTTGGCCAGATATCTAGTGTAAAGTGGTAGCGTTTGAATGTTGGAAGGTTGTTTATAAGGAAGATTGAGTTTTATCATCTGATCCCATATTATAAAAGCTTTCCCAACGATATTTGCTTGAGCAGGTAACGATTTTCTATGACATAAGCATAGATTGATGACTGAGTAAGCTAGTTAAAAAAATTCTTAAGCCCTTAAGTCATAAGAAAGAAAAATACTGATTCAAAATCGACGCTCAAAATGATTTTGCAATGTGTCAACTTGCTATACTTAGGTTTTGATATAGTAAAATAGTGTTGAAATATTGTTACGCATCGAGTATTAATATTGGTCCTGTTATATTACCTTGTTTTTTAAGTTATACTAAACTTCGTGTAATTGTCCTTCTGAAACTGTCTCCCTTTGTCCGCTCTACGCGTCTGCCATTGTGCTCTCAAAATGTCCTGTAGCCATGTCGCTCCGTTCAGCTGGAGCTTACATTACTGATGCAGATTTTATTTAAGAGAGTAGGCTCTTTATTGGTAGGGTATATTTTGTATTTTTATAATAAAATGGTGAAAGCGTAAGCTTTCGTTGGGTAACATTCGTTCTGCAAGTGTAAGTCCACGAAATGTATTATTTAAAATATTGAATTCGGTTCCATAGAGAAATTATTTACAGTAGGTATTTTCAGTATTTTTGACAAATACGGGAAATTCGGCATAAGTTATCCCTATAGTATAAAGCTAGATTCACTAAATCACTGACTGATTGACATAATTATTGTTCTCCTTGATGGGGAGGTATGTTTTTTTACGGAATCGGATAGGGGAGCTAAAATTCTACCAAAATCATGGGTGTCCCATAATGATTTTGGTATATCCTTATCTTTATTATTATTTATAATTTCCAGCTTGTATTGTAGAAAAAGAAATATTTTTTTTATAACAACATAAATTAACAAAAGACACACTTATAGAATAGGTCCCACTGCAGGGCAAAGGGTTCTATCTCATCTAAAGGGATTTAGTTATCAAAAAAATAAAATTGGAAACATTAATCTTGAGAAGCACAAAGCACCTAAGAGTATTATTATTACCGTCAGCTTTAATACGTACCGATCCTATCCATCCAAAGGTTGCCTGGAAGAAATCGCTTTTAGCAATAAGGCCGCCGATTGTGCCACTAGATTTAGTTAGTATTAAGATCCTTTATTTTTATTATTTTCTTTGTATTTGATGGTGCAATAAAGCTGTATTGTATTGTATTGTATTGTATCATTACAAAGCACAGAGATCCAATCTTCTATACACCAATAAAGGTATTATTGGGTCTGGTTCTATATCCGTACAATTTACTAAACTAAAGTCTCAGCTCTAATCCTAATTTATCCTTACGGAGCAGCGTAAAGCGAAAATGGCCGTATGTTGTTTGCGAAATCTCTGAAATCCCACGACAAAGGCGCCATTTTAGAGGCGACGCCATTTTGTCGCTTGGCGCCAATTTTCTTCATGACTGTTTGTAATAGAATCTATGATAGTAGAAGTTACAGTGACCTAAAAATGCTTGTTGATTTAGGAGTTAAACTTTACACTAGTTTTCACCGAAGCGGACAGATTTGTAAAAAGAACCATAGAATGTTGAGTTCATGTCGTGTTTTATGGTGTTTTTGGTTGTTTTTACACATCTATGCTAGTGTTTTGAGGAAAAAACCGGCCTCGGGTAACGTTAGGAATAAGCAAAGTTCGTTATGAATGTATGTGGGTTAACTATGAACCGTCAAGTATGGCAGCTTTGCCCATTAGATATCAATCATTGAGACATTATCCAATCAGATTCTATTTCGTTTTTAAAGAAAAATTTGTAAATAAACCGTTAAAGTTAGATATTTTTTATTATAGAAAACGCCCAGAACACCAAAAACAAATATCTGTAGATCGTACACACATTTGTCTCGAGGCGGGAATCGAACCCGCGATCTTCTGCGTCGCAGGCGGACCTTCGCCTACCGCGCCACAGAGGATGGGGTTTTTCCCAAGTGTTCCAACATCAAAGTAGGCAAGGCTGTTTGCTCTAAAACATTTTTTTTGTTTCAGGTGCCTAGAAACTGTCTACAACTATGTTCCAATCAAAAATAAACACACTACAGTATGTTATAAATTGAACTGTAATACAAGTGAATAAGGATGCAGACGAACGTGCAGATCGACTCTAAGAACCTCCGCCACTCCCCGGATAAAGGCAAGGGGGCGCATCGGCTGACAGCGGAGGTAAGTGATTCCTTTTTGATCTGGTCCTATGCCCAGCAGTGGCCCTGCTGGACTGGACATAGCCCTCCACTATACATTTATAAGCATCTTGAACACACTTGGAGTTTTGTTGTAGAAGCGTATACCCTTTAAAAGATACATTAGACATAGGCTTTGACCATACAATTCTAAGAAGTTTGATCTTTTGCGATGAAGTGATAAAACTACTAAAATATATTTAAAATTATTTGTCCTTTAAAAAATCTAATAGAATATTCGTTTATTGCATAATCAACAGGTTTTTTTTTACAAGAACTTAATACTAACTATATTTAGTAAGGCATAATGGGCGGCCTTATCGATAACAGCGATTATGTACTGATATAACTTGTGATTTCTATCAAAGATTTTTTATTTTCATTTCTCAATAAGTGTTCATGCATTATAGGTATCTGTAATTAACATTTTTGAAATGAAATGAAATACATTGCATGTTGCACCTCTTTTCAGTGGTGATCTACCTTTAGTTAATGCTACAAATATATCAAAACATCAATTTTTCACACAAAACCACGCATTTTTGATTACCCTCACAAATTTTCCCACATGTATTGTAAAGGCTCGAAACATTTCGCCACACTAACGAATGTTACGGCAGCTTTGATGTTGAAAACGCAATAAAAACACCAGTGCGTACAAATACGGGTTCAATTGGAAGAGGTTAATAAAATATATGATCGGATGGGTTTTACACGAACTTTTAGGACAACTAGCTTCTGCCTACGGGTTCACAGACGGCCCTGCTTACCGAATAAACACTTCGTACCTATGCGATTTATACCGGGATATTTAAATTTATAAAAGTTTAAGCTCATTTAATGTGTTCAAACTCAAAAACATATAATAATTGATAATTCAATTCTTATTAAGTGAACACATTAAATGATCCAGCTATTGAATGACAACAACCTATGTATAACCTTAACCTAAGAACCCTGTTCTCATATGACTTTGTATAAAGGGTCTTTTTGAGAATAAATAAATAAATAAATAAATAAAGAATGCTGGACAATTCACACAGCATTATCTAGCCCCATGGTAAGCAGAGCTTGTGTTATGGGTACTAGATAACTGATATACATAATACAATACATTACATAGATAGATATTTTTTATTATACATAGAAAACGACCAGAACACCCGGAACAATTATCTGCAGATCGTACACACAATTGTTCCGAGGCGGGAATCGAACCCGCGACCTCGTGCGTTGCAGGCAGACCTTCGCCCACCGCGCCACATCGGTCGTCTAAGAAAAGAATAAATGAATATTACACTTATATTTACCATGATTTGATTTTTTCCAATATTTCGGCACAGTTTCATGCGCCATGATCATGGAATATCTGAAAGCACTGCGAGTAAGTTTTCACTGGCAGACATAATCTGTGCTCATTTTTTGTCTTTTACTACGAACGTTACCACTACCACCGGTTTCATTATCAAACGCAGGTCGATCACGCAACATACCTGACGGTATCAACGGTGACGGTATCCAAACGTAGTGTAGGATGCAGGCAGATGCTGGATGCGGCAAGCTGAAGACAGGGCGCTATGGCGCTCATTAGGGGAGGTCTATATCCAGCAGTGGACTACTATAGGTTGTATAGTAGTCCACTGTACACATCCAGCATCTGCCTGCATCCTTCACTACGTTTGGTACCTGATGATGAAGATCTTTCCCATAGCTTTAACGTTAACAAACCCATCCAAGCGAGAAGAACCTCAGACCCTAAAACATCAATTTAAATGTTACATAAATTTTCTTTAAAAATGACTTGTTGGGAAAATGTGGGAAGCTAAGGTGTGGGTACGCCATAAATACCCACATTTACTTCCCCATCCTGTGGGTAAGTACGTGGCTGTATAATGTTCGTTTATATATGTATTTCCGCACCCTGTATTTAGGTAGCTACCCTGTATAATTGTTGTTTGTTTTATGTTACTGGCAATTGCGGCTATAAAATCTTAGGCTTAATTACCAAAGGATCCCGGGAATTAGTTTGTTTTCGCAAAATAAAACTAGATAGAAACAGTTAACTGTACCTACTACATAGCTCTAGAATGAAAATATAAAAAATATACCTATGTTAATCGGAGGAAACCAAGGTTCGGTCTATATAGGTTGGAAGATATCATTCGTAGCGATATGATGAAGACTCACTATGTGTTTTCATATTACGAAATCAAAAAAATATAGTACGATAACAAAGCCTTAATATTGTATAAGGTTCTTAGGTACTTCGATACCTCGTTTACAATAAGTAGGTTCCTGCCATTACATATTCAACCAGTTAGCGCTATTTCGTAGGTTTGACTTAGATTCTTGATGATGCCAATTATGTGCCGCTAAGTCAAATGTCAATGTCATGTGGACGCACTATCACTACTGACACACAGAAAGTTTTTTTCTGCAAATTTTTTTAATGGCTTTACTTTCTTATCTACTTTCTAATGTTAGGCCAGGCAGCGATGGCAGGTAGGTACATTTAACGTATTTTTCACCCATAAATGTAAAGTAAAACAAAAGGTAAGCATAATTTTACGACCGAGCTTTTATAAACCGTAAAACGAAATGAAAATATTACCAAAAGAAAAAGAGCGATAAAAAGTATTTGTCGTAAAGATTTCGTAATCACCAGATTTTTTGTGATGTCTGAGGTGAGACTGTTCCCTGCAATTTAATTTGAACCTTTTGTCCTATCTCATAAGTATTTAGTTTGCTTGCTACTCTTTTATCAAGGATCAAAAACCTGATAAAAACACTTTCAACGATCAGTAGCGCCATCTGTGAAAAGCTTGAAATACTACTAAGAGCTCTCGCTTCTCTTCACACGTTATTTTCATTTTATTTTCTGGCTGAAACCCCTGAAGCCTTTAGTTTCATAGGCTGCCACGTGGTTCATACCGAATAGGAAAGATGGCGCTTTGCACAATTATTTAGGTTCTGATTAATTTCGTTGCGAAACTAAAGTAAGTAGGTACCTAGTTAGGTAATTGGATTTCTCTGATCTAAAGATAAATTGGATCAGCAAGTTAAATGTTTAATTAAGTAAGTTGATGGAACATTGAGACATTCAAAAGAAAGATAATTTTCTTTCCTTTTGCATCGTCGTAAATTTTTACCCCTCTATATCTCTCTCTCTCTATATGTCATTTTTATCGCAGATTTCTCCGAAAAATTGTACACCATTATACCCTTTTTACCTCGTGAATAGAACAAAAGAAAGGTTTTACTGAAATTATCCACTAATAAAGGTCGCTAGGGGGCGCTCCGGGCGTTTTCTCGGAGGCGATAGGATTCGCAGAAACTGATTGGGATTGCTGTGTCAATATACAGTATAGAAAAATTATTTATTTTGTACTTACAGTTCTAGAAGAAGCAATGTTTAATTAAAATGTAGCGCTTTCATTATGTTTTTTATTCTTAGTAAATTTTGATAGCACTTTCAGCAGCTCTACTTTTCAGCATACCATTATAGAGTCTTAACATTGTTACCCGGCCCGTATTAGGTTTCAACTTTGTATTTGCTTATTGCTGACAATAAGAAAGTACAAAGTTGAAACAGATAACGCCTTAGCCAACCATCAATATACAATACAATACAATACAATACAAAAATTCTTTATTGTACACCATAATCAAATTAATCATTACAAAAATACATTATATGCGACAGGTACAATGGGCGGCCTTATCGCTTAGAAGCGATCTCTTCCAGGCAACCTTTGGATGGAAAGAATTATATGAATTTAAGAAAAGGCAGGGGGTGTACCATAGGTTATCTAAATAAGAATACTAAAAAATAAATAATAAATAATAAATATTACAAATTCCAAAATAAATAATACACAACTTAAATACAATATTATGACATAGTACTCGTACTAAGCCACATAATAGCTATATAGCCTTGGTATGTATAACAATGTAGTGAAGGTAGTAGAGAAAAATTTAATTAAATTAAAAAATCAGCCCTTCCTCAACTTATTACCTATAGTTTAAACAGTTCAACTTACTGCAGACTGTTGCAAACAATCTACCAGGTAGCTCAGTTGAGCTACCTGGTAGATTGTTTGATGGATCAGTTGATCCATATCAATACCAGTCGGCGCGCGTCCCCGCGACGCTGGCTGCATTACCCCGCTGTATGACAATGCTGATGCGTTGCGCCAGATACTCACCAGCTCTCGGGTCACGCGTCGCTTTCATATATCTACTTGTTCCAATTGGTTACTATTTTTTGATTGTAACTTTCCTTTTAAATAAAGTGCTACTTATTATATTATCCAACCAATCCTAATATAGAGAAGTAAGTAAGATATTTAAGTCATTTATAACGGAATATTTACCATGATCTGATTTTTGAGTTTCCCAATATTTCGGCGCAGTTTCATGCGCCATGATCACGGAATAACTGAAGGCACTGCACTGTGATAAATGACTAAGCTACAGTGGGCAGCCAAGTAAATAGTGTGAGGTACATAGTTCCCGTGTTATATCCTTATATTCATGAAGGGCGCCCGGGAAGCTAGAATTTATACGAGGTTCGTGAGTCGAGTCACTCAAACAAATGTTTCTAGACAAAGATAAATAAACTGCTTTTTCTAAGAGCTGCTTATTGTGTAGACGCAGGCTTTATTGGCGTAGTGGTGGAACAGCTGGGTGATAATTTTATATTACTTGGAACAATGATCTGAGTACTTAAGTTTTAGTTTTATTTTCACGCAAGATAGTTTTGGCAAACAATATACGAAAGAATAAAATTAATTCCTTGTAAGTCATGTCGACAAAAACATTTATATTTTTTTGTGATCTGGTTTAAGTGGTTTATTTATACTTCAAACTTTAACATAATATCTGGAGGAAATTGAACCTTGCGATAAGGCCGCCTATAGGACTTTTTGTTGATATCTATAATGTTTTTATTTTGTTATTTTTTTAGTGCAATAAAGTGTACATTCATTCATTATACCTAGGTTAGAACATTACTAAACTCTACTGTGACATTTGCATGCTATCTTAATTTTGCACGCCTCGATGAGGTAGTAATGTATTGGAAATACCATTTTTAATTAAGAACTTTTGTACCTATATTACAGCAAATAAAAATAAATGATTTGATCTATAAATGATTTGATCTATTCATTCATTCTTGCTTCGTACAAAGAAATTGTGAAATTTACGTTTATTTAATACCGCCTGCTTGAAATCGAAACCACGATAGAACATTAATGAAATATTTTAATATATTATATCCATTTTTTTTTTACTTTTTATATACACTAAACACCGCTCAGCCGGCTTGAGGTTGCTTTGTATGAAGTATTATTGTATTTTTTATATTAAGTACTGAAATTATCCAGCATTGGAACACAAATATTTATTTATTTTATACTTCTTGCACGAAAAACTTAACACAAAACTTAATCTAGAAAATTTATACAAAGGCGAACTTAACCCTAAAAAGAGTTCTCTTCCAGCAAACCTTATAGTTCATAGTTCAATTTTTGGTAAACAAAAATATTACACGTCAAATACATACCTTATCATATACTTAAGTATATTAGATGGTATCATTCAATTGGTAATTATTCGATTAGAATATGTGAAATTATACATTTCAATTAAATTATACAATAAATTCATAATTAATTATACCTTAATGGGAGAGAGAGACCAAGTGAAGAGAGAAGTGTAAAAATTTTCGCCTAATGAACTGCCAACCATCGCTAACCAGGCTTTTTCGTATCATACCTACGTTAGGTAACTTACGTAGGTATGATACGAAAAAGCCTGGTAACCTGTAAGTTACAGGTTAAATCGAAGCCTCGTTGTCTAAACAGCTGATTAACTGACCGTAAACTTGACCTTCTCATCCGTCCCAATCAAACAAAATTAAAAAAACCCACCCCAAGATCCCAAAGGCTGTATTTACCAACAAACTCTGCCGCCCGCCCAGTGCGCGTCTCACTTGGGCGGCGACCGCACGCACGCCCGCCGCGACCAAAAGTTTTCGAAAATATTATTTTATACTTGTTTTTTACCCGTTATACACCCCTAGAATAGTGGATTTTGTGTGGAATTGTTTTATTTGTAAGTAGAAATACAAATAAATCTAAAACAATGGATAGAACGTCTAAAATTTACATAACATTGTGAGAATGCTCGGTATTCGGACAGGTAACGTTTTGCGAATTTTCTGTTATAATTTTAATGATAGCAGAGATAATGCCTACAGCTTAAAACAGTATCTAAACCTATATTTGCTCCTATATTTGTTTGTTTTGAAGTTATGAGATTCTCAGCGTACTGAAAACAAATAAAAACATGCACTGGCTAATAGGATTAACTCGAATGTGGAATAATTATAGGATGGAGTAAGAAGTATCGTTGTAAATATATGTTCTGGGCTTAGATTTGATAAATAGTCGACGATATTTAGGGTTTATAACACATTGGCATAATACAGATTTGTAATGTGTTGATTCGGGAACTATTTATCAATTGTAATTGAAATACAAAAAGTACGATATAGGAGATATTATAAAGAAGCATTTTTTAATACATATGAAGCTAATTTGTCATCTCCGGAACTTCTGATCCAATTCCTTTATTATATTTTTATTTCTTATATCAGCTAGATACAATATTTTCCTGTTATATGTTGTTTGCACATACCTTATGAGTGGAACCGCGGGCACTAGCTTGTATCCTCAAGGTCCATAGCCTCTTCAAGGAAACTGTCTCAAAAAACCACCTCTTTGTGATTGATTGATCTATTTTAACACAGAATTTAATGGTCAAAGTGAAAGGTGAGGCTGTACTATGAACTGTGGAGTTTGGACCACCACGTGATTACTACCTGACTGTGTTAAAAATCTCTAGCTCCATTTATTTCTAGGTGGGTATTTAGGTCAGTCTATATCTCTACGCCCGTGTGACCGCTAATGATATTGTTCATTCACTGTTTACCGACTTGACTAGGCCACGTGTCATTATTTCACCTGGCCGTAGGAAAAACACTCTGATAGACCAATATTTTTATATATTTTTCTTTAACACTTTAACTGCGGTTTTTTTTCGACGACTGCGATCTTTTTTTTAACTTAAAAAATTCGTGCTGCCGCTCTACACAGCGGTTGTGTTGCGCCGCACATGCGTTTCGTTCGAAAAATATTACGGCTGTGCTGAATCACACAGATCTGTATTTTCTCAGCCGCTGCGCTAGTGTGGATTTACGCATATTAGTCACTGGTAGAAAACACATACCGTGTGATTTCAGCACTCAAAGTGTTAAAAATGATGATACATACACCTATTGCAATTCATAAAGAAAGCTTGCGATGCTACCGTGAGACGGGCGCTGGTAGAATTGCGTCAATCCAGACGCAGAGCAAGAAGTTGAAGTTAATTTAACGTGACAAATCGATTCTATCAAAAAGCAAAGATTTTTTTTAGATTACTACTTAGCTTTAGATCTTTTATCAAAAAAAAAATAGATAGTATATTTAAGCTATCAGAACAAGACCTCTTCATTTTTGATTTAGTTTTCGCACTATGGGGATTACAAGTATTTGGGGCACACTGGCACAGATTGTATGTTTGTTTCGTCTTCACATCAAAACTGCAGCACGGATCGGCTGATATTTTGCAAAGGAATACTTGTAGATCTGAAATAGCAAAGAAGCTTCTTTTTGCTCTAGAATGCATGCGAAGCCTCCGGCACTAGCTAGTATGAGGTTCAAAGAAACCGTCTCAGAAAACCAACCTCTTTGTGATTGATCTATTTTGGGACAGCCAATTTAACGGTCAAGGTGAAATTAGTTGGAGTAAAAATGATTTAATATTTGCGGCAAATTACTTTTCAGCATTGTTTCTTGTAGTAGGTAAGCAAAAAATTTTAACCACAAAAAAAAAATCATCTCGCGCAAAGTCAAAACGATATTTTACTTTAATTTTTATTGGATTTTTTTTTACTTTTCTTTAAATCTTTCATCAAAAAAGAAATTTAAAATTAAATAAATAATGCTGGACAATTCACACAGCATTATCTAGCCCCATGGTAAGCAGAGCTTGTGTAATGGGTACTAGATAACTGATATATATAATACAATACATTAAATAGCTAGATTTTTTTTATTATACATAGAAAACGACCAGAACACCCGGAACAAATATCTGCAGATCGTACACACAATTGTTCCGAGGCGGGAACCGAACCCGCAACCTTCTGCGTTGCAGGCGGATCTCCGCCCACCGCGCCACATCGGTCGTCTAGCTTTTATAATTAATACAATTTGAATGTCTACATTATTAATTAATAAGCTATCAAATAGAGCTGAGACCTATTTCGTCTTTCTAGGACCTCTACGTGGGTCATCATCATCATCATCATCAGCCTATATTAGTCCACTGCTGGACATAGGCCTCCCCCAATGAGCGCCATAGCACCCTGTCTTCAGCTTGACGCATCCAGCATCTACCTGCAGTCTTTCGCAGGTCGTCATCCCACCTGGTCGGAGGGCGTCCTACACTACGTTTACCGAGTCGTGGTCTCCACTCAAGAACACGTTTGCCCCATCGGCCGTCGGTTCTTCGCGAGATATGGCCGGCCCACTGCCACTTCAGCTTGCTAATTCTTTGAGCTATGTCGATAACCTTGGTTCTCTGTCGGATGTATTCGTTACGAATCCTATCCTTCAGAGAAACTCCGAGCATAGCTCTTTCCATAGCTCGCTGAGCGACTTTGAACTGGTGGACCAGCCCTATCGTGAGTGTCCACGTCTCAGCTCCGTAGGTCATAACGGGTAGGACGCACTGATTGAAAACTTTCGTTTTCAAGCATTGCGGTATGGATGACGTGAAGACTTGACGTAGTTTCCCAAATGCTGCCCAGCCCAGCTGGATCCTCCTTTTGGCCTCCTTCTCGAAACTGTTTTTACCCAACTGCAGAATCTGCCCAAGGTAAGTGTACTCGGAAACAGTTTCGAGAAGGTGACCATGTACGACCACCGGCCTTGGATCAATGTGACCATTGATCATGACTTTGGTTTTATCCAAATTCATGCCAAGACCGATACATCGGGAGGCTGAAGCTAGGCCGTCCTGCATCTGGTTCAGCTCCTCTAGCGACTCCGCCAATAGGACTATGTCATCAGCGAATCGTAGGTGTGAGATATAGTTGCCGTTTATGTTTATGCCCTTACCTTTCCAGTCCAGCGTCTTAAACAAATCTTCCAACGCGCTTGTGAACAGTTTCGGGGATATGACATCCCCCTGTCTCACTCCTCTGCGCAATTGGATAGGTTTAGACTGCTGGCCCTGTACTTGGACACTCATAGTGGCGGCTTCGTAGAGACATCTCAGCACCTCGATATAACGATAGTCCACTTGGCATCGCTGTAAGGATTCCAGAACAGCCCAGGTCTCGACAGAGTCAAAGGCCTTCTCATAGTCCACAAAAGCCAGACACAGGGGCTGATTATACTCTTCGGACTTCTGTATAATCTGCCTCACTGTGTGTATGTGGTCTATGGTGCCATATCCTCCGCGAAATCCAGCCTGTTCTGGTGGCTGAAACTCGTCGAGTCTCCTAGCGAGACGATTCGTGACTACTCGTGAGAACAGCTTATACTACGTGGGTAGCTATTGCTTAATCATTACAAGCAGAGTAAAAAATAGCTACCATTTAATTATGGACGATGATAAAAAATACGGATGTTGATTTATTTAATTTTTTGAACACACTTTTTCAAAACAATAAACCCTAAAACTAGAGGCTATAGATACGCTTTGCTCTTCTTTCCAATCACACACGTCCATAAAAACGTAATGTTAGATATACACTTTTATGAACCCGAAGCTGCCTCCGTACCGAAATAATGAGTTTTCACGTTTTATTAGGGCCTTAATGTCCAATTTAAAGGTATTAACAGAGCTCTAATAATCGTAACTTAATTAAGACTTTCTATTGTTCTTTTTACGGGTACTAAGCACATTTATATCAATTCATAATGTTTATCAACGCTGGATTTTTTTAAAACTTTCTAGCTTTTTAATTGATAACTCGTTAATTTCAAATTATCCTCCATCCTCATCAATCATCACCAAAAAATATAATATATTTAAAATTACTCGCGACAGATGATTGACATAAGAAAAATAATAAATGAGTTTCTAAAGATTCTGTGTAAAACCTGTATCTCAGGCAAACATTTTACAACGAATACTTGGTAGGATCACATAAATGAAGTAAAACAAAGCGACTGCAAATTTTCATATATAACTTAAGCTAAAGTCATTTAAAACGGGATATTTACCATGATTTGATTTTTGAGTTATCCAATATTTCGGCACAGTTTCATGCGCCATGATCACATCAAAAATGAGGGTAGATCGGTATGTCTGCCCATAAAAACTCGCAGTGCCTTCAGTTACTCCGTGATCATGGCGCATGCAACTGTGCCGAAATATTGGAAAACTCAAAAATCAAATCATGGTAAATATCCCGTTTTAAATGACTTTAGTATTAATAACTATGATAGTTTCAAAAGTTTTATAACTTAAGCTAATACGCTAAACTAGGTTATATTTGAGAGGTACTTATAATACAAGTAAATACGGATGTTGAATAACATCATCAGCCTATGTTAGTCCACTGCTGGACATAGGCTCCTAATGAGTGCCATGTGCCATAGCGCCCAGCTTCAGCTTGACGCATCCAGCAGCCTTCAAGGCGCGTCCTACACTACGTTTACCAAGTCGTGGTCTCCACTCAAGAACCCGAGCCCCGTAACTCTTCGCGAGATATGGCCGAACCAGTGCCATTTCAGCTTGCTCATTCTTAGAGCCTTCTACATCAATCAATCTTCTATATAATCACTACGCCATAGAGGTCGTCATCTAAGAGAATCCCACTTTACGTTCCATAAACATGCCAGCGTATGCCCACAAGTGCGCGGTTGTAGCCGCCTCACGTTGTGGTCGCACTAGAGATGGGACAGGACTCCGAATTTCATACGAAATATAAAAGAAAATAATTGATTTGCTCCGCGAAATTCCGGATATCTCCATAAAGGAATAATTGTAAGAATTGGCATAGCTCTAAGAATTAGCAAGCTGAAGTGGCAGTGAGCCGGCCATATCTCACGAAGAACCGACAACCGCTGGGGTAAACGTATTCTTGAGTGGAGACTGCGACTCGGCAAACGTAGTGTAGGACGACCCCCAGCCGTTAAATGGTGAATGCATCAAGCTGAAGACAGGGTGCTATGGCGCTCATTAGGGGAGACCTATGTCCAGCAGCGGACAGCTATAGGCTACTAATTTTATTGTTTCGAACAAACTAAAAACCTGCTTTAAATTCGTAAAAAACTGTAAAATCGCTCCGTAATTGACGGAGTACGAAAATACAGAACACATACATACAGTCGAAACAGAAAAACTCCTTTTTTGGTTTTAGTTTCGTCTTTTAAATGTAAATAGTAACTTGCACTTTAATAAATTCATAAAAACATCTCAACAAACGAAAGAATTATAGGTAAGACACCTATAATTTTTTCGTTTGTTGAGATAGAAGACTAGAACTACCTACGTGATACATCGCATACGACCACGTCGTCGATGTACATCAGGTGAATTTGTGGTTAACGAAGGTCTATCTATTCTAATGTCTATTCAATCTATTCTGAATTCACACTCATGGTTCAATTAACGACCACTGTGGCAACCGCGCCCCGGCGTCCGGCACTCCGGCATCGCAAGCGGACGTTCAGCAACCAGGCTGAACGTCCGCTTGCGATGCCGGAGGCTGCGGGTTCAATTCCCGCCTCAGGCCAAATGCACGTATGAGTGAACCAATTGTATGTGTACGTCTGTTTGTGACAAATGAAATGAAATGAATGTTTATTTCTTTAGGCTTACAAATAAGCACTGAGACAAGTCATATTTTATACTATTCATTATTATATTGATGTTCACTTCAATTTTTTGTCCACCAGTGGAAGAAGTGAGAAGAAACCACTAGTATGTTCTTATGTGTCATAAATAATTTACTTACTTTACCTACTATGTACGATCTGCAGATATTTGTTCCGGGTTTTCTGGTCGTTTTCTATGTATAATAAAAAATATCTATCTATGTAATGTATTGTATTATGTATATCAGTTATCTAGTACTCATAACACAAGCTTTGCTTACCTTGAGGCTCGATAATGCTGCGTTAAATTTTATAGTGTCTCTTATAACAGTACACAATCTTACTCACTATTCTGGCGCATCAGCCCCGAAGTCGGTCACAGTGTCTGTCACAATGCACTCCCTTATCCAATCTGACAATGGCGAACCTAGCTATATGTAAGGCTATTATGTGCTCGAATGTAGATAAGAGATGGATACAATAGATCGCCAGCGGCGTCTGTCTAGCCTTCTATCCAGTTTGGTGGGGAACTGTAACTAAACTATTCAACTGGATTATTACAGTGTGGGCCGTTTTATTAGATTTTATGTTAAAACATGCAAATCACTACATACATAGTATAAAACAAAGACGCGTCCCGCTGTCTGTCTGTCCCTATGTATGCTTAGATCTTTAAAACTACGCAACGGATTTTGATGCGATGATGCGTTTTTTAAATAGATAGAGGAAGGTTCGTAAACTATTTGATACAAAGATTTCCAGGAGGGTAAAGCAGCGGAGCGCGGCAAGTTAGATAATAAATGATACTAGACATTTTGACACAGCATTATCTGGCCCCAAGGTAGGCAGAGCTTGAGTCATGGGTATGTACCAGGATCTCTGATGTAGGTACCTACGTAATACGCACAGATCTTGAAAAAAATTATACTTACACGGTTTTGTGCCGCAGCGGAAGATAAATGTCAATAATTTGAATTTATAATTGACATTATGGATTATTTGATTTTATTTTAACTGGATTTATAACATGTGTTCTTAACTTTTATATTCTCTCCACCTCTGTAATTAGTATAATTGGCCTAAGGTCGTTCTGATTACATTAAATAAATAAATAAGGTTTTGCTTTGAAAAAATTAAAAACTGGCCTGAAATTCCATAGTTTTTACACATTAGACAGTTTTTTAAAGTTTTTCAGAAAGAGTTTTTCAAATTGGTCCATAATTGACGGAGAAATCGACAAACAGAGATAAAAAATACATATAGCCGAACATCCAGCCTTCTCTTGTGGTTTTCGTGTCGTCGTTTAAAATACATATAAGATTAGTCGTGCAAATCATAGTTTTTAGAATTTTTTTTTGTTCGACAGCTATGTTGATTTTTATTGTAAAGACGAAGCGACGAAGAAACATAGCATGCTTGTTAATTACTATTTTTCAAATTCGGAGTCCGAACCCCTACCCTACGACCTGCCTAGGCTGAGGTCTCATCAAGTCGGTACAAACAAGGGAGCAGCTGACATTTTTATTAAAAACCTAAGGTTCCGAGAAATGAAGGCCTTTTTCTAGCTCGTCTTTAATTAACCTGCCTTCAAATTAAAACCATTCATTTTCGTGTAAATCTAGATTTTACTTTTTTTAATTAGACACGCTGATTTTGTCCAGAAATTCCTTGAAAATTTAGGTTTTCTCATTTCGTTTCTTATCTGGCTGCCTTATCACTTAGATTTATCTCTTCCAGGCTACAGAACCTTGATTTTAGTTACTTATTAAGCTTAACTTTAGTTATAGATAAAAACGTTGCAAGACAGAAAGATAACTAAACAACCGTTTGGTCGTACTCTTATTAACTCGTCAATGATCAAATATATATATATATATATTTTTATTTATTGTACTTATTCCTCTAACATTATCAGAGACTTTATGTATCTAGTTTTAAATTAAAATTATTATATTTTACTTAGGTATATTGTTTATATCTAATTATTCTTATCTAACCATTTATTTATTATATGTATGCTATATTATATATATTAGTATATATATTATACATCATATCTTATCTACTTATTTCTAAAAATTACTTGCTTCACTATTCTTACACAATATTTTATATACTTAGGGCATAGATACTTGTCATTAATTACTAGATGTAAGTTGTTGCTATTTATTTGAATGTCTAGTTCGTTTTCTATGTCGAATCTTTCAAATATATTGTCAAATAGTTGTTTTCCGTACCTGTAATTGACGTCAAATAATTAATGTCCCCTGCTGGACATAGCCCTCCCCTAATGAGCGCCATATCGCCCTATCGCAGGTCGTCATCTCACCTATGTAGTCGGAGGGCGTCTTACATTACGTTAGCCGAGTCACTCTAGAACACTTTTACCCCAGCCAACGGTTGTCAGTTTTTCGCGAGATATGTCCGCCCACTGCCACTTCAGCTTGCTAATTCAGAAGTTCACGAGGTCATCTAATTACATATAGAAACAATTAAAATTTCAAAATTCAAAATTAAAAACAATTAATTCAATAATTAGAATCATTAGAAATATACTCGATTTCATTGTAATTATTGAAAAAACGCAAATATTAATGTTTTAGTCATCTAATTAGATCATCTATAATTAATAATAGAAACAATAAACCCTAGAATCATTAAAATAATATTAGATTGCATATCGTCGTTGTAGAGCGAGAAGTAACTAATTGCAAAAAGCTAGTTCGGAGATAATCGCGATCATAGTTTTTTTGATCTTGAAATCGGTGTAGCTCATTAAGGCTTATAGTTACAAACATGATTTCTATGAACAAAATATAGATAATTTTACCATACACCCTATCGTTCAATAAGTTCTGTAAATATTTTTACGGTTACTGTGATACATAGTAAAAAGTAATTCTAGCAAACTCAATAAGTTTATTAGGTTAGTTAATTAACTTTCCATGTTACTTAAGTAATTTTTCTTGATAAGCCATTTCATTTCATTTGTAGTTTTTTTATCTGCAAATAATAACTAAGAGCCATTATGGAAGATCGTGTCGAATACAATTGTATGCAAATAGTCACTAAGTAACTTTAATGAGCAGTGCAGCCCCCAGTAGTTAAAAAAAGGTTATAGTAAACGATTGTGAAATAAATTACTTAAGTACTCTTAGTACTTTTTCGTAGACTGATTTTTGGCTCAACAAGTAGTTAAGTACTTCTGACATTCTTGTATTTCCCAAAATTAAAATAAAAACAGCTCTTTTACATTTTTATAAGGTACATAATTGGTTTAAAAATACTTTGGCATCATTAAGTCATTTTGGCCAAAATTGTTAGCTAGTGACTTCTCGCACGACAACGACGATATACGAAAGAGATGCAAATATTAATCAATTGTACCTTACAGAAACTCAATGAGTTTAAAAGGTAGAATAATACAAAGAGACCGGTGGACCTAGATAAAATAAACCGCGAAGACGAAATGCATAAATATGCGATGTAGGTCAGGCGGCTGGTGGAACAGACCCGAGCTCCGTACACCGGGATACTTTTGAATATTACTTTTAAACTAGGTTTACTACACATTTTATTGCAGGTACTTTTTAGGTTAATAAAATTAATCGGTTGAGAGTGAGTTTAGGAGTCTTTTGAAGACACAAACAAAAAAAATGTATTGTACGCCATTGTCCATGCGACATGGACAATGGCCAGCCTTATAGCTTAGAAGTGATCTCTTCCAGGCCGATAATACGGGACGTGTTCGAGTGGTCTCCTTTTTACCTTAGGTTTTGGTACATCGCCATTATGGAAACAGGAATTTACGCAAATCAAACTATTGTTAAATGGATTCGGGACTTAGGTAGTTGATGCGTTTTCTATACATATATGAACCTATGTATATAGTTTTTTATGTGCGTAGACGATGTTACATAGATTTGGTTACCTTTAGTGGTCGTAAATTCGACTGTGATGAAAGTTTGCGGGTTTAATACCGGCTGTTCGTAATTTCATTTCAAATGGGTGGCAACACGCTGTAACTCTAGACAAAACTTCTCTGGTTTTTAAAGTACAATAAGAATAGTATACGTTTAAGAATAATAAAAAAATACAATACCATACAATAGGGTAGTGTCCTGGGTAAAAAATATATTTTTCTATTTAGTCCGTCAGTTAGATTATCAGAAGATATTGAACACGTATTTTTTCTTTTGTCAATCAAACAAATACTTACAAAAATAGAGCGCGTTAAAGTTTAGAAGTGGCTAGGCTCGTGACGTCACAACTTGCTAAAAAGTGTAGCAAGACGTGACGTCACGCGGAACTTTAACTGGCTATATCTTCATATTTTTTTGTTTAATTGACAAAAGAAAAAACACGTGTCCAATATCTTCTAATAATCTAACTGACAGACTTAGTAGATTTTTTTAAGACAGTAGCCTGTATTGGAACCCATAAAATCCGTAGTTATTCCGTGGCTAGATAGATAGGCCAGTAAACTCACTGTACTTTTATCCATCCACTCCCATCTGAAAAACCCACCCTGTGTTTCTAATATACTCCAACCAACACTAAATTGATTATACCACAAAATTGAAAAAGGACCCAAACATCTGTTCGGTCCTTTGAGCGTCTTTGTTGAGCTCTTCAAATCGTCTAGCCATTTTTTATAGAGTCGTAAGGGTGAAGTTCGAAACTTGTTTTACCCGACTGTGTTGTTAACAAAGGAGGGTTGATATAGTCGATTCTAGTAAAAAGTTATTGCTATACACTGAAATGTTTTTTTTTAATATCCTCTTTACACTTTTGTTTACATTTCTAAGTAAGACGTACCAATCGATTTGTAACGTACTTACTAACTATTAAAGGTTAAACAAGATCATCATCGGCCTGTGTGAGTCCACTGCTGGACATAGGCCTCCTCCAATGAGTGCCATAGCACCCTGTCTTCAGCTTGACGCATCCAGCATCTCCCTGCACTCTTTCGCAGGTCGTCATCCCATCTGGTCGAAGGGCGTCCTACACTACGTTTACCGAGTCATGGTCTCAACTCAAGAACACGTTTACCCCAGCTGTTCAGCGGTTCTCCGCTAGATATGGCCGGCCCACTGCCACTTCAGTGTGCTAATTCTTACGAGCTATGTCGCTAACTTTAGACTAAGAAAAGGTAATCGATTTTATTTTACTGACATACATTTTTCGTGCATTGTTCTATTGCTATGATATTTCCGAACTATTATTATGATATTATATTATTATGATATTACGAACACCTTCAATCTGCCTTCAAAAGTAAAGAAACTTTCTACATAAAAATAACTCATTATTAAATAATATCTCGACCATAAAATGTCTGCCTCGCGGCAGATTTGCAAACACGTATTCTCTGTTATTCGCAGAATATTTTGAAAATTAAAATGAATTCTTTTATAAAAACATTTTGTAGCTCAACATTTTATAATTCTTGTAATCTTAGGCTTCATTCGCACGGGAGCTTTTTAACGCCCGTTAAAAAAGCGTTGACGGGGAACTTCAACGGGGATTAGTGGAATAAGCCGTAAGACTGTATTTTTATTTTAGAAACGCTATTTGACTAAGTGCTTATTTTGTAAGCCTAAAGAAATACAACATTTGAAATTTTAATTAAATTGGCTAAATAAAACATACTTTTATCTCTCTCAAATTATAATTAATATAATTATTATAATATTTGTTCCGGGTGTTCTGGTCGTTTTCTATGTATAATAAAAAATATCTATCTATGTAATGTATTGTATTATGTATATCAGTTATCTAGTACCCATAACACAAGCTCTGCTTACCATGGGGCTAGATAATGCGTGTGTGTGAATTGTCCAGCATTATTTATTTATTTATTTATTACTACTTATACAGGTGGACGAGTATATATTATTATAATTAATATAATACTCGTCCACCTGTATCGCAGTAAATAAACAAATTTTCTTCTGAACTTACACGGGTATCGAACCCGTTCAAACCCCTCTACTGCTGGACGCAAGCCCTGATAAAGCACCTTATTGGCTTTTATTTTATAAATAAATAAATAATGTTGGACAATTCACACAGCATTATCTAGCCCCATGGTAAGCAGAGCTTGTGTTATGGGTACTAGATAACTGATATACATAATACAATACATTACATAGATAGATATTTTTTATTATACATAGAAAACGACCAGAACACCCGGTACAAATATCTGCAGATCGTACACACAATTGTTCCGAGGCGGGAATCGAACCCGCAACCTCCTGCGTCGCAGGCGGACCTTCGCCCACCGCGCCACATCGGTCGTCAGAGTTATGAGAGGTAATGCCCATAATCCCCACGCTGGGCATGCGAGTTGAAAATAGCAGTTTGGTGGTACATTTGCTCTGCAAGAAGCTTTGTTGCCAGCTGGTCCATAATAATATAATAAATAAATAATGCTGGACAATCCACAAAGCATCACCTAGCCCCAAGCTAAGCAGAGCTTGTGTTATGTGTACTAGATGACTGATATACATATTAAAATACATTACATAAATGTTTTAAAGGAACACGGAACTCCAAAATTCTTCCTCCCGTAGTTAACCTTAGTGTTGCCACATAAAAGGGGGATAATCTTTTATTGGGTATCTTTAGAGGCTATAAATAACATTCAACATATTGTGGGACGCGACGGTATGGGAATACTTGATTTATACTTTACTAGCGGCTGTCTTCGGTTTTACTCATTTATGTATTTTTTTATTATCTTGTTTCGTCCCCCTGGTGGGCAAAAGCCTCCCTCAAATCTTTACACCTGGTGCGGTCACGCGCGATATCCTACCAAGTTCTAAGGAAGGCACATCCTAGTGGTTTCTTTTCACTTCTTCCACTAGTGGACAAAAAATTGAAGTGAACAGTAAAATAATTTTATTTGATAATAAATTTATATTTAAAATATGACTTGTCTAAGCGCTTATTTTGTAAGCCTAAAGAAATAAATGAGTTTTTACTTTTTACTTTTTACTTACACTATATTATATAGGGCAGAACAAATCTACCTACCTAATAATGAAATAGCGTTTTATCTTGGTTTCACATGGTTTTTTTCATTCAATTGGTTTCATTTAATTTCATGAATTTAGGAAGTACTAGATATTTCTAACTCCCAAAGACTCGTAAACGCTATACATACATAATTCAGCAGCTTCTATGATTTTTTTTGTCAAAATTCCATTCTATATACCTACATACTATGTGTATTATCGAACATTGATCAAACGAGATGTGCGGATACACGACATATATTTATCGATAAAAACAAAAAATAAAAAATTATATGTTACCTATCTCAAAAATAAAGCCGATTTAATAATTTTTTTATTGAAAACTAATTAATCTGGTTTTTCTTCGCTTCTTTTTGAATAAACGGTGTATTTTATTCAAAATAGTCTCATTTGAAAGCTAGATAGTCTACCTAGCTAATAAAATAAGAAAAAAATACAATTTCGGTACATAAGCCCAGTAAAATCAATATTTTCTTAGAAATTTGCAAAAAAAAATATAAAAAAAATATTCTATTTTTGATCTGTAACTTGAAAACTGGGTTATTGAGGTGTACTTTTTTGCATGTTGTATTAAATTTCATAATTTAATCTACAAATCCTCCAAAAAATATGGGTCTATCTCTTTTCGTTGTTTTGTTATTCACCATTGAAAATAGGTACTTTCACTTTCACACTACTTTACATATAATTTTTTATTTTTTATCGATAAATATATGTCGTGTATCCGCACATCTCGTTTGATCAAGTTTCGACAATACACATTGTATATTTGGAAAAGGTGATTTTGAGATTTTATCAAAACCAGACGAAAAAGGACAATACATCATCAATGGCCTCCATAAAATACGAAGTATGGTTTATGTAGTGTTTTATGGTTTATTTATGCCTATACGGGAACGACAGTTTCAGATTTTTAGTAAAATATATAAAATATAATACTGGACAATTCTCAGAGCATTATCTAGTTCCATGGTAAGCAGAGCTTGAGTTATGGGTACTAGATAACTGATTTATTAATACAATACATTACATAGACAGATATTTTTTATTATACATAGAAAACGACCAGAACACCCGGAACAATTATCTGCAGATCGTACACATAATTGTTCCGAGGCGGGAATCGAACCCGCGACCTCCTGCGTCGCAGGCGGACCTTCGCCCACCGCGCCACAGAGGTCGTCTATATGATAATAATATTGAATAATATAATAAGACTTGTTAATAAAAACAATTTTTTCAACTTAGAAAATGAGATAATTATAAAATCTTACACTTCTTGTATTTGTATTTATTCAGATAAGGTTATTATTTTTGTATTGAATAATTTGAACCCGAACAAACAGCACACCTATATATATATAACAAACAAACAGACTTTACCTTATAATATGAGTAGGTAAACCCGCCCGCCCTTGCTTCTCGAGATGAGACGCGTTGAGACGGTATGGGCGGAGATTTATGATGTTCTCGAATAAGATCAAAATTACCCGCCTACTTATTTATAAAGAAGGAAGTAAGAAGGTATCAATGTAAAAATAGGCCAAATAAAATGCTGGACGGCAAAATCGACGACCTCTATGGCGCGGTGGGCGAAGGTCCGCGACGCAAAAGGTTGCGGGTTCGATTCCCGCCTCGGGACAAATGTGTGTATGATCTACAGATATGTTTCGGGAGTTCTGGTCGATATCTATGTATACTAAAAAATATCTATCTATGTATTATATTGTATTATATTGTATGTAATATATATCAGTCATGTAGTACCCATAACACAAGCTCTGCTAACCATGGGGCTAGATAATGCTGTGTGAATTGTCCAGCATTATTTATTATTTTATTATTTATGACGACCGATGTGGCGCGGTGGGCGAAGGTCCGCCTGCGACGCAGGAGGTTGCGGGTTCGATTCCCGCCTCGGAACAAATGTGTGTACGATCTGCAGATATTTGTTTCGGGTGTTCTGGTCGTTTTCTATGTATAATAAAAATATCTATCTAGGTAATGTATTGTATTATGTATATCAGTTATCTAGTACCCATAACACAAGCTCTGCTTACCATGGGGCTAGATAATGCTGTGTGAATTGTCCAGCATTATTTATTATTTATTTATTTATTTAATTCAGTAACATATAGAATCTTGGTAGACGAAAAAAATAGAAAGACATTTATTTGTAAAAACAATACATACATTAGGCTTAGTACCTACCACTCAATTAATTGAGATTACGACAAAAGAAATCGAAAATCATTGAAGTTTTAGACGAAAAGGCTTAGAAGGACAGATACAACGTACAAGTGACGTCGCAAACGGGGCTACGCTATATTATTATGTATCTCAATACCATGATCTCGGGCCATAAGCTTCAGCCCCACACGCAAGCCTTCCAAAGGACCGGGCCTTTGGAAGGCTTGCGTGGGGCCGAAGCCAACAGCACAGAGGCCCTTTGAGAAGTTAATCTAAAGGCGATGGCTACACATAGCGGGTATCATCCTCGGGTGCACAATATGATACACCCAAAGATGGTATCCGCCAGGTGTAGAGACTATTGCAAAGAAAAATGAAAGAAATAAAACCAGCCTATTGTGATGGATGGATCGACTGGGAATATGATTTTATTATTATTTATTTATTTTGAGCCATTGTTGTCCCACGGACAGGAGGAGGCATACACCACCGAAGGCGGTCCATATCAGGACATGACACAAAAAAATCTGACATAATTAATAATTAATTCCAAATTCAATTCAATTCTAAAATTATAATGTACCTACACGACTATTAATTCTTTATTTTACTATTATTATTATTGTTTTAAAATTGTACATACTAATAACTATTGGGATATGCTGTTTTTATATTATTTTTATTTTATTTATTGTCCCACGGCTGGGCAATGGCCTCCCTTTTCTCCTTCCACTCCTCGCGATCCAACGCTGCAACAGGCCATGATGGAAGATATACGCTATAAAAAAATAAAAATAATAGAAATAGACTAAATTAAAAATATTAAGAATAAGTACAGTTTATAGTCGGTACTTAAGAAGGTTTTTGAATGATGCTGGAATTCAACCATACCCTACAAAATGGCTTAATTCTCATTGATAACGAATTCAAGAACTTTCATACATCATAAAAATAAATCGCTTTGGACCAGTTGAGTTACCTCTAGATTGTTTACAACAGACTGCAACTAGCTCAAAACTAGACTATATATTCAAACGAAACTTGTTTTTGTCATCCTACTAATATTATAAACGTGAAATTTTGTAAGTATGGATGTTTGTTACTCTTTCACGAAAAAACTACCGAATGGATTTTAATGAAACTTTACAATAATATAGCTTATACATCAGAATAACATATAGGCTACAATTTATAAAGATATATTGTATATTATCCAAAATATATATCACCACGCGGGTGAAACCGTGGGGCGCAGCTAGTATTGTTATAATTTTAGTTGTTGATAAATTATTCTAAAATATAATTATTTGACAGAAGTGATTATTTTCCGTATTTATAAAATAAGCGAAGCCTCTCGCTGAAATTATTTCTCGTTGTCTTTATTAAAATTATTATTTGGAACGTTTACGTAAAACGGAACGTACAAAAGTAGGACGTCGTAGGATTTACAGATTCGCTGAGCAAGGAGATTACGACTCCGTTGTATTTAGGGTTCCTTTGAAGTCTGGGTGGGAATAATAATATACGGAACCCAAAGAAAGGAAAGTGATTTGCTACGCCAGTTACCTATATTTTTTGTAATTTTGAATGTATTATAATTTAATTAATAGTCTTATAGAATTATTATTTTTATTTGATGTTATAATTTACTATAATAATGTATTATACAAACCAAATTATACTTAAGTATAATAAGGATACCTAATTTGACGTGTAATAATTGTTTTACCAATAAATGAACTTGAACTATATTCTCCCTATCTCAGTCAGTAATTTATGTATGATCAATGCAATATTAATTTCTAAGTCCGCTAATCTATACTTGATTATATATATTATACTTGACTAGATTATAAAGAGGAAAGGTTTGATTTTTTGTTTGTTTGTTTGTAATGACAAGGCTCCGAAACTACTGGACCGGTTTGAAAAATTATTTCACCGTTGGGAAGCTACACTATCCCCGGTGAACATAGGCTATATTATATTTTCAAAAAAGTTAGGAATCCGTACTAAAACCGTGCGAAGCCGGGAAGGTCCGCTAGTTATTTCTATTTAGGTACAATTTGAAGGATTTCAGAACTAAAACAAATTAGAAGAAGTCTTTACAATTGAAACAGTTGAGCTAAATGCAAACTGTTGCAAACGATCGCTATATTATAGCTCAATTAATACAATACAATACAATTACCTACTCTTTATTGCACACCAAATAAAACAGATACACTAGACAGGAAAAAGACAAATACAGAATGTGTTGTACAATGGTTGTCTTTATCGCTTAGAGCGATCTCTGCCAGGCAACCTAAATTAATCAATCTTTAAATTAATATATTTAAAGTATATTTTATTTAAAGTTTTAGTTGTCGTCAGTTCGTCAGCCGAGCCAACTCCAAAAGGAACCAGTCAACCTCTTTTTCACTAATTTTTATTTATTCTAAAATTTTCCAATAAAAAATAAACTCTAGCTACCTTCTCCAACTTGACATGACCAAGTACCAAACTACTATAAAACGGCAATAAAATCACCTTTCGTTTATTAGGGTCTGCTAGATTGGACCACCATATTAGATTGGACCACCATGTTTGATTGGACCACCATCTCGTAAAACATTTTATTGTTATTAGAATTAGAACTAAAATGGGAATGATTCAGAGTCTATTTTACCACTTAAGGGTGCAGTCGTCAACTGTATACAGGATAGCGATTGGGAACCGACATTATTCTTATAATTGAGACATTTAACACGTTTCCTGTGTATCATAGATTATGGAGTGATTATTATGATCACATAGGTACGTGTAACGCATTTTTTATTTTATTTTCACCTAAAATACTTTAACTGTTTATATTTTATTTTTGTTTATTTGGAAGACAGACAGTACATAGACATTATAAAGAGTTACAAAAAGGATTTACATAGACCAGTGAAGTCTCCACTATTAACAAATTTAAACATAAAACTAGTGAACAGATATACAGTTAACAATAGAGTTTTAACATAATTTAAACTAAACTAAGTCAGTTATTGGCGGCAGCATTGGCTGCAATGCTTCTACGAAATGAGACAAGGTTGAGTTGAAAATAACAATTTCATTGAAATATTTATTATAATTATTGCAAGCTCTGTTCAGAAATATGTTCTGCCTATAATTAGTTCTAGAAGTTGGAGTCCAAAAAGTTTTCTTTTTCCTAGATGAAGCCCGTGGGCAATACAAATAAATATTTTCAAGTAACAACTGGGAGTCAATTTGATTATTTAGTAATTTATATAAGAACACCTGATCTCGTATAGTGCGACGAATTTCAAGATCTACTAGAGTCCGTGGGGGCTGTCGGAAAGCGGAATGAATAATGTTTCAAAAATTTATTCTGAATTCGTTGTATTTCTTCTATATGTATCTTATATTGGGGATTCCAAACCGTTGATCCATATTCAAGAATTGACCTGACGAAGCTATTGTACAGTAGGATAAGAGTGTTAGGGTTTGTTGATGGTAGGATACAAGTCTAAATAAAAAGTCCTCTGGGTTTCTTGACAATTAATTTTTTAGTTCTTTGGCTACCGTGTATGCCAATAAAAGTGGATAAACTCACGCGTGTACATTTTTACAAGCTTTTACACTTGCAAGGGCTTATGACCCATATGTGTGTCATGTACATAATGATCAGAACTTCAATATACACCACCGATGGGTCATGTACAGGGAACGTGTTAAACTAAAAGTTGTCACTGTCAAAAACGGCACCATGTCATTTAGGGTGGCGGTTGACGATCGATCTAGATCCATCCGTCATCTAAAAGAGACTTCCTAGACTAGAGTGACGGTTAGTAAAAATGTCTTTTCTCTACCAACAAAATGTTAGAAGCATGAAAAGCGTCAAACACAGATAATATGATCGCTCAGCTATGAAATTCGAGCAAGCATACTGTTTGTTTTTGACACAAGAAATTAAACGGTCTATTTTGTTTGGAGATAGAATCCTACAAATATTCTATATCTCTGCAGCCCTCTCTGTAGAGGATGCCTCGGCAACGACGAAACAGCTGCCCACGTAATCCTGGAATGCGAGGGAGTATTAGCACAACGTATAGAAATCCTCAACTTGCCGAGGTCGCTCCGCGAAGCCTGTGAAGACCCCAGGAAGATTCTGCGCTTCTGGACGGAGCTAGGCTGGCTATGCTAGCAAACAAACGCATAAAGGACCAACAGGAGTCCAAATGCGGAAAATGGAGTACCCCTACCTAAACCTAAACCTAAACCTACTAATATTATAAACGCGATAGTTTGTATGTATTGACGACCGATGTGGCGCGGTGGGCAAAGGTCCGCCTGCGACGCAGAAGGTTGCGGGTTCGATTCCCGCCTCGGAACAATTGTGTGCACGATCTGCAGATATTTGTTCCGGGTGTTCTGGTCGTTTTCTATGTATAGTAAAAAATATCTATCTATGTAATGTATTGTATTATGTATATCAGTTATCTAGTACCCATAACACAAGCTTCTGCTTAGCTTGGGGCTACATAATGCTGTGTGAATTGTACAGCATTATTTATTTATTTATTTATTTATGTATGGATGTTTGTTACCCTTTCACGCAATAACTACTGAAAGGATCGGACTGAGATTTTGCATAATAGGTTGTTTCAGGCCCGGAATAAAACATACTGCGTTGTCAATAGTAATATTAATTGTTTTTTATTATTTGGTTGTACTTTTATCTGTTAATAAAGTACCTACTTACACAAAAAATCCACAAAATATCAAATTTTGAAAATAAATACCGCGTCGCTAATCTTCAATGCACGAAGGAATGCTTCCATCCAAGAAGTCAAAAAAAAATCATTGTTTAAGTAAAATAAATAAAACAATCGAAAAAAAACAAGACAATAAAGATAAAGCAATTCCACATTAATACCATTATCACAAACAGTATCCTCAGCAAATGTCCCAAGATATATTTCTACATTTAACGGAATGCTGAACCAAAAACGATAAATCTCTTTAGATAAGACTGACTCGAGTTGGGATCAATGTGAAACGGATTACGATTTATGGAGTTCAGTGAAAAAATACAGTGAAACAGTGAAAATTAATAAACTTATATATAACCAAAACTTACAATCAGTGAAATAAAATGTAGTGGCTAGTGAAAAAATAGAAATTAACATAGGAAATCGTAATAAGAATTTTAGAAATACTTTAACATAAACATTTGAAAATTAATCTAGATAACTGTAAAATCTAGGAGAATTACGACAATACACAACAAAACTAAATAGTGCAAAACCATATCGACTTTGAAACAGTGTACTTCCAAAATAAATAGTTTTGTAGCCATTTAGCTGATTAAAAATAAAATCGTTTCGTTAAAATTAGACTGAAACGTGATAAAAGGAACTTTATGTCAACACAATAAAGTGCAATTCGAACGTAAAAACACTTTTATAGGGCTATTTGAAAAATATAACCCGGTATGTTCCTGTAGATTAGTGTCGTAAATAAGCCAGACGACGCAATTTCAGTCGTATTTCGCTATTTATAAGGACTAGCCTAGCTTGACAATTTATGTGCGACGTTATCGATTTTAAATCAACGCAACAAAGTGTTAAATGCGTGACACATATCTTCAGGACAGAAGCAGAGTGGTGTAAGTGTGAAATTGTACAAAAACTATGAACGAGTCCTGGTAAGATTTCGTGTGAATTCACGAAAAATTGTACAACAGAGGTGTGTTGGACTTGGACTTCAAGTTTTATTAAAAATATTACAGAAAATTGACAAAATAAATAGATGTGTGTGTTGTCAAAAAAGAGTGGTTAAAAGGTGTTTTTTTTTGAAAACTAACATTTCGTTGAACTTACTATATAAGACAATTGGATCATGATGAAGTAACCTTTGTGTGACGTCACAAAAAACGAGCTGTATACAGTGTGTTGTGTAACTAACAGTTAGAGTAAACTACAACGATGAGTGTAGGAAGCATGAAGGGCTCTGAGCCTACAGTGGCAGTGGTGCCACTGCCGGAAAGCGAAATGGATGCACTGCTGCTCGGACGGACCGCCGCCGTGAGGACCATCGACCAGTTTTTTTTCGCCGTGTGGCAACACTAAACGTCAGACGTGTAATCAGCTGATTTAAATTTATTTTATGTTTTATTACTTAATTAGTCGAAATAAGTAACTAGAAAGTGTTCAAAACAGTTAATAATATCGTAGTGCTTACGTTCAAGTGAAATATTCAACAAAATAGTGTCAAAATATCTCTAAAAGTACTATTCATTCTTCAACGGTCAACGGTCAAGAAAATCGTTCCCATCAGCCTCAAAGAATCCGATAAATACCGCACAGTCGAAGACTCCAGCCTGAATTAAATCTTCCAATACCAGGGAAGATCCTCACACTCAGTTCCAGCAAAAGATTATCATAACAGTTTGAATCAACCAAAGGATCGAATCCAACGATTCTCAACGACGACGGTGACCGAGCACAGCTAGGACGGAGTCAAGATCAACATCATTTAACCTGGGGAGTATTGTTATTCACTTATCATATTGACTAACTTACACACACAACACAACCCACATAATCAAAAACACTGCTCACTCTGTGTAATTTGTGAGGCTTCGTTTTGTCTCTCTTAGCTTGACAAATTGTGGAAGTTGAGTTGAGGACATACCATTTAGCCTCACAACATTACACTTATATATTACATTTACAAGACACTCAACAATAAAAATAACCTTCAAGTGCATGCACTTGCAATTTCACTGTTACCCATAGTTACTTTGTTGTAGGAAACTTCTACAAAACAGTTCTGTCTGATATTCCTATAAATTATAATTTACAATCATATTTTTAACATTAACAAAATAAACAATGCTAATATTTTATGAATATTAATTTAACTTTAAATTTAGAATTAAGTTACTGTTTTTTTTAGCAATCCCTTGGTCCCAACTAATTTTATTATTGTACTTCACTTCTACTCATATTTCTACTGGACTTCTTTCACCATTGGTCACTGGGTTCTATTTAACCCATCAAACCTCAACTTGGTTTCTCACCTAGAAGAGGGTGACCTCGAAAGAACCAGTCTCTCATCACCTGTTATTCTAATTTTAATTTTTCATTTAACTCTTTATTTCTTTTCTTATTCTTATTCTTCTTGAAGCTCACTGTATACTGCTATTTTTCAGGGATTCACACATAATGATGACCAGAAAGGCATGTGACCTGGAGGCAAAGCTGAAGCTCGCTACAGCCCAGCTCAAGGAAGTCAGAGAGGACCGAGACAGGCTGGTTCAAGAGCAGGAGGATAGCGAAGCTGAATTCCTGGCTAACCTTGGCAGGATTCAATCACTCAATAGACAACTCGCTGAGCTCCATGCTCACCATGAAGATACAGAGTCAGAAGTGAACCGATTGAATGCATGCCTGCGTTCCGTGGACAGTTGTCATGAATCCTATGAACTGGTTTTACAGCACAATAAGGACTTACAGCAAGAGCTATCAGAGTGTAGAATAAAACTAGATATATTAGAGTGTAAGCCGTTGCCTTCAGCAACCAGTGTTTGTAGTTTAGATCTTCAAACGGAGCTTATGACAACTGATCCTAATATGTCAACGATGGATCTTACTTCACCATGTCGCCATGGTCATAGCCAAACACCCGTCATAAAAGGGAGCAATAAAATTAAAAAGTATGTTAAATTAAGTAATTTCATCAGGAAGTCAGAGAAAAAAATTAAGAAACAAAAACAATTGCTCAATAATGCTAAATTGAGCAAGGAAAAGTCAAATTGTAACCTACAAGTAGAATTGGACTCCTGTTATAATTTATTAGGGCGTAACTCAAAAGATTTGAACTATATGTCTGAAGAAATAGTTAATTTAGAAAGGGCACTTCATGATGTAACGTGTAAATATAACCAAGCCCAAAAACATGCCAATGACCACTTTCTAAAAATGCAAGATACTGTAAACAATGACAGTTTATATATTGAAGTACGGCATAGCTGCACTCAAACAGATCTTGAGACAGCCACGGCGAAGAGTAACACTTTGACTAGAGACTGTGCTGCAGATGTAGTGCCCCCCTCATCACTGATGTTACCATCCGCGCTCCTAGCGGTGTCGCCATCACCCTCGCACGAAGACCTGTGTGATAGCTCTGCAGTACCAAGTGCACTCACTGAGGGTCTATCAGTGCGAGCTGCACCATCTCCGGTTAAGGAATTAAATCTAGACTGTAGTCAATATACCCGGAAAACTGTGATATACTCAGATAAGTTGGGTGCTGGGGTGGGTATTATACTGAGTGACTTACTTGTACAAAATGTAGTCAATCATTGCTATCCAAATTGTAATATAAATATAATTACTGATTGTATTCAGCAAGATAACTCTTTGAATAAAAACACAACTTTAATTGTTCAGCTAGGTGAAAGTTGTGTCAAGCGGTCACAGTTGATAAGGCTAGTTGAGGTAATTCTAGGAAAGATAGAAAATGGACTAGGGAAACTGATTATTTGCTCCTTCCCATATTCTAAGTCCTTGACATCAAAACAAAATGAAACTCGATGTCAAAATAACATGATGATGTACAATATGACATGTCGTCATAGTGACGTATTATTCTTTGATACTAATAAATTTATTAGTAAAACTTTTTTGACTAGAGATACAACAATGTACCTTACCAAACAATGTAAATTGATAATTGCTAAATTGTTAGCATATAATATTTTTGATCCCGTTATAAGTAGTATAACGCAGTTACCTGACGAGCCTGTATGTGTAGTTAGTAATAGTACTAATGAGGGCATCAAAGCGACTGTGTCAGTAAATACAAATTTAAACTGATCACATCGACAATGGGAAAGCCAAATACATTTCATATAGTCCATCAGAATATACAAGGCTTACCCAGCAAAGTTCTAGAATTAGAACTATTTTTAAATTATTTAAATGTAGATGTTATGTGCATAACAGAACACTGGATTGTGAAAAATCAGTTACTTCCTTTTTATCATAACTATTGTCTTGCAAGTTCCTATAAAAGAAAAACTGCAATACGTGGTGGCTCTCTGATTATAGTTAAAAATAGTATTAAATGTAAAGAACGGAAAGATATTGTTAAACTTAGTATTGAGAGAACTATTGAACTTTCTTGTGTGGAACTGGAGCGACATATCATAGTGTGTGTGTACCGCCCTCCCGACGCAAATCAGGTAGACTTTGAAAGAACTATGGAAGAAGCTATGCTAAAAGTATTTACTTGTAGGAAGGATCTCATTGTTTGTGGCGATTTTAATATAGATATTTTAGCAAATCCTCTCGCTGATAGATTGATAAATTTATTCAAATGCTTTAACTTACAACATCTTTTTAATGATCCGACTAGGGTAACCCTAACTTCTGCCACTTGTTTAGATAATATTTACTGCAGTCAATCTCCAACTAACAAAGCAGTAATTAAGCATTTCAAATCAGACCATTATGGTCAGAGTGTTAATTTTATTAATAATTTGAATGATAAAAAAACAGTTGAGGAATATACCTACAGGCCTATCACAGAGAGCCGTATTAGTAAATTTAAATGTAAAGTAGATCTAGCAGTAGCTAATATACCTTATTCTGATGACCCTAATGGTTTATTTAACAGACTTTTTAATGTTATAAACAAAGAACACAATGAAGTATTCAAACTTAAAACTTGCACAGTTAGAGATAGGGTCGGGTTTACTGATTGGGCCACTCCCGGCATTTACAGAAGTAGGAATAGGCTATACGATCTATATGGTGCTAGAGAAGCTATGTTACATGACCCGGCATTTCTTTTGTATGTAAATAACTACTCGAAAACATTTAAGAATGTCTGCAACACAGCAAAATGCCTATTTTTGAAGAATAAAATAACAAACTCATCTAATAAAATTAAAGCGACATGGAGACTAATAAATAACGAAACTGGTAAATCAAAGCCACGTAATAGAGAAATAAAGTTAAAAGTTAATAATTCAATTCTTATAAATGAAAAAGATATTGCAGATGCTTTTGATGGATTCTTTGCTGATATCCCTAAAATTGTAACCCGATCTCTCAATTCCTCAGCTTTAAAGGCGGTTGAATTATTAGAATCATCTGTTGAGAAATGTAAGGAAGTCTTTATCTTTAGTCACGTAAATGGTAATTACATTGTAAAAACTTTTAAATCTATAAACATAAAAAATACTGAGGATCTCTGGGGCATTTCAACGAAAGTACTAAGTTTAATTATTAAGGAAGTGGCTCCCTGCTTGGCCCATATTTTCAATAATTGTGTAGACGCAGGAGTTTTTCCTGATCTTATGAAATGTAGTAAACTGGTTCCTCTTTACAAATCTGGTAGCCATACTGATCCGGCCAATTACAGGCCAATTTCAATACTTCCTGCAATAAGTAAAATTTTCGAAAAAATTATCCTTACTCAGTTGACTTCACACTTCAACCTTAACAGGCTGTTTCATAAAAATCAGTTTGGCTTCACCAAGGGTAGATCGACAACCGATGCTGGCACAGTTCTATTAAAGCATATATTAGATGCCTGGGATAAAGCAAAAAACGCTATTGGTGTATTCTGTGACCTTTCTAAGGCTTTTGATTGCGTGGATCATGGTACACTAATTAGGAAGTTGGAACACTATGGAATTAATAACAAGGCACTGGACCTTATGCAATCATATTTAGCTGATAGAGTTCAAAAAGTAGATATTGGTAAAGAAAGATCTAGAGGATCAAAACTTGAACTAGGCGTCCCGCAAGGATCAATATTAGGTCCTTTTTTATTTTTAGTATATGTAAATGATCTTCCATTTTTAGCAAGAGATCTTTGTGATATAGTCTTATTTGCTGATGATACTTCATTGATTTTTAAAGTTGATAGAAATAAATATAACTATGACGATGTAAATAATTCGCTTTCACAAATACTAGATTGGTTCACTGCCAATAACCTACTACTCAATGCTAAAAAGACTAAATGTATAAAATTCATGCTACCGAATGTAAGAGAACTCCCAACAAAAATAATGCTGAAGGATGAGATTGTTCACCTTGTAGACTCTACTGTATTCCTAGGGTTACATATTGATTCTTCTCTTCAATGGAGGTCGCAAATAGAGGCTCTGGCAGGTAGACTTAGTTCAGCAGCTTATGCAGTTCGAACAATTAGATATATTACCAATGAAGACACAGCTAGGTTAGTTTATTTCAGTTACTTCCATAGTATTATGTCTTATGGTATTTTACTTTGGGGACAGGCAGCTGACATCCAGACCATATTTGTTCTTCAAAAAAGGGCGGTACGCGCTATTTATAAATTAAAGCCACGAGATTCTTTGAGGGAATTATTTAAAAACATTAATATTCTGACTGTAATATCGCAATACATCTATGAAAATTTAATGTATACCCACAAAAATAAGGATAGCCTTATGAAAAAGTGTGATGTTCACAATAGAAATACAAGAAACAAGAACAAGTTACACATCCCATCATTTAGATTACACAAGGTAGGGAAATCATTTATGGGCAATAGCGTGCGCTTCTATAATAAGCTTCCATCTGAAGCAACTGAGCTCCCTATTCGTAAATTTAAAAATTACATAAAACTAAATCTCATCAAGAAGGCTTTCTACTCCATAAATGATTATCTCAATGATGTTAATGCTTGGCCAGATGTCGCTCAGTTTCGCACCGACAATAGTATGTAGTAAGTAATTTGTTGTTGTGCATAGCTTTACTTAAATATTGACATGTATCGAATCATATTATATTTAGACTTAAATAGGCAAATAACCATGTATTAGACATAAGAGATGAACATGCTAGTGGTTTCTTTTCACTTCTTCCACTAGTGGACAAAAAATTGAAGTGAACAGTAAAATAATTGTATTTGATAATAATTTATATATAAAATATGACTTGTCTAAGTGCTTATTTTGTAAGCCTAAAGAAATAAATGATTTTTTACTTTTTTACTTTACTTTTTACTTTAGTATATGAAAAACGTATGTATTGCTATAACTAGTGTCTGAAAAACGTAGTGCATGTATGACGACCTCGGTAGTGGGTCAAGATCCGCCTGCAACGCAGGAGGTTGCGTGTTCGATTCCCGTCTCGGGACAAATATTTCTACGATCTGCAGATATTTATTTCAGTTGTTTTTGTCGTTATCTGTCATATCTTGTATTATTATTTTTATCTTGTTTTTATTAATTTAAAAAATTATCGTTTTCTATATATCTAGATAGATAATGTTTAAAAAGAAAGATATCTATTTAAACAAACATTTGTCCCAAAAAAATAAAAGCTAAGTATTTATAAATCATTTACAAGTAAAATCTATAAAAATTATAAAATGATGTCAGAAATACAATTAATTTAATTTCATTACGTTCGTAATGTAAAGCTGCTATTGCGTTCAAAAGGTTAATTCACAAATTAAGCGATGTTATGGTCTAGCGCCTCGGAGCGTTGTTGGCGAGTCACCTGTAGGTCCTTACTAAGGTTTCCAGCTAATTATCTATTGTGGCTGCTTCCTAAGTAAGACATAGACTTACAGAGTAACCAACTTGTATCTAAGGAAATAAGGTAGATGTTACACTCAAAAACAATATATTTTAAGTTTTATTGATTTTGTCGCTTTATTGGCAGATTGACGAAGTAAAAAATAGTACAAAAAATCTTTATTGGAAACAGAACTTATTGTTTAGTGTATGAGAAATAAAACATGCGTGGAGGTTTTAAGGATGTATTAGATGAAAAAATATAATGTTACAGTGAAATGGCTTGAGGTCTTTGATTTTATCACACAGGAAGAGAGAGTTGACAATCAAAATTGTTGCCAGTTCATAAAAACAGTATAATGTTACCATAATAACTAACTTAAGGCTAATTACACACAATCATACCTAGTTAGGCTTGGTACATACGATTTATGTTGTGATGGTTCGTTGTGTTGGTACATTGTGATGACAAAATGACTAAAGTTCAACTAAAATTTATAATTATATATAGCATTAGCATTAGTTATTACCAATCGATATCTGTCGAGCTATTTGAAACTAATCGCTATAGGCAAATAACAATCCTCTCATTGGCTCAAAGCTGCCTTATCTTGCTTTATAACCTATCTCAACGCTTAAGTTTTAACACTTTGATTGCTGAAATCACACGGTATGTGTTTTCTACAAGTGACTAATATGCGTAAATCCACACTAGCGCAGCGGCTGAGCAAATACAGATCTGTGTGACTCAGCACAGCCGTAATATTTTTCGAACGAAACGCATGTGCGGCGCAACACAACCGCTGTGTAGAGCGGCAGCACGAATTTTTTAGGATAAAAAAAAGATCGCAGTCGTCGAAAAAAATCGCAGTCAAAGTGTTGAAGATTTGGCTGTTCCCAAGCGCAATTTTCCGAAATATATCCCCAGTGTCAGGCCGCACTGCATGACTGATAGGCCGGAGCCGCCAAGAGCACAAACAACGAGTTGTTTACCTATCAATCATCCTGTGCCTTCACTTAACGGATGACAAATAGACAGACAGCATCAATAGACGAACTTGAGAGTTCTGTTTTTGATGTTTAGTTATTTATTAAAAATTTGATTAACCGTTTGCAGTTCATTTACCTCACTGGCAACTGAGAAGTGAAATAATGTGAATATATTATTTATTTATTTATCAATCAATATTTGTTTGGTCCATGACAGGCAAGTGGCTATCAGTACAAATACAAACCTTCCGTATAAGGTCTTTTTTGAATTATGAATTGCATTTTGATCTGTTGTTAGACTGCCGGTACATCATCACCAGCCTATAGCAGTCCACTGTTGGACAAAGGCCTCCCGGAATGAGCGCCATAGCGCCCTGTCTGCAGCTTGCCGCATCCAGCATCTACCTGCAGTCTTTCGCAGGTCGTCATCCCACCACCGGTCGGACATATACAGTTTTATATAACTAACTGTTGTTCCAACACAAGGAAAATTAAGCTGACATTTCAAACCACACAACGCTTAATTCATGGCTCAGCTCAGTGCATCTCGTTAGATTAAACTATATCTACATAACCCATGCGTGGTGTGATATAGGTTCGAGTCTCGCCCACAAATCACGTGAACTATTTACGCAATGCACGTTCGAAGCGAGATTTAACACGTTGATTCAATTTAACACGTGCGCTGCTTACGACAGGTGAGGGATCGACTGAATTAAAAAGGACATCAAATAAATGAACAAACGAAATCGGTCTTTCATGGTACGAGAGAAACGTATTCGGATGGATTTTCAATCCCGTGAAATGACAGAGTTCCATTTATAAATATCGATTTTGTGTCGGTCATAGACCTTTATCAAATATTACGCAGTGGTGGAAATAATTTTACGGTAGGTAAATCGTACCAGGTGGGATGACGACCTGCGAAAGACTGCAGGTAGATGCTGGATGCGGCAAACTGATGACGGCGCTATGGCGCTCATTAAAATAAATAAAATAAATGTTTATTGCATCAACTTAAAAAAAATCATCAGCTCATTGGGGCAGGCCTATGTCCAGCAGTGAACTAACATAGGCTGATTGATGATTATGAAATCATACTACGTGGTTCTCACAGACAACTTACTTTTATATGGTTGCTTTTCAGCCATAAGACAACCGATTCAAAATTAAAAATATTTTATTTCTTTTGGCTTACAAAGTAAGCACTTAGACAAGTCATACTTTTATGATTGCTGATTGCCCTTTAATAGTACTTACTTATGTTTCTACAGAAGGGATCAAACCATCCCATTATAAACGAGGATGGTAGCGAGGGAGGATTACTAGGCCGAGTTATAATAGATGGTTTTGGCCCGAGTGAAGAACTGTTGTCGCTCTCGTTTCTTTCACCCCTTCACACAGTGACATGAACGAAGCGCGCCTCTGACGGTCCGCCCGACCGTCCGTCAGTCCGTCCGTCATGTGTCAGTCCGTCCGACAGTCTCGCATCGTGACTCGAACCTACGACCATCGAGCTGAGCCGAGCCATGGACTCGAGAGAGCCTAGAGAACACTCCACTTTGCTCCTGACCGCCGAACAGTGGCTAATACCTAGTCCGACTTTACTTTAACTAGATTATTACACAGTAAAGTATATTTAGATAGATACCTACCGTATTACCTTATAATTTCATATGATTACTTACCTATATCTTAAAACTTCTGAAACTATCATGGTTATCAACACTAAAGTCATTTAAAACGGGATATTTACCATGATTTGATTTTTGAGTTTTCCAATATTTCGGCACAGTTTCATGCGCCATGATCACGGAATAACTGAAGACACTGCGAGTTCGTTTTAATGAGCAGATATACCGATCTACCCTCATTTTCTGTCTTTTGCTACGAACGTTACCACTACCACCGGTTTCATTATTATCGACCCCAGCTCGATCACGACACACAACACTGACAGTATCAGAACGCGGCGCGGTTGGTACATCACTTCTTCGGTTTTTACACATTGTCACAACAGGGTTCCAGGTTCCCGATAATTGGAAACCATCTTCTCGGTTGAAGTTCCTGTGTTTCCTAATCTCAATGGCCTCCACTACCATTCTTGGTATGTAGTGTCGCTCTGTTGAGATTACTTTTGGATTGTGTAACTCGATCCAGTGGTTTGAACCAGACTCAAGAAGATCTTCCCCTATGGCAGACTTCTCAGTTGCCCGATTCTTAACTGCCCGTATGTGTTCTTTGACTCTGCAGGAAATAGTGCGCTTCGTTTGGCCTGTATAGGAGCTCCCACAGCTACAGTCGATCTTGTACACCCCTGGTTTTTCAAGTGGAAACGAGTCTTTAGGTGTGCTGTAATGTATGATCTTTTTCAGCGGCGTGAAAACTGTTTTGATGGAGGATTTTTGCAGGATGTTTGCGACTTTATCCGTCACTCCTTTTATGTAAGGCAAGAATGCTGGTTTGCATTCCAAGGTACTCCTGTGTGGTTTATGGATGGTGCCGGAACGAGCTGGCAATGATCGAACCTTATATCCGTTCTTTACCAAAACATTTCTGACGTGGGTTAACTCACTCTGTAGGCTTGTGTCATCGCATAGGTCGTAAGCACGGTTAGTAAGAGATGTTACCACCGAGTTAAGTAAGATGCCGAGGGTGGTGATGTGAGTTGGCATGTAGGTAACGGTCCGTATGTGTAGGCTTCCTGTGGACGGAATGCCCTATGCTTCCTCTATCTCTGACCTGTACCAACACGTCTAGAAATGCCAAGCGTCGATCAGTCTCCATTTCGTATGTGAAATTGATCTTATGATGTACATCATTGAGGTGTGATAGTAGAAGTTCAATCTCCTGTGTCTTTCCTTTTACAATGCGAAACTGTGCCGAAATATTGGAAAACTCAAAAATCAAATCATGGTAATTATCCCGTTTTAAATGACTTTAGTACCTATATCTTGTAAGATTATAACGATCCATTGTCTAAACCTTCTTGTGTCTTTTAGAACTGTACTTTTCACTTTGATTGCGAGAAAATAAAACAACCGAACCTTCCTACCATGCTTACCATGGGGCTAGATAATGCTGTGTGAATTGTCCAGCATTATTTATTTATTTATTTATTTATTTATTTATTATTCCTACCTTCATATTGCACACTTATTACTTCTCTACTTCACGAATATGTCGTAAGTCTTTGAATATATTTCACGTTATTTCCACAGACGGAATCATATTAATACTTTGCCCTTCCGTTCCGTATTACAATTAAATAAGCCACGTTCACCTTTAGTTCAATTTATGGCAAATAAAGAATTCCAGTCATTTCGCTATAATACCAAACATTTTTGTCTGTCTTCGTTACGTGCCTCGCAAAGTACCTACTCACGCATTCTACCACGGAGGAAGAATAATCCTTCTTATAAACATCCAACAATCACCAAGAAGGTCCTATTAGTTCCATTTTCAAATGAACCTTCTTTGTAAATGGAACAACAAAAAGATCTTATATATGTCAGTCTAGCTTTTGTTTATTTATTTATCTTAATAAAACTTGTGAAACTATCATGTTTACACAAAACAAAACTCAAAATGAAAATGGTAAATATCCCGCTATAAATAAATTTTATTTATTTCGGTCTATGTCGTCCCACTGTAAAGGCCTCGCGCAAAAAAATCTTTGTGATGTTTTGTAGTCTATCTTTTTTTTAATTGTATTTTACTTATTCTTCTAACATAATCAGAGACTTTATATGTTGACTTATATATGACTTTATAGTGTTAAATTAACATTATTATATTTTACTTAGGTACATTGTTAATATCTACTTATTCTTATCTAACTGCTTATCTATTATATGTATGCTATATTATATATTTTAATATATATATATACATCATATCTTATCTACCTATTTCTATAAATTATTCACTATTCTTACACAATATTTCAGATAGTTAGGGCATAGATACTTGTTGTTTATTACTAAATGTAAGTTGTTGCTATTTATTTGTACGTCCAGTTCGTTTTCTAAGTCGAATCAATCGCGGCCGAAAACAGGACAGTCGAAAAGGATATGTGGCACGGTTTCTTCTATGTCAGGTTCACAGATGCACGAAGAGTTTTCCTTACACTTAAAACGGGTAAGGTATTCGGAAAACCCACCGTGGCCCGTCCTGCTGACCTGTGTCAGCACATTGTTCAAACTAATTTTTCTGACGGTTTTATAAGCCTCAACCGCGTCCGGGAAGAATAGCTTGGTCACCACAGCCTTATTCTCAGTCTTTTATCTCCGGTTCCATACGTCAAGCGATTCGTCTCTGACTTGTCGCTTGACGTATGAAGCAGGACACAGGTCATAGTCTGGCTTTCTTTTGGAGTTCAGAGCTGCCTCTTTTGCAAGCATGTCGGCCCTTTCTTGTGGTCTGTCTTATAAGCCCTAAAATAATGCGAATTATAAATGACAGTTGAAAAGTTCCTTTTATATAAATCATAAAACGTAATGAACAATGGAGTTAACAATGAGCGCAGATTGGCCGACTCGATTGTTCATTATTCGTTCTTTCATTTATTTCCGTCCTTTATCGATCATTTCGAATTCTTCTGCCCATTGAATTCGAATTGTCATTTGAAAACTCAATTCTTACGCCTGTATCCTTCAGCTGATTTCAAAGTAAAAACAGGGAAAGGGGGCTCCAACATTTTTTCTCCCAAGAACCTGCACCTAGGTCTTCACTGAAAATCAGCGCTGGGTGGACACATTATTAGTGCGCACTCAGCACAATGCTGAGTGAAGGCCATATTTGCCATGAACACTGCTACGCACAATAATTTGTAATATTATGTAGTATTAATTTGCGTAGTTTAAGTTTTTTGGGTATGGTAGTTTTAAGGTAAATAAAAATATTTTCTTTATTTCTTTTTCTTTTACGTGGAATAACATAATAATAAAGAATAACGAACTAGGCTCTGGTGAAAATATCAAACAATCTTCATAATTTGATAACTCATTAATTTTACTATGATTTTCTATTACTTGGCAGGCAAATAGCAGGAAACTGTCCAACCAGACACAATTGCCATTACTTATAAAGAATCGTCACCATCATCAAAGAAAAATCACAAATAGGTCGCACCATTTCGCACAAAACCGGCCCGCCACTCGCTTTAAATGGGTCTTACTACACGTTGTCCTTGCGTAGACAACGTTAAGGCTCAACTCACACCAAAAGAGCGTCGAAGCGCAGCGCAGTTTCAGTGTCATATGAATTTTAACTTTATTTTCATTACAATAAAACTTATTATCGAACGAGTCGCGCGGATGCCCGCGGCGCCGCGGGAATTCCAGCGAATTCGACTCGTTTCGAGTTTCTCATGCGATAATAAGTTTTATTGTAATGAAAATAAAGTTAACACTTTGAGTGCTGAAAACGCACGGTATGAGTTTTCTACAAGTGACTAATATGCGTAAATCCACACTAGCGCAGCGGCTGAGAAAATACAGATCTTTGTGACTCAGCAGAGCTGTAATATTTTTCGAACGAAACGCATGTGCGGCGCAACACAACCGCTGTGTAGAGCGGCAGCACGAATTTTTTAGGTAAAAAAAAAGATCGCAGTCGTCGAAAAAAAACCGCAGTCAAAGTGTTAAAATTCATATGACACTGAAACTGCGCTGCGCTTCGACGCTCTTTTGGTGTGAGTTGAGCCTAAAATCTAAGCCAGGCTGGCTTGATTATTCTTGTTATTAATATGTACTGCATTTGCATAGAAATTGTAGATATAACTACAACTTCTAAGCAATCTCCAAAGTAGAAATGATTCTAAAATAGCAGCTGCGAGAATCGAACTCCTCGGCCTTGTTAGCCCCCTAATCCCGTTAAGCCAGCCCATTCTTGCACCCGTTAGGCTGAGACTGTTAGTCAACGCCGCACTACAGGGTGTTAAGTTGGCGGTTAGGCTAGTCTAGCCAGTTAAACGGGAGTTAAGAAACCTTTCTTCTGTTAGTTGTTATTTTTCGAGTTACAGCAAAACCCGCCCCAAGCTTTTTTATCGTATAGATTCTGATATTTGGGTTTTATGAATTGGGATATACCTACGCATTATAATGAGAAAGGTTTTGACAATTTGTATGAATCCATTTACTCATAACATTTGTAACTCACTCGGAGTTACTAATGTCTTTGAAGCTATTCGAGCCAGAGCGGTCCAGTTTGCGGACCACTCGGCCCAGTGAGACTTTCAGGGCTTAGAATAAGCAGCCGACGACGGCCGGGAATTTAATAAAAAAGTTATGGTTTTGGTTGAACATTATAGTATTTCATGATCTCGTTGCGTTAGCCTACAATCCAAGCTGTCTTGCAGTGCGGCCGATGCCTTAGGTCTTGCAAAAAGCGTCCCTCGCAGTGACCTCAATTAGTCGCCGAGCCCCGAATTCCCTTTAATCCGGGAGATGGACGGCTGGGAAATACGCGATTGAAGTTGAAATTGGTTTTTTGAAGGTCGGATGAGTTCGCTTGTACAAAAAAACTAAAAGGTGCGAAGCCGCGGGCAGAAACTGGTACTAATATAATAATGTGGTATGAAAAATATGTCACATAATTTATGCAAAATTCTAATTAAAAGTCACCAATCGGTGACGTACCTAAAACAAACTAAACAATTTCCTTGTTCCTATGAAAACCGAATAATACGAAATTAACTAAGATTCCAATGAAATCCGTGTAGTTAATCTAATTTCGATAACGGATATCGAATCTATTTGTATTTGCATCTGATAAATGCCGCTGTCTACGCAACACTAAGCACAACATGTCTATTAACAAGACTCTTTAGTAAACGATTGATTTGAGATATATACACAATTCTATTCGATTGATAAGAAGCTATCAATCCGAGCCATTATCGAGCAAAGAGGTTAGGCCATTGACCTCAATTAATGAACCGACGAAGAACAAAAAAGGAGGAGGTTCTATATGTTTGGCTGTATGTATTTTTTTTGTTTGTCGATTTCTCTATCAATGATTACTTCGATTTTTTTTATGTATTGCATGAAAAATAATCTCGAGATTCTATATTTCGATTTAGATTCGCGAGGGATTGGATTTGTCCCGAAAATTTTAAAAAGCGTTCTTTTTCTAGGAATTGAATTTTAACTTTGGAAGAAAAACTCACTTGCATCCGGTTCCGACCCTGCTCTGTTAGTCTACGGAGATTCTGATTGATAGCAGCTTGGAGGCCGTGAGTAGCCATAACTGATGGTTATTAATTTATCTCGGTCTGGTGCAGTCTGCACATTGTATTACTTCTCATATCGCTATAGAGCCGGTATCCATGACTGGACAGCGCTATTAGTTAGCTTTAGAACGTACGATACGACAATTTGTAGTTAGAATATGGATACGTTTTGGATGTCTGTTATGCCAGGGTGCACTTTGGCATAGTTGATGATGCCTGCCGACTTTTCAGAATAAATAAAGAAATAATGTTGGACAATTCACACATCATTATCTAGCCCCAAGGTAAGCGGAGCTTGTGTTTTGGGTACATGATAACTGATATAGTACATAATACAATACAATTGATAGATATTTTTTATTATACATAGATAACGATCCTGAACAAATATATGCAGATCGTACAAACTTTTTTCCGAAGCGGGAATCAAACCCGCGACCTCCTTATTCGCAGTTTCGGTTCGGTCAAGTATCCCCTTAATCAGGTTTTAGGTAATTGGATTTTGGCCGCTAAAAATTTCGCCAGTTTTTCGGTTATTTACCATTTCAGTCCAGACGACAACGTTGACGCCAAAAAGTTTCTGCACGTTTCTATTTCCTTTCCTTTCCCCAGACATAGCTCGTATGCGCAAAATCTAATGCCAGAAATAGGTGTGCAGCCTGGGAAATACCTAGGTAAAGATAATAAAATCGTATCGCCTTGTAAAAACAATGTTGGCGCAACGCCAAACGATAAGGGATCACAATAGCGCCTAGACCAGCTAAATGGCATTTAGACCTAGTATAGATTAACGATGACGTCGGAACTGATTCGAGACTCGTGACACTCACCCACTCTGGTCATCACTTCTGATGGACAATCATTCACTCCGGTCTCTAGTTTGATGGAATTTGTGATGAAAAATTGCAAATCAGGTATGTGAAATACAAAATTATGTACCTTTTAAGCGTCTATGTAAATTTTTATTTTAACTTAATATTTACTTCTTTATATAATAATATACCTACTTACGTCCATGAAAACTATTGTTTTGTCTTAACTAGTGCTCTCCTGATACCCAAGACACAAGCCTTGTGCTTAGTTTGGGTCTCACTAGAAATCCTTATGGAAAGTATGTATATTTTTATTAAATAAATGAATTATGAATTTATTTTATTTATTTATTTACAATTTTTATGAATTATAAGGGACTAAAGCACCCCATTATACATACATATATACGAGTTGCATCCGACCGTAGCGTAGGGATGATAGGTTTACAAGTAATATAAGCAATAATCTATATCTATACTAATATTATAAAGAGGAAAGGTTGGATTTTTTGTTTGTTTGTATCGAATAGGCTCCGAAACTACTGGACCGATTTGAAAAATTCTATCACCGTTAGGAAGCCTAAATATCCGTGGTGAACATAGGGTATTTTATTTGACGACCGATGTGGCGCGGTGGGCGAAGGTCCGCCTGCGACGCTGAAGGTTACGGGTTCGATTCCCGCCTCGGAACAATTGTGTGTACGATCTGCAGATATTTGTTCCGGGTGCTCTGGTCGTTTTCTATGTATAATAAAAAATATCTATCTATGTAATGTATTGTATTATGTATATCAGTTATCTAGTACCCATAACACAAGCTCTGCTTACCATGGGGCTAGATAATGCTGTGTGAATTGTCCAGTATTATTTATTTATTTATTATATTTTGAAAAAAATTAGGGATCCTCACTAAAACTCCAATAATGTAGCCAAAGGTTCTAATACTCGTGCGAAGCCGGGACGGTCCGCTAGCATGCAATATAAGTACGATGAAAATGAATTAACCTTTCGGTACTTAGTAAGTTAATTTCTATAGATTAGCGGGGCCACTGACTTGATAGCTTTATAAACGAGATTACGAAGCTGAATAATTAGTTGATTCGCCCTCGATTTTATAAATGAGCTCTTTAAAACTTTCTGTAAGTTTACCAATCTTCTTTATGTTCAGGCTATTTTATGAACCCTTTGAACATCGATTTGTATAAGAACTAAACTCATTATACATTTATTTGATGAAAAACTAGAAGCTTTTAAGTAACAGACTTAAATTGATGAATCTCAAAAAGATTACAGTCAGCGATAAATTGACGATTTATGGATAACGTCTATGAATTAAATTTTTATCACTCAATCAATAAATTTCTTTCCGGCCCTGGTGGGGCCACAGAGAGGGGCCTCGAGGCTTGGCCTCATTACCCCGGCGTCAACAAACCCAAGGACTCTATGGTGGTTCCGCAAGGATTAGGTCCCGCGGAAGGGGTCGCCACGGGCGGTCGTCTTCCTGGGGCCGGGGCTGGGGAGGCGCGATGTTGTGGAGGTGCTCGTAGTGTCCTTTGTCGGCGCGATCGTACATTCGACGCGCCGTCTGCACGACGAATTCCTCAACGGATTGGATCTGCAGGTCGCGGGCGATGACGTCGTTCCTGACGTAGCGCCCCGCGCCCGTGCAGATCCTGATTTTTATCACTGACTATACGCATATACATAATGTACATATGTATATATATCTAAATAACCGTTTGATGAGTTTTTTTTACATTAAAAGCACATGTTTCTCGCAAGTAGTTAATATATGAGCCAAATTGAATTTGTTTCTTTGAAATTTTGAGTTATGAGGGGGTCGGAAGAGGCACCAAATGGTTCGTGTAATACACACGGTGCTGCTCGCCTTCCGTAACCCTGTACTTGGCTTGACCACCGCTACCGTGTGGAGGAATCTAATTCCTTCAGAAAATAAATGCGTGGACGCAGAATTGAATAATATTCCTACTCTGTCTAGTATTAATTTGCCCCACACTTACCATTATCTTCATCCTCCATTACTTTATAGCCGTTAACCAGCAGATAGCTGAAGGCAGGTCAATGGGTGCGCCGCCATCGCGTCTAATTGATTGATCGGAGGCCTTCGCAAGCCATTTGACCCTAATTACATCTACAGGCCTTAGTAGGTGCTATATACTAGGTTCAGGCAATGTTGAATACATAGTAAAATATAAAATAAAATATCTACGGGTTCCTGGAAGATTACGAACATAGATGTCACCCTAAATCAAATAAACCACAATACACACAGTAAAAAACAAAGTCGCTTCCCGCTGTCTGTCTGTCCCTATGTATGCTTATATCTTTAAAACTACGCAACGGATTTCGATGTGGTTTATTTTAATAGATAGATAGATAGAAAATTATTTATTGCACTTGAACTATAAACTATGTACAGTAATAACTTAAAAATTAAGTACAATTGGCGGTCTTATCGCTCAAGAGCGATCTCTAGATATAGTGATTCAAGAGGAAGGTTTATAAACTATCCGACACATAGATTTCCACGCGGACGAAACCGCGGGGCGCATCTAGTAAAAAAATAAATAAAGTATCTGCAGGTTCGTTCGGTTCGGTTGCAAATATCTTTTTGAAATAATAATTGTTGTATGATTTAAAAATAAGTTTTAGTTCAGATTTGAAATCATTTCCTAATGATTCTCATCGATTTTTGTTTCATATATCTAATTCAAAGTGATAGTAGTATTGTAGAATTCCATTATTCAATTCTAGGTCATTACAATATACGCTATTTTGTAGGTTATCATTTAGAAAATAAAAAAAAAACACAAAATCTGTGGCTCATGTAGTACCTAATTGAAAACCTATACGAAAAATAATATGGCATAGAGACTAATAAAACCAGTTGGCAAATGGACCGAATATTAAAAACAATATTCCAAAAATACGGGATTTGTTGAAATAAAATTCCTCTCATAATTGAAAATACCGCTTCGTGTACCAAACAAAGCCTTCGGGGCACATTTTATATGAAATATTCTCTGGAAATTATTATTTGCTATTCTACACTAGGTCTGACCCATGGCTTTGCTTGATATAAACAGTTTAAAACGAAATGAAGACTTCAAATTTTCATAAAATGTATGACTAAAAAGAAAGCAAACCCGCCCGCGATTTTATTTGCTAGACCCCTAGACTTTTGACACATTTTTACACACTTTTTTACATTATGAAAAAATCAAAAAATAAACTATGAAAGAAATAAATGTGATTCAGTTAGATTTGAACACTTGTTGGTCCGACTAACTTCATTTAACTCTTATAAATTTATGGATAAGTTGAGCTACCTGTAGATTGGTCGTAATAGTCTGTAGTTACCTCAATTTTTTAAATTGTAAATACTAGTTCTAATCTGTTTCTATTATTTGATTGTAACTTTCTCACTTTGATATTTCAACATTGAATCGATTGTTTTCTTCCAACAAAAACGCAATGTCTTCTATATTGATATATTCGTTAGGCAGTTACGATGCCACACACCAATACACAAATCGATTCGACCGCCTTTTGTACTTTTGTCATAAAATACAAATACAAATTCTTTATTAATAACACCACGTTAACGTTAACGTTAACGTTACAAGTCACACGTAATAATAATAATAAGGCAATCAATATAATCCAATATTGTCCTTAACTAATATGTATATGTCATAAAAAGTATAATTGAAAAATGTCTACTCTGTATTTTATTTTTGTGGTGAGGGAAGTCAGGGACCCTCAGTGTTAAAAAAATATATCTAAACACGACGGTAGATAGCCAAAACAGAAAATCTACCCAAATGAGAAATGGCCTATTCACATCGGGATGGCATCGGCCGCAGAGGCTCGACTACTTTCAGAACCAAATAATTTTAAACTCTAAACATCATAAAATAAACTATAAACATTATAAAATAAACTATAAACATCATAAAATAAACTATAAACATTATAAAATAAACTATAAACATTATAAAATAAACTATAAACATCATAAAATAAACTATAAACATTATAAAATAAACTATAAACATTATAAAATAAACTATAAACATTATAAAATAAACTATAAACATTATAAAATAAACTATAAACATCATAAAATAAACTATAAACATTATAAAATAAACTATAAACATTATAAAATAAACTATAAACATCATAAAATAAACTATAAACATCATAAAATAAACTATAAACATTATAAAATAAACTATAAACATTATAAAATAAACTATAAACATTATAAAATAAACTATAAACATCATAAAATAAACTATAAACATTATAAAATAAACTATAAACATTATAAAATAAACTATAAACATTATAAAATAAACTATAAACATCATAAAATAAACTATAAACATTATAAAACCTATAAACATAAAATATAAGACAGTACCGCTAATAAAGCTTGATAATTTGGCGTTATTATAAAAACTATGAACTGACTTCATATGACTAAATAATGAAAATTGGTTTAAAACATAGTTTTTTAGAAAAGAATCATAGAAATCGGTCGGCGGCATATTGAGTTATTCGTCCATTCGTCACATCACACACACATCATCAGCCTATAGCAGTCCACTGCTGGACATAGGCCTCTCCCAATGAGCGCCACAGCACCCTGTCTTCAGCTTGCCGCATCCAGCATCTACCTGCAGTCTTTCACAGGTCGTCATCCCACCTGGTCGGAGGGCGTCCTACACTACGTTTACCGAGTCGCGGTCTCCACTCAGGAAAACGTTTTGCCCAGCGGCCGTCGGTTCTTCGCGAGATATGGCCGGCCCACTGCCACTTCAGCTTGCTAATTCTTTGAGCTATGTCGATAACTTTAGTTCCATTCTTCACGCACATACTTAATGCAAATTGAAGGCTTATATAGTTTCCTCATGGATGCCAGTGTCAGAACTGGACCAAATTGAAATGGGACCACACGGGAAGTACTGCGTGTCTTTTCAGCGGTCCAGCGCGCGACGCTGCGACACCATCTTATCATCTTAATTGTAAGCCTAAAGAAATAAAAAACTAAATTTTTCATTTGTTCATTTTTCATCCCAGTGTGAACATAACCTTAGTTTCGATGATCCAGCCCATTAAATTCTCGCAGCCTCAATCATCATCATCATCATCATCATCAGCCTATAGCAGTCCACTGCTGGACATAGGCCTCCCCCAATGAGCGCCATAGCGCCCTGTCTCCAGCTTGCCGCATCCAGCATCTACCTGCAGTCTTTCGCAGGTCGTCATCCCACCTGGTCGGAGGGCGTCCTACACTACGTTTACCGAGTCGTGGTCTCCACTCAAGAACACGTTTGCCCCAGCGACTGTCGGTTCTTCGCGAGATATGGCCGGCCCACTGCCACTTCAGCTTGCTAATTCTTTGAGCTATGTCGATAACCTTGGTTCTCTGTCGGATGTATTCGTTGCGAATCCTATCCTTCAGAGAAACTCCGAGCATAGCTCTTTCCACAGCTCGCTGAGCGACTTTGAACTGGTGGACCAGCCCTATCGTGAGTGTAGCCAGCCTCAATCAATCGTCAGTTATTCATTTCCAGTCAGTTTTTCCTCCAGTCTTTAATTACTTAATCTTGAAGACGCCACAAAAAGTCAATTAAGAGGCGCTTCCTGCCGCGCCCTTATAAGGTTAGGGACTCTTTCTACGAGAGAAGATTATTGATTTCAAGTCTTGTTATTTTTATTAATCCTCGACTAAAAGGACTGTTATAGGTTTGAGGTGTCTATATTGGAATTTAATGCGAGTAAGTGCTATGGCCAAGAACACATTCGACAATATAATTATGTTATTGAAATGAAATTTATATACTAATGTATATAAATTTCATTCAATTTAAAATTCAAATTAATTTCATATAAATTTTTTTTCTAGCGGCCCGTTCCGGCTTCGCCCATGGTCATTTGATTCAGGCAATTTTTATTTTCTTTCTCTTTTTTCTCTCCGTTTGAACGATTCTCGTACTTCAAGGAATATTCTAAAAAATAATTAGCGAAATCGGTTCAGCTGCTCTCGAGATTTGCGCTTAGCAACACATTCAGCGATTCATTTTTATATTAAACAATGTGTCTGGTCACCGGTGTCGGAGACTTTGGGGGGGTGAATACGGTAAATTTTATCGACAAATCACTATCCCTATTTTTTTTTCTACCTCCATGACAAAATGGTAGCCATTTTGTTTTCTTTTGCCTCGAAGCACGGGTGCTTGTACTGATTAGATTAAGCTATAGCTACCCATGATGAGGTCCGAGGAAGACGATAGAGGACTCATTTGATAGCCAATAATGTGGACAATAAAGCAATGATAACATTGTTTCAATTTCCATTTTATAATAGAGGTAAAAATAATTTATAAAACAAAAAAAAAGTTTTTTTGAACATTTTTGTTTTAATTATTAGCTTTTTCATAGAATCGAAACTGTCAAGCTACAAGTTTTTTGTTTTTGAATGATAGTAAATACTGTGAGCTTCAAAATAAGTCTTTCATCTTAGCTATAAGTAACATAGTTTAGAAGTTATGTATATGTATAAGATATGCTCTATATACATTATAGAACATGCTTGGATAGACCAGTGCGTTTTTCGGCTTTGTACACGTTTCCGCTGATATACCTACTTAGAAATAACATTACACACAGTATGACGACGACTTATTATATAGCATATAGCAAAAACATAATTACGTAATAGAAAAATACAGAAAAAAATCAAGAACTAAATTAATTAGCTCTCTCTTAGCTGTGTTTATCGTAAATCGGTTCAGCCTTTAAAAGATATGCTAAAACTAAAATTGCTGCCAATGTTTTCAATTATTTGTAAAATAAACCTTACTAATGATCAATCACAATCACAAAATAAAGCAAAGTACAGTTTTCACTGTACTATGCCATTATATATATATATGCCATTCTACGGATGTCCTTTTGAAACTATACGCGAGTGTAAAGTAGTATACCGTACTAACGTATTTCCCGCACCATTGCGAACCGGAACCGGAAACGGAAACGCCTTCAGAGGAGATAGCCTGAAGCATCCTGAGGTTTCGAATCCTACACTTGGCGGAGGATTTATCATCGAGTCACAGTATAATATCGATTTAGAAGATAACATGTGAGAAGGGTAACTTTAAAAAAATGTTACTAACTAAATAAATAAATAAATAATGCTGGACAATTCACACAGCATTATCTAGCCCCATGGTAAGCAGAGCTTGTGTTATGGGTACTAGATAACTGATATACATACGAGTAATACAATACATTACATATATAGATATTTTTTATTATACAAAAATAGAAAACAACCAGAACACCCGAAAAAAATATCTGCAGATCATACACACAATTGTTCCGAGGCGGGAATCGAACCCGCAACCTCCTGCGTCGCAGGCGGACCTTCGCCCACCGCGCCACAGAGGTCATCAACTGTGGCTAATGAAGATCTCTGTGGTGCGGTGGGCGAAGGTCCGCATTATTGATTTATTTATATTGTACGCGTTTTGGTGAATTTAATTATAATTTCAATATAACTCGGTTTGTCTGGCTGTTACCTTTTCAAGCCTAAGCGGCTGAATTTATACTAATGAAATTTGGCAGGGAAGTAGACGTTACGCCAGAGATGGACATACGAGTAGGCAACCCGAAAAGAGAGTTTGAATTCGCAGGCAGAAGCTCGTGTTAAATAGTTTTTTGAAGTTAAAAAATTCCCTTGCCGAAGCAAGATCTTGATATTATTTTATTGGACCGTCTTACCTCAGTATAAGTATATATATTATTCTATAATGTACTGTGGTCTTACTTTAATTCATTAATAAAGAAAAAACGATTTTGACGGGACTTGAACCCGCGTTCTTCTCAGTACAGGGACGCTCTCTCCAGCTGAGCTACAAAATCAAGTGACGGACGAGTCGAAAATCATTATTTATTTATTTATTCAGACTTGACTTACAGAATAACATATGTCCATTCCAAATGACAAACATTATATTTTCTAACCTAAAGTAGGTAGGTTAAAAAAACCGTTTCACTCGCGTGGTGATAGATATTTTGGATAATATACAATATATCTTTATGAATTGTAGCCTATGTGCTATTCTGATATATAAGCTATATTATTGTAAAGTTTCATCAAAATCCATTCAGTAGTTTTTGCGTGAGAGAGCAACAAACATCCTCACAAACTTTCGCGTTTATAATATTAGTAGGATTACTTGCACATAACATAAAATAATTTAGAACACCCTACGACTCTAGCGTTGTTAGGGATTACCCCGAGTGCCTAAAAACCTTAATCCTTTAAAAATAGTAACGAGATACTAAATAATCAAATAAAATCTAAAAACTTAATAGGATTAACAAAAACCCAGACTCTTTAAGCTTAAACCCTTAACGCGACAATTCATTTTAATTTGCAACTTTTAACAACCTTACCGCGACCATTTGCAATTCTCTCGCCAGTTGGCAGACTGATTACTGGTTTAAACCCTCTGCGATCACAAACACTATCTAGATGTCGTCGGGTCGGTACAAAAAATCCGTCTCTGTAAATAAGAGCGCACTTGTAATAGGAGCTCTTTTCTATATATATTCTTCCACTTGGACAAAAAATTTAAGTGAACAGTAAAATAATTTTATTTTATAATAATTTATATATAAAATATGACTTGTCTAAGTGCTTATTTTGTAAGCCTAAAGAAATAAATGATTTTTTACTTTACTTTTACTTTTAGCTCTTTTTTTTATTTTTTTATTAATTGTACTTATTCCTCTAACATTATCAGAGACTTTATGTATCTGGTTTTAAATTAAAATTATACTTTTAGCTCTTATTTTGTTTGGTTCGATTCAAACACAGCCAGCGTAAACGTGTCACAATGCCGAAATGTGTATTCAAAAGTTGCAAAAATAAAAATAAAATATTATTTGTTACTTTAAAGCTAAAAATATAACTAGTTTTACATTTACTTACCTCAAGTGCGCTCTTATTACGGAGACGGCTTTTAGCTTTGATTTTGTATGTGACTCAAAATCTAGATAGAATAAATAATAATAATAAATAAATAATGCTGGACAATTCACACAGCATCATCTAGCCCCAAGCTAAGCAGAGCTTGTGTTATGGGTACTAGATGACTGATATACATAATACAATACATTACATAGATAGATATTTTTTATTATACATAGAAAACGACCAGAACACCCGGAACAAATATCTGCAGATCGTACACACAATTGTTCCGAGGCGGGAATCGAACCCGCAACCTCCTGCGTCGCAGGCGGACCTTCGCCCACCGCGCCACATCGGTCGTTGATAGAATTTTGTGATCGCAGTTTAATCCATTTGTTTAAAGTGCCTATATGTACCTATAGGTAAGTTCCTTACTGCAGACAGTATCCGGAAAGCAAATCTAATGGAATCAAAAAGTAGTTATTTTGGTTTCTGGTCCAAAACTCTCTTATATATAAATAAATAAATAATAGACATCTATATTAGACTGTCTTCAAGATAGCTGCTTACTTCGATGTTAAGAACCGGAAAGGTTGCTTGGAATAGATCGCTTGCAAGCGATAAGGCCGCCCATTGTACTTGTCGCATGTAATGTATTTTTGTAATGATCTGTATCTGGTGTACAATGTAAAGTATTTTGTATTGATGATTCCCAAAATATGAATGTAGATAACAGTCATAAATTATTATTTACCTTAGAACTTACTTTGACGACCTCTGGCGCAGTGGGCGATGTGTGAGTGGCGGGTCCGCCGGCGGAGTAGGAGGTTGCGGGTTCAATTCTCGCCTCGGGACAAATGTGTGTGTCGTCCATTTTTTTTATTACTATCTTACTACTTCTTATTGTCTCACTCACAATACGAGTCATCATCATCATCAGCCTATAGCAGTCCTCTGCTGGACATAGGCCTCCCCAATGAGCGTTATAGCGCCCTGTCTTCAGCTTGACGCATCCAGCATCTACCTGCAGTCTTTCGCAGGTCGTCATCACACCTGGTCGGAGGGCGTCCTACACTACGTTTACCGAGTCGTGGTCTCCACTCAAGAACACGTTTGCCCCAGCGACTGTCGGTTCTTCGCGAGATATGGCCGGCCCACTGCCACTTCAGCTTGCTAATTCTTTGAGCTGTGTCGTTAACCTTGGTTCAATTCGAGTATCCACGGCGAAATATTACCCCGTAAAATGTCAGCGTGGTTTAATTGAAAAGTAAACATTGATTAATGACTTAATTATGCAAAGTTATGAAGAAATTTTAATTATTTGACGAATCACTCCAAGTTCAGGATTTTGTGCTTATCACTGTTGATTAACGCTTGAAGATGAAAACTTTTCAAAGTTTGCGGTTGGGGAGTCAAACTCTCAGTAAACATTTTAACCCGGCGCCAATGACGTGAAAAAATTACGCGGGCAATGACGTCCGCAGGCTGATTATGTAAAAGCAACAGCAACAGCGACGCGACCGCGACCGCTCCGCGACCGGTTGCAAAGTGTCACTAGAAACCGTATTACGGAAGCCTGTCGCGCACCGATCGCAAAGTTGTTGCTGATTGCTCATTGCCCATGGACACTAGCGCCACTAGCGACAGAGTAGCAATAGGTGGAAACAATTATTTGTAGTTTTAACGTTCACTAGCGCCACTAGCAACAGAATAGCAATAGGTGGAAACAATTATTTGTAGTTTTAACGTTCACTAGCGCCGCGAGTCGCTACTGCTGTCGTGTTGCTTTTACGTAATACCAATTTGAACCAAGATATATGAAAAGTACTTGAAAATGAAGCAATTTTTAGTTCACCGATTGTCCGACAGAGGGAAACCTAGTGCTCGATTGTTGGTTGACGTAGTACCTGGTGTCATCTAATACAAAATTTGGCTTTTGACAGCACTGATTGCTTAATTTACGCCTGTCGCAAACCGGTCGCGAGTTACATAATCAGGGTGCGAGTCATCATGACCCGAACTTTAGACAGTAAATTTTCAGTATCTTTAACACTTTGAGTGCTGAAAACGCACCGTATGAGTTTTCTACAAGTGACTAATATGCGTAAATCCACACTAGCGCAGCGGCTGAGAAAATACAGATCTTTGTGACTCAGCAGAGCTGTAATATTTTTCGAACGAAACGCATGTGCGGCGCAACACAACCGCTGTGTAGAGAGGCAGCACGAATTTTTTAGGTAAAAAAAAAGATCGCAGTCGTCGAAAAAAAAACCGCAGTCAAAGTGTTAAATGAACTGACATTTTTTAGTAACCATATTAAAATTTGGGTTTTTGGGTAAATAACAGAATAATAAAAAACATATTAAAGTATATTCATATAAAATGAATTAAATATATATTCTCTCGCTCTCTCTCTCTCTGGAATCTTTATTTATGTTATTGTTATAATATTCATCATCATCAGCCCGTACACGTCCACTGCTGGACATATCTATAGTCCCGTGGCCACGATCGCTTTAACGAGATGGAAACGTAGGGTAAAATGAAACTAAGGGACACTACAATTTTCTTAAATTCACATAATTCTTTCCATCCAAAGGTTGCCTGGAAGAGATCGCTTCTAAGCGATAAGGTCGCCCATTGTACTTGTCGCATGTAATGTCTTTTGGTAATGATCTGTATCTGCTGCAAAATAAAGTATTTGTATTGTATTGTATTTGTAAAGGTACCCGATAAATACCCATCCTTAACCCTTAAGGCAGTTTTAATGAGTATACTATACATTTTATTTATTTATTTTAAGCCATTACTGTCCCACTGCTGGGCAAAGGCCTCCCTTTTCTTCTTCCACTCCTCGCGATCCAACGCTGCAACAGGCCATGATGGAAGATGTACCTCGAGCTCGTCGCGCCATCTCATCCTGGGCCTTCCACGTCGCCTCTTAGCGTTGGGTGGTTATACTATACATAAAATTTTAAAAAATCTGACGTCCACACTAGGTTTGTTGCATCATTTCTGATTTTTAAAATTGGTTTATAAACTCACCTTCTCGCTGATAAAAAAAAGATGTCACTAGTATTGACAGCTAAACTAGGTTTAATATAATAGAATTTTCGTTTAAATTAACCAAAAAGTTATCTGCAACCTTAAGGGTTATGTGAACAAATCGAGAATGTTGAAAAGATTTTTAACATTTTCATGCCCATTTCTAAGATGCATCATCCTTCTAATATTATAAACGTCAAAGTTTGTAAGTATGGATGGATGGATGTTTGTTACTCTTTCACGTAAAAACTACTGAATGGATTTTAATGAAACTTTACAATAATACAAAGGTTACAATTTATAAAGATATATTGTATATTATCCAAAATATCTATCAAAACGCGGGTGAAACCGCGGAGCGCAGCTTGTAATTCAATCATAAGTTAAGAATTAAGGTTGGCAAAATAACAATTGATAAAACAAAACGTAAGGTTGTTCGACCAATGAATATTATAGCAATCACACTAATATTGTAAATCAGAAAGTATGGATGTATGGATGAATGGATGTTTGTTAACTTTACACGCCAAAATTACTGAACGGATCGGGCTGAAATTCTGCAATCTGCATACAGGTAACAACAACGTTACGACGTATGTTTCAGGCCTAGGATAAATCATTGGCAAGTTTTTATATTATGTATTAATAAATCAGTTGCCAAGGACCATACATATGTATAACCCTAAAACATTTCCATAGAAACAACGCGTGTGAGGCCGCGGGCGGAAACTATTCCTCAATAATGCCATATCCATATATACATATATATTGTACATCCTACAAGGTTCCTTTATGCGGGTAACACGATAAGAGGCCGACACTTTGGAAATAAATGATTTAGTACTTTCGCTGCCCGTATAGGATCGGGCGTGGAATAGGTGGGATTAGGGTGAGCCATGGGGTTTTTATTTCCTTTCTTTGTGGGGAAAGTGAAGGCGTTCTTCACGTTTTGGGAGAAAAAACGAGCGCAGTGAGCGGTCCCATACACGTATCGCTCAACTATACCTATACAACATTTAATGGTAAGAGCGGGGTCTCCTAACACAAGCAAATTTTGCTTAAAGGGTGACTCCAGAACCTGTATTTTTATCTTTTAAGTTAATGCAATAAACATTTATTTTATTTTTTATTTATTTTATTTTACAACAGAATCATATAAAACCGGCAGCACGAATTTTTTAGGTTAAAAAAAAGATCGCAGTTGTCGAAAAAAAATTGCAGTCAAAATGTTAACTGCATAATTTAGGTAGTATCTGAGAGATAAGAAGTCAGTAGTTAGTTCATAATCATAATCTTTATTTGCTTGAATGTAAGTATAAAAGGTCTTAATTCTAAATATGTCCAGATACAAACTATACAGATTTAAATAGAAAGAAAAAATAGTATATAAAGCAATAAATAATAATTTTGTTTAGCCCTTTATTTCATTTAAATTTAAATCATCACAATTTCGACGATTGTTAACAATACATTTCTTTTTTCTAATCTAATTGCATAGCGTATATTTAATTTTCATAATGTCATTTAGCCGTGAAGGCCATTTATTAGATTTTCTGTTGCTAGGTTAATGTTACCTATTTTGTATTATTTAAGCTGTAGGCCTTCCTTAAAATAAATAAATAAATAAAATTAAAATAAATTAGTCAAACAAGTACATATTATGTCAATTAGTTTTAAAATTCAAATATTATTAATATATTATTAATTCATCTACGAACTTTGCACAGTATTCTATAGTGAATAGGTTACAGAATAATTATAACAAAGAGTTCAACAAAGCAGATATTTTTCACAGCGACAAGAGAATTTTTAGAAATGAAGTAATTAAAATAATGGAGGAGGATGTTAGAGTACCTATATTAAACACATAGTTACATAATTCAATATTAATTTAGTACTTAGTTTTAACTTAATATGTAGGCAATTATTTTTATATATTATATTATTATTATTATATTTTTTTGTTATGTAAGTATAGGAAATAAGTTTATATTCTGAGAACTATTTATTATAAGTGTACATATGTTACAGCTGACTGTCTAGCTAATAAAAAAATATCTTATAAAAAGTAAGTCCGTTTTTGGCCATAAGTTTAGATTTTAAGCATGTTTGTTATTATAATTAAGGGCTGTGGATTTTGTTAAATAAATAAATAAATATTATTATTTATAGTTTTTTCAAACAATTCAAATTATAGAACAGAAGCTCTTATCTCGATCGTCATTTCCTCTGTCCTCTTCCTTAGATCAACGAACCATAGATACTTAAAACTCATTTCAAACTCAGCATGTATAGCGCACTGACCATAAAACTGTGCATTTGCATCATTTACATAGATGTTGGACCAGTTTACACCGGAATGTGCGCTTAGCTGAATGCATGGCTGCGAATGTTCTAGATAAACTTTTGTAGGGAAGAAGTTATGGTGAGCTTTTTTAATGAGCTTACGGACAAACGGGATAACCGTTTAAGTTAGCTTTTAGATTAAGATGAAATTATTGTGAAATATAAATAAAAGAAAAAAAGAAAAAAAAGCAGCAGCGGTGGCGGGAGCGATTTTAATGTAACTTTAGTATAGATGGATAGGATAGATGATTTGCTTTAAGTCCTTTTAATATAAATTTAGGATATCTATCCTAAAGCAACCTATTCTAAATTTATATTAAAAAGCAACTATCCATATGGACTAACATTATTTTTTTTTATTCGCTTTAGGGTGGCTTTCGTATCACGGCGGCCATGATAGGCCTATTGTGATCGCCACTTTTACATTTCAGTCCCGAAGCCGTGGCGTTCATAGTTCGCCACTAACCCTTGCAGCTTCCAGGAACTGTAGGATTTTCTTCGGGTTGATGTCTTTCAGCTCGTCTGGGCTATGCAAATGCTTGCCCAGATGGATGCTGCGTTTGTGCTTCAGTGCTCCACACTCACTTAGCAGATGGAGGGGCGTTTCATCCGCCTCCTCACAAAATCTGCAGGATTGTGTGTCGCTTAGCCCTAGTTTGAACATGTGCTTGTTAAGGTGACAGTGTCCGGTTACTACCATACTAACTATTAATATATTCCTAAAATTTCCTGCTCACTCATCCAGCCGCTACGGTGGCTCCTTTACTGTCGAATCGGTCAGGATGTGGAATTCTCTCCACACCAAATTCGTGCTAGCCCCTCACTCTACGTTTTCAAGCGTAAAGTCAAAGAGCATTATCTATCTTCATAATTCTGTTGTATTTTATGTACATATTATATAGGTATATATATGTAAGTATTGAATAGATTTTTTGGAATTTAGGTTATATAGTATATATTAGTATAATTAATAAGTAAGTTAAAATTTAATATTTTGTCTATTTCTTTTTTCATTGATGCACATGTACCCACTTCTCTCTTCACTTTGTCTCTCTCTCCCAATAAGGTTTGCTGGAAGAGAAATATTTTTAGGTTTAAGTTCGCCTTTGTTTAAATTTTCTAGAATAAGTTTTATGTTATGTTTTTCGTGCAAAAAGTATAAATAAATATAATTATTCCTATTCAGGTGGATATGATAGATGATAATAGGATAAATGATTTGCTTTAGGTCTTTTTAATATAAATTTAGGATATGGATAAACAAATAAATAAATAATGCTGGACAATTCACACAGCATTATCTAGCCCCATGGTAAGCAGAGCTTGTGTTATGGGTACTAGATAACTGATATACATAATACAATACATTACATAGATAGATATTTTTTTATTATACAAAGAAAACGACCAGAACACCCGAAACAAATATCTGCAGATCGTACATACATTTGTTCCGAGGCGGGAATCGAACCCGCAACCTCCCGCAATGCAGGCGGACCTTCGACCACCGCGCCACATCGGTCGTCAAAATCGGATAGGATAGATGATAGGATATATAGAATCTATCCTAAATTTATAGTATATACATATATGAGGGAAAATATATAAGATATATAAGGAAATCCCACATTAAGAGCGCCTTCTATGCGCAGTTTTGCTTAAAAACAGTACTTTTCAAACCCGTTAATATCATGAACCATTTATACACTATAAGTACACTTACACTATAAGTTATTTACTAATAATTTTAGGAAATTCCTAAGTGCAAGACAATATTTACAAAAACCACGAGATTTCCACGTTATCATCAACAATGTTCCACGAAACAATTCAATAAACAACACAGGTGTATGGGTGTACACTGTACTGTACATACTACCTAGTATGAGGTGTTACAACCTCAGCTCTCACGTTCAAAGCCAGGGGGCGCTGCGAGCAGTCTATAAAAATCACTTATAATACAACTAGGGCGGGGAAACGTTTTGGAGTCTTGTTTTGGGTTACTGCGATTTTTTTTCGACTACTGCGATCTTTTTTTAACCTAAAAATTTCGTGCTGCCGCTCTACACAGCGGTTGTGTTGCGCCGCACATGCGTTTCGTTCGAAAAATATTACGGCTTTGCTGAGTCACACAGATCTGTATTTTCTCAGCCGCTGCGCTAGTGCACGGAGAAAAAAATCTCGTTGTACTTACTAAAATTCTGTTTGACTCAACAATAATTCTAGTGCTATTTGTGACAACTATAATAATTTAGTAACGATTACGATATAATAATTCTAGCTGTCAGAACTAGTGGTAGCTGTTATCCCAACAATACTATCTAGTAGAGATTACAAGAATAATTAGTCCCTAATAATTAATTTCTTGCCATGTGAGCAATATTGTTTGGTAGTATTTACAATAAGCAGATTATTGATTACTGAATTATTTAGTAACTGATAAGTAAGTGCGTGCTATTCCTACTATCTGTTATTGTTATGAGCACTATTATTGATGTTAAAGGGTACAATTTTTTTTTTTAATGGTAACTGTACTGATTGTGATGATTACTGCCTAATAACTTTATGCGCACTATATCTTATCGTTGTATGTACTATCCATTTATGTGATGTTTACTATCTATGACTGTTATAGGTACTATCTATTATTGTGACGTGTACTATTATGATTGCAATTATTACTAAGCATTTGAATGTAGTTTGTAATATAATGGTTGGAACAGATTCATCAGCAGTAAAATACTGTTCCATGCTGACGAGCCAGGACCAACTCTTATTGAATAAAAACTACATACCTACTAAGGCTGCATTCCACCAGAGTGTGCTACGTTGCTAAGTTTCCAGCCTACCAATAAGATCGCTTCTACATCGCGTCATTTTTGGTAGTTAAAATTACGCGATAACGGAGCGATCCATCGGTCGGCTGGAAACATAGCAACGTAGCACATCTCTGGTGGAATGCAGCCTTAGTAGGTATGTAGTTTTTATTCAATAAGAGTTGGTCCTGGCTCGTCAGCATGGAACAGTATTTTACTGCTGATGAATCTGTTCCAACCATTATATTACAAACTACATTCAAATTAAATAGTAATACTTACAATTATATAGTTACCTACCTATATCAAATTTCATGTTAAATCTAAAAATTAAAAATAGGGATTTCTGGAGATGGTATTAGTGGAATCAGAATAAAAAGTATTATTGAACTACATTAAAAATATATTTATGGTAATCATACAAATGACCTTCATGTTTATGTGCTACAATACAGTTTTATAAACATGTGTTGCTGCCAGTGTTCACTTAGTTTATAATTTTAATTTGTAAGAACTTTGTTCCTTTAATAAACTTTACATAATAACCAACTTATTATTATAAATCAACATAAATTTAAAGGCATTTTTGTAATGTAACATAGAGTACAAATTACTAGGTAGTAATTCAAATTACTAAGTAGTAATTTGCACTACCTATTAGTTGAGCCTCAGATCGGAGATCTCTTGAATAAAGTATACATTCTATATTATAATAACGAGATATCCGTAAAAATACTCTTATATCTTCTTTTTTTAGTCTATACTATAGAATATAAAAGACAACAAAAGATTATTTTACATGGCTATCAAACAACATGATTATTCAATAGAAACAATGTTTCTTTTCACCAAAGATAAAGTTATCACAAAGCTACATTCATAATAATTGACTCATCACATCACTTATAAAGGACTTCAAACAAGTTAGTAAACACTAATCAACATATTCAGAGACATTTTGTATAATCGTTAAACTAATTACCTACTAGCTAACCTATTATACGAGATCGTTTTAAGACAAGACTACTGCAAAGTTATGTGATTATTTAAATGTTTCTTAAATGAATTTAAAAGACTAAATTTCCTGTTACAATCTGGTTCAATACATTCGTAAAAAGTTATGTTAGTATGAGTTATTTTAAGGTGATTGCATAAGTTTTTAATACTATGAAGTTCAGTTTTACATACAAAACATTTCGGCATTTTGGTTCAGTAGAAGGTATAGGTTTGACCGATGTGAATGTGATAAGCACCACTTAACTGAAATCGCTTAGTAGAGTATTAACCGCAACAAATTCCTTGTCCCAAGGTGTTTTCATTCTAAAGAATGCTTTCTGGATGAAAGTCCATACAGCGACGGACTCTTCGGGGTAGTTGCATTGCAAGGAGAATATGCTTTTATAACATGCATCTACAGCTTCCACTATGGAATTGACGACGTAAAATGTTTGATTTACCACAATGTAATAAGTTTGTATATTCGCAGCATTTGGTCCAACAATCAAAATAAAGGGTTGTAATGTTACTCCCAGTTTTGCAAACTTCTCTCTTCTTTTGTTTATGGTTTCCATCAAATCCATTGGCCTTGTGATGTGCGTGATGAAGCCGTCTTTACATTCAATCCTGGATGGACGCCAGGTGCCTTTCTTCTTTTTAGTTAGTGGTTGAGCCAGTGTCAGGGCCAACAGAGTCAGGGTGAAAATAGATGTGGCCTCTTGGGATTTCACATCATTTTTTTCTGAAATAAAAAACGGAACGTTAATTTATTTTAATAAGGTCCACCTGCGATGCAGGATGCGATGTGGGTTCGATTCCCGCTTTGGGACAAAAGTTGTATATAAAATATCTATCTATGTAGTGTATTGTATTAAGTATATCAGTTATCTAGTACCCATAACACAAGCTCTGCTTACCATGGGGCTAGATGATACTTTATGAATTGTCTGGCCAACTACAAACTACCATGGACTTTATAATATTAGAATTTATGTAGGTACTTACTATGATGTTCTTCACAATTGTTTAAAATTTCTTGAATTGTAGAATCCTGATTGCGTTGGTGTTTTTTTAACAATAGTTCCAACAGTTTATTTTTAAGCAATTGGAAGTTTTCCAGAAAATTATTTTGATAACCAGGATGAATGTGGTTGAAATCCTTCTGCAGCAGGTGATAGCCCGTTGATTTTTTCAGTGCTGGGTACAAACTCATGTACTGATCAACAGTCATTTGACTTTCATTCAATTGTTTGGATCTGAACTCTACTGTTGAGGCCCATTTTTCTTCCACAATGCTCCATGGCTCACTAGAGTTCTTGAGAAAATTGATTTCCTCATCCAAATCTGAAATAAATGCTCATCAATACATACGATACCGCATTCACACAGCATTATGTAGTCCCAAGCTAAGCAGAGCTTATGTTATGGGTACTATACTTAATACAATACATATTAATATAGATATATCATTTCTTCAGAACACCCTGAACAAGCATCTGCAGATTGTGCAAACATTTGTCCCGAGGCGGGAATCGAACCCGCAATCTCCTGCGTCGCAGACGGACCTTCGCCCACCGCGCCACAGAGGTCGCGAAAGTGCGGTTGAAGGTCATATTTAGAGAAATAAACATACCTTCTCCTTCATTTGCATTCTCATGGGAGATGCTTGGTGCACTCTTATCAGATTTCCGTGTTTTGCTGTCTCTGTATTCTCTCCTACGGTTTTGCAAACAGTCATATAATTTTCCTTTAGCACACCGCTTAATTTTCAGATTGGTATTGTTTATGTAGGGTATAAAATATGTGCTTATTATTTCTTTGGGAAAAAGCACCTTTATTTGCTGAGCATAATCCATTAAAATTGTAGAGTCAATTCGTTTTTCGGGGTCTTCACCTAGGAGATGTCTGATTATTATGTTGCTTAGTTTCCGTCGGTGACTGCTAGTCAGCAGTCCATTTTCAAAGTGAGTATTAATAATCGACTTTCCCTCTGCTGTGCTCTTAAGTAGTTCTTCCAGGTGCTGTAAGCGAACAGATTAACATAAATAATGTATCTCTTTATATATCGTACCTACCCACCTACTATATCAATGATTTTGAGTAACTGGACATATAAAACATGCTAAGTTGTAAAACAAATATCAAAAGTAGCTACTAACCAAACTGTGAGTAACAGTTGTAGCCGTCGTCGGGGCTTGTGTGTCACTGCAACCTGGTGCCGGTGATGATGTTTGTTTCGGAGAAGATGAGTAGTGTATTATTATGTCGCTTTCATGATCAAGTTCATAATTATTATTTATGTTGATTACTTCTTCCAAAGGCACTACTCTTCTATGTTTTTCGCTAAGTTTGTCTACTTTAACAGATAAGTCTTCAGACTGAAACAGAAAATAAGCTATGAAATCAAAAGTCAGGATATCATAAAAAAATATCTATCTATGTAGTGTATTGTATTAAGTATATGAGTTATCTAGTACCCATAACACAAGCTCTGCTTAGCTAGGGGCTAGATAATGCTGTGTGAATTGTCCAACATTATTTATTTATTTATTTATAGTTATGAAAAATGGTTGTAAAAGTGCACTAAAGGTATAAACTTACCATCGAAATATCATTTGCATCCGAGTCTGGCAGCGTGTATTTAAAGTTTTCAAGATTTTTCAAAAATTTTGCTCTGTCTCCTATTGGGACAATCAGTTCTTTGGCAAGAGTTGCGTCCAAGAGATTCAGACAGTTAATGTCTATTTTATTGGCTGAAACAACAAACAGGTCAGTTAGTAGGCAATAGGTAGGTAGGTATGTAGAATAACTCCTTCAATCTACAAAGCTAAGCATAGGCCTATCTAAGTAGGTCCTATGATTAATTTTAGTAAGAACCTAATGTTTTAGAGACGTCCTAGGTAAACAAAACAAAACGCTACTAGTTTAAAGCGCTCTTCTCTTATCTACTTATACTAAAAGTACCTACCTAACTGTTTTTTTAATTTCTACTCCAGCGTTTAGATTATGTACTTAATGCATATTATGTATAATAAATAAGTAAAGACTAGCTTAAATACAACGCGCATACGCCACACATCTCCACCGCGCCGCGCGCGTCGCCCGGCTCCACTCGCCGATCGAATGTTTGTGTCGCCGAGCCGGCGGCGGCGGCGGCGGCGCGGCGCCCGCCACCGACCGGGGCGGTGTATGTGTAGGCAGGCACCTAGTTCATATAAATTCGTATGATACAACACGCACGCCTTCGCCTCCGGCCTGGCCACAGTTTCTGTATGTGGCGGCTATCAAGTTAGCTGACGACGATAGAAAGGCTGACCGCGCCGCCCCAAGGTGGGACCGTGGAACAACGCTGCGGCAGGGCCCAGCGCGTACTGTACGTTCGTGGGCGAAATCACGCGAAGTGATAGAGTGTGGGATGCCCCGGGGCGCCGCCGCCGCCGCGCCGCCGATCTTTCTTTATCTGCAGAGAAGGTCCTTACTTACCATAGCTACTTAAGTACTTACCTACCTAGCGACACACGACAGGCAGAATGCGCTTCATTGCCTCTCCCTAGACCGACCGAAAGTCCCTAATGTGTATCAAGCGCCCGAAGTCCGAAGTCCTGTGTGAGTGACGGCGCGTTTATTTTACTTTCACTACCTATCCGCGAGGAAAAAATCAGTATACGAGTATTGATGAGCGCGTCCGCAAGCGCACCCGCTCTCACTCCGGGCAGGTTCAAACTGGTTCAAACGTGTCAACGTTTGTTTGGACGCGCGTCGTAGACTCTAGGCCACCTATTCCGAGATTGATCTTCTAGCTTTGTTGAATAAACAAATCACACTCAGGGCAGGATTTCCAAAATTACCACTGTCCACATCCTACATAAAAATAGAGTAGGTACCTATGCAAAACGTGCACGTGCGGACAGTTACATAATTGAATAATGATGGCACTGCTACTTACCAGTGAATATTTCTATGTATTCTCCGAGTCCCCAAACTTGCAGCAGAGCTTTTACTTCTTCGTCCATTTCACAAAACAGCAAAACACAATCTATAAAATTAAAACTTAAACACATCCGCACGCACTGAGCGCTGAGCGCAAACAAGAAAGGAAGGAAGGAAGTAATGACCGACCGGAATGATCTTATCCCCTCCCGCCCGCGCTGCCGCCGCCCCGCTGCGCCGAGATGTTGGTAGTCCGTAATAAACTGAAGTGTAGAAACTACAGAGAGCATTGTAAACTTTACAATATTTCTAGTAGTTTTTATAATATGCTAATAGCTGTAACTAAAGTTCTGGTTTTTTGTAAAGTACGATATTATTTTGTAAAGTGAACAAAAATTATTTAATAGTAACTGGAAAATGTAATAAAGATTACTATTTTTTATTAGACGCAACATTTTTTGTGATTACTACTCGTTCTTGTAGTCTTGTAATCTAATTTTTTTCTCAGTGTGTGGATTTACGCATATTAGTCACTTGTAGAAAACACATACCGTGTGATTTCAGCACTCAAAGTGTTAATCAGCATAATATATCGATGACCTAGATGTGGCGTGCCGCGGTTGTGGGTTCGATTCCCGTATTGGGACAAATGTTTTTACGATCTGCATTATCTGTTCAGAGTATATACTATGTATAATAAAAAATATCTATTTATGTGTAGATACATCAGTCATACCCATGAGCAACACAAGCTCTGCTCAGCTTGGGGCTAGATGATGCCGTGTGGATTGTCCAGCATTCATTATTTATTTATTTATATAAGTACTACGTTCAATAGTCCTCCCCAAAACGAGATGCCTTTTGTTATTAACACAACACTAGCTGGCGGACCAGTAATCGCAGTGGAGGTGTTAAAAAAACACGTGATTTAAATCTTACTAAATTAATTTAAAACTAAAAAGCACATTACAAGACGACCGATGTGGCGCGGTGGGCGAAGGTCCGCCTGCGACGCAGGAGGTTGCGGGTTCGATTCCCGCCTCGGAACAATTGTGTGTACGATCTGCAGATATTTGTTCCGGGTGTTCTGGTCGTTTTCTATGTATAATAAAAAAAAAAACTATCTATGTAATGTATTGTATTATGTATATCAGTTATCTAGTACCCATAACACAAGCTCTGCTTACCATGGGGCTAGATAATGCTGTGTGAATTGTCCAGCATTATTATTATTATTATAAAACATTTGATAAGTTAACCCTTAACGCTAAAAGCTAAATAGCAAGTAGCATTTCATAAGTTCAAAGGTTTGGCCCTCGCTGAATAAACTGAGTTACCAATAGGTCAAGTGTTGCCACTACAACTATCAAATTACATTACTTCAATAGATAGTTAAAAGCTTTAGGACCTTTTGAAATTAATATGGTCCCTAAACTTCAGGAGCTTTCGTAAAATTAATAAGTTGAATCTGTGCGCTTTCACGCGTTAGAAGAGTATAATAAAATCGGTCAGGTGCGAGTTACACTTTATTCGGAGACCTCAGTACATCCAACAATTTAGCAAAATAAACACCATCATCATCATCAACCTATGTTAGTCCACGGCTCGACATAAGATTTCCCCAATGAGCGCCAAAGCGCCTTCTTTCGCCAAAGCTTGACGCATCCAGCATCTACCTGCAGTCTTTCGCAGGTCGTCATCCCACCGTAGAAGTTGACCCCGCGATCGTCCCATATGTTTTTGCCCAGCTTTGCTAAGCTTGGGGCTAGATGATGCTGTGTGAATTGTACAGCATTATTCATTTATGTGTTCTTGAGTGGAGACTGCGACTCGGCAAAATTAATGGAGGACGCCCTCCGACCAGGTGGGATGACGACCTGCGAAAGAATGCGGGTAGATGCTGGATGCGGCAAGCTGAAGACAGAGGCGCTATGACATTCATTGGGGGAGACTTTTGTCCAGCAGTGGAGTATCATAGGCTGATGATGATGATTCATTTATGTATTTTTTAGCTGATCAGTAAGCAGTTTTCTTGAAGTCGGAGCAGGAGCTGGTAAAATAAATAATAAATAAATAGAAGTGAGATTGTTCACCGGAGTCCTATCCCAGCCCTACTGAGGGAAGACAGGGCGTTTGCCCCGATTCCCAGAAGGGCGTAAATACGGTTTGGAGGGTGTAAGGACCTCTCTCGTGTTTCTAAATAATAATCGTTCATATTATAAAAGGGATTTCGCTGCATGGTTGAAGTCTAATCATGTTCTAGAAAGTATGAAAAAAAAACATTGTTATAGCTAACTAACTGCGCCCTGCGGCTTCTACCGCTTAGAAATCTATGTGTCAAATGGTTTATAAAGGCTTGGATCACACTATCTATTAAAAAAAAACGCATCCGCAATCCGTTGCGTAGTTTTGAAGATCCAAGCATACACAGGGACAGACAGACAGCGGGAGGCAACTTTGTTTTATACTATTATTAGTGATAATAATAAATAAAATAAATAATACTGTACAATGCTCACAGCATCATCAAGCCCCGAGTCAAGCCGAGCTTGCGTTATGGGTACTATGTAGATTACGCATCTTTACATAATTTTTTTATTGTACATAGCAAACGCCCAGATCACCCGGAAGAAATATCGTCAGATCGTACAAATGTTTATCCCAAGGCGGGAATCGAACCCGCAATCTCCTGCGTAGCAAGCGGACCTTTGCCCAGCAAGGTGCCACATAGTACTTCAAATGAAATGTATTTCAATATTCTTTGAAATACTTTGCTGATTTATATATTATACTTTGACCTTTAATATTAAAATCGAGATTTTTCCTCAACCAAAAGCAATGTTTCTGTCTTGATTTGTCTCGCTAATGGAAGACGTAAGAAATTCATTACCATAATCGCTTGTAACTTTTTTATTTTGCTGTATTTTAATAACAGAAAAGTATCGCTTTAATACAAATTCTCAGAGAGACAACTCAAAATTGAGTCTTCTCGGAGATATAATACCTAGTAGTAATCATGACAATAGGGGAGAGGTTTTGCTTTATCTCTATCTGCGTCACTACTTAGTATAAACCAAAGTAAAAAGATGTATCTTGTCATTCGTAATACACCTTCGTCCTCATCGCCACTTGAGTTGCAAAAATCACTACATACCTTGTATAAAACAAAGGCGCTTCCCGCTGTCTGTCTGTCCCTATGTATGATTAGATCTTTAAAACTACGCAACGGATTTTGATGCGGTTTATTTTAATAGGAAGAGTGATTCAAGAGGAAGTTTAAACTATCTACATATTTGAAACGTAGATTACAAAGCGGGCGAAGCCGCGGTGCGCAGCAAGTCTTCATACAAGATAACAGAAGCTTAGCTGTTCCCGTACGTCCAATGTTATTACGCGCGCTCACATCACAGTAATCTACTCGGGAGATGCTATCAGAGAGCGCCATTTTTCACGACCCTGTACCACTCCGGGCTTAATTTGGCGAAATAATTCAAGATTAAACGAAAATTTACGGGACAGCTGAGGAAAATATTAGGATTTCTTTGCTTAATTTTAAGATTTAGGTAGTTTTAAGGAAGAACCGACAACCGGTGGGGTAAACGTGTGTATAGTGGAAATCGCGACTCGGAAAACGTAGTGTAGGACGTTCTCTGGCCAGGTGTGATGACGACCTGCGAAGGACTGCAGGTAGATGCTGGATGCGGCAAGCTGAAGACAGGGCGCTATGGCGCTCATTGGGGGAGGCCATGTCTAGCTGTGGCCTGCTATTCAACGATAATAGCATTAGTGATACCAATGTATATTCAATATTCTCTTGTGTTTTTTGATTTTCCCCTTGTATACGTGTTAACACTTTGACGGCGGTTTTTTTTCGACGACTTTTTTTTTACCTAAAAAATTCGTGCTGCCGCTCTACACAGCGGTTGTGTTGCGCCGCACATGCGTTTCGTTCGAAATATATTACAGCTCTGCTGAGTCACAAAGATCTGTATTTTCTCAGCCGCTGCGCTAGTGTGGATTTACGCATATTAGTCACTTGTAGAAAACTCATACCGTGCGTTTTCAGCACTGAAAGTGTTAAGTATCTAGTACTAAGAACTTTTATACTTCTGTAACTTTTTTTATATTTATTAATTTTCATAACTAAAACTACATTACATTTGTGTAGGTTCTACCAAACACAGTTTCACAGTCGGCAGGTAGCTGTCATGGACAAACATATTGTAATGTTATATAAAACTTAAAATTTAGTTAATTATACATTATTTTTACACTTACTTATATTTTATACACACAAAAAATCTATAACATATTTTTTTATACGAATGCTAGTCGGTTAACAAATATTATAAGTAAAAAGACTAAGTACTATGTTATGTTTATTTTTATTACAATTCGAGTATCTTTTCACTCCTGTTTGTTACTCTTTCACGCCCAAACGGCTGAGCGTAACATAATGAGATTTTGCCAGGAGGTAGTTAATGGAAACTAAGTTTGTGTGTTGTGTCCAATAAATAATTTTCTTATTCATCTTCTTCAATGCATAATAGTTATTTAAGTCTCATCAAGTGATACACTCAATAATGCACCTTGAATTAAAACGAGACATCGTTGTACTTTGGCATTCACATTACTGTCGTAATCCCGGGCCTCCATTCAGTAAAGTACCAAGAGACTCGTTATTTCGAGACTGGAACAAATGATTCCATGATGTGAATTTGTTATACGTATATCTTAACTGGAATAAACATCTTATTTCGTTTCGAGTAAGTGCCTGAGTATGTTTTTATTTATTTAATTTAAGCCATGACAAACGACTAAATTGTAAGTACTTACAATATTATAAAATATAAATAAATAAATAATGCTGGACAATCCACACAGGATTATCTAGCCCCATGGTAAGCAAAGCTTGTGTTATGGGTACTAGATAACTGATATACATAATACAATATATTACATAGATAGATTTTTTTTTTTATTATACATAGAAAACGACCAGAACACCCGGAACAAATATCTGCAGATCGTACACACAATTGTTCCGAGGCGGGAATCGAACCCGCAACCTCCTGCGTCGCAGGCGGACCTTCGCCCACAGCGCCACATCGGTCGTCTAATGAAATGACTGTCATCATCATCATCAGCCTATATCAGTCCACTGCTGGACATAGGCCTCCCCCAATGAGCGCCAAGCACCCTGTCTTCAGCTTGCCGCATCCAGCATCTACCTGCAGTCTTTCGCAGGTCGTCATCCCACCTGGTCGGAGGTAAATGACTATTACCTTAAATAATATAAAGTTTCCATACTTTAACATAATACAAGTTTACATTTGATTACTGTGCTATCCACATATTAAATGAAATTAAATGAAAATGAAATGAATTGAATTGAAATGAAATGAATTTATTTGTTATTAGACTTAGACAGAACATAATAAACTTAAACTAAGAGGAAACGTGTTGGTAAGCGTGTAAGTCCAGTAACAAGATGGCTTTGCCTCAGCATGAGTTGGATGACTAGCATGCGAGCAACCAACGCTGGTCTTCCGGCAAAGCATAATAAATTAAAGTAAAGTAAAGATTTTGTACAAGTTTCGACCTGGAATTACAGTTCAGATGACCTTTGAAACAGTTCCCATGGGACAGAAACAAGTAATAAGTACCATTTAAATGAGTAGAAATAAATTATTTTCTTTGTTAGTTTCCCTGAGTACATTTGGAAATAAAATATGTAACTAAGTAAGTACTTAGTTAAATATTTACACTTTTTATTTTAGTACATTATGCTATTATCCAAGATTTTATATTTATTTCCTTTATTCAGTCCATATACCCAATCTTCTGAGATGACAATAAATAGTCTAAAACCATCAAAATGGCGGCATAATGGAACCACAATAATGGCGTAGCTGAACCCGTTTGAACCGGTTATAGCCAGTTACAGCCGGTTACGAGCAGCTTTACACAATCTCAGGTTTATTGGTGTGCTCTGGACTAACGTTTATAGCGTCTAGATTTGGGCCGATCAATACATAATTTCTACCTAGATTTAATTTCTTGCTCTGAAAACGTACAAATAAAGATAAAATGGCTGAACCTAAGCATACCCAAATCTTTTTTCAATACTTTGGATAAGAAGGTGTCATGGCGTGTCCGAAATCTTCACTAAAAAACTTAATTTTTATACAAGAAACAAAAGGTTACCAATACAATACAATACAATACAATACAAATACGCTTTATTGCACACCAAACACAGAAAAAAACAGTAAAGAACAAACAAACAGAGATACAGATGCACAATGGGCGGCCTTATCGCTAAGAGCGATTTCTTCCAGGCAACCTTTGGATGGACACGTAGCTATAGTATAGGTATAGACGGTGGCGTATTATAGACTAATGTTAATATAAATTATATACAAAAAAAAACATACAAATACATATATACTTGGAAATAAATACTGACTATAGACACTAATACATAAAATATTAACTATTTGAGATCGAAGAAAGAAAGTGTTCATAGACCATATGTTTAAATATAGGGAGGGATTTAGCTTGTCTTATTGGGGTAGGTAATGCATTCCATAGTCTGGTGGCATGTACGGTGAATGAAGAACTGTAGGCATGGAAGGGGCGAGGAGTTTGTAGCAAAAGGGTATCGGTAGAGCGAAGGGAGCGGGTATGTGTTTGATGCAGGTATTTGAACCGTTCTTTGAGATAGCGAGGAGTATTTGGGGCGTAGAGGATAGAGTACAGGAGGGAGAGGAAGTGTGCGTCCCGGCGAAGACGGATTGGTAACCATTTTAGCTTATTGCGGTACTCTGTGACGTGATCATACTTGCGCAGACCGAATATGAAGCGTATGCAGAAGTTTTGAAGCCGCTCAAGCTTATCAAGCTGTGCTTGGGTTAGATCAGGATAGCTGGCGTCGGCGTAGTCAAGAATGGGGAGTAGAAGTGACTGAGCGAGCGCAATTTTGGTTGATGTCGGTAAAAAGTTTCGCAGACGTTTTAACGAAGCGGCCGACGCAAAAGTCTTACGGCTAACTTCCGCCAGTTGCGGTCCCCAGTTCAGCTGGTTGTCGATAAGAATCCCAAGGTTTTTAACAGTTTTACTTATCTCGATTTGAACATTGTCAAAAAGAACATGAGGAAGATGATCCCAATCAATCCTTGTCACCATTCGTGAACTACCAATTAGGATAACCTGGGTTTTCGCTGGGTTGACTTTCAACCCGTGAGCATTACTCCAATCGAGAATTTTATTTAAGTCGCTATTGATAACCCCCAATCTTTATGGGTTAGGGGGTTCATCACAGATCATTGTTAAAATACCCGACTATAGTTGTCGAAACATAAAAAAAACAAAATGATCACTAGACTAGACAATTACCTAGTTAGGGAATTTTGGAAAATAATATTCCTTGGGTTATGAACTAATCTCAAGGAGCGTTTCGAATTCCTCTCAAACTCTCACTCACTCTCTTTGCGTTCCTCTGAAACCCTCATCCTGAAAGTCTCTGCTCACTCTACCTCTTTCTATGACAAATCATTCACTGTACAAGCTACCCGTCTATGGAATGCTCTCCCTCTGGACATCAGATGTGCAAAATCACTCCCTATCTTCAAAAAACTGCTGCATCAGCATTATTTATCCATATAAAATATTGATAGCCTTATGTCTATGTAAGTTTATTATAATGTTTGTAATGTAGGTATTTAGTGTATTTGTAATCAATTATTTATTAAAGTGCCACCGTCTATATTGTTCGTTCATGTCCAGTCCATCCCAAGGTTGCCTGGAAGAGATCGCTCTCAGCGATAAGGCCGCCCTTTATACCTTTATTCTAAGTTTTTATCTCTGTATTATTTTCTGTTTTGTGTGGTGTAATAAAGTGTTATCTATCTATCTATCTGAACCAACCCTGGAAATTTGGTCCATACACTTTGTTACGCTTTGCACATATACAGTAGATAAACATATATATACCTACTTATATTATACCATGCATCGTACATCTGAGTAAAGATAATACCAATTTACCTTCATTTCTTGCAATAACAAAGACTCGGATTTTAACATTGTTTGACAGATGTACTCGTACCACATGTAGTTAGTACAAGCAATCCAAACCTTCGATAACATTCTACGTGTTTTCAAAACTTGATCAAATGAAAAGGGCGGTAATTAGACAAAAAATTCACGATAAAAATCAGAAAATAAAGTTATTTGGGATCCGTAAAAAAGGTTTTTTTTTAATAAACACAATACAATACAATACAATAATTCTTTATTGCACACCATAAAAACAGATACACTGGACAGGAAAAAGACAAATAAAGAATGTGTTGTACAATGGGCGGCCTTATCGCTTAAAGCGATCTCTGCCAGGCAACCTTTGGATGGACATGAAGAGTTAGAACAAGTATAGACGGAAACACCTATTTTCTTATGTTTTTTACGTAGCTTTGATACACGTGGTATACCAATAGAATGGCCATGAATTAAAAGTTGTCAGTGTAACACACTTCGTTTTTTTATTCAATCTAAAGTTGAACTATCCGTTTTTTTAGTACTTACTACAGTAAGTACTAAAAAAAACATAATAAAATATTTACTTGTTAATATTATATGATGTATCATAAAATATCATCAAGTTAATATTTTATTAGAATGAGTTAACATGCCAGATGTAATAAAACGTAGTCCTCTGACTTTTTAGTACCAAAAAGTTACAGCACTTATAGTAAGTTTCGTAGAAGTATTGAAAAATCATTCAACCATTAAAAATAGCCGAGAGGTTTTACTTGTTAGTTATTTTATTCACTTGATTTTACCTATAATTAATTGTACCTCCCGTATTCATAATAAGTTAACACTAGAAGGGCCGGGCTTCATACTATACCTTCAAAGACCGCAGCGGTCAATTTGACGGCACTAGAGATTCAGTCAGAATACCTATGAAATTATTGCGTATATTGCAATAAAATAAAATAAAAAAATTTAAAAGAAACAAAAACATAGTTTGTAAAATATTTAAGAATGAAATCGCCGTGCGGTCAAATTGACGGCCTTATTCAACGTATTTCAGCTTGCAGATGATGACGAACTATTCAACAAATTATGAAGAGTCTCTTCAACGAGAAATTGGCATAGTTCAGTTAAATTTGCTCAAAAGCAACTCGTAGTAACTTTGAGAAGTGCAATTAAATGACTTAACTTTCAAACTTTAAGTTCATAAAAGTTCCGAATATCCTTTTATGAAAGTTTGCGAACTTTTATTAGTTTGTTGGAAAGGGAAAGGTACGAGTAAAGTTTGTGATAAATATTTCTGATTGTTCATCCGTAAGGTTTCAATTTCAAGATGTTTCTGAACATATAGCTTCCGCTCGTGACTTCGCTTCTTTTGCGAGTTTCATGCTTGAAGATTTATATCGTTACCTAGGATATAATTTGCGCCTTTCCTATATAGAGATTTAAGTTTTCGTTCAAAATAATATGCACATAATTTTTGCATTTATGATTGTGGTTTATTTTAACACGGAAATAAATAAACTGTGTGTTTGTTGCTTAACAAAACATAAAATTAATTTAGCTAACGATTAAATTACTGAAACTTGGGCCACTGGATGATGATGCTGAAACTTGGGCCACTGGATGACGATACTGAAACTTGGGCCACTGGATGACGATACTGAAACTTGGGCCACTGGATGATGATTCTGAAACTTGGGCCACTGGATGATGATGCTGAAACTTGGGCCACTGGATGACGATACTGAAACTTGGGCCACTGGATGACGATACTGAAACTTGGGCCACTGGATGATGATTCTGAAACTTGGGCCACTGGATGATGATGCTGAAACTTGGGCCACTGGATGCTGATGCTGAAACTTGGGCCACTGGATGATGATGCTGAAACTTGGGCCACTGGATGATGATGCTGAAACTTGGGCCACTGGATGATGATGCTGAAACTTGGGCCACTAGATGATGATGCTGAAACCAGTATCATCGCTGGTGGCTCAATGATCTGGTTAGGCCACTCTGTTTATTTAATTTAAGATTCATTTTAATTTTATAGTTTTAGATTTTTGTACTTAATTAATTTTATATAATTAGTTTTTTAATTTGATTGATTGTGTGGAATGTTTTTATTTTATTTAAATGTGTAATAATTATTTTTTTCTATGGACCTGGTCTGAAATAAATGATTTTTATTTTTATTTATTTAATAAAACATTGAGTATTGAATATCCTTCGCATTCAAGGCTAGAAGCAAGGAAATCGAACCCCCACCTTCACGACTAGCTCCACTAATTCAAACGTCTTCAGTCTGTATGAATGATACCGGAGCTCCCAATCAACTATTCAATGTCTTTGCTTCACGGCTATAAATAGACTGAAATAAAGGTCAGATGTCACAGTGTTATTGAAATTTGTTCTCGCTCGGGTTAAGTTTATTTGGGTTCTACAAACTAGGATTTTATTAACAAAGAAAAATTACTGAACGGAACTATTGAACCTATGAAGTCTGATCTAAAGAATTTATTATTGATTTACAATACCATACAATACAAAAAATACTTTATTGTACACCAGTTACAGATCATTATAAAACACATCATATGATACAAGTACAATGGGCGGCCTTATCGCTTAGAAGCGATCTCTTAAAAGAAAAAGAATTATGTGAATTTAAGAAATGCAGGGGGTGTACCAAAGATAAGCTAGTATAAATATGAACATAACACAAATATTTAATGACAAATAAATATATATATATATATATATATACATATATATATATAAAATATGTATACCTAATATACTTCTGCCTGATTTAGAGTAATAAGCCTGCTGGTTAGCGTGATACCGTGAAAATTTTAATTAAAAAACTACGTATTCAAAATAAATGCAGTGAAATCTACGTATTCAAAATAAATCTTGACTATCTCTGTAGCGCGGTGGGCGAATGTCTGCCTGCGACGCAGCAGGTTGCGGGTTCGATTCCCGTCTCGGAACAATTATATGTACAATCTACAGATATTTGTTCCGGGTGTTCTGGTTGTTACCTATGTATAATAAAAAATATCTATATGTAATTTATTGTATTAAGTACATATATCAGTCATCTAGTACCCATAACACAAGTTCTGCTTAGCTTGGGGCTAGATGATGCTGTGTAGATTGTCCAGCATTATTATTTTGTTATCAATTATTTATTAAAGTGCCACCGTCTATATTGTTCGTTCATGTCCAGTCCATCCCAAGGTTGCCTGGAATAGATCGCTCTCTGCGATAAGGCCGCCCTTTATACCTTTATTCTAAGTTTTTATCTCTGTATTATTTTCTGTTTTGTGTGGTGTAATAAAGTGTTATCTATCTATCTATCTATTTATTATTTATTTATTAATCATTAAAAATAATACTTTCACATTTCTACAATTTAATAATAAGATAATAATAACACAGGGAAGGCATTATTTTATACAGAAGAACGTTTAATTATAAGTATTAATACAACGGGTATTTATCGCATTTATTTACCTTTTTTCCCGACGTTTCAACAGGTTTACACTCTGTCGTGGTCACGGGATGACTAGAGTACTGGAGTTACCGCCTCAGCGCCGTTGTATTAATACTTATAATTATGTGTTCAGATCGAGTAAGCTTAAAAATATTTAGAAGAACGTTTATCTAATAAAACCACCGTACACTATGCAAAAACTATTTCAAACCACACAGCATACCCTTAAATCTCGACTGAGAGATAATCTAGATTCTATTTAGATATGTCGGAAAAGCTATTTCTGAATGTAATAGGGCTGAATCAAAAGTATCAAAGGTTTCAAAGTAACCATTCGATTAGAAAGAAAGGGGTAAACACTGGCTCTGTTGCGGTCAAAAACATAATTGACACCACTTTTTGTTTGTAATGAATTACTGTAGATAGGAGACGATGGATGGTAATGGGTCCTAGGACCCCTATTTGTGGTGTCGTATGTGGGAGGCCTATTCAATTCAATTCAATTAATTTATTCCTCGGTAGGTACAAAGTAGTACCAAAGTTATTGACATAGCTCTGAGAATTGGCAAGCTGAAGTGGCAGTGGTCCGGCCATATCTCGCGAAGAACCGACGCGATGGCCGCTGGGGCAAACGTGTTCTAGAGTGGAGACCACGACTCGGTAAACGTAGTGTAGGACGCCCTCCGAGCAGGTGGGATGACGACCTGCGAAAGACTGCAGGTAGATGCTGGATGCGGCAAGCTGAAGACAGGGCGCTGTGGCACTCATTGGGGGAGACCTATGTCCAGCAGTGGACTAACGTAGGCTGATGATGATTACCATGATTAGAATTTTGATTTTACCAATATCAAATCATAATCGTAAATATCCCGTTATTAATGATTTTTGTGTCATTATTGTTATGAAGATTGTATTATTGGCGGCACAATTGCGATTGAAACCCAACACCCTCATCCAATGACGCGCCGCTTGGCGAGCCTCCAAATTAGTGGGCACACAGCACGCAGTGTACATCATCATAATTGACAGTGATATGCCGCGCTGTGTCACGGTGTAGGTAGGCTATAGTGCTACAGAGATATCTGTGAAATGAGTGTCTAATAGTCCTGATGGATGGAGGCCGCTCAGGGCGGGTTTTTGTACCGTCGCATCGGGGTGGCCTAAGTCCAATCGTGGACGTGTGTGGGCTGATATAAGGTTGTAACTTTTATTAATACGTACTAATTCGTTTGTAATTTTATTATACAGAAAAAAAGCTTTTTGCCTATTTTTTTATGAAGTAGTAGTATATATTAGGACTAGAGATGGTGCTGTGTGGATTGTCCAGCATTATTTATACATTTATTTATTTATGTAGTACTCATAACACAACCTTTGCTTATCGTGGGGCTAGAATGCTGCAAAAATTGCCCAGCATTATTTATATATTTTTTTTTTGACGACCGATGTGGCGCGGCGGGCGAAGGTCCGCCTGCGACGCAGGAGGTTGCGGGTTCGATTCCCGCCTCGGAACAATTGTGTGATCTGCAGATATTTGTTCCGGGTGTTCTGGTTGTTTTCTATGTATAATAAAAAATATCTATCTATGTAATATATTGTATTATGTATATCAGTTATCTAGTACCTATAACACAAGCTCTGCTTACCATGGGGCTAGATAATGCTGTGTGAATTGTCCAGCATTATTTATTTACTTATTTATTTATTCCTACAGAACTCCCAATTAATTTCCACTGATTTCACAGATAGCGTGGTGAGACTATAAGCCTATCGATTACAAACGAGCTATCGAGTCAGGCTTGTTCGGTCACTGACGTGATGACGCTTCATCAGCAAACAGGCCACGCAAATAAGTCCACCGGATTTTAGTTGTTAGGGAACGATTTGTGTGGCGACCAGTTAATTAGGGATACAACTTATTTATAATGGGGTCAATTCAGACGGCCTTAAAACTAAACTATACTCCGTCCACGCGTTTATTTTCTTTAACTGAATAAAGAAATGAAATACTTTATGAACACTCGGGACGCATTAGTGCCGCCATCTACGACCGATGTGGCGCGGTGGGCGAAGGTCCGCCTGCGACGCAGGAGGTTGCGGGTTCGATTCCCGCCTCGGAAAAATTGTGTGTACGATCTGCAGATATTTTTTCCGGGTGTTCTGGTCGTTTTTCTATCTATAATAAAAAATATCTATCTATGTAATGTATTGTATTATATATATCAGTTATCTAGTACCCATAACACAAGCTCTGCTTACCATGGGGCTACATAATGCTGTGTGAATTGTCCAGCATTATTTATTTATTATTTATTTATGTACATATTTTATGTTATTAATACGTTAAAGATATGTTTTTTTTTTAATTATATCGTTTGTGACAAATACCTATTATGAGTTTTTTTTAATGCTCTACAGGTGCATAGTTGATATTGTTTCTGCATTAAAGGCTGTTTTCTTCGTAGCGTCGTATGGGTAAGGCCCATGTCCAGCTGTGGACATTTATTTATTTATTTACATGTATAGGCTGTTGATGATATAATATTTGTAAAAAAATAAAAATAATATTTGATAATTAAATATAAATATATTGAGTTAATATATTAAATATTTGAGTTTGATCACGAAATAACTAAGTAGGATTCACTAAACTAAGCACGAGTGACTAAAACTTATGATAATGATCAACTTAGCAGATACCTTCACCTTTAAAAACTCAAGTGAAAAACTCCTTAAATTTCCCGAAATCGCAAAAAAGGCCCTTTACCTTTGAGATGCAAATACTCGATACCTTGAGAGTCTATTGAAGGATTGTCAGGTGGCCTACTCAGCTAGATGTAAGAGGTATATAAATCAGATTACGAGGAACAACAAAGCGTATGATACAACGGGTATTTATCGCGTTGGGAAATATAGATAAATAAACGCGATAAATGGCCGTTGTATCACTTATAATTACATGTTCAGATTGCGTAAGTTTAAAAATAGTAATAGAATTTCTATTAATATTCTTCGTTCCAAAAAAATATGTAATACGTAACCCATATTGGGTTCTATATTGTCATCATCATCATCAAACTATGTTAGTCCACTGCTGGACATAGGCCTCCTCCAATGACCGCCATAGCGCCCTGTCTTCAGCTTAACGCATCCAGCATCTACCTGCAGTCTTTCGCAGGTCGTCATCACACCACTCAAGAACACGTTTGCCCCAGCGGCCGTCGGTTCCTCGCGAGATATGGCCGACCCACTGCCCCTTCAGCTTGCTAATTCGTTGTATAAATAATTATAATTATATGTTCAGATCGCGTAAGTTTAAAAATTAGTAATAGGATTTCTGTTAATTTTCTTCGTTCCCAAAGAAACCGAATACAAACCCATATTGAGTTCTATATTGTGGTCTAATACAATAATTATTCGACTATATCTCGATGTAACATTAATCGTTTTGGCGGTAGACGCCCTAAACGTTGAAGAGTTGTCTCCGAGGACGGTCATCAATATTCAGTGAATAATTATTCGCTGACGTGCTCGCGATCGCACAGTGTAAATAACTGAGACGAAAGGTTTTAGATAGGTATTCGAAAAGAGATTTTAGGCTAGTTTTTTTTTTAGCCTGTTTCGTCCCACTGCTGGGCAAAGGCCTCCCCCAAATCTTTCCACTCAGTGCGGTCACGTGCGATCTCCCACCAATCTCCGAGGAAGGCGTTAAGGTCGTCTCGCCAGCTCTTTCTTGGCCGACCTCGCCCGCGGCTTCCTTCCAGGACCCAGGGTGTTGCAGCATTAGCCCACCTCTCGGGGTGCATTCGGCTAATGTGCCCCGCATTATCAAGACTAGTTAGTAAACTATATTGTAAGTAACGCAGGATTACTTGTAGTGTTATAAGATTGTATACACTTTGATTGCTGAAATCACACGGTATGTGTTTTCTATAAGTGACTAATATGCGTAAATCCACACTAGCGCAGCGGCTGAGAAAATACAGATCTGTGTGACTCAGCACAGCCGTAATATTTATCGAACGAAACGCATGTGCGGCGCAACACAACCGCTGTGTAGAGCGGCAGCACGAATTTTTTAGGTTAAAAAAAAGATCGCAGTCGTCGAAAAAAAACCGCAGTCAAAGTGTTAATAACAGTAGATATAATACATGTTTGTAAATTAAGCGATAAATATGTTTTATTCCTTGAAATCCTTGTTTTATCTTGTGTGTGGGCTGCTGGACATAGGCTTCCCGTGATGCGCACCATATCGGCCAGTCTTTGCACCTGTCTTTCACAGGTATACATTCTACCTGCTCGGAGGGCATCCTACACCACGTTTGCCGAATCGCGGTGTCCACTCAGAAATACGATAAACGCAGTAGGAATAAACAAATAATCTTCATTGTACAAACATTTTGGTAAAATCTATAACCTTACCCTGTGTCCCAATCGTCCCGGGGCGATGGATCAATTACAGTTCAAGATTGCTATCTCGCTGAATTATTGTGAAACTTCCAATACCAATACAAATCGAGTTATTTTTTCAAGATCTAATTTCAAAGAAATTGTTTTTATTATTTTATCCCTGAGGATTTTGAGGTTACCTAGCAAACAAGGTGACCTAGAAATGTTACACTTTTAATAGATAGATAGATACATAGATAATTATTTATTGCACACTAAGTATAAAATGACAATGTAAAATAAAAACTAAAAAAACTAGATACAATTGGCGGTCTTATCGCTCAAGAGCGATCTCTACCAGGCAACCATGGATGGATAGGATCGTGGACAGTACCAGGGGATCTGTGTGCTTTCAGGTTATACATATATTATAAAATAAAATACTATACTACTTATATGTGACGACCGATGTGGCGCGGTGGGCGAAGGTCCGCCTGCGACGCAGAAGGTTGCGGGTTCGATTCCCGCCTCGGAACAATTGTGTGTACGACCTGCAGATATTTGGTCCGGGTGTTCAGGTCGTTTTATATGTATAATAAAAAAAAAATCTATCTATGTAATATATAGTATTATGTATATCAGTTATCTAGTACCCATAACACAAGCACTGCTTACCATGGGGCTAGATAATGCTGTGTGAATTGTCCAGCATTTATTTCATAAAAGCTTTTTATTTTATTTTATACATAGGGATTCAGCTATGCGTTAGTGACAGCAGGACAAATAGTGCTCCTTTAACATAATTTTTTATATATTATTTTTAATTTCCGTTGTTTCGTGTTAGAGGCCTGATTTCACAAGTGAGATAAGAAGTTGCCCTTGGTGGCCACCCAACTCTATTTTATCATATCTGCTTAACACTTTGATTGCTGAAATCACACGGTATGTGTTTTCTACAGTACTCTAAGTGACTAATATGCGTAAATCCACACTAGCGCAGCGGCTGAGAAAATACAGATCTTTGTGACTCAGCACAGCCGTAATATTTTTCGAACGAAACGCATGTGCGGCGCAACACAACCGCTGTGTAGAGCGGCAGCACGAATTTTTTAGGTTAAAAAAAGACCGCAGTCGTCGAAAAAAAAACGCAGAGAAAGTGAACTTCACAAAATAAAACTATTACAGAGGCATAAAAAAAATACAATAGGTATCACAAGCTGCGGTAACTAGACAATATAAGCTATGTTCCTTAATAAACAAAACGTAAGATACTGATGTTTTTAATACGAAACAAATAGCAACAAAACTTGTCCATTTTCGCATAAAAATGTGCAAAATGAGATTGGCATTCATTTAATTCTAGGTAAGTATTTTGAAAAAAAAAACTATTTAGGAACCTAGATAAATACTATTCAAATACAAATAATACAATATTATATTGGAAGTATGCTTGAATTGGAAATCATTTTGGTATTACGTTTGTATGAAGAATTCGTCCCTCGGAGGCCTCTTAAGAACAGTCGCGTCAGTCATACCAACTATCAAATGCAATAGCTACCGTTACCCAATAACTTGATATTTGAATCCTACAGATGTGCAGCGCTCCATGCTAGCAGATATTAAATTGTTTGATTAAATTCAGTCTCTTGAGAACTTCGTCCGGGAAGTCTTGTAATATTTATAGAACACCCTCTAGCCCCTCTACCTTCTTACCTACTTTAGCTTTCCCCTCTCGCAGCCTCTCCCAGTAGTTTACTTAACTAACTAGTATTTGGATTAAAGTTTAACTTTGTAATGATCAATTGACATATAGGTACAACTTTGTAAACTTTCGCGATTATTATTATTATTGAACATATTAGAGATTTATTTATCGCGTTCCCAGAGTTATGCTTAAAAACATTTTAATATATTTAAATCATAACATAGATTTATAGTTAATTGTGTAAGATAGTGAGAGATTTGGTTCTTACACTGTAAACTCTCTCATAATTAAAACCAATATTCTTTGATTTTAATTATAATTATCTTTTTTGTTTTTTTATTATCAACTGTGTTTTATTAATGTTTGTTTTTACTTGTTTACTATATAAATTGTTGTATTTTCCATGTGTTTGAAGTTGCAAATAAATACCCAAAAAACTGTCTATCTTCTTTAATATATAAATTAAACTATAGAAAGCACTTTTAAGAACTATCATCATCATCAACACGTAAGTACAACCGTAGGCAAAAGCTATTAAACAGGGTAGATATTTGACTTTACTCTGTAGAACATAATCTCTCATTAGTCAACATGCATATTCATACCACACTCGACCACTACTCGATTGAGTTCTATAAAGCATACACGGTCGTTCAGATCGCTGTCACTTACCTCAGCTTCTCTCGTGGAACAGTGTGACAGAGGAGTAAATAAATAAATAAATACAGGGTAGATATTTGACTTTACTCTGTAGAACATTATCTCTCATTAGTCAACATGCATATTCATACCACACTCGACCACTACTCGATTGAGTTCTATAAAGCATACACGGTCGTTCAGATCGCTGTCACTTACCTCAGCTTCTCTCGTGGAACAGTGTGACAGAGGAGTAAATAAATAAATAAATACAGGGTAGATATTTGACTTTACTCTGTAGAACATTATCTCTCATTAGTCAACATGCATATTCATACCACACTCGACCACTACTCGATTGAGTTCTATAAAGCATACACGGTCGTTCAGATCGCTGTCACTTACCTCAGCTTCTCTCGTGGAACAGTGTGACAGAGGAGTAAATAAATAAATAAATACAGGGTAGATATTTGACTTTACTCTGTAGAACATAATCTCTCATTAGTCAACATGCATATTCATACCACACTCGACCACTACTCGATTGAGTTCTATAAAGCATACACGGTCGTTCAGATCGCTGTCACTTACCTCAGCTTCTCTCGTGGAACAGTGTGACAGAGGAGTAAATAAATAAATAAATACAGGGTAGATATTTGACTTTACTCTGTAGAACATTATCTCTCATTAGTCAACATGCATATTCATACCACACTCGACCACTACTCGATTGAGTTCTATAAAGCATACACGGTCGTTCAGATCGCTGTCACTTACCTCAGCTTCTCTCGTGGAACAGTGTGACAGAGGAGTAAATAAATAAATAAATACAGGGTAGATATTTGACTTTACTCTGTAGAACATAATCTCTCATTAGTCAACATGCATATTCATACCACACTCGACCACTACTCGATTGAGTTCTATAAAGCATACACGGTCGTTCAGATCGCTGTCACTTACCTCAGCTTCTCTCGTGGAACAGTGTGACAGAGGAGTAAATAAATAAATAAATACAGGGTAGATATTTGACTTTACTCTGTAGAACATTATTTCTCATTAGTCAACATGCATATTCATACCACACTCGACCACTACTCGATTGAGTTCTATAAAGGTCGTTCAGATCGCTGTCACTTACCTCAGCTTCTCTCGTGGAACAGTGTGACAGAGGAGTAAATAAATAAATAAATACAGGGTAGATATTTGACTTTACTCTGTAGAACATAATCTCTCATTAGTCAACATGCATATTCATACCACACTCGACCACTACTCGATTGAGTTCTATAAAGCATACACGGTCGTTCAGATCGCTGTCACTTACCTCAGCTTCTCTCGTGGAACAGTGTGACAGAGGAGTAAATAAATAAATAAATATTGCTGGACAATTCACACAACAACATCTAGCTCTAAGTTAAGCAGAGCTTAAGTTATGGGTACTAGATGACTGATGATATGTTGGTACTTAATCACTACATAGCACATAGTCATAAAGTTTTTATACCTGTATTGAGTCCTAATAAATGTTTTTTCTATGCTATCCTTTATAATAGACATATCGAAATAGAGAGGCATATGTGCAGCAGTGGACTAATAATAATAATAAATAAATAATATATAATAATATATATATATAATATATATATATAATATATATATATAATAATATATATAATATATATATTAATATATATAAATAATATATATAATAATATATATAATATATATAAATAATATATATAATAATGCGATGTGGTTGCAGTAGATAAGAACCTTACCCCTCTCTCCTTGGCTAACGAGAACTGGCGCAAACCTGTGGTGATGAGCATCCAGGACCGGAAGGCTATATGGGAGAGCAAAGAGCTGCATGGGAGATTCTACAAGGTTCTCACAGGACCTGATCTCCTAAGCTCAGTGAACTGGCTACGCTTTGGTGACCTCTTTGGGGAAACTGAAGGTTTTGTCTGTGCAATTATGGACGAGGTGGTAAAGACGAACAATTACCGAAAGTATATCATGAAAGACGGCACGATCGATATTTGTCGAGCGTGTCATCTTCCTGGGGAGAACCTCCGTCATATACTTTCGGGTTGTTCGCACCTTGCTAACTCTCAGTACTTGCACAGACACAACCAAGTAGCCAAAATTATACACCAGCAACTTGCTCTCCGGTACGGCCTTACTGGTCCTGAAGTTCCGTACTATAAGTACACACCGGCGCCAGTTCTTGAAAATGGCCGTGCCACGCTCTATTGGGACCGATCTATCATTACGGACAGGACTATTCTTGCGAATAAGCCTGATATTGTACTGATAGATCGGTTAGAACGGAGGGCGGTGCTCGCTGATGTCACCATACCGCATGATGGTAACCTCGTTAGAGCTGAGAAAGATAAACTTAGCAAATATCTTGACTTGGCTAACGAGGTTGTCAGCATGTGGGATGTAGATTCAGCGACCATAGTCCCGATAGTCGTTTCGGTTAACGGCGTAATAGCGAAGAGCCTCGATCAACACCTGAAGAGACTCTCGCTAGGAAGTTGGATCAAGGGCCAGATCCAGAAGGCGGTACTCTTGGACTCGGCACGTATCGTCAGGAAGTTCCTTTCTCTGCAGCCCTAGTCACCGACCGCTTGAGCCTAGCTTCGCGGTTGGTGATCTACCGTTTTGATATATTTTTTACTGTAGAATAGTTTTATAATATTTTATTGTAATTTCTATAGTAAAAAATGTATTTTATACGAGAATTTAAATAAATGAGTGAAATAATAATAAAAAGTATTTATTTTCAAAAAATGGTTTCTTAAGGTTACCAGAGTACTTATCTAAAACTAATTACGATTATCTCTATAATATTTAAGTTTACCTTTAGGTAAAGTACTCTACCCTAAAACCTTAGTGCTGAAAATGCATCGACTCCTCGCTCTAACTAAGTAAAACTTGTGTTTAGACGCGAGGGCTACTCTGCCTCACAGACACCGGGAGTGCGACTAAAGTACAATGGTAGGTATAGTTGATACATAGATTATGTCGAACAATTGAAAGAAAAGCAAAACTAAGTATAACCAAAAAATCAAATCGAAACGAAAATCGAGGTTAAACAAAAATCATTTACCTTATCTAAAACTAAAACACTAAGATACTAAGATATAATAATATTATATTGATAGCCTTATGTCTATGTAAGTTTATTATAATGTTTGTAATGTAGGTATTTAGTGTATTTGTTATCAATTATTTATTAAAGTGCCACCGTCTATATTGTTCGTTCATGTCCAGTCCATCCCAAGGTTGCCTGAAAGAGATCGCTCTCAGCGATAAGGCCGCCCATTATACCTTTATTCTAAGTTTTTATCTCTGTATTATTTTATGTTTTGTGTGGTATAATAAAGTGTTATCTATCTATCTATTATGATGTGGTTTTATGGAGACCAGAGTGACCGTGTATGGGTATTTGAATGTGGTATGAGTAATTGCCGGCCTCAGGCTCGCCGGGCAATTTGTCAGCCGCTAGATTATAGATAGCATCTCGGCAGTCGTTAGCTTATGGGTAGGAGCTAAGGCAGGCAACTGTGATCATATATGATATACAGGGATATATGTAGCGATTGGATATTTACAAGTATTATAAAATACAAGTCAAAGGCCACTCAGTGAATCATCATCAGCCTATATCAGTCCACTGCTGGACATAGACCTCCCCCAATGAGCGCCATTGCGCCCTGTCCTCAGCTTGCCGCATCCAGCATCTACCTGCAGTCTTTCGCAAGTCGTCATTCCACCTGGTCGGAGGGCGTCCTACACTACGTTTACTCAGTGAATGGCGATAACAAACGGCTCTATCGGAAGACTAGTGTGGTTGTACAGCACAAGCTATACTTAGCTGGGGGCTAGGTGATATGTCTAGAACTTTCAAGACACCCTTATATAAAAATAACAGTTATGCTATGTATGGTTCTATATATAATAAAATCCCTAATGCCATCAAAAATTTACCTTTAACAATATTTCTAAAAAAGCTAAAATTATGGCTTATTGGAAAAGCTTTCTATAGTGTTAAAGAACTCATGGACCTAAATTTGAGAATTATAGTTTATAACTTATTAATTAAAATCATTTTAAAATGACATTGTATAGGAACCTAGTTTTAGAAATGTTTGCATGCCAATGTGTTTTGGTGAAGTATGTGACACTACCTATTCCAATATTTAAGACCTTGTATATGACCATACTTCTTGCAATAAATGAATTGAATTAATAAGCACATAGCAACAGATTCTCGTAGGTCCTCGTAGAGGGTCTACGCCGTAGCGGCTCATAGCCGGCGGCGTAGCGCGCCAGACGAAGGTCGCCCGTATCGAGTTACCTGTTACTAGGTTACGTGAATTTACTTGTGATAAGATAAAATAAATAAAGGATTTAAAACAGTAAATAATAATAATATATATTGCCCGCAGGGCAGCTTGTGGCGAGCTGTTGGTGAGTAGCGACACCACGGGTACCGAGTGCTCCCGGGGAAGTTCCTGGTTCTCGTCTCCGCTTGCGGAGTGGCATCCCAAGAGAACCAGATCCCCACCTCTTGCTTGCCTTCATTGGCCGGTCTGAGTGGAGTCGCGAGAGATGCATCTTAGGATGTAGACTCAGGGGTGGAAGTGTCTAATGGCGTAGGAACCGGTTCAGAACCTAGATAAAAACTATTCAAATACAAATAATACAATATTATAGTGGAAATATGCTTGAATTGGAAATCATTTTGGTATTACGTTTGTATGAAGAATTCGTCCCTCCGGAGGCCCCTTAACAGATTTTAATTATACCGCGGCGGGAATGGAACCAGCAACCCGATTTGCGGCAGACCCAACACCATACAAGTATTTCTCCTGTTATTTTGCATAACAACATTATTCAGGTAGCAACAAGGTCGTGCATAATGCACTCACCAGACTTCGCTCGACTTCGCTAACTGGGACAAGGGCAATTTGCAGCGTTCTAGAATATTCTATCACGGGACAAATAGGACCAGGATTTAGGTAGCTTGGTGGGAATATGAAGTTAGTGTTGGCAAAAGTGGATACGTGTGGTATAAAGTGTTATACCTCCAGTGTGGTCATTTTTAATGGGACGTCATCATCAGTCTATAGCAGTCCACTGCTGGACATAGGCCTCCCCCAATGAGCGCCATTTGAGAGCGCCATTTGACATGTTCTTTCATTTTATAAAAAGGTTTCAGTACTCTAGTGGCATTATCTTTTTTTTGTGTATGTACCAAACCACACTTTATTGGATCAAATGCATCTGAAATTCAGAATGCGGTGGATAAAAACATTTAGTTTTCACTTTGGTCTTAAACCAGTTTAAGTTTAAATAATCATGATAACTCTGAATAGAATATATTACCAGAAACATAATTTTGATCTATAGGAAAAACGTTCTTGTTTCTAGGCACTTATTTATAAAACAGAGAGAACTTGCTTCTACGGACTTATTTATAAAACGGAGAGAACTTGCTTTTAGGGACTTTTTTATACAACAGAGAGAACTTGCTTCTACGGACTTATTTATAAAATGGAGAGAACTTGCTTGTAGGGACTTATTTATAAAACAGAGAGAACTTGCTTCTACGGACTTATTTATAAAATGGAGAGAACTTACTTCTAGGGACTTATTTATAAAACAGTGAGAACTTGCTTCTACGGACTTATTTATAAAACAGAGAGAACTTGCTTCAAGGGACTTATTTACAAAACAGAAAAAATTGCAGAATCAAATTGAGGAAAATAAAGTAGGTAATTAAAACGTTAATTTTTAATTAACTTTTTTTAATTTTATTAGCTCCGTTTATATTTAAAATAACGATTTACGAAACATGGTAGGTATGTAAATGCAAATTCGTTTGTTGTACCATTTTTGCTTCTGTATATCTGTGACGTTCTTGGTGAAATATTTAATTTATCTGTACCTATCATAGACGAAATAAATCACCTAAGGGCATACTGACCAGCGTTACAGAGCGTAATGTAACGTGCTACACAGCGAGCATTCGCTCAACATCGTCCATTATGCCCCGTAACACCACGCTTTACACTTCACATTTGACATATCAGTCAAGTTTTTTCTTGAAATACATAATTTCAATTCTCTTACCAAACGTTAAAAAAATCCAACCTTTTATAAACATCACTTTTATTTACAACAAAATTTGAACTAAAAACAACTTCTGCGCATTCAACTTTCCAACCCAGGTGCACATTGTTCAACTAGAGATGCAAACAAGGGACAAGTCTCATATATATCGATAAAAAAACAATAACTAAACATTAATAGCCGGTTGTTTGTATGCTGATCCCCCTCTTTAATTTTACGAATCAATGATTTAATATCTTGCAAATTGATGATATTGGTAAGAGATTAAATGATTGTTTTTTTTTTTTTTTTTTTTTATTTACCTTAAAAACTAGCATACACAACAAACTTAAAACTACGCAAATTAATACTATATATCTTACAAATTATTGTGCGTAGCAGTGTTCAGGCAAATATGGCCTTCACTTAGCATTGTGCTGGATGCACAATAATGTGTCCACCCAGCGCTGATTTTCAGTGAAGACCAGAGGGATCGTGTCACGTCACGGTCGTCAGGTGCGTGATTTATACATAAAAATAGTAAACAAAATTGCAATACATTATTAGTTATACATTATATAATACTTACTTATAAATTCTATCCTTATTAATTCTAACTAAAATATAAGACCGGTGGCTGTGGCTTGCTTAGTCAGGCCGAACAAATTACACTGTGTATACGAACCAAAAACTGCGAATAAGTCTGATTGATGGTGCGAATAAGTTATCAACTTAGTTATTTTTATATTGGTAGAAAACTTCTCAAATTTCATAGTACTATTGTAGGTAAGTACTAAGAATATTGTCTCCTAATCTGTGTCCCTAAATAGGTATTTAGAGCACTTTGATATTCTATGATAGTTCAGATAACAGATCTATCGTTATCTTTAAGACTTTCATCCTCCTTCTGAGCCCTAAGCAGGAACTGTTTTAATTTCAATTTAAACGTAGTTATATATGATTATTGAATGATTTATTTATAATTTGATAATAAGCAAGAAAATCACTATTTGAAAAGGTCATTTGATCACGTCATTGATATCGTCGTTTTAGAGGCCTACGTTCCGTAGGGTTTTTCGAATAAAATGGACCGGAATTAAATCGACCCTAAATAGATCTTGCTTAGTTGTATCCCAATAATAACATCTATTTTGTGCGTATGTCAAACGCTCATGGACTATGTCTGTCTCGCCTGCCCTGCGCTGCTAAATCTGTACTGTGCTGCGCTGCGTCACCTGCATCTTAACATACGCCTAGCCTGGTTTTTATTAGAAATATATTTCATTAGCATCCTGTGTATGGATAATAACTAAGACCTATCTCTCATGCCAGTGTCAAAATTAAATCATTCAAATGTTTGTTTCGATTAACCATAATCGAAGCCGTACAATCTGCGTAACAAACAAATGTATACTCGGGGCCACAGAGGTCGTGATTATTATTATTATATATTTTTTATTCTATCGATATCAATAGCCCATCCCTAGTCGCAGCGAGTGAATTCCCTGACGTCAGATCGTCGGATGCACAAAACGTCAACTTGTCAAACCTGGAGTGGAATTCTGAAACTCCCAACGTATTTGTTATATTGCCTGTAGAGCAAGAGCCAAGTGGTATTTGGTTACGTCAGTCAAGAAACAATTGCATCCCTTGGCTTGAAATACTGCTTTTGTTTTTTAATCAGTTATAACCTGGGTCTCTTTAAAACAATAATGAATGGGTATCTTCTAGTCTAGATCTTCGTGATAATATCGTCGTCGGTCACATCGTCAGTTTTTATTAGTTGAGATGTGGTGAAAGAAAGATCGATTACAAAAAAACAGAATTAAAAGATTGAGAACCAACCTCGATTTGAGCAGATAATTGTAATAAATTATCGACATTGTGGTTGAGAGTGAACATAGTGAATTTTTGTTTCATCTACGGAAATATTTTACTTTTTCTCATAGCTTAGCAGAATAATGAGACGACACGGTGACGACTCGATACCTATCTTTACACCGAACCGGGACGTGGAGGGCGAAAATCCGCCTGCGACGCAAGAGGTTGCGGGTTTAATTCCCACCTCGTGGTGTTCTGGGTATTTCTATATATAATAAAAAATATATCTATGTCATGTACTTGATGATGCTAAGTAGATTCTCCACCATTATTTATATTATTATTAACTTAGGTTCATGACGTAAAAATCGAACAGCGAGCTCTCGATACAATACGAGAGGTAGAATTTAAAGTATTTCAGCTTTTAAGCCCACTTTAGCAAAGAGCCTGTATTGCCTTCTCCGGCTAAAGTGAGGATTAAGATGTTTGGGACAAGAATTTACTTGGAATAAACTTAAAAAGAACTTGTGAGATTACGGCAAGGTATTAAGAGTTTTAAATTGTTGTAGGAATGTTTTGTTTGGAATGGCTGGTATGCTTTTCACTCTAGATTTGTACTGGGTATAAACCCAGGTAGATATTGTTATGCAGAGAAATTAACAAAGGGAATACATAGGCTATGAATGATGATAGAAAGGTTGATAGAACGGTTGGAAGAAATATTAATTTTTCCCGCTGCTTCGCCCGTGTGGAAAATTCTACGCAATTTTCTTAAAATGTAAGAAATAATATTTCTTACATTTTAAGAATGTAATGTGATGTACGAAGTATTCATCATCATCATCAGCGTATAGCAGTCCACTGCTGGACATAGGCCTACCCTAATGAGTATCCCCACGCTGGGCATGCGGGTTGGGGATCGCAGTTCGTTGGTTGGGTTTTCTTCAGGGGACGCTGCTGTCCGTCCCCCGGTGTATGTCCTTTAGTCGCCTCCAACGACACCCACGGGAAGAGTTGGGGTGGTGCTATTCTATAGAGAGAGATGAACATGCTAGTGGTTTCTTTTTCACTTCTTCCACTAGTGGACAAAAATTTGAAGTGAACAGTAAAATAATTTTATTTGATAACTAGCTGCGCCCCGCGGCTTCGCCCCCGTGGAAATCTATGTGTCAAATTGTTTAAATGATAAAAAGTATTCTATGTCTCGCCGTAAAAACCATCCTTGAACTTCAACGAACATTTTAAAAAAAGATTTGGCCAAATTGGTCCAGGCGTTGTTGAGTTATGCGCTTACCAACACATTTTGCGATTCATTTTTATATTATAGATAACTTAATGTATAAAATATGACTTGTCTAAGTGCTTATTTTGTAAGCCTAAAGAAATAAATGATTTTTTACTTTTACTTTTACTATCTAGGCCAGCACCACTCAGTCTCCGAAGTATTAGAAAATATTTAAAAAAAGATGAATGAAATCGGTAAGCCATTCATCATTTGTTTGACCTTCAATCTCACCTGAAAGTAAGTGACGATGTATCACGAAGGTCTAGAAGCCAAAGTGAGTAGGTAGATACCAATTCACTTTTGTCTTGAAGAGACCCCGATTGAGATTTTTATCTAAAGAACTATCATCATCATCAGCCTACGTTAGCCCACTGGACTGTGCTGGACATAAGCCTCCCCTAATGAGCGTCATAGCGCCCTGCCTACTTGACGCATCCAGCATCTGCATCACACGGTCGGAGGGCGTCCTACACTATTTTTGCCGAGGCCTGGTCTCCATTTAAGAACAAGTTTACCCCGATATTTTTAATACAAGGCTCAGACAAAGAACAAAGCCTTTAGTTATCTTCATAGTTCCGCGTTTACAATCCACAACCGCTATTTCTGTTTGCTCAACATATTAACTCCGCTGACAGTACCTAATTCAGTTAAAACCACAACTCTGAACTATCGATCTCGAGCCCCTACCATGTTTTATTCAGCAACACGAAGATAACTCACGCTGCGGCTGAAAAGAATCGCAAATCAAAGGTAATTTTATTCCAAGTCTGCTGTGAGAAGATTCAAAAATAATATTTTATTTTTATGCTTTATGAACCTACATGGTGGTAATTATTATTAATGTGTTCTTGGGTGGAGACCAGGACTCGGTAAACGTAGTGTAGGAGGCCCTCCGACTAGGTGGGATGACGTTCTGCGAAAAACTGCAGGTAGATGCTGGATGCGTCGAGCCGAAGACAGGGCGCTATGGCGCTCATTGAGCGAGGACTATATCCAGCAGTGGACTAACATAGGTTGATGATGATGATGATGATGATGGTATTTTATAACAGACTTCAGGTTTAAACTTAACATGGTTATGCCCGGCAATGAGATGAAGTAAACTAATAAATCCCGGCTAAGTGCGAGCGACTCGTACACGAAGGGTTTCGTACCATAAATAATCGTTACGTTCTCAAAAAAAAAAACAAGAGAAACCCTGATAACAGATTTCAGTTCAAAGATATTTATTTCTCATTTAAAACATACAATGTTACTTACATGAGAAACTTTAGCTAAGTATTAATATTATGTTATTTATGTTTAGTCCAGTAGCTATACATCCTCAAGTATATACAGGGTGTTTGGTGGAGGGTTAGACAAACTCGGTGGGTGTGTAGGTGGACCTATTTGTAAAATACAAATTGAAGTAGAAGACCCTTACTCTTTACATTTTTTTTAATCCTATTTTTTGTATTTTTAAATAATTTTCCGAAAATTTAACTTTTTTCCACTACAATTTTTTTTCGAACATGTTTTCGATTGTTCTTTTTATTTGGTTTTGGTCCCAGATGTATCCTTCATCTATTGAAGGCATTATTCATTTAAAAAAAACAGTAAATAATTAGTTATACTCTCTCAAAGTTAATAAAATAAAAAACTGAGTTAAGAATGTCATTACTATATCGTTTAAAAAAAAACTAAAAGCGATCGAGGAGTTCAAATGCTTTTAAAAATTTATCTTATCATCGCTTATTACAACGGTATACCACATGTAGCCGAAAAGTCTATAAACTTGTCAAAAATTAACACTGAAAGGGAAAACGAAGTAAAAATACAAAAGAAAAAATAAACCTTTTTTTCTACTTACCTATCAAACCTTTTTACTCTTTAATCTTAGACTATTAGAGGATTCAAATTAGGTTACATTTCCTTGTTATTTTCCTGTATCACATTCGGCTATATCTATGCGATATAGGCGTCTGTGGGCTACGGGTACGGAAAGTAAACGGCCGCAAAAAAATTATGAACAATAAAAATTAAAAATACCCGTGCGAAGCCGGGGCGGTCCGCTAGTTTGATATAAATCTTTAAAAAATCAGCTTCAGCCAATAAAGAAAAAAAAATCCATCTCTGAACAGATAACATCGCCCACCCTTGGTAACCGCACTTGTTAATGAGTGGAGGCTCGTGTAGGGCCTCAACAAACAGTCAGACGGCTGTTTACTCAACCCCCGGGAAACTTAAATTAACGCAAACAGGAGCAGTTCAGTTAAATATCTTTATATAGCAGGCGGGGTTAGGAATAGGTACTTGAGTAGGATGGGTAACACAAGAACTTGATATCTGTTTTATATATAACCTTCCCGGCTTCGCACGGTTTTAATACGGATCCCTAACTTTTTTGAAAATATAATATAGCCTATATTCACCGGGGGGATAGTGTAGCTTTCCAACGGTGAAAGAATTTTTCTAATCGGTCCAGTAGTTTCTGAGCCTATTCATTACAAACAAACAAACAAAAAATCAAACCTTTCCACTTTATAATAATAGTATTATTATATATTATATATATATATATTATATAATTAAATTAATTGTATTATTATTGTTCAAAAATTGTACCTTCTTGATATGGAATAAAGCTCTTTTTATTTTTTATTTATTTTTAATAATAGTATAGATGAATTTGTTGTTTTGATATTTGTTGGTTGACGACCGGTGGGCGAAGGTTTATTAAAAAAAAAAAAAAAAAAAAACACAAAAAAAGGAAAAAATATACAAACCAAATGAAGCAAAAAAAAAAAAAAATATTGAGAAGCGGGAAAAAAAAATATATATTCCCACTAAACCCAGGGACCGAGGGGTCGTCACCCCTCGAGTTGACGCCGGGGTAATGAGGCTAAGCCTCGAGGCCCCTCTCTGTGCCCCCACCAGGGCCGGAAAGAAATTTATTATTGGGCGAAGGTCCGTGACCCAGGAGGTTGTTGTATATATACCTATTCCCGTCTTGGGACAAATGTTTGCACGACATTTGCAGATATTTGTTTCGGGTTTTCTGGTCGTTTTCTATGTATAATAAAAATATCGATCTACATATGTAATGTATTGTATTCATGAGTAGTAGATGTATCAATGAGCTGTTACAACTTCATCAGGAAGTCCATTCCTGTTACTCGGGAAGTGATTAGCGATGTTAGTATTCAATTTAATTCTGAAAAAGATTTGCGTTGTTACAACATTCAAATTCATCTTAATTTTTTCCATACATACATAATATAACACTTTGACTGCTGAAATCACACGGTATGTGTTTTCTACAAGTGACTAATATGCGTAAACCCACACTAGCGCAGCGGCTGAGAAAATACAGATCTGTGTGACTCAGCACAGCCGTAATATTATACGAAACGCATGTGCGGCGCAACACAACCGCTGTGTAGAGCGGCAGCACGAATTTTTCAGGTTAAAAAAAAGATAAAAAAAAACCGCAGTCAAAGTGTTAAGAAAACCAGATGTCCGTCTAGTTTATCAGTTAGTTACCCGGCACGCTTCACACCTGGTAGCTCTACCTAATTCATCGTCCATCACAAATTCATTAGGAGCGACTCTCGCAGCTGATTGCATACTAAACAACACGAGTACACCCTCCACTGAAGCGTCTTGGTAGGCTTATTTAGTGCTCTTTTACTTTTTGACGACCGATGTGGCGCGGTGGGCGAAAGTCCGCCTGCGACGCAGGAGGTTGCGGGTTCGATTCCCGCCTTGGAACTATTGTGTGTACGATCTACAGATATTTGTTCCGGGTGTTCTGGTCGTTTTCTATCTATAATAAAAATATCTATCTATGTAATATGTATTGTGTATATCAGTTATCTAGTACCCATAACACAAGCTCTGCTTACCATGGGGCTAGATAGCCCCATGGTAAGCAGAGCTTGTGCAGATGCTGTGTGAATTGTCCAGCATTTTTTTTTTTTTTTTTATTATAACCAAGTAGAATCCCCACTTTCGCAGTGTACGACAACATAAAATACCCATAAGCTTTAGTAGACGTTCTCCTTAACAGTTTCCTCGGGAACTAACGATAACTTTTCTCATTTTCAGGTAAGTGCTCCTCGACCACGTAAGTGATATTAAAAATGTACTTTTCTACCACTTACGAGCTAAGCACTCGCATCTAGCTGGAACACTTCATGAGCTCTTACTTGGAACTTAAGTCAAAGGAGTGTAGGAAGAAATGGTAAGTATATTAAAAAGGTAAATATCTATCTATATAATTATCATCATCATCATCAGCCTATGATAGTCCACTGCTGGACATAGGCCTCCCCCAATGAGCGCCATAGCGCCCTGTCTTCAGGTTGACGCATCCAGCATCTACCTGCAGTATTTCGCAGATCGTATGTAATGGATTGTATTATATACATATATATATAAGTTATCTAGTACCCATAACACAAGCTCTGCTTACCATGGGGCTAGATAATGCTGTGTGAATTGTCCAGCATTATTTATTTATTTATTAAAACATAATAATAAAATTTAACCGACTTCAAAAATGAAGGCAGTTGTGTTTATGTTCGGCTGTATGTTTTTTGTGTATGTTTGTTGATGTCTCCGTCGTTCATGAAACAATTTGTATGATTTGTAGAGGATTATTATCCCGAAGTAGCCGTATAAAAAATGTATTACCATTAGTTATTATAAGTTAAATACAGTTATTGGACAATTTATTTTGTAAAACTTAAAAACCCGGATTCAAACTCTGTTTTTTTTCAAATCATCAATATTATTTTGGGCAATAAGTACCTACATTAATATATGAGAATTCTTCTCAAAAATAATCAATCTACAAGCAATTGCAATCAACAAACGCGACTGCAATCTTTACAGAATAGATCGCTAACGGTAAGTGAGTCTGTCGCCATTTCCCCACCGGAAGCGGAACAATAGGCAAGTCGCTGAAATAATGAGCGCTCGACTAAATTACAATAGTCGAAGGAAACTGATTGAATAGGCCATTGAGGAAGTTCATATTTAGTTAAACAAGGTGTTCAGCAGAACGTAGGTACCATAGTGGAGCGTTGGTAGATGAACAAATCATCATCAGCCTATGATAATCCACTGCTGGACATAGGCCTCCCCCAATGAGCGCCATAGCGCCCTGTCTTCAGCTTGACGCATCCAGCATCTGCCCGCAGTCTTTCGCAGGTCGTCATCCCACCTGGCTGGAGAGCGTCCTACACTATGTTTGCCGAGTCGCGGTATCAACTCAAGTACAAGTTTACCCCTGCGGTTGTCGGTTCTTCGCGAGATATGGCCGGCCCACTGCCACTTCAGCTTGCTAATTCTTAGAGCTATGCCGATAAGTTTGGTTCTTTGTCGTATTCTTCTGTTCGTTGGTTGCGAATCCAACCGATGAACCAATAGCTTGGTGTATTTTCGACCCTAAAAACGTTCATTCAGTTCGTCAATTTCGAGTTTTATCTAATTACTAGCTGACCCATCGAACTTCGTATACCAAATAACAGTCATTGTTTGACAGTTCACATATGAACATTTTGTAAGGGATTTTTTTTTTCTGTTAGTTATTTTTTTTCGTCAATTTTCCAATGTTTTATTATTTCCAATGTTCTATTACGGACGGAGACAAATACAACAAACTGAAAATCGGTCCAGCCGCTCTTGAGCTATAAGTTATCGAACAAATCCGAATTTGTTATAAATAATCATTTAAAGGTGTGGGTCGAGCTTTGGTTTGACTTGTGTTACTCATGTTAGGTTTTTGTTTTTTATATCATTATTTATTGATGGAGTTTTGTCACAAAGTGACTATGTCACTCCCATATGAGATCAATTCTTACAAACATGTCAAAATATGTACATACACTTAACAAAAAAGAAACAATAACGCATGTTGGGTTTGATAGTAACACCTTGAAAAATAACCTACACCATGATGGCTATAAATAATCGCGATATTTTCTATTTTTTGTAAAATAAGCTTGTTTTCTATCTGTATAAATGAAACTGCAAACAGAGCAACGTTGCATTTCATCTTTGACACAGTTTTCAGTGGGCGGCGAACGTGCTTTTCCATAATTTAGAGGAAATTTCCTCACATTTTACTAAAATTCAGCGTTCAAAATAACTCTGTCCTTTGATAATTCACGGACACAGCTCGACTGGTAAAACCAACGCTAATAGAAATGTTTTTTCACTTCTCTTGTATGTCACCTAGCTGCGCCCCGCGGTTTCACCCGCGTGGTGATACATATTTTGGATAATATATCTTTATAAATTGTAGCCTATAAAGTTTTATTAAAATCCATACAGTAGTTTTTACGTGAAAGAGTAACAAACATCCATCCATCCATACTTACAAACTTTCGCGTTTATAATATTAGTAGAATATAGCGTTGCTAAGCCTTAAAACTCGAGTTCCTAGGGATTAAAAGTATTTTTCTTTTTATTTTTGTCTGAAATCATCAGCCAGTACAATACATTCGTGCTCTTACATAAAGACTTTTTGGTGTTCCAACATTTTATTTGAAAGTATTTTTAAAAATGGAACTGAACGCGCCTTCTTGGTTTTAGTTATATGTGTAAAGAAGGGTGAATCTTCCTCCATGGTAGAATGCGTTTGCGTGACGAAGACACAAAAAAGTTGTTTTTAGCGTATTATCACTGTTTTTTTGTTTACTACAAATTTAATAAAGGTGAACGTGGTATAATTAATAGTACTATGCAAATGGAACAGAAGGGAAATAGAAAATAGGGTGGTTTGTTCCCTTGTAAAAATTGATGACAAAAACTAAAATCCTTAACCCAAAAAGCTCAAGAAAATACTAAAATACAATATCGAGAATATTCTATGTTATGACTGTTGTGTTATGTATCCTATGGCGACAGTATCATAAATATAAATACACAATACTGTACGTTATTCTACTATTGTATTTATTCCCTAATGTGCGTCACTTGAAGGAACCTCAAAAAATGAATAGGTACAGTGGGGCTACCATGGTTTTTAATACATAAAGTAGCGCGCGTTATCAGTATTATTACGCCAATTTTACCGCGATTAACGCGTATTTTAATGCTAATAACGCCTTTTCACGAGTTATTCGCGTTAAAATGCTCATTAACACGCGTTAATTGCCCTAAAATTAGCGTAATAATGCTGATAACGCGCGTTACTACGCGCCCCACAGGAACATTAACAAAACCAGCCAAGAGAGTCATAATCTTTATTCCATAATGCTCCAATCATCATCAGTCTCATCAGCCCTGACACCCCTCACGATGGCGACCCGGCCCTCCTCGACAGGTTCCTCCGGTGGTGCGTCAGGTTCCTCCGCTGGTACGTCAGGTTCCTCCGCTGGTACGTCAGGTTCCTCCGCTGGTACGTCAGGTTCCTCCGCTGGGAGGTCAGGAGGCGGTATGGCTGGTGCCTCAATGGCCTGCATCGCCGGGCTGTAGTCAATCAGGATAGGGAAGATAGTTTCGTCTAGTGGTTCGCTGGTCGTCCCTACTCCGTATTGAGGGTCCCATGTGTTGAAGAAGTCTACGAGAGGGTTTTGGGTGGTGGTGGTTGTGCGGGATTGGCCGCGGTAGTACTCTGGCATCTGGAGAAGAAAAAAGTAAAAAAATATAATTTGATCTATAACACAAAAATGCACATACAAATTAAAAAAAACAAATTATTAATTTGTATGTGCATTGTTATGGATTATAGAGTAAATAAATCAAAGAGGCACAAACAAAGAAGAAATAAAGAAAATATATTTATTGATTCACTGTAGGTACAATTTGTTACTAAATAGTATAAAATAAATAAGATCATAAAAGTATAAAATAAAAATTAACTACTTAACTACAAAGAAAGCAACAAGCGAATTCACAAAGCGAACCAATAGGTCCTGTCTCAGCATAATGTTGCTCTACTTCTTCACAAGAAGTAGAGCAACGCTGGTTTTCTGACAGACCCATTGGCGCGTGCCAATACGGGTGGCAGACCACAGAAACAACAAAAAAAATTACACATCAAATTAGCATCTTACAACCTAAGATCAACTCTAACCATGTCACAAAACAAATGTGTAACAAATGTCGATAAGTTTCTTGAGAGTCATTGTGGTATTAAAATTTTGGATTTACAGCCTAATTTTGCGTTTTTGCATCCTCTATTACGCTTACATATTTTGATGACGACAAAAATATAATATTTACCGATTCGTTGACCCTCTCGATCCAATCTGCGAAGAACCCTACCAGGGTGAAGACAGTAGGCGCGTTGGGGTAGCCGCAGAGAGAGGGTCCGAAGGAGATTATGCCGACCAGTCTGCCCGCTAATATTGCTGGACCACCAGCGTCGTGCTGGAAAAAAAGAATATTTGTAAAATAATGGTTTGACTATGGGTCAGTTCATATCTGACGGAAAATTCGTCGCGTATTATCGGTCGCGTTACGCCAGAACAGGCCAATATATGTATAATAAAACATTCAACTTTTCACACTCAACCGATGATGCGTTACTGCGTCGAGCGTATTAGGGTCTCTTACGTTTCCGTCAACGCATAGTCGGTCGATGTAACGTATCGCGCCACGTGTATTTTGATTAATTTAAATTGAAAATTGTTTATTTGTATAAAAGTATCTTTACATGGTAGACAGTTGTTTTATTTTATTTAGCCTGTTTCGTCCCACAGCTGGGCAAAGGCCTCCCCCAAATCTTTCCACTCAGTGCGGTCACGTGCGATCTCCCACCAATCTCCGAGGAAGGCGTTAAGGTCGTCTCGCCAGCGCTTTCTTGGCCGACCTCGCCGGCGGCTTCCTTCCGCCACGACAGTTGTTAGGACATCCTTTTAAGTATGTATTGATGCGTTCAGACTAGGCGTACCAGCGGCGGAGATCGTTTGTGTATAGGCCGTTCGAACTGACTAGACGCGTAGTGTGACAGGTCTGATTTGACCGAATAGACGCGACCGATGATAAGCTCGATGCATTATCCTTCAGATGTGGATTAACCTTAAGGGGCCTCCGGAGGGACGAATTCTTCATACAAATTCAAGCATATTTCCACTATAATATTGCATTATTTGTATTAAAATAGTATTTATCTAGGTTCCCAAATAGTTTTTTTCTTTTTTCAAAATACCTAAAATGAAATGAAAGCCAATCTCATTTTGCACATTTTTATGCGAAAATGGACAAGTTTTCTTGCTATTTGTTTCGTATTAAAAACATCAATATCTTACGTTTTATTTATTAAGGAACATAGCTTATATGGTCTAGTTACAGAATAACAATACTTTGTGAAGAATACAAAAAGTTTTCAGTCATAATTTTTGGTATTACGGAACAAACCAAATTTTGAACGGCTAATATTGCTATCGCGCACGCATGGGGCGCGGCGCAAGGGTTAAACAGGGACAGCGATATTCGGAGCGATTTTTGCAAGCGAGGGTCGCCGGACCCTTAAGATGCAGGAGGTGGAAAGAGGTGGGTGGTTGGTTGGAAATAGTCTATTTGCCAGGCTTACGACTCCATTGACGCCAAAGCTATCTCAACGGCTGAAGTGATCATAATATTTGGATTATATTCTAAGAATGGACAGATACTTTTACCTAACATGGTTTGCCGGGATATAGCATTATATAGAAAGGTAAGATACAACAAAGATTTGTAAAGATAAGATACAACAAAGATAGTGAAATAAAGTTTAGGGATTACGAGTTTTTATTTATATATTTAATTTACTAACGCAATAAGAAATAAGTTTCGAAGCAAAAAACGACCATTACTTAGCACTTAACAGATTATTTATAAGTTAAGTTATCAACAGATTATTTATCAGCCAAATAATTAACAGATTAATTCTAAGCTTAATTATTAACAGATTATTTCTAAACTAAATTATTAACAAGTCAAAAATAAAGTAAAAAATCATTTATTTCTTTAGGCTTACAAAATAAGCACTTAGACAAGTCATATTTTATATATAAATTATTATCAAATAAAATTATTTTACTATTCTCTTCAATTTTTTGTCCAAGTGGAAGAACAGATTATTTCGAAGCTAAATTATTAACAGATTATTTCTAAGCTTAATTATTATCAGATTATTTCTAAGTTATTAACAGTATGAATGCAAGTGATTCCTCTCTATCTTGAAACGATCCCGAGGGAAGCTGACCTCGATACGGAGTCAACGATCAAGATGCCACTTAGCAATAAGCTGATTTGCTAGCTCAGCCGAAAAGCCACCATCTGTGCAGGAACTTAAGGTTTCAAATTGAAAGTTCTTCCGCTCTTATTATATTTCAACAAATATAATAAAAACTTGAAACGATTGTGTTTTGATTCAATTATTAAAGTTTTACAAATGTTGACAGAATCTGTAATTTATTTATTTGTTGGATTTAAATTGTTTGTCTTTGGAATTCTGACATTCAATAAAGTGCTATAAAAATAATAGAAAATATAGAACAGAATAAAACACAATTATTAAGATCTGCTATCTGATCTGACTATGGCGCTCATTGGGGACGCGTATGTCCAGCAGTGGACATATAGGCTGATGATGATCAAGATCTGACCTAGACCTAAGTCATGTGCCAAAAAAGTAATGAGTCATGTATCGCCTTGCCCAATGGTGGTATAAAATTGGATCGATGGACGTTCAACTCCTGGAGGTTCTTTTGCCGGGCAAGCGGCTAGATTGTGGAACTCTATCCCCCATGATATTCGAGCCAGTCCATCGCTTAACACATTTTGACGACCGATGTGGCGCGGTGGGCGAAGGTCCGCCTGCGACGCAGGAGGTTGCGGGTTCGATTCCCGCCTCGGAACAATTGTGTGTACGATCTGCAGATATTTGTTCTGGGTGTTCTGGTTGTTTTCTATGTATAATAAAAAAAATATCTATCTAAGTAATATATTGTATTATGTATATCAGTTATCTAGTACCCATAACACAAGCTCTGCTTACCATGGGGCTAGATAATGCTGTGTGAATTGTCCAGCATTATTTATTATTTATTTATTTAAAATTAAATTGAAAGAGCACTTCCATAAAATTATCATCATAAAATTATCTATCTAGAGATATTTATATGATTATATTTAATTAGCTATATATAGTATTATTTTTATTATATTGAACTAAATGTATTTATTAGGTTTATTGAACTATTTTTATTTTATTTATGTATGTATATTATAATCTCATTCCGTATTGTATTATTAGTCTTATTTGTCTCTTGTACACTTCCTCTATCTATTCCATCGCCACTCCTGTAAACCTAAGGTTTGCTGGAAGAAAACTCTTAACTCAGGGTTAAGCTCGCCTATGTACACATCTTTTTACTGGACGTACCTACCTCACAAAAACAATCCTTTGCTCCCTCAGGATCCTCAGACGCTTCTTAAAACACCCGCATATTATTCTCCAGCTATCTGTATCTTTCTCTCTAGCCCAAGGTTGCCTGACAGAAATCACTTTCAGCGATAGGGGCCGCCTTTTGTACTGTTTATAATTTAAGTTGAGATAGAGACATCCTCTTTATTCTGATTATTCTATATGCACACTTAAAAATACAACAAACAAGATAAAATATTACAAAAAAAATTACAATTTAGCGGTCTTATCGCTTAAGATTGGATGGGTATTATCTATACCTACGAAGACGACTTACCTTAATTTAATTTACACCTATTTTATAATAACCTACATTAACATTTTATATTAAACTATATTATATTAGGTAACTTAGTTCTCATGTCAATTAAATTAAATTTTTTTTTTTTTTTTTAATTTAATTTATTTTAATTTGAGTCTTTACCGAAGAGCGAGACTATTAGATTGATATTTTTTTGTTTCTTTTTCATTACAATAAAGTGTAAATTCATTACGTTATTCAGTAACTCCACAGCTGAGTCCAAAGGGTCAATTCTTACGCTACGACCGTACATTGATAATACAGTAGGTAGGTGTCTATTCGGACCTGCCAGGTGTCTATGTTTTAGTAAATACTTACGTCACACGCTCCTTCCCCAGTAGTCAGTGTACCGGCGCAAAACATGGACTCGGTGATGAATTTGCTGAAAAGTAATATAAATATATATTTATGTATTTATTTATACTTTTTTTTTTTGCTTTATTTGGAAGACAAACAGTTTTACACACTTAACAGATAACTTAAATAAAAACTAATAACCATTTATGTGTCCTCGCATATAGTAGCTAAGGGATTGCTTGCTTGCAGAATAACATATACTTACAGCTATCAATAGGTATTTGTTAGTATGTCCCAATTAAACATTATTTAGTATCAAACGCCACCGTCTATACTTGTTCTAATACTTCATGTCCATGCAAAGGTTGCCTGGCAGAGATCGCTCTAAGCGATAAAGCCACCCATTGTACAACACATTCTGTATTTGTCTTTTTCCTGTCTAGTGTATCTGTTTTATTTGGTGTGCAATAAAGAGTAATTGTATTGTATTTCAGGTCGCATTTGGCTATGGTGTGTGCTATGGTGGGGTGCCCTGAGTGGTTTCTGTTTAAAGCGGATTACCTATGCCAATTTATCAGGAAAGCATCTTCCATTGACATGCAGTACTATGTATAAATCAGTACATTGTATAAAACAAAGTCGCTTCCCGCTGTCTCTCTGACTATGTCTGCTTAGATCTTTAATAAAAAATGATGAGGTTTTTTTTAATAGGGAGTGATTGAAGAAGTATGTTTATAAACCATTTGACACATAGATTTCCACGCGGGCAAACCGCGGGGCGCAGCTAGTTATTAATAAAAATACGTACTCTCCGTAAACTTCCTTGCAAAAATAGTTGGGGTAGACCGGTAGAGTCTTCCGCTGCAGGAAGATAGGCTCGTACGCCATCTTATTGGACATCTGCAACAGAAATATAAGAGTAAATAAAATAAATAAATAATGCTGGACAATTCACACAGCATTATCTAGCCCCAGAACCCAAAACGACCAGAACACCCTGAAAAAATAATTGCAGATCGTACAAACATTTGTCCCGAAGCGGGAATCGAAACCGCAACCTCCTGCGTCGCAGGTAACCTGGGGTACCTGCGTCGCATAATAAAATATATCTCATCATCATCATCATCAGCCTATATCAGTCCACTGCTGGACATAGGCCTCCCCCGATGAGCGCCATTGCGCCCTGTCTTCAGCTTGCCGCATCCAGCATCTACCTGCAGTCTTTCGCAAGTCGTCATCCCACCTGGTCGGAGGGCGTCCTACACTACGTTTACCGAGTCGTGGTCTCCACTCAAGAACACGTTTGCCCCAGCGGCCGTCGGTTCTTCGCGAAATATGGCCGGCCCACTGCCACTTCAGCTTGCTAATTCTTTGAGCTATGTCGATAACCTTGGTTCTCTGTCGGATGTATTCGTTGCGAATCCTATCCTTCAGAGAAACTCCAAGCATAGCTCTTTCCATAGCTCGCTGAGCGACTTTGAACTGGTGGACCAGCCCTATCGTGAGTGTCCACGTCTCAGCTCCGTAGGTCATAACGGGTAGGACGCACTGGTTGAAAACTTTCGTTTTCAAGCATTGCGGTATGGATGACGAGAAGACTCGACGTAGTTTCCCAAATGCTGCCCAGCCTAGCTGGATCCTCCTTTTGGCCTCCTTCTCGAAACTGTTTTTACCCAACTGCAGAATCTGCCCAAGGTAAGTGTACTCGGAAACAGTTTCGAGAAGGTGACCATGTACGACCACCGGCCTTGGATCAATGTGGCCATTGATCATGACTTTGGTTTTATCCAAATTCATGCCACGACCGATACATCGGGAGGCTGAAGCTAGGCCGTCCAGCAGATATTTATCTATGTATTGTATTATGTATCACACCAAAAACATAAATGTAAAAAGGGAGAGCCAAGTTCAATTCAATACAAAAATTATGATTGGCTGTGGGCTTCGCGGCAAAAAGAATGGATATCTGAATGAGTGCCAAGTCAAATCTATGTAGGTTAGATTTAACTTGGCCAGTTTTCATTACATCAGTCATATATAGTAAAAAAGTATATAAGCATAAAGTTATTCAACGTTTTAATTCTGATAAAAACATAGATAATGTAGGTTTTGATGTATGATTCTTAGGCTTTGATGTATGACAAAGAATATCATAAATTCTAAGTCTTGAACAAACTTGGACATGAATCCATAAATTTTCATTGTCATAAAACAAAAGTTGAGGCAACAATGAAGCAAGTTACAAGTCGCAAAAAGGTTAGATACCTACAACTTTTGTAAGATATACGAGATCACACCAACTTGTGTCCCCTGGCGATGACCCTAGAGATCGGCTGGAATTCGATAACGGACATTGATCGATATTCCATTAATTAAACTAGTGAACGCCCGCGATAACAACCCCTAACTGTTACACAGTTTGGCAGAACCTGCACACATGTAAGTAATGTAGTTTTAGAAATGAAAATAAATAAATACAATACAAATAAAACAAGGTGTAAAAACAAGACAAGGTGTTATCGCGGACGTTCGGCTTATTCGTCATCTCGCGGGCAGCAAGTTGGCTCTTTTTGATTTTACCTATTTTTTGCGTCGTCAACTCGCTTGTTTGTGAAATCTGACGCTTTTATGTATAGTCATCTATAAAAACGTTTTAAGAATTAGAAAGAAATTTAATCTAGGTGCCTACTTTATATTTGCAAGACACGATACGATTATAGTTTGAAATACTTTGGACTCCAAACTACTGTTTGACCAACCTTATTAGTATTGCAAACAGCAAAGTTTAGGGATGCAATGTTGGTGTTTTTCCAATACATTATGATTCGTGGTTAAGGGTCTGGCGACCCTCGCTTGCAAAAATCGCCCCGAATATCGCTGTCCCTGTTTAACCCTTGCGCCGCGCCACATGCGTGCGCGATAGCAATATTAGCCGTTCAAAATTTGGTTTGTTCCGTAATACCAAAAATTATGACTGAAAACTTTTTGTATTCTTCTCAAAGTATTGTTATTCTGTAACTAGACAATATAAGCTATGTTCCTTAATAAATAAAACGTAAGATATTGATGCTTTTTATACGAAACAACTAGCAAGAAAACATGTCCATTTTCGCATAAACATGTGCAAAATGAGATTGGCTTTCATTTCACTTTAGGTAAGTATTTTGAAAAAAAAACTATTTGGGAACCTAGATAAATACTATTTTAATACAAATAATGCAATATTTTAGTGGAAATATGCTTGAATTAGAAATAATTTTGGTATTACGTTTGTATGAAGAATTCGTCCCTCCGGAGGCCCCTTAACGCGCTTACATCAGTAGTGAGTTTGTCAAACTAAGATAGTTTAACTTCAAATTTCTATCAATTTACACTGTTTTTTTTTTTTTAGTTTTGCGGGTATAGTTTAAACCTTCGGGCAGACGTAGTGTATGCAAAAATATTTGAGAGAGAATGACGTGCAATATCTTAACATTTACTGAAGTTAATCATTAACCTTGTAATCATTATATGTATATAAACCAACAGGACAATTAAAATCGACCTCACATTGACGAGAAATCGGCAAAACTACATAAACCATACAGGCAAACTCATTGGTCTAACCATCCACGGTTATTTAGTTTCTGTCCACTCTCTTGACCGTTTCTTCAATTCCCCGATAACCCATAGCCATAGCCATAGCTTTTCACGCGTGATTAGACCCTAGCTCTAATACAGTGTGTCCGTCTTTATTACGGCTATTAAGTTGTCTAGAGGTTAAATAGTGGGGAGAAATCCGGTCCATAGAAATCTGCTAAGAGATAGCACACAGAGATTTTGCTAAAGTAATAGATTTAGCTAAGAAAATGCTAACTGGACAACAATATATATATTTATCCAATTCTAAATCGACGACTTCTGTGGCGCGGTGGACGAAGGTCCTTTGCGATTAAGTATAGTGAGATTAATTATACGTAAAGAGAAGAATATCCTTAATAGTAAAAAAAACATTTTATTTAATTAGTTAAATGGTATTTATTTATGTTCAAACAAATACGTATCTCCATTGCCAATTCGAAATTACATTTGAGATAAAGTCAAATTCTGGTCACGGCTGCGACGCTGATAGAAATCTCATTAAGATTGGCTCAGCCATCGAAGATATCCGTTTAGGGTATTTTGGCGGAAAGGTCAAAGCAGAATAACAAGTTAAAATGCGAGTTTATTTAAGTTTATGCAGTAGTAAATACATGTTTAAGATACATATATATACTAATCAGTAATCACTAAAGTTGAGAGTCTGAACGCAGGATTGGTGGGTTCGATTCCCGCCTTGGAACAAAATGTTTGTACGTTCTACAGATATTTGTTTCAGGTGTTCTGGTTGTTTTCTATAAGCTCTGCTTAACTTGGGGCTAGATAATGTTGTGTGAATAGTCCAGCATTATATATTTATTATTTATCATACAATTTGTCACGTCGATTGTTGGTTCGACGAATTTATCCAAAAATATGTATACAAATCGCTCGCACATAAACGTTTTCGCGTTTTGTTGGCCACAAATCGATCAGAAAACTTTAGTTTTAATCAGTTCTCAGAACTTCGTTTATTATAATTATAATAAAAGCCATTTGAGAGAGAGTTGGTGAAATCAGACTGACAATGGACTCGTTACAAGGGTGACGTTTTGTATGACTGAGGTTGGCTTGCGTCAAAATATACCAACTTTTTTCTGCCCACGACTTTGCACGTCATAATAAAAGTACTGCCAATTTTTATCGATATGTTTTATTATACACCCCATCACTAGAAGCTGGTGCTCAATGGGGAATAGAATCAAATTTTATTTCTTGTTCCCATTTGAGCACCACGTTAATATATTGATTGGTGCTCAAATGGGAATACCTTTGGTGCTCAATGCATAGGTGCCCAAAAAATAGGTGCTCAAACGGGAATACTTCCTCATTTCCACATTTCTATCCTTTTTTGCTTATTTTTGAGACAAACTCCTGCGTTGCAAGCGGGCCTTTGCTAACCGCGCCTTAGGGGTCGGCAGATGCTGCTTTTCTCGATGACGAAAACATTTAGGTACCTACATACATATGTCTGCAACATGCATGTGGACGCAGAGACGCGAAACGCGCGCGACTAAAACTACGCTGTTCCTGAGGAAGTTCCGCGTTGTTTGATGAAACGTTGGTGTTCTCCCAACACAAACAGGTTCGTAGTTAACCCGTGGTTGTTGATGAAGAATGATGTTGCTTTATCTGATGCTGACAGTATCAGTACGTATTTTAAAACAAAGTCGCTTACCGCTGTCTGTCTGTGCCTATGTATGCTTAGCCTATCTTAGTATGCTATGTCTTTAAAACAAGCCATTTGACCCATAGATTTCCACGCGGGCGGAGCGACGGGGTACAGCTAGTTAGCAACTTTCCTGTTACTCTGTCTATCCCATCATTTAGATTACACAAGGTAGGGAAATCATTTATGGGCAATAGCGTGCGCTTCTATAATAAGCTTCCATCTGAAGCAACTGAGCTCCCTATTCGTAAATTTAAAAATTAAATAAAAATAAATCTCATCAAGAAGGCTTTCTACTCCATAAATGATTATCTCAATGATGTTAATGCTTGGCCAGATGTCGCTCAGTTTCGCACAGACGTATGTAAGTAATTTGTTATTGTGCATAGCTTTACTTAAATATTGACATGTATCGAATCATATTATATTTAGACTTAAATAGGCAAATAACCATGTATTAGACATATAAGAGATGAACATGCTAGTGGTTTCTTTTTCACTTCTTCCACTAGTGGACAAAAAATTGAAGTGAACAGTAAAATTATTTTATTTTATAATAATTTAATGTATAAAATATGACTTGTCTAAGTGCTTTTTTTGTAAGCCTAAAGAAATAAATGATTTTTTACTTTACTTTTACTTTTTATTAAAACATACCGCATCCAAATCCATATTCATTTATTGTTTTTAGGTGTAGTACTGTCCGTTGCGTAGTTTTAAAGATCTAAGAGTACATAGGGACAGACAGACAGCGGGAAGCGACTTTGTTTTATCATAAATCATAAATCATTTATTTTTGCAGGAATGTCGGTACAATAGATCTTCTTAATAATAAGGTTCCTATACATTCTGCCTCGTCAGGGCGTCCAAAAATTTTACAAAATATTAGCTACAATATTCTTCATCATCATCATCATCAGCCTATATCAGTCCACTGCTGGACATAGGCCTCCCCCAATGAGCGCCATTGCGCCCTGTCTTCAGCTTGCCGCATCCAGCATCTACCTGCAGTCTTTCGTCATCCCACCTGGTCGAAGGGCGTCCTACACTACGTTTACCGAGTCGTGGTCTCCACTCAAGAACACGTTTGCCCCCAGCGGCCGTCGGTTCTTCGCGAAGCTACAATATTCTTAGGCTTTATAAATCATGCCAAAAAAAATTATATAATCATAAAAAGTAGATAACTAAAATGTGAGAAAGAAAATTTTACAATTTTATCAAAAACTCCTATAACTTATATATTCTTTCATGTCATAGAAACATCTATCAATTAACCACTTTCTAAGCTTAATTTTAAATAAATTTTATATTGCATAGATTTAAATTCATTGGGTAACTTATTAGAAATTCTTATTGCTTGATGATATGCATTCTTATTCGCAAGTTCTACTTTTCTTGGGACATAGAGCCTGTCTTTATGTCTCGTCCGTCTATGTTTGTACGTTTATACTATGTAGTGGTGACGCTGAGGATGACACAGAACATCAAACAATTTACCTTCGATACTCCCCATCCTAGAAGCATCACCTCGGCAGTACTAGGCACGGTGCCGGTCTCATGCGAGATGGCGATCATCTTAGGGATCCGGTGGTAAGTGAAGAACAGAGTAGTGATGACGCTAAGGATGACACAGAACATTAACCAATTTACCTTCGATACTCCCCATCCTAATAGCATCACCTCGGCAGTACTAGGCACGGTGCCGGTCTCATGCGAGATGGCGATCATCTTAGGGATCCGGTGATAAGTGAAGAACAGAGTAGTGATGACGCTAAGGATGACACATTACATTAACCAATTTACCTTCGATACTCCCCATCCTAATAGCATCACCTCGGCAGTACTAGGCACGGTGCCGGTCTCATGCGAGATGGCAATCATCTTGGGGATCCGGTGGTGGTTGAAGGACAGCCTCCGTTGGAGTCGGATCACGGCGATGTTGTTCCGGAGATTCTTTGGGTTGTACGAGGGATGGAAATAGACCTGAGGAAGAAATAATTATTACAAAAGAACCACTTACTACCAAAAGTACACATCAGAAGACGCTGTTTAGGCTACAGTGCTCAATTCTTCTAAATTTTTAAATCATGAAAGGATAAATGCGTTTATGTTATTCTTTATTTCAAACTAGCTGCGCCCCACGGTTTCATCCGCGTGGTGATAGACATTTTGGATAATATACAATATATCTTATATCTTTATCTCTATGAATATGTGTTATTCTAATATGTAAGCTATATTACTGTGAAGTTTCATCAAAATCCATTCAGTGGTTTTTGCGTGAGAGAGCAACAAACATCCTCACAAAATTTCGCGTTCTATAATATAATAGTAGGATTAGTACCTTGTTATATAAGTATTAATATCGATCAGTTGAGCGACCTTTAGACTCAAGATAGCTTGCAACAGTCTGCAGTTAGCTCTGTGACTGGTTTAAATTAACCCTAGAGTAGGCGCGCTTTGGAGCATTTTGCCGCTCATTTTTAATTAACTATAGAGTTAAAATATTTGTTTTTTATTTTTGTTTCTATTCTTTAATTGCATTGTTTAATAAAAAGGACTAAAATCTGTAATTAAATAGTTAGCAGCAGTTTGTTACCTCAAGTGCGTCAATCTTTTCACCTCCAATTCGGCTGTGGTTGCTGCCTACTCTAATTGACAGTGCTCTGGGGTTCTCACGGAAGAAACGGTTGTTGTGCATTCTGAGGACGAATACGATAAGTGTTTCTTTTATTTATTGATAAAATATTTACAATGCCTTTACAGTTGGACACCAAAGCGACAAAGAAATAAAAAAAACGTCTGAAACTATCATGGTTATTAACACTAAAGTCATTTAAAACGGGATATTTACCATGATTTGATTTTTGAGTTTTCCAATATTTCGGTACAGTTTCATGCGCCATGATCACGGAATAACTGAAGACACTGCTCGGTTGAAGTTCCTGTGTTTCCTAATCTCAATGGCCTCGACTACCATTCTTGGTATTTAGTGTCGCTCTGTTGAGATTACTTTTGGATTGTGTAACTCGATCCAGTGGTTTGAACCAGACTCGAGAAGATGTTCCGCTATGGCAGACTTCTCAGTTGCCCGATTCTTAACTGCTCGTATGTGTTCTTTGACTCACAGACTCTGACTATCACTACATAGTATAGAACAAAGTCGCTTCCCGCTGTCTGTCTGTCCCTATATATACTTATCTCTCAAACCAACGCAACGGAATTTGATGCGATTTTTATTAGATAGATGATTCAAGAAGAAGGTTTCTAAACCATTTGACACATAGATTTCCGCTCAGCTAGTATTATAATAATACATAAAAAGATGATGACGCAAAATGTTGCTAAACATACTCACAGTTGCAAGCAAGCCGCTGAAGTCAGCACCAGGTCCTGCCAGTAGATGACGCCCCCACACCAGAACCTGCCCATCACATGGACGGACACCATGAAAGGGTAGTACCGGATGGTGGTCCGCTCACCCTTGTAGATGCGGCGGCCGTCGTGGCGGTGGTGCTCCTGTAGGTCGTCTAATTCTCCCTGAGGGTCTGGGGTAGAAGGGGAATAAATAAATAATGTTGGACTATCACCACAGCATCATCTAGCCCCAAGCTAAGCAGAGCTTGTGTTATGGGTACTAGATGACGGATACACTTAATAAAATAGATTACATAGATAGATATATTTTATTATACATCGATGACGACCAGAACACTCGGAATAAATATCTGGAGGTCGTACACACAATTGTCCCGAGGCGAGAATCGAACCCGCAACCTGCTGCTTCATAGACGGACCTTCACCCATCGCGCCACTGAGGGCGTCAGACGCGCGCTAGAGCGTCAGCCATGTTTAGATAAAAACGGGCGACGCAATAACAGTTAGTTGGTATCTTTGCACGAACCATTAGCTCACCACCTTACCACGTACTCTCGCGAAGTCGGGGAAGTTAACTCGCATAATGGGACCGACGGTGTACAACAATCTTCCTGAAATTATTAGGAAGGCAACTAGCCTAACAACCTTTAAGAGTAAACTGAAGCACTGGCTCACTGACAATAGCTTTTAAAGCTATGAGGAGTTCCTCAATTATAAATGTGACTAAATGTATTATTATTTTTTTATTTCTATTTTAATAATGTATAATTTAATTCAATATTGTTAATTTACTTTACTTGTAAGTATAAAATGGCTACGTATCTGTAGCCGAAACTAATGTGACGTGTATTTCATGAAAGTTACGAAATAAATGATTATTGATTATTATTGATTAGGCACGTTTTTGGTCCCGTCTATATATCAGACCGACACACGTTAAGTGTGGACACTCACGTTTATTTTGGTACACCAGTCGAAGGCGCTCTGCGAGCTATGGAAAGAGCTATGCTCTCTGAAGAATAGGATTAGTAAAGAGATAATCCGACAAAGAACCAAAGTTATCGATATAGCTCAAAGATTAATGGCCGACCCTCTTTAGCTAAGCTAACTTAGCTGAAGTAGGTCGGCCATTATGTATATCCCGAAGAACCGACAATCACGGGGGTAAACGTGTTGAACGTGAGAACTGCGACTCGGCAAACATAGTGCAGGATTAACATAGGCTGATGATGGTGATGATGATGCTGTGTGGATTGTCTAGTGTTATTTTATTTATTTACAACTGGGTTCATAATGTGAAATAGTAGACGGATCAAATACCTTGAGTGCTTTGCTACGTTTTATTAAAATCAAATGTTTCTACCTGTGCTATAAATAGCATTCGTCAAGTGCCAATACATTCCCGCCGATCTTTTGAATCTAGAGTAAAGAAGGTAGACTACGCTTGAAACCCTATGTTATTACCAAAAGAGCATGAAATGATGTGTGATAAGACTTACCCCAATAAGGCGTCATGTTAGCCTTAGCATCGAACACATGGTCATCATTAGGTTTTTCTGCTAGCATTTTATCAACAACTTCATTGACGATATCTTCCTTCGTCCCAACCAGGTTTTCCCCCATCCTCCGAGCATGCTTCACCATCTTACTGATATTTCCTTTCTGAGATAATATGTTGATAACATCATCTCTATTTAGCTTTTCTTTTAACTTCAGATACAGGTTTTTAGAATCATTCAATATGGATTTCAAGTGGTCCTTTTCGACTATCGCATTGAAGAAATTTGTGTTATTTAATTTGGACTGTCTCGCTATATCCTTTAGTAGTCGTGATAGTTTGTCAGCATTTAGAGTGAATTTGTTTATAATATCTATTTTAGATTTCAGATCATCTATTCTTGGGCTTGTATCATTACCAATTTTTAAAAGATTTGTCAATACGTTGGTCAGATTGAAAAGTGAATTATCACTCGCACCTTTTATCGAATTAGCATTTATTATGCAAAAAACGGCAGCGAAAATGAAATGCATCACATCGGAATGGTTCTCTGTTGATGCTTTTATTTTTATCGGAGCGTGTTTTATGTGCTTTAAAATTTTATTGCAATTCTGTAAGTGGATACAATCGTGTTTATTTTAGTATGCCGACTGTGGTAGATGATATAGACACACATACAACCCATACTATGTTCCATGTGAATGAGACATCATCAATACAATACAAAGAATGAAAGACTGCAGGTAGATGCTGGATGCGGCAAGCTGAAGACTGGGCGCTATGGCGCTCATTGGGGGAGGCCTATGTCCAGCAGTGGACTGCTATTGGCTGATGATGATGATGATGATGATGAATACAAGACAATAATTCTTTATTGCACACCATAAAAACAGATACACTGGACAGGAAAAAGACAAATAAAGAATGTGTTGTACAATGGGCGGCCTTATCGCTTAAAGCGATCTCTGCCAGGCAACCTTTGGATGGACATGAAAAGTTAGAACAAGTATAGACGGTGGCGCATCATCAGCCTATAGCAGTCCACTGCTGGACATAGGCCTCCCCCAATGATCACCACAGCGCCCTGTCTTCAGCTTGACGCATACAGCAGTCTTTCGCAGGACGTCATCCCACCTGGTCGGAGGGCGTCCTACACTACGTTTACCGAGTCGTGGTCTCCACTCAAGAACACGTTTGCACGTTTGTTAATTAGTAATAAAAAATAAAATAAGCCTTTATTGCTGGTTGACACAGTTAACATTTAATACTAATATTACAGAAACACTTAAATTAAAAACATAAACTACTGATGCTCTCGGCGCTTGCTTTCCCGTCTTTTTTCCAGCTTGTCTTTCGTCAAAGGCCTCCTCTAAGGCTTTCCACACTTTTGCTATGCGTAACCATTCCGGTCCAGCTAGCAGGGGAAGACAGATAAAGCGATGGGAAGACGATTTAAAGAAAGTAGATGGACTGAAATTTATAATAGCTAGCAACAAAAAAAACATATGTACAGTTATAAAGTTAAGTTTTGAATATTAGTTATTAGTTAAAATCTAGGAGTATGGCGTTGACATTACCACACCGTTTCTAAAGCTTAGGTAGTGTCATCGTTTCTATAATCTATTCTATCTATTATCTATAATCTATACTATCTATTATCTATAATCTTCTATGTAAACATAAATAAATAAATAATGCTGGACAATTCACACAGCATTATCTAGCCCCAAGCTAAGCAGAAGCTTGTGTTATGGGTACTAGATAACTGATATACATAATACAATACATTACATAGATAGATATTTTTTATTATACATAGAAAACGACCAGAACACCCGGAACAAATATCTGCAGATCGTGCACACAATTGTTCCGAGGCGGGAATCGAACCCGCAACCTTCTGCGTCGCAGGCGGACCTTCGCCCACCGCGCCACATCGGTCGTCAAACATGTTCTATGTAAACATGTTCTAAATAAAGATTTTTATTATTATATATGTTCGATACCTATAGGTACAGTGGTTTTACGTCTATATTTCATTTTATCTGAAAGGTATAAATGGTAGCTATATTTCACTGCCTCGTTTTATTTGTCGTTGAAACCGACGACATTTGGAAACGGTGTGTGCGACAGATGACTAATAGGAGAATTCGCGGCATGGTAGCAAAATGTATCGCTGTGGAACTGAAAACAATTGAAAACCAACCAAAAGGTGCATTTTCTGTTAAAAGCGAGAGCGGTAGCAGCTTTCATTAAGAAATCCAGATGTTCCAGCCTTCCAAGAAGTCTAGAAATTTGTAATTGTCAATGTCAAATTGATTAGTGCTCACACTTGACCCTTTTTGAGACTGCTTGGAATTTTCTCTTCTTGACTCGACCGACGCCCAACTCGTACGTCTATCCACGATTGTAACATAAAACTGAATAAACTCCTGAACACAACGAAGATTTATCATTAAAAACCGTCCTATAAGGCAGCTACAAACTCCCAGGCAATTACACCAGATATAAATATATCTAATTACATACATACATACCTACAAATCTTTATTCGAAACAAGAGACTTATAGTATAGGGTACAATTGTGGGCTGACTGCCGCAAAAGTTAAAACTGTGCAGCCGGTAACACCGACTGCTGAGTATCGGCCTCTTCCTTATCTCTGTACCCCTGGCGGTCCTGTGCCAGTCGGATCCACTGCTTCCCTACAGCCCTCACAATGTCGTCTGACCATCGGGCAGGTGGTCTGCCTCGACGCCGCCGCATATCGCTAGGCCACCATTCGGTGACTGCATTGAATATAAATAAAAATACAAAATTCATTTATGAGAAAAAAACATTGCTGTTGCAAAAAATGCTTAACTTATTTTTAACTGGTGGTCTCGTTACAGAACCTGAATCGCCGGAGGCCGAATTACAAACAGAATCACTACATAGTATAAAACAAAGTCGCTTCCCGCTGTCTGTCTGTCCCTATGTATGCTTAGATCTTTAAAACTACGCAATGGATTTTGATGCGGTTGTTTTTAATAGATAGAGTGGTTCAAGACGTTGGTTTATAAACTATTTGACGCCGAACGAAGCCGTGAGGCGCAGCTGGTATATTATAATAGCTAAATACAAATACAAAATTAATTTATTTGCTAATAAAAAAAATGCTTAGGTATACATGTATATCCCGAATATATATATACATAGGTTAACTGGTGGTCCCCGCACTTGGTTCAGAACCTATATATCGCGGGAGGCCGAATTACAAACAAATTAATGAATTACTGATATTCAAGACCAAAGTAAACAAAATTTAATGAAGTATGTTTTTTATAAATAGTCATCTCCCGCAAAAATTATGCGAAAACGCGAACATTGAACCAGCATTTCTGTCATCTGCCACTACGCCACCCTAGTCTTTGATGTACCGATAGCAGGCACCCTAGACCCTATACATAAATACAAGGCATTGAATTATGTAATACTACCCACAACAAAAGTCAAACAAAATGGGATATTTACCATGATTTGAGTTTTAAGCTATAAATTTTCGCTTGAATTAGAAAAATATCAAATCTTGTATAATATTCCGTTTTGCGATCATTGCGGGAGGCCTATGTCTAGCAGTGTTCTGCTATAGGCTGATGATGATGATGATGATGATGATGATGATAATATTCCGATTTAAATGCCTTTTTTGTTAATAACCATGATTTAAAAGTTTTATAGTATTGAAAATTAAATTCTGCCCGCGGCTTCGCACTTTGTTGTTTCTATGGAATCGATTTAAGATTGTTAATTGTGTTGCTGTGTAGAGTATTTTATACTTGATACCATAGAATAGATGACGGAAAGAATTTATTTTATTTGTGCATGTTGATACTAAGCCTTCTGGGACACCAAATATGTCCCAAGTTTGAGTCGTTATACTTTTAAATCGAATGAGCGGATTTACCTCGAAACTTTCTCTTTGAAGTTCGAGAGCAGACTCAGAGTTTGTCGAGCGAAAGTTTTGCTTTTAACTTTTACTATTACTTGATATTTGCGTTCATAAAAATATCAAAGGGATGATAATTAAATATTCTAGAAACGTTTCTAGACAACAGATTCGCTTAAAACACGCATATTTATCCGAGAAAAAAAGGGCGAAGAGAGAGTAAAAACTAATCAAATTGTAAAATTAGAATCAATGACATATTTGCAATCGCTATGAAAACGCCAGAGAACCAAGGTTATCGACATAGCTCAAAGAATTAGCAAGCTGAAGTGGCAGTGGGCCGGCCATATCTCGCGAAGAACCGACGGCCGATGGGGCAAACGTGTTCTTGAGTGGAGACCACGACTCGGTAAACGTAGTGTAGGACGCCCTCCGACCAGGTGGGATGACGACCTGCGAAAGACTGCAGGTAGATGCTGGATGCGGCAAGCTGAAGACAGGGCGCTATGGCGCTCATTGGGGGAGGCCTATGTCCAGCAGTGGACTCCTATAGGCTGATGATGATGATGATGAAAACGCTATGTATGTATATTTTTTATAACTAATTGTCTTAGGATATCCCAAAAACTATCATTCGTGCTGCGGTGCACCTCCACGGCGCTGTTGCACCAAAACATAGTAAACAAGACATCGATCATACCATCTGACCGAAGTACGCTTGCCCTAAAGGTATATAATACAATACAATACCATACAAAAATACTTTATTGTACACCAGTTACAGATCATTATAAAACACATCATATGATACAAGTACAATGGGCGGCCTTATCGCTTAGAAGCGATCTCTTCCAGGCAACCTTTGGATGGAAAGAATTATGTGAATTTAAGAAAGGCAGGGGGTGTACCAAAGATAAGCTAGAATAAATATGAACATAACACGAATATTTAAAGATAAATAAATATATATATACATATATATATAAAATATGTATACCTAATATACTTCTTAGTAATACTTATTTTATAAATAAATAATAAGTACCAATATTCAATTTACTTTTCTAACAGGTAAAATTCCTTAACGCGAGCTGTAAAAACTATAATATACTAAACTACCTTTTACCTTTTACCTAATCAAGCAATAACCGCAGCTACAGAACTCATAGGGCGCCAAAAAAACACTAAATTACGTAATACCTAATACGTAAGACCAGCAAGCCGCTCGTTACGCTGCGATCTCCACGAGTAGACATAAGCACATAGCAATAAATGACGCCGATAGGAATGGTAGGTAACGGCCAGGGATGGAACGAGGGTCACACAATATATTAGGATATATTAAATCTAACAAAAGGTAGAAAGTAAAGCTATTTGATACGATGATGGTGGATAGACCGTGAAGGAATCGCGAGCGATTGTTTCCGATCGGTTTCCGCATCCAGATTATTGACATTTGAAAGCCCTTTGAATGGCCTTCTAAGGCTCTCCTAAGTATCAATGGCTGGGCTGTGAATACGTTAATTAATATAATATTTTAAAGAAAAAACGTAGTTAATTTTATCAGCCTTATAACGTTTTTATTTACTTTCCCTACGCGACTGCAGACTTACACGAAAAAAGCAAGATCGGCGTGAAGGGAATTCCGTCGCGTTTGACTTAACAAGAATCGACGTTACGGGAATCAGCTTTCGAGGAGTCATAAAGAGAACAATTCAATTAATACACAGCTGATTGAACGTGCAAAGGTGGGATGACGACCTGCGAAGGTCTGCCGGTAGATATGCTGGATGCGGCATGGCAAGCTGAAGATAGGGCGCTATGTAATGCCGCTCATAATGAGTGCCATAGCGCCATAGTAAAAGTAAAGTAAAGTAAAAAATCATTTATTTCTTTAGGCTTGCAAAATAAGCACTTAGACAAGTCATATTTTATATATAAATTATTATCAAATAAAATTATTTTACTGTTCACTTAAATTTTTTGTCCACTAGTGGAAGAAGTGAAAAGAAACCACTAGCATGTTCATCTCTTATATGTCTAATACATGGTTATTTGCCTATTTAAGTCTAAATATAATATGATTCGATACATGTCAATATTTAAGTAAAGCTATGCACAACAACAAATTACTTACATACTATTGTCGGTGCGAAACTGAGCGACATCTGGCCAAGCATTAACATCATTGAGATAATCATTTATGGAGTAGAAAGCCTTCTTGATGAGATTTAGTTATATATAATTTTTAAATTTACGAATAGGGAGCTCAGTTTATCAGATGGAAGCTTATTATAGAAGCGCACGCTATTGCCCATAAATGATTTCCCTACCTTGTGTAATCTAAATGATGGGATGTGTAACTTGTTCTTGTTTCTTGTATTTCTATTATGAACATCACACTTTTTCATAAGGCTATCCTTATTTTTGTGGGTATACATTAAATTTTCATAGATGTATTGCGATATTGCAGTCAGAATATTAATGTTTTTAAATAAATCCCTCAAAGAATCTCGTGGCTTTAATAAATAAATAGCGCGTACCGCCCTTTTTTGAAGAACAAATATGGTCTGGATGTCAGCTGCCTGTCCCCAAAGCAAAATACCATAAGACATAATACTATGGAAGTAATTGAAATAAACTAACCTAGCTGTGTCTTCATTGGTAATATATCTAATTGTTCGAACTGCATAAGCTCCTGAATCAAGTCTACCTGAGACTTGGTTCAGGTTCAGAGCATCTATTTGCGACATCCATTGGAGAGAAGAATCAATATGTAACCCTAGGAATACAGTAGAGTCTAAAAGGTGAACAATCTCATCCTTCAGCATTATTTTTGTTGGGAGTTCTCTTACATTCGGTAGCATGAATTTTATACATTTAGTCTTTTTATAGCGCGTTATGGGAGGCCTATGTCCAGCACTGGACTACTATAGGTTGATGATTATGATTCAAATTTCAAATTCGAATATATTTATTGCGTCAAACACGGTATAAAGGTGGTTTAATTCTAAATAATGCACTCTTTTATGCACTATATTCTAGCATGCAATAATTATTGAAATTGAAAATTTATTTATTCAGACAAAACATCCATTTTGTTAAAATTGATTATTGATGATGATAAATAATAAATACTAAAAAAATCATTTATTGCCATTTCTTAATCTATACTAATATTAAATACAAAAAGAAGTTTCTTATAATAGGCAAAGGGAGTATATTCAGCATTGTAAGATGATGATTTGACCCATGCCTTAGTCCGGCCCTGCCAAGGACGAGAGCGTCCCTCGGGAAATCAGATCGAGACGATGTGACGCCGCGGATTGGTGTCCCAGAGCCGGTCATTCCATCGCTGGTGCATTCATGAATACTGATCTAACTATGTTTTACTTTGTTGTAGATACTTACGTCGTAAATTGTTGTTAGCGATAAGGCCGCTGATTGTGCCACTAGATAGGTATAGTTAGTATTAAGTTCCTTTATTATTATTTTTATTTATGGTGTAGGTAATAAAGTTATTATTCTATTCTATTCTACGTTACGAGGCCAACTTATCCCAGCCAGGCCAGCGCTGAGTACAATAGAATAAAATAAAATGTTATTTAGCATACACTAAAAACTGAAGGAAATTACAGCCAAAAAAACCTAATTAAATTGCTTAAAATAAACTGATTTAATTTTATTAAATTAATGCAATATTTTCATACTCTGTTTCTTTATAAAAATAATGATGCAAATCTGCCGACTCGGAAATATCGGAACTAACAATATTACAAGAGCTTCGATAAAAAGAGCTGACAGATTAGGTACGTGCTTATAAAATATTTGTATAGTCAAAGAAAATAAACATATGGCAGAATGTGGCTGAAGGAAGATACCTAATAAAGTTGGTTCTGAAAAAAAAACACTTACTGCCATCTATAAGTTTCAACGTGAAGCAGTTTTCAAAACCCGCCATCTGTTGTGTAGTTATCGAACTTAGTACCACTTTACGCGCACAAAAGCTTCAGGCGGAAGGCTCCTGAAACGGTTGGTAGTTCAAGAGTATTCTGATAGATGGCGTGAGTATAAGTTAGTGTAAGCAATTTTCAATGGGGCCTAGGGTTTTTCCAGTCAGCTAGCCACTTCAGCAACAAATACAAAATTATTATTATTCGTTGTTGTGATGCATTAAAACGGCTCAAGCGATTTTGCTAAATGAGGTATCAAATCTAAATAGGTAGGTATATCTAAAACGACCAAGCTGGTCTTATTGTTACCTACTAAAACCATAGATAATATAGATAGGATAAACCTACCTACTTATATAAAAAATATATAATCATCATCATATGCATGGCATCAGACTTATATGTATTATAAATGCGAAAGTTTTGAGGGATGTATCGATGTTTGTCACGCCAAAACTACTAAACGGATTAGGCTGAATTTTTTTATAGATACAGGTAAGTTAAGTTAAGTTAGTCTAAGCTTCCAATAAAACATCGGCTCACGACATTTTTTCCCATCAATTCGCATTAGAGAGAAATAACTTTTAAACGATTCCATAGAAATAAAGCGTTTTTAATACAATCACAAAGCCGTTTAGTTTAAGTAGTTTTGTTTGTCCATGCACTGATATAATAACTTTATTATAATGAATGCTAGACATGACGGATGCGGCAGCGGAGGGGTCCTCCTCCTGACCTCCCAACTCAGCCCGTAGATGTCGCCAGAGCCGATTATGGCAACCAACCAGAACAATAACTACCAACCTACCAATTTTCATTCAAGTGATGACACATCTCTGTAAAATTTCAAAAATTTTCGAAAGAAGTGAACATTTTAAGTCACCTAATCTTTCTTTAAAACTGAAAAACCGTTCCCGCTAAAATCAACGGCTTACCACGAGCTTACCAAACCTCCCCCTACCTAGGGGGGTATGGGGGGGTAGATGGGGGGACGGATTATAGAGACGGTGACACTAATCCACACGTATCAAGCTCGGATAAGGTACCCAGTTCGATAAGAGGGTTTAAATATAACTATGGATAGTGGACCGAAGATTGTAAAAATTACAACATTAATTTTTCCTTGCGATAACCCATGACTACTGTTTACGACGACCGATGTGGCGCGGTGGGCGAAGGTCCGCCTGCGACGCAGGTGGTTGCGGGTTCGATTCCCGCCTCGGAACAATTGTGTGTACGATCTGCAGATATTTGTTCCGGGTGTTCTGGTCGTTTTCTATGTATAATAAAAAATATGTATCTATGTAATGTATTGTATTATGTATGTATATCAGTTATCTAGTACCCATAACACAAGCTCTGCTTACCATGGGGCTTGATAAGGCTGTGTGAATTGTCCAGCAAAAAAAAAATAAAAAAAACTTGCATTATCATCAACGTGTTCGTGTTTTTGAGTGGAGACCACGACTCGGTAAACGTAGTATAGGACGCCCTCCGACCAGTTTGGATGACGACCTGTGAAAGACTGCAGGTAGATGCGAGGTGAGGCCTATGTCCAGCAGTGGACTAACATAGGCTGATTATGATGATATACGAATGATGAAAGATGTGTGAAATACCTATAGTAATTTTATCCTGCTAACTCTTTAACTCTTTAGAATTGACCACCTCGATTCCAAAGAGTTAATATGGTTCCTGACTCCAATTCCACTAGCGCCATCAAGGACCAACTTCCCCGCCGCACATATTTACCTCAATTTTGGTCAGAAAACCTCCATCTACTGGAATTCTCGCTAAAAGTAATTCTCTTGGCATTACAACATTTACAACTACAGTAATCAAATACTGTAAACGAATTTCGTTCATTTCGCTGAACGACGGGACGAGAGCAGTTAGTGTCGGCGCATACGAGCGACTGGATAACGATTTTTGAGCAACTATATATTTTTGAATTAATTACTAATTAAAATTTAATTAGATAATTAAGATCATTTAATTATTAAATGATCTGCGGGGCTCAGCTCGTTTAAATAGGTTTTTTTTTTAAACTGGCGACATTGCCGCGTATTGTCTTTTGTTTTTTCATAAAAATATTTACGATGACGTCGGAAATCAAAAGACGCCAAAATGTTCATACCTATGAACATTTTGGCGTCTTTGAACCATGAATAACAGTCGTAGTCGCACAAAAATAGATTAATTATTACATGTTAAAGTCAAATTAATTGTAATTATATGTGTTACGATTGGGCTATCAGCCACTTCTTTAATTTTACCTTAAAAGATTGTATGGATTTTGCGCTGGTGATAGAAGTAGATATACCTATTCTTTATTTGTCTTTTTCCTGTCCAGTGTATCTGTTTTTATGGTGTACAATAAAGAATTATTGTATTGTATTGTATTGTATACCATTGTAAACAGCCGTCCCCATTCTAGTCGGTTGTACTGTCCATTTGCTGTCACATGTCGCTAGGTAGTGGCCCGTTTGCGCCGACCCTTAATGGCAAGCGGGCGACTGCGGTAGCGAACAAATTACGTTAACCAAAACCTGTTTAATTCCAACATTTTAATGAACGCCACGACTTGTGGCCGAGGACTTTTCAATGGCATAATATTACTTCTGTACTTACAATGTTTTACTCCTCGGATTTTAAGAGAATCAAATTAAAAGGAGCAAAATAAAGTTATTTTTTTCACAAAAAACAGAGAATATGGGGTTTTAAACATAATTTGTACGTAAACAAGCCGATCAGGTCGGTCTGTCTGTCCTCGTTCCATTGGATTATAAGAATAGTGAGTGCATATGTGTTTGCGAACACACTTGTGCACTATATGTCCTGCGCACCTGACTAGTCTCAGTTGGAACTGACTGCCGCCTTTTAAGTCAATTTGTAACCGACGATGAACTAAAGAAGAGGAGGTTCTATTTTCGCTGTATGTATTTTATTCTATGTATGTTCGTCGATTTCGCCGTCAATTATAGGCAAATTTGGAAAATTCTTTCGCTATTGGATGGATTAAGAATTATATCTATTTGGTCCGCATAAAGAACATACGGGGCAATCTTTGGGGACTGCCGATAGAAGTGAAAACTAATAAGTTTATATTTTATTTATACTGGGAAGCGTGCGGTGACGAAAACACGAGTTTCACACTTTTTGTGCACCCAAAAAGTACACATATAATAATAAATAAATAATACTGGACAATTCACACAACATTATCTAGCCCCATGGTAAGCAGAACTTGTGTTATGGGTACTAGATAACTGATATACATACTACAATATATTACATAGATAGATATTTTTTATTATACATAGAAAACGACCAGAACACCCGGAACAAATATCTGCAGATCGTACACACAATTGTTCCGAGGCGGGAATCGAACCCGCAACCTCCTGCGTCACAGGCGGACCTTCGCCCATCGCGTTACAGAGGTCGTCGATACGACATACACAGTTAGAAAAAGCGTTCGTGGACGATGACGTGAGTTCCATGATTTTTGTTCACCCAAAAAATGCTTAACGCGCCTAAAGAAGTTTTCACTTCGTAATATTTGTTTGTGATAAGTATTTGTCCCGAAAAACTAAAAAAAAAACAGTGTAAATACTAAGGAATTTGAAGTCATTTTTCGTTTTGTGTAACGGGCCGTTTCATCTTCCACCGCCATGACACCAGGCTCTTCTACTTTAATTACAGTTCGAAATAAAGCTTCATTTAATGTAGCTACTGTGACGACATCTTTACGATGGAACAAAATTAACGCTTGCCGTCAAATTAAACCGGTTTTGATTGTGTTTTAGGAGATTATAGGCATATTATTATTATAGGGAGGCAAAATTATATTCGTTTATTAATTCGGCGACCTCTGTGGCGCGGTGGGCGAAGGTCTGCCTGCGACGCAGGAGGTTGCGGGTTGTTGGGCTTTCGTTCTTAGCTAGTTCAGTAGGTACCTATGTAGTTTTTGTAGTTTTACTTACTAATATAATCTAGTACGTGTTCTTGAGTGGAGACCACGACTCGGTAAACGAAGTGTAGGACGCCCTCCGACCAGGTGGGATGACGACCTGCGATGATGATGATGATAATCTGGTAAAGCCATTTTTTATTTATTTCTTGTATCAGGACCAAAGTAATAACTACCGGTTGTGGTTATAACACAAAAAATGCTCAAATTCCTAAACTTCGACTGACCGCTGCTCGAAAAAATTCGTATATTTTTTTAGCCATGTGGCTACAAAGACAAGAATTTCATCGGAAAAATTCAACCGAAAATATTCGTGGCGACATTACAAAAGCTTTTGAACTTCGATGTTTAATAAAACATTATATTTACCTACATTATAAGGTGTAATTAGAAAACTATATAATTACTTTTATGTAGTAAAACCCACTCGTATTTCTTTACTACATAGTTACGGGCTAATGTATTATTTGAGGCAAAAATTATCAATAAATAAATTATAAAAAATTGTGAAGCATATTCTTTGTAAAAAGGCTCATTACAAAATATCAGATTATCTACTAGAAGATAAAAAAGCTTGGAACGAGTTTTGCTCCAACTCAAAATCTAACAACTTACAGATAAGCAAATCATATGTACTAGACACATAAGTTATGAACATACTAGTGGTTTCTTCTCACTTCTTCCACTGGTGGACAAAAAATTGAAGTGAATATCAATATAATAATGAATAGTATAAAATATGACTTGTCTAAGTGCTTATTTGTAAGCCTAAAGAAATAAACATTCATTTCATTTCATACCTTAAGTATTGACTCTTGTAATTTATTTGTTTTATTTAGCCTGATTGGTCCCAGTGCTGGGCAAAGGCCTCCCCTAAATATTAATTAATTAAGTAAGTAATTTTTTTTTTAAATTAATTTATTTTCCTGATTTGAACATTAGATAATAATTGACTCTTGTAATTCATTTAGTTCTCTTTTTGTTTATTATTTATTTTATGTCAATACATAAATTAAGATAAGGCAGATTATACAGAAGTCCGAAGAGTATAATCAGCCCCTGTGTCTGGCTTTTGTGGACTATGAGAAGGCATTTGACTCCGTCGAAACCTGGGCTGTTCTGGATTCCTTACAGCGATGCCAAGTAGACTATCGTTATATCGAGGTGCTGAGATGTCTCTACGAGGCCGCCACCATGAGTGTCCAAGTACAGGGCCAGCAATCTAATCCCATCCAATTGCGCAGAGGAGTGAGGTAGGGGGATGTCATATCCCCGAAACTGTTCACTTGCGCATTGGAGGATATGTTTAGGTCGCTGGACTGGAAAGGAAAGGGCATTAACATAAACGGCGAGTACATCTCACACCTGCGATTCGCTGATGACATAGTCTTAATGGCGGAGTCGCTTGAAGAACTGAACCGGATGCTGGACGGCCTAGCTTCAGCCTCCCGATGTATCGGTCTTGGCATGAATTTGGATAAAACCAAAGTCATGATCAATGGCCACATTGATCCAAGGCCGGTGGTCGTACATGGTCACCTTCTCGAAACTGTTTCCGAGTACACTTACCTTGGGCAGATTCTGCAGTTGGGTAAAAACAGTTTCGAGAAGGAAGCCAAAAGGAGGATCCAGCTAGGCTGGGCAGCATTTGGGAAACTACGTCGAGTCTTCTCGTCATCCATACCGCAATGCTTGAAAACGAAAGTTTTCAACCAGTGCGTCCTACCCGTTATGACCTACGGAGCTGAGACGTGGACACTTACAATAGGGCTTGTCCACCAGTTCAAAGTCGCTCAGCGAGCTATGGAAAGAGCTATGCTCGGGGTTTCTCTGAAGGATAGGATTCGCAACGAATACATCCGACAGAGAACCAAGGTTATCGACATAGCTCAAAGAATTAGCAAGCTGAAGTGGCAGTGGGCCGGCCATATTTCGCGAAGAACCGACGGCCGCTGGGGCAAACGTGTTCTTGAGTGGAGACCACGACTCGGTAAACGTAGTGTAGGACGCCCTCCGACCAGGTGGGATGACGACTTGCGAAAGACTGCAGGTAGATGCTGGATGCGGCAAGCTGAAGACAGGGCGCAATGGCGCTCATCGGGGGAGGCCTATGTCCAGCAGTGGACTGATATAGGCTGATGATGATGAATACATAAATAAAAAATAATTATAACAAGCCACCTCATATCATATAGATTTTCTTATTTCCTCTCCATTCATTCATAGCGGAAACATCCCGCAAGGAAGCTATAAATTCAACCTCCATTACGGCCACACGTTCTCTATCAACTATTGCAGCTTCTATCCGGGTTTTGGGATTGGAGATATTTCAAGTAGGTAGGTACTAATTTTCAATTATATATTCGTAAAAGAAGTACGACTTCGCCCGCGTGAAAATCTATGTGTTATAAACCTCTTGAAACACTTTATTTAAAGAAAAATCGCATCATAATCCGTTGCGTAGTTTTAAAGATCTAAGCATTCATAGGGACAGACAGACAGCGGGAAGCGACTTTGTTTTATATTACGAGTATGTAGTGGAGTATCTGCTATAATGTGGTTTGTACGGTAAAAAAAAAAAAATTGAATGATAATTAATATATCCAAGGACGCCTGGAGAGGCATGCACCGGCATCAGCGAGCTGCTGGCCTTCCTGGAGGACATCGGGTGGTTAGACTAGCCCCCCCACCCGACACGCAAAAAAGGCCCACCAACGGCCAAGTTGCGGAAACCAGTCCAGAAACAAGTTACAAGTAATATATTTATTGTATGAAACATGGTTTAAAAGGTGATTAGGATAACTTTATGAAGGCTTATAATCAATAACATTATAAAAATAACGTTCATTTAGCCAGTTAAATAATTTCTTTAAAAAAAAGAAATTTAAATTAAAAAAAAGACAATAATTTAAATTCACAGTGACACAATAATGATTAGTCCTAGCGAAATATTATTTATTTCAGTCAATAAAGAGTTCCAAGCACCATAATAATTATAAGGTTCTTTAGATCCAGAGATTACCCCTTACAACGCGTTGTAAGGGGTAATCTCTGTAAAGAAAAAAAGAAGAAAGAAGTAGCGTTCGTGAGTTTGTGACGTTGCAACGTCACAAACTCACGAATGCTACTTCTTTATAATATTAGTATAGATATGTACAAGTTTTTAAATCACAGAACTAATGCGGATAAATTACCAGAAGTTCTGTCATCAGATTACTCAACAAAACAGGTGGGAATAGTAGAGATAAAAGTCAGGTGTAAAGCATAGTCTTTTAAGTCACAAAACTAATGGGGGAAAAAATCCCAGTAGTTTTGTCAGAACTACTCAACAGAACAGGTGGGAGTAAACGAAAGATTTTCCCTTTACACTTAACGGTTTGCAGTTGTAACTTAAAACATCAAGAAAGCGTCATCTCGGACCTTCACTAAGCGGCAAGTATCATGATATCCCCAGGCTTTGAAATGTTAACTCCATCTTCAAAGGAAACAGAAATACCCTAGCTTTGTTGCTATTGAGCGGAGTATTTGAGGACCTACAAAGGGACTTGTTAAATATTGATGACGCTGAAATGTTTATGAGAAATAGGACTGAGATGAGGATCTTATGTCTTTGGGGCAAGTGGAATGTTGAAAGGCAGCTGGGACAGAGGCGTAGATTCATTACTGGTTATTATAAAGTGGTAATTCATTTTGCAATAATAGTTTCATGCACATAATACGTATTTGTATCTCAAGTTATTTATAACGGGATATTTACCATGATTGTATTGTTCGGTTTTCCAATATTGCTTATTCGGCACTTCATGCGCCGAATAAGCAATACAGGATGTTGTGTACACAGAAGACTGAAGCGCTACAATGCTATTGTAGCGCTTCAGAAATGTACACAACATCCCGTGTTGACTCTTTCAATGCCATCCAGAGAAAGAGAATAGCCTCGTTTATGTCCAGAGTTGACATGTGTAAAAACTCAATCATAAGGAGTATGGCAGATCGTTTGATCTTGTCTGATGTACAAACGGTGGGTAGCTATTGCCACCTAAAATATTTATTAATTGTATTTTTTTTATATTCTGACTAAGTTACCCTATGTACCTCTTTCTGTCTATATTTTGTTTTGTTTCGTGTTTTAGTTATTACTATTTTAAGTAGTATTTACTATTTTAGTATATATTAAGTAAGTATTATTAGTAAGTACTATTTTAGTATATATTGTACCTACATATATGGATCTCGTGTCTGGAAATAAAGAATTTATTATATTATTATGTCTCTCATTTACCATGATCTCGGGCCATAAAGTGACCCGGTCCTTTGGAAGGCTTGCGTGGGGCCGAAGCCAACAGCACAGAGGCCCTTTGAGAAGTTAATCTAAAGGCGATGGCTACACATAGCGGGTATCATCCTCGGGTGCACAATATGATACACCCAAAGATGGTATCCGCCAGGTGTAGAGACTATTGCAAAGAAAAATGAAAGAAATAAAACCAGGCTATTGTGATGGATGGATGGACTGGGTAATCGGGCTAAAGGGGAGATTGCGGCCGTCTGCCATAAACAAGTCAATCGTAATGTTAAGAAGAGTGGCAGACGGTGGCTTGCAGAATGCTGGATGGGTTCCTTAAAAAGCCGGAGTAAATTACCGGAGAGGAACAACATCGGCGCAAACGACTGAGGGTCGAGAGGTGCGGCCCTCAGTCGTTTGCGAGCTGTTCGTAATATATTAATTTGTAACATAAAGGGTTACGAATTATTAGATTAAATATATTACAAGAAATATCTAAGACCGGCCGAGCTTCTTTTCAAGTACCTTACTTATCTTTAGATTAACAAAGAAATAGCCAAAGTGACCGATAAATGGACCCACCCTAATACGGAATGAAAAAAATCAACCATCCATAGCAAAATGCCCGGTATTTTTGCACAGGAGACACCTATTTACTACCCACGGGACAGTTAAAAGCAAAACCTTCAGCTCGCGGTGTGGAACTGACCCAAATGCGCGTAATGACGCGCCGGTAATGACGTATTTCCGGCGGAAGTGACGGACGGATTGAGGATAGTTTACAGTTTTTTGCGTTTAGCTTTTCAAGGGATAAAGATAGAAGATGGGGGATAGGATAGATTAGGATGATCCACGAGCCTAGGGATTAGGGAGATTGATAGGGGAAGCTATGCAATTCTTTTTCTTTAGTTATTTACGGGCATTCTTTTAAATCGGACCGGGGATGCGGGTTGGATAGCTTACAGGTCGATTTAGATGTAGTTTTCGTGAATTTTATAACTCACACCCCCGCTCGCATTGAGAATTGTGGCAGATTTTAATCATTTTCTAATTAATTCAATTTTTAGGTAGCTCGTAGCTTGGGCAATTCAAATTCTTTATTTTCAGACAACAAAGATTCATAGAAAAGACAATATATTATAAAAAAAATAAAATACAATTACAGCGAAGAAAATAAAACCAAAATAACTAAATCTAGAGTATAAGTAATTTCGCCTAGAGGTGTAGTATTGGACAGGCATATCTTCTTAGCTTTGAATTTCAGGATGCTGTTGTTAAAAGCGACCAGGCACGCAACAATTTCTTTAAAACTTGTCATAAACCGCTTTCAGACACAATCTCGCTTTTATTGTCCTCACAATTCTACCACATATGCAGTCTAAGACTTAGTCCCACAAGCTCATGTCCAGGACCCTTCCGACGCACAGTACCAGAAACGCAAAATATCTTATACGCGGATGACCAGATGCACATTTCGCGAATTACCAAACACGCAGAAGACCTGATACGCATATTACCAGATTTAGTTTTGCAAAGTACCAGATACGCATATTACCAGATTTAGTTTTGCAAAGTACCAGATACGCATATTACCAGATTTAGTTTTGCAAAGTACCAGATACGCATATTACCAGATTTAGTTTTGCAAAGTACCAGATACGCATATTACCAGATTTAGTTTTGCAAAGTACCAGATACGCATATTACCAGATTTAGTTTTGCAAAGTACCAGATACGCATATTACCAGATTTAGTTTTGCAAAGTACCAGATACGCATATTACCAGATTTAGTTTTGCAAAGTACCAGATACGCATATTACCAGATTTAGTTTTGCAAAGTACCAGATACGCATATTACCAGATTTAGTTTTGCAAAGTACCAGATACGCACTTTATTGACGCTATCAACCAGTCATGTTTTGCTATTCACATTGAGATTTCAATAAGTTTATTAACCTACATATGCTTACAAAATAAGCACTTAGAGAAGTCTAATTTTATATTATCAAGAACCACATAAAGTGTTATTCATTTTCTATTTATTTAACTTTTTTGTACGCTAGAGAGAGAAGTGATCTAGAAGATAAAAAAGCTTGGAACGAGTTTTGCTCCAACTCAAAATCTAACGATTTACAGATATGCAAATCATATGTACTAGACACATAAGTTATGAACATACTAGTGGTTTCTTCTCACTTCTTCCACTGGTGGACAAAAAATGTAAGTGAACATCAATATAATAATGAATAGTATAAGATATGACTTGTCTAAGTGCTTATTTGTAAGCCTAAAGAAATAAACTTTGATTTCATTTCATTTCGAATAAGAATTAATTTCCCAGACAAATAGAGAAGCTCCGAAGTATGCTAGACTTGCATAAACTAATTAAAACAAAGTGGCCAATCCCTTCACTATGCACATAGTTGTGGTAAGCAAACTAAACGGTATGTTCCTATAGACTATTCCGTTAAAACCACTAAAGTAGTAGGTTTCGTTAAACCGCTAAAAGTTACAGTTTGCAGTAGACTTCGTTATCGTGGTCGTTTCGCTTAATTAGCCCGGGATACGCTCCTTAGGGCTATTTGGAGGTTTTTCGATCGTGTGATTTTGTTTGCTGTTTTGTGTGCAAAATACTTCCAGATATACCTACTTGGGCCTTTCTTTTTATATGGTATTTAGGCTGGCTAAACATAAGTGTTTTAGCTATTGATACATCAATATTTGCTGACTTCAAAATTCTAAATAGTGAAAATGACCACGTCATCGCGATCTTATTTTTCAACTGGCGACATCTAGTTAAAATTCGAGTCTAATTAAGATTTATGTGATGAGTGATGCATGACACATGGATAAAACTACGAATGAAAAATACTAAACCGTTGCCATGGAAACCATTTGCTAAGAGTGATGTGAAAATTATCATGCGATGATGTATTAGAGACGTTTTAATGAGCACATATTAATTCCTCGAGGACCAAACCTTCATGAGACCACCTCAAAATCAACTTCTAAACAACAACGAAAAATTCATCAAAATCTATTGAGATTTGGCGAAGATATCCAAAATTTTTGTAGCTAGTCGTGATTTTTCTACAGAATTGTTATTTTTCAGCTTGACGTGATAAACGGTGACGGTGACATCGATGACCATACATAAAAAAATACATACAGCCTAACATAGAACCTCTTCCTGAGCCGGTATAAACAAAAAACGTTTTCTGGTAAGGTGATACTAAATAAAGAACATTCCGAACATTCATTCATTCATTTTGACCACCGATGTGGCGCGGTGGGCGAAGGTCCGCTTGCGACGCAGGAGGTTGCGGGTTCGATTCCCGCAACCTCCTGCGTCACTGATTTCCCTATATTTTATAAATAGAAATAGATCAGAATACCAAGCCACCCACACAGCACTGTACCGGAAAGGCTAGTTCGCTTCAAAGCTCTTTGTAAAATTCTTCACGGAAACTATCTTTTTGTACGACAAGAGAGGGTAGGCGTAAACGAGACATTCATTGCAACTGCGTTCGAGTTACCAGCCGAGATGATACTTGAGCTTTCCAGTATTTCACGACTTTCTGCTACTAAAAGGGATCACTGGCATAATATGGATTGTTGGTCTTGAAATAGGTTTTGCTTACAAAAAATACGAAGTCAATTTTTGCATTGCTTTTCATCTTCTTTTGTTTTTTAGGGCGGAAGCTGGCCCACGACTTAATTAAAAGCGTTTGTTAACCGCTTTAGGGAAAATCTCTTAGCTTCGAGCCATTCATTATTAGTTATATAATTTTTTTCAATTTTTAATTAATTAAAAGGTTTTTAGATCTATATATTTTCTTAGATATACAAGTTTTATTAGTCATACAGTTACTTAATTAGCAAAATTTTAAGCTTTTGTGTTTTGACCGACTTTTAGCATGGAGATATTAGAGATAATATATTTTTTCTAAGAAACAGTTTCTTTATTCAGTTTAAACAATCGAAGACACAAAAAAATACTTCCTAACTATTTAGATTAGTTACAACAGTAGGTAGGTTAGAATGTATGTATAGGTGGATACTAAATAAGGTTTTTAGATAAACATAATTGTTAGCTTTGAGATAAAATATACTTACTGTGAAACATAATAAATGAAACTCTTTCCGTTACAGTCGGATAAAAACCAGCTCCGATGTTCGACATGATTTCTTATTTACAATAACATTAGGAGGTGTTTTCCCAACCCGCTCATTTAATTTTATTGTTATTGCTTAACTTGGGGACTGGGGACATCAGCTTGTAGTATCTACCTTCAAAGGGTTTTTCATAGGTCCCGGAAAAGTATTGTCAAATAGTGCGTTGAATAGTTATGTGCTTTGTGTTCTTTGTTTTTTTTTTATTTCAAGAGTTAAATTAACTTAAATTCGTTTATTAATTCAGAGAATAATAAATAAAATAAATAAAAAATAAAAAAGCCTTTTATTCCTTAACCTTAAATAACATTGATCAATCATGCTTATGAAAAATTTGTTAAATCTGTAAGTATGTCAAATATTATAGAAAATGTCAGTATGTTTATTAATGTTTATTAGTTTATTTAATAATGTATTTGCAAAGTTGTTTATTTCGATTGAATTTAATGCATATATTTAATAAGTAGTTAGGACCCCTCTCGGGTAAAGGCCTCCTCCAGTTCTGTCCAGTGTTTGCGGTCTTCTGCGACGCTTGTCCAATTTTGTGTTTTTACATATTTTTTAATTTCATCTGACCATCTTGCTAGCTATATTAAGCGTTTATAGTTAAAATTAGCGTTTAAAGTTAAAATAGCCTTTGCAGGCTACTGCAATGTCTGTCCACCAGAACCCTTAGCAGCAACGGTGCTGCCCAGCATCCTGTGTCTGATGGATGGATGTTATTTTGTGACAAATAACAGCGTAGAAGTCCTTAACGGGTGCGTCAAATCAGTAGGTGTATGATTTTTTGATATTAATAATGATCACCAACCAACACACGTTTCCCCACCAGTTCTTCGGGCGATATTGACCGTCCAGCCATTTCAGCTTGCTGATTCTTTCAGAAATGTCAAAACAATAATTATGAATGTAAGCGGGTTTACTATGAACCTATGTAGTTTGTGTTGGAGGAACACCAACGTCCATTCGTAGCCAGAGACTTCTAGGTGAGTGCTGTTCTTGCCCTGCGCGTTCTGCATCGCTGCGAGTACTGTCGATAACTTTCTCTCTCAGTCGGATTTATTCGATTCAAATCTTATTCTTCAAAGCTATTTCTTCAATAAATTACTAATGCAATAAATAAATAAACACTTAATACTTTGATTGCTGAAATCACACGGTATGTGTTTTCTACAAGTGACTAATATGCGTAAATCCACACTAGCGCAGCGGCTGAGCAAATACAGATCTTTGTGACTCAGCACAGCCGTAATATTTTTCAAACGAAACGCATGTGCGGCGCAACACAACCGCGCTGTGTAGAGCGGCAGCACGAATTTTTTAGGTTAAAAAAAAGATCGCAGTCGTCGAAAAAAAACCGCAGTCAAAGTGTTAAGTGGGGAAAAGGCTAAGATAATGATGTTATAGGGAGGTCCAGCAGTGTTCGAGCAAGGTTATGTAGATAAAGTATTCAAGGTAAATGTAGATACAACATGAGGGAAACCGCAGGCAGTAACAAGTAAAAAAAAAAGGGTTGATGTTGAAAATCTGATAGAGGTGTCACTTAGTATGCTGAATGCGGCCCTGCGATGCCCTTTTCACGCGGTAACATTTACATAGGGGCTGTGGTTTGTCGTACTGCGACAAATGGAGAAACAGACTGGCTTGAAAAGGTCTATATGAATAAATAAATGAATAATGCTGGATACTCCACACAGCATCATGTACTATGAATTAATACATTTATAACTACTTTATACAGGGCGCTATGGCGCTCATTAGATTTATGTCCAGCAGTGGACTGCTATAGGCTGATGATGATGGTGAACTACTTTATGTTTGAAAGACATATTTAACTGCCCCCAGCTTTTCTTAAATTCACATAATTCTTTCCATCCAAAGGTTCCCTGGAAGAGATCGCTTCTAAGCGATAAGGCCGCCCATTGTACTTCTCATTACGATCTGTATCTGGTGTAAAATAAAGTACTTTTGTATTGTATTGTAACTGTTCGTTATATTATTTTATGAAAATAATATTAAATGTACTCCTAGTAGGTAGGAAACTAAATTATCTCTAAAACCAACATTTACAAAGACCTCAGCAAAACGCCAAGAATTCAATTACGCAACTTAAAGAGAAATGTTATTGTTATTTCAATGAAATAAAAGAAAAACCCCCGTTTTTCATCCTCTTATAGACCACACTTGTGCGATGCGATAAAAGCGTCGCAACGCGAAATCTTGCGATAGTCGTCGCTTTAAAACCACTTAACTCTGCCTTTTTAGTGACAATTATTATTATTATTTTAGTATTAACAAAAAAGAATAGGAACAAATTAGAACTAGGATTTACAAATCAAACAATTGATCTACCTGCACACTGTACAAAAATATGCAGGAAGCATGACTAATCCATATTATTATCCATACCCAGTCGGCGCGCGTCCCCGCGACGCTGGCTGCATTGCCCCGCTGTACTATGGTAATGCTGTTGCGCTGCGCCAGATACTCACCAGCTCTTAGGTCATGCGTCGCTTCGACCAGACGCATTGATTTTTTGATTATAAATATACCTACATATATACAATAGATTCTTCACGCGGCTTCGCACGCGTTGTGTCTACTGAAACGTTTTAAGGTTATTTATATCGCATAGGAACTGATGCAGAGGATAAAAAAGTCTGGAACTACATGTATGCAATATTTCAGCCAGATCCATTCAGTAGTTTTTGCGTGAAAGAGTAACAAACATCCATATATTAATACTTTCGCGTTTATTATATTAGTAGGATTTGAACACAGAGGCCTAGATGGAAAATAGTAGTTTTTGTTATGTTTCTTCAAATTCAATGGAAAAAAATACAAGACACGACAACGAAGGCTCAAGTAGATTAATGAGATTTATTTTCTGGTAAAGGCAGGACGCCTTTTAAATACAACGCAGCGAAATCGTACGACAAAATAAGCAATCCTATCGCAAACATGTAGTCTCATAAGTAGGTGTGTACTTACCTAGATCTAATTCCGATCGCAGAGGCCAGGTTCCGTAACAAAAACTCTTTGTTATCGAAAGGGTATACGGAACCCTAATAAAACATACTTTATATGCGTTTTTGATCCGAACACACAATGTTAGGCAAACAGGTGTAGATCTGTAGGTAGGATAGTCTTATTGAAAAGTGTCCAGGACTTTTTGAGTGTTCATTATAAAATAGCCATAAATAGCTTCAGCCAGGACAGCTCAGCGCTCCATGATTTTCAATTTATTTAAATGTAAAGAACGTTCTGTTTTATGCTATACTAACCATTTTCTGAGCGAAGACAGGGCGCTATGACGCTCATTAATAGAGGCCTATGTCCAGTAGTAGACTACTATAGGCTGATGATGAATTCAAATTCAAATATATTTCTAATATATTCGTTTTCTATGTATAATAAAAAATATCTATCTATGTAATGTATAGTATTATGTATATCAGTTATCTAGTACCCATAACACAAGCTCTGCTTACCATGGGGCTAGATAATGCTGTGTGAATTGTCCAGCATTATTAAAATTATTATTATTAAATTTGTATGAAGTATGAAAATGATGAAATAAACGATCAGATTTCATTCTGATCATTTGACTGATTAATGCTAATCTATCAATTAGCATTAGAATCTGTCAAATGCTTTAAAATTATTTGTTAGACTTATTTATCATAACTTGCTTCTTTTGTTGCAGACAATTTATCTTTCTAACTTTTATATATAATAACAAACTCACTCGTTTACACACGCTATATTTTTGTGGAATTTGGAGTTTTTCGTGTTTGTGGTTTAAATGAAATCTGAACATTTTACATTTATTATATATATACGTCTAGCGGCTAGACGGTCCTTTCTAAAATGTTATAAGATGCAAAAAAACATATTATGTTATCGTATCTCTCATATCTGCTGATTAGTTAAGCGTAAAGTCAAAGAGCATTATCTATCTTCATAATTCTGTTATATTTTATGTATATATGTAAGTATTGAATTTATTTTTTGGAATGTAGGTTATATAAATAAATAATGCTGGACAATTCACACAACATTATCTAGCCCCATGGTAAGCAGAGCTTGTGTTATGGGTACTAGATAACTGATATACATAATACAATGTGTTACATAGATAGTTTTTTTTTTAAATTATATATAGAAAACGACCAGAACCAAATATCCCGAAACAAATATCTGCAGATCGTACACACAATTGTTCCGAGGCGGGAATCGAACCCGCAAGCTCTTGCGTCGCAAGCGGACCTTCGCCCACCGCGCCACATCGGTCGTCTAAATCTTATATAGTATTTATTAGTATAATTAATAAGTAAGTTAAAATTTAATCTATTGTCTATTTCTTATTTCATTTATGCACGTGTACCCACTTCTCTTCACTTGGTCTCTCCCAATAAGGTTTGCTGGAAGAGAACTCTTTTTAGGGTTAAGTTCGCCTTTGTTTAAATTTTCTAGAAAAAAAAATTGTGTTATTTTTTTGTGCAAAAAGTATAAATAAATAAATAAATTAGTTTGAGGCGATATAATAAGAAATAAAACATAGTTTATACATCAAAACACCTTATACCTAAGATATAAATGAGACTTATATTAAATCTTAAAGTACTTATAGTTACTAACTTAGATAACTAGAGATAGATAATAACAAAACATATTTTGTAAGTAAGGTAATTACTCTATAAATACATTTCTTTAAATAACAAAATCTCTTTAAAAGTTTTGGTGGTTTTTGTCTACGTATTAGACCTAGCTGACAGAAAAGATCCTCCGAAATGAAGAACTAAAATAAAAAACAACAAGTCTGCAAAAAAAGCTATTCGCTCGCAATGATACACGAAAATAATGTCGTTAGGTAGGTACTTTGCCAAAATCCATAATAATCAATCCCCTTCGGCTTTTACGTGCGTACTCGTCATTTGTGGCATTCAAATCTCTTCACATTTACCTATTGCCTACTCCACATTTTGACAAATAATTTACGCCATTTCTGTATCACATTTGACTGCGAATTGATTGATGTTCGCGCCCTTTCAGCGCTTTATTTCATTCCGGTAAGCGGTACACCTTAAAAGGTTCCGAGACACAGTGTGGGGTTACAGAATTGTTGATATTCATATTTATTTATTTTGTATTATTTAAGCTGTAGGCCTTCCTTAAAATAAATAAATGTATTGCGTACATTGTTTACATTTTAGATGTGTACTCGTATTTGGTCGATTCAGAGGTGGTGTGTCACTCGTACATTTTTTGCCAGTTATTGGTTCATTTATCATGTTTTTTTATTGGTAATTAAAATCGCGAATGAAAGAGTAGTAAAAATAAATAGATAGAAAACACTTAATTATACCATACAAAACATAAAATAATACAAATCCTTACAACAGAGCAAGTATCAAGCAGCATTATCGCTGAGAACGATATCTTCCAGGAAACCTTGGGATGGACTGGTTCTGTAAAAACATTGTACATAATTACACTAATATTATAAATGCAAAAGTTTGGATGTTTAGATGGATGGATGGATGTTTGTAACTTCAAACAAAACTACTTAATGGATCGAACTGAAATTATGCATACAGTAATTAGCAGGCCTTGAATAAGACATAGGCTACTTTTTATTCCACAAATCAGTTTTGATAGAAACAACACGTGCGAAGCAGCGGGCAGAAACTAGAGGGTCCTTAAAGTAAGAACTTACATTGGTTCAAATGAGTTTCACGAATTTTGGGAACCAGAACAACAAATTCAAAACTAATATAAAACGAAATCGACTCAATCGACTATTAGTAGAGCAAAGTAGATAAGTTTCATTTCGGGCAATTTGCTTGTTGCGTCCTGATGCCACTAACTTCGCAACGACCTAACTTTCATATTGCTATTTTCGATATAAATAAATCTTCCTACCTTGTACCTTCCGCCCACATGTTGGGACGTATTTATCAGAGTAGAAAAATAATGTTATTCAATGTTTTAGAACTGACATCAAATTATTTGACCCATTTATAAAATATATACAATTTATAATAACTAACACTTGTTAAATCATTAATTACTAAAATTATACAAATTTTAAACAAAAGCTACATAAAATAATTACGTCGTATCAGCATTTTGTAAAGCGCGCATTTTTATAGTTAAGTTGTTCAAGCTTTGGCGACCGATCTGGCGCGGTGGGCGAAGGTCCGCCTGCGACGCAGGAGGTTGCGGGTTCGATTCCCGCCTCGGAACAATTGTGTGTACGATCTGCAGATAATTGTTCCGGGTGTTCTGGTCGCTTTCTATGTATAATAAAAAAAAAACTATCTATGTAAAATATTGTATTATTTATATCAGTTATCTAGTATCCATAACACAAGCTCTGCTTACCATGGGGCAATAGGCAAATAACCATGTATTAGACATATAAGAGATGAACATGCTAGTGGTTTCTTTTCACTTCTTCCACTAGTGGACAAAAAATTGAAGTGAACAGTAAAATAATTGTATTTGATAATAATTTATATATAAAATATGACTTGTCTAAGTGCTTATTTTGTAAGCCTAAAGAAATAAATGATTTTTTACTTTTTACTTTTACTTTTTGCTAGATAATGCTGTGTGAATTGTCCAGCATTTATTATTTTATTCATTTATTTGTAACCTTTAAACAAATAAGGTTTTTCTTGATAAAATACAACAGATATTCCCTGGTTAGCTTTTTATTATTAAAATGGCGTCGCAATTTTATTGAAACTTCTCTTATTTGCAAACTAGGTGGGTACTTACCGTCGTGGAAGTCTTTTGAGGGAATCAGAAGTCGGTTGATTATTCATATTTCATATCATTTATTGTAATTTCATGCATACGGTAGTATCTTAGGTGTAGTCTTAGTGGGTAGGTACACAATGCATAAAAACCCTGTCAGGGCACAACATTTTTTGGGTTCTTTTTAAATGTTAGCCTAAAATTCTAAACAATCATTATTTATAAAATTAGGAATGTCATATAGGAATTATAGGAATGTCATATAGAAATTATAGGAATGTCATGATTAGGTAGATAGGCTTACTAATTTAATCTGTAGGTATGTCAGCTAGTAGGTACACTTTCAGTTTTTTGTTTTAAATTGACATCGAAAAAAAATTCGTGGATTGAATAATAGCATTTTTGTAGTAGTAAAGTTTTCAAGTGTTTCGTAAATATATTATTTTTTGGTTCGCATTTTAGGATTTCAGGTAGTTTGTTAAATATTTTAATTAATCTAAATTTGGGGCTTTTGCTATATATATATAGATTACGGAGGAACTTTAGATAGCGTTGCAAAAGGCGAAATAATGACTTTTACTCTGTTAGATATAAAGATAGAAAAAACTTTATCATACCACACAAAGCAGAAATCAATACAGAAATAAATAATAGAATAATGTGTGTGTTGCGGTGGGCGAAGGTCTGCCTGCGACGCAGGAGGTTGCGGGTTCGATTCCCGCCTCGGGACAATAATTGTGTGTAGGTCCGATCTTCAGATTTTTGTTCCGGGTGTTCTGGTCGTTATCTATGTATAATAAAAAAAAACTATTTATGTAATCTATTTAATTGTATTAAGTTTATCAGACATCTATACCCATAACAAAACTTTGCATAGCTTGGGGTTAGATGATGCTGTGTGGATTGTCCAGTACTATTTATTTATTTCACCAGTACAAAGTCACTCAGCGAGTTATGGAAAGAGCTATGCTCGGAGTTTCTCTGAAGGATAGGATTCGTAATGAATACATCCGACAGAGAACCAAAGTTATCGACATAGCTCTAAGAATTAGCAAGCTGAAGTGGTAGTGGGCCGGCCATATCTCGCGAAGAACCGACGACGGCCGCTGCTGGGGCAAACGTGTTCTTGAGTGGAGACCACGACTCGTTAAATGTAGTGTAGGACGCCCTCCGACCAGGTGGGGTGACGACCTGCGAAAGACTGCAGGATGCTGGATGCAGCAAGCTGATGACAGGGCGCTATGGCGCTCATTGGGAGGCTTATGTCCAGCAGTGGACTGCTATAGGCTGATGATGATGATTTATTTATTTATAACATCTCAGGACCGTAAGTCACGGAACTACTGCGACCAGACCTACTGAGACCGGGTGCGTAGTTATTTTCCGTGCTGTGTTCCCACTGCGTTGTCCCCACTGTGGGCACGTATCAGCCCCTCTATTCCACTCCACTCCTTATTTGTGGTGACTCCGCACAAACACGGGAGTGCCTCTTAAGATCTGCCGGTATATCTTACTTAAGCAATTATGTTGAACATTTTACGACCTTTTGGATGAAAATAAAATAAAAAGATCTTTATTCTATATCACATAGGTATAAGTAAATATATATATATACAATTTTTAAACAATAATAGTAGTAAAAGAAAGAATTAATAGTCGAGTAAATTGACGACCGATGTGGCGCGGTGGGCAAAGGCCCGCCTGCGACGCAGGAGGTCGCGGGTCTTCTGGTCGTTTTCTATGTATAATAAAAAATATCTATCTATGTAATGTATTGTATTATGTATATCAGTTATCTAGTACCCATAACACAAGCTCTGCTTACCATGGGGCTAGGTAATGCTGTGTGAATTGTCCAGCATTATTAATTATTAATAGTCATGAAGGTACATTATAATTTTAGAATTCAATTGAGAATTATGTCAGGTTTTATGTTGTCACGTCCGGATGATTAATATTAAGGATAAAGATTTTTTATTTTCCAAAAACATGTAAAATAACAAGTATAAACATTTTATGAATCCAAATGCTTGACCAATATTTCGCTTTCGTCGTAGTCGGTATGCAAAAATATTTGAGAGACATACAATAACTTAACATTTACTAAAGATATTATCAACATAATTATATTAAAAAGTTTGAAGTGATTAAAAATCGAAGTGATCAGTTATTTTCTAGTTTTACTGTCATTTGAATTCTGTGACTTGTCTAAGAGTACTGTAAAGTCTAAAGAAAAAAACAATTTGATATTTGATTATTTTGGGATCAACACAACACATTATTACGACGACCGATGTGGCGCGGTGGGCGAAGGTCCGCCTGCGACGCATGAGGTTGCGGGTTCGATTCCCGCCTCGGAACAATTGTGTGTACGATCTGCAGATATTTGTTTCGGGTGTTCTGGTCGTTTTCTATGTATAATAAAATATATCTATCTATGTAATATATAGTATTATGTATATCAGTTATCTAGTACCCATAACACAAGCTCTGCTTACCATGGGGCTAGATAATGCTGTGTGAATTGTCCAGCATTATTTATTATTTATTTATTATTATTATTTCCACTGCCACGCCACTCTGCAAGAGTACACTTGTCAAGATTCAGTCAAAAAACCAACTAAAGAAAATAACTTATTAAAAATGAGTGTTTTAGTTTTTATAATAGTATTTATTGGTTGACATAACTTGCAGATGACACAAAGCTTGACCGATGCTTAAATATGCCCGAAAATAAATATTTCTATCTTACTAAAAAGTTACTTTGTAAAGATTTAAATTAAATTATAGGTACGTTATTTTTTCATCTTTCCATAAACCTAAACTAGATAAAACATAAGAAAGAATTCAGTCAGTACATTTTGCGCAACAACAAACGCGCGGCCGTGGAAAAAAATACTTCAAAAATTACTCAATTACCCATTGCAGCTCATGGTTTGGTTAAATTTGCCAAAAAGCGGTGCCAGAGTCCCTTAAAATCCTGGATTTATCCGTCGACTCATCCAGATCCTCATCCTACGCTCCTCATTTTCAGACTTCAGTCAGTGCAAGTCGCGCCGCCACCCAGTCCGCACGTCACATCCTCCAACCACCTTCCGGCTGTCACTTTCAAAAACAGAACACGAACTGGCAACAATAATAAAAAAAAACAAAATTCAAATTCAAAAATCGATGAAATTTACGCAAATCTACAGGTGGTTGTAATTATTGGTGGGGATGAGACTTTATTCTGTGATGGATAGAGTTGATTGTTCAGTGTTGTGTGTTTGTTGTTAGTGATAACATTAGATAGCTCTAAAGCTAATGTTTTGCTTTCTACGAGTAAGATAATGTATGTTTTTGCTCATTTCATCATCACCCCTAGAATAATATTTAGATTCCATCAAAAATATAATAGCTTTAAAGTAAAATCTAAATTATTTCGGCATATCAAAATAATTTAAGTAAAAAATTTAATTTTATAAAGTTATTAGCAGCTAAATAATTTGACTAGATATATTTTGATTATTTGAAAAATAATTAAAAATAAAATAATTTCTTTTTCACTTAAATTTTTTAATATATTATAATTTAAGTAAAAAATTTAGTCTGAAAAAGTTATGAGCAGCTAAATAATTTGACTAGATATATTTTGATTGATTTGATAAAACTAAAAATCTGAACAAATATATTTTTTTACGGGACTACCATTATTTTCTATACAATAATTACTTTCAAAAGAATTATTTTCACTGTGCGAATTTATTTTCAAAAGAAAAATCATTCAATTATTGACGAAGAAATCAACCGACATTTATTTTATAAAAAAAAACACACAATACACATACAATTAAACATAAAACCAAATTTTTCGAATTTTATACAAAAAAAACATACAGTCAAACATTAAACCTCTGCCTTTTTTGAGGTCGTCGGTTAAAAATAGTAATTATCCTAACGCATATTATCATCACAGATTAAAATTTTAGTATCATATAAAAAATATGTCTTCCTTTAGTAAAATTCCCTTTGTGAATATTGAAACTCGTGTACAAATTCCAGGAACCGATGAAGGTCAATATTACAAAGCTTCGTGGAATTGAAAAGTAGGTTTTGGAGGGACCAATAATATACAAATATTTAAGGGAGTAATATTAGTTTTTCCCCGTTCGTCCTATTATTTTGACGACCGATGTGGCGCGGTGGACGAAGGTCCGCCTGCGACGCAGGAGGTTGCGGGTTCGATTCCCGCCTCGGAACAATTGTGTGCACGATCTGCATATATTTGTTCCGGGTGTTCTGGTCGTTTTCTATGTATATTAAAAAATATCAAACAATGTAATGTATTATATTATGTATATCAGTTATCTAGTACCCATAACACAAGCTCTGCTTACCATGGGGCTAGATAATGCTGTGTGAATTGTCCAGCATTATTTATTTATTTATTTATTAAGATGTCTAGTAATATGGTCTAGCGAGCCATATTAGGGCTTCTGTTAGAAAACATTCTTGATGACGGCGACCCTAGACGGGTCGCCGTCATCGAAAACAGTGGGGAGGCCTATATATTAATATATATTATTATTAAGATACGAGTGGGGCAAATCCGTAAAATTAACTAAGTAGAAATCTTACAAATTTGAATTCATGAATATTTAGTTTCTAGTTAATGTTATTCAAACTAGAATGGCCAAGGGTAAGTACTCAGTATAAAATTTAGATACGATTTTAAAAGTTTCGTCTTAAACATATTTTCATCCTCTAAAAAGCTCTAGACTGAACACTTATTGAATACAAAATGGAGACTTTATCCAAAAGGTAACTCGAATACTAACTAACAGTCCATTTCCTCAAACGAAATCATAACTAACTAGCTTCATCCCATGGCTTCGCTGACGTCTATATCCTACTAATATTATAAACGCTTTTTGAAAGTATGGATGGATGGATGGGGATGGATGTTTGTTACTCTTTCACGTAAAAAGTACTGAATGGATTTTAATGAAACTTCACAATAATATAGCTTACAATATCAGAATAACACATAGGCTACAATTCATAAAGATATATTGTATATTATCCAAAATATCTATCACCACGCGGGTGAAACCGCGGGGCGCAGCTAGTATTGTATATACGTAAAATAATTATCATAATCGGACCAGTTACAGAAATTACCTATTTACTAAGAACAAACATAACAGTCATACTTTTTCTATATACTATTCCAAAGCAAAATAATGGTTCAGGTATCACAATATGAATAAGGTAATTATATAAAGGCGAAAGTTTGTATGTATCTACACATGTTACTTATTCACAAAACAAAAAATACACAAAAATAAACAGAAATAAGTAAGTTGACAGACAAACATTATCGTTAATCGGAAGTTTACAATCACGTAGTACATTTTAATGAGGGTAGTACGCAATTTCAGTAATCCAGTATCGGCAATTAACTTAATTATTCAGCACTAATTAGCTGAATACCTGCGTAATAACTGTTTGTGTTTCGAATAAAGTCATACAATTTAAAGTCAAACTAAAGTCTTTTAGAACGGGATATTTACCATGATTTGATTTTTGAGTTATCCAATATTTCGGCACAGTTTCATGCGCCATGATCACGGAATAACTCAAAAATCAAATCATGGTTAATATCCCGTTTTAAAAAACTCTAGTGTTAATAAATAATAACCATGATAGTAAAGTTTTATCTAGTTACTATTTTTGCCTCTGTGGATTCAAATCAACCGACCTCAAAATAGTTGCTCAATTTGGCCGTATTTATCTACCTTTGAATGTGCCCCATAAACGTGGTTTCTAAATTGAAGTGAACATTAAAATATTGTTATTTGATAATAATGAATAGTATAAAATATTACTTGTCTGAATGCTTATTTTAAAGCCTAAAGAAATAAACCCTTTTGATTTTGATTTCTCTTCATCCATACCGCAATGCTTGAAAACGAAAGTTTTCAACCAGTGCGTCCTACCCGTTATGACCTACGGAGCTGAGACGTGGACACTCACGATAGGGCTGGTCCACCAGTTCAAAGTCGCTCAGCGAGCTATGGAAAGAGCTATGCTCGGAGTATCTCTGAAGGATAGGATTCGCAACGAATACATCCGACAGAGAACTAAAGTTATCGACATAGCTCTGAGAATTAGCAAGCTGAAGTGGCAGTGGGCCGGCCATATCTCGCGAAGAACCGACGGCCGCTGGGGCAAACGTGTTCTTGAGTGGAGACCACGACTCGGTAAACGTAGTGTAGGACGCCCTCCGACCAGGTGGGATGACGACCTGCGAAAGACTGCAAGTAGATGCTGGATGCGTCAAGCCGAAGACAGGGCGCTATGGCGCTCATTGGGGGAGGCCTATGTCCAGCAGTGGACTAATATAGGCTGATGATGATGATGATGATGATTTTGATTTTGAAACAAACGTGTCCCGGAGAATTATTATTTTTACTTTAAACTGAAAAACAGCGTTAATATTGGTCACTGCGAACCAGCCAGTAGATTTGAAATATTTTAGTATCAAATTAGGAGTTATTTGAAGCAATATTTAGGAAAGCTTGTCTAGTAGAACACTTCTTTCGGCTTTATGGTCATAAAAATCACTACATAGTATAAAACAAAGTCGCTTCCCGCTGTCTTTCTGTCCATATGTATGCTTAGATCTTTAAATCTACGCAACGGATTTTGATGCGGTTTTTTTATAGATAGAGTGATTCAAAAGGAAGGTTTATAAGTCATAATGCGCGTAGACACATAGATTTCGGACGAAGTTTTTTTTTTTTTTTTTTTTTTAATGCTGGACAATTCACTCAGCATTATCTAGCCCCATGGTAAGCAGAGCTTGTGTTATGGGTACTAGATAACTGATATACATAATACAATACATTAAATAACAGAAAACAACAAACATTTATAATAGTAGCAAAGCAGCAGGAATAAGCTAGTATCCTGTATTCTAACCAATTTCTCGCAAGAGCAGTAGCCGATCCCTTTTGGGGTAAAAAAATATTTAATTACAAGCCAAAAATCCCTTTTCACCAAGGACATATTGATGAAAAGGACCCACCGAAAGGTCCATAAATAAAATAAGTACCTAAATTGCCGGAAGTGACGTATGACCGTCGTTAATGTACCGGAAACGGAAGACATCTCGGATTAGCATAAAGCGATTGTGTTATCACGCGATTCAAAGTCACGAATGAATTTTTGAATTTTTAACGGTAACAGAAAGCACTTTGTCTGGTATTTCTTATGAACCTTTGTTCAGTTTTTGTGGTCGAAATGAATGATTTTCTTCCTATATATTTCATTGAAGACCTTAGAAGCACGGTGGGCTAAGATCCGCCTGCGATGCAAGAGGTTGCGGGTTCGATTCCCGCCTCGGGACAATTAATAAATAAATAAATAATGCTGGACAATTCACACAGCATTATCTAGCCCCATGGTAAGCAGAGCTTGTGTTATGGGTACTAGATAACTGATATACATAATACTATATATTACATAGATAGATATTATTTATTATACATAGAAAACGACCAGAACACCCGGAACAAATATCTATATAATTGTTTGTTCATTCCGCAGATTTTTGTTCAGGGTGTTCTGGTCGTTTTCTATGTATAATAAAAATATGTGTAATGTATTATATTATGTATATCAGTCGTCTAGTACCTACTTCATAGCTAGCTAATGCTGTGCGAAATGCGGCATTATTTATTATATTTCAACATCGCCTTTTAAACACAGCGGCCTGTCTTAACATTCTGTGTTAACCAGATGTTGAACGCGAAGGTAAAAAAACCTACATAAGTTGCGACTACATTAGATCACACGGTATGTGTTTTCTACAAGTGATTAATATGCGTAAATCCACACTAGCGCAGCGGCTGAGAAAATACAGATCTGTGTGACTCAGCACAGCTGTAATATTTTTCGAACGAAACGCATGTGCGGCGCAACACAACCGCTGTGTAGAGCGGCAGCACGAATTTTTTAGGTTAAAAAAAGATCCCAGTCGTCGAAAAAAAATCGCAGTCAAAGTGTTAAGCGCATCCCTAGCTTCTAAAAAGTTATTTTTTTGTATTATGTTTGTGCATTCTAGGCTCAATGATTCTAGGATTAAATTTACACTAGACTAATGATTTTTGGAATTGAAAATAAATTAATAATTTAATTACTCTCTCGTTCCTTCGCTCGCATGACCCGATATGAAGGCAGACTGAAATGTGTGGAGAGGTCAGGCGCAAGGCCAACCGCTGAAAGTGCTTTTATATGTAACGTGTAATAATGAAAAGGGCATATTTAGAAGATTATACATTAATCGAAGCAAACAGACTAAATCTTGTGTTAAAGACGAAGTAATATATCTGGGTTTAAATAAAGAATGGGTATTGTATTAAACTAGGAATAGCGCAAGCAGAGCCGTCGACAGAAGCGAGTCTATATACTCATCATCATCATCATCATCAGCCTATAGCAGTCCACTGCTGGACATAGGCCTCCCCAATGAGCGCCATAGCGCCCTGTCTTCAGCTTGCCGCATCCAGCATCTACCTGCAGTCTTTCGCAGGTCGTCATCCCACCTGGTCGGAGGGCGTCCTACACTACGTTTACCGAGTCGTGGTCTCCACTCAAGAACACGTTCGCCCCATCGGCCGTCGGTTCTTCGCGAGATATGGCCGGCCCACTGCCACTTCAGCTTGCTAATTCTTTGAGCTATGTCGATAACCTTGGTTCTCTGTCGGATGTATTCGTTACGAATCCTATCCTTCAGAGAAACTCCAAGCATAGCTCTAGTCTATATACTAAATTATTTTAATCAGAGCGTAATTTCGTCTTCTGTCACCAGTTTTAATATTTCATCTTAATTCGAAGTCGTCTTTCACGAGATGAGAGAGGAATTGCAGAAAGCGGGATTTTGGTACTTGATATTCTAGTATGATGATTCTTTGTTAATGGCAACTTTGTCTCGTCATTAGCCTATATTAGTCCACTGCTGGACAAAAGCCTTCCTAATGAGCACCATAGTGCCCTGTCTTCAGCTTACACATCTAGCTCTACCTATCAGTCCTTCGCAGGTAGTATGTAACTGTGTCTGATTGGACACATTTCTGAGTTAACAAATTATGAAGATTGTTTGATATTTTCACCAGAGCCTAGTTCGTTATCTAGCAGGGTGTACCACGTGCAAGTTAGGTTGGCGAGGGAGACGAGATGTTGGGTTCCCCCTTACACCTTACATTCTACATATAACCTTGTCGACATAAAGACATGCGCTGCCATTATGTATTTTGGAGAGAGTCCAGCCAACAGCTTGCTTTTCCGACAGTTAAGAATCTCTACAAATATTTTTAAAATAGACGTTTTAAAAGCTCTTGCTGCTTGTTTTTGTACAATGTGCTTCTAGCACGTATAATAATTTTGAAGTATATATTTCGGATTCATAATAGTTATTATGTTGTTAATTCGGTAACACGTCACACTTCTTTTCCACTGGTCAATATTTACTGCCAGCTTCAAAGAGGTCAGCAATATTCAAATATAAATTCAAAAGTCTGAACTCTAATTCTAAAACCTAATAATTATAATTTATCATATAATCATCATCATCCACTGCTGGACATAGGCCTCCCCCGATGAGCGCCATTGCGCCCTGTCTTCAACTTGCCGCATCCAGCATCTACCTGCAGTCTTTCGCAAGTCGTCATCCCACCTGGTCGGAGGACGTCCTACACTACGTTTACCGAGTCGTGGTCTCCACTCAAGAACACGTTTGCCCCAGCGGCCGTCGGTTCTTCGCGAGATATGGCCGGCCCACTGCCACTTCAGCTTGCTAATTCTTTGAGCTATGTCGATAACCTTGGTTCTCTGTCGGATGTATTCGTTGCGAATCCTATCCTTCAGAGAAACTCCGAGCATAGCTCTTTCCATAGCTCGCTGAGCGACTTTGAACTGGTGGTTATCATAAACCTCGTCTTAAATCAGTTCCAGATTAATAACAAAAATAAATGGTAAAGCCTTATTTTAAACACATTAAAAAAAACACACAGACAACGAAGAAATAGCGACTAATTAATAATACCTCATCCATCTATTCATTTCGGAGCATTATTATTTTTGTGCTATGTACTAGCTACACGATTTTTCGTTGCAGCACCTATATTTTATTCACCATCTTGATAATGTTTTAAAATGTTACCTAATATAAAAATGTGTTAAACATCACATCAAAGTGAAAAAATGTGCTGTGAAATGTACTGAAGTGCCTCTGTAGCGGACCTCGTCCATTGTTGTTGTTGAGATGAACACGGTCCAGAGCACGGGAGGACATGGCGGGTCCATGCGGAAGGACCACAAGCAGGAGCAGGTAAGAACCTTATTCTTTACAACCTTCTTGATTTATGAATAAATAAATAACTAATGCTGGACAATTCACACAGCATTATCTAGCCCCATGGTAAGCAGAGCTTGTGTTATGGGTACTAGATAACTGATATACATAATACAATACATTACATAGATAGATATTTTTTATTATACATAGAAAACGACCAGGACACCCGGAACAATATCTGCAGATCGTACACACAATTGTTCCGAGGCGGGAATCGAACCCGCAACCAATATGAATAATGAATCAACATTATTTGAAAATGGAATACGGGTTTATCCATGTAACACCACAAATTGTATATAATATAGCATACATATAATAGATAAATAAGAATAAGTAGATATAAACAATATACCTAAGTAAAATATAATAATTTTAATTTAAAACTAGATACATAAAGTCTCTGATAATGTTAGAGGAAAAAAAAAACACCACAAATTGTTAATATTGGCATTACTTAAGTTACGTTATAAAGAGAACCCTTGATAAAGGTACTTCTTAAGTAACAAAGACGCTATCAACAATAAACTGTAACAAAATTATAACGGTTTTAGTACGGATCCCTAACTTTTTTGAAAATATAATATAGCCTATGTTCACCGCGGATAGTGTAGCTTCCCAACGGTGAAATAATTTTTCAAATCGGTCCAGTAGTTTCGGAGACTATTCATTACAAACAAACAAACAAAAAATCAAACCTTTCCTCTTTATAATATTAGTATAGAAATGTATATCTAGGTACTCGTATATATACTATTGTATTGTATGATAACCTCAATAGTGGTTATCCACTATTGAGGTTATCATACAATACAATACAAAAATACTTTATTGTACACCAGATACAGAACATTATGAAAGATATTACATGTGACAAGTACAATGGGCGGCCTTATCGCATAGAAGCGATCTTATCATCATCATCTTTGGGATTTTATATCGACGAAGGAAAGATTCTGTTTTATGTAAAGAGTGTCGTTCGTTGGCACTTGCGTAAGTAGAGGACTTGTAAAGCTCTGCGTAAAGTAATCCAACGCCGCTACCACGCAGCACTATAAATCCGCATTGACTGAATCACAGTATTGGCAAACATTCGTCAATAATCAAATCATTTATTTGCTGTAATGTAGGTACAAAAGTTCTTAATTAAAAATGGTATTTCCAATACATTACTACCTCATCGAGGCGTGCAAAATTAAGATAGCATGCAAATGTCACAGTAGAGTTTAGTAATGTTCTAACCTAGGTATATTGTAGATAATTTTATATAATGTCAAAAATCTTAAAGTAATAATAGTAATAGTAAGAGGGGAAATAGTAAAAAAAGGTAATGTCAAAATTTATCTGTCATAAAATCGTTAATATTATAATAGCATTTGGTAATTAATAATTGTTTCAATTTAGTCCTGAATATATTGTCGTCAAGATCTTTTTATGATTTAGGTATTTTGTTATATATTTTGCATGACATACAGACTACACTTTTTTGTAGGAACTCGCCATGGTCCCTTCACTTAGGTCCAAAAAACGACAAAAATGAAAACAGTACATAATGTAGTCCAATTGCGCTGCGAGCAGGGTTGGCATGATTAAAACAAGTTGTTTTAAAACACGTGTTTAAAACAGTGTTTAAAATAGTTTGAAATAAAACTATGTTTTATATTAAGAAAAAAAACAGGGTTTAAAACTACCTTTAATTGCAAATGAATGTGTATAAATACCACAGACAGGCTGTGGTATTTACACACTACATAGGTAACTCCCCGCCAGTAAAGTCCCGCAGGGAAAGTCCCTATGTCGGCCGTCGAAAGAAAGTAATTCACTGGATTAGTGGGTACGGTACCTATTCACCGCTCTCTCTCTAGTTCTCTACCTACCTACAACACTACATACAAGGTGTATGTAAAGAGTTTTGTATTGATTAATAATAATAATAATTTTTAATAATTAGATTAGAGGTACTGAGATATGCAACAAAAGTAAATATTTATTGTTTTGTTAATTTTTACTAATGTGAATTATGAAATAGTTTAGAAATGGATTATTTTATTATTCGCTATAATTGATTTGAAATTGATAAGTAAAAAAAAACAAAAAAAACACTTGTTTTAAACATTTTGAACTGTTTGTTTTATAAAATATAAAAAAAACTGTTTTTTTTCCAACCCTGGCTGCGAGTCGAAAACCTTTTGGACTTCCTTTAGACTCTAGAGAACTCTAGAGTCTAGACAAACCTATTTATCTATCTAACGCCATTAGCTGTCGCAGTCAAGACATTTTCGGGATACTATTCTTCTTACATACGTAGTAGGGTGGGTCAAAATTTTTATTTCTCGATTTTCAATAACGCTCACCATTAAAAAGTGGCCAAATGGTGTCGTTAATTGATACGTAAAGTTTCATTACATTATTTTAAGTTTTACTGCCTCCGGATTGTCACTGAATTATTAAAAAAAGGAGATTTTTGACATCACTTCACTATTTTTTTTTCTGATTTTTTTAATATTGGATTTCATGTGTAATAGTTTCTAGTAATCATAAATATGCAACTCTTTGTTTTCATTCAATGACAAAGGAGTAGGGAAGGGGTGGGAGGCGGGGGAAGTGGGACAAGTGAAGCGCCATTTTGGTAAAACAATCATAGAATGCAGTAAATTTGTTTTACGTCATTAGAAAAATGGAACGCACTCGAAATAGTTGGAAGTGTCCCTTATTTGGTGATTTATGCGATTTAAAAGACAATATATTGCCAACTTACGAAGATGTGATGACGTTTTATGAGTGCATCCGACACAAGTCAAAGTTTGAGAAGGAAACGAAAAAAGAGCCAACTTATAAAGAAATAGAGGCCGTTGTAGTTGAAAAACTGATACAAATATGGGCAAAATCTTCTATTCCTACAGTAGAAGCAAAACGGATGAAGGTAATGTTACAAACTTATCATTTAAAATGTAAAAACCATCTTAAGTCTCACCCAAAAATACCGACAAACAAGCTGGAAGAGTTTCGGCTTGGAAGTAAAGTTTTGTTTGACATTTCGGCTTGCAAGTGTCGCGATTTTAGTAAATGTACTTGCCCTAAAAACAGAAAAATACCTACAAGAGAGCACAGTTTTATAATAGACCAACGAACTGCTAGGCAAATGATCATAGGCGGCGAAGAAGTTGGTACAACAAAAAAAATTACAAGAGTACTAAAAAGAAGGTTGGTACGAGAAAAATCTGAGAGCAAACGACCAAAAGTAGCTGAAACATCTACGGAAGAAAGAAGCAGCACATCTGAATCCGAATTTGTGAACATCCATTCTGATTGTGAAGAACCAGCCCAAACTCAGTCGCGGACTTCAAGTACTGATTCGGCGAATGATACTACGTCTGCAGTTGATTACGCTTTGCTATGAGAATTCAGACACAAGCAGTAGAAAGAGCAGTTAAAGCTGTGACTGAAGCTTCAGCCACTTTGTGCAATAAAATAATGACAGAAGGCTTCATCAAAGCCCAGATATACTCAAGAAAAGCAATGCCGAAATTCGACAGCAAAAAGGATTTCGCTACAAACGAAACCCTTTACTTTAAGAAATATTCTAGTATTATTCTCCATTATTTTTGTTCCAAAAATGGCTAGCCCTTAAATAAACCTCTAATTACTTTTGATTTAAGACTTTTATTTATAAATAGCATTCATTGGTGTCACTTTGTATGTCATGCTGTTAGGTCTTTTTTTACCATATTAGTTGACAATCCCACATGACTCCGGAGGCAGAAGATTGATTCCGATTGCGATGAAACTTCATAATCTATTTACACTCATATATTAGCACTTTTTCGTAACTGTGCCCGTAAAAAAACTGATCTTTTTTTTTTCTCCATACATAAGTGACCCACCCTAATACGTAGAGTATTTACAAAATTACTATCATCATCATCATCATCATCAGCCTATATTAGTCCACTGCTGGACATAGGCCTCCCCCAATGAGCGCCATAGCGCCCTGTCTTCAGCTTGACGCATCCAGCATCTACCTGCAGTCTTTCGCAGGTCGTCATCCCACCTGGTCGGAGGGCGTCCTACACTACGTTTACCGAGTCGTGGTCTCCACTCAAGAACACGTTTGCCCCATCGGCCGTCGGTTCTTCGCGAGATATGGCCGGCCCACTGCCACTTCAGCTTGCTAATTCTTTGAGCTATGTCGATAACCTTGGTTCTCTGTCGGATGTATTCGTTGCGAATCCTATCCTTCAGAGAAACTCCGAGCATAGCTCTTTCCATAGCTCGCTGAGCGACTTTGAACTGGTGGACCAGCCCTATCGTGAGTGTCCACGTCTCAGCTCCGTAGGTCATAACGGGTAGGACGCAAATACTATAAATAATATTAACAAATTAGAACCATTACTTACATGCCTTTGAAACAATTGAGCTAACTACAGACTTAGCTTGACGACCGATGTGGCGCGGTGGGCGAAGGTCCGCTTGCGACGCAAGTGGTTGCGGGTTCGATTCCCGCCTCGGAACAATTGTGTGTACGATCTGCAGATATTTGTTCTGGGTGTTCTGGTCGTTTTCTATATATAATAAAAAAAATATGTATCTATGTAATGTATTGTATTATGTATATCAGTTATCTAGTACCCATAACACAAGCTCTGCTTACCATTGGGCTAGATAATGCTGTGTGAATTGTTCAGCATTATTTTAGTATTTTTAGTATTTAGTAAAGACTGTTGCAAATATCAACCAGTCGACAGCATCCCCAAGACTGTCTCCATTGCCCCGCAGCGTATCAGCCAGATACTAACCAGCTCCCAAAGATTTCTTACAATTTACCCTGACTATGAAGGCTTACGCACAATTATAACAAATACCTTGCATTACCTAATTATGTTCTTACCAAAACTCTCGTGGATACCAATATCAAACTAAACTTTTTACCATTAAATGTTATACTTACATAATTACGATTAATTGTGTCATTCATTGTCATGAAATGTTAAGATAGAAAACTCTTTATTAACCCTTTATTATACCACACAAAACAGAAAACAATACAGGAATAAACAATAGACTAAGGAAGTATAAAGTACAGCTGCGCCCCGCGGTTTCACCCGCGTGGTGATAGATATTTTGGATAATATACAATATATCTTTATAAATTGTAGCCTGTGTGTTATTCTGATGTATAAGCTATGTTATTGTAAAGTTTCATTAAAATCCATTCAGTAGTTTTTACATGAAAGTGTAACCACCCAACCAATCCATCCATCCATCCATACTTACAAACTTTCGCGTTTATAATATTAGTTTTACATTAAAATAATTTCTTAATCTAATTAAAATTAATTCTAATTAGTATTACATTCAAATAATTTATTTATCACTTTTATCCATAATTAGAATTATTTAAAAAAAAAACTACTTTTAAGTTCGGTTTATTTATAAGCGTGGTTTTTTAGTTTTTTTTAACTATTAGTATTTATTTTCTATTTTTAAGTTTAGCCTTTCATGTCTCCTTACAATCCCAGACTAGAGTCTAGCTCAACAGGGTCTTCTTTTCCCTTTGATTCTCCCAAGCCCGTTCCCTTGGCTGTGGTTTCGCTAGATAGTAGATAGGGACAGTGGGAATCTCGTTAATCCATTCATGCGCGTCACTAATTATATAACTATTATTTATTATCTATTTTTTAGTTCAATCTTATCAAATTATTGTATTGTCATCAGTTATTAATAAGTTAACTAAGTTTAAATAAAATCTGACCGTTCAAAGTGGGTCAAAATCGAGTCCAAAGGAGTCGGTTACAAATATACATACAGGTGAAGCGAATAAAAGCGTTAAAATAATATTGGATCCACTCAAAGTGCGAAAATAAACGACAAGGTGTATTCGGCAGACTCATTTCACGTGGAAACAAATAAACGATCCATGTTGAAAATAATATTCTACTCCTATCTACATACCTAGGTTTATTTTAGTTTATTTTTGACAATGCCCTTATACAGCTGCATTAAATGATCTTGACATGTATTTTTATTTCAATTCAATCTAACTTATTTATTATTATTTTACTGTGATAAATATCTTATCTATGAATGTTACATCAAATTTTTAAAGAAGGCATGTATGTCTGCTTTTTCTAAAACAATCCCTTATGGTGTTTCCTATGTCAAAATTAATGTGTGTTTTATAATAAAATTGATATATAATTTTTATGTACAACTGACCGACATCAAGTGTATCATGTGTACCTACGGTGGAACTGAATAAATGGAATTCTACATGGCAAGTAGATGCACATGGCAAGTAGATGCATTTCAGTTTTAATAAATTTCATATATGAAGCTTTTTATCCCCATATTCGTGAAAAGGTTCGTGTACTCTAAAGTAAAAACGAAATGAAACAAACTTTCGACAAAATAAATTGAAATATACTGACACGACCGTAGCTTCGAATATTTTTAGAAAACAGTACGAAAGTTACTAACTTGAGAATCTTTATCGCTTCGTGTAAAATTCAAGTCGTGTAGGTTATTTACTTCGTTACTTTGGATTACTTGCTTGATAATTTTATCTGCATTGCAGTTGAAACACGTTTTTGGAAACACCTCTTCCAACTTTGATAAAACTTTGCCCTTTACGATCTAAGGAAGCGATTTAAATAAACTTGATAATGAAGTTAATTCTTTAGATTATAATATCCGTTCTAATAAGTATAAAGAGAGTCTCGTAAACGTAATTTTTTCAGTTGTTCAGGTGCTTTCAAAATTAACACAATGAAGGTATTTGCAGGTAAGGCAACTTTTGTTTAAATGTTTTGTTTCAAAGAATACTTGGATAAGGGGTTGAACATCGAATTAGTTAGCAATATTGTATTTGTGCAAGACAGTGATTAATGCGTTTTATTAGAGTCCTTTAATAAATTTGTAACAACTGGTAAGAAAGAAATTAGATGAATACAGCTCATTAGAGCTATATATATACTGGTGATAGCTATATGTTTATTCTAGATGCGCTAATTAGGTCCATATAAATAGTTTTGTTATTAAAATTACATAGCTATATGTTTATTCTAGATGTATATACATCTATATGTTTATTCTAGATGTATATACATCTAGAATAAACATATAGCTATGTAATTTTAATAACAAAACTATTTATATGGACCTAATTAGCGCGCACAGGAGGACAGGGACAGGAGACTGAGGACAGGCTATGTTATTTTTATCTATTTTCTATTGTTTATCTTTTAGTTTAGTGTTATATATTTTTAGCTTAATGTGTGTTTGTTTTTAATGTATATCTGTCTTTTTTGTGTGCGCTAATAAAAGTGTTCTAATCTATTCTATTCTTATAATTTCTCTAATAAGGTCATTGTGTCAACACAGTCATCTAGACTTATTATTAAAATAGGGATCAAAAACTACTTCAAATTCTCAAAACTATACAGTATTATAATAGTTTTTTCACTTCTCTTGCTCAAAAAGTGTATCATAATAGTGTAGCTTAGCGGGCCTAAAACTCGAGTTGAATACCTCGGGCTAAAAAGTATTTTTTCTTTTTAATTTTTGTCTAAAATCATCAGCCCGTACAAAGCATTCGTTCTCTTACATAAAAACTCGACTTCTTGGTGCTCCGTCAATCTTTTTTTTTTTGAAAATAGAACTATCTTGGTGATGTTTTATGAAGGTTGATTCTTCCCTTCACGGTAGAATGCGAACTGTTTCGTTGCGAGTTAAATAGAGATTTAAAAAAAAAGATGGCATTGGCGCTAAATCTCTAGAATTTTCTTCATTCCAAATCACAAACTTTTACGAAAATTGTCTAATTTTGAATTGTTTTATTTTCTCGCAATCGAAGTGAAAAGTAGAGTGTTTTACTCGGGCCAAAACCACCCATTATAACTCGGTCTTGTCATCCTCCCTCGCTACGCTCGGGAGTATAACAACCTCGTATATAATGGGATGGTTTAGTCCCTTGTAAAACAATCTACTATTGTAACATAAATCTTACTTAAATAATCTCAAAATGGTGCCAATCAGATGAAGCCTTCAGAAGAAAGAACTTCACCAAGAGACATCATGGTGTTCGTAACTTCTGAAATTGTACTAAAAACAGCTTTAAATTTTTCAATGATTTGGTTAAATCGTTAGATTTTACTTTAAAAAACTAACGAAAGTACATAGGTAAAAACGACATAAATGCCATTACGTTGAAGTAAACCAAAAAAATATTGTATTGTCTTATGGAGTCTACATACCAAAGCGGGCTGCTGGTGCACCATTTTAGTGTATGAATAAAATATTGAAGGCATTTCGTCAAGTTGTCGGCGCGCCCGCATTGTTGTGTCGACTCCAATATGGTGCATATTGGGTCATTTTGAAGTGATAACATCTATAAAAAAAACTTTCTAAGCAGCAAACAAAACCGAACCGAGGTATATACTCGGCTCAAGTCGGGTGACAAGTTTAAAATTATCGTTATTACCTTACAATTATTCAAAAAAAGTTGTGAATAAAATAATTTTCTTTGTAGAAAGCCAAAGAGTTTTTTGTTTATTATACACTTAACTAGTTGCACCCTGCGGCTTCGCCCTAGTGGAAATCAATGTTTCAAATAGTTTATAAACATTCTTCTTGAATCACTCTATCTTTTAAAAAAACCGCATCAAAATCCGTTGCGTTTTATAGATGGCATACATAGGGACAGACAGACAGCGGGAAGTGACTTTGTTTTGTACTATACATGTGATTATGTGTTATTTTGTTATGTATTTTTTGCCAATGTACATATATTATTTTTAAACTTACTCGATCTGAACACATAATATAAAGTATTGTGGTATTTATCGCGGTTATTTACCTATTTTTCGTTGAAACGTCGGGAAAAATAGCTAAATAAACGCGAAAAATACCCGTTGTTGTATCAATACTTATAATAATGTATATTATGTTTGACTTATAAGAAATTCTTATCAATAAACAACTGAACTGAACTATTTCCCTTGGTGTAAAAAATTCCAGGTCTTCTCATGGTCTTCCTGGCCGGTTTCGTGGTACTAGCAGAGGCTGGGTACAGGGTTTGTCCGACTAATAAAAAACCTGATTGTGTCTGTACTCTTGAATGGAACCCGGTTTGTTCCAAAATCGGATGCACCTACGGTAACGAATGCGCGTAAGTTTTTTTTTTGTGTAGGGCAAACAAAATATATGAATAAGAAAGCTGAAGTGGCGGTGGGCCGGCCATATCTCGCGGAGAACCGACATCCGACCTATACGGAGCTGAGACGTGGACACTCACGATAGGGCTGGTCCACCAGTTCAAAGTCGCTCAGCGAGCTATGGAAAGAGCTATCGGAGTTTCTCTGAAGGATAGGATTCGTAACGAATACATCCGACAGAGAACCAAGGTTATCGACATAGATCTAAGAATTAGCAAGTAAGTGGCAGTGGGCCGGCCATATCTCGCGAAGAACCGACTGCCGCTGGGGTAAACGTGTTCTTGAGTGGAGACCGCGGCTCGGCAAATGTAGTGTACGATGCCCTCCGACCAGATGGGATGACGACCTGCGAAAGACTGCAGGTAGATGCTGGATACGTCAAGCTGAAGACAGGGCGCTATGGCGCTCATTGGGGGAGCCCTATGTGCAGCAGTGGACTAATTATAGGTTGATGATGATGACTAATTTTGCAATCAAAATGTGACTCGCCCAATCTAGATCACATTGGAAAAGAAAGAAATAATTCTGGACAATCGACGCAGCATCTAGCCCCAAGCTACACAGAGCTTGTTTTATGGGTACTAGATAACTGATATACATAATACAATACATTACATATATAGATACTTTTCATTATACATAGATAACGACCAGAACAACACCCTGCAAACAACAGGTAATGCGGAACAAATCTGCAGCTCGTACATACAATTGTCCCAAGGCGGGAATTGAACCTGCAACCTCCAACCAACCAGAAAACGCCCTATTCGTCAGTATAACGTTTATTATATTAAATGATGAGTCGGATGAGTCATCAATATGTATTGTATATAGTTTGTTTTTTATTTTTTGTTTTTGATATTTCTGTATCTGTTTGTGTTTGTGATCTACCAACTCTTAGTTAAGTTATATCTTTTTCTCCATGCCTAGGTTGCCTGGGAGAAATCGCTGTCAGCGATAAGGCCGCCTATTGTATTTTTTATGTGTTATATTTAGATACCTTATATCTAAATATAACACATAAAAAGTATTTTATTATAAAAAATATTGTTATTTTATAGTTTTAAGTGCAATAAAGTGTTAATTCATTCATTCATTCATTCATTCAATAGTCATCATCAGCTTGAGAAATAGTTTATGGTGTCTCAAACAATACAATATACCCAATATAACTTTATTGCTCCATCAATACTAAAATAATCATAATAAAGAACTTAATACTAACTATATAACTGCATAATACAGTGGCACAATCGGCAGCCTTATCGCTAACAGCTATTTCTTCCAGACAACCTATCTTATGTGTTTTATAACTGTTTTAATATGTTTGTAGAATGAAGTGTGCTCGTCAGGATTTGTTGCATTATGGACCATGCAAGAGGCAATCTTCCTTCTACGGATAATGGAAGAAAAAACCTCCACAATTGTAATTTTTCAATAAAATTATAATTTTGTTACTTACATTGTTTGGTTTAATTTTTATTCTACCCTACCTTAGGCTAAATAATTAGATCAAAGGAATTTTTGGTAAATGTGTTTTCGTTACAAAATTAATGAAAAAGCTAAAGAGTTTTTACAGTTTTATTACAATATTTTTCGTAATGTTTCTGATATAACCAGAGTGCTTAGAGAACGGGATCGATGTGACGTTATCATGCTGTCCTGCTCAGTTTGATTCACACCTGAGACTACAACATTAGAGATGAGTTAGGGTCGGTTCATATCTGACGGAAAATGCGTCACGTATTATCGGTCGCGTTACGTCAGAACAGGCATATTATATAATAAAACATTCAACATTTCACACTTAACTGATGACCGACGACGTTAGTGCGTCGAGCGTACAGCGTCTGTTACGTTTCCGTCAACGCATAGTTGTTCGACGTAACGTATCGAGATACGTGTATTTTGATTGATGCATTCAGACTAGGCGTAACATCAGCGGATATCGTTTGTGTAGGCCGTTCGAACTGACTAGACGCGTAATGTGGCTGGTCTAATTTGACCGAATAGAAGCGACCGATGATACGCTCGACGCATTTTCCGTCAGATATGAACCGACGATTATACATTGCGCAAGTTATCAAAATGGGATGGAAAGTTACCAAAGTAAAGGTGCAATTCCAAGATGGACCGCAGGCCGCAAACTGGCAGCTTCAGGCTGCAAGCGAGACTACTTGTCAGCGCGGCAACGCTGCGGCCTGCGATCGCGGTGCGCATCGACCGCAGTGTAGCGCCAGTGTTATCACGAACCGAGCTTGGAAATAGAAGCAACCGCGACCGCAGCCAGCACTGCGGTCAACCGCAGCCGCTAGCAATGTCGTCTGCGGTTGCAGTCTGCAGCCCATCTCGGACTTGTACCATTAATGTCCAACCTATTTGTTTAGTTCGAAAAGTTCCCACCCCTTTCTGATTTCGCGTGAATTTATACATGACATGATTAATTCTGTTTTGAATAACAAATCAGGCGTTATCTTGTATACGTTAACAGGAGCCCGTGTGCGCCATCTTTATCCTCGCGCAGCTCAAACTGAAACAATCGTAAAAGGTTTTTTAATTATTTATTGTACACACAATTTAATAGGATATGTACATAGGCGAGCTTAACCCTAACAAAGAGTTCTCTTCCAGTAAACCTAACTTTATGGAACAGATGGAGGAAGTGTACAAACAAACAAACTAGACTAAAGTATAATACAATAATGAGATGTAACCTCATCTCATTATTGTATTATGCTTGTTGTTTGTGTATGTTTAAAATAAATATAACTTCGCGAATAACAGTTGGTTCTTCGCGAGATATGGCCGGCCCACTGCCATTAAAGCTTGCTAATTCTTAGAGCTATGTCGATAACTTTGGTTCCTTGTCAGATGTTTTCGTTACAAATCCTATCCTTCAGAGAAACTCCGAGCATAGCTCTTTCCATAGCTCGCTGAGCGACCTTGAACTGGTGGACCAGCCCTATCGTGAAGAAAGTACTCACCCGCATTTATTGCTGTATGTCTTTCCGTTGACCCCGCACACTGGCGTGTAGTCAAATGTACAGACGCATGGTGCTGCGGCCCCCACCAGAGAGCCCAGCATCAGGATTATGGCAAACACTGGAAACAAACACTTTATCATTCGACGCTTGGGACGAGTTTTGCTCCAAAACTCATTTAAAACGGAATATTTAAGATTATTTGATTTTTAAGTCCATTATTTGGACACAGTTTCATGCGCAATGAAAATGAATACGGATATTTACCGTTATAAATGACTTTTGTGTTAACAACCATAATAGATTAAAATGTTTTTTCTTGTCTTTGCTGAGGGGATTAAAATAAGATACATTTTCCAAGGTTTTCAAGTAGCAAGCCTCTTGACAATTAACTCGACAATTTCAGCTAAAATTGGTTTCTCCTGAGTTTATGATCTCCGTAATCGCCAAGCGAAGTGCTGGTAATTTATGGGACGTTAGGTTAGTTAACCCTCGAACACTACTAGGGGTGCTCGAGGACCCCAGCTGTATTTGTTTTTTGAATAACTTTGTTAATGTTCAATTGATAGGTCTATGCTTCCGTGTATTTTACTCTAGAGTCACCTGCTCCTGATTGGTTAGTAACGCGGCAACGGCCTGATAATTTGGAAGTGTGCAAGTATGTTGCGGGGTGCTCCATCACCCCAGAGTATGAAAATCATAAGTATTTTTTTTAAGTTTCACACGATGATGGTTTCCTAATGTATATTATTTTGTGTCCTAGTTTTTCTATTTGATGTAGAATCATGCAATACTGACAAAATGCATTTAACAAAATCTAGAGCTCGAAGATCGTTTCTATTTCACGAAAGCATTAAGAGATGAAGAGTTCAACAACATATGAAAGGGAATCTGGATGAAGCATTAAGAGGAAGAGGAAACTATAGTGTATCGTTTGCTAATAGCTGAAAAATCTGACGATGAAAATCTGACATTTCTAATAAAATTAATAATAAAGCTTATCAAAGAAAATTTGGGATATCGCCTGGAAAAGCCATGTTTATGAGGAGGGGTATAAGAGAAACGGTTTCCAGAATCCTAAAAAAATTTTGCAGGATCAAAGGTCTACTATGGAACATCACACCGGACGTTGTGGTTTCTATCCAAATAATAAAGATCGCAAGTCCAATACCAACTGCAACATATGCAATATTCCAGTTTACTTGGAACACTAAGTTAAAGTGTGCCAAAAGTGCTCAAAAACAACAGAATAGCTAGATTTTAAAGTTGGTTTGTGATTTCCGCTACGTCAGTTCATAATAAATACTAATTAAAAATATAATTTTAAAAACAGTTTGTATTAAAAAGAAATATACGACATTATACTTTACTTTGGGGTGCCCCAGCACCCCATGTAGTAAAACTAGGTGTGTAAAACCAGTGTAGGGTTCCAGGGTTAATAGTTTAGGTAAGTACCTCTAAGATTCTTGAACTAAGCCTTTGTTGCTGGGTAATTAGTTTCTTTGTTAACTAAAAGCTTATTTCGGGACCTTAGGCTACGAAAATAACGAACAAAGCGGTTTTTGTTTACTTTTATGTAGAAATTAGGGAATTCGTTACATAGATAAAGATAAAGATTCATTTATTTGCTTCAACATAATGTAGGTTACAGTTGTAGATCTTAAATATATTGAAAGTTTCAATTATGTTCTACCTTAAAACTAGGCATGCAAATATTAAGATTGTTGTATTTTGTATTTATTTATTTGTTTATAATTATTTATTTATAACTTTAAACATAATCTCACTAAGATTTAAGAAGGACTTCGGCATCTTATAAAAGATTTTAGATATCGAATACTTTTGTATCGAGATTATGGTGGGTAGTATGATTATTTAGAAAATTTCGTTTTCTATTTAAAACAGACTTAGAAAAAGGTTCTATGTTTGGCGTACCTATGTATGTTTTTAGAAGCTTTTATTCTACTTGCCCTGTTATACTCACTCTCTCTCACACACACACACACACAACACACACACAACACAACACAACACACACAACACAACACAACACAACACACACACACACACTCATAAAAACACGTTATCATACACTCTTTAATTCAACTCACACCCACTCTTAATTAGTTTCTCACCATGGATGACTGGCTTTAGAATAACTTTATTAGACTAGGTTAGACTTTAAGTATTAAAATGTATTCATTAGTTTTTTTTTTTTTTTTTTTTTCGAATGGACTAGGTATTATGCTGTTGACCTCAGATGGCCATGACAGCGTTACCGGACTTTTGGCGGGCGCAGAGGGCGCCTATGTATTCATTAGTGCTAATCGTAATGGTTTGTGAGGAGGGCGTTGTCATTCTGCGACACAGTGTTAAACTACTGCAGATGACATCGTTTTTCAAAACTGTTTTTTGTTCCATGTCATGTACCAATAAACGATTATTATTATTATTATATTGTGTGGGACAATGTTCCAACTGAATTATAGAATAGTTATCCTGAACCGATTGAGCTAAAATTTTGCATTATGTAATTCCGGTGACAATGCAATGCTACGGTACCATAGCTGGTCTGATGACGGAGACAGATGGCCATAGGAACTTCTGAACGAAGCTACTTAATTATTATTACCTACTTATATATTAACCCCGAGTTTGGGTTCGTTCGATTTGTTAATGTAACAATCTAGAATAATTCTTTACAAAGAACAAACTAATCAAGATCTTATTTTTACATAGATTTAATAAGTTGGTATTCAGCCAGAGCATGGACTTGCGTTGAACCAAATTTGGGGTTGAGGAGACCTATTTTGATAAATTTATTTAAAATACTTCTCCTAAATATTTAATTATTATTTTGGTACCGTTTTAACGGGGTTAGAGATTAGTTTGTTAAACTTTTTTTGTTATCAATACAAATATCACAAGTAAATCACAAAAAAATAAACTTGCGGAAAATCAGCTTAAAAATGATACCATCCTATGTTTGATAATTTTTTACTATATGAAAATGTAGGTACGATGATTCATATTATTATTCAAGTTTATTTACTATATAATAACGTACATGAAGTAATTTTTGGTTTTGAAATCGCTTTAGTACTTTTTATGTGATAAATCGTTTTATCGGGAATATCGCGCAGCGTGGCACGCCACGCTCGCGGAGAAACGGCTGGGACGTAAGTCGCTCGCTGCGCTGAGGGCGCTGGACGTTCAAGTGGGTATGCATGAAATCACAGTAAATTATATGAATATTAATAATTAGCACTAACATGCAATCTCTCTGGTTCACGGTCAATACATGTGTATTGAATAGCTGGTTTTATAAGTGTGAGTAGTAATTATATTTTACAATGCACTCACCAAACAAGAACTTCATTTTCGCAACCTTCAACTAACTAGTGAAGACGACTGCGCGAGAACCAGAGGCTCTTCATTTATAAGGTAAAAAATAGGTATAAACAGATGAATATATAAGAACAGGTAAATTGGTATATTTAAGTAAAACAGGTGGAGCAAGATGCGTTTGTTGTTACTTGTAAATATATCCAGGAAATGTCAGAGTTTAGGGTACCGTTGGTGGAGGCGAAAACCGCATGACATTGTTTCTTGTAATTCTTTATTGTACACTAAAAACTTACAAAATAACTTAACTAAAAAAAGATATGTACATAGGCGAGCTTAACCCTAACAAAGAGTTTTCTTACAGCAAAACCTTAGGATTAAAAGAGAAGCGATAGAACAGATAGAGGAAGTGTACAAGGAAACAAATTAGACGAATAGTATAATTAATACATTATGGGATGAGATTATAATATACATACATAAATTAAAATATAAAAAGCTAAATAAACCTAATAAATAACTTAAGTTTTAAAGTAAAAAAAAAATTGTTTTTTTTTTTATTTTTGTAGAAATTCTTGTCCTCGCGTAAACCACCATGGCCAGCTTCTCCAATAGTATGTGAGAAATACAATGTTGTGCTTAGCTTTAAATGAATATATGACATGTATCTGAAATCGCAATATATTTAGATTTTGATAAGCAAATAAATTGTATTATAGACACATAATTTATATGAACATACTAGTGGTTTCTTTTTCACTTCTGCCGCAAGTGGACTAAAAATTGAAGTGAACATTAAATAATGTTATTTGATAATAATGAATAGTATAAAATTTGACTTGCCTGAGTGCTTATTTTGTAAGCCTAAATAAAATAAAAACATTTGAATTTGAACTTCTCCAGCGATTTGCAATCCGTAAATTTTGTCAACTCAACGTAGGCTTTTTGTTAACGCCCGTTGCCATGGAAATCATGAGTTATAAGTGATTGTATATACAAAATACAAAATACAAAAATCGTTTATTTGAACAAGTAAACAGTTTTATCAGGTTACAGGTTGAACGAGGAGACCACAAAAGTTAAAAACTGCGGCGTAGTCTCATCGCCCGCCTCCTGACATGACATTATTGTAGAGCTTAGCTAATAAAGTACATGTCAAAGTTATTATTATTAGGGTGTTTACAATAGTAATGAGTAAGTATATGAATAATCATGTGATGATGTTTTTTGTGTTTCCTGTCGCACATTTAATTAATTACATTTCTCGAGTTCAAACTTTTGAAACAAACTTTAAAAATCAACCGCTATCAACGTAAAAATCATCAAATCTAAAAACTGTTGTAGCTAGTCGTGATTTTGCAAATGATTCTCTGATCGGGATAATTTTCTGAAAAAAATTAATACATGTCGAACATACAACCTTCTCCTTTTTAAAATTTTTGAAGTCGGTTAAATAAGATCCCCATTTTATTTTCATTCTGATCATGATATTTAACATTGAGAAGTCAAAGGGAAACCTGCTAAAATTAGTGCGTATATTCTAACACGAAATACCTAATAGTGTACCAAAACATTCTGAAGTATTTATATAATATTATTTATAGGTATGGGACGTTTATATCCACAATGTTAATGAGAAAAACAACAGGTATTTAAATAATTATTTTGCTAGAAGGTTTTATATCATAACTAGCAGACCTTCCCGGTTTCGCACGGTTTTAGTACCTACTTATCCCTACCTTCTTTGAGTCTATGTTCACCGGGGATAGTGTAGCTTCGCAACGGTGAAAGAATTTTTCATGTCGGTCCAGTAGTTTCGGAGCCTATTCATTACAAACAAACAAACAAAAAATCAAACCTTTCTTCTTTATAATATTATAGTATAGAAAAAGCTGATATAAATAAATAAAGTTTCGCTACTTCAGGCACTTGACCTACATTAAACCTGTTACTGAATTAATTCGTCATGCACGCTTCCCATTTGCATCATAATAATGTACGGAACCGTTATTAATTATTATTCAACACGCACGACTCAGATTATATACCTTGTTGAGTATCAAGGAAAAAAGTGCAGAAAAACTACTGCGGGAATACCCGTTTTATTATACCTACCGATATATGTTTTTGGCAAGCTCCCGCTGCGTTTAAAAGTAAAAGTAAAGTAAAATGATTTTTATTTTGTCAGAACAGAGTCTCTTATAAATTAAACTTAGATTAACAGAAGACAGAAACTGACAAAATCGGTCTCCACTCAGCATGTGCTATGGTAGAGCGGATCGTACCATAGCGCTGGTCTTCCGTGGAGACCGTTTAAGATATCTGCAACTAGAAGCTCCAGATTTCAACGCGAAGTTTTCCAGCACTCGTGTTTTAATATAATAATATATGTATGTATAGATATAAAGATAGATCTACCTATTATTACCTACTAGCTGCGCTGGCGGCTTCGCCTGGGTGGAAATCTATGTCTCATATGGTTTATAGACCTTCCTCTTGAATCACTCTGTCTATTTATAAAACTCGTCAAAATCCGTTACGTAGTTTTAAAGATCTAAGCATTATCTAAGCATACATAGGGACAGACAGACAGCGGGAATCGACTTTGTTTTATACTATGTAGAGAGGTCTCAGATCGTGATATTTCTAGAGACTAACACTTGGAATGTCATCCAAGGACAACCAGACTGGGGCCGAATTCAGAGGTACATAGATAGGTACTTATTATATAATAACTAGTCAAACTTGATGTACAATGTAAGTAAACAAACCACGACACAATTAACTAATACTTACTTGCTAGGCGTCCTCAGGTAGATATAAAAGACTTTATTATACCACACAAAACAGAAATAAATACATAGAATACTAGGAAGTATAAAGGGCGGCCTTATCGCTGAGAGCGATCTCTTTCAGATATATTTAAAGCTATATTTATTGAAGGAAAGATCTCAACTCGACAAGTCATACATATACTAATATTATAAAGAGGAAATGTTTGATTTTTTATTTGTTTGTAATGAATAGGTTCCGAAACTACTGGACCGATTTGAAAAATTAATTCACCGGTTGGGAAGCTACACTATCCCCAGTGAACATAGGCTGTATTATATTTTCAAAAAAGTTAGGGATCCTTAATAAAACTCCAATAATGTAACCAAAGGTGTAAAAAAATCACCTAATAAAGGGAAATTCAAGCTTAACGTGGGTGAAACCGCGGGGAACAGCTAGTTGCGTATAAAAATACGCGTTAACATTTAACATTTAACATAACTTTAAATTAAGTATGGAAAATTTGTATTATGTAATGTCAGAAAAAAATCAGACGCCCGAGATAATATAATATCTGTGGACGGTCAGTCGGCCAGTAATGCGAGTTTTATGTATTTACAAAACGTTTATCGCATGTGGTTATGCTAAACATCGTCAGCGTTTTTACAAATGTTGCAGCAAAATGTAAATTATTAGCCTTTTTGCTTGGCGTTTTATTTTGCGGTATTAAATATATTAAATAATGCTGGACAATTTACACAGTATTATCTAGCCCCATGGTAAGCAGGAGCTTGTGTTATGGGTGCTAGATAACTGATATACATAATACAATACACCACATAGATAGATATTTTTTTATTATACATAGAAAACGACCAGAACACTCGGAACAAATATCTGCAGATCGTACACACAATTGTTCCAAGGCGGGAATCGAACCCGCAACCTCCTGCGTCGCAGGCGGACCTTCGCCCACCGCGCCACATCGGTCGTCGGTATGAAAAGGTTTGCAGGTCACTTGCTTACAATATAAATAATTCAAATATCTGTTAATCAACATCATAAATTTGGATAAAACCAAAGTCATGATCAATGGCCACATTGATGCAAGGCCGGTGGTCGTACATGGTCACCTTCTCGAAACTGTTTCCGAGTACACTTACCTTGGGCAGATTCTGCAGTTGGGTAAAAACAGTTTCGAGAAGGAGGCCAAAAGGAGGATCCAGCTAGGCTGGGCAGCGTTTGGAAAACTACGTCAAGTCTTCTCGTCATCTATACCGCAATGCTTGAAAACGAAAGTTTTCAACCAGTGCGTCCTACCCGTTATGACCTACGGAGCTGAGACGTGGACACTCACGATAGGGCTGGTCCACCAGTTCAAAGTCGCTCAGCGAGCTATGGAGAGAGCTATGCTCGGAGTTTCTCTGAAGGATAGGATTCGTAACGAATACATCCGACAGAGAACCAAGGTTATCGACATAGCTCTAAGAATTAGCAAGCTGAAGTGGCAGTGGGCCGGCCATGTCTCGCGAAGAACCGACGGCCGCTGGGGCAAACGTGTTCTTGAGTGGCGACCACGACTCGTTAAACGTAGTGTAGGACACCCTCCGACCAGGTGGGATGACGACCTACGAAAGACTACAGGTAGATGCTGGATGCGGCAAGTTGAAGACAGGGTGCTCATTGGGGGAGGCCTATGTCCAGCAGCGGACTGCTATAGGCTGATGATGATGATGATGATGCACTAGTTTATTTGTATGAATTAAAAAAATAATAGTGTTGGGCATAACGTTTGTCATATGGGGATAGGGCGTAAATTGAACCAAGTGCAATAACTTGTCAACTTGACGACCGATGTGGCGCGGTGGGCGATGGTCCGCCTGCGACGCAGGAGGTTGCGGGTTCGATTCCCGCCTCGGAACAATTGTGTGTACGATCTGCAGATATTTGTTCAGGGTGTTCTGGTCGTTTTCTATGTATAATAAAAAAATATCTATCTATGTAATGTATATCAGTTATCTAGTACCCATAACACAAGCTCTGCTTACCATGGGGCTAGATAATGCTGTGTGGATTGTCCAGCATTATTTATTTATTTATTATGTTTAATCCTAAAAAGCCTCCCGGCTATTTTTAACAATGTTTGAAACATTTTTCGATTTTTTTGTGACATTTGACACACTTAATATATTAAATGTTGTAACTTTATTTTTATAAAATGCATATACGATACTCGGTAAACGTAGTGTAGGACGCCCTCCGACCAGGTGGGATGACGACCTGCGAAAGACTGCAGGTAGATGCTGGATGCGGCAAGCTGAAGACAGGGCGCTATGGCGCTCATTGGGGAGGCCTATGTCCAGCAGTGGACTAATATAGGCTGATGATAATGATGATGATGATATACGATTTTCATAATTAGCCCCTATTATAAAGGGTTTGATTTAGTGTTTATTTTATTTATTTATTTTCCCTCCGCTTCTATCGCGTTACAGTGATCGTGGACAAAAGGTACGCGATAAATAATACATTTTTAATAACTATAAATACTAGCAGTAATTATTTAAATAAATAATAAAATCATTTGACGACCGATGAGGCGCGGTGGGCGAAGGTCCGCCTGCGACGCATGAGGTTGCGGGTTCTATTCCCGCCTCGGAACAAATGTGTGTACGATCTGCAGATATTTGTTTCGGGTGTTCTGGTCGTTTTCTATGTATAATAAAAAAATATCTATCTATGTAATGTATTGTATTATGTATATCAGTTATCTAGTACCTACTCATAACACAAGCTCTGCTTACCATGGGGCTAGATAATGCTGTGTGAATTGTCCAGCATTATTTATTATTTTATTATTATTTATTACTAGCAGTAATTGTTCAAATAAATAAATAAATAATAAAATCATTTATTGCCTTTAAACTTCTTAACCTAAACTAAAATTGAACACAGTAATAAATGACTGACAACAGGCAAAGGGAGTATATACAGCATTGTGCTGCACGTCAAGACTTGCGGCGCTGGTTTTCAATATACATACATACATTTTATTCGTCATTTTCGTCAGTTCGTGACGTCACCTGTACGGGCTCTAACGGAAGACCAGCGCTGGCTAAGCCTCTTACGGAGCTTAGCCAGCGTTATGCTGAGAGTTAGAGCCTTTTTATAACAACTCTCTACATGTACCTATTTCTATAAGTGTGTTATTTGTTAATTTTAGTTGTTATGAATAAATGTAAGATAGATAGATAGATAATTCATTTATTTGACAACCGCAGCACATGTTACAAAGGTCACAATAGAAAAGGCACATCATAGAATAACACAGATAAATTATAGAACAATTAGTTAAGTACCTAGTAGTATACAATAAGTAAAAGTACATATAAACATATGCGTCCTACCCGTTATGACCTACGGAGCTGAGACGTGGACACTCACGATAGGGCTGGTCCACCAGTTCAAAGTCGCTCAGCGAGCTATGGAAAGAGCTATGCTCGGAGTATCTCTGAAGGATAAGATTCGCAACGAATACATCCGACAGAGAACTAAAGTTATCGACATAGCTCTGAGAATTAGCAAGCTGAAGTGGCAGTGGGCCGGCCATATCTCGCGAAGAACCGACGGCCGCTGGGGCAAACGTGTTCTTGAGTGGAGACCACGACTCGGTAAACGTAGTGTAGGACGCCCTCCGACCAGGTGGGATGACGACCTGCGAAAGACTGCAGGTAGATGCTGGATGCGGCAAGCTGAAGACAGGGCGCTATGGCGCTCATTGGGGGAGACCTATGTCCAGCAGCGGACTGCTATAGGCTGATGATGATGATGATGCACTAGTTTATTTGTATGAATTAAAAAAATAATAGTGTTGGGCATAACGTTTGTCATATGGGGATAGGGCGTAAATTGAACCAAGTGCAATAACTTGTCAACTTGACGACCGATGTGACGCCGTGGGCGATGGTCCGCCTGCGACGCAGGAGGTTGCGGGTTCGATTCCCGCCTCGGAACAACTTAAAAAAAAGAAGAGATTTAAAAATTGTGTGTGTGCTGCAGCCCGTCAAAAAGGCAATAACTCAGCGAAAAGATTTGCTCGATGAGCAAAACACTGATTTTCAGTATTGCCCTTTGAGGCGACCAGAAGAACGAAACACTGACAAAATAAACGATGTGTGATTGCATAATATTAAAAATTAATAATTTAGGTTCAACCAAATGAATTACTGTGCAGTGTTAGCGCGGACAAAAACTGATAGGTATGGCTTGGGTTATTGTTATGTGACGGTATAAAATGGTCAAAAGTATATTAGGCTTTGACTGGACTAAGAAACAATTTAGGAAGAAGTAGTAGCCACAGTGTTTCCTATCTCTGGCAAACGAAGCGTTTCGGAATACCCTCTTTTTGTATTTGTAACAGTAAGAGTTTGAGATGAAATTTAAAAGTGAATTTAGTGTTTGTAGTTTGACGACCGATGTGGCGCGGTGGGCGAAGGTCCGCCTGCGACGCAGGAGGTTGCGGGTTCGATTCCCGCCTCGGAACAAATGTGTGTACAATCTGCAGATATTTGTTTCGGGTGTTCTGGTCGTTTTCTATGTATAATAAAAAATATCTATCTATGTAATGTATTGTATTATGTATATCAGTTATCTAGTACCCATAACACAAGCTCTGCTTACCATGGGGCTAGATAATGCTGTGTGAATTGTCCAGCATTATTTATTTATTTATTGTTGAGATTACGTAAGGGTGGAGGTATATGTCTTTCTATTCGTGTCATTTAATTCGTTGGTAAACAACTAGGATGTAAAACTAATGACTAACTCTAAAACAGACAGACAAGCTCACTGGCATACTTTGAAAGTTAAATACAATGCTTATTCCGCAACTTTGCTTATGAATCTGCAGAACAGCATCCACTGTTTCAATCCCGCTTTGATAGTTATACTTTAGTTTGACTTGCAGTTTCATAGATATATACATCTTTATTGCACAGTCTATAATAACAATGTTAAATAAAAAACTTCAAAAATCGAGATACAATGAAATAAATAAATAAAATTTATTCCAAAATATTTTAGGACTAAAGAGTAACAAAAAGTACCTTACTTAAATCACTCCCTATATTCAAAAAACTGCTGCATCAGCATTATTTATCCATATGAAATATTGATAGCCTTATCTTATGTATTTCTATGTAAGTTTATTATAATGTTTGTAATGTAGGTATTTAGTGTATTTGTTACCAATTATTTATTAAAGTGCCACCGTCTATATTGTTCGTTCATGTCCAGTCCATTCCAAGGTTGCCTGGAAGAGATCGCTCTCAGCGATAAGGCCGCCCTTTATACCTTTACTCTAAGTTTTTATCTCTGTATTGTCTTCTGTTTTGTGTGGTATAATAAAGTATTTTCTATCTATCTATCTTAAGTTCTGATGGAAACAACAATGCAGGTGCCTGAACTAGGTGAAAACTGTTTTTCAGGCTGAAAGAGTGCTAACGACAAATAAATAATCAATTTGAACTTGCTTATTATACAAAGCGACGAACATGTATACTTTACGATAATAACTTATGCTACTTACACTAAACGAAATTTAAATAATAAAGGTGTACACAAAGATTTTTTGGTCTACTTAAAAACAAAATTGGCGGTTTTATCGCTCACGATCTCTACCAGACCTCTATCTAAGCTTGGTTGGATAGGATCGTGGACAGTACCTGTAATCATAGTTATACGATGTAGTGTTATTAAAAGTGACGATGTTGGTTGTAGTAATTAGTAGTTTTAGTATGCAGTAAAATTACTAAAAATGTCAGTGATAAAATTTTAGTGAGACATTTGGAAGAAATAACTTGGCCAGTATTGGTGTCGGTTGTGTTGTGTTTCTTGTGGGTCTAGTGTATGCAAAATTGATTTGTAACGTCGAAATTCATTAATATTAGAAAAACTAAATATTTTTCCAAATTCCATTAAAACAATTTATTTTAATTTGAAAGAACACGTCATGACCTAACAAACATAATACATAATATTATATAAAAAATATATACATACGAGTATTTACCGCTATAGGTATTGTAAAGTTTATGGATTTCCCAGATATAAAATCGATAATACAAACCAAATCAACAAATCTTGATCAATAAAATAAAATAATGGTTGATTTTTACAAATTAGTATTAATCTAAAGTGCTTGTTTTTTACAAATTAGTATTAATCTAAAATGCTTGTTTTATGATTTTCAGAAATATAAATGGCGAAAATCCTTATCACAGAATTCTTTGAAACAAGTCATTACTACCTACACCATGAAGTTTTGGAACTTTTTGGTTATTTTCACGTTACTATGTAACTGTTCGTTGGCTAAAGTAAAGATGGTGTTTGCAAACGATATTAGCGATAATCAACATAATAAACAAAAAGCTGTTGTTATACGTACGAAGGAATATTCTGGATATCCGCTTAATATAGTGGATAATACAGAAGGCAAGTGAAATCTATAATCAATTTTTTATTTATTTCAAATCAATGTATATAACTCATATTATGTAGTTTTTTTTTTTAATATCTCTCATCTTTACATTGTAAAGTACTGACAAATGTATAGTAAGTTAAATGTAGTCGTTTGTTATTCCTCAATAAAAAAATACATCAAAATAAAACTATTAAAAACAAATAAATAAATAATCTTTGAACTTAATAACTTCTCTGACATTTCATTTTTTTTATTTTTACAGGGTGTCCTATAATGTGGATAATACTGCAGGTGCGTGTGTGTGTATGTCTAACCGGACAAAAAATAAACAAAAATTAATAGTTTGGGAGCTATGTAATTGTATGTAATTACTTGTGAATTTAGAAAATGTTGTACAATTTTTTTGCTTGTGTGGGACATGCAAAAGTTTTTTTTATCAACCGTCAAAAAGTACTAGTAGTGCTTATAAATCATGTTTTGTGACCAGTAAGTTGTTAGACAAATTCAATTTATTTAAAATATTTTTTTATTAAATACTTCAGTGGCAAAGTAATGATATTACGCTTTAATATTTTATACAAATTAATTAGATTTTCATGTATAGAAACTGCTTTTGTTAACTAAACTTTTTTTTTTTCAATTACATAACTCCCAAACGCTTAGATTATTATTTTTGTGTTTCTGTCTGTCACTACGCCCACACAGCTGCAGTATTATCTACTCCTAATGAGACACCTGTATATACAAATAATTCTGAAATTCCATTTAAGGAAACTGGACAGTACCTAAACAAGGCTTTGAAATATTAGGAATTCGTGTTCGTTTCGCGTAATGGAGAAGCTTGAAGTTATGATAAAATATTCGTTATTTGAGAGAATTGCTGAAAATATCTTGAAAAATCATTTAGCAAGAAAACTTACCTCACAAGATACAAATGGGACTATAATTCAGTGAATCTAGGTATAGTAACTGTTTTTTGTATACCACAATTTTTTTTGCAAAAACTTGACTGGTTTTTTTTTATCCTGAAAAGACCTTTGAACACATTCTCACCTAATGCGTGACGATGTATAGCTAGATTTAGATAACATCTATCCATTATGGGATTTAAGAAACAAACTTCACTTTATTATATTACTAGCGGACTTCCCGGCTTCGCACGGCTTTAATGCAGATCCCTAACTTTTTTGAAAATATAATATAACCTATGTTCACCGGGGATAGTGTAGCTTCCCAACAGTGCAAGAATTTTTCAAATCGGTCCAGTAGTTTCGGAGCCTATTCATTAAAAACAAACAAACAAAAAATCTAACTTTTCCTCTTTATGATATTAGTATAGACTAGCTGCCCCCGCTTCGCCCGTTAGAAAAATATGAAATGGTATAATATACCATCCTTTTGAATCACTCTACTAAACCGCATCAAAATCCGTTGCGTAGTTTTAAAGATCTAAGCATACATATGGACAGACAGACAGCGGGAAGCGACTTTGTTTTATACTATGTAGTGATACTATTCAATGGTGAAATTAAAATGTTATTCGTGGTTCCAGATAGCGGAAAGGGTGAAGTCATTCTTCTCTCGAACAGTTCAGGGTTCCTAAGTTATAGTGTTCACTTCACGATAGTTCCGTTTGTGTTTGTGAGGTAAGTTTATATTATAACTTCACTTAACTTATAGCTTAAAATAAACATTATAATTTCGTATACTTTTTACTGTTTTTCAAAAAACTTTATTAAATAAGTTCCATAATCCATACCTTACATATTTTACAACATCGCGCGCAAATTTTCAGTATCAATGTGTTAATGTCCTCGTTTTATAGAATTACCTACTAGTTTCTGCCCACGGCTTCATACACGTTGTTTTTATGGAAACATTAAATTTTAATTCGAAAATTTCAGTTCGATCCGTTCAGTAGTTTTTGCGTGAAAGAGTAACAAATATCTTCATATCAGTAGGATTAGTCAAGCGTTCCGCAAAAAGAAAAAGACGTATAATTCAATTGCAAGCCTTGTATCAATCATGTCATTTAAATTTAATCCATGCTAACATGAATTTAATTATTATTTTATACGTTCATAAAAAGGTAGGTAAAAGTGAGTTATGTAGGTTTGATTAATGAATTTCTTTTAACATTTTAAAGAAACCAAAGTTGTTCATTAACTTGGCAAAATCTAGCGATCCAAATACATGTATTACCAATAACTGACAGTTTGCAGTTTCTTCCGTACCAGTATTTGTTGTTATGGTGATAACTGAAATACATCGTCTGTGAAAATTTCAACTGTCAATATGGTTCATGAGATAAAGCCTGCCGACAGAAGGACAGCGGAGTCTTTGTAATTAGGTCCCGTTTGCCCTTCGCATATGGAACCCTAAAAAATTGGCTTGTCAGTCTGAACCCACTAATTGTTGATATTCAAACTTGAACCGAACGAACTAGAATCGATGGCCGCTGGGGCAAACGTGTTCTTGAGTGGAGACCACGACTCAGTAAACTTAGTGTAGGACGCCCTCCGACCAGGTGGGATGACGACCTGCGAAAGACTGCAGGTATATTATGCTGGATGCGTCAAGCTGAAGACAGGGCGCTATGACGCTCATTGGGGAGGCCTATGTCCAGACTGGACTGCTATAGGCTGATGATGATGATAATGATGAAACGTTTTGGTGATGTAACAGTGGTATAACTTTAAAATATATTATTTTCAGAAGCTTGTTTTTTTCATAGTGAGTGTGACGCAAACCATTGGTGCTTGAACGGCAACTGTCTACAGATGTTGAAATATGGCAGAGTTTTAAAATAAACTAGTTTATAGCGGTTGTTGTTTTTTATTTCTTCGAGTTATCGCGGTATCATTGCGTAGTATAAAAGAAAGTCGCTTCCCGCTGTCTGTCTGTCCCTATGAATGCTTAGATCTTTAAAACTACGCAACGGATTTTGATGCGTTTTATGTATGGAGGAGTGATTCAAGAGGAAAGATTATAAGGCAAAGTAAACAGGCAAAGTGGCAGGGCGCAGCTAGTTTTTAAGTGGGTAGATTATAAATTAGCTACTGCTCGTCACTCCACATCCGCTTACAAAGAATATAAAGTAAGCTTACGATGTTATTTCTTTCTAACACGGTGGTCGAAGGTCTGCCTGCGACGCAGGGGTTCGATTCCCGCCTCGGGACAATTGTGTGTACGATCTGCAGATATTTGATCAGGGTGTTCTGGTCGTTTTCTATGAATATTATAGTAATAATAATAAGCCCGCAGGGCAGCTTGTGGCGAGCTGTTGGTGAGTAGCGACACCACGGGTACCGAGATCGACAAGATCCTGGTTCTCGTCTTCCTAAGAGAACCAGATCCCCAACACCTCTTGCTTGCGATCTCTTGCTCTTGCTTGATTGGCCGGTCTGAGTGGAGTCGCGAGAGATGCATCTTAGGATGGAGACTCGGTGGTGGAAGTGTCTAATGGCGTAATAACGAGGAAACCTGCTGCGGGCAGTCTTCGTGATGGTTAAATTGGGGCCGCACCTCTCGACGCCCCTCAGTCGTTTGTACCGATGTTGTTCCTCTCCGGTAATTTACTCCGGCTTTTTAAGGAACCCATCCAGCATTCGGCAAGCCACCGTCTGCCACTCTTCTTAACATTATGATTGACTTGTTTTTGGCAGACTTCCGCAATCTCCCCTATAGCCCGATTACCCAGTCCATCCATCCATCACAATAGCCTGGTTTATTTCTTTCATTTTTCTTTGCAATAGTCTCTATACCTGGCGGATACCATCTTTGGGTGTATCATATTGTGCACCCGAGGATGATACCCGCTATGTGTAGCCATCGCCTTTAGATTAACTTCTCAAAGGGCCTCTGTGCTGTTGGCTTCGGCCCCACGCAAGCCTTCCTAAGGACCGGGTCACTTTATGGCCCGAGATCATGGTATATAATAATAATAATCATTTATTTCAGACCATAGAAAAGTAACAAATCTTAATTAACTTATTCTACGGTCCATAGTAATATATACCTTAAAACTAGCGTACATAAAATATAAAAGGACTAAATTAATAATAATAACTAAAATTTTTTGTTTTATTATAAACAAATACATAAATCTATCTAATGAATTGTATTAAGTATTATGTTTATCAGTTATCTAGTACCCACAAAACAAGATCTGCTTATCTTGGGGCTAGATGATGCTGTGTGAATTTTCCAGCATTATTATTATTAATTCATGCTCAAAAAAAAGGATGAAAAGTGTCTGACTTTAACATTCAAACTTTTGAAGCTTTGTTTGTACTAGGACAAATATACTACAAGTACCCAGTGGACCTCCACATTCCCAAATTCTCCTTTTTGCGGAGCACTGACGCAAAAACGTCCATCTACCTGGGCAAGCACCTGCATAGCCCAGACGAGCTACGAGACATCACCCCGAAGGAAATCCTACTGTTCCTAGCAGCTGCAAGGGTTACTGGCGAATTGTGATAATTCAGCTTCGGGGCTGAACGAATAACGTGGCGATCACAATTAGGCCTTCATGGCCGCAGTGGTACTGAAGCCACGTAAAAGGAAAAAAAAGACTCCCAAAGTACACCACGGTTTGGACAACGGCCCCACGGACCTGCGGAATCACGCTTAAAAAACCACATCAATATCCGTTTCGTAGTTTTAAATATCTAAGCATACATAGGGACAATCAGACAGCGGGAAGCGACTTTGTTTTATACTACACTAGCTGCGCCCCGCGGCTTCGCCCCCGTGGAAATCTATGTGTTAAATGGTTTACATTATAAAAAAGTAGTAGTAGACTCCTGGTTCTAAGCTACCTCTCCGCCAATTTTCAGCTAAATCGGTTCAGCCGTTCTCGAGTTATAAGTGTTGTAACAAACACGACTTTCTTTTATATCATCATCATCATCAGCCTATATCAGTCCACTGCTGGACATAGGCCTCCCCCAATGAGCGCCATAGCGCCCTGTCTTCAGCTTGCCGCATCCAGCATCTACCTGCAGTCTTTCGCAAGTCATCATCCCACCTGGTCGGAGGGCGTCCTACACTACGTTTGCCGAGTCGCGGTCTCCACTCAAGAACACGTTTGCCCCAGCGGCCGTCGGTTCTTCGCGAAATATGGCCGGCCCACTGCCACTTCAGCTTGCTAATTCTTTGAGCTATGTCGATAACCTTGGTTCTCTGTCGGATGTATTCGTTACGAATCCTATCCTTCAGAGAAACTCCGAGCATAGCTCTTTCCATAGCTCGCTGAGCGACTTTGAACTGGTGGACCAGCCCTATCGTGAGTGTCCACGTCTCAGCTCCGTAGGTCATAACGGGTAGGACGCACTGGTTGAAAACTTTTGTTTTCAAGCATTGCGGTATGGATGACGAGAAGACTCAACGTAGTTTCCCAAATGCTGCCCAGCCTAGCTGGATCCTCCTTTTGGCCTCCTTCTCGAAACTGTTTTTACCCAATTGCAGAATCTGCCCAAGGTAAGTGTACTCGGAAACAGTTTCGAGAAGGTGACCATGTACGACCACCGGCCTTGGATCAATGTGACCATTGATCATGACTTTGGTTTTATCCAAATTCATGCCAAGACCGATACATCGGGAGGCTGAAGCTAGGCCGTCCAGCATCCGGTTCAGTTCCTCAAGCGACTCCGCCATTAAGACTATCTCATCAGCGAATCGCAGGTGTGAGATGTACTCGCCGTTTATGTTGATGCTCTTTCCTTTCCAGTCCAGCAACCCAAACATATCCTCCAATGCGCAAGTGAACAGTTTCGGGGATATGACATCCCCCTGCCTCACTTCTCTACGCAATTGGATGGGATTATACTGCTGGCCCTGTACTTGGACACTCATGGTGGCGGCCTCGTAGAGACATCTCAGCACCTCGATATAACGATAGACTTATATAGATTATATTGTAGTGATGACATCAAACATGAAATCACACGGAAAAAAACAACTATTTTGTATCATCTTGGTGTTTTCGTAGTTAGTTTGTTAGAATACACAGTAAAAAATGTATATTTGGCTGTTTTACTAGCCAATCACAACCAGGATCTCTTCAAAACAAATGCCAATAGGTGTTCTAGGCCTTTGTGACACAACGTCGACCTAATCGTCACATACGATGAGTGGCTCAGTGATGTGGCTACATCGCTGAGATTGTGATCTATTCTTTTTTTTTTTCTTTGGGTGGCTTGGATATCGCAGCGGCCATGATAGGCCTATTGTGATCGCCACTTATACGTTCAGCCCCGAAGCCGTAGCGTTCATAGTTCGCCACTTACCCTTGCAGCTACTAGGAACTGTAGGATTTTCTTCCGGATGATGTCTTTCAGCTCGTCGGGGCTATGCAGATGCTTGCCCAGATGGATGCCGCGTTTGAGATTGTGGGCTAAAAAATAAAAGAAAAATAATACAAAAAAGCGTTTATCTTATTACATAAGTGATTTTTAACACAAACTTATTCATTTTAATCAATTTCACAATTTACGATTATTGCAGTAGCCAACTGAATTATAAAATTGTATTGTATTTGTATATCATTATTATTCACATTAAAACTAAATTGCTATTAACTTGAACATTGTTTTTTATCCACGGATTTCAATAAAAGGTTCTGATTTCGCATAGAAGAGAACAGTTAAATCATGAAGTTTCTGACCGTATTGTTGATTTGTACCATTTTTGCAAGCATGGCGCTGGCATCGTTTATAAATCGGTCAATGCGCAGTAACGCAGTCGGCGGGGCGGTGCAGAGAAATTACAGTATTGACTCATTTGGTAAGAAAAATACATTATCAAAACGAAGGCTAAAAATAATAAAATCGCAGAATTTGATTTGATAAAATGATTTTCTTAATCATCATGGGGTTTAAAACCTTCGGTCTGGAACCTTGCGTTGACTACATACACATTATGTACCATGACGTTTCTTTGTACATTTTTGTTGTTTGTTTCGAAGACAGGTTATCTACGAAAAAAACAAAAATAATAAAATAAGGGCCCCTCAAATGCAACACTTTACCAATTCAGTATTCCTTAAATTTTACTAGCGACCTCTAGTTATACTTTGGAAAAACTCATGCTGGAGTAACTCTAGCCTAGGGAGAGCGTAGGACCATTAGAAGTGGCGCGAGAGAAAGGAGGTCTTTATACCCAGCAGTTGGTCAACTCAGGAGGTTGAAGACTTATTAGAAGGTTTGGTGACTTATTATTAGATAGTCAGCCCGCAGAATGGCGTAAGTTCAAATCTGGGCACCTCGTATAAGTACGTCTCTACTAAACATGCGGGGCGATATTTGGGGACTGCCGATAGAAGTGAAAACTAAGCACTTGTCTTTTATATTTTATTTATATTGGGAAGTGTTCGGTGCCGATGACGCCATTAGTTCCATAAATTTTGTTTACCCAAAAAGTGCTCAACGCGCCTAAAGAAGTTCATTTCAAAAATTGGCGATTATGTAGAAGAAAAATCTACTTACTATTCATTTGCTTTTAAGATTTGATTGTAATTTTTTTTTTTTTTATATTTTTAATTAATATTATTGTGTTTTTATTTATAGATGAAAAGCCAGCACTCCGCTGTACGTATGCTTTCGAATGTGCGAGCAAGAACCCAGCCTGCATCTGTATGAACAAGGCCTGCATGGGTTGTTTTTGATTTAAAATTATTTGGCCCTTAATAAAGATGATTTTGCTTCAAGGTTTGGTTTTTTTCCTTCGTAAAAAAAGCATATCCCTCCTTATCACAAGAATTGTACAAAACACACATAAAACAATTTCAAATTGAGGGATTCCGTTTTAATTTTTTACAACTGGCTGGGGGAAATTCGAAAATTTATGAAACAGGATAAAAAGTATCTTAAGTCCGTTTCCTGGTTCTAAGCTCGCCACCAATTTTCAGCTAAATCGGTTCAGCCGTTCTTGAGTTATCAAAAGTGTAACTGATACGACTTTCTTTTATATATACGTGTGTATATAGATTAAATTATTACCAAAGTCAAATATAACGGGATGTTTACCATGATTAGTATGATTGATTATTTGGTATGTCTGCCAATAAAAACTACAGTGCCTTCAGTCATTCCGTGATCTTGGCGCATGAAACTGTGCCGAAATATTGGAAAACTCAAAAATCAAATCGTGGTAAATATCCCGTTTTAAATGACTTTAGTGTTAAACCATGAAAGTTTCTAAGTTTTAGTTAATTATTTTTAATTTCTGTTCGCTGTAGGTCAACTTATGAAAAGGAAAGATTTAGAATTTCATTTTTTTAACAGGACTAAGACAACACAGAGACAAAAATGGCGAACAGCACTTAAAGATATATTTTAACGGTTTTCATTTAATTCCCATCGGTCTTCGATTAGTGTTTTAACTATACGTTCTTTCTACAAATATTGAGCAGAAACGGAGAGGGCTTAGAAATAACAATGTCGCTTATTGACCACCTCTCGTGACATTTTAATTTATGTTATCAATAAAAAAGTAATCTGTTTTAAATTTCGCCGTTTCGCTTTTGCACAGTTGACGAAATAGAAGGCTATCTACTTTTAAATCAGTAAAAACGCGTGCGAAGCCGGTAGCAGCCACTAGTATATAAATTTCTTCGGTAGTGTACTTGTTTTCTCAACTTGTAATTGCAAGCATGTAGTATATTAGGTTATTAGTAAGTTTCTTTGTGAATGACGCAAATAATTAAAAACATCCTTTTCTCACGTGATCTAATACTTTTATTTATTAATATTATAAAGAGGAAAGGTTTGATGTTTGGTTTGATTGTATTGAATAGGCACCGAAACTACTGGACCATTTCGAAAAAATATTTCACCGTTGGGAAACTACCCTATTTCCGGTGAATCCTAGGCTTATATTTTAGAAATGTGAAATTCGAATTTAACGCGGTTGAATCCGCGGGAAACAGCTAGTTTATGAATAAAATACTCGAGAAGATCCCCAAGTGCTTGTCTGACATTGTCGAGAGCTCCTTTCGTCTCTTCAGTTCGAAAACCCACGGTATTGACGATGAAAGCAATTTTCACAACTTCAAATAACCTAAATAATGAAAAATGAAGGAAAATCTTTTAATGAATACCTTAAAAGTGACTTTGAGTTTAGTTATTTCGTGATCATGGCGCACGCTACCGTGTCGAAATATCGAGAACCAACCCACGGGAACTTTAGAACATATCCTGTTATTAGTGTTTTTAGTGAATTGAGTAACTTGTCGAAGCAAGAGTTGCAAATCAAAAAGTTTTCGGTAAGTGTATTTTTGGATTTTCATCACGACACAGAAAATAGTTGAATTTTTTTTTCTTGGTTATGAGACAATGTTCTCCTTGCTGAGGACCGATGAGTGGAAGAAGGGGAGGGAGGCCTTTGCCCTGCAGTGGGACACCCCGGGCTAATATAATAATAATAATAATAATGAGACAATGTACTCAATGCCCGTTTCACTATCATAACTACCTACGTATTATATCACTACATAGTATAAAAAAGTCGCTTCCCGCTGTCTGTCTGTCCCTATGTACATATACTTAGATCTTTAAAACTATACGCAACGGATTTTGATGCGGTTTATTTAATAGATAGAGTGATTCAAGAGGAAGGTATATAAGGCTCGGGCTAGTTAAATATAAAATATAAATAAAAGCCAGAGGACTTAGGTGCCTCCGGACCCAGGTCTTGACTCCAAGTAGAAAAGAAATATGATCTTATCTTGGAAAAGGTTCAAAAGGCATTCCTAAGATACCTTTACAAGCGCGTGGCAGGATATTACCCATTTATGTATCCGACCAAATATCTGCAAGGCTTCCTTGGTTATAACTCGCTGAAAACACGACGTGCGTACGACCAGATAGCAAACGTAATTAAAATCCTTAGGAATATTATTGACGGTCCCGATCTACACAACGAGTTGCTTCGCCTATACGTGCCGGACAATTATATTCGCGGTAGAAGTCACAGGCTCCTTGCTCCACCAACTAGCCGCACTGTAGGACATCATCAGTCGCCGCCGCCTCACGCTCTTAAGGGCCTACATCAGAAGCAGAAAATCAAATTTCGCCTCAGCTTGTTACGCCGCCGCGCCGCGGCGCACGGGCGGCGCCACGGGGCGGACGGCCGGTGGCAACGTACCTACTCGCCGCGCTATTACTTCGCGCGCAAAATTATATTGGGTTGGGTTCACGCTAGTTCAAAACAATCTTATTGAAGTTAGGTAGGTGCAATATTATTGTCTAAAAGGTAGGTAATTAATTATATATACGGTACCTACCTACTAAGAAATGAAATTATCAAATACGTAGGTAATGCTTTTTAGTAACTTTATACCTTAGTATGTACCTATACCTACCTAATATTATGATAGTTGGATATTGGTAGGTACCTACCTACCTACTTACAATTACAAAACATTATTTTATTTTATTGTTTTTCAATGTAGTTGCCAACATACCTACTACTGCTACTAGACCAACGGATACGCTCTCAACGGATTACTTAAGGCCTTCCCTGACTGCGACATATTCGCAGACGAACTAAAAAAATTATTGTCAGTTTGTTTGATCTATTGTGAGAGGGATGGGTGACTCGTCTTTCTCATATGTAAAATAATTAGTGTAATTGGTGATTATGCCTTTCTAATTAAATAAATAATAAATAAAATAAATAGAGCAAATACGTAGTCTCTGTCGAGACCTGCATAGTTGCGCCTTTTGATATCCTCAGCCAAATCTGCCGCCGCACCAGCCCTAACGCAGAAGTTATTATATAATCATTCTTATTTCTAGGGTCCTCTTTCAACAACCTCATTATATGGTTGATAAAGAGCAAAAAAACTTTAAAGTAAAACATGAGAGATAACGAGCATAATTTAATCCTAACTAAAGGGAAACGCGAACCGACTGAAACCGCAAACGGAAACTAGTTTACCTACTACGAAACTAAAACTAAAAGTTTAAAGTGTAGAAGTTGATCCAGCAAAAGCTTTTTTAATTCATATTGAACTGGATAGGGAACCTAAGAGCTGCCTATAGCAGTCCACTGCTGGACATAGGCCTCCCCCAATGAGCGCCATAGCGCCCTGTCTTCAGCTTGCCGCATCCAGCATCTACCTGCAGTCTCTCGCAGGTAATCCCACCTGGTCGGAGGGCGTCCTACACTACGTTTACCGAGTCGTGGTTTCCACTCAAGAACACGTTACGTTTCTTTAGGTTTTATTTATTTAAAAAATAATAAATAAATAAAACCCTAATAAAGGCTCAAGAATAACAGAATTCTAAAGTGTTTTGTTCATAGTCTACACAACAGTTATGCAACTTCCTTCCAAGTCGTATCTGATCGAACTACCGATGCTCGAGTACCCTTGAACTGAGATTTACAACATCCGGGTCCAACTGGACCAAGCCAGTTGGAGTTATACTCGAATCCAGAATCAAAGACAGATTTTGTAAATAAAGAGGAAATTATGTATTATTATTGTTATAAAACCAAAGGACATCCTTTTTGGATAATATTAACAATATCGCCGAACCCTTAAGAGATCCTTATCTAAATCCAGATAAGGATCTCTTAAGGGTTCGGCGACCCTCGCTTGCAAAAATCGCTCCGAATATCGCTGTCCCTGTTTAACCCTTGCGCCGCGCCCCATGCGTGCGCGATAGCAATATTAGCCGTTCAAAATCTGGTTTGTTCCGTAATACCAAAAATTATGACTGAAAGCTTTTTATATTCTTCACAAAGTATTGTTATTCTGTAACTAGACAATATAAGCTATGTTCCTTAATAAATAATACGTAAGATATTGTTGTTTTTAATACGAAACAAATAGGAAGAAAACTTGTCCATTTTCGCATAAAAATGTGCAAAATGCGATTGACTTTCATTTAATTTTAGGTAAGTATTTTGAAAACAAAACTATTTAGGAACCTAGATAAATACTATTCAAATACAAATAATACAATATTATAGTGGAAATATGCTTGAATTGGAAATCATTTTGGTATTACGTTTGTATGAAGAATTCGTCCTTCCGGAGGCCTCTTAACAACGATTTTGTCTGTTATCATCATAGACAAAATCGTTAAAAAAATCGGTGAGCGGTCTGTTAATTGTCAAATTTAAAAAAAATATTTTCTTTCATCTTCTTAGAAATTTGTTCCAGTGATGCCAGGAGCACGACCATGAACTTAGATATTGATCTACAAGCTCCAGTAAAATCTATTGATAAAATTTGACGAGAACAAACCGTTCACAGAATTTTCTTATCAATCATATCTTATAATATCATAAATAATATCTTATTCAAGTTCAAAATAATTGTTGGTATTGACACCTTTCATTCATCATCTCTGTCTCTCATCGTTTTCAAATTTAAATATGCAGCATATACCGTTTGACGACCGATGTGGCGCGGTGGGCGAAGGTCCGCCTGCGACGCAGGAGGTTGCGGGTTCGATTCCCGCCTCGGAACAAATGTGTGTGCGATCTGCAGATATTTGTTTCGGGTGTTCTGGTCGTTTTCTATGTATAATAAAAAATATCTATTTATGTAATGTATTGTATTATGTATATCAGTTATCTAGTACCCATAACACAAGCTCTGCTTACCATGGGGCTAGATAATGCTGTGTGAATTGTCCGGCATTATTTATTTATTTATTATACCTAAGCATAACAAACATATAAACATAAATTATTGTGAGCAATTATGCGTAGTCCGTGTTTTAGTTTTCGATGTCATCTTGCTGTTTTTAATATTAACAGTATTTGGACATTTCTATACCTTATAGTTTCATACAGAGAACCAAGGTTATCGACATAGCTCAAAGAATTAGCAAGCTGAAGTGGCAGTGGGCCGGCCATATCTCGCGAAGAACCGACGGCCGATGGGGCAAACGTGTTCTTGAGTGGAGACCACGACTCGGTAAACGTAGTGTAGGACGCCCTCCGACCAGGTGGGATGACGACCTGCGAAAGACTGCAGGTAGATGCTGGATGCGGCAAGCTGAAGACAGGGCGCTATGGCGCTCATTGGGGGAGGCCTATGTCCAGCAGTGGACTGCTATAGGCTGATGATGATGATGATGATGATAGTTTCATAAAAGTCTATGTTTACAAAACATAACTTGGTTTCGAAATCCGAGTATAGTTTAACTTTGAACCGCTCCGGGGCACTAGCACAAGCCGCCTGCTCTGGTTGCCAACCACGACTTGCAGATTATGTTGTAAAGCTTCCTTCTACGACATTCGCTATTTAGCATAGGACGTGCTGAACTGCAATTTGTATGGGCTTAGATTTCCTTTGTGCTGTCTGTGTAAGTGAACCAAATAAAGTGTACTCCGATTTAGAATGATATTTTATTTCAACAAAGACATTTATGTAACAAAACTTATTGAAAACTGGTAAGAATAACAGAAAACAACAAGGTATGTAACAAGGTTAATCACTTTTAAGTAAAAAACAAATTGCACTAACACATAATGTCACTTCGACGACCGATGTGGCGCGGTGGGCGAAGGTCCGCCTGCGACGCAGAAGGTTGCGGGTTCGATTCCCGCCTCGAAACAAATGTGTGTACGATCTTCAGATATTTGTTCCGGGTGTTCTGGTCGTTTTCTATGTATGTATAATCAAAAATATCTATGTATGTAATGTATTGTATTATGTATATCTGTTATCTAGTACCCATAACAGAAGCTCTGCTTACCTTGGGGCTAGATAATGCTGTGTGAGTTGTCCAGCATTATTTATTTTAAAAAATAAAAAAATAATTAAAAAAATTAAAAAATGTCACTATTCAGCTAAATTCAAAGATGAACCAGAGACCAATAAATGATGAATCAAAGCTTTCTAAACGATTCTGTAAAACATCGGTGATATCAATGTCGTTAAAAAAACTCACCAATATTACATGGGCTTTGTGACCCCTTTGTATACAAAAAAAGTAAGATAGTATTTATAGTAAAACATTATTTGTATTTTGATACATCTATGCTTGATTCATAGCACTCAAGAATAATGTAGGCAACATTGTTGATGTGATCCAAGAAAATCAAGGAATCCTGATTACATTAAACTTTGTGAAATCGAAAAGACTCGATTCGACAGCCACTTGAAGCAGCATTTACAGTTCCACAGAGGTAACTGTGGCCAAAGAAGTAGTCGCTCGGTCTCCTAGCACGGCATGTTTCGTCTAGGCTTGAAGAGAAAATAGCGTACATTGCGTAAATTATGGAAGTTAAAGAAATTATATTCAAACATTTTACGCATTCGATAACGATATTACGCTATAAGTTTTTTCCCTACCCTAGACATAAATCACTGCACTTGGCCTTGGTCCCATGATGGTATGACGTTAGAAGATTTGGTAGACAGCGATAATTTCTATAATATAAAAATAAATCGCTGAATGTATTTGCTAAAAGCAAATCTCGAGAGCAGCTGAATCGATTTTGCTAATTCTTTTTTTAGAATATTCCTTGAAGTACGAGGATGGTTTTTACGAAGAGAAAAAAGAGATTTTTTTTTAAAATTGCCTGAAACAAATGACCACCTGGGCGAAGCCGGAACCGCTAGCTTAAAATATAAATCTAGCGCCACAGGACACTCATTATGAGATGGGTTCTTTTTAAAAAGTATAAAAAGGCTACCTCAAATTCGGTTAGAAGGACATCTATATTGAGAGTTGAATGTAGATCCATTTTGACTTCTTCACAGATAATTTGGTAGAGCTATCCGACGCTCTACCAAGACTCTATCGTCTGTAAGTGCTGGCTGTCTGCCAGTGCCAACTGATAGGTACCCAGTCTTTGTTCCATGACACTTTAATTTTGCATTTACGACCTTAACTTTAGTCAGTCTGGGAGTTTCTAGAAAACTTTGGAAAAAATAAAACATCTGGGTACAAAGTTACATGACCGTTGTAGGAATAAATATGTGATATCTAAATGAGTGAAACAATAGAGTTTCTCATGCTCTATGGTCTAATGCAGTTTTGTGGTAGATCTGTTGTCAATTGATGTTTCGGCTGCCATAATGTTGCACAAGCAAATTTTATAATTTAAATTCTAAAGGTAGGCTACCTTTAGAATTTAGATCAATAGAAGATGTGACATAAAATAATCTTATTTGATAATAATCTATATATATAAAAGAAAGTCGTGTTTGTTACAACACTTATAACTCGAGAACGGCTGGACCGATTTAGCTGAAAATTGGTGGAGAGGTAGCTTAGAACCAGGAGTCTAACATAGGATAGACATACTTTTTATCATTTAAACAATTTGACACATAGATTTCCACGGGGGCGAAGCCGCGGGGAGCAGCTAGTTTTATATAAAGTATCACTTGTCTAAGTGCTTATTTTGTAAGCCTAAAGAAATAAAATATATTGAATTTTGAATACGTAGGGATCTGCTATGGACAAGATGGTAACACCAACACATCAAACTGTCAATATTTTGTTTCGTTATGTTGGTAGGTGTCAAAATGTTTGATGTATTCAGCCTTAATCGTGTTGAGAAGCAGCGGCGTCGCAACTGATCCAATTTGCATATAAAGCAAGTTGATAGCTGTTTACTGAACTCAATATACACGAATAGTTATGGAACGGTTTGTTCTTGTTCTAGGAAATTGAGGTATCTAGAGAGCGTTGGAAATTTGGGCGGATTCCTATTAGGGGCAGACATTTTTAATTTAACTTTATTATCTCAGTAGGGGGTACTGACTCCTTAGGTACCTACTCTTTTACCCCAAAGGTTAAAACGGGACCCAACTAAGACTACCTCTGTTCGTCCGTCTGTCTGTCTGTCTGTCACCAGGCTGTATCTCATGAACCGTGATAGTTAGACAGTTAAAATATTCAAGATGATGTATTTCTGTAGCCGCTATAACAACAAATACTAAAAGCAGAATTATAGTAAATATTTAGGGGGGGCTCGCATAGAAGAAACGTGATTTTATTTTGTCCGTTTTACCCTTTGGTTACGGAACCCCAAAATTCCCATATGCCAGCAGATTGACAATTGACGTGAGTGTGAAACCGTGCTGGCCCAGGAGCCAGGTACAAATTTGGTCAATTATTTCCTCCCGAGCGAAAATTCGTAAAATGTATTAGTGATTTATTAATACTCGTGAAAGTGAGCGATTCCGTGGGTGGGTTGGACAGTGGCAGCGATGACGACATTATTCCCATCAATCCTTTTACACGAGCAGCCTGTGGTTTACTTATACTAAGAAATCCGTCAATACTCTCCGCGTCCAGTATAACAATGCTTTCAGGATGCTGTTGGGGCTCCCACGATTTTGCAGTGCCTCTGGCATGTTTGCGGAGGCCCGCGTAGACGGCTTCGCCGCCTGTATGAGGAAAAAAGCAGCCTCACTTCTTAGCAGAGTACGTGGGAGTACCAACACCATCCTGGCCGCAGTAGCCGGTAAATTGGATGGAGTAATATATAAGCACTCCATCTCTGTATTAATTAAATAGTTTTATAATAATTAAATTTAAACTAACTTAGTCTAAGATTTTGTTTTTATTCTTACTAACATTATGGATCTATTGTAATCTGAAAAATAAATGAATTATTATTATTATATTATTATTATAAATAAGGACACTAAAACAACAAAGTGTACATTAATTCATTCATTCTCCCCAAATGTGTTACGTAATACTTGAAAGCTCCCAGAAGTCTAGATCCTGGCGACGGCCATGGCTTTCAGCTTATCGAATTTAGGTCCCATGTAGTTGCATTAGTGGGTGTCTGGGTTACACTGCCAGCGCAAGTCTTCGGGGCAGTCGTTTATACGCCAGTATGTGCCAACATTCTGAAAGGAAATAATCATAATTATCATCATCATCATCAGCCAATATTAGTCCACTGCGGGACATAGGCCTCCTACAAAGAGCGCCATAGCGCCCTGTCTTCAGCTTGACGCATCCAGCATCTACCTGCAGTATTTCGCAGGTCGTCATCCCACATGGTCGGAGGACGTTCTATACTACGTTTAACGATACGTAGTCTCCAATGAAGAACATGTTTGCCCAGGCGTCCGTCGGTTCTTCGCGAGATATGGCCGGCCCATTGCCACTTCAGCTTGCTAATTCTCAGAGCTATGTCGATAACTTTGGTTCTCTGTCGGATGTATTCGTTACGAATCCTATCCTTCAGAGAAACTCCGAGACTAATAGTAAACGCCCGATATTTTATTTGACAAGTGACGTTCCACTTTAAATCTTTAAACTGAACATGTAGATGTTTTTGCCCGCTGAAATCCCCAACATGGCGATAAATACGATAGTTCTCAACAGCTTCATAATGTTCTCGAAAAGTAATAATAGTTTCTCCCTCATAAGCCCTTTTTATGCGTTATCTCAACAACAAATCATTAAAACAAGCATTCTGAGTGTGACTAAGTTAATTTTGTTATCTTTAAATTGAAATTGTGTATCTTTAACTAACTACATTCCGCATCTAAATCGCACCATTTCAAAAGTCTACTTAATACTTTTAATTATATAATACTAGCTGCGCCCCGCGGTTTCACCCACGTGGTGATATATATAATATACAATATATGTTTATAAATTGTAGCCTATGTGTTATTCTGATGTACAAGCTATATTATTGTAAAGTTTCATTAAAATCCATTCAGTCGTTTTTACGTGAAAGAGTAACAAACATCCATCCATCCATACTTACAAACTTTCGCGTTTATAATATTAGTAGGATGGTTATTATATTATTATTAAGACGACCGATGTGGCGCGGCGGGCGAAAGTCTAAAATCGAACCCGCAACCTCCTGCGTCGCAGGCGGACCTTCGCCCACCGCGCTACATCGGTCGTCAAATACAGTGTAAGTACATCATTTTAAGTCAGTTTATAGTTATTTCAAAACAATCAATTTTATTTTAAACTAGCTGCGCCCTGCGGCTTCGTCTGCGTGAAAATTTCAGCGCAATTTTACCATGTTTTCTCACCGTTTAAACCTTCCTGGACTACGACAAACATTTCAAAACCTAAATCAGCTTAATCGGCCCAGCCGTTCTCGAGTTTTAGCGAGACTAACGAACAGCAATAGATGTTTATATACAAGAAGATAACTCATTCAACTGTCTTTCAACCGTAAATAAGAACCATTTTTAAACACAAATTCTGATGGAATATATAATTCAATTTGAAATTCGAATAGTTTCTGAAAGCATATTCATAAAGAAAAGTTTCAAGAATCCCCTTTGTAAAGAGTTCCGGCTTCAAAAAGTTTCCACGAAAAATATTCATGTTTTTAATCTGAATGGCCGGGGTCGGTGGAATTATGTTTTTAGTAAATATGGCTTTATATTTACAAAGTATGTTTGCTGTAAACATTATTTTGTAAAATTAAAGGCAGTGTTTGAACAGATTTTTAAACCTTTTTTATCCATCAGAAGGTTCTACCGGAGGAACATTAATTTATTGTCCGTTTATAACATCATCATTTATTTAGATTTGACTTACATACCAAAACGTCAAACAATATATTTATTATTTGTTTGAGATTTAGGGTTCACTGAAAGTCTGTTTGGTAGGTAGGTAGAAAGTCTGTCTAGGTTACACTTTTAGCACTGTTTATATCTAGTTACTGTCTAAATTCCCTATTTATGAATTGATTTATTGAGAGCACGCGAACATTAGCGTGTTGACGGCCGGTTGGAAGAGAGGGAGGCACGTGCAAGACAGAGATAGATAGCTACATTTAGGTGAATCCTAAACATTATTCTAATTTTAAATCGCATTTTATTGCCTGGCTTTTATAAAGTTATGTTTATACTTAGTTTTATAATAAAAATAGATAATACTTATTCTAATCCTGATTTAAAAAGTGGATCAGTGGAGATCACGACTCGGTAAACGTATTAGTGTAGAACGGCCCTTCGAGCAGATAGGATCATCGAGCTGAAGACAGGGCGCTATGGCGCTCATTGGGGAAGGCCTATGTCCAACAGTGGACTAACATAGTCTGATGATAATTTAAAAAAACGGTAATTAAATAATCATACGTATCGAAACACAAGTGTTAAAGCTAAATAGAAACTCAAGTGTTAAAGCTAAATAAAAACACAAGTGTTAAAGCAAAATACTAACTCAAGTGTTAAAGCTAAATAAAAACAAAAGTGTTAAAGCTAAATAAAAACACAAGTGTTAAAGCTAAATAAAAACACAAGTGTTAAAGCTAAATAAAAACACAAGTGTTAAAGCTAAATAAAAACACAAGTGTTAAAGCTAAATAAAAACAAAAGTGTTAAAGCTAAATAAAAACACAAGTGTTAAAGCTAAATAAAAACACAAGTGTTAAAGCTAAATAAAAACACAAGTGTTAAAGTTAAATAAAAACACAAGTGTTAAAGCTAAATAAAAACACAAGTGTTAAAGCTAAATAAAAACACAAGTGTTAAAGCTAAATAAAAACACAAGTGTTAAAGCTAAATAAAAACAAAAGTGTTAAAGCTAAATAAAAACACAAGTGTTAAAGCTAAATAAAAACACAAGTGTTAAAACTAAATAAAAACACAAGTGTTAAAGCTAAATAAAAACACAAGTGTTAAAGTTAAATAAAAACACAAGTGTTAAAGCTAAATAAAAACACAAGTGTTAAAGCTAAATAAAAACACAAGTGTTAAAGCTAAATAAAAACACAAGTGTTAAAGCTAAATAAAAACACAAGTGTTAAGGCTAAATAAAAACACAAGTGTTAAAGCTAAATATAAACACAAGTGTTAAAGCAAAATACTATCTCAAGTGTTAAGGCTAAATAAAAACACAAGTGTTAAAGCAAAATACTAACTCAAGTGTTAAGGCTAAATAAAAACACAAGTGTTAAAGCAAAATACTAACTCAAGTGTTAAGGCTAAATAAAAACACAAGTGTTAAAGCTCGACAAGGTTCAAATTGTTTACAATTGGTTCAAATCAAAGAGCAGTACTTGACGCAATCCAATCAAAGGGAAGACCCGCCGGGCTACAATCAGAAGCCCAATTAAAATGCCGATGGAATTCTCTGGAATCTCGACTCTATTTAAAGGCATCGCAAACTTAACGATCAATTCGTATACTATATACACACATATATGTATATTGTCACTAAAGTTACTAATAACGGGACTAATTATATGATTATACTAATAAATTTACTATGATTTTAGTGGTAACGTTCGTAGCAAAAGACAATAAATGAGGGTAGTTCGGTATGTCTGTCCATAAAAACTTACTCGCAATGCCTTCAGTTATTTGAATTGTCGTGATCATGGCGCATCAAATTGTGCCGAAATATTGGAAAAATCAAAAATCAAATCATGGTATATCCCGTTATATACTTTTGTGTACAATCAAGATATTTAAAAAAAAAATCTTACTGTTATCAACAGGGTGTATTGTGTTACTTACCTAAACACAATACACCCTGTTGATAATGATGCCTTCTCAGTGCACAAGTGTGCGCGCAAACACAGGTGAACTCTATTCTTTCACTCTCATAATCTTATCGACCAAAAACGAAGGCTGCATAAATAAGAAAAATATATCAAATTACTATCAGAACAAGTTAAGACATCATTTGATTTAAAACGTAGGTATGTATTTCTAGGTGTACATATGTTACCTACCTATTGCAGTATTAGTTTTGTTTAAGTGTAGGTACATAACAAATAAGTAGGTAAGGTATTTTGGTCATTAAAACGAATAAAGTACTTATTATAATACTAAATTTTCAAACGATTTGTAGGAAATCAGTCGCCTTTTCGTCGAAAATGACGTAGGTAACTAGGTACACTACATATTATATATTGAAAATGAAAATGAAAAGTTTTTATTTCCTTAAGCTTACAAATAAGCACTTAGAAAGGTCATATTTTATAGTTCACTTCAATTTTTTGTCCACCAGTGGAAGAAGTGAGAAGAAACCACTAGTATGTTCATAACTTATGTGTCTAGTACATTTGATTTGCTTATCTGTAAGTTGGTAGATTTTGAGTTGGAGCATAACTCGTTCCAAGCTTTTTTATCTTCTAAGTAATCTGATATTTTGTAATAAGCTTTTTTACAAAGAATATGTTTAACAATTTTTTTAAATTTATTTATTGATAATTTTTGCAACTGACTTGGAGTTTTGTTGTAGAAGCGTATACATTGCCCTTTAAAAGATAAATTTATCTTGTGTAGCCTAGTTGTGGGCACAGCGAGTTTATTCTTATTTCTAGTATTTACATTATGTATATCAATTTTTCACAAAATTCTTATCAACCTCAAACTGAGACTTAGATAAATCTAGTTGCACTAGAATTTTCGTCCATATTTTATGGTACAGGCTGACGTTAACGGTATTTTTCCGATTAAAAATCGCGTAAAAACGCGAAAAGGCACGATTGGGTATAGTTACGTCAAACCATTCCGACGATGTATAGGAGGGAATGAAATCACAAACAGCGTGAACGAAACGTGGCCCTCCCCTAGTTACCTTCCCCGACGGTAGATCAAAGTTGAGAGTGCAGTCACGTAGTGTTACGTAGTGCCGTAAAAGCAGTTCTATTGTACGTTTACGTTAGTTATCCGGATAAAACCAGTCGTATCCAATACGGTAGCGGTCTTTTGATTATCTTTGCTTTTGAACAGGTTAATTCATAAGGCTGGTAAACTTGGCTTGCTTCAAAGACAATTTTTTTTTATTATATAAATAACTTATCTGAAATAGGTAGATAGTTATTTTTTCATGTGTACATTTCATTTGGGACCTATGGGACTTAGTTGCTATTTGACCCTATAGGACAAATTTGCCTGGGCTCTCAAATCCTTTCAATCGTCACGTGTCATGGCGGTTGCCCAAATCTAACGAATCTTTATAAAGGTGTTCAGGTTGTCTGCCGCCATTTTATTGATCATGTGTAAAGTAATAAATAAATAAATAATGCTGGACAATTCACACAGCATTATCTAGCCCCAAGCTAAGCAGAGCTTGTGTTATAGGTGTAGTAAAATAATTTTATTTGATAATAATTTATATATAAAATATGACTTGTCTAATTGCTTATTTTGTAAGCCTAAAGAAATAAATGATTTTTTACCTTTACTTTTACAAGATAACTAATATACATATTATCTAATAAAATACGTTACATAGATAGATATTTTTTTATTATACATAGAAAAACAAACAGCACGAAATAACCAAGCGAAACACTCGCAGAGCAAGTTTTTTAGTCCTACCCAAGCCGCGTACTAATAACTACGGGAAAAAGATGTTTACGTACCAAGGTGCACAGTATTACAATAAAATACCTTCCATTATAAAAAATGTAAACTCATTCAATGCGTTCAAAACAAAACTATCAAAATATGTATCAGATAATTATTTTTGAATGCATTGGATGGGTATTATCTATACCGACGAAGACGACTTACCTTCATTTAATTTACACCTATTTTATAATAACCTACATTAACATTTTATATTAAACTATTTTATATTAGGTAACTTAGTTCTCATGTAAGTGACATTGTGTCTTTTTGAGAATAAATGTTTTTAAACCGGAACGACCACAACACCACACACACAGTAAGAAACCTTAATATGTATTACCCACCAGTAATCCAGCTGCTTTACACTTACCTACGACATAATGCCCAGTAAAGAAAATACTTGTTGCTTTAACTACACTCCGTAAGACACGTCACGTAGCACCAGATTTATATTTCACGTGGCGCATTACGGTTTTACGGTCTCCACGTGGTGACCACGTAAATGGCCTGTAGTTACTTCACTTCGGGGACAATCTGCGGAGTAGTTGAGTGGAGGTTCATTTTTGATGAGCTTGGAAAGAGTAAGAGGTGGGTCGTTTTAGAAGTGGACATTTAGAGAGCGGTATGGTGATTATGTAACTCGCGACCGGTTTGCGACAGGCGTAAAAAAAAAAAGTAGCAGTATTTTTTTTTACGACCTCTGTGGCGCAGTGGGCGAAGGTCCGCGATACAGCGATCAGGACAGGTGCGATACAGGAGCATACGGGTTCGATTCCTGCCTCGGAACAATTGTGTGTACGATCTGCAGATATTTGTTCCGGGTGTTCTGGACGTTATTTATTTTATTTTTACAATCTTAGGAAAACTTACAGCTAGATAAAAATTATATACAAGAATATTGAACTTAAGGCCAATTAGAAGTTTCCACAAATCATTTGAAAAAAGCAGCAAATTAGAAAAGATCAGAAGAGAACAGAAAGTAGACGATTCATATGATTAGGTTAGTTAAAAGAAAAAGGTTACACACAAAAAAACATTTATAATGAAAAAATAATAAAACAAACTTCAATTAGCAAAGAAATTATTACATAGTATAGTAGGCGCTTAAGCTGAACAGAAGTATTGAAAAATATATCAAAATCCTTTTTTATGCATAATAAAAAATATCTATCCATGTAATTAAATAGTATTGTGTTATGTATCAGTCATCTAGTACCCATAACACAAGCTCTGCTTAGCTTGGGGCTAGATGATGCTGATTGTCCAAGATTATTTATTATTTATCGACTTTAAATTCTATGTATATGTAGTTAAGGTTAAAATGTATGTTATTCCAATGACCGCCCTGGCAACATCTACAACACAACCTTTGACCCTTTTCAATAACGAAATATCCCTGAAACGGCCCTTCACGGGCCCATAAAAAGAACGTCTTGAATTTTCAGCAATTTTGACGAAAAAAACGTATAAATGATCGAGAGTATAATGTGACCCTCCTGGGATTTGGTATAATTTACATTTTTCCAATAATACCCAGTGTTGATAATAGGGAAGGGCGAAGTTGAAATAGGTTGGGTATATAGTTTGACCGAAACTGCTGGACCGCTCCTTAGGAAAGTGTGGCGAGGTGGGGGGCGAGGAAAAAAGAGCAAGAGTACGCGTTGACGGCAGACTGATGGATCGGAGCGGCCGATATTTCCCCCCCGTCTCGCCGCTTGCATACCTCAGGCGCGGTACAGCGGTTTCGGTCAAACTATACCAGAAAGGATGACATACAAATCGTACATAATTGGGTGATATTTCGCCTAATAGAAGCTCAGAGAACAGATAAGAGCAGTGCGTAGAATTTACAATTATATAGCTCTAGTTGCGCCCCGCGGCTTCTATATGTCAAATGTATAAACCTTCCACTTGAATCACTCTATTTATTTAAAAAAACCGCATCAAATTCCGTTGCGTGGTTTTAAAAATCTCAGCATAGACAATTATGGCCTATATGCTGGACATAGGCCTCCCCCTCAGCCTATGTTAGTCCACTGCTGGACTTAGGCCTCTCCCAGTGAGCGCCATAGCGCCCTGTCTTCAGTTTGGCGCATCCAGCATCTGCCCGCAGTCCGTCGCAGGTCGTCATCCCACCTGGCCGGAGGTTGAATTATTTTTTAACTAGATGATACGAATTTTCCGTTGTCGAAACAGATGGACTCATTTTTTTACGCTTTTTAATGATGTGCATTTCGTTAGATTAGACCCAACCGTAGTAGACCGGTACGAAATCTATAGGTACTAATATTATAAAGAGGAAAACTCCGAAACTACTGGACCGATTTGAAAAACTCTTTCACCGTTGGGAAGCTACACTATCCCCGGTGAACATAGGCTAAATTAAATTTACAAAAAAGTTGGGGATCCGTACTAAAACCGTGCGAAGCCGGGAAAGTTGGCTAGTTATTAATATAGAAGATTTGGTTTGCATCCCCACACTAGCTAAGCGAGTATTACGGATGGAATTTAAAACGCCGCCCCGACGCTCGAGGGTAAGTGCCTCAATTGAAGGTAAATAAATGAGATAAATTCATGATAAATTACATTAAAATGCTAATGTGTGTTACGTACGTGGTTGGAAATTATTTTGTTTTGAATAATATTTTTCGAGCTTACGCAAGATCGGCAATTTTGGCAGATTGGTAAAAAAATACTACAAAATAAAAATAAACACTACAAAATGGCAGGATAAATAAAAAGAAGAAAAAAGTGTTTTTTAAACACTTTTCTTCTTTTTATTTGTTATTAATTTAGTCTTTTTATATTTTATGTACGCTAGTTTTAAGGTATATATTACTATGGACCGTAGAATAAGTTAAATAAGATCTGTTACTTTTCTATGGTCTGAAATAAATTATTTATTATTATTATTACCTCTTTAAGGAGAGCCACCTAGTTGTCTATAAAGTAGTCCATAACTTATACCCCGTCCACGAATTTATTTTATGTTTGATATATGCACGACTATGAAGTTACGTAGATGTAGACAAGTGAGTGAATGAAGACTGAATAAAGTACTTCATAGACACAGTTACTTTTGACAGATAGCGATGCGAATCCGACAACAACCAAAAATATGGAGACTTACTAAAGTTTAGATTTTAATCAAGCGAGATAAATTATAGTTTACCACAGTAACTCAATCTCTTATCACAAAAAACGAATGTAATGACGCGGGCTGAAGCAAGTAGCAAATAAAACATAAAAACCAATACTATTTTATTCTACTGAACAGAATATAAAATAGTATTAAAAATAAGTAATTTCTACGCCTGAGCAAGTCCGTAAAATAATATAAAGAACAACAAGAAAAATATTCACATTTAAGCAGTAGGTAAGTACGCACTCATTACCTAATTTACCAAATTACGTAATTGTTTCCCTTATTAATGTTTAGTTTACTTTCGCAGATAATTAATATTTACTTTGACAACCAATGTGGAGAGGCAGACGAACGTCCGCCTGCGACGCAGAAAGTTGCGGGTTAGATCTGCAGGTGTTCCGTGTATTTTAGTTTTTTTTTATTTATTTACCAACTTAAGGATATTGTTACATAAAAAAGCTTAAAAATAACGCGAAGGAAACCACAAAGGTTTGTATAGATGTGTTATTAGCTGAGAGTCAGCTGAATAAAATCTCATGAGTTTGACAATAAAGTTATTCAATTTCAGGCAATAAGATTATAAATTGGAATTAGGTAAGTAAATTGATCAGTAACTGAATCAAAACCCCTGATAATGATGTAGGTTCGATAAGAAGTGCGATCTAAGTGTATATTTAATGTTATTAGGTGTTATATTGTCGAGTAGTTCCATTGGAAGTTTATTTATTAACCGGGGAACCAGATAACTGGCGGTCCTGATGAGGCAGATGTTTTCTATGTAGAAAAAAAAACAATTTAAGTAGTGTATTTTATTGAGTAAGTATACCTACATATAAGTTATAAAGTACCCATAACACAAGCTCTGTAGCTTGGGTCTAGCTAGATAATGTTGTGTGAATTGTCCAGCATTATTTATATTATTTATCTCCTTCTACCGCTCTTAGGTATCAACATCCCTGCCGACATTTATAAGACAGGACAGATAATATTTCGCCGCTCTCCAGTACTTCGGACAGATAGTAATAACAGCGTCATAACTCATGCGCGCCATCTATCTGACGTCTTCGTAACACCTCTTGAGAGTATGGTGACTCTGATTTATAGTTTTAGCTGTGGACAGGAAACAAGCATGATTTTATATTATCATTCACATCAGGAATTTTTCTAATTTCGAAGGGTTGTTTCTGTATGATTAAAAAAATGAATTTCCTAGCTATGTACTGAAGATTTTGACATCCGACACAGCCCTAAAATTACTTAAATTATCTACATCCGTAATTAATTAATATTAATTTAATAATTTTATAGTTTTACATAAACATGTCTCTGATTAATTTTACTTAGGTACTGACCTCTCATCCGTCGTGTCGGTCTTATAGAATTATGACAGTGAACAAAATAAAGAGTGCACTTGTGTTGGCGCGCACACACTTGTGCACTATAGTATGTCCTGCGCCATTCTCCGTTGAGAGACCTAAGTCTAAATTTAAAATAGAGATCGCTTCAGCGATAAAGCCGCCCTTCATACTTCCTGTACTCTAATTATAAATATTGATACAACGGATATTTATCGCGTTTATTTGCCTATTTTCCCGACGACACGAGTCATCCCGTGACCAGGACAGAGTGTAAACCTGTTGAAACGTCGGGAAAATAGGTAAATAAACGCGATAAATACCCGTTGTATCAACTCATAATAATGTTCAGATCGCGTAAGTTTAAAAATATTCCTGTACTCTAAGTTTTTACTTCTGTTTCGTGTGGTATAATAAAGTCTTTTCTATCTATCTATCTTAAATCTTCAGAAAGGTGTCACCACAAATATTTCTTCTCAAAAAGATCCACGCAGAACCTCACCTAATCAAATATCCCGACACGTTCCCATGTAAATATTGAATGATGGTCACAATACCCTCCGACTACACCGCCAAGGATAAAGGGCTTCTAGTAAACCTTTTGGTTATTTCTCAATTTGATAAAAGGACGGTTTTTTGGTTAGGCTACTGATTTTGTATGTGGAATTTTCTGATTTTTGAAACCTAAGGTTTGCTGTAAGAAAACTCTTTGTTAGGATTAAGCTCGCCTATGTACATATCTTTTTTAGTTAAGTTATTTTTAAGTTTTTTGTGTACGATAAAGAATAACAGAATTGTGTTTAATTTTTTACATATTTGAAACGTTTAATTTGATTGGTTTGTTTTTTTATTATCTTGGGCCATATACGAAGTTAATATTCGTGTTTTCTCTTTACCCATCATACCGTCCTATAAATTCCATTTCGCATACATACATGAATGACAAAATTTATTCAATGCTCTCTTCTTTTTCAGGTAAGTAAAGACGTCAATATCCTTGTAAGTACCTACCTACCTCTTTATTTTTCTGTTTTCGACATCTACACGCTCGACGACTGATGTGGCGCGGTGGACGAAGGTCCGCCTGCGACGCAGGAGGTTGCGGGTTCGATTCCCGCCTCGGAACAATTGTGTGCACGATCTGCAGATATTTGATCCGGGTATTCTGGTCGTTTTCTATGTATAATAAAAAAAATCTAGCTATGTAATGTATTGTATTATGTATATCAGTTATCTAGTACCCATAACACAAGCTCTGCTTACCAAGAAAAAAAAAACGCTTTCGGCATTATCATAATAAGCGTATTTTTAATTTAGTATTTTCTTTATATTTTATGTACGCTAGTTTTAATGTATATATTACTATGGACCGTAGAATAAGTTAAATAAGATCTGTTACTTTTCTATGGTTTGAAGTAAATGATTTTATTTTATTATTATTTTTATTTAGGTAATGTCCGGTGACGGCCGAGAAAACAAATGTTACCGAAGTTATTTCGCAAATGAGATGATAGTTCGGTAACATTAAGGTTTGCTAAATTTTAGAGAATCTAATAATATGCTTCGACTTAAAATTCTTAACTACCACATGATTTTCACAGAGCATGATAAATATCCTGCTATTGTTGATTTTACTGGTCACCCTACACATAAGACATGGCAACAAAGCGTCGCAATGCGGAGGGCCGACATAACCGTGTTTTTAAACAGTTTTCCTTTTAGCAACAACACGTGGAATATCTACCTGTTGGAGCCAAGGAAAATAGAGAGGAAAATATGCGCTAAAACCTTTCGATGGCACGTGTACAGTACATGTACATATACCTTTACTTATACAGGATGTTTTTTTAAACTGGGAGAATATGGGGATACCGAGGAGGACTAATGCTTACGCAAATCAATTCTGTGCTAAGATTGTTTTCACCGAGAATGGTAATAAAGGTTTATAAGATACATTTCTTGTACCTATCTCCTCTGCATCATTCCGATTTCCCCAAATTGTTATTTTATTAAATTTAATTATATTCCGCTTCTCCGTTTTCATAGTGAAAACTTCTATAGTTGCGTTGAACACACAAAAAGCGTGAAACTCGGGTCATCGTCTCCGAACGCTTCCCAGTATAAATAAAATATAAAATTACTTAGTCTTCACTTCTATCGGCAGTCCTCAAAGACTGCCTCGCATGTTTTTTTTTAACATTGTAGGTATGTACAATGAAATATTTTTTTACATACAACTAAGTCCAAATTAAAATAAACACACTGTACACTGAAGATGTTTGCTTTCTGGCTTTGTGAAATTTTCTCTAATAACAAAGTGGTTTCTCGTTATGGTAGTTTTCATAAGAGTCAAGAAGGTCAAAGATAGTTGTCATAACACTATGATGATAATGTAATTTTTAAATTCTATAATAAATCACAATATGGATATATCCATATTGTATAATGTCTGAATCAATAAACGAATTTAATTTAATTTAATTTAATAAATAAAGTGTATGAAAACCTTTCATGGATAACATTTGTACTAACACAACTTGCGGATTTACCTAAAAAAAATGCCGGACAACCCACACAGCATTATCTAGCCCCTAGGTAACCAAAGCTTTTGTTATGGCTACTAGATAACTGATATACATTACATAGATATTTTTTTATTCATAGAAAACGACCAGAACACCCTGAACAAATATCTGCAAAACGTCCAAACATTTGTCCCAAAGCGGTAATTGAACCCAAAGCCACCTCCTGCGTCGCAGGTGGACCTACGCCCACTGCCTCACAGAGGTCGTTAATACCCAGGTACCTCCTACATCCGTAACAAATTAAATATTCGAAAAAGCAATACAAAACGTGACCTATCTAAAATGTAGTCTAGAAAATTTTCGTTATAAATCTACAAAGAGTAGTTATTTTCAACCAAAATTCTGAAATCCCAAGAGAAAGCTGGATAAAATCTAGTTTCAGAGTTAGTCAAGTTTTGAGATAAAACATAAGAACGGACATAAAACAAGAAGTTTATCAATAAATTGTATTATCTCTACCTTCGTATTTCGCCTTTCCTTTTCATACGTAAAACCTTTGTATTGATATTTTGAGTACCATTTGTCTGTTACCTTCAAGATTTTATTTCATTTATTTTCTGTCATTCTCGAAAAGTATTTATTAGGCAGCTGATAACCGCTGGGGTAAACGTGTTCTTGAGTGGAGATCACGACTCGGTCAACGTAATGTTGGACGCCCTTCGACCAGGTGGGATGACGATCTGCGAAAGTCTGCAGGGAGATACTGGATGCGTCAAGCTGAAGACAGGGCGCTATGGCGCTAATGGGGACCGTTGAGCTAAATGACGACCGATGTGGCGCGGTGGGCGAAGGTCCGCCTGCGACGCAGGAGGTTGCGGGTTCGATTCCCGCCTCGGGACAATTATGTGTACGATCTGCAGATATTTGTTCCGGGTGTTCTGGTCGTTTTCTATGTATAATAAAAAATATCTATTTATGTAATGTATTATGTATATCAGTTATCTAGTACCCATAACACAAGCTCTGCTTACCATTGGGCTAGATAATGCTGTGTGAATTGTCCATTTAAAAAAAAAAAACATTGGGGCAGGCCTATCCAGCAGTGGACTAACATAGACTGATGATGATGATGTGCTTAACACCCAACAAGAGATTAAATCATCGATGAACAACGCATGAGGAACAGGGTAAAAATCAACAGTGTATTCATAGTAATATTAATTAATATTTTCTACGTACCGACTAAAGTTGCTGAAATTGTATATACAAAAGAGTCTTGAAAATGGAGTAACAAAGGGATTCCTCAGGGGCTCTTGTGAACACTGGCGAATAATAATAAGCCTTTTTGGTAAAGTCAGCTATTTAAATAAGGCTCAACTCACACCAAAAGAGCGTCGAAGCGCAGCGAAGCGGAGCGCAGTTTCAGTATCATATGAATTTTAACTTTATTTTCAGTACAATAAAACTTATTTCAATAATAATAATCGAACGAGTCGAATTCGCCGGAATTCCCGCGGCGCCGCGGGCATCCGCGCGACTCGTTCGAGTTTCTCATGCGATAATAAGTTTTATTGTAATGAAAATAAAGTTAAAATTCGTATGACACTGAAACTGCGCTCCGCTTCGCTGCGCTTCGACGCTCTTTTGGTGTGAGTTGAGCCTAAGTGTGGTATTTTAAGAAGTTAGTTAGTTACTTTAGGTTGTAAGCTGAGGAAGTTTTTATGAAAATTTTAATTAGTTTTATTTAATTTTATTTAACTTAAGCATTAAATTGTAATAATTTAATAATTAAGTTAAATAAAATAGAGTAAGCCGCTAGGTACGATTCCATAAGGATTTCTATCAATGATACCGTATTATAAAAACTTGCTTAGCCATTAATCTATGCTTGAGTAACGCTTTTCTATGGCATCAACGTTACTCAAACATATTATCTCTGAGCAAGCTTTATAATACGGACCTAGGCCTTCATTTTGAGTATCAGAATTAAAAGTTAGTTGTCTTGTTCATTTTAAAAGTTGCTTGTTGAGTAGATAAGGTACCTAGTTAGAGTTAAAATAAAAATAATAAAATAAATAATGCTGGACAATTCACACAGCATCATCTAGCCCCAAGCTAAGCAGAGCTTGTGTTATGGGTACTAGATGACTGATATACATAATACAATACATTACATAGATAGATATTTTTTATTATACATAGAAAACGACCAGAACACCCGGAACAAATATCTGCAGATCGTACACACAATTGTTCCGAGGCGGGAATCGAACCCGCAACCTCCTGCGTCGCAGGCGGACCTTCGCCCACCGCGCCACATCGGTCGTCGAAAGAGCTATGTAGGTTCTACATTGCATTGTAGGCTGAGGAAGTTTTATAAACATTTAATGTTATTATACGAGCATTTACAGTTTTTACAGAACTAGAAGTTATGATATGAACTCCTTCATTGCAAGAAGAAGAAGAAGTTTCTGTTTGGGTTTGTTGACAATGACAAGTGAAAACAAGCGTTGTCAAAACTGAGATCATATCTTTTACTTTTCATTTCAATTGCAATGTCTACTTTGATTCAGAATAATCAGAATAATCAATTTATTGGTAAAAAACTAATATTACAGGTCACATAATAATTATAAATTAAAGTTAATTAAATAATTAGACAATAATCAAATAACTGATAATTAGATTATAATAAATGTATTATAACTCAGTAATAATACTCAAGATATTATATAATTTTTCGCACATACTCGTCAATACTGTAGAACGCCTTCTCGACGAGCCACGATTTAAGTCTTTGTTTAAAGGAAGACAGACTCGGTGCTGTGACTACCTGATCTGGTAGGTTGTTATACAACGCGGGTCCCAACACGTGCGTGAGTCTGTCCGACTTCGCCAGTCTGTGTGATACCGCAGATAGCTTGCCAGCTCCACGAGTGTTGTAGCATCGCGTGTGGTTATCTCCACGCGTCTTGAACTGCTCCAGGTTTTGCCTAACATGCATCACTATCTTTGTTGAATAAAGCATAATTACATCCAGTCATCGTATCTCTTATATGTATCAAGTTACTTAGGTTTGATTCCATTAGCATTTATAACAAGGTAGGTATATGAACGATAATAACGATAATTAGTTTTTTTGGTAAATAATTAAATTAATTTGAAGTTTTTTTTGAAGAATAAAATTTTATTTGATGACTTTTATTGTACTATATTTATTTATCTACATATCTAAAAGCTAACTTTCAGTCCCTAATTTTGAAAAGATAGATAATTAATATCATTTTAGCGGTATTAAAGAATATATATAACAGTTTATCAATTTATTTACCGAACTCGAGAATATCCCTTGTTTCTGTATTCTACTACTATTTAACTTTCCTAGTTTATGTAGGTTTCCGGCCATTTACTGAAGGAAATGTATTATAGATAAGCTATCGAAGAGACTTAGTTCTGCAGCATATGCAGTTAAAAAAATCCGTCAACTTACAGACGTTGATACTTCTCGACTAGTCTATTTCAGCTACTTCCATAGTATTATGTCTTATGGCATACTATTGTGGGGGAACGCTGCAGATATAAACACCATTTTTGTGTTGCAGAAGAGGGCTGTTCGTGCGATCTATAATATGGGTCCCAGAGAATCCCTACGTAATAAATTCAAAGAAATAAACATAATGACAGTACCATGTCAATATATTTATGAAAACTTGTTGTACACTCATAAAAACATCAATCGATTCATTAAAAAAAGCGATATACATAATGTAAATACTAGAAATAAGAATAAACTCGCTGTTCCCACAACTAGACTACATAAGATAAGTGCATCTTTTAAAGGGCAATGTATACGCTTCTACAACAAAACTCCAAGTGAGTTGCAAAAATTATCAATAAATAAATTTAAAAAAATTGTGAAGCATATTCTTTGTAAAAAGGCTTATTACAAAATATCAGATTATCTAGAAGATAAAAATGCTTGGAACGAGTTTTGCTCCAACTCAAAATCTAACAAATTACAGATAAGCAAATCATATGTACTAGACACATAAGTTATGAACATACTAGTGGTTTCTTCTCACTTCTTCCACTGGTGGACAAAAAATTGAAGTGAACAACAATACATATAATAATGAATAGTATAAAATATGACTTGTCTAAGTGCTTATTTGTAAGCCTAAAGAAATAAACTTTCATTTCATTTCATTTCATTTCATTTCATTTCATTTCATTTCATTTCATTTCATTTCATTTCATTTCATTTCATTTCATTTCATTTCATTTCATTTCATTTCATTTCATTTCATTTCAATGAAAACATTTGTACCGGGATCCGAGTGGCCGAGGGCAGAACCAACAAGGCTCGTTATTTAAGATGTAATGATGCTTCTCGACTTCTAAATAGCTGGGTCTAGAGTGGTTTCTTTTCACTTCTTCCACTAGTGGACAAAAAATTGAAGTGAACAGTAAAATAATTTTATTTAATAATAATTTATATATAAAATATGACTTATCTAAGTGCTTATTTTGTAAGCCTAAAGAAATAAATGATTTTTTACTTTTACTTTACTTTTACTTTAGTGGGCTTGAATATAAGAATATATTATTGTATTCAAGCCTTCAAGGACTACAAGAATTTATTAATTAAAATAGGATTTTACACGTCCATTGTAAACCATAATTATCATTCATTATAATTAATCATCATCATCATCAGCCTATATTAGTCCACTGCTGGACATAGGCCTCCCCCAATGAGCGCCATAGCGCCCTGTCTTCAGCTTGACGCATCCAGCATCTACCTGCAGTCTTTCGCAGGTCGTCATCCCACCTGGTCGGAGGGCGTCCTACACTACGTTTACCGAGTCGTGGTCTCCACTCAAGAACACGTTTGCCCCAGCGGCCGTCGGTTCTTCGCGAGATATGGCCGGCCCACTGCCACTTCAGCTTGCTAATTCTTTGAGCTATGTCGATAACCTTGGTTCTCTGTCGGATTATAATTAATAAATTATTAATATTTATGATAATTGAAATATGAAATTAAGTGATACCTTATAATAATATTTATATATGGGAGATCATTCATCTTCTCATCTTCTTCAAATCGTTCCGTAATCGACGGAGAAATCGACAAACATAATTATATGTACATAAAAATACAAACAGCTGAACAAAAAAGCACCGGCGCTTTTATTTATGGTTTATCGGTTAAAAACAATAAATATATTATTAGCTTATTTAGCTACTGTAAATAAATAATAATAATATTGCTGGACAATTCACACAGCATTATCTAGCCCCATGGTAAGCAGAGCTTGTGTTATGGGTACTAGATAACTGATATACATAATACAATACATTACATAGATAGATATTTTTTATTATACATAGAAAAACGACCAGAACACCCGGATCAAATATCTGCAGATCGTACACACAATTGTTCCGAGGCGGGAATCGAACCCGCAACCTCCTGCGTCGCAGGCGGACCTTCGCCCACCGCGCCGCATCGGTCGTCAAAATAAATATATTTAATAAAACTTTTAGAAACTTTGACTCGAACCAACCCGCAATGCGACACTCCTTTCCGAAACTTGTGTCCACTGCAACTTACGGATACGCAACAACATTGCAAGGACGTTTGCTCTTCAACATTGTAAGGAAGTAGATAAGCGAAGGCGCACTTACACTGGGAGAGATCTAGATCTAGTCTTTAGTCCAGTGTAAAGCCAGCTGCTAAGAATATGTTATCGCTGTAAGGCCACGGTCATAGAGTAAGTGGTACAACATTTTAAACTTTCGCAATTTGTTAACATATTACTTATAGATTATTTATCTACTATAGATTATATTTTATATTATTAATTTATTAAAACAGAAAATATACACAATATTAACAAACGAAATGTTATAGACTGTTATTTCGTTCTTTCGGTTTTTGCCCTGCATCGTGAAAATTATCAAAAGTATGAAATATGAATACAAATCCCACGCGGACAAAATCGTTGGTAGCATCATCATCATCATCGTCCTATAGCAGTCCACTGCTGGACATAGGCCTCCCCCAATGAGCGCCATAGCGCCCTGTCTTCAGCTTGCCGCATCCAGCATCTACCTGCAGTCTTTCGCAGGTCGTCATCCCACCTGGTCGGAGGGCGTCCTACACTACGTTTACCGAGTCGTGGTCTTCACTCAAGAACAGCTTATGATTAATAAAATAACACCTTCAGTACCCAAGACGCGTTCTTCTCGCTGGATGCTAGGCAGTAAACGCATTAACTGTTCCACAACGCATTGCAGACTAAAATAACTTAATACCCTTCGTGCTCAAACACTGACACTAAATCAGCGAGATCAAGTTATTTAGTGTAGCGTAGACTGAATTTATGCCTATTCCATTTCATTGTACAAAGGCTTCTATGCCACGTAATTAAACTGAGTTGGCTAGACATGCGTCAACGCGCGGTTTTGAATTGTTCTGATGGAAACCCTGGGTAATATCTCGGTAGTTAGAACGACTTACGAGTACAACCAGGACCTCGTTCCACTAAATGAATGGCTTCATAGTAACAATTGTATCACCTCAGAATTAGGTATATATTTAGGCACCATTTTTTGAGCTTTGATGTTAGAAACTACGAGGGAGGGACGACCCTACTATTACTAAGCATAGCTATAAATAAATAATGCTGGACAATCCACACAGCATCATCTAGCCCCAAGCTAAGCAGAGCTTGTGTTATGAGTACTAGATGACTGATATACTTAATACAATACATTACATGGATAGTTTTTTTTTATAACACATAGATAACGACCAGAACACCCGGAACAATTATCTGCAGGTCGTACAAATATTTGTCTTGAGGCGGGAATCGATCCCGCAACCTTCGCCCACCGTGCCACAGAGGTCGTCAAAAGCTATCAGTTATCTAGTACCCATAATACAAACTCTGTTTAGCTTAGGATAAGATATCTTCTGTGTGAATGATCCAGAACTATTGATGTTTTTATTTATTTATTTATCATTTTCATCAGATCACAACCCACGTCCACCGCTGCACATAGGCCTCCCCACGACGCCTCGAATAGCGGTCCATAGCTTACTTATCATTATAATTATAAGATAGCTATCTAAGTTCCAACCTTACGATATGCCTTATGTTGAAACTTATCACTACATAGTATAAAACAAAGTCGCTTTCCGCTGTCTGTCTGTCCCCTATGTATACTTAGATCTTTACAACTTCGCAACGGATTTTGATGCGGTTTCTTTAAATTGATAGAGTAATTCAAGAGGAAGGTTTATAAACCATTTCACACATAGATTTCTACACGGGCGAAGCCGCGGGGCGCAGCTAGTATATAATTATAGTTCGTAACTCACCCTCAGCTCTGTGGGTAGTCCATTATTTAACGCATTGTTAGCCCGTATGTAAGCAAATTGGTCGGCTCGTGGAAATTGGCATCTGTCGACAATTATCGGGTTTGCCGGTCCGTATGATACGGCCAGTTGGACGTGATTATCACGAGTAGTGGACGGTAGAAGTGCCTACATCTACAGCCTATACTGGTCCACAGCTGGACGTAGGCCTCTCGTTGATAGCCTATTCTTTGCATTATCTGCTCCGCCTCGGTGGAACCCGGGTTCAACCAAATCCCGGGTCTGACTTTTTGGACTTTTTGGCATAAATGTCAATAGCAGTCCAAAGTCACGAATTTGGTGCCGGGCCTCGGACAGCATATTAATCTTTTTGTCCACACTTAACACTTTGAGTGCGGTTTTTTTTCGACGACTGCGATCTTTTTTTTAACATAAAAAATTCGAGCTGCCGCTCTACATAGCGGTTGTGTTGTGTTGCGCCGCACATGCGCGTTTCGTGTCACACATACCGTGTGATTTCAGCAGTCAAAGTGTTAATATATCCTGCGCACATGTATCCTATGACAACCATGTATTAGACACATAAAATATATATGAATGTAGGTATTAGTAGTTTCTTTTTCACTTCTTCCACTTGTGGAAAATAATTAAGTGAACAGTAAATCAAAAACATCTTATTTCTTATTTGATAATAATTTATAGTATTAAATATGACTTGTCTAAGTGCTTATTTTGTTAGCCTATAAAAATAAAGGATTTTGAATTTGTGAGGCTAGCCGTTGTAGAAATTTGTGAGGCTAGCCATTGTAGAAATTTGTCTAGTACGACCTCAGGGGTTATCTTTAAAAGTAACAAATACAACGAATACATTTATTTTCTTTTGTCTCTTGTCTATGCTATTTTCGTTTAGTACTGCTGATTTTTCAGCGCGACAAAAACACCCTAAAAAGTGACACAAAGACAAATCGCCGATCATTTGTGAACTTGACGGTAATTGCAAGGTCAAAGCCCCCATGTGTTCGTGTGGATATTCAAAGCTCCTCTGTGTTTATTGACGCTGGCTAATGTGTGTTTCACACTGTCCTTCACGAGAATAATATTTTTCTTTATTTGAGCAAATATTTGGATCACTGCCTTGTTTTTTTTTTCGTAATATATGGTTCCTATATAATATAAGGTATGACGACCGATGTGGCGCGGTGGGCGACGATCGTGTGTGTACGATCTGCAGATATTTGTTCCGGGTGTTCTGGTCGTTTTCTATATATAATTAAAAAAATATATCTATCTATGTAATGTATTATGTATATCAGTTATCTAGTACCCATAACACAAGCTCTGCTTACCATAGGGCTAGATAATGCTGTGTGATTTGTCCAGCATTATTTATTTATTCCTAACTCTAGCCGGATTCAAGCTTGCTTGCTACGGATACGTTGTCTATAGCCGGTTTTCAAGTTTCGTCCGCATCGCTCAGAAACGCCACTGAATATTTTTCGGAATGATACGGTTTTATTTTGTAATACATTTATTGAGAAAAGTTTTTCAGTAGGCCTTTTTTTTAATCCACCTTAACTTAAATCTGTTTCAAACTGTTTAGTCGCCATAGCTCAGTTTATTATTTCCGGTTAACTTTCACCTTAAAAAATCTACGATGTTTTGACGTATCTGTAACGTCACGGACTCAACACACGACTTTCGTAGCGTACAATGTGAAACCCCCGAACTTGCCCCGACTTTTAATTGGACAAAATGTTGTCTGCAGGAATTTCATCTACAAAGACATGACATGTTTGCAGACTCTCCTCTTTTCTTTATAACAGAAATAATTCGTATTGGAGGGAAATAGGTTTTAAATTTTACAAGGAGCAAGCTGGCTTTTGTGTGGTTAATTATGAAGAAAGAAGCCGATAAAAATATTTATAATTCTTCTCAATCTAAGGTCCAGCCTGAAAACCAGTGGCACTATCGGTCGATAATGACAACAAGCTGAGATTGGACCTTATTAGCCGCGCACATAGGGAAAGGCCAGTTTTTCTTACTCTTTGGACTTACTACACACTACTTTATGTTATTGTTTAAATCCCTACGACTTGTTCTGTATTTTGTATGTTTTCCTTTTTGTAACTCTGTATAACATTGTGTGTGGCTATCAATACATTATTTATTCTTGTTTTTATTCTATGCAAATAGATTATTCTGAATAATTTTTTTTAAAATTGAATATGTCGGTTTTAATTTTACTACCGGAAAACTTTCTTATGTAATGTTAGAGAAAAAAAGATGTTTTCTATCTTAACCTAATAATATTATAAAAGAGTATGGAACTTTCTTATTTATAATATTAGTGTGGTTCATAATGCTTTTGTGAGGGAATTATCTGCCATACAATACAATGTCAACCCAAACCTCACCCAATCTCACGTGGGGGAGAGAGTGGTCTCGACAAATCTTACCAGCACAGATTAACTAATATGTATAATTTACATTAAATAATCTCACGTGAGCGTAAGGGTGGGGGGAGGGGGTCGAGCGAAATTTCACGATATCTCACCAAGAGCATAGGGAGGGTCGAAAAATCATTAAAATTACCTCACGTAATTAATGGAGACCCATCAATCATTATCATCATCTATATAGAAGTCCACTGCTAGACATAGGCCACCGCCGCCACAGTCTTCAGCATGCCGCATCCAGCATCTGCCCTTCGCAGGGCGTCATCCCACCTGTGGACACCCCCTAAGTAAGAATGAGAATGGGATTTAAAACGTCTGTCTCTCATTCCCATTTGTATTCTAATCGTGCTGTCCTGAGTAAAATGTCTCTCCCAGTTAAACTCTCGTTCCTCAAACAGATGTCGGAATAGGCACAATCTGTGCGACGGACTGGCAGAAGGAAACTACGCTATCGAAAGCATTACGGTACAATTTAGTTCCTCTGACCAGGTGGGATGACGACTTGTGAAAGACTGCAGGTAGATGCTGGATGCGTCAAGCTGAAGACAGGGTGCTATGGCGCTCATTGGGGAGGCCTATGTCCAGCAGTGGACTATTATAGGTTGATGATGATGTCCGGATATAAAATATGAGAATGAATTATTTCACAATGAAGTGATGTGGGATTTGGAGCGTTTTTGATAGTGTTTATGTCTAGTCGTAGTAATTTGTCTTGTCTTCTAGTACTAAATGCCTTGTAAGAATTCTAGTATACTAGTTTATATTGGTTTCTATTATTTAGCTGTAATTTTCTTTATTAATATAATAAAAGAAAAATAAATTCGTAAAAATATGTTTATGTTGCTGCCTACAAAACATGGATAACTGGTTGTTGCTTATGGCGACATGTAATACATGTTTAATACATCTCTAGCTAAAGTAAAACTTATGCATAATTCTAGTTATTAAAATAGTTTTATTAAATAATTCTGTAGGGCGTGTTATCTTTAGGTAATAAATAAATAAATAAATAAAACAGCTTTTATTTCTCACACTTAACTTAAATACTAATCTATATATTATCTCTATCTATAAATTATGTGAGTACCGCTTTCAGCGGTGAAAGCCTCCTCCAGCTCCTTCCATCTTCCTCGATCTCTATTTTTCCCTGCTATTTTTACGATGTCATCGTCCCATCGTTTTACAGGTCTTCCTTTTCTTCGTTTCTTGTTTATTGGGTACCAATTCATTATAGCTTTGGACCATCTCTCGTTTTGCATTCTCTGGATGTGCCCCGCCCATTTCCATTTTAAAGATAGAACTTTTTGTACCATGTCTTTTGCTTTAGTTTTTTTTCTTATATCCATGATCCTAATTTTATCTATTATTATTTTATCTTTAGGTACTATATGCTGATATATTAATGATGAGATCAGTAGTTAAGTTGTCATTGTTCCTCCAAGAAGTAAAAGTGGACCTAAAACATCCATGATGATTTAAATGTGGTCTCATGCTAGGGCTCCGTTGGCAGGCTCCAACTCTATCTAACTTTTCTAAAGTTTTTCCATTACGTTCCGATCGACATCTCCAGGCGATGTAGGCAGATGACATTCACACAAAACGATAAACTTAATAATATTACGGTCAGCGCCATCTAGGGAAAATAAATTCGTAAAAATACGTTTATGGTGCTCACAGTCACAGAACAGAGAAATTACTGGTTGCTGCCTTAAAATAATAAATTATAAAATATAAACAACTAAATGTGGGGGCAGAGGAATTATTACAGTGTAGAATTAAAAACTAAGAAGTACAGTCTGTATTTTGATACCCTATTTTTTAAAATGATTTCAATCGATTGGATGTTTTGAAGTAGTATAAGAAAATCACTCAAAAACAAAACACACTCCGCCGAGTACTAATAAAATGATACAGATATAAAAACTTTAATTTAAAGCCCTTCCTTTGGAGAAATCGTTTGCAGGGTGTTTTCAAACGTTTTTACGTTTGTACTTAACTCTTCATGTGAATTACATTGTTGCAAATGCTCACTAACACCACCCCTTGTACAAGTAATAAGTGGATAACGGGGCTGGTTCACTTCTAGAATTACGTTTATTTAAGTTTAATAGTTTATAGTTAATTTATAAGTGATACTGTTTGTTATCCCTAAGAAAGAAAATAAAAATAAAAAACAGAATTTCGGAACTTAATTTATTTATAAACCACTAGATGTGCCCCTTGACATCGTAAAAATAGCAGGGAAGACATGGAGTAGAGTGGCTAGAGATCGAGGAAGATGGAAGGAGCTGGAGGAGGCTTTCACCGCTGAAAGCGGTACTCACATATGTATAGATAGAGATAATATGTAGTTTAGTATTTAAGTTAAGTGTGAGAAATAAAAGCTACACTCTACACTGGCAACAGTCTGCAATTGACTCAATTGTTTTTATTGTAAATACTAGATTTAATTTGATTTTATTATTTGACTGTAATTTTCTTTGTAGTAACAAAGAAAATTACAGTCAAATAAAATAAGTATTTTTTATAGTTTTTTTATTAAAGATAAATTTCCATAACATAAACTCTGCTTAGGTTTTTTTGTGGCTAGATAATACTGTCGGGAAAGTCCAGCATCATTTATTTAATAACCGAAGATAATATTTCTAGTGTCATGATTTTTTTCTTAACTTAATCACCCTTGGTCCAAAACTTTAGGTCAAATAAGTAGGTTTATACCTACATACATTATTCCAATATAAATAAAGATAAGACTTGATTTATGTTCCCAGACTATTATTAATGAGTCGCTTCAAAAATACGAAAATTTTCGCCCGACATTTGTATGAATAAGGTTTTTAAAAATTTTGTCAGCCTTATTTTTTATAAAAGCGGTTACTTCGAATTAAGTGACATGGTAAAAATATCGCTGGAGGTTTTTTATTTGACTATAATTGATGGATTTGTGTTAGCCTGGCATATATATACATATATATTAGAACCTGCCTAAATAAGAATGATTTATGTATACCTAGCGTAGATATACATATGTAGGTCCTTAATAGATAACTACACATGTTGCTAGATCACCTCATTATATGATTACTAGCCAAGTTTTGGCCTCAACGCCGCGACTGCCATCATCATCAACCTATGTTAGTCCATTGCTGGACATAGGCGTCCCCCAATGAGCGCCATAGCGCCTTGTCTTCAGCTTGACGCAATCAGCATCTGCCAGCAGTCCTTCGCAGGTCGTCATTCCACCTGGCCGGAGGGCGTCCTACACAACGTTTACCGAGTCGCCACTCAAGAACACGTTTACCACTGCCACTTCAGCTTGCTAATTCTTTGAGCTATGTCGATAACTTTGCTTCTCTGTCGGATGTATTCATCGACCAGCGACAGCCATAGTAACCAACAAATAGCTGGACATAATACCCTACCAAGGAAGGTTTCTCCAGGGATGTCTCGGCAACAACTCTCTACAAACCAGAAGAGCCGACTCCGGGTTGCTACTGTTATTTTTTCACATCCCAAAACGTATGCAAATAAAAGCACAATATCATTAGCTTATATAAAGTCAAGTTACTGCCTAAAGTAACTTAAAGTAAGTATCTCATTCTGGCTGAAAGCATTTTAGCTTATTAGTCCTTTTTACGTAGAATTTGCCCGCAGCTTAGTTTCATTGCTCGTCTCACCTTGACACCTGCAAGTAGCGACTTCGTTACTTACCTTCGCTCGAACAACCTTAAATATACCCGCTAATATTATAAAGAAGAGGTAAAGTATGTTTGTATACAAGGGAGAATACTTGGTGTACAAACATACTTTACCTCTTCTAATGGTGGCACTTCACATGGCTATTTGTGTTCGCTATTGGGTGTTATAATATTAATATTATAATCTCATTCCGTATTGCATTATTAGTCAAATTTGTTTCTTTGTACACTTCCTCTATCATGGAATAGACAGAGGAATTGTACAAAGAAACAAATTAGCCCTTAAGGGTCCGCGACCCTCGCTGGCAAAAATCGCTCCGAATATCGCTGTCCCTGTGTAACCCTTGCGCCGCGCCACATGCGTGCGCGATAGCAATATTAGCCGTAAAAAATTTGGTTTGTTCCGTAATACCAAAAATTATGACTGAAAACTTTTTGTATTCTTCACAAAGTATTGTTATTCTGTAACTAGACAATATAAACGATGTTCCTTAATAAATAAAACGTAAGATATTGATGTTTTTAATACGAAACAAATAGCAAGAAAACTTGTCCATTTTCGCATAAAAATGTGCAAAATGAGATTGGCTTTAATTTCATTTTAGGTAAGTATTTAAAAAAAAAACCATTTGGGAACCTAGATAAATTCTATTTTAATACAAATAATGCAATATTATAGTGGAAATATGCTTGAATTAGAAATAATTTTGGTATTACGTTTGTATGAAGAATTCGTCCCTCCGGAGGCCCATTAACGCCTCTGAAAACCTAAGGTTTGTTGGAAGAAAACTCTTACTCAGGGTTAAGCTTGCCTATGTACGTTTTTTTAATTAAATTATTTTTAAGTTTTTATGTGTACAATAAAGAATTATCTAGCATTGAGCTAAGCAGAGCTTGTATTATGGGTACTATAATTAATCAAAGATACAATTATTTTGTTTCCACCCTGATTTAATGGTATGCCTGTATTACCTGTTGTCTAGTACTAAGTAGGCTTATATTCGTGTAACTAAGTTAATGTGTGGTGTGTCTAATAAATAATTTTCTTTCTTTGTTTGATTTTATTTAAATTACTAATATCAAGATATTTCATTACGGATTTTCAAGATCATTTTACAAGCTAACTAAAGTCACGTACAAAAGCTAGATATGAATATGATATTACTTTCTTTACTGCTCGTAAATTATTACATAAATTATTGAAATGAGTGCTTCGAGGTGTTTTGTTCGAGTTAGGTGTTTTATTTAAGTCTCTTGTTCAACTTTAGAATTTTATTAGTACTTCAGGCTCTCTGAAAGTTAGTACTTTACATGATTGCGGGCTATTTAGATAACTTTGATTTATGCTTTGTTGCTGATGTAACAAATTTTATAGGTAATGATCGTTTAGTTATGATTAAATAATGTTAATCTTAATCTATGTAATGTATTGTATTGTATTATGTATATCAGTTATCTAGTACCCATAACACAAGCTCTGCTTACCATGGGGCTAGATAATGCTGTGTGAATTGTCCAGCATTATTTATTTATTTATTTTATCATTGATGCCAACGTTTTGTAAAAATATTTCGTTGCACCCACTGATATCTTGGTCTTTTTGATTACGACGAGACGGCAGTCTAGGCTTTCCTACTACCGGAATTTATGTATAATACGAACTCGCGCGGCGCGGTGGGCGAATGTTCGCCTGCGACACAGGTGGTTGCGGGTTCGATCCCGCCTCGGGACAAAAAAATGAATGATCTTTAGATATTTATTCCAGGTGTTATGGTCGTTTTTTTATATATAATAAAAAATAACTATTTATTGTATAATATATTTTATATTATATATCAGTTATACTAGCTCCATAACATAAGCTCTGCTTCGCTTGGGGCTAGATGAAGATGTGTGAATTGTCAAGAATTATTTATTTTACGATACCTACTCCGGTATGGTGATTATGTAACTCGCGACCGGTTTGCGACAGGCAGGCATTAAGCAATCAGTGCTGTCAAACGCCAATTTTGACCAATTTTGACGTTGTAGCTGGTGTCAAACTAATACAAAATTGACGTTTGACAGCACTGATTGCTTAATTTACGCCTGTCGCAAACCGGTCGCGAGTTACATAATCACCCGGCCGGATTTATTTTGTTAAAAAAAATTTTATTTTGTCATTTTCTTTTAAAAAAATAAAAAGATTTTGAAGTTCTCGGCTTTCTCAGAAATCTAAATTAACTACTTACGAATTAATTAATAAATTATCTACTTAATAATTTAATTAACTACTCTAATACTTAAATGAAGGTCTCCACTACGGTGTAAAAATTGTTGTAAAACTGTTACAGAAATAATTTTTTTTATTAACAAATCCAGATTCACTACAGCCATGTTCTCTCAGCCATGTTCTAGTACTGATTGTATATTTCTATAATCTGCCACGAACCAGACGTTCGATTCGACTGTAATAAAATAAAACGACCAATACAATCCTCTTGTAACAAGTAAATAAAGCTTATTTTCCCTTGTAGCTAACTCTTTATAAGAAACGGTGACCGTTATATAACGGACGTGACATAACTAGTACGACATTTACAACCTTTAACACTTTGACTGCGATTTTTTTCCACGACTGCGATCTTTTTTTTAACCTAAAAAATTCGTGCTGCCGCTCTACACAGCAGTTGTGTTGCGCCGCACATGCGTTTCGTTCGAAAAATATTACAGCTGTGCTGAGTCACACAGATCTGTATTTTCTTAGCCGCTGCGCTAGTGTGGATTTACGCATATTAGTCACTTGTAGAAAACATATACCGTGTGATTTCAGCAATCAAAGTGTTAAATGTTACGATCAGAAATGTATTCAACTTTTCAACTTGAGGCGGAAGCCCATTTCAATAGCGGGACGATAGTGTCCCTTTCCTCGATTCAAAATGTAAATCATTTAGCTTACGGCATAGTATTATGTCTTATGGCATACTACTGTGGGGGAACGCTGCAGATATAAACACCGTATTTGTGTTGCAGAAAAGGGCTGTTCGTGCGATCTATAATATGGGTCCCAGAGAATCCCTGCGTGAAAAATTCAAAGAAATAAACATAATGACAGTACCGTGTCAATATATTTATGAAAACTTGTTGTACACTCATAAAAATATCAATCGGTTCACAAAAAAAAGTGATATATATAATGTAAATACTAGAAATAAGAATAAACTCGCTGTGCCCACAACTAGGCTACACAAGATAAATGTATCTTTTAAAGGGCAATGTATACGCTTCTACAACAAAACTCCAAGTGAGTTGCAAAAATTATCAATAAATAAATTTAAAAAAATTGTTAAACACATTCTTTGTAAAAAAGCTTATTACAAAATATCAGATTACTTAGAAGATAAAAAAGCTTGGAACGAGTTTTGCTCCAACTCAAAATCTACCAACTTACAGATAAGCAAATCAAATGTACTAGACACATAAGTTATAAATATACTAGTGGTTTCTTCTCACTTCTTCCACTGGTGGACAAAAAATTGAAGTGAACTATAAAATATGACCTGTCTAAGTGCTTATTTGTAAGCTTAAAGAAATAAAAACTTTTCATTTTCATTTTCATTTACAAACATTGCAAATTTCTAAGTAGTGCACCAAGTAGTGGATTACCATACATTGTGGTGTGGATAAGAATAACTAAGAATAATTTAACATAATTATTCATCATCATCATCATCCTATGTTAGTCCACTGCTGGACACAGGCCTCTCCCAATGAGCGCCATAGCGCCCTGTATTCAGCTTAACGCATCCAGCATCTACCTGCAGTCTTTCGCAGGTCGTCGTTCCACCTGGTCGGAGGGCGTCCTACATTACTTTTACCGAGTCGTGGTATCCACTCAAGAACACGTTTACCCCAGCGGCCTTCGGTTCTTCGCGAGATATGGCCGGCCCACTGCCACTCAGCTTGCTAGTTCTTTGAGCTATGTCGATAACCTTGGTTCTCTGTCGGATGTATTCGTTACGAATCCTATCCTTCAGAGAAACTCCGAGCATAATTTTTATCTCAACAATTTTTTACTTTCACGGCCGTAATAAACGGGTTTCTGTTTATTGAAAAATCAATACAAAAGAGAAAACACATTTCAGATAGAATTCTTTGTCGAAATAAGCAGCGACAATAATAATAATGTACGGAATATCTTTGTCCTTTACTACCTCAGCATTCAATGAATGAATGTGAGAACGCAATAAATATTAAAGTAATGAATTATGTATTAGTAGTAAGAATAAGGATCTGCCAAAAGGTTGCGTCTTTTGCCTGTATATTTTTACCGACTTCAAAAAAGGTGGAGGTTCTCAATTCGACTTCTGTATTTTTTTAAAGGTTTATTACCTTAGAACTTACGACTTGCTGAACTGATTTTGATGATTATTTTATTATTTGAAATCTGGTGCTTCCCGTACGGTTCTGACAATGGCGCAACTATAAGAAAACCATATAAGTCTTCCAAAAAAAGGAGGATTCTCCTTTTTTGAAATCGGTAAAAAATCTTAATATATATTTTATACTAGCTGCGCCCCGCGGTTTCACCCGCATGGTGATAGACATTTTGGATAATATACAATATATCTTTATGAATTGTAGCCTATGTGCTTTTCTGATATATAACCTATATTATTGTGAAGTTTCATCAAAATCCATGAAGTAGTTTTTGCGTGAAAGAGCAACAAACATCCTCACAAACTTTCTCGTTTATGATATTAGTAGAATTGAAATTGTGATAAATAATGAAATAAAGCCTCTCCCGCAAAAAGAGCCAGAAAGTTGAAATATTGCTACACTCCGCAACTGTAGTGTTATAGCCTGTCAACATCTGTTAGGGCTTACCTACAATTTGTCCAAACCACCCTGAGCCGCGGGAGAGCCCAAGGGAATAGCATTATGCTAGAAGTAGGGTAAGATTCGAAGCAAACGGACCAGCGTTGGCGGTACCTATTTATAAAGTTTTATTTTGGACTAGCTGCGCACCGCGGTTTCACCCGCGTGGTGATAGATTTTTTGGATAATATACTATATGTATATCTTTATGAATTGTAGCCTATGTGTTATTCTGATATGTAAGTTATATTATTGTGAAGTTTCATTAAAATCCTTTCAGTAGTTTTTACGTAAAAGAGTAACAAACATCCATCCATCCATACTTACAAACTTTCGCGTTTATAATATTCGTCGGATTATTTAAAATTACAAACGAAGGGTGATCAAAAATCTGGTTTCTTACAATGAGATTGGCAAAATCGTTTCAAACTCACAAACATTAATAACTTCTATTTTTTTTTGTTTTTTTTTTTTTATATTTTACAGTAAGTATTTATTAATCTAAAAGCTAACTTAACCGGTAATTCCGTTTGTCCGTAAGCCACATTAGTTCTATGATATAAATTTTTATTAATTAAAAATATGTGTCTTCCTAGTTAAGTAGGTAGATACCTACCTACAGTTTAAAACTGAACTGAAGTCGAGCTACCTAGTAATTGCTTGCAACAGTCTGCAGTTAAAGTCATTTAAAACGGGATATTTACCATGATTTGATTTTTGAGGTATCCAATATTTCGGCACAGTTTCATGCGCCATGATCACGGAATAACTGAAGACACTGCGAGCTGAAATACAGAAATACAATTTATTGGTAAAATCATTTTACATTTCAGGTGTTCATCAAAATAGTTAATAATAATTAGAATACACCTGCAGGGCAGCTTGTGGCGAGCTGTTGGTGAGTAGCGACACCACGGGTACCGAGTGCTCCTGGGGAAGTTCCTGGTTCTCGTCTCCGCTAGCGGAGTGGCATCCCAAGAGAACCAGATCCCCACCTCTTGCTTGCCTTCATTGGCCGGTCTGAGTGGAGTCGCGAGAGATGCATCTTAGGATGTAGACTCGGGGGTGGAAGTGTCTAATGGCGTAATAGCGAGGAAACCCGCTCACGAGCAGTCTTCGTGATGGTGAAATCGGGGCCGCACCTCTCGACACCCTCAGTCGTTTGCGCCGATGTTGTTCCTCTCCGGTAATTTACTCCGGCTTTTTAAGGAACCCATCCAGCATTCGGCAAGCCACCGTCTGCCACTCTTCTTAACATTATGATTGACTTGTTTATGGCAGACGTCCGCAATCTCCTCTATAACCCGATTACCCAGTCCATCCATCCATCACAATAGCCTGGTTTTATTTCTTCCATTTTTTTTTGCAATAGTCTCTACACCTGGCGGATACCATCTTTGGGTGTATCATATTGTGCACCCGAGGATGATACCCGCTATGTGTAGCCATCGCCTTTAGATTAACTTCTCAAAGAGCCTCTGTGCTGTTGGCTTCGGCCCCACGCAAGCCTTCCAAAGGACCGGGTCACTTTATGGCCCGAGATCATGGTAAATTAGAATACAAATTGTATTTTTTACAATTAATACCTACCGTAAGCATGATTTAAATTTAAAAAACATAAATGAAAACAAAATAAATAAATAGAAAAATTGATATAAAACAATTAGATACGGAAATATAATCACATTAAGTTTATCTACTTTTCTAGTAGTTCGTTCACTGAATAGAAATTCTGCTCGACAAGCCAACGTTTCAACCTGACTTGAAGCAGCGTAGACTGCCATCAGCTGTGACGGAGTCTGGTAGTTGTTGCTTTAGTGTTCATAACAAAGATAATATCAAAAGTTTTAGTCTGCAGTTAGTTGAACTGTTTCAATTGTAAATACTACTTCTAATTTGTTTCTATTATTTGATTGTAACTTTTACATACATATAATGATTTAGCATAACTTAGTAACCACGTCCTTTTTGTAACAAAATCCATAGCCTTTAAATAATATAAAATAATTTTACAGCTCTGTTAAATTATATCATTGATAGATAGGACTGAAGGGTTTAAATGGGTAAATACAATTTTTTCGTTAGATTTTTACAAACAAAAACGGTAGATATAAGCTATTTTTCGATGTTTCCATAATAATTTACAATTTATCAATCTGTGCAAAAATACAACTATGATACCGAAAAACACTTGGATATATAATTAATGGTGGATTAGTTGCTCGTTTGCGCAGAACCTAACCCTATTTATCTGATTCTAGTCCTTACAAAGTTATTTTATTTCATTTTATCTGGAGAAAAGTGTTTGTTAGCAGTATTTACAATAAATGCTGTTATCAAATAACTAAAAGTGGGGTTACTTAGTTTGAAAGTACTAATAAACGTTTGCTCTCTACGGTCCATTTGTTTATTATAAAGTTTTGTGCGTCGACGGTACGGAACCCTAATTGCGTGAGTTTTATTCGCAATTGCTTTTAATTTTTCTTTATATATTCTACAATTTACTAGAGAGGGAAAAACATAAAAAGACATGTATTCGTCCTCTACGGTGTAGCACTGTCGAAGTCGAAGCACATTTGTAGCTCCCTGCTACGAGCGGTCGTCGACTTATAGCGCCATCTGTTAGAAATTCCCCGCATTAACTTCTACTGCAAGAACCTTGAGTTGTGTGAAATTACAGAAACCATCGTTTTCAGTAAAGAAGCGCTCTCTGCTGGTAAAATACTGAAACGCATTGTACTGAAGCTACCAAAACAGTTCTCACTGTTGGCGCGAGGTGGCGTTTTAATTCTGGACCGTACCTTTTCCATTGTGATAATAAGATTATCACAAAGTTTTAGGTTGCGAGATTGATAGCAGTGTCATCCCATAGATGGCATTGTTTATAAAATATTTTAAATTATTTTTTTTGTTACGAGTGAAAAGGATGCTTTAGGAATTTATTTTTGTTCTCGAGCTAGTGAACGAACACGAGGGCTTTGCTCACGGCAACCTATGTGTGAAGGTCCGCCTGCGCAGAATTAGTTACGGGTTCTATCCCCGCCTTGAGTCAAATGTTTGTACGATCTTCAAATATTTGTTATATATAAAAATATAAAAAATAATGTTATTGACTAATCTTAAGCTACGAGTATAACTGAGGTGGGTTGACCTAATTTCACCTAATTCGACATACCACTCTAGAAACTCCCCTTTTTACTTTAACATATACATTTGATCACTTGACAACATTCAGAACTTTTATTTTGTTCGGTTTACCTTTGCACATAATCCTAGCATACATTATAAAGGACAATACTCCTTCTGTAATACATCGTACTGGCTTACCGTTCTCTGCCACGTCGTCGTCTGTAACGTTTTATCAAAGGTGCGCTTTTAAAACGTATTTTCCCGAGACACGAGCTGTAAGCCGTCTGCGCCATAAATCAGGGAACAAACTGCGTATTAATAGAAAATGTAAACTTGAGATTAGATAAACGGAAAAAAAAAGTTCATGTGGTCCGATCGGTAGGACAAAGGCAGTAGGACCATGTAGCCAGAGGGGTACTCTAAGTTATTTTTACATTTCTGCAAAGCTCAGAAGTTCAATAGTTGTAAAAAAAAATTGTTTTGGAGACTTTACTGGTGAATGTTGATATTGGTAAATATGGAATGAGAAAATACTTAGACGAGTATCTAGTCTTTTCGTCCACCAGACAAATAAAAAATCAAATACACTTTGAATATTAAGTACGTTATTTTACTATATAGGTAATTTTATTTAATTTATAACGAAATTCCCAGCTTAAAATAAATAAATAAATAATGCTGGACAATTCACACAGCATTATTTAGCCCCATGGTAAGCAGAGCTTGTATTATGGGTACTAGATAACTGCTACTACTAACTATACATAATACAATATATTACATAGATAGATATTTTTTATTATACATAGAAAACGACCAGAACACTCGGAACAAATATCTGCAGATCGTACACACAATTGTTCCGAGGCGAGAATCGAACCCGCAACCTCCTGCGTCGCAGGCGGACCTTCGCCCACCGCGCCACAGCGGTCGTCGAAAAGTTAAAGACGAAAAAAATTACATAACTTTCTCTAAAAAGCTCAAAAATCTGCTTGCAATAAAATGCTATAAAAATGTACTAAGTGCGTATTTTGTAAGCCTAAAGAAATTTTTAATTTTAAATTAGCCCTGTTTAACATTTATTTTGTTAACAAGGGCCCGACTCCATTTTTCAAAATATATATACAGCTAAAACTTTCTTTTTGTTGAAGCATTAGCTCAAAACTATTTGTAGCAAATTTTTCAATTAGTCATATAAGTAATTGTCGAGTGTGTAAATACTTGTACACTTTATCGCTAAAACGAAGTAAGTAATCCAAATCCGCTCTTTGATCCAGTCAAAGGTCAACTGTTGAATTCAGGCTCTAATTAGTGCTGGAAGTAATCCTGAATGGTACAGGCTAAAGAAACACTAATCCTAAGCGCGTGGTTATCATGTAAGCGGGCCGTCTTTTTATAATTTATTAGCTGTTCCATGCGGTTTCACCCGCGTTAAACTCGAATTTTATTTTATTCGGTGATTTTTTTGTAAAAAATAAATAAATGTAACCCAAGGTGTACCTTGGGTTACATTGGAGTTTTAGTAAGGATCCCTAGTTTGTTTGAAAATATAATATGCCTATGTTAACCGCGAATAGTGTAGCTTTCCGACGGTGAAATAATTTTTCAAATCGGTCCAGCGGTTTCGGAGCCTATTCGATACAAACAAACAAAAAATCGAACCTTTCCGCTTTATAATAAATAAATAAATAATGCTGGACAATTCACACAGCATCATCTAGCCCCATGGTAAGCAGAGCTTGTGTTATGGGTACTAGATAACTGATATACATAATACAATACATTACATAGATAGATATTTTTTATTATACATAGAAAACGACCAGAACAATAATAATATAATATTAGTATAGACTAAATAAAAATATTGCGCGAAGGAAGCAATTTCTTAAAAATATGCGTCTCTACCTGTCGTGACTAACTCGACGTTTAAACTGTTGAAGGTATTTTTGTCATATAAATAACTAAAGAAAAAATAAAAAATCCTTTTTATATCCCACAAATTACCTACTTTACATTGTTTTTTGAGTTACTTATTTTAATATGCTTAACTTGTTTGTTCACATTTGCTTTACTTATTAACTACTCACTTATTTTAAATAACTTAATATTATAGCCTAACCTAATTTATTTTGATAAGTCCCCATATTGCGACTGATGTGGCGCGGTGGGCGAAGGTCCGCCTGCGACGCAGGAGGTTGCGGGTTTGATTCCCGCCTCGGAACAATTGTGTGTACAGATGTGATCTGCAGATATTTGTTTCGGGTGTTCTGGTCGTTTTCTATGTATAATAAAAAATATCTATATATGTAATATATTGTATTATGTATATCAGTTATCTAGTACCCGTAACACAAGCTCTGCTTACCATGGGGCTAGATAATGCTGTGTGAATTGTCCAGCAATATTTATTATTTATTTATTTTATAAGTGAAGGCCTCCTCCAAAGATGCCCGTTTGTCCCTGTCCTGTACGGTTCCTCAATTCTGTTACCAAGCTTTTCTTAGTTCTTTTAGTTTCTGTAATACATATATCGTCACAAAAAATGTCCACACAAACCTATATTTGATGGAAAGCTCTAATATTGGTGTTAAATAATTTTAGAAGTTTGAATTTTTTGTCATTGTTCTAAACTTCTAAAGGAAATAAAGCGCCATTGAGAGCGATTTAGAATGTTTGTACGTACAAGCATTCTAAATCGCTCTCAATAGCGCCAAGCCCTAGACCACGAGCACAGTGAAACGGACCATGCAATGACAGCGACCACAAATGACACACTGGAAAGCAAGTTGCAGTTTTACAAAGGGGTTCCGTGAGGTATTAAAGATAATTCACTCATTGTGAACGAAAATATATATATTCTATAGTTTAGATAAAAGAATTCATAACCAGTTCACTCATTTTGGACAAGAGCCGACTAATTACCCCTCCGACCAGGTGGGATGGCGACCTGCGAAAGACTGCAGGTAGATACTGCATTCGCAAGCTAAAGACAGGGCGCTGTAGCGCTCATTGGGGGAGCCCTATGTCCAGCAGTGGACTAATATAGGTTGATGATGATGTCCAGCATTGGACTATCATAGGCTAATTATGAAGTAGCTACCTTCTTTTTATTTTTAAACGATTTCAAAAAAGGCAGAGTTTCTAAGTTTAGTTTAAGTGTATATTTTTTAATGTACTTATGTCCGTCGATTTCTTCGTCATTTATTGATCGATTTAAATGATTTTATAACATTATATAACTTAAATTAATTAAAGTAAATTAATAAAACTCCAATTGTATAGGTAATCTTGTTTTCTATTCTCGTTTTATAATTCTACGGAACTCTAAATAGTTCTCAGAAATGCAGTCTCGTCGCGTAGTAAAGTAACTACGTATTTTGCATAATAAAAGCTTATGTTGTTATGTCTAACGTCCTGTTAGACTTTAACCAAGTAGAAAAATAAGTAAAATAACCAGAAATAAAATAAATTATTATATAATAAATTGTTATAACTTGTTACATATTACAGGAGGCCAAAGGAGGATCCAGCTTGGTTGGGCAGCATTTGGGAAAACGAAAGTTTTCAATCAGTGCGTCCTACCCGTTATGACCTACGGAGCTGAGACGTGGACACTCACGATAGGGCTGGTCCACCAGTTCAAGGTCACTCAGCGGCTATGGAAAGAGCTATGCTCGGGGTCTCTCTGAAGGATACGATTCGAAATGAATACATCCGACAGAGAACCAAAGCCATCGACATAGCTCTAAGAATTAGCAAGCCAAAGTGGCAGTGGGCCGGCCATATCTAGCGAAGAACCGACGGCCGCTGGGGCAAACGTGTTCTTGAGTGGAGACCACGACTCGATAAACGTAGTATAGGACGCCCTCCGACCAGGTGGGATGACGATCAGCGAAAGACTGCAGGTAGATGCTGGATGCGTCAAGCTGAAGACAGGGCGCTATGGCGCTCATTGGGGGAGGCCTATGTCCAGCAGTGGACTATCATAGGCTGATGGTGATGACATATTACAACTCTGTTTTCGTCTGAAATATTGAAAAGAGAACACAATCTACCAAGCCAATGACCAAATAACGTTTGCTATTGAAAAGTCTGTACGCACTAGCAGTTCTACCGAGCGGTTATCTGCAGAGATTATCCATTTTTAATGTGTTGTTAAGGGCGACTAATGGACCGTCGACCCATCAAACGGAAATCAAATCTGGTTGTTCATCTGGTCGATTCAAGTGTATTCGTGAGCGTATCACTCATTATATTTTATTATCCTTAATCCTTGGCTTGATGCCATTCCGAATAAAACCAAAGAAAATGAATCAATAAGGGTTGAACATTGTATGCGTGATACACACTCCAATACGTCTTACTTGACTTTAAGGACAGAATTAGCTTAAAATGTCCAAAATATATCAACATATGCATAGTTACCACAATTTAATATATTTATTGTATACGTAGATCTGATTGTATGACCGCCATAAATAAAAAAATTAAAATAATCCGCACCGGTGACACTGAATGCCTTGTAGTTTACCACGAGCCCTGCCACGAGCAACGGACTTGAAAAGGGCGTGATGAGGCTTTTAGATAGCAAATATAAAGCGACAACCGCTACGGTTATACCACTAGTGCGTACAGTAACGTTATCCAGCGGTAAGCAAGCACAAACGAACCGAATGTTTACCGCCGCTAATAGGTTTGCAGTGCGCTTTAATCTACTGAATTTTTGATCTGGTCCTCAATTGTGGGAGTGTGGTTAATTTACGAATAAAGGTCAGCGCGTTTTTATTTCTAGCAGTAGTGCGTTTTTACCTTTAAATTCGTCGACCGACTAATCTAAACAGTGCTGTTTTAGGAACATTCCCAATCTTTACATCGGTCATGGTTTTTTACACAAGTGTGAATGTTATGGATCAAAAATTTTATCGACAGAAAGAAATAAAGAAAGAAAGAAATTTATTAAACACTAACACAACACACAAACAAGTTTACTTACACATATTATAATATAGGACTGCATAGTACCTACTTTTTTTTTATCTTTATTGATTAAAGAGAGTTTAATCAACATGATTATGTCACCCTCAAAAGTATACATAATTAACTTATTCTATCTACGCTTAGAGGAGTGAGGCAGGGGGATGTCATATCCCCGAAACTGTTCACTTGCGCATTGGAGAATATGTTTGGGTTGCTGGACTGGAAAGGGAAGGGCATCAACATAAACGGCGAGTACATGTCACACCTGCGATTAGCTGATGACATAGTCTTAATGGCGGAGTCGCTTGAGGAACTGAACCGGATGCTGGACGGCCTAGCTTCAGCCTCCCGATGCATTGGTCTTGGCATGAATTTGGATAAAACCAAAGTCATGATCAATGGCCACATTGATCCAAGGCCGGTGGTCGTACATGGTCACCTTCTCGAAACTGTTTCCGAGTACACTTACCTTGGGCAGATTCTGCAGTTGGGTAAAAACAGTTTCGAGAAGGAGGCCAAAAGGAGGATCCAGCTAGGCTGGGCAGCATTTGGGAAACTACGTCGAGTCTTCTCGTCATCCATACCGCAATGCTTGAAAACGAAAGTTTTCAACCAGTGCGTCCTACCCGTTATGACCTACGGAGCTGAGACGTGGACACTCACGATAGGGCTGGTCCACCAGTTCAAAGTCGCTCAGCGAGCTATGGAAAGAGCTATGCTCGGAGTTTCTCTGAAGGATAGGATTCGCAACGAATACATCCGACAGAGAACTAAAGTTATCGACATAGCTCTGAGAATTAGCAAGCTGAAGTGGCAGTGGGCCGGCCATATCTCGCGAAGAACCGACGGCCGCTGGGGCAAACGTGTTCTTGAGTGGAGACCACGACTCGGTAAACGTAGTGTAGGACGCCCTCCGACCAGGTGGGATGACGACTTGCGAAAGACTGCAGGTAGATGCTGGATGCGGCAAGCTGAAGACAGGGCGCAATGGCGCTCATCGGGGGAGGCCTATGTCCAGCAGTGGACTGATATAGGCTGATGATGATGATGAAGATGATCTACGCTTAATCCTATTTTAACAAATTTTAACATATTAAGTGCTTCTTCTGAGATCGGAGTAGCCAAAATATGATAGTACTTACTTACTAGAAAACACGTAGTACAGACAAAATATAAAAAAACTGTCTGTCCCTATGAATGCTTAGATCTTTAAAACTACACGACGGATTTTGATGCGGTTTAAACAGAAAGAGTGATTTAAGAGCACGGTAGGTAGGTATTTAAACCATTTGACACATAGATTTCCAGCTGTCTGTCTGTCCCTTTGATGATGTTTTTTTTAATAGAATGATTCAAGAGCAAGGTATATTAACCATTTGATTCATAGATTTCCACGCGGGCGAAACCGCAGTTGTAAAGATGGTTGGCCGAAGTCAATGACGAAACTACTGAATGGATCGGGCTGACGTTTTGTATGCAAGACGATCTCGAGCCAGAATAAACAGAAACATAGACAAATAATTTATTTGCCCCTGCATGTACGTACACACAATATTAATAAATAAACAATTTCCAAATAAAAATAAAATAGTTATTCATTAGTTACACAATACTGAACTTATGTAGGTGTAATTCCGTGTAATACCTACGTTAAAAAAACGAAATATAAAAAATATAAATAGAAGATAAAAAAGCTTGGAACGAGTTTTGCTTCAACTCAAAATCTAACAAGTTACAGATAAGCAAATCAAATGTACTAGACACATAAGTTATGAACATACTAGTGGTTTCTTCTCACTTCTTCCACTGGTGGACAAAAATTTAAGTGAACTTTAAAATATGACCTGTCTAAGTGCTTATTTGTAAGCTTAAAGAAATAAAAACTTTTCATTTAATTTCATTTCAAATAACAATATGTAAAAAATAAGTAAGCGTAGGTATACAGTCAGACCGCGTGCGGAACAGCATACTACGCTCCAAAACACGCATCTTTGACGTTGGTCAGACAGCCGGAAGCCTGAAGTGGAACTGGGCCGGACACGTCTGCCGTATGTCCAGCGACTTGTGGGCAAAGACCACCACAGAGTGGAGCCCACCCAACGCTAAGAGGCGACGTCGAAGGCCCAGGATGAGATGGCGCGACGAGCTCGAGGCACATCTTCCATCATGGCCTGTTGCAGCGTTGGATCGCGGGGAGTGGAAGGAGAAAAGGGAGGCCTTTGCCCAGCAGTGGGACAATAATGGCTTAAAATAATAATAAATAATAGTAAGTTATTATATAGGCTACTTTTCATTGTAAACAACGCATGCTATATATACCGCGGTCAGAAGCAAGTTTATTATATTCAATAGCGAATGTATTGTTATTATAATTTACCATCCTCAATAGAACGACTGAACGCTGGGGCAAACGTGTTCTTCAGTGGAGACCACGACTCGGTAAACGTAGTGTAGGACGCCCTCCGACCAGGTGGGATGACGACCTGCGAAAGACTGCAGGTAGATGCTGGATGCGGCAAGCTGAAGACAGGGCGCTGTGGCGCTCATTGGGGGAGGCCTATCTCCAGCAGTAGACTGCTATAGGCTGATGGTGATGATGAATAGACCACCGTACAACGTCCACACAAGGTACACAAGTGTCACTCGCACTTGGCCAGTTTTTAGTTCAAAGCATTCTTGAAATACATGTTCACAATGAGAAAAGTTGTTGAGCTGTTGTTGCGAGGTTTCTTGGTATTGCCAGTATTGCCACTTTACTGGCGGTTGAAACTACAGACCGATACAAAGTTCTGAATAGCTTTCTTATTTCCCGATGGGAAGGGAGAAGTATAAGGGAGATGTAGGTATTTGTGCAAATAAATGTTTTGTTGTTCTGTAGAATTACAAAGATATTTGATGTAAGTTTTCGTTTGGAAATAAATAGGTTTATGTTTCATTGAACCAAAGCATTGAATATTCTGGAGCCTCCAGACTGGACTTCTTTGAAAAACGAACGAAGTTGACGGATGACGTCTTTGAAATTTTTATAAATAATACTAGACAGGTCACAGCATCTAGCCCCAAGTTTGGGGTTACGTATAACTAAACATGACGACCGATGTGGCGCGGTGGGCGAAGGTCCACCTGCGCCGCTGGAGGTTGCGGGTTCGATTCCCGCCTCGGAACAATTGTGTGTACGATCTGCAGATATTTGTTCCGGGTGTTCTGGTCGTTTTCTATGTATAATAAAAAATATTTATCTATGTAATGTATTGTATTATGTATATCAGTTATCTAGTACCCATAACACAAGCTCTGCTTACCATGGGGCTAGATAATGTTGTGTGAATTGTCCAGCATTATTTATTTATTTTATTATTATTTATTTATAATCCAACTATTTTTGAAATAACTACGGTCAAAAGACCTACTGTTTAAAATACTTACAGATCGTTTCATAGAATTTTGTTTAAACTAATGAACGATATCTATAAAGGAGAATTCACCTATGGTTTATTCATCTACGGTTTGAACAACTATAATTAAGTAACCTAAGGTTGATTGAAATAATGGACGACTCACCTACTGATCTTTGGTCAATATTTATAGACAAAATAAGAGTAAAAAAAACAAACAAAATCGTTTAATCATATATTATTTACATGTAATTAGGTGGGTGCCCCACGTTTTGTCGAATAACAAAGAAACGAATTGCTGTGTTGTTGATGTAATGTAATGCAATATTTTTAAATGTATTATTCGATTTGAGTGTCAGTTTCGACACAAGCCACCCCGAAATGTGTTGATTAGGTTCAATTTGTGTGAGGGATCCGACACAGAGTACTCCGTCTCCACGTGGTCTTGTGCGTGGCGCCCCTAGAGTGTATATAATAAGCCGGAGCGCGCGAAGGGAATGCAGCCTCCGCCAGCCGTAACAAGGGACAGGCACCGCGCGAGCCGCAGCGGCTGAGGCTGGTCGCCGAAGCTGCGGAGGTGAGCAGTCCTTGTCAGAGCCTGTCCTTGTTACGCAATGGCGGAGAGGCTGCACTTCCCGCAGCGCCGGAGCTATCGCGATCGCGATGCAATCAAAAAAAAAACATGAAGTACTACCCCGATATAATTTTTTTGATTAATCCAGCACGTAGTATTCATAAATTGTTGGCGCTACCCTGATTATAGAAAAAACCCAGCGCAGGGCGCAGTATTGATAAACTGTAGGTGGGCCGTCCATTAGGTGTTTCATGCGTAGTGTAATCATCCAATATCTTAAAAAAACATTAGACTGATCGTTCCATAGTGCAATTAATTTTAGTTTTTTTAAAATGAAGTAAGTTAAACAGTAGTTGAGTCGGCCAATATGCGTTATGAACTTATGTGAATCGACCGTAGTCATTTCGAAAGTAGTTAGAATAAGTTTAGTTATAATAATATGTAACCAAGTTTGGGTACTACTTGAGTGATATTCCTACTTAAGTTTGACGGATGAGGTCGATCGCATGGATCGAACAACCTTCCCAAAGAAAGGCTTTGGGCGCGTCGGCACTAACTAAAATAGTTCATTTCGGATCTCTTAAAAATAAATCCTACTATGTTATATATACTAATATTATAAACGCAATACAATATATCTTTATGAATTGTAGCTAATGTGTTATTCTGATATGTAAGCTATATTATTGTGAAGTTTCATCAAAATCCATTCAGTAGTTTTTGCGTGAAAGAGCAACAAACATCCTCACAAACTTTCGCGTTTATAATATTAGTAGGAGTAGGATGGATCCGAGAACAGGTAAGTAGATATCAGGCAGCGCATCAGCATCGTACATCGACAGTGGAACGTTCATCATGGTGGGTTTTGCGATAATCACCATGATTGTCTGACGGATTAAATAAATAAATAAACAAAGCCTTCCCCAATGAGCGCCATAGCGCCCTGTCTTCAGCTTGACGCATCTAGCATCTCATCATCATCATCATCAGCCTATAGCAGTCCACTACTGGACATAGGCCTCCCCCAATGAGCGCCATAGCGCCCTGTCTTCAGCTTGACGCATCCAGCATCTACCTGCAGTCTTTCGCAGGTCGTCATCCCCCTGATCAGAGGGCTTCCTACACTACGTTTACCGAGTCCTGGTCTCCACTCAAAAACATCACTCCAAGGTATCATACACCACTTTAACTTCTCAGTGACGCTGGTAAGAAATAACTAAATTCATGTTTTTATACTAGACAAACAGACAGTCTATCGCATCTATATTATTAGTATACATCAGTTTTGTTCCCCTATGCGCGTCACCCGACACCGCTCTAGCCTTTCATTAGCTTCTTCACCCGGCTTCACTCGGGTTTCAGGTCGTTAGCTCTCAAAAATAGGTGTCTGTCTATGCTGACGTTTTCATAACGAGCGTCGCTACTGAATACTGCCTTTTCACGATCGAGCACCATTGTGACAGAATACAAAATTATAATCCTGTTCATCATATTCTGAGCGAAAAATCCAACAAAAATAAAAATGACGAGCACGTTTTTAATAATAATAATGTCCACATTAGTTCATTTCACGTCAGTCCACCCCCACCCCAGATACATACAGCCTGGAGGGAAGCTACAGCCGTCAGTGAGGCGCCGACCTCGGTCGAAGACGGACGTCTGTTCTCGCGCGGGACTCACGTGTGGACGTGACGTTTGTGATATTATTGAACAAGTGACAGCTTAGAGCAGGGAAACTGACGGTAATAAGTGGGAAAAGTGTTTTTTTTTTGTGGTAAACAGATATATTAAATTATACATATATTGATAAACTTACCAATGTACCTATAAGGGTTTTTAATACAGTGGAATCAGTTATAGTCTTCCTTTGCAAAATGTTTTTATTTCTTTTAAAATAATAATTTCTAAGCGCCACCATAAATCAAAGTTATTATTATATATCGAAAGGGTTTACTTAACATAATAATAAAAAACTAAAAAGACATAAATAAGACAGTTTCAGTGATATGATTATTTTATTAAATCTCTAGATCGTGGAAAGTGGACTTTATATTTAGGTGAATAGCTTTTTGGGCCAAATTAATAACAGCAATGAACATGAAAAACTTTAATGGAGATAAAATATAACTCAGTATTTTCTTACCTACTTAGATAGATGATTGATTTTGACAGATCAGTTCAGTTCAGAGAATATTTAATGATAAGAAATTTATTATATATCATATGAAATATTAGTTAAACTGGTTAATATTTTGTTTGTCCCCATTTTTCTGCAAGAACCCGATAATATTATAAGTTTGACCTCTTTAGGATAAAATATTATTATCCAAGCCTGGGCATAAGTCAACGACGTCAGTGGCTCAGCGGACGAAGGACCGCCTCCGATATGGGTGGCTGTGGGTTCGATTTCCGTCTCGGGACAAACGTGTGCATGATCTACAGATATTTTTACTGGGTATTGGGTGTTCTATGTATAATAATAAAAAGATCAGTATCAATGTCAGTTGCCTATAAGAAAAATTCAGTTCACTTGTGGCTAGATGATGTTGTGTGGGGGACTCCAACATCTCGTCTCCCAAGCCTTGCACGTGGTACACCCTGCTAGATAACGAACTAGGCTCTGGTGAAATATCAAATAATTTTCATAATTGGTTAACCTCGCGCGGTGATAGATATTTTGGATAATATACAATATATCTTTATAAATTGTAGCTTATGTGTTATTCTGATGTATAAGCTATATTATTGTAAAGTTTCATTAAAATCCATTCAGTAGTTTTTACATAAACAAAGAATCATCACCATCATCATGCTGTGTGAATTGCCCAGCTGTTGCCAGCCTATCGTTTGTTTATTTAACACGTTGTACGCCATATCACCCACCGGTGAGCCTAGCTTACTTTTCCATTCGGGCCGAGCCAAAATGAGGTAATCGGTCATTTTCATCAACTTGAAATTTTAATTCCAAAGTTAATAAAATGAAGTAATTTGCATGGAAAATAAAAATTACCTTATTAAGAAGCGTTTACGTCAAACCTCTCGCGCGGCTCACCGGTGACCCCCATGGCTCAAACGGCACAGTACGATTAGGCTCACCGGTGAGCCCCGTGGCCTGAATGGAAATGCTCGATTTTTCAAAAACCGTTCAACGTGTTAACTATTACTAATTAAAATAATTATTTGTATAATGTCTCTATTTGTGCTTCCATAAAACAAGTAAATAGAGAAATAATAACGGTTTGTAACATATAACGACATAATTTGTAAAGTTAGCAGCACATTCTGCCAACATTGTTTAGGGAGCTCGAATAAACAAGTTCATCTAGTCTCGCTCAAGACTTTCGGTTTAACTTCTGTATATTAAAGAGAATATAGAAAAATTGTTCCTGAGTTTTGAGCAAAATGATTTTAAGTTAGAAGGTATGTGATTTGACGATTGACGACCGATGTGGCGCGGTGGGCGAAGCCTGCGACGCTGAAGGTTGCGGGTTCGATTCCCGCCTCGGAACAATTATGTGTACGATCTGCAGATATTTGTTCCGGGTGCTCTGGTCGTTTTCTATGTATAATAAAAAAAATCTATCTATGTAATGTATTGTATTATGTATATCAGTTATCTAGTACCCATAACACAAGCTCTGCTTACCATGGGGCTAGATAATCCTGTGTGAATTGTCCAGCATTATTTATTTATATTTATTTATTTATGTTTTTTCGAGCTCAGCTTGTTTATAAACATCACAAGAACAGGGAAGAAGTTTTCCAATAAATTCAAGTAGGTACCTCAGACTTGTTATTCGGTTATTTTTCTTTTTAGACTTTTTAATAATAAAGTTCTTGGTAGGTCCTGCCTCAAATATATATATATATATATATACATATATACAATACCTAACTGCAGAACTACATAGTGATAATAATTAATAAGATATACATGGCTTGTTTTTGCCCTAATGTAGGTATTTAGCGCTAATAGTTTTGATTGAGTACTATCAAAATAATAGAGAATATCTATCAAAATAATGAAAAAATGGCGAATATTTATTTATTTATTCACATACATACATGTACACTGTTTTGATGAGCACACCCTATACAACAGAGCACCATTTTTAAATTTAATATTACAATTAGGAATCATTATTAATATTTAGAATAAATCTATGCAAATATCATAAATTCTAAAATGTCTATCTGTAGTTTTTCACGACTAAGCGGCAGAGTTAATCGTAATTTAATTTAGCAGGGAAGTGGATAGTACCCAGGTGAGGGGTAGAGGTTTTTTACCCTATCACGGATAAAAACATCCCAAAAAGCGCGATTGAAGCCACGGGCAGAACCTTAGTAATAAAACCTTATTATGATAAAAACTTTAATCGTAAACTTTAATATAAGTAGATAAAAACTGTACGTAATAATAATAGACAAATGCTTTTGATCTTGCTCATCAACATAATTAAAAAATCCTGAATATTTAAGCTCAGAACACTGAACGACATGTTTCAGCAATGCAAAATGCAGTTTTAAAATCAATCAACAAAACTACACTGGTACCCGGATATCCGGCGGCACCTGACAAAGAATCGCAATCAACCACATCCATATTCAACAACATCCCGCGCTGAAACTACAAAGTTTTAGTCACACTATATCTTGTTATAGGTATCTACACACTAGGAAGGCATATTTTAGCATTGGAAAAAGGGTGCATATAAAAAAAAAATATAGTCGAATAATTAAGGAAACTGGCTCCCGTCCGAGCCAATGTTATCTCCAAACAACGTAAAATTAAATTTTTAAAAAGGAAAATTACCGAGTGATGATATCATAAATAAATAATGATATACATAGATAAACGAAGACAATCCATACACTAGTAGACGACCTCTGTAGCGCGGTGGGCGAAGGTCCGCATGCGACGCAGAAGGTTGCGGTTTCGATTCCCGCCTCGGGTCAATTGTGTGTACGATCTGCAGATATTCGCTCCGGGTTTTCTGGTCGTTGTCTATGTATAATAAAAAATATCTATCTTATCTAGTACTCATAACACAGTTTCTGCTTAGCTTGGGGCTAGACTAGATGATGTGTGAATTGTCCGGCATTGTTTATTTATTTGCGAAGTCATTTAAAACTTGTTCCAATATTTCCATAATCAAGGGCTATTATAAATACAGCGCAAAATACAGCCAGCGTTCGAGAGGAACCTTTTCTGATAGCTCATTATGAAAATCGATTTAGCTTCAGTAATAAACCCTCCCGGGTGAAGCTATCTGATTCTGTACTTGTATATTTGAACTGGAAATTCGATGAATATCTCCCCTCCCTCTCCTTTCCCCTCAATCATTTCTAACTAAACAGCGAACCTCCCGCAAATTTGCGTACACAACAAATTGTTGGAATATTTTTGTTAATCTTATTATACAATACAATACAAAAATAAATTATTTTACACCAGATGCAAATAATTACAAAAAAGACATACTACATGCGACAAGTACAATTGATTTTTCTTTCCAGGAAAATGTGTTTTTCGTGCTAAATAAAAGGAAAATGAGAAAACCCTGTTGGCTTTTCAATTTCATAATTAGGTAGAACAAAAGCTCATTAAAAATCGTAAAGGGAATTATGAGTCCCATAGAGTACGTGAATTTAGGGATCCGTTCTCGAATTGATAGAATTTATCTGCTAATATCAAATGAAATGAAATTAAATTAAATTAAATGAAATTAAATGAAATTTAATGAAATTTAATGAAATTAAATGAAATTAAATGAAATTAAATGAAATTAAATGAAATTAAATGAAATTAAATGAAATTAAATGAAATTAAATGAAATTAAATGAAATTAAATGAAATTAAATGAAATTAAATGAAATTAAATGAAATGAAATGAAATGAAATGAAATGAAATTAAATTAAATTAAATTAAATTAAATTAAATTAAATTAAATTAAATTAAATTAAATTAAATTAAATTAAATTAAATTAAATTAAATTAAATTAAATTAAATTAAATTAAATTAAATTAAATTAAATTAAATTAAATTAAATTAAATTAAATTAAATTAAATTAAATTAAAGTTTATTTCTTTAGGCTTACAAATAAGCACTTAGACAATAAAGAGACACAATCAAATTATTTAAATCCGTTGTGTAGTTTTAAAGATTATATGCATACATAGGGACAGACAAACAGCGGGAAGGGACTTTGTTTTATACTATGTAGTGATTAATTGGTGTACCTACCTCAACATTAATATGTTAGGTTAGCTGGTAAGTCACCGCGTGGGGCGTTTCAAAATAGGCATACCAACTTATAACCCGTCGACTGCAAATAAATGATTTGATTTTGATTTTCTGTGTTTCACACACAAATTCAAGTACCAACGATAATGGGCGATCGGGCTGCTTTATCGCTAAGAAGCGATCTCTTTCAGATAATCTTTGTTTTTAATAAAATTTATGACGTGTCACATGGTTTATAAACCGTCCTTTTGAATTACTCTATCTATTAAAAAAACTGTATAAAATCCGATGCGTAGTTTTAAAGATCTAAGCATACATAGGGACAGACAGACAGCGGTAAACAATGTAGTGATGAAAAGAATACCTAGATGTAATCGCTAACGTTATGTGCTATTCGAATACGCATAGCTTTAAGTGGTCTCTTTTTAGTCGCGATACAAGAATCTCATTAACTGAACCAGTACTACCGTATTGTTAGATGTACTCGAAAGAGAGTTTACGATAAATGAAAACGCTACATTATTTACAAACATTAACTAATCGTTTTTTGATAATAGCTGTAAGGAGAAAATCCATCACGTCTCATCAATCATCGTACGATAGAAAAAGAAACCAAAAATAAACTAAAAATGTATTTTATTGGAGATGTTCTAATACTTAATGTTTGAGCATTTGGACCTATGCGGGGAGCACATAGGTACCCCCTTCTGTAAATTATCAGACTAGTGTGAACTAAGCCGAAAGGAGAAATACATCTCACCTCCTCATTTTAGTCACTTTGTCATCAGCCTGTTAGTTCACTGCTGGAAATAGGCCTCCCCCAATGAGCGCCATAGCGCCCTATCTTCAGCTTGTATGCAACCAGCATCTGCCTGCAGTCTTTCGCAGATCATCATCCCACCTAACTGGAGGGCTTCCTACACTAAGTTTACCGAGGCACGATCTCCACTCAACAACACGTTTACCAGGCCCACTACCACTTATGCTTGCTAATTCATAGAGCTATTTCGATAACTTTGATTCTATATTTAAATCTACAGTTTCAATAATAGCATTTGTAGTAAGTATTTGAATTCAACTGCAAGAATGTTCACCGCAAGTTCATATTTGGTCGTAACTCGTAAAGTTAGTAGGGGCCGTCCCTTTCGTATTTAAATGTTTCGCTTTCGAGGTATTGGAGTTTTAATGGCGAGAGCTGAAGTGCTTTTAATTTGTATTATTTGGGTCCTGAAGCAATCCTATATTTACCTCGATTCAGCAAATTCGAGCTTATAAATAGAAGCAAAATAAAAAAATAAAAAAAATTCACCCGCGTTAAATTCAAATTTCACATTTCTAAAATATAATATAGCCTATGCCACCCGGAGATAGTGTAGCCTTCCAACGGTGAAATATTTTTCTAAATCGGTCTAATAGTTTCGGAGCCTGTTCAATAAAAACAAACGAAAAATCAAACCTTTCCTATTTATAATGCTAGTATAGACTAGGTAGGTAAACTTGCATATTACGAGTACAGATTTACGTATTGTGCGATGTGTCTCGTAAAGGGTATTCTTCAAGTATTGTTCCCACAATCCATCCGTTTGTTGTTCCTCGAGATATTTCCATCTCCCATGTGTTGGTCGTACAGATCTCTGTATTATCAACAGAGCATTACTCTCTCGCTGACGGATGTCGGTTAACACCTCAAGCGGTAGGTAGACAGGTGGGTAGGGCTGTCTTAAAAAATAACTCAATTTTTATTCATAATCTCCACAAATCAAGCACCTGGGTAACAAAGCGCATAGAAAACAGAAATTTTCTCAAAAATTATGGATTAACAGATTCATAAATAATGCTGGACGATTCACACAATTATTATCTATCCCTAAGATAAGCAGAGTTTGTGTTATGGGTACTAGATCTTTGATAATACAATCCATTAATTCAATCCATTAAATTAATATATATATAGCTATTTTTTATTATACATGTATAAAAAATGACCAAAACAACCGAAACAAATAACTGCAGGTCGTATAAAAATTTGTACCGAGGCAGGAATCGAACTCTCAACCTTCTGGGTCGCAGGCGGACCTTCGCCCAGCGTCACAGAGGTCGTCAATAGTTATACACTGTAATCAATAATACTCACAAGTGATACAATAGTGCTAATGGTTTCTTTTTCACTTCTTCCACTAGTGGACCGAAAATTTAAGTGAACAGAAAATCAAAAACACCTTATTTCTTATTTGATAATACTCTAAATATAATACCTATAGTAATTTTGCTGATTATTTTTGTACAACCACAGTCATAACTTAATTGTTTACACATAATATTTAAAAAATATATGTTTTTCCCAAGAAATATCTCAGATTATGGAAGAAATATCTCACAATGGCGAATGGCGCGACTTAAAGTTAATTAAAATAACTACAAGAAGAAATATTTCTACTATCCATCACATAATTACTTCTAGCTCATCTATTATAATGAATCACCTAATGAAATATTCCCGAATCGTGCCTGTATCCGAAACCGATTAGTATTGGGGTAATTTATTATTTATGATGTGTCTGACAACCCTGGGACGCGCATTAATAACCTATGATCGATGGGGCGTTGCTAAAAGTTTGAGATTCGGTGTAAACATGCGTACAGTCGGTGGGTGTTGATACCGCCTTCGTAAACAAAACCTAAACAGCCGATTCGTACGATCATCTCTACAATTAGCTTGTCATATCAGCCTACAAATGATGGTCCACTCCTCTGATGGACATTGGCTCTCCCTATATGACTGCATTGTTGGGCTAGCGGTATTTAACAGTTATAATGTGGTCCCGGGTTCAAATCCTGGGTCGGGCTAAAGTTTTTAGTGCAAGAAATATTCATAGTAATATCCCGGAGTCAGGGATTGGCGTTACACTTCCGCGCCTCGGAAAGTACTTGCCTCTTTTATGTTTTGTTTTCCTGTGTCGTGTATAATTTTTGTATTATGTATAACGTTGTTATTGTACTTATATTCTCTTTGTTTTGTATCTTTGTCTGAAGTTTTCAATAAATAATTTATCTATCTATCTAAAATACGTGTAGCGGATCAGCCACGAGCCGGAAAACAGTTTTTTTTTATATTTGAAACTTTTGAAACTATCATGATTATTAATACAAAATTCATTTCTAACGGAATATTTAACATGATTTGAACTGTGCCGAAATATACAAATTCAAGTTTTTCAGTAACACTGTAGTAGTTCTCAAAGTATTCGTAGAAAATCTATGTTTAACTCGAACCCAGTTATTCCGGGAACAAGGGACCATTGTGCGCAAAATCGGTCGATTGTGCGAAGTTTACCTTGGGAGATCTGTTTTGCTTACAGTGAATGTATCGCCTCGGTAACAAAACAATACCGGGGCGCAAATTAACGGACTGACATACTTGACTACCCTCCTACTTATTGCTTAACTGGGTGAAAAGGTTGGAAGGGTTAGGGCAGTATTATGGTTAGCGCATCTATAAGAAACGCTCGCGTCTAGTAATCGAATCGAGATGAAATCAAATGAGTTTTGCCAATTCATTTGAAATAGTGCGTACAAGATTTCGTAAAGGCGTAAAATTCAATTTATTAGGTTCCGTTAGCGTTCGGTGCGGGAATGTAAGAAAAGTGTTCGAACCGGTTGACCAGAGTCATAGACATATATCATTTTATTTGCCACTAGGTAAATTTTAACACAATGAATTAAACAATTTTGAATGAAAAATAAAACACTTAATGATTAATAAATAACACAATAACGAATGAATGCTATACGTTGAAAAAAGGAGACAGCCGCTAGTCTCCTAACTGACTTCGAAACAGATCAAACTCCCGATGTCTTTTAATTTTTTTTAGTTACACTACTTAACAAAACTGGCAAAGCACCACTGTACCTATTCCAGACAGAATTTTAGATTTTTTTTCAGGGATGATTTTCCTGCTATGTGCCAGACACAGGCCTCTGCCTGTTCTGAACAAGTGTCTGCACGCGGACTCCCACGCGAATTGCCCGCAAAGTGCCTCGTCTTGGTTTACATCAATACGAACAAATCATATGCTTTTAGCTCTTTCTCAGCTTTGTATAGAAGTTATTTATGTAGGTAAGTAAGAATAGGTAGTGAGGAATGGACAAGTAATGTGTTTTTTTCTCAGAGACTTTTTAAAATTTTCAATATTTTATTAAAATTACGGATTTTATTTATAATTGGAACAGCTAGGCTAGCTAGCTTAGTTCGGGATCTATAAATATTATAATATACCTCTATAATGTAATTAACGTTATTATACGGGACTCGCCAAACGTAGTGTAGGACGCCCTCCGGTCAGAAGGGATGAGGACCTGCGAACGACTGCAGGCAGATGCTGATTGCGGCAAGCTGAAGACAGGGCAATAATGCACTCATTACGGGAGACCTATTGTCCAGCAGTGGACTATTATAGGTTGATGATGATGATGACGTAATTATACCAATCCGACGTGAATTAATCTCTTCGTAGGTTCTTCGGAGTAAACAGCTCCGTTTTATGATCACTTATAGAGATTGCACCTCCTTTATAGCCATTAAAATCAAATGGTTTATCTCATTCACTAGAAAAACAAAGGTATTTTACGTTCGGAAATAAACTCAACCTCAGATTTTACAACCAAAGCAGTTAAATTTTATCTCCTCACCAAATAACCTTATACAAACCAAACAAACCTCTCGAACTAGAGAAATAAAAAGTTTAAACAAAATATTATAATAAAACAAAAGCTTTTCAAACAAAATGGCCTCGTTGAAAGAGTGACAAAAGACATTCAGTGAAGTGAGAAACAAAATGGCGAATTGAAAAGATCTTTCGGAATTTCTTGACTTTTCGTAACAAGTTGATGTGAAGTGAATTACTTTTAAAACAGAATGTAGACTAAAAAGAGTGAGTAATATTCAGTGAAGCATAAAACAAGAAGAGATGTTTTTCCAAACGTGATCTAACAAAAACAAAGATGGCGTCCGCGAAGGACAGTTCAAAGATGACAACTAGCATTGACAGCTTCAAACTGTCAAGCAAGACCTCGCTGTCATCGTCAAAGCATGCGTCCTCCGAGTCAGTGCTGTCGAAGAAGGAGGAAAGCATGCAGATGGCAGAATGCAAGAAGAAGCTGCTAGGCATGGAACCGCATATCATTATCAGAGATGAGAATGTGCTGCTGCGATCGCCTCCGCAGAAGAAGATTGTGATGCCGCCAAATGTTAATGCTGAGGTAAGGTTTCCTAGATTCATTAAGAATATAAGCGGGTAGAGATTATAAACGCAACGTTTCGACTCGGTAAACGTAGTGTAGGAAGCCCTCCGACCAGGTGGGAAGACGACCTGCGAAAGACTGCAGTTAGATGCTGGATGCGTCAAGCTGAAGACAGGGCGCTATGGCGCTCATTGAGGGAGGCCTATGTCCAGCAGTGGACTAACATAGGTTGATGATGATGATGAGAGATTATAAACACCTTGCGTTTTTTTATGTTTACTTGCAAAGCCAAAACAGGCCATTTGTTCAGTCAGCAGTTTTACCTATAAGTTAAAGTAGGTTCAAGTTAATAACCTTCATATATACCTACTTACCTATACTAATTACAGAGATTTAAGTATATAAAAGCTTTAAATTCCTCCAAAAATACGATATACGTATTACGAACGATTTCAATTTAACGAATTCTTGTAAGAGGCCTTATATTTTAAAACAACACGATTAATTCATTACATACATAGAATTTCCAATAAATGTGAAACTTTAAAAAAATCGTAAACCAACAAACTACAAAAAAACGAGGACTCAATCCAAAACACAATAACAAAAAATACTCCTTTTTAATCTACAGCAATGGATTCCAATCGTGATTCCAGTATAACCCCGCTGTATTCCTTCCATACATTGAAAGCTCCACGCATCGTTAGGTTTCATATCACATCGTAATATCATATTTCTATCTGCAACCACTCACGCGAAGCTACATTAATCTGAGCCCCATTCACGGAGTTACTCTTGAAAACAATTCTAATCCAGCGCCCATCGCGATTTCACTAACCGCAAATTCTTAAAATGTTCGATTACGTTCGTGACTGGGACTATATGAAAATTTTCACATATGATTATCTGGCCACAAAGTTAGTTGTTGTTATGCATATCATAATAACCTATATTAATAATGATAAAATATATAGTGCCTCTTTAGTTTTAAAAATAATGACCATTCTTAGTGTGTACGCTAGATGTGTAGACAATTCATTATTGCACACTAACAAAACAACAAACAAGGTAAAAAAATATAAATTATGTGACAATTTGGCGATCTTAACGCTCAAGAGCTATCTCTACCAGACAACCGTCGATGGATAGGATCGTTGAACATGGTAATCGTATGCATTATTATGTAGCTTACATAACGATCAAGCTAGCGTGCACACGACCGTAGGTACTCCAAAACAGCTTATATAGTAACGAAATTTACAATGATGGCACTTAGAGGAACGGACATATTGATAAAGACTTCACAATAACATTCCAAGCTGCCGTTAAGCAGAGTTTATACGAAGCCAGTAATGCTGGCGCCAGTCCTGCAGACAAGCCAGCGTTGGCCTGGCCGCTGTTGTTTAGACGAGGCCATTCATCCACGGATTTTTCTTCGGGTGTGTATGTATGTGTACACGTTTGAATTTAAAAAATAATGAATTTGCGGCAAAGTCTGTTGAAATGTTTAAAGAACATCTCTGCACTATTAAGAGAGAGAGAGTTGATTGATATATGAGAAAAAATATTATTACGGCATTTGTCGCAGAAATTCCAAACAAAGATACACCCTACAGATATTCGCCAGTGACTGGCATGATGCGTCTACTCTACGTGCTCATTTGTCAGTTTGTGAATGTTGTGATAGTTTATTATTGTTTATATATCATTATAATTATTATAATTTAGGGTTAAATTTAATTTAAGATTATACATTGTACTCTAGTATTTAATTGACATGCCAATATTAGTGATAATGTAATGGTAAAATTGAATTTACTGAATTTACACGTGTCCGCAATGCTGGCGCGGGGGTCGAGGGGTATGCGGGCGGAGGTCACTGGCTTGAAAAATAAACGGACACTCTATTATCGCCAGCGTTGGCTTGGCTTGAAAAACTGTTTACACAAGGCAAATACTAAGCCAGCGCTGGCTGACAGTGAGACTGGCAGCCAGTGATGGCCTCATGTAAACTAGCCTTTATGTGTCTGCTTGTCAGAGACTGTCATGGCATAAACACGTCACGGATTAAACAATACATACTGCAAAAATATACAAAGATATGTTCGATTAACATCCACGCCACACAGTCGACCAGACAGTCGTAGTCTGGGTGTTCTGATCGTTATCTATGTATAATAAAAATATCTATACATGTAATGTATTTTATTATGTACATCAGTCATCTAGTACCCATAACACAAGCTCTGCTTACATATGATACTGTGTGGATTGTCCAGAATGATTTATTTATTAACTCCGTCCCCAATCGTCAAAATTTCTCAAAAGACGAATATTACGTTCAAATCGTGGGAACGAGTGCCAAGAGTAGCCCCCCAGCTCTACAATGTTTGCTCTTAGTTCCCGGATCGATGCAAGCTGTAGCCAAGTCAGCTTTCTCACTCCGCCATTGAAATTAATGTGGGAGCAACATTTGAGCGGCGGATACCTAGAACAAGATTTATTATTGTTGCATCTCGGTGCTTTGATGCCAAGCGATTAAACTTTGCCATCATACAAAGAAAATAAATACATTTATTACTGGGAAATCCACTCGGTATGATCTAGACCGAAACTAGACTAGTGAGGTTCTAGATAACTGGAATGATGAAGGTATTCATCGGTATCTAGAACCCAACACGGATTATTTATTCAAATAATAACAATAGTATATACTCGACATAGCTCTAAGAATTAGCAAGCTGAAGTGGCAGTGGGCCGGCCATGTCTCGCGAAGAACGGACAACCGCTGGGGCAAACGTGTTCTTGAGTGGAGACCACGACTCGGTAAACGTAGTGTAGGACGCCCTCCGACCAGGAGGGATGACGACCTACGAAAGACTGCAGGTAGATGCTGGATGCGGCAAGCTGAAGACAGGGCGCTATGACGCTCATTGGGGGAGGCTTATGTCCAGCCAGTAGACTGCTATATGCTTATGATGATAATGATGAGTATATACTATGGTGATCATTTTGACAGCCAATTTACATAACTGTCGTGTTTTCAATGGACATTGCCGGCTGACAAAATATATCATTTCGTTTAAGTTAAAAAAAATTGTAAAGAGTTAGGGTCTTCTACTTCAATTTGTATTTTACAAATAGGTCCACCTACACACCCACCGAGTTTGTCTAACCCTCCACCAAACACCCTGTATACAACGTAGGTACAAACTTTTTTTGAGTAGTGTAAATTGAACCCGCAGCCTGTCTCGCCTCAGCGGACTTTCTCTCACTGCGCCACAGAGGTCTATTTCAGATTTATTACGGCTGCATCGGTATTTCGATGCCACCGCGATTTAACATTAAAGGGGATTTCGTCGAAAAGTGGATGTTTTTATTGAACCTTTAGTTTCCGCCCCCACCCATTCACTGGGTTAAACAATACTTTACTTAAATATTGTTCACTAATATACAATACATTTCTTCCAGGAAATAATATTGGAGTATCTAAGACATAGTCCAGAATGAGACGGAACCATGTCAAACTAAATATTTCCCGTGACATTTCTCATCCGTGTTGACAAAATCAGATAAAACTTAGTCAAAGTAAATGTCTGATCAGTATTATTTCATTGATCTGCAGATCGTACAAGGAAATGTCCCTAGGCGGGAACCAAACCCCTAACTTCCTGCGTCATAGGCTGGTTTTTGGCTCCCTGGCCACTGGGGCCGTCAAACCAATACCATATTTTTGCGAAGAGATAGGATAAAATAAGTTTTTCGTCATAAAATTTTTAATTCGAAACGCTAAAGCGCCAAAAATGTGGTCGGATATTGGGTCGGATTGCCTTAAAACCTAAACAAATCGCAGAAAAAAAATCCAGAGACATTTAACTCATATTGGCGCTTAACACTTTGACTGCTGAAATCACACGGTATGTGTTTTCTACAAGTGACTAATATGCGTAAATCCACACTAGCGCAGCGGCTGAGAAAATACAGATCTGTGTGACTCAGCAAAGCCGTAATATTTTTCGAACGAAACGCATGTGCGGCGCAACACAACCGCTGTGTAGAGCGGCAGCACGAATTTTTTAGGTTAAAAAAAAGATCGCAGTCGTTGAAAAAAATCGCAGTCAAAGTATTAAGCATTAGGGACTTCCTCTCCACCGACGATATCGTATATTCTCTGCCGTAGGCTAGGATAGGACAGGATCTTTTCAAATAAATTTGTAACTTTCGCCGCGCCCAGCTCACACTGGACAATGAGTTAGTATTAATGTTTAAGTTTTGGGTCGACCCTTCGGCCCGCGATCCCTTGATACCTATCATAAAACCTACGAGTACCTATTGAAGTTATTAATTCGGATGTCCGCTGGTTTGTCAAGATGACAGATACATACATAAATAAATCAGTAATGCATAATGAGTAGGTTTTGAGGCAATTAAGGAAAAAGTTCATTAAGAGTGTCTACGGGACTCAATTTGTAAATTTACGCTATTTGTCTGTCTGTCCGTTCATGTGTCCATCAGTAACTCGTGTTACTATGTCTACTTATCTGGTAAATATTAACAAATGTGGAGTTTCTGTATTTGTACCAGATTACGCAGCAAGTTAAATTTTTTACTTAATCCATGTTACTTTTAGACTATGACCACTTAACTGGCAAATTTTAAAAAATGCGCTAGGCCGGCTTTGTTTTTATTCTAATAGATTTTTTTGTTATGTGGTCATCCTACTAATATTATAAACGCGAAAGTTTGTAAGTATGGATGGATGGATGTTTGTTACTCTTTCACGTAAAAACTACTGGATGGATTTTAATGAAACTTTACAATAAATTAGCTTATACATCAGAATAACACAGGCTACAATTTATAAAGAAATATTAAATATTATCCAAAATATCTATCACCACGCGGCTGAAACCGCAGGGCGCAGCTAGTAGTTCTATAATCAGAAAATAAAAATATATGTATATCTATAATCAGATAATAAAACTATCCATAACGATGGATAGATATTTTTGTCATCCAGTTTCTACTGCTGGTGATGATGCTAAATAAATAAATAATGCTGGACAATTCACACAGCATTATCTAGCCCCATGGTAAGCAGAGCTTGTGTTATGGGTACTAGATAACTGATATATATATTAATACAATACATTACATAGATAGATATTTTTTTATTATACATGGAAAACGACCAGAACACCCGGAACAAATATCTGCAGATCATACACACAATTGTTCCGAGGCGGGAATCGAACCCGCAACCTCCTGCGTCGCAGGCGGACCTTCGTCCACCGCGCCACATCGGTCGTCAAAATGTTCGCAGTCAGGTGAACTTCTTATACTCAGAAACCCAATAAGTTATATTCTTTGAAATTATTGAAGAAGTTTCTTTGAATAAGTTCCGAAGATTCTAATATCTTGAGATTTATTGGTTCGGAACAATTATTCTTTTCGAGAGGTTTCTAATTTGAATTATTACCTTATTCTGTTGAAGATAGAAGTTGAAGGCATGGCCCTATTGTCGAAAACTTTGTGTGAAGTTCGTAAGGCGGAAAATTTATGGTCGAGGTCGATAATAACGCCATAACCTGCGAGGGACTAATAAGTTTCGCAAGACATGACCTTTTGATACTAATTATTCTTGCTATTCCTCGTACCTACTTATCCGTTTGGATTATGCTTTTCGTGTTGGTATGCCAAATTTCAACATACACAAAAATAAAAAAATAAAATTGGCCCGTTTCGCGGGGCATCAAAACATTTTCTGTTTGCTGGTAAGGTGAGGAAGTGCACTAACAAAAACTTTAGTAACAATATAATAAAACTAAAGCTACACGATAGACTGGCATACCTTATATAGTAAAACTTAACCTAAACAGTATAATTGACACGTTATTATCATGACGTCATCATGTTTCATTTTCTACCAGACTTGCGTATTTCCATGTCGAATCCTATCCATCAGAGAGACCCCGAGCACAGCTCTCTCCATAGCTTGCTGAGGGACCTTGAACTGGTGGACCAGCCCTACTGTGAGACTATCATGTTGCGTCGTGCTGTTACCCCATATTGTAAATTCATGGGTTGTCTGAGACATCATCATCATCATCATCAGCCTATAGCAGTCCACTGCTGGACATAGGCCTCCCCCAATGAGCGCCATAGCGCCCTGTCTTCAGCTTGCCGCATCCAGCATCTACCTGCAGTCTTTCGCAGGGCGTCCTACACTACGTTTAGCGAGTCGTGGTCTCCACTCAAGAACACGTTTGCCCCATCGGCCGTCGGTTCTTCGCGAGATATGGCCGGCCCACTGCCACTTCAGCTTGCTAATTCTTAGAGCTATGTCGATAACCTTGGTTCTCTGTCGGATGTATTCTTTACGAATCCTATCCTTCAGAGAAACTCCGAGCATAGCTCTTGACTTTTTGTCTGAAACGTCTGCAAATAATAAAATTTGTATGGAATAGTACCTAACAGGGTAATCGTCGGGTCACGTGGATATAAAGAGGTGCACAGGTGGTCTCGTGCAGATCTTGCCTTAGCTTTTGTATGGCGATTCAAAGGAACCTAGATTTTAAAAATTGTATATCCTGAATTCATGTCAAAAATACGTTACTAACCTAACCACATTTCGGTCTAAGCTTGTGAGTTTCTCGTAAAGTACGATACATACTTTTAATATATGCTTCTTATTAGTAGTAAAAAATGTGTACATATATGTACAGGGTTTTTGAGAAGGGCGGTGATGGCCAAGTTCGAAACTACGAGAGTTGGAGAAAAATGAATGGAGTCATGCCTCCGATGTATGTACATTTTATACTACACTATTGTATTATAATGTATATAGATAATATTGTATGTTGTTTTTAAATAATTTTCAAATATAAATAATGCTGGACAATTCACACAGCATTATCTGGCCCCATGGTAAGCAGAGCTTGTGTTATGGGTACTAGATAACTGATATACATAATACAATACATTACATAGATAGATATTTTTTATTATACATAGAAAACGACCAGAACACCCGGAACAAATATCTGCAGATCGTACACACAATTGTTCCGAGGTGGGAATCGAACCCGCAAACTCCTGCGTCGCAGGCGGACCTTCGTCCACCGCGCCACATCGGTCGTCGTCATATTAGGTAATACCTGTAAAAATAGTTGTAATGCTTTGAATAAATAAATATGAAAACAATAACAGCATGTAAGTGTTTTGCAGGCGCTTTTTAACCGGATTATTTACAACTTCTTCTGTTTCTCTGGCTCAGTTTTGCCGAAGTTAGCATCGGGTCAAAACTTTGAGGCCCGACATCGAACCAGAGCTACTAGTGCCGCAAGCTCTGACTTCGATATGAATCGATAAGCCCATTTGGTCTGTGATAATAATAATAAAGTATACATGGACTTTATAAGATAGCATAATAAATTATTTCTTTCTTATTTCTAAGCCCAAAGCTAAGCAGAGCTTATAATGGGTACTAGATATACAGATGTATATATGTTTGGTATAGGTCACCTCTTATAAAAATGCTCAAAGAGAAATCTAAATTTCACTCTAAATTTAAAAGGTACGGCAACATTGCAGACCATGAGTCATTTGTTATCCTACGTGAGCGTGCTAAAAAGCTAGAAACTGAATTGTTTGAAGAATATATTGCCTCCATTGAAGCTCGAATCAAAGAGAATCCTAAAGCATTCTGGACCTACGTAAAAAGTAAGAATCAGTCTAACTCATATCCATCTGTTTTAAATTTCGGTCAGCGCACTTCTGATAAAGGTGACAAAATCTGTGAAATGTTCGGCGAATATTTTCACTCCAACTTCCTTTCTTCAACTAGCCACACGTCACAAGTAGGTCGTGATTCTTACCCGACTTTATCTTTATGCGACATCTCATCAGTTAATATTACTGAGGCTGATGTCCTTAAGTTTTTCTTGACCCTTGATGCAAAGAAATCAGCCGGACCGGACAATGTTCCCCCTACATTCATAATTAGGTGTGCAGGTGCCCTAGCATCCCCGCTTACTATAATATACAGAAGATCTATTAAGGAGGGTATTGTACCGGATATCTGGAAATCTGCGTTTATAACTCCTATTCATAAAAAAGGCCCTAAATGTAACGTCGAAAACTATCACCCGATCTCCAAATTGTGTGTCTTTGCTAAAGTGCTTGAGCGACTGGTCTACAACCAACTCTACTCAGCTCTTAAACACACCTTTTCGGAAAGCCAACATGGTTTCTTGAAGGGTAGATCCACAACATCTAATTTACTTCTATGTGCTGAGTATCTGTCACGAAATATGTCGGAGCCTGCCCAGGTAGATGTTGTCTATACCGACTATAGCAAGGCGTTCGATAGGATAGACCACGTCATACTCCTAAACAAATTGCAATCTGCTGGAATTAGAGGAGACTTGTTTCGATGGTTCTCCTCTTACGTTCTAAATCGATCTCAGACTGTGGTTTTGAATGGATACACTTCCACGCCACTACGGATCCCTTCGGGTGTTCCCCAGGGCTCTTTACTTGGACCTCTTCTATTTACACTATTTATTAATGATATTTCTATTAATTTCAAACACTCTGATATTTTGCTCTATGCCGACGACATGAAAGTTTTGTGTCCAGTTAGAAAGCCCGAAGATTGTCTCAAACTACAAGAAGATCTGATTAGATTTCAAGACTACTGCCGCATCAACAAATTGGATCTTAACGTTCTTAAATGTTTTGTTTGCTCTTTCACACGTAAGCCTCAATTCATAGCTTTTGACTACAAATTAAAGGAGTTAACTGTTGCAAGAGTAGATTCTATCCGTGATTTAGGTGTAACATTCGACTCAAAGCTGCTCTTTGACAAGCACGTGGATAACATTGTCAAAAAGGCATCCAAAGCGCTAGGCTTTTTGATCAGAATGTCGGCAGAGTTTGAGCAAATTAAGACGTTTAAAATTCTTTATTGTGCGTATGTCAGGAGCCATCTTGAGTACGTTTCTCAGGTGTGGAACCCTAGCTATATGATTTATATAGATCGGATCGAGGGCATCCAAAAACGTTTCCTCAAATACTTACAATATCGCGCCAGGACTTATATACCCAATTATTTTTCACGTTGTAGGAAGTTTCACATTCTTCCACTAGCAGAGAGAAGGCGTATAGCGGATGTTTTGTATCTTCTCAATATTGCGAGTGGCAGGGTGGACTGTCGAGAACTACTTGGTTGCATAGGACTCAGAACAACACCAGCATCTCTCAGAAACCATAATCTTCTAAATATCCCATCATCTAAATCGCGTTACAGGCAGAACTCATATATTCTACGTGCGAGCAGATTTTTCAATGCAATGGCAGATGAAGTTGATTTGTTCAATACCTCTCCAAGTAACTTCAAATGTATTTGTAGTAATCACTTCTTTACTGTATAACTTCACATATTCATATTGTTTGTCCACTACTCATTCTTTTTAATTAATGATCAAATGAACTTAAACAAGTGAAGTTCGATCACAATTATGTGAACGGCTTCATTCTTAGCGATTTATTTTTTACATATTGTAGTATGCTCCCACACACCAGCCTTACACGGATTTTTAAATGTTTTTAAAACTAGCAACCCTTATTTCGTCATTTGACAAATACTACTCTGACGTTGTTGCGCTACCTTCACTGCAAACCGTTGCCTACCTGCGGCATCGCGTGTTCGAAGTTTGTCATTTTGTTTAAAGAAAGTAGGTAGGTAATTCTATTTCACAGAAGGTAGGTACCTTACCTGATCAGGTATATTTAGGGATGGGACGTATTTTATTTAATATAGTTAGTATATACTTTTATACTTTTTAATAAGGTACCTATAGGTACTTTTCTTTTAGGGAGGGAGTGTATTATAAATCGCTAAGAATGAAGCCGTTCACATAATTGTGATCGAACTTCACTTGTTTAAGTTCATTTGATCATTAATTATGTTTCACGGCTTCATTCTTAGCGATTTATTTTTTACATATTGTAGGATGTTTAGAGGTTAATCTGTGTACCTACATGATATTGTGAAATAGGTTCAGGGAAGTAGGTGTAAGTGCTACAACACTCATTCTATTCAATCAATAGACTCAATTGAGTAACTATATTGTAAGCTATTCTTAACTATTTCTCTATTATAAAATCTAGCAAACATTGCTGAAGAATCTGTCCAACCAGCAATTCTACTAATAACATGTTGACTACCACCGAGCCTGTTGGTTGTAGGAGTGGCAGCATGCCGCGCGTGTACTGTACGACTGAACATACATGTATATGCCGCTGGATTGGAGACTGTCTTTTACCCGGTGACTTACATCTCTGTAATGAGATTTTCGCAGGAGGTTTTCTGTAACTGATAAATAAATAATCATTATCAGCAGAACATAATGAACTAGTTCTATGTATATACGAGTACGTTTCTAAACATATAGCGGAACCAATTTCTGGTTTCTGATTGTAGAAAAAAAAGTCTCAAAATAGGTTGTACACAATTAGGCCTACAAGTTTTAATTGAATCGGGTATTTTTATGAAAATGGCTATGCGGGAATCTGATATTTGGATGTTACTTGTGGAGTAACGATATGTGGTCATTAAAGGTAAAATAGGCAGTGTTTTCCTCGAAAGAGTTTCCTTATTAAGACTGTCATTTGGCCATATTTGAGAGAAATAATTTAAAACAACGCCAGGATCCCAGGTAGCATCATATTTGGGAGCCGGAGGTCTCAATCTGAAACTCCTCGCATAAAGCCTTTTATCACAGATCTGGAAAATCGTCCACAATGAGCAATAAGGCAGACTTATATGAATTGATGGTAACGTAAGCTATGCTATTATCGAAACTTTGGATAAAAAGGAAATAGCTTGTGACACTGTTTCTTTTATATGATTATGGTTATTTTGGTGACAGAACTTGACCCAAGCTGTCATATACCTATTGCCTATAGGTGTTATCTGATAAAGAAATAACATAATCTCTATTGCTCTATCTGATAATCATTTGCCAAGTAAAGTTAGCCGGATAATTTCGCGGCCACTAGAGTCAGCGATCGGTAGAGCTTGTGAGTGTTTCTGAAAGGAGATTTTAGAAGATTTATATCAGGTTTAACATATATTATCTAACATTTAACAAGCTTTTTGAATACTGGGAACCAGGGCTGTGTTGGCCAGTAAGGCTTCTTTGCCTTATCGCTTATAATTTTATGGATTGAATTAACAATAATCGCAAAAGGCGGAAAGCGTAGAAAAAACAGTTTTTCCCTGAAATGGTGAACGCATTAACGGCTCACTCTTCAGGCTCGTTGCGCCAGCTTACAAAAGTAACGCATTGCATTACAACGGCTGGCGGCAAACAAATCTATTTGTGGTTGACCTTACCTATCAATAGGTATTTTTATTAAATGCGTATCAGCTATAATTTAGGGTCATTGAACTTTCTTCGAGACAGTGAATCTATTGTATTAATATGTGAAGCAAAAAGCCGAATATTTATATTTTCACATCATTTTTTGTATATATCCCTAGCTGTTGTAGGTATTATATGTTTAAACTGAATAAAGAAGAAAAGAATGGGTAGTCCATTCTATTTATACTAGCTATTGCTTTCTTATTATTATCTAATCTAAAAAGTAGTTAACAGATGTTTAGAGTTTTTGCAAAACATTTGATTGCTATAAAAACAGCTTTTTGTTCTAATCTAACTCATTGATATGTAAAGACGCATCTGAGAATATTTCCAATGTATAGCCACTGTGTTTTAATTGGGAATAACTTATAAAAATGTGTGACAACCACCAGTAGAAATAAAGTTTCAAACAATCAGGCATGTTGATTATTTGATCATAAATTGGGTATTTTAGTAAACGTCTGTATTTGCGATGCTCCAACTCTTTTGTATATTATAGTATACTCTTTTGTATACCTCGCAGAACATTTTTAACTTTGTTATTTATTTATTTTTTGAGTTAATTTTAAAGTCATGTTTTTGGATTTGAAGATAAACCTCAAGAATTTGCATTTAGTGTTTGCAACCAAACAGCTTTTATCCTGAATCAATATAAAACCAAGAGTGTCTAGTAGCTTTTTTGTTGGATTTATATTAGACTGACATTCATGAAATGATCTGCTGATGCAAAAATATCGTATAAATAAAACCTTGTAATCGTAAGTATTCTATTACGGGTTTTAGCAATTTGGTGATTACATTATGAACATGTGCACAAACCAAAAGGTCAACAACTGACCTCATATACCTAGATTATTATTATATCACGTAAAACGTAGGTATTTTTATGACAATTTTGAATCGCGAACAAAAAATAAGCATCTTCAAATCAATTGAAGCACTAGAAATATACTAGACAAAAATTTTAAACTATCGTATTCACAGCGAGAAATGGCATTCATTATATATATCCCTAGATGAAAATCATTTGATTTTTCTTCGGATTTGAGGTTTACGCTAGGGTCATAATTGTGGTATGGTATGGACGTAAGAGGAATATCATATCCTTTGATCCATGAGAGTAATATAATAAAGGATCATCTGTGATTCGAGGCCAGGCGTGAGCATAATATTCCAGTCTTGACCTGCATACTGTGAAAGAATACGTACCGACTATCTCGGGGCGGGGCGACGGCGGTGGCGGCGGCGGCGGCGCGCGGTCTCTTTGGCGGAGGTGAGGGGTCACTGCGCGGCGGCTGCGCTCGGTCCTGTTGGGACGGACGTGCAGCGTCGCGAGCCAAGGGGCGCCCTCCACGGGGCCTTTAAGGCCTCCGGATTTTTGGATCATCCGATCGCAAATGATTTACCATAGACACTACGAAATTTCTGTGAATCCGAGTGTCACTATAGTGATTGGCGCATAAAATAAGTACGACAGGCATCGCTCAGCGGCTTTATAATGCTTTGAGTCGTCCTGCAAGTCCTAAAGTGGCCTTTTCTTCAGCGTTTAGCTTGGGAGCTAATAGCGAATCACAATTATTAGGAAAGACATAATCGTTTATTGCTTTGTCTCCTTCTGCTGCAGGCTCTTTTTAGGATCTTGCCATTCAATGGAATTTTGGATTAGATGATGCTGTATGGATTGTCCAGCATTACTTTTTTAATGATAATGTCCCTAGTATCAGAAGGAGAAATAGCTTCTGTTATGGTAGGATTGACATTGGTTCGATCATGCCATCATCGGCGTCGCTTGGACGTATATTGATAGTGATAGGCGGCGTCTGCGCAGTGAGCTCCGCTCACTGCGCAGACGCAATGCAACAGAGTCGTTCTCCATTATTCGTGTAGGTACACGTATACGTGTCGGCCACGGTCTCGACACGTGTCAAAGAAATAGATGACCGTAAAAACAAAATGCGTTAATACGCAAGGACGTGACGGTATCAACCCGGATATGGCAGTACCTACGCATCACATTTATACCATGAAACTAAATATATAATAATATAAATAAATAGATAAATTTATTTATTAATAGATGGCCGTAAATACAAAATGCGTTAATACGCAAGTGCGCGACAGTATCAACCCGAATATGGCAGTACGCATCACATAAAATAGTTGACCTCGCATCGTGGCCAAAGAAAGCTTGAATTTTCATAGTGACAGTGGTAGCCCGTAATTAGCAGCACGCATCACAAAATTTAGCTTTAAGAATCACCAAATGTAGCTTTACGCATTACATTTTGGACAAGGGGGTAGAATATTAAAATTAGTTGACCTATAAAACGACAGAGTCAACCTAGAATAGTTGCTCACATCGTGGTCAAAGAAAGCTTGAATTTTCATAGTGACAGTGGTAGCCCGTAATTAGCAGCACGCATCACTAAATTTAGCTTTACGAATCACCAAATGTAGCTTTACGCATTACATTTTGGACAAGGGGGTAGAATAATAAAAATAGTTGACCTATAAAACGACAGAGCCAACCTAGTATAGTTGCTCACATCGTGGTCAAAGAAAGCTTGAATTTTCATAGTGACAGTGGTAGCCCGTAATTAGCAGCACGCATCACTAAATTTAGCTTTACGAATCACCAAATGTAGCTATACGCATTACATTTTGGACAAGGGGGTAGAATAATAAAAATAGTTGACCTATAAAACGACAGAGTCAACCTAGAATAGTTGCTCACATCGTGGTCAAAGAAAGCTTGAATTTTCATAGTGACAGTGGTAGCCCGTAATTAGCAGCACGCATCACAAAATTTAGCTTTACGAATCACAAAATTTAGCTTTACGAATCACAAAATTTAGCTTTACTCATTAAATTTTTGGACAAGGGGGTAGAATAATAAAAAATTGTTGACCTATAAAACGACAGAGTCAACCTAGAATAGGTGCTCACATCGTGGCCAAAAGTAAGCTTATATTTTCATAGTGACAGTGGTAGCCCGTAATCAGCAGCACGCATCACAGAATTTAGCTTTACATACTTGTTATTTGAAACACAAAAAAATATGTTTTTTACTCACGGTTATTATCGTCTTTATATCTCCATCGTCGATACTGCTGCTGGTATAACTTCTTTTTCTTCCCATGTTGAACGCAAACACTAATAATTTTTTCTCAATTTTTGCTTTTTGGGCTCTGTAGTTGACGTGCGAAGGCTAGAGCACGGAAACAAGGAATGACAAACTTCGAACACGCGATGCCGCAGGTAGGCAACGGTTTGCAGTGAAGGTAGCGCAACAACGTCAGAGTAGTATTTGTCAAATGACGAAATAAGGGTTGCTAGTTTTAAAAACATTTAAAAATCCGTGTAAGGCTGGTGTGTGGGAGCATACTACAATATGTAAAAAATAAATCGCTAAGAATGAAGCCGTGAAACATAATTATTATTTCTAACTACTTGTGAAAACTTGTAATTGGCCGTCCTTATATATATACTTAATCTTTCTTGTTATATGTTTAGCCGTAAGTTTTCCGAAAATTAAATAAATAAATAAATAAATAAATGTATTTAATACAGTATTATTACATAGATAGTTATATTTCTGATTATACATAGAAAATGCCCAGAACAGTTCTGGGCATTTTAAGAAGTGTTACGCTCCTAACAAAAATTGCACATCGTCCCAAGGCGGTCTTCGAACCCGCAAAATCCTGCTTCGCAGGCGGCCTCCCCCTGATATGCACCTTTAGCCTAAGCATGCTTTTATCTCAAGCCTTACCCCTCCGGTTAGGCTCATAATCCCCACGCTGGGCATGCGGGTTGGGGATCGCAGTTAGGTGGCTAATTGTTCTGCAGGAGGCGCTGTGTGGATTGTCCAACATTATTTACTATACGCCTTTACACCGGGGTGGTCGTGTCGGGTCCGAAACAGGCTTGTAGTTTTGAGCTGTTAGTCATGTTCTTGATTGGGTAAATGACTAAACAGTTTTAGGGTACACTTTGGTCCATCTGTACACTAAACTATACCAACAACTACTACAATGGAGCGGACATTCTCCAAGTCTTAACGGAGGACAAAAGCTAATTAACTAACTTCGCGGTTATGAGGTCGTGCTCTGAAGTTAGCTGTACTTGGTGGAGTGTGAAGTTAGCAGAGGTATCGGGTTTTGATTTACGAGTAGCCCTACCCTCTATTCTTTTGTATATAATTTTCTTTCAAAGTTTTTCAGGGCACTAGAAGGTAATTTTTATTGAATAGCATAATCATCCAAGTTTGTTTTTCGATCTAAAGAATCTACCTAATTATACAATGCTGGACAATTCACACAGCTTCATCTAGTCCCAAGCTAAGCAGAGATTGCAATGTGGGTACAACATAACTGATAATATAATTGGTACTTAAGGGGCCTCCGGAGGGACGAATTCTTCATACAAACGTAATACCAAAATTATTTCTAAATCAAGCATATTTCCACTATAATATTATTTGTATTAAAATAGTATTTATCTAGGCTCCCAAATAGCTTTTTTTTCAAAATACTTACCTAAAATGAAATGAAAGCCAATCTCATTTTGCACATTTTTATGCGAAAATGGACATCTTTTCTTGCTATTTGTTTCGTATTAAAAACATCAATATCTTACGTGTTATTTATTAAGGAACATAGCTTATATTGTCTAGTTACAGAATAACAATACTTTGTGAAGAATACAAAAAGTTTTCAGTCATAAAACAGGTATTACGGAACAAACCAAATTTTGAACGGCTAATATTGCTATCGCGCACGCATGTGGCGCGGCGCAAGGGCATCTAGCAACTATTCAATTCAAACTACATTGTATCAAATAATATATCTATCTGAAATCTAAAATGAACACCCAAAATTGTCTATAAAGAAAAGGCGTAATAAAATATTTTCTACATAAATGTCATTTTTGCATATATGCCCGTTGTCAAATACGCCTAAACCCGAACCAGAAACCCAATGTACCAGAAAGCTATAAAACACGAAATAACTATCCAATACCCATTCTACCAGATTTACGATATATACTGTTTACTCGCGAATCCCAGCCTAAAATCCACCTTAACACCCTGAAAATACAACTCTATTCAACTGTTTAGTCTGTGTCATTTGTAGAGGTTCATTTTTTAAATAGTACAGTTCAAATTCGATTGTATTGTGTGGTTAGAAGGTCGGTTTTGGCTGAGCGCGGCAGTGATCAAAGAATAAATTACAGATAGAACAATAGTCCTAAATGCACGATTTAGAAGAAAGAAATCAGTACTGTACTGTACCTACCTAAGAATTATACGATTTGGAAGACATAAAAAGGTTTTTCGAGTAATAAAATTGTGAAAAGAAATCGTAAGCTAAATGGTGTAGAAAAGAAAAATTCACCTTGGTAATAAAAACATTCTAAGAAATCAGAAATGACAAAGGACCGAAAAATGAGTCAAGTGCGTGTGATGAATCGTGCTTAATGTTCCATACATATATGTACAGTGGCCGTCTCATATAAGTACCCCCTCTATCTCTATGTATGTGGGTTCGAATCCTGCCGCCTGATTGGAAGATAAACTACACGTTATTTGTAATTCCATTTTCTTTGAAAATATTTTGTAGACAAGGGGGATACTTAAATCTGACGCGCACTGTACATTGCATACATATTAACATACTTTTTGTTGATATTTGAAGAAAAGTTTGTATTCGATATTTACCGATTTATTCTGAAAAATAAATCGATCCCTCCACTTATATTAAAAAGGTAATACAGAAAATGGAATACGTTACCTTTTCTCTTCAGAAAAAATATCCTTTATTTATCTACCTACTTCCCATAAATGTTTGAGCCAAGAATCATGAAATATTTCCTGAAATTCGGCTTTTCCACCATTTCTTGGGTTTAATTTTTCGAAACAAAATCCAATCTGAGAATCGAGCAATATTTGTTTTAGGGGTCCCTGTAGAAAAACGGTTTCAACATTACGCCCTGGATAAAATTAAAATAAAGATTTTGCATATTTTTGATTGATTTTGATTAAATACTCCGAAATGATTTCAAACATCTACTGAATACAAAATAAATCATATTTCTCTGCAAATAAATGGTTTTTGAAGAAAATTTATCTTTTAGAAATTCATTTTCAATATCGCTCTAGAATTATAGTACTGGCTTTGACATCTGTCTATGACGTCACCGATCCACGAACATCAGATGATACAGAATGACCATAACATTGCCAAGATAGAAAGTCAGAACTTGACCACCAGTTATTATGTGCCTTTACATTACATATTGCGACGGCATGACGTCACAGTTGTGTACAATACAATACAATTATTTATTAATAATGCCAAATTACGAATTAAGTATTGTCGGTGAGGCCTGTCCTATAACCGTTGGTACAAGAGATGTTGGTGATGCTGCGATGCTGCATCGGATCAAGCAGTATGCAAAGCCGTTCGAGCTTCGTCTAAATATGAAATTTCGATATTAAATGAATATGAAATGTTCAAGTGGGATATTCATTATATTGGTTATTTTTAGTAACTGTCATCATGCCCATTACTGTAAGTACCTACTTACGTGAACTAAATAAAAACCCTTAACTTGTGTTGCAACTCAGAACCCTCAACATTTATATCCATTAATTTTTTCAATTGTTTCATGTAGAGATAATCGAGTTCTTGTATTTGTACAGAACCCCATGCGAGACTCTGACTTGGCCAGTTTATAAGAGCCTGACGTTTCCTCCGCGGAAGATAATTTCATTTAGCTTCCTCCGACCGAAATCTTGAAACAAGTATTTTTATAGATAATTCATTTTTCTTAGATATTATTCTTCTTCAAATATTATTCTCAGAGTTTTAGCTCCGGGATTTAGAAATAAATGATTGCATTGTTCAAATATTGAAGACCCATACTTGGATGACAAAAAAATTATAATTAAGTATTAAGACAACGGTTATTATAGCGTTTATTTACTGTCGCTGTCGTGGTCACGGGATGACTCATTCCAGTGACCACGACAGTGTGTAAACCTGTTGAAACGTCGGGAAAAATTGGTAAATGAACGCGATAAGTACCCAACGGGTTTTATCAATGTTTATAATTTAATTATTGTATTCCGAATGTTCAAGTTTACAAAATATTAACGAACATACCAAATGATCGTTAAATATTTTTTAAACTTGCGCAAATTAGAACGCTTTTTTACATTAAAATAATTTCTTTTATTTATCACTCTTATCCATAATTTGAATTATTATATTATTTATTTTTTAGTTCAAATTATTGTATTGTCATCGGTTATTAATAAGTTTACTAAGTTTAAATGAAATCTGACCGTTCAAAGTGGGTCAAAATCGTGTCCAACGGAGTCGGTTACAAACAAACATACATACATACAGGTGAAGCTAATAAAAGCGTGGTAAAAAAAGCAGGGAGCATGAATTTAAGGTAACATAAGCTGCTTTTCCACAGTTTTAATTTTATATTTTACCCGCAGCGGGTATTTTAATCCCGTAGGGCAAGCACGGGTATTGTTGTCGAGGGTAGAATAGAGAAAAAATACGTCACTTCGTCATCGAATGCGTAAATTATTAGAAATTAATTCCTTGAACTTCAGTTATGTACGCAATGTATGATGATGATGCGATATCATTACTGTCTATTCTTCCCTAGAGAACAATCCCCGAGCTGGCCCTGCTGAAAATGTTTAGAGATGTTAGAATATTGATTCGGCTGTGTTCTGAAAAATGCAGTTTTAAAAACAAATAATATTATTGACATTTGCGTTTAGCTGCCGACCGAAACTCATACTTAAAGATAATTATATCTATTCTGCTGTGTTCTCAAAATACAGTCTTAAATACAAATAATGTACTGCCGACCGAAACTTATATTTTAAAAATGTAATGCATAGTATTTCATTAATTTCCCATCCAATACCCATAACACAAGGGCTGCTTGGGGCTAGGTGATGCTGTGTGGATTGTCCAATATAAATTATTATAATTTCCACACTCGTCCATTCTTTGGTGTCTATGCTAAAAACCTTTGTACTAAATACAACACCAACGGCAGAAAAAAGCATAAATCCGTGAAAAAACAAGAATCACTGCTGTATATCTACAATACGGTATTTTACAGCCAATCGTAAAGAACGCGTAAAAATCGTTTATTTATTAACAGGTGCGAGTTCGATTCCCGCCTCATAAAAACGCAATCAAACTGTTTGTTACATCTGTGGTTTGTGTGACATAGCCATAGTAAAGAGAATTACTTGTTTTCTTGTAAAATATATTTAAACCGCGGTACCGCGATCCGGTCTATTAAATCACAGAAAAAAACTAACTACGGTAGTTCAGTCAACTGCACTAAGTTATACGAAAAAAAAACAGTGGTCCAGTTAACGGGACCAGCGGAATGATTGTCTTTGCTTCTTGCCCGTGGTCCCAACGGACAAGAAGCAAGGAAATTCTTGAATTCTTTTTATTCGCTTTCTATAGCTTTTTACCTCTCGAGCCTAGACGGCGGCGCGGCGTGGGTTCGCCAGAGATGAAACCTGCGAACTGGATATTTTTTTCTGATCAACAAAGTACCGAGACTAAAAAGTAAATTTCACAAAACTGTGTTTATGCAGAAGTATATTATTTGATATAATATACATCTCTCTTCTTTCTGGCGGAAATGATTCTGTTCGATTTTCAACATACAATACAAAAATACTTTATTGTACACCAGTTACAGATTATTATAAAAGACATACAAGTGCAATGGGCGGCCTTATCGCTTAGAAGCGATCTCTTCCAGGCAACATTAGGTACATGACTGCCTACCGCTAGGACTAATTTCCAATGCTAGCGTAAATTTTACATAAGTATTGCTAAGAGAAACCTAGTGTCTAGAGAAACTTATGTTAGGATTTTACACGCTATCAACGGTAAACTGTTGCATTACATGCAACAGTTTAACGTTGATAGCAATAAATACATTTATCTATATATATCTACTAAAAACAATTCATTCGATCTAAGTCAAGCCTGACCTAATTCCATAAAATCGTAAACCAAAACACCACTACATCAAAAACACACAAAAAAATAAAGTGCTTGGCCGGCTTTAAGCTGTAACATCGCAGTAAAGTGGCTCACATCTAGAGAGCTAGACCACTTCATTGTCGATATAATCTGATCTCGTCTACCCGCAGATTTCCCCCGGGTATAGCTGATGGCTGGGTAGAACCGGGTATGACGAGAGAGGTAGAACCAGGCAATCGACGTCATCCGTCGACTTCGTTCGTTTTTCAAAGTAGACCTCCAACTCTCGCGATAAAACTTCCAAGAAGTGGCTCCCACTTGTTCCTAATTTCCTATAATGAGGCATTACTTCGCTCCGTAAGAGATATCAAGTGGTATCAATGCTCGCGAGCTGAGTTATATGAACGCTTGAAGGTAATTTGCTGTCCTAGTTACAGAGGTTTGAAAATCGTTTTTTAAAGTTTTTGTCAAAGGACTTTCTTCTGCGTAGGTAGAGATTGATTTCTATAATAGAAAGGGTGCAAGTAGCTCTTAGGACACCGAGGACGCCTGGGGAGGCATGCACCGGCATTAGCGAGATGCTGGCCTTCCTGGAGGACATCGGGTGGTTAGACTAGCAGCCCACCCCCCTCCCGCCTCGGAACAATTGTGTGTACGATGCAGATATTTGTTCCGGGTGATCTGGTCGTTCTCTATGTATAATAAATAATATCTAAATATGTAATGTATTGTATTAAGTATATCAGTCATCTAGTACCCATAACACAAGCTCTGCTTACCTTGGGGCTAGATGATGCTGTGTGGATTGTCCAGCATTATTTATTATTTATCAAAACACGCGATTTCTCACGTTCACTTCTATCTAGATAGATAATTCTTTATTGCACACTAAGTTTATAAAAACAATGTAAAATAAAAAACTTAAAAAAACTAGATACAATTGGCGGTCTTATCGCTCAAAAGCGATCTCTGCCAGACAACCATGGATGGATAGGATCGTGGACAGTGCCAGGGTATCTGTGTGCTTCTATCTAGGTCACCTATAGACGTTTTGCAATAAAATCTAGATTTCCTTCAGTTTCAACCTCACCTCATAACATTAATGGCCCTCATTAGCCGAGTGGTGGATTTCCCAAGAGAACCCCACCACCGCCATCTTTATGAAGTACGAACATTTGTACTCGCTTGCACATTAATCTATGTGACTCTGCTGAATCTACTTCAATAAATAAATAATTTTATATCAGACATATATATAATACATATTTATTTATTTAAGAAACAAAATCCACAGCCTTTAAAACTAATATTAACATACTTAATCACTAAACTTAAGGCCAATGAAGGATTTACTTTGTATAAAATAAAAAAAATGACTATCACTATAAATCAAATTAATAAACGCTAAAACAATTTCAATAACGACAATTGACGACCGATGTGGCGCGGTGGGCGAAGGTCCGCCTGCGACGCAGGAGGTTGCGGGTTCGATTCCCGCCTCGGAACAATTGTGTGTACGATCTGCGGATATTTGTTCCGGGTGTTCTGTTCGTTTTCTATGTATAATAAAAAATCTCTATCTATGTAATGTATTGTAATATGTATATCAGTCATCTAGTACCCATAACACAAGCTCTGCTTAGCTTGGGGCTAGGTGATGCTGTGTGAATTGTCCAGCATTATTTATTTATTAATAACATAAGAAAAAAAAGTATAAACTAAATTTAAAACAAAAAGAAACATGAAAATTAAAACTAAAATACTAAATACAATATATGTATATATGTACATATATCATGTTTATTACAAACATTACTATGTTAGTAGACACAGCTAATTATATGTAGGTAGATAGGTAGGTATCAGTCCAGAGATATGTATAATATGTATATACGATGAACTCTGTGGTGTGGCGGAAGGTCTGCCTGGGGGTAGCGGGTTCGATTCCCGCCTCTGGACAAATATTTGTACGATCTGCAGATATTTGTTCAGGGTTTTCTGTTAGTTTTCTATGTATAATAACCTAATGTGTTGTATTATGTATATCAGTCATCTAGTCTGACTGATATACTGAGGTTGTCTGGTAGAGATCGCTCTTGAGCGATAAGACCGCCAATTGTATCTAGTTTTTTTTAAGTTTTTATTTTACATTGTCATTTTATACTTAGTGTGCAATAAAGAATTATCTATCTATCTATCTATCTAGTGCCCATAACACAAGCTCTGCTTACCTTGGGGCTAGATGACGCTGTGTGAATCGTCCGGTATATATATTTGACCCTGATAGGCCTGATATTCGAATGCTTAAACAGGGTTACTGGTTAATCGATCTATTCCTGCTAGGAAGTTATTTCCGTTGAATTAGACCATAATATTTTAATGCAAAAGCTAACAATTTCTAAGAAAAAAATATTAAAGGTTTTTTAAACTGTATCGAGTTTAGGGGGTGAAAAATATTAAAACTTTGACTGCGGTTTTTTTTCGACGACTGCGATCTTTTTTTTTACCTAAAAAATTCGTGCTGCCGCTCTACACAGCGGTTGTGTTGCGCCGCACATGCGTTTCGTTCGAAATATATTACAGCTCTGCTGAGTCACACAGATCTGTATTTTCTCAGCCGCTGCACTAGTGTGGATTTACGCATATTAGTCACTTGTAGAAAACTCATACCGTGCGTTTTCAGCAGTAAAAGTGTTAAAAAAAACACGCCTGACTGTTTTTGTTCTTTTACAGGTAAGCCATCGGAAACTAATTCGAAGATTTCGTATTTACGCGACAGTGAGTATAAAAACATCTTTGGAGCCGACCAACAACAATATTTTTAAAAAACTCATCACTTTCATAACAACGACCACAGATGGCGTGGAAGATAAAGGTCCGCCTGCGACGAAGGAGGTTGCGGATTCGATTCTCGCCTCGGGACAAATGTTTGAGCGATCTGCAGATATTTAAAAAAATCAAAAATATGCCCGACAATTCACACAGCATTATCTAGCCCCATGGTAAGCAAAGCTTATGTTATGAGTACTAGATAACTGATATACATAATACAATACATTACATAGATGGATAATTTTTTATTATACATAGAAAACGACCAGAACACTCGGAACAAATATCTGCAGATCGTACACACAATTGTTCATATTTGTTCCGGGTGTTTGATTGTTTTCCGTGTATGGTAAAAAAGATCTATCAATGCAATGTATTTTACATACATACATATATAAACCTGCAACAGTATTATACAATTCTATATTATATAAAATTAGTAATTTTGTTAAAATTAGTAAAATCAATAAAATTAGTTGCACATGCTTTTCACACTGTCCTCACAATAAAACTCATTGTTTTTTTTTTATTGATATATTAAATATATCAGTTATCTAGATACAACGTAACACAAATCTGCTTAGCTTGAGGCTAGATAATTGCTGTGTGAATTGTCCCGTATTATTTATTCATTTTATTTAACGCCATTTCCTCTAAAATCAGTAAAGTTTTTACCTACTTCGTCCAATCTTATATTGAATCTTCACAAAATCCCCGCTGAAATCTTTGAGTAGATCCTTGAGGCCCCTTTACACCAAATCAATTCACAGTTACTACGTAATTTCGTCGCGGGTCGACTGTGCTGATTCACAGGCCACAAATCAAAATGCGACCTTATACCATAAAGTCTCTTTTATAGCCGATAAATATTCAGAGATCGGTTAAGGTGAATGTAGACTGAAGACAAGACAAGACCAAATGTATTACAAATAGAAAGAACTTGCGGAATGCATTTGGGCTGACAGTGGTGTCAATTTAGGTATCGCCATGACTAATGTAAATTTGTTAGACATGACTTAATATGTTGCCGTCGAATTAATGAGATACATAGAAAATTATTTATTGCACTTGTGATAGAAACTATGTATAATAAAACCTTAAAAATTAAGTACCAATTGGCGGTTTTATCGTTCAAAAGCGTCTCTCATCTCTAAATAAATAAATAATGCTGGACAATTCACACAGCATTATCTAGCCCCATGGTCAGAGCTTCTGTTATGGGTACTCGATAACTGATATACATAATGCAGTTTACATTACATAGATAGTTTTTTTTATTATACATAGAAAACGACCAGAACACCCGGAACAATAATCTGCAGATCGTACACACAATTGTTCCGAGGCGGGAATCGAACCCGCAACCTCCTGCGTCGCAGGCGGACCTTCGCCCACCGCGCCACATCGGTCGTCAAAAAGGTATACTAACATACTTAAAAGGAGGTCCTAACAACTATCTAGCATGTAAAGTAACATATTTGACAATATTTATAATTAAAATAAAAAAATAAAAATAAAATAAGATTTTTATACAAATAAACAATTTTGGATTTCAATTTTCACCATCGTCAGGTAGCCTAGCTAGCCCGCACGTGACGATGCCTTGCTGCTGCGCATTGGTGAGCATGGACACATAGTGACGACCGATGTGGCGCGGTGGGCGAAGGTCCGCCTGCGACGCAGGAGGTTGCGGGTTCGATTCCCGCCTCGGAACAAATGTGTGCACAATCTGTAGATAATTGTTCCGGGTGTTCTGGTCGTTTTCTATGTATAATTAAAAAAAAACTTTTTATGTAATGTAAACTGTATTATGTATATAAGTTATTTAGTACCCATAACACAAGCTCTGCTTACCATAGGGCTAGATAATGCTGTGTGAATTGTCCAGCATTATTTATTTATATTTATTTATTTATACCTGTGCCAGGATGTCCTCCTCTTCTATGCAAATACATGGATTTAACAAATAAACTAAATTAAGATTGTGGTCGATAAAGAACACTAATTTTACATAAAATTCAATTTAGGCAAGTATAAAGTGCTATGAATGTTGTCAGTTTGAGAAAACGAAGAAAATAATGAGAGTTTTTACAGTAATGTTCGCCGCGATAAAAACAAATGATGGCAATCTAAGAAAAGTTTAGAGAAGTGACCTTGTCAGAGTCTAAAGAGCATTTTTCAGACTAGCTTTTTTTTTACATAATACTATATATTACATAGATAGATATTTTTTATTATACATAGAAAACGACCAGAACACCCGGAACAAATATCTGCAGATCGTACACACAATTGTTCCGAGGCGGGAATCGAACCCGCAACCTCCTGCGTCGCAGGCGGACCTTCGCCCACCGCGCCACAGAGGTCGTCAGCAGCTTTTGTCAGCAGCTTGTCGTTTTGCTAACAGAAGAAGATTAGAAGATTCTAGGAGATCTAATTTACTAAAATGTTATGTTATTAATTTAAGCGTTATTAAATTCAAGATTTTGTCAATGATAAACTTTAGTACATTTAAGTTATAATAATAATAATAATAAGCTTGCTTCGCGGTCGGTGATCTACCGTTTTAATAAATTTTTTACTGTAGAATAGTATTATAATATTTTATTGTATTTTCTATAGTAAAAAATGTATTTTATACGAGAATTTTAATAAATGAGTGTATAATAATAAAAAGTATTTATTTTCAAAAAAATGGTTTCTTAATGTTAAGGTTAACAGTGTACTTATCTAAAACTAATTACGATTTATCTCTATAATATTTAAGTTTACCTTTAGGTAAAGTACTCTACCCTAAAAACCTTAGTGCTGAAAATACATCGACCCCTCGCTCTAACTATGTAAAACTTGTGTTTAGACGCGAGGGCTACTCTGCCTCACAGACACCGACACAGACAAGTTATTGCTACGTCATTCTCTCTAAAATATTATTTCATACTGATATAAACATATCTGGTTTGGTCAAACTAGGCCTAGATATCTGTTATTCTATGCTAACTTTGGTTCCCATAAAGTGAAAACGCACGAGAAAAAATGGTATATAAATCATGAAAGTGCACTGTTCCACACATAATTTGTCAAGATCAGGAATGCGGTCTATTGAAATTACTTATGTTTTAATTCTGAGGGGCTTTTACTAATTATTTGCTTCCTCTGAGCCAGCTTCTTTATCAATTGCATAGTTTTTGTGCCAATAAATAATTTTTCGATGTTTGCGCTTACGCCTTTTCAAAAACGTATACTCTGACTCACTCCTATGAATCAAAACCTACACTTTAATAAAATGACGCGCAATACGCCTTTTAAGCCACGCGACAACACAACACCCTGTCTGCAGTCACCTTTAAACCGTTCCATAAATCTCTGGCGTGTCATTTTCCAAGCGGATTGATTTACGACTTGTACATTGCGGGTTTAGTGTGAAATGTGGTCGAGTCTCCGACCGGAACCGCAATGGACTCGCAAACATGGATTTATGTCGTTACTAGCTTCGACACGCGGCTTCGTTGACGTGGTACCTGGAACGAAGGTAGCATAGTGTTTAATTTTGTCTTTTTCCATAATACATACCTACTTGGAAATATGTATATTGATCGACCCCTAGACCTAGTCGTAAGCAGCCGACCAAGAGAAGTGTCCTTATAATGGGACCGTACCCGTCAAAAGAAAATCGAAGTTTCTTATTAGTTTTCGTGCAAATTTTTGAATGAGACAAATGCAAACGATTTACAAAACACGTACAATGAAACTGTCCTCGCTATCACAGGGTGAACCAGAATAAGTATCCATGCATTAATACACGCTCGTAAAATAGAACGACCGCTAAAGTATCATACAAACAGTTATATGCATAACAATGCATTGTTTACGATGCTTCTACTATATGAGTTTTTTGTTAGTTTGACGACCGATGTGGCGCGGTGGGCGAAGGTCCGCCTGCGACACAGAAGGTTGCGGGTTCGATTCCCGCCTCGGAACAATTGTGTGTAGGTACTATCTGCAGACATTTTTTCCGGGTGTTCTGGTCGTTATCTATGTATAATAAAAAATAACTATCTATGCAATCTATTGTATTAAGTATATCAGTCATCTTGTATCCATAACACAAGCTCTGCTTAGCTTGGGGCTAGATGATGCTGTGTGAATTGTCGAGAATTATTTAAATAAAATAAAATTACTTTCCTGAATAAGAAAAGACGGAAGGGCATTATTTCGAAGTTTTTTATTATTAATCAGTTTTTATAGAAAATTAAGAGTTGTATATTTTATTAATTTTCTACACGTAGAGCGGTAGGATTAAAAAAATACTTTGTTAATTTCGTATTAAAGAGTCCATCGAAGCGAGTGGTATTTTAGACGTGTAGATTGTCAACGAAGTCGATGATTACTATGTGTGCGAACTTGGTGTGTAGGCTCTCTTACGAGCACAAAACGCCCGTGTGACGTCTACTTTGAAAACAAATGAACGAAGTTGACGGATGACGTCAGATTGCACGAAACAAAGCACGGCCGATCCGTTGTATCAGTGACCTTATTTTGAACATGATTCTGACATTTATTTCTTAGATATCCGAAACGAAAGGTGTTACGCGACCGAAGCCACTCGGTAGTAAGGTGATTTGATCCGTGCAATCGACGGCCGCTGGGGATAACGCAAACGTGTTCTTGAGTGGAGACCACGACTCGGTAAACGTAGTGTAGGACGCCCTCCGACCAGGTGGGATGACGATCTGCGAAAGACTGCAGGTATATGCTGGATGTGTCAATCTAAAGACAGGGCACTCATTGGGGAGGCCTATGTCCATGCAGTGGACTATCATAGGCTTCTGATGATGATGATGATGATGATCGGCGTAATCCGTCAACTTCGTCGGTTTTTCAAAGTAGACCTGCTGACCCTGCTCTTTTAGACTTCGAATAATACATTTTAAAAAATCATAGAGCACAACTTTGTCAATTACATGGTGTTGATGTTTATTAAAAGAGAAGCTTGAAGGAGTTTTCAAACTCCTCTTACAACGATTAGCTATAAGTACAGTCAGCACAATAACAATTAACCCAATTGGACCGTACAAGTGTACAAGCTTCAGCTTTGTTCGCTTTTACGGCAACTTCCGTTTCCTGCGAAAAGTAGCGACCACTTTCGTATTGTCGGAATAGAACTTAGAAGCTACTTCCTATGATGATTATCTACTTTGTTTGGGACTGATGTATGAATTGTCCAACATTTATTTATTATTATCCACAACCGGAATCGTGCCCACTGCTGGGTATTGGTCCCCCAATCTTTGTGGTATCTACCACGGTCTCTTACAATGCATTTTTCAGGTCAGTGGCGCGCTAGTCGTGGATGCAAGCGCACGCGTCTTGTGATACAGGCCGTGCCTTATTCAAATCTCGAATAAAACCTAGTAAGCGCTTACGTAGCTAGTTAGAAGTTGCTTGTTACATACCCACAGGCTCTGTGTGGTTTGTAACAATGACCGAGAACGCTTCGTATTGTGACACGGGCGGAATTGATGTTGACGAAAGTTTAGTGCAGAGCGATAATCAACAAGTGGTTTTGAATACCGAGGAAATGCAGGAGACTACAAAAGAGAAGAGAACAAGAAGTGAGAGCGACGAAGTTGGTGAATTCGATTCGTTCACCACAATTGTCAGAAAAACAAGGAATAAAAAAAAACGTCCTAATGAAAATGACAACAAAGAAAGCGAAGGACAAGATGTGATGGAAATAAGTGATTTATCTGAGGAGTATGTAGTTTCAATAACGTCGAGGGAAGTTTTGCCGAAACAATTTGGAATGGCTAAACTACTAAGATCAGAAAAAATACAAAACATAATGAAGATATCATATAGAAGCCCATATAGAGTATTTGTTGCGTTTGACAGTCGAACGGAGTGTGAAAAACTGGTGAATTTCACGAAAATGGAATCATTAGGCTACAGATGCCAGATGTTTGATGAGATAACTTTATCCTACGGTTTGGTCAGACAGGTTGACTTAGACATAGACGAAAAAGAGGCACTGGAGAATCTGTCCTGTGACTATGAAATTTTATCAATTAAAAGACTGAAACGATTAGCGGAAGAAGGAAAATGGGTTGACAGTGAGACGATTCGGCTGAGCATAAAGGGCTCCACTTTGCCCCCGTACGTTTTCGGGTACGGGTGTCGGTTTAAAGTGGAACCCTATACATTTCCGGTAAGCCAATGTTCAAGCTGCTGGAAATTCGGGCATTTATCACGTGCGTGCCCTGCCAAAAAACCAGTGTGTCCCAAGTGCAGTGAAAATCACAAAAATTGTGATACTGACAATCTAAGATGTGTAAATTGCAAAGGTTCGCACATGGCTTTGTACAAACAATGCCCAGTATTTCTCAAAGAAAAAGATCTAAGAAATATAATGTCCAAAGATAATTGTACATATAGAAAAGCCCTTACAATCTATAAGAGTAAAAAAGAAAATAATTTTGAAGAAAAAGTTTCAATACAATACAAAAAACAAACAAAGAATACAGAAGTTGAGGTGCAAACATCACAGGCAAGGGAGAATAGTGGAAATAAGCCGTCATATAAGAATGTACTTATAACTAAAGCTGTTGTTCATAGAGAAGATACAGAATCAGATATCGCTGTAGACGAAAGTGAAAAAGTTGACTTCGAACATGATTGGAAGAAGATAGGAAAGAAAAAGAAGAAAAGAAATTCGAAAAAAAAAATACAAACTGAGGAAATGATGGACCATTCGGAAAACGAAACAGAAAATGATAGCGTTAATTTAGTAGACAAGAAAAATGAAGAGGACAACTATAGCAGTATAATGAGTGGACTGGGACGGTTAGTAACGCAAGTGAAGAAAATTTTTGACTCAGATGATAGTTTCGAGGACAAGATAAAAAGTGTTTGTAGCTTAGTTTTACATGATGTTGTGCGATACGTTCTCAGTTTGGTAAAGAAAGAGAAACTACTTAGCCAAGTCATCACTTTCATAAGTGGTGACTCGTATTCATAGGTGGATCCGGTCCAGCCCGTAACAAAAGTACACTCTTTGAACTTAGTCCAATGGAACGCACGTAGTTTAAAGCCTAAAGCTGCTGTTTTTGAACTTCTTCTAACACAAGAGAAAATCCATTTAGCTTTCGTTTCAGAAACTTGGTTAGATTCCGAAAACCAGTTAAACTTCTCTGGTTATGACACCTATAGAAAAGACAGAAGTGACGGATATGGAGGTATTGCTATAATAGCACATAGAACTATTAAGGCACAGATTCTTGACATAACTCACCCAAATACAGGTATAGAAGTCCTATGCATTATAAAATAAAATAATAAAAATAAAAAATAAAATAAAAAAGCCTTTTATTTCCAACAAATTATTAAGTTTAAAGTACATTGTTTTTTAGAGTTCTTTTTAAACTAGTTGTTTATATAACTTAATTAATCTAACGTGTAATTTAGTTTCATACAATAATATCTGTAGGAACCCCTTATTGGGTGAAGGCCTCCTCCAAAGATGCCCATGTGTCTCTGTCCTGTGCGGTCTGATTCCAGTTTGAGCCGGCTGCCCTTACAATATCCTCGTCCCAACGTGTCAGCGGTCTTCCTCTGCTCCTTTTACCTGGAGGACCTTTCCATAATGTCGCTTTTAGTGTCCATCTCTGATCCTTAAGCCTCGCGACATGCCCCGCCCATTTCCATTTGAGTTTTTGTGCATAATTCAATGCATTTGTTGCTTTGGTTATTGATCTAATTTTTGTGTGTCGTATTTTATATATTTTTTTTATTTTTAGCATGCTGCGCTCTAAACCTCGTTGGCAGGTTGTAATTTTACTTTTCAGTTTTGAGGTGAACTTCCACGTCTGGCATCCGTACGTCAATGCATTAAATTATTGAATTGTGGTAGTTTGAAATATATAGTGTCTACTTACTGCTCACCATCAGTTACAACCACGCAGGCTGACTGGGATTTAATTTTTGGTAAGTTCTCTAGTAATTGTTTAATTGTTGGGGACTTTAACGCGCATCACACGGATTGGTCTAGCCGAAATGATGCTAGGGGCAGTAGAATTTATGACTCCGCTTTAGAATTTAACTTTGTGTCATTAAACAACGGTCAGTCAACAAGAATAAAACTAGTTAATAATATTATTGTTCAAAGCTCCTCCCCGGATATTTCTTTTACAACGTCCGACTTAGCAACAGATTTTGAGTGGCAAGTATTAAATGAGAATCTTGGTAGTGATCATTGTATTATTAAAATAAGATTTAAACACAACGAGACTTTAAAATTTTTGAAGAAAAGAAATTTTATCTTTGCCAATTGGGACGAATATGCGAACTATTTAGAAAGTATTGATTATCCTTCAAATGACGTCGATATTCAAAGATCATATGACTTTTTTATTGATAATATTTTAAAAGCTGCTGATAAATCCATTCCTATGAAAAAAACATGTCTCAGTCCTACAAATAAATTTAAACCCAAACCATACTGGAGCCCTACACTATCTAAATTAATCGCAGAACGTAGATTAGCATTAGTTAATTTTAGGAAAAATCCCACCCCACGTAATTTACAGACATTGGAAGAAAAAACATCTAAATCTAAACTAGAAATAAGACAGGCAAAGGCACTGAGTTGGCAAAAAATGTGTAACAGTATGGATGAATCTACTTCGGCTACCAACATGTGGAGACGGCTACGATGGATGAAAGGTTATAGGACAAAAAAGGTACAAGTTTCTATAGAAGATAAGGATCGACTATTATGTGGCCTAGCGCCCGATTACGTAACTCCTTGTGAACCAACATTTACCTCGTCTAATGAGACTTTAGAAGCTAGATTTACGTTGCATGAGATGTGCCGTTGCATTAAAAAAAAAGACACAGCTCCTGGTAATGATGGAATAAGTTATTCTATGATCTACCATTTACCGAAGAAAGCTAAACTTTATCTTATCTGCTTATTTAATAGAATAATTAACTACGGTGACATTCCGTCTCAATGGCGGGATATTACAATAGTGCCTATACCTAAACCTAACTTATCACACTCGACCGTAAAACTCAGACCCATATCTCTAATGTCTTGCATATGCAAAATATTTCACAACATGTTAAACAAAAGAGTTGAATGGTTTGTCGAAAAAAATAACCTGTTATCTCCATTAACAACGGGATTTCGAAGCGGCCAGTCGTCCTTAGACTGCTTAGTGCGAATTATTACATTCATTCAGCTAGGTATTACAAACAACATACCTACGATAGCGTGTTTCCTTGATGTAGAAAATGCCTACAATAATATTTTGATTGAAAAAACTACAAAAATACTTGATGATATCGGAATAGGAAAATCAATATGTCTATATCTATGGAAGTTTTTGAGCTATAGATGTTTGCAGATTTATGATGATGATGCAGTTCATAATATTACGTATAGGTACACTAGTAAGGGCTTGTCACAGGGGGATCCGATTTCACCCCTTCTGTTTAACATTACAACTGCCAACATTTGTAAAGAAATCAATTTTGTTTATATATGTCAATACGCAGATGATTTTGTGATATATAAGAGTGACAGAAACTTAGTTGATTGTGCTAATACTGTACAAAGCGCTTTATGCATATTAGTTAATATTTTGAATGAGATAGGTTTAGAATTGTCTATCCCAAAAACTAAATTTTGTGTTTTTAGTAGGGGGCGCAGAAAACGGCCACTGAGTATAAGGATTAATGAATGTGCGATCGAGCGTGTGTATGCATATAAATATCTAGGTATGTGGTTAGACAATTCATTACGATGGGGAAAACACGTCAATGAAACCGTGGCTAAAACACAAAAGTTTTTAAATATTTTTAAAGTTTTAACTGGATCCGGATGGGGAACGCATCCCCTACATCTACGTCGACTATATATATCTTTAATTAGGAGCAGGCTCGATTATGGTTCCTATCTGTTTGATAACTGTGCAAAGCTACATTCGTACAAACTAGATGTGGTACAAAACCAAGCCATGAGAGTAATTGGCGGTTTTATTAGAAGTACACCGGTTCATACAATGGAAGCTGAGCTATGTATACCTCCTCTTCATATTAGGAGACAATACCTAGCCTACAAATACTGTTCCAAAACTCAAGCGTGGACCGATAACGAATCAATAAAATGTATAAAGAACCTATCATTGCATTGTATATCTAGCACTTACTGGGACTCTAAAGAAAAACCGTTACTTGTTACTTGTTTAGACTTTGTTCAAAATTATGATATATATGCCTCTGCTCATTTAGATATGTTTAGTTTGGAAACATGGGTAACTAATGTTGATACCGAAGATTCAATTAAAACTAATTTGGATTGTATGCAGAACTCTAAAAAACATCAGGAAGTAAATCTATTAAAAAACGAAATATTAAAAGAGCTCAACGAAAATTATTTTGATTATTATGCCATATATACGGACGGTTCAAAGAGTGAATTTGGACGGGGGGCAGCATTTTACGATCCATATTTGAGGGCTGGTGCTAATAACGTAAATAATCAGTTTAAAATTAATAGTCATATCTCGATAATGTCAGTGGAACTCATTGCAATCTCGGAAGCCCTCGCGTATGTTATCAGGGTTCCAAGAGATAAGTTTGTTATTTGTAGTGATAGTAAAAGCGCCCTTCAACATATCTCTCGATGCGCCTCTGGCAGGAGAGGCGTCTCGATTGCATATAAAATCTTATCGCAGCTGATCGATTTGAATGCACGGGGTAAAAAAATTAAACTTCAATGGGTTCCATCACACATTGGTTTGAAAGGCAATGAAGAGGCAGACACATTGGCAAGAAAGGCGGTTACAGAAGGAACAGAATACAATATTTTACCAAATTATTCGGAAACCCTACCTAAATTTAGATTAAAGTGCTACACAAATTGGAAAGAGTATTTCGATCAGAGGTCAATTGAAAGGGGCATATGGTATAAGTGCATTCAGTGTGAGCCTCCGCATGTACCTTGGTTTGGTTGCACAAAGATATCGCGTAAAATTAAAGTTATAGCACATAGGTTAAGAACAGGCCACATGCCTTTAAAAAAGTTTGCATTTTTAATGAAAAAGGTTGACTCGCCTAACTGTGACACCTGTGGAGTTGTGGAGGATGTCTACCATTTATTAACATCATGTATTCGTTTCCAACAAGAAAGAAAAATTTTAGTCAGTTCCTTGAGCCTACATCACTATGATGTAGGACTATTTAATAAAATTCTAGCAGAGCCGACATCCGAAGCAGCGAAACAGCTGTTCACAGCGGTGAGTCATTTTAAGTGATACCTACACAACTACATATATTCTAAATGATCTGCTACTTTATTTTTGTTTACTGTTTATTGTTTACTGTGTATTAGATAAGTTAGTTTGTAAATTAGTATCTTGTTAATTCAATAGGACCGCCATGTAATTAATTATAAAGGTCCTTACAATAAATATGATTTAAAAAAAATGCATTTTTTATAAATTATTTTGCCTGTAATATATGTATAATGTGGACTACTCTATTGAATGAGGTCATATCATTAAGAATAGACCGACCCGTTATGACCTACGGAGCTGAGACGTGGACACTCACGATAGGGCTGGTCCACCAGTTCAAAGTCGCTCAGCGAGCTATGGAAAGAGCTATGCTCGGAGTTTCTCTGAAGGATAGGATTCGTAACGAATACATCCGACAGAGAACCAAGGTTATCGACATAGCTCTAAGAATTAGCAAGCTGAAGTGGCAGTGGGCCGGCCATATCTCGCGAAGAACCGACGGCCGCTGGGGCAAACGTGTTCTTAAGTGGAGACCACGACTCGGTAAACGTAGTGTAGGACGCGGGGACCAGTCAGTGGACTGCTATAGGCGGATGATGATGATGATTAAGAATAGATGTAATTGTTTTGAATAAATACAAAATATAAATAGCGAGAGTTTTCCAAATCGGTTTATAAGTGACGGAGAAATCGACGAACATACATAAAAAACATACAGCCAAACATAGAATCTCCTCTTCATTTGTTATTCGTCGGTTTAAAAGTTTTTAAAACTAAAAGAAAACATAACTTTTTGTTTTTACCATAATGGTCCGAAACCCTTATAAAGAAGAAAAGGAAACTGGTTATAATAGACAATTCTATATTTTAAGCAACAAGCTTTATCCTGTGGCTTCGTTTTATATGGTACCTAGATAAAACGTAACCCACTGCACTGCATAGCACACTGGAATAATAAAGCAATCTATAACTGAAATGGTTCTAAGTACTTATGGAAGTACGTTCAGTATTAGGTTCATATTTGGTCTTCGCAAATATGACCACGTTTCCGAATATCGCGCAAAACTCAAGTGGTTACCCATCCGACTTCGCAGGAATACTCATATGTTATCCCTCTTGTACAGTATCTTATTCTATTCTCCAAGCCCTTCTTATCTCAAGGAGCGCTTCGAATTCCTCTCAAACTCTCACTCACTCTCTTTGCGTTCCTCTGAAACCCTCATCCCGAAGGCCCTGCTCACTCTACCTCTTTCTATGACAAATCATTCACTGTACAAGCTACCCGTCTATGGAATGCTCTCCCTCTGTACATCAGATGTGCAAAATCACTCCCTGTCTTCAAAAAAATGCTGCATCAGCATTATTTATCCATATGAAATATTGATAGCCTTATGTCTATGTAAGTTTATTATAATGTTTGTAATGTAGGTATTTAGTGTATTTGTTATCAATTATTTATTAAAGTGCCACCGTCTATATTGTTCGTTCATGTCCAGTCCATCCCAAGGTTGCCTTGAAGAGATCGCTCTCAGCGATAAGGTCGCCCTTTATACCTTTATTCTAAGTTTTTATCTCTGTATTATTTTCTGTTTTGTGTGGTGTAATAAAGTGTTATCTATCTATCTATCTACGAGTTACTTACTTACCTCACTCCTGCAGTGCCTCACCAATCACATACAAATGCGAGCGCGATCCAGGTTGACCGGCAGCGGGTCCCCTCGAGGTAGGTACTCCTTCGGGTCGCTTTGGTCGGTTTTTTATTTTTTATTAGCCTGTTTCGTCCCACTGCTGGGCAAAGGCCTCCCGCAAATTTTTCCACTCAGTGCGGTCACGTGCGATCTCCCACCAATCTCCGAGGAAGGCGTTAAGGTCGTCTCGCCAGCGCTTTCTTGGCCGACCTCGCCTCGTCGGGTTAATATTTAAAAAAAAACAGACGAATTCCTGTTGATGCTACTATTTCAGTATCGCACAGTACCTATGTACCTATTTGCTTTCATCTAGAACTTTAAAAGTAATTATAAAGAAAACTATTCCGACCTTGAGCCTAAAGTTTAAAGTTATTCAGAACTTTTCCGAGCTAAGCTCTGCGCAGTCCTGCTTAATAAGTTTGAATTATTTAATATTCTTATTTAAAGTTTTGAGAAATTTCATGTTTATGTATTGTCTTGCAGTTTTAGATTAGCTTTTAGAGAGAGACCTCGATATAATATGACTATACTACTCGTATCTACTACATTTGACGACCGATGTGGCGCGGTGGGCGAAGGTCCGCTTGCGACGCAGGAGGTTGCGGGTTCGATTCCCGCCTCGGAACAATTGTGTGTAATATCTGCAGATATTTGTTTCGGGTGTTTTGGTCGTTTTCTATATATAATAAAAAAATATCTATCTATGTAATATATTGTATTATGTATATCAGTTATCTAGTACCCATAACACAAGCTCTGCTTACCATGGGGCTAGATAATGCTGTGTGAATTGTCCAGCATTTATTTATTTATTTGTATTTGCATTTATTGACGATTATAACGACGTCGGGAGTTATACAAGGTAAATCATGTTGTACAATCGCAAGATTTACAATCATATTCATGAAAATTATTTAATCTAAATAAGACAAGTTACCTGCACATTTTACGGTTGGTAAAACGCTGCTGACGTTACATGGATCTAGGTTGATAAGTTAAAAGATTCGTCAAAACATGCTGACACTGCATGCCCTTTATCCTTGTTCCCGAAACACAGTTTTTGACTAGTTCAGGAGCCTATGGACTCGTATTGCCTGTTTCACTGTCTATTATAGTTAGATAGATAGATAACACTTTATTACACCACACAAAACAGAAAATAATACAGAGATAATAACTTAGAATAAAGGTATACAGGGCGGCCTTATCGCTGGGAGCGATCTCTTCCAGGCAACCTTGTCCAACCAATTATGTCAATAAATAACATTTTACTTTGACTTTACTTTACACTATCCAAAATAGAACCTACTTATCCAAACGCCCAGTGCGAGGTCTTATAAAGACAAAAGAACATCAACGTCATCACATTTCCCGCGAAACCTCCAGGATATGACGTGTAAAATATCAGCCTTGGGCCTTTGTACAAAGTTTCACATCACAGCCCATTGGGCGATTTATTTCAATGGACCCCATTTCACTGAGGCAAGTCAGGGGTTTTGGGCACGTTTGGGGAATAGCTAGTACATTTAACAAGAAATTATAAAAGTTAATTTTGTTTGACCCAGATAAATTATTATCATTTTCATTTCAATTTATTTATTTAGAATGAAAAAAGACATAACATAACTAAAATACAACGGAACACTGAAAAGGGATGACGGATGACATCAGATTGCACGAAACAAAGCACGGCCGATCCGTTGTATCAGTGACCTTATTTTGAACATGATTCTGACATTTATTTCTTAGAGATCCGAAACGAAAGGTGTTACTTACGCGACCGAAGCCACACCACACAAAACAGAAAATAATACAGAGATAATAACTTAGAATAAAGGTATACAGGGCGGCCTTATCGCTGGGAGCGATCTCTTCCAGGCAACCTTGTCCAACCAATTATGTCAATAAATAACATTTTACTTTGACTTTACTTTACACTATCCAAAATAGAACCTACTTATCCAAACGCCCAGTGCGAGGTCTTATAAAGACAAAAGAACATCAACGTCATCACATTTCCCGCGAAGCCTCCAGGATATGACGTGTAAAATATCAGCCTTGGGCCTTTGTACAAAGTGTCACATCACAGCCCATTGGGCGATTTATTTCAATGGACCCCATTTCACTGAGGCAAGTCAGGGGTTTTGGGCACGTTTGGGGAATAGCTAGTACATTTATCAAGAAATTATAAAATAAGTTAATTGTGTATGACCCAGATAAATTATCATCATTTTCATTTCAATTTATTTATTTAGAATGAAAAAAGACATAAAATAACTAAAATACAACGGAACACTGAAAAGGGCATGAGTATAATATAACGGTGTCGTAATGTCGTAATCATAACTGTGTCGCACCTCCCAGTGACCAACTAGTATTTCTGGAAGCGCAAAAATAACACTAATAATTATATTTTGGGGGTTCGTATGTTTCACCCCAAAACTACCGATCAGATCGGGCTGAAATTTTGCATACATTATAGTTCTAAACTTGCATTAATAAATACATAATATGAGTAAGTGACTGTCTACGACGTAGAGGGCCTACGGCGTAGAGGGCCTACGGCGTAGAGGGCCTACGGCGTAGATGGCCTACGGCGTAGATGGGTCTACGCCACTGGGATTGACACAGTAAATTGGAAATATTTCAAGCTGTTACGGGATATTCAAAAACGATTACTGTTTTATAAATAGATATTTTTATTTACTTCTAGCTAGCGCGGACGCCCGCGCTCTTTGTCATAAATAGTAGCGTACATGTTAGATTGAGGCTAGATGGCGCTGTGTGTATTTTTAAATTTATAAATAAAACACACCATATTATTACTGCTATGATTTTGCTCAGGTATAAAATGATTCGCTTTTATTGATCTTTGGACACGTAAATGTCGTTGTCGGTAAATCTGTAGCCTTCTCGGCAGTTATTGTTCTAGCTACCCTTTGAATTCTATAACCGCAGTTCGCGCCCAATGCCCGTAACCCGGGGGTGACAAATGAACCGGTCCATTTTATAAGGATTAGGCTTGATTTGTTTTTCGGAGGAAACAAAGGGGATCTTTACGAAAGTGCGCCATTTCTTTCAACTCGCCTGACTTTTATTAATTTTGTAAAGTCAAGAGAGAAGTGAAGCTTCGTTTTAATTTTGTGGGGTTTTGGTGTCTCTACTAATAAGTGTCATGCTATGAGAAAAGGATGTCTAATATTCTGTTTCATGCTCTGAGATTCCTAATATTCTGGAATAGCACGACGTAAATTTGTTTAAATAAATAATATAAAATAATGCTGGACAATCCACACAACATTACTAGCCCCATGGTAAGCAGAGCTCGTGTTATGGGTACTAGATAACTGATATACATAATACAATACATTACATAGATAGATATTTTTTATTATACATAGAAAACGACCAGAACACGCGAAACAAATATCTGCAGATCGTACACACAATTGTTTGATTTGTTTAAATATAATGTAATATTACTGAAAAAAGGGAGGCCTTTGCCCAGCAGTGGGACAGTAATGGCTTAAAATAAATAAATGTAATATTACGAAAGTAAATGGTTTTTATTAACATGCCGAAATTAAATCCTGAGTTATCTAAGCTGTTTAGAATACGTCTCGAATGAAGTGCTCGGTTCTTAAGTTTACTACTGATATAGTAAATTGAGAAAAATTAAAAGAAAACACTTATTCTATCTATCACAATTTTTGAGCTGAAAAGCCACTGTTTTGAGCCATCTTGAATATTTACTTAGCATTAACTAAGACAGATCCGTATACTGGAACTACATATTTGATTACTACATACATAATACATATTTGATAACCAAAGTTGAGTTGAGTTGATAATATTAGGTTACCAAGTTTACATTATCAAAGGTTTACTAAAACCACACACACTACACATCATCGTATCTAATAATCTGACTACGATATAGCATTTTGTACCTTAACTAAAATACCGCTAAATAGGTACCATTTAGGTACGACATAGAACTGAACAATCTGAACATTGCGGCAAGAAGTTACAATCTGCATGTGTCAAACCTCCTCGGTCAAACTTGGCCTGGGAAAGTTCGACGGCGATATTGCAACGGAGGAGCCACACTTATAGGTATACAGCAGTATTATCTCTTCTCTTCTCTTCATTTTTTCTCTTCATTTTTCCTTTTATCTCTGGCTTTTTTATGTTACCTACTCTTGATTTATTTTATATGTACCTATACCTACATGATGTTATCAAGCTTTGTGCCACCACACCAGGACCTGTCTGAAAATCAGCGCCGCTACTTACTTAGGCTTGTAGCGGCATAATGCTGAGACAGGGACCTTTTTGGCCCCTTATATAACACGTATTTGCTCTATTTTGTATGTCTTGTCTATTCCTTGTAATTTATTTTTCTTGTTTTTATTATCTTACCATGTAATGTGTTATATATTGTGTCAAATAAATGTATTTTCTTTCTTTCTTTCTTTCTTTTCTATTACTTACTTAGATGTGTAACGGGTCTCTTACGACGGTATAATCTACAATGAATATAGGTCCATAATATACATAGTCCCCGTCAACCAAACATTTTTAAAACTACATAATGTGAAAATGAAAATTAAATACTATCCCAAAAAAATTGCGACGGGATGGTACCGGGTTTAAGTTCCGTCGAAATCGATTTTTTAGGATGTTATTTAATTTTTTTAGAGATATCGTTAGCCCTCGCACTCGGGGTGCGAGGGCTAACGCACTATAATGCCAAAAATCTTATGTTTAAATGCTTTGGCACTTTCGATTTTATTGTACGAGTATGTAAGCTTCTGTTTTGCTTTTTCGTTATCTGTTGATGTGAAGAATGCCTACACATTACTCATTAAATTATTTCTTATTTCTGAGCTCTCTGTCCCACTTATCTAAGTGGGAGAGACAGGAGCCTACAAAAGGCAGCAAAATGAACATCACTGTGCGTACCAATAGATATAGTCCGATCTACGTGAGGCCGCCATAATTGGCACATATAGTGGGACATCCATGCAGGCAGATCGTGCTTTGAATGCTAACGCGCTGGGGCCAGCAATGGTCCACAAGCTTAATTCTTCTGACAGATATTCTGGGACGATCTTGCATGTCGGTTTGAAGTCACAGACACTTTGGGTCGTTTGGTGGGCTGAGTTTGAATAATGTTCAAAGAACTTTACAATCGACGACATCTGGGGCGCAGGGAAGGAAAGTCCACATGGTCAAAAAAGGTTGTGGTTTGCGAAAACCATATTAGTGGTTTAATTCATAATATCAGTGCTTATAATCTGTTTTTGTCGTAGCTTTCAACATATCTTTGTTCGGTATTGTAGTTCCATCATAATATTTTAGTATCGAAGATAAGTTTGATAATTAATATCGTCTCTTTATTACAGTGACGGCGACAGTAATAACAACTTTCTCACAAAATAACAGAAAGTGCCTCGTAGTGCGTAATTTCATAAGTTCAGAGCCGCCATGACAGTTTCGCTCCGTTCCACGCACGACATTGAGTGACGCGCGTTCCATTAACATTTTGTTATTCTCTCTCCCTCTTTGTTTTCTAAGTGGTTTGCGTATCGGCGAGGAAAGGTTTCAAATTCTTTATTGATGCGTGAACCGGGACGTGAAATGTAAAAATTCGCTGAAGCTTGATGAAAGTTTTATGGAGCGCGGATTGATAAGAGTTTTTTATGATCAATTGAAGACGAAATAAGTCGAGTCGGTAAATGGATTAAATTGGACCCCGGGCGCACTTAAACGTATGAATAAGAATTTTGAATATTATTTATTGTAAAAACACCCATAGGAAAAGTCTTAAAATCATGATATGGTAACAACAATTTATCTATTTCGAACATACAATATTTTGACAATTCAATAACCAGTACTATTAGTACAGAATATTGAATTAGATTAATTAATGGGTAGTTTTATATAAAACAAAAATTGACTACACTGTCCCTGATTAGTATTAGGCTAGGTAAAACCGGAGGCAGAAGCAATTTAAAGATAAAACCAAAACAATATAACCTGTCTCAAAATTATCTTCTACCCTCTCGTCTATCGTACAAAACAAGGACCTTCCGATCGGGAGCCGCTATTATTAGAAACGTGGTCGATACGCCGAGCTTACAAATAAATATTTATTTATGGTGATGCTGTTATATACTTTACAACGTAATAGGCGCTTGGAGTTTGAGGTGGGGTCCGCAAAGATTTTGTTTGATACCTTAACCGGTTGAACAGATGATTGCTTACATATAAAAATAGGGGGAGTAATTAAATTAGTGAGTGTTGGTTCATGTTAATGCTGATTTTGTTAATCTATTATATTTTATGAAAACAGAGATAATGGTTCATAAATTATATTTTAAGGTTCCTTAATGTGTGTATGAGCAAATAATTTGATTTTCTTTCTTTCTTCTTTCAAGCAAAGCAGAGCCATCAGTCGTCATAAAACGTACCCTGTTTTGCGAGAGAAGCCTCGAGTACACGCTAGCTCACAACAAACTATGCTACTCTATTGAATCATAATCTCAAGTGGGTGTTACCCAAAGATAGACACAACTTTGTACAATTATTCGAACCCAAAAAGGCCCAGAATCTCAATTTCAATCGCAAAGTTATGGCCGACTTAGCGCCCTCCTGGGCCCTAATCCCAAATCGATTGTGGAACGTTTGCTAGAGCTAGGTGAAATGGGTGAAATACAATAAACGATTGAAACGAAATTCTCGGATTACTACGCTACCTAGCTATAAATACTAACTACTCTTGTTATTATTTATAAATGGCTTGCTGCGCTCTTACAGGGTACATGTACCTACCTCTAAGCTAAATGACACCTAAGCTAATATTATATGACAATGTATGTGTATGCAATAAATAAATATGAAAGATAATATTTCATATTTCATATCATTTATTGTAATTTCATGCATACAGGTAGTTTCTTAGGTGTAGTCTGAGTGGGCAACATTTTTTGGGTTCTTTTTAAATGTTAGCCTAAAATTCTAAACAATCATTATTTATAAAAATAGGAATGTCATATAGGAATTATAGGAATGTCATGATTAGGTAGATAGGCTTACTAATTTAATCTGTAGGTATAATAATATACCATAATATATTATCTATATCTCATAATAATATATCTGTAGGTAAATAATACCCTATATGACTGTCAGAACTGGAAATACAAAATTATTATTATTACAAATAACATCTATTTACTCTGGACCACCGTATACTCTCTCAATTACTTCACAAGTAACTTTTTATCTCCCTCAGAGATATGAAAAGCAATAAAGATGTTTTCGCGTCCATTTCGTGGGCCCGCATAATTTGCAAATGGCCACCCGGGCCCAATTACGATTGTAATGAAAATGAGTTGTGTTAGCTTGTTATCATTGAAGGACATCCAGTTTTGATTATCAAAGATGTTTTTTTTTTATTATTGCGCACCAGGCTATTTAGGTAGATACTTACCTATTACTTTACTGTTACAAGTAGTTGTAAACAAGTATAAAAATCTACCTTAATATTTAAATTGACTCTGCATTGCATTGGAACAAAATCTATTTCCAATTTAAATTCTATTTAAACAAACGGCAAGTAAATGAAGCAATCCCCGAAGTAATTATCTAAAGCAATGAGACTCTCAGCCAATGAGAATCTGCATCGAGAACAACTGTACAATGCGAGTCGATCTCAGGTGGCGCTGCCGGCGGGTAATGGCCAATCAAATGTGGCCTTTATTACAACTCCTTTCTATTCCAAGTATAGACCATGTTGACATAAAAACTTATATTGAGATACTCTTTACAAGAAGGTGGTTCCGTTTTCGATCCAAAATCGTTTTAAATTTATGAATTTCAGGCATTCAAGCTCAAAAGAGTTAACTATAGAAATAGTTTATCATATAAAAATCATATCAAATAAAATATGCGAGCGCTAAACCTTATAAATAAGAATAAGAATATATTTATTGTAAAAACATCCATAGGAAGGTTTTAAAATGGGAAAGGTTTTAAAATCATAATTTGGTAACAACAATTTATCCATTTCGGACATACAATAATTTGTCAATTTAATAACTAGTACTACTACTAGTACAGATAGTCTATTTACTAATATTATAAAAGGAAAGGTTTGATTTTTGTTTGTTTGTTTGTACTGAATAGGCTCCGAAACTACTGAACCATTTGAAAAATTCTTTCACCGTTGGGAAGCTACACTATTTCTGGTGAACTTAGGCTATATTATATTTTCAAAAAAGTTAGTTATCCATACTAAAACCGTTCGAAGCCGGAAGGTCTGCTAGTTTTGTATAAAATAAACATTTGCTACATGGTCCCTGATTATAGGCTATGTAAAACCGGAGGCGGAAGCAATCTAAAGATAAAACCAAAATAATATAACCTGTCGCAACATTATTCAGCCCTCTCGTCTATCGCCAATCATACCTTGTCTAACGCTAGAGTAGACCATTTAACCTATCACAATTATATCCTAATGATACTAGTACATTATGTGTGTATCGAAAGGTAGATTATTAATTGATGTCATTCGTAATTTGACATTAGTGAGACAAATACAATGAATATTATGACGAAACAATACGGCGATCGTTTGTCGCAGTCAAAGAGGTTTTGTGGTTTTAATGTCCTTGGCCGCAGTGGATTCCTAGGTGTATCGTTGTATCTGCAAACGCAGCACCTACATTTCTAGTGAACAGCATTTAATTTCTAGTGCGATATTCAAAGTAGTTAGTTATTCTGTTATTCCAGTTGTACAAACAATTTAACTTCGACGTCAGACCATGGCTGATTCAAGTTGCCGAATGAATAAATAATAATACAAAAATCCTATTCACGCAAACATATATGTACCTATATACCTCGGCAAACGTGGTGAAGGGCGCCCTCCGGCCGGGTGGGATGCCGACCTGCGAAGGACTGCACGCAGATGCTGGATGCAGCAAGCTGAAGACAGGGGGCTATGGCGCCGATTAGAGGAAGCTTATGTCCAGCTGTGGACTATTATAGGTTGATAACGATAATGATGATGTACGTATATAACTTCGCCGTTTCATCGGGGCTAAAGTAATAGTAAAGTGAAATGTAAATTGTTTAATGCAAGAGTAAAGTTACTCATTTACTGACAAATTAAGTATGCTAAGGTAAGCAAAATGGGTACAGGTGTAGAAGTGAAATAACAGAAACTTTTGTTAAATAAACTGAAAAGGAAACTCGAGTTAAATAAGTTGAAACTAACTAGAGGATAGAAAATAATACATGAGGATAAACTTTATTTAGCAAACACACAAAATACTAAGGGAAAGTACAATAAGAGAACTAAAACACAATAATAACTACATAAAATAAACACACAGTAAAACAAGCGCTAGTTATGTATTCAAGTCAAAACTACTGATGTTTTTTGCGTTGTGACGAATTAGAAAACTTTTTGCAGTGACGAATTGTTGCCAAAATCAACGGGTCATCGGGTTGAATTTTTTCGTTATAGGTCCTAGGCCCGAAATAAAACATAGGCCTTTTCTCCCATGAATCAGTTCCCATGAGATATAAATAACCCTATGACGATTTCCATAGAAACAACGCGTGCGAAGCCGACGACGGCAGAAACTAGTTATGAAAATTTGGATGGATTTATATTACGTCTTCACGCCAAAACTGCTGAACGGATCGGGCTGAATTATGTCATAAAAGTAGTTTTTTATCATAGAAGTAGTTCTAGGCTCGAAATAAAACATTAGCTACTTTTTATCGCATAAATCAGTTCCCATGGTATAGAAATGACCCTACAACGTCTCCATAGAAATAAAGCCGCAGGCAGAAACAATCATCACATGATAGATGGCTTTGACTGCGGTTTTTTTTCGACGACTGCGATCTTTTTTTTAACCTAAAAAATTCGTGCTGCCGCTCTACACAGCGGTTGTGTTGCGCCGCACATGCGTTTCGTTCGAAAAATATTACGGCTGTGCTGAGTCACACAGATCTGTATTTTCTCAGCCGCTGCGCTAGTGTGGATTTACGCATATTAGTCACTTGTAGACAACACATACCGTGTGATTTCAGCAAAGTGTTAACACAGCACAGACAACAACAACACAACACTCTTTATCCGTCCTATATCATAATCCAAGGAATAGAAGCATACTTGTCGCTAATCTCACAAAGACCATCTGAGAGAAACGTCAAGGCGCTGGATTAATACAAGGATCTAGGTATTGGATCTCTGTGGAGTTAGTACGAGTAGAATAACTTCAGTACCTATCTTACCATTATTCTTGGGATCACTGTCATGTGGGCTTAGTACCACATTTTGGTAAACAATGTTAGGAATCCTGGGTGGCTGTATTAGTTGTAATCCTACTAATATTATTAACGCGAAAGTTGGTTTGTATGGATATTTGTAACCCTTTCACGCAAAAAGTATTGGATGGATGGGGATGAAATTTTGCGTACAGGTAGTTCCAGGCCCGGAATAAAACATAGGATACTGCGTTCAGTCTGATTGGGGTGAAATTTTGATATCTTTTTATCCCATAAATCAGGTCCCATGGGATAAAAAAACCCTAAAACTTTTCCATAGAAACACGTCGCGGAGGCCGCGGGCATAAAAATAAATATTTTTCTTCTTCTACTAATTATATCTAGTGTGGCACTATCGGCGGCCTTATCACTGATTCCATTTAACACTTTGACTGCTGAAATCACACGGTATGTGTTTTCTCCAAGTGACTAATATGCGTAAATTCACACTAGCGCAGCGGCTGAGAAAATACAGATCTGTGTGACTCAGCACAAGTGTAATATTTTTCGAACGAAACGCATATGCGGCGCAACACAACCGCTGTGTAGAGCACGAATTTTTTAGGATAAAAAAAGATCGCAGTCGTCGAAAAAAAATCGCGTTAAGGCGTTCTTTCATCGCTTCAGATATCATAAAACCTTAGTCAAATTTTGCTCAAACCTTGACATTTGAACCCTCTTTACCTCACATGGCTCAGTTTAGGGCAACCACTTACAAACTATTTTAGCACCCAAATTAACCATTTTGCCCTAAAACTTATGACGGCTGAACTGTGCGAGTTATTTTGGGCTGAAGTGCCCAAAGGAATGAGTCCCTTTATAGAGGTCTAACTCTAACTCCTAAATTATGGATCTTGGAATCTGCCAAATACTATGATAGAATCAGCGGCCATCTGTTTATAGATTCTTTATTCCTCAAAGAAAATTTAGTTCACTTAAATGAGAAAAACAAAACTTGTACTTAGTACCTATGTACTTATAAAATATATAAGAATTAGAATATATTTATTGTTAAATTGTGTAAAGCACCCATAGGAAACGTATTTAAAGTATGTTATATTATACAATACAATATATCTTTATTGCACTATCAATACAGAAAAAAAAGGATTTTAATACTAAAAAATCTAGTGGCACAATCGGCGGTCTTATCGCTAACAGCGATTTCTATTTTAGTACGCTTACACCTATGTTAGCATAGTGTACATTACAAATAAAAAAAAACAAAAGAAAAATGTATGGTTATGATCTTATTGCCATAGTTACCAGAAGTTTTCATTAAAAATATTTTCTGAGATAAACTTTGTTGCGGATTTAACCGCATGTTTCTTATTTTGAATTTTAACGAGGGAAGTTTTTCTCTGGTGCTTTTTAAAGTTTTCCTGTTCTTTCTTGTTTGCCGGACAAACACTTTGAATAAAATTAATGTAACTTTTGGAAGGAGAGGACTGCTACTGGTGGCGTCGTTTAGGGAGGCCTGGCATGTTCATCAGTGGACGTGTACGGGCTGATGATGATTACTTTCGAGACTATCCACTTTTTTGTTCGTATAGTGCGTAATCCCTCCCACTTACTACATATCGCGATGACTGATATGCATAATAGAATACCTACTTACGAGTACATAGATATATGTATATAGATAGTTCTTTGAGATAAGGTATTATCCCACACTCCCTCAGTCTATCCCAAAGCTGGCCGTCCACTGCCGCTCAATTATTAAAAACTGGCAAAGCGTCTAAAAAGGCCGGTTGTCATAAAAGCCCTCATTTGGTATTCCATCGCGGAATACTCCCTATTATCCTAACTTTCAATATTCATAGAATCTTCGGCTATTTGGCTTCGGGAGGGAATAGGGAAATATAAAAATTCTATTTTCTGGATTTTGTGAGTGTAGAAAATTGAATTCATAAAAAATTACATCGAATTCTTGAATTATTTTAAAATCATCTGCATACTACATATTTTCTTGGAGACTTAGCAATAATTCGAAAACAAAATTTTATATTTTGCCGTACCAATATATGTAATGTACCAATATTGATTTGTAAGGTTTTTAGGAAATATCTCTTTGACTTAATGCTTTATGTATAATTCTAACATTTACACAAATGCGGTGGATATAAACTTGCAAAGACACAAATTAAATAGGTAATTAAAGAACGTAACAAATTAAGATAAAGACCTGCCGTGAAACTAAGCACCTTATAGCATATCTCGACCGAAACGACTCCAACGAATTTGGCTACTTTTCCTATTTTTAGTAGATAATAATAATTGTCAAGAACTATTTATTTAATTTCTATTCGTCAGTGACAGACTCGCCTATCGTAGCCATAGGTAGCCTTTGATATCCACAAACCTATAGACTGACGAAAAACTTCCAAGCGCTGTCATTCAGATCACGACCGTTATTCCAAAAGATACTCTATTACAAGCCATTCAAACTCAAATTAGATTTCATTAGCTTCGTCCGATAGCAGGGCTGGATCTAAGTGTTTGAAGGCATCGGGCAACAAATGAGAGATGACTAAATTATTTGTCATATTATGTTTTTGTCATCCGTAAAACTTTTAAGGAAGCGATAACTATGTAGAAGTAATAAACTAGAGGTACAAAAAACTCACGATAGGGCTGGTCCACCAGTTCAAAGTCGCTCAGCGAGCTATGGAAAGAGCTATGCTCGGAGTTTCTCTGAAGGATAGGATTCGTAACGAATACATCCGACAGAGAACCAAGGTTATCGACATAGCTCAAAGAATTAGCAAGCTGATGTGGCAGTGGGCCGGCCATATCTCGCGAAGAACCGACGGCCGCTGGGGCAAACGTGTTCTTGAGTGTAGACCAAGGACTCGGTAAACGTAGTGTAGAACGCCCTCCGACCAGGTGGGATGACGACCTGCGAAAGACTGCATGTGGTAGATGCTGGATGCGGCAAGTTGAAGACAGGGCGCTATGGCGCTCATTGGGGGAGGCCTATGTCCAGAAGTAGACTGCTATAGGCTGATGATGATGACAAAAAACTGGACTAGTGGAGCGAGTCCTAAAATTAGTTTCATCTTCTCAGCAGAGATTTGAATAAATTAAGTTAAAGGTGAGTGGAGGAAGACACTAAGATCTCATTTACTTTGAAGAAGTTTATTTTGGCTCACACTGTGTGTTGTATTCATGAAATTATTATAAGAACCCAACAATTTTGGCGGGACTTCAACCCGCGAACTCTCCCTAACTTTTAAGAGATTACCCCGAGTGCAAGCGCTTACACACTATAATAACAAAAACTTTATAAATTTAGTTTCTTGCGCTAACGTATTAACGCATAGTCCTCTTGTGGGTTGAGGAATGCTATAGGAGATGCCCCCGGTTACCGCTCTCTTAATCCGGCCCTGCCCAACTGAGAGAAATGAGCTAGAATCTCATTACTGATATAAATTACTTTTTCAACGCGATGGAGTGATTTATTATCGAGACCATTGACTTTCGCTGAGTTTGGTTTTCTTACAAGCCTCTGTAAGTAGTGAGCGGAGAGAAATGTGTTTTGTGGAGGGATAATCAATTTTAAATGGGTTGAGGTTGACATTTATCTTTTAACCTCTGAATTTCAAAGTAAATGGGGTATTTTTCAATGGATTTTATAAATCAAACTTTATAAGAGCAAGAACTTTGCTCAAAAGTCGTTATATTTTGTCCAGACGTCATTGACTAAGTTATGGCTAGCGTATGCTTTCGGAGGCTTTATCACTTTATTTCAGTGTGTTCACGAAGGATGTTGCAATGACTTGTTCAAGGGGGCGGACCATGTTAGACGCCTCTAACGCGCTAAATCGCGCTTAATTATTTCAAGTGTAAATTACCTTATAAAATGTACCTTCCTGATCTTTATCAGTAACCCTACTCGTACCATTTCAAGATTCAGGTCTAGATATTTGACGGTTTTACGTCAAAATGTCTCAGAACTAATGGAAGTTAGCAGATATTAGTTCTATAGAACAAATTGGAGTTGACGACGGATGTTGCGTGGTGGGCGAAGGTCCGCCTACGACGCAGGAGGTTGCGGGTTCGATTCCCGCCTCGGAACAATTGTGTGTACGATCTGCAGATATTTGTTCCGGGTGTTCTGGTCGTTATCTATGTAATATCAATATAGTATTTCTATGTTATGTATTGTTTTAAGTATATCAGTCATCTAGTATCCATAACACAAGCTCTGCTTAACTTGGGGCTAGATGATGCTGTGGAAATTGTCCAGCATAATTTATTGATTTATTTACTGTTGATATTCATAGAATTTAAATAATAAGAATATAAACACGCCAAAAACCTTCCTAGACAAAAACTTGACTGTTAATAACTCTATCTCACCTCCACCTTCCGTTCCAGGAGCTGGCAGCTTCAGCGCCCACGCAGCGGAACTGGCGCGGGATCCTCATAGCCCTGCTGGTGATCGCCGCAGTCCTAGGGCTCATTGTCTTCAGCATAGCGCTGCTGACGCCGGCAGGCGACGGCGGCCGGGTCAAGGGGCGGAGGCCTACGCTGCACCATCTACTGCAGGATCATTACACGCCTTTTAATGGGACCTGGTTGTCGGGTAAGTGATTCCTCTACTTTAATACTAGCAGCGCCCCGCGGCTTCGCCCGCGTGGAAATCGATGTGTCAAATAGTTGATAACCTTTCTCTTGAATCACTCTATCTATTAAAAACCGCATCAAAACCCGTTGCTTAGTTTTAAAGATCTAAGGTTACATAGGAGCAGACAGACAGCGGGAAGCGACTTTGTTTTTTACTTTGTAGTGACTCAGTGCATGAATCATCTTACTAGTACATTTAAAACATTATTTGTTTCCCGGCAGCCATTAAATCAGATGTGTAAACGTCGCCATTTTGGTTCAATGACCCTTGAAGCGCCAAGAGCCTCCCGAGTGGTTGAATCTTAATTAATGGGGGCTGAAACGAAAATGCCGGGATTTAGCAGAAATGTTATAGATTAACCTGGTTGAGGCGTAAATAAGATTAGGCGGCATAACGGGCTTGGGCAAGGGCTTAAGCATCAACTATATAGGGCCGTTCGATTTATATTTAAAACCACACAATACATGATTATATTTTAAACCACACATGATTAGTACCTATATAAAGATATTGTATTGAGTTTATAAGAATACTTAGTATATAAAATAAGAATTTTTTTATATTGCGAGCGAGTAATTTTTTTTTGCGTTTACTTCGTTTTTCTGTGTTTTACAAGGAATTAAACGAAACGTTTCATAAAATACAAGTTTACCCATTAAACCATGTTGTTTATTAGGTACAAACTTCAATTCAATTGTGCTTTTGGAACATTTGGGAATTTTAAATTTAGATAAGTTAGTTAGTTTTATCATTTGATTGGTGTATGATTTTCGGCTATTTCTTGTACAGTTTTATTTATTCCTTGTCCAAATTTAAATGCGGAATGTAAATCGTTCCATCAGCGGTAATATTCTCACTTTGATACATAATTGGAGCTTATCGTTGTAACAACAATTTCCAATAAATCATTGAAAATTTAAACTAATTTTACACATCACTTCTACCTCTTTGGTCCGTATAATATAGGCGACTTTTATCCCATAAACGTGCAAACCCGCGGGCATAACTTAATTCACAATATTGAAATAAAACTAAAAAATTACATCAAATTTCTTAGTTTTGAACAGTTTTTTTTTAAGTTTTGTTATAAACAAGAATAATCCAATTAAAGCCATAAAATGACGGAGAAATCGACGAACCTCATCCTTTTTTCGAACTTGGTTAAACATAATACACATATGTCCTGATTGGAATGTAAGATTACATACATTTTTCATGACGCATATTATGTCTGTATAATGCTGGACAATTCACACAGCATTATCTAGCCCCATGGTAAGCAGAGCTTGTGTTATGGGTACTAGATAACTGATATACATAATACAATACATTACATAGATAGATATTTACAGATAGATTTTACTAGACGACTGATATACATAATATAATACATTACACATATTTTTATTATACATAGAAAACGACCAGAACACCCGAAACAAATATCTGCAGATCGTACACACATTTGTTCCGAGGCGGGAATCGAACCCGCAACCTCCTGCGTCGCAGGCGGCCCTTCGCCCACCGCGCCACATCGGTCGTCTGTATGTATGTTATATACTACGTGCGATAGATATATGTACGAGCGCTTCACAAATATTGACATTGCCTTCGAAAACATCCGAACTCGAAGAAAACACATCGCGAAAGCAAATATTTTCATACATCTACAGAATTTCGGGAATTTGGAATATAAGAGATATGATATCACAGATGGGATATAAGACATATGGTAAGGCCGTTACTTATCTAAAGTTTAACAAAGTAGATCTCATGTTTACAATTGAAAGAGTTGAACTTGCTGCAGACTGTAAAAAAATCTAGAAATATTTTGCTACCTCTAGCTTTTCAGAGCAGAGGTGCGAAGTTGTTCTTCGCCACCTAATTCTGATTTCACCTAAACTTACGCGTCCTAGTGGGGACAGGGACACTCACAGGACATAGCCCACTACACAAACACCTCTTCACCATCGGAGCAACAGACAGCCCTCTCTGCAGAGGATGCCTGAGCGACGAAGAATCAGCTGCCCACGTAGTCCTGGAATGCGAGTAACATCGCTACGACTAGAAATCCTCGACCACCCGAGGTCACTCCACGAAGCCTGTGAAGATCCCAGGAGGATTCTGCGCTTCTCGACGGAGTTAGGCTGGTTAAACTAGCAACAAACTACGCACAAAGGACCAATCGGAGTCTAAGTGCGGAAATAGGAGCACACTTACCATACCATACCACCTAAACTATACATCGTTGCCTAAACTTTACAAAATAAAATATATCAGAGGTATTAAATAAAAACGGCCAAGTGCGAGTTAGACTAGCGTAAGAAGGGTTCCGTATTCCGTAAAATAGAAAAAATTTACCGATTGCATGGTGACATACAAATATGTTAGTTACCTATGTATATATTACAAACTGCCCAATGGTTTGCGGAACTAGTCGAAACTAGTCGTCTACGATGCACGCACGATATGCATATAGTAGTGCATGACCCACAACATGGGCATGCATGTACTAGACACATAAGTTATGAATATACTAGTGGTTTCTTCTCACTTCTTCCACTGGTGGACAAAAAATTGAAGTGAACAATAAAATATGACCTGTCTAAGTGCTTATTTGTAAGCTTAAAGAAAATAAATAAACTTTTGATTTTCATGAGCGATGTGGGTCGATCTATGAAGGAAAGTTTGGTGCGAAAATATATCAAAACGGTAGATTTTATCTACCGATTTCAAAGATTTTCTCGAAGCTAGGCTCAACTGGCTTATATTATTATAGTAAAGTGATTCGTTTAGCAGAATAGGGTCCATTTTGGGACACTAGTACGCGTGTTTCTCATTCCTACGTTGTTTCGCCCAGAAACTTCTGTTATTCGATCGCAACGCCCCCTGGCGACTAATATTTGTATGACCTGTTTGTCCGGCCTGAGCTCAGGCCTTTGTGACAATATCTACTTCATCTCGTGTTACTAAACCACTCAGACTAAGTACGTACTTTAGGTAAACTAGTGATATTATTTTTAGTTCGCCGTAATGCATTATTATTTATTCTTATTTATTTAATTGCCATTCTAATACTTCAGAAAAGTGAGTTTCATTACTAATTCGTCCATTCTATAAGAGACCTTGCATTAGGTAGATAGAGATAAAATACAAACTTACACTTTACAATTAATATTAGGTACATGACGACCGTTACGACGCAGCGGGGGTGGTTGGTTTGATTACCGCATGGTTGTCTGGTAGAGATCGCTCTCAGCTATAAGGCCGCCGTTTATACTTAAGTAGTTATTACTGTATTGCTTTAGGTTTGGTCTTACCCTTCACAGTAAATCTTTGTAATTAAGATAATATCCACCATTGTTTTCGGGCACCCTCAAAACGACAAGACAAGTGAAGACACGCGCATCTCCTAGCCCCCAAGTATTTCCTGTGCCGAGATATTTGAGCAGCGAGATTGCCCTTGAGAACGTCTTTACGTTTTTCACGTGATTGCCCCTAAAAGGGCCAATTACCCCTAAAAGGCGAGATTACCCCGAACGCTCGAATTACCCGAATTACCCCTATTAGAAAAGTAATTTTGACTATTAGGTAAGTCTATAAATGATGTTGCCCGTCAAAGGTCACTTTTAAATATGTATAGGGATATATAATCGTATATCTTTATTTATTTAAACGCACAAAATATACAGAATTTGAATAATATGGGTGGAACTTGATAATTTCACAAATTATGTGCATACTGAGAATCATATGAACAAAACGTGTAGAGCAAAACGTATGATAATAAAAGCTTGAAATGGAAAAAATATAAACCGGATAGGTACCTAAATGTAAATATAAGTAGACTTACATATATGTTCATACACCCACGTCCAATTACATCATTGTAAGCTTAGGATCAGGAAACTTCATTTAATTTAACTGATTTTAAAGTTCGGGTAAATTGGCCCAATTTGTACAATATATGTATGTATATGCGACGCAGGAGGTTGCGGGTTCGATTCCCTCCTCGGAACAATTGTGTGTACGATCTGCAGATATTTGTTCTGGGTGTTCTGGTCGTTCTCTATGTATAATAAAAAATATATATCTATGTAATGTATTGTATTATGTATATCAGTTATCTAGTACCCATAACACAAGCTCTGCTTACCATGGGGCTAGATAATGCTGTGTGAATTGTCCAGCATTTTTATTTAAAAAAAAATACAATTAATTTAATTTATATACTTTTAAGATTAAAGAAGATACCTATGCTATCCTATAATATTGTGCAATTAAGTCATGCTTACCTATCTTTAATTTTTTAGCTCACTATTTTAATAAGTTACATCATTAGATACCTCTCCTCTTTTGTACTTATTTACTGTGCATATGTATCCCTCATCGCCTCGCCTTGAACAAGAAGCGATAAGGCGAGCCGATACAGGTAGATTTATAAATAAATAAATAAATAATGCTGGACAATTCACACAGCATTATCTAGCCCCATGGTAAGCAGAGCTTGTGTTATGGGTACTAGATAACTGATATACATAATACAATACATTACATAGATAGATATTTTTTATTATACATAGAAAACAACCAGAACACCCGGAACAAATATCTGCAGATCGTACACACAATTGTTCCGAGGCGGGAATCGAACCCGCAACCTTCTGCGTCGCAGGCGGACCTTCGCCCACCGCGCCACATCGGTCGTCAAGATTAGATAGATTTACGGTTATAAAAGTTGTAAATTGGTAGCCATTAAGAACTTTGCACAACAAGGAATCACATTAAAACCTCCATTCGATATAGCATGGCCACGAACACAAAACATTCCAAATTCAAGCACTAATTCACAAAGATAAGGCGACAGATGCGACAGTGCACAAATACATTCGTGGCGTGCTATCTGGTACCTACAGCTGGTGTAAATCTAGATTACCAGTGCACTCACATTGTGGCGAGACTGGCGAGCCACCGGAATGATGCGTTGGGGGTTGGAGTGTGGGCGGCATAATGTATGATCAATTTGTGTTAATATTGCTATGAATATGTAAGTCAATTCCTGCATTATATATTAAAAATAATTAATGCCTGTGTTTGCCTTCACTACATAGTATAAAACAAAGTCGCTTCCCGCTGTCTGTCTGTCCCTATATACTTAGTTAGATCATTAAAACTACGCAACGGAAATTGATGCAGTTTTTTGATAGAGGCTTATAAATGATTTGACACATAGATTTCCACGCGGGCGAAGCCGTGGGACCTTGGGCTAGTTACGTATACACTAAAAAAAGTTATCTACTAGTTTATTATACATATAAAATATTGATAGCCTTATGTCTATGTAAGTTTATTATAATGTTTGTAATGTATGTATTAAGTGTATTTGTTATCAATTATTTATTAAAGTGCCACCGTCTATATTGTTCGTTCATGTCCAGTCCATCCCAAGGTTGCCTGGAAGAGATCACTCCCAGCGATAAGGCCGCCCTTTATACCTTTATTCTAAGTTTTTATCTCTGTATTATTTTCTGTTTTGTGTGGTATAATAAAGTGTTATCTATCTATCTATATTTATTAAAATTTTACTACATTTTGGCACTCTTACATCTTGAATGGCATAACATAATTATTTTGTCAGATTTGGTTAAAATGTTTGGAATCTAAACCAAATCTTCTGACCAATAATACCTACTTAGTCGGAACACCATGAAATAGCACGTGAAAATGGATTCACAAATCGCTATCAATCAAACCACACCTCTTGGAGTAAAGTTTCAGCAAATATTATTTAGTATTCGCCCCGCTACCCCCCACCCCTTACCCTTCTCAGCTGAAGAATTTAATATCCTAAACCGACTGGCAAAAGGAATTCCTCATTGGGCTTCTACAAGGAAAGTTTAACTTCGGCATAATTTCGAACAAATCTGTTTTTATTGTCTGTAGGATTTTGGAGTTATTCCGTGGTTTAATTTCTCTAGAACTCAGTCATTTTCTGCTTTGTATAATATACTCTTTGGTAAACCTTTGAAAGAAAATGTAAAGTTCGAACACCAGACAAAATATGATATGACAAGTTCACGTCATGTCATTTTGTTTCTAACAATTTGAATATCGAACGACACCCAAAGCAATAACTCAGCCAGCAATCATTGTTTCATGGAAATCAAATTTCGAACATCATGTTTCGAACACAAACAAACGGCAATGAGATCGCATGAGACATTCGTAAATTGTTTTGCTTTGCTTTCACTTCATAGTATAAAACAAATCATCATCATCATCATCATCAGCCTATAGCAGTCCACTGCTGGACATAGGCCTCCCCCCAATGAGCGCCATAGCGCCCTGTCTCCAGCTTGCCGCATCCAGCATCTACCTGCAGTCTTTCGCAGGTCGTCACCCCACCTGGTCGGAGGGCGTCCTACACTACGTTTACCGAGTCGTGGTCTCCACTCAAGAACACGTTTGCCCCATCGGCCGTCGGTTCTTCGCGAGATATGGCCGGCCCACTGCCACTTCAGCTTGCTAATTCTTAGAGCTATGTCGATAACCTTGGTTCTCTGTCGGATGTATTCGTTACGAATCCTATCCTTCAGAGAAACTCCGAGCATAGCTCTTTCCATAGCTCGCTGAGCGACTTTGGTATAAGACAAAGTCGTTTCATTATTTTTTTTAATAATAAAAGTTTTAATAAAAAGCCAGTTAAACCTAGGTTTAACCTACTTTAATCGTAAGTAACGTGTAAGAAAGCGCATTCAGCAGTTTGTAACAGATAATAGAATCCCTTTGTCAGAATTAAGCTGAGATGAATGCAATCTCCTGCAGACAGATTCTGAAGGGTTTTCTTCAGCAAGTGGGATGTAGCATGTAATTCAGCTTTTCAGCTTTTTAGGGATTCACTTTGATTTGATTTTGTATAAAGCACTCCTTATGCTTGCGTGATTATTGGGATTCAGTAGTACGAAGTCATGTGACTTCCCCAGGGCTCAACCAAGCTCTACTGCGCATTTGGGATGAGTTATAAGAATGATACAGGATATTTGATTGCAAGATATTCAATATTGCAACTGTATTCTTTTGAAAAATCACGACTAGTTTAGGTACAACAATGGTGATATTTACGCCAATTCGTAATAGATATTGAATATTCTTTTATAATTGTGTAAATGTGGTCATAAAACTTTGATCCTCGTAGGATATGCGTTATAAAACGTATTTATATCGTCGTCATCCAACCACAGTCACTGGTAACAAATGGTTTCCATGGCAACAGGCGTAAACTATAGCTGTACTAGGTGTAAGTACATTGAAAAACAAATTACAAAGTTGACAGTTAGCGGAGTGCGTAAATGAAATATCTCTTCATCCATACCGCAATGCTTGAAAACGAAAGTTTTCAACCAGTGCGTTATGAATGACCTACGGAGCTGAGACGTGGACACTCACGATAGGGCTGGTCCACCAGTTCAAAGTCGCTCAGCGAGCTATGGAAAGAGCTATTCTCGGAGTATCTCTGAAGGATAGGACATATACTAGGGTGGATAGGATCGTAACGAATACATCCGACAGAGAACTAAAGTTATCGACATAGCTCTGAGAATTAGCAAGCTGAAGTGGCAGTGGGCCGGCCATATCTCGCGAAGAACCGACGGCCGCTGGGGCAAACGTGTTCTTGAGTGGAGACCACGACTCGGTAAACGTAGTGTAGGACGCCCTCCGACCAGGTGGGATGACGACCTGCGAAAGACTGCAGGTAGATGCTGGATGCGTCAAGCCGAAGACAGGGCGCTATGGCGCTCATTGGGGGAGGCCTATGTCCAGCAGTGGACTAATATAGGCTGATGATGATGATGATGATAAAATGAAATATGACCTATCCGTTCTTTAGATGACTTTTCTATGAAAATGATTTTGACGACCGATGTGGCGCGGTGGGCGAAGGTCCGCCTGCGACGCACGAGGTTGCGGGTTCGATTCCCGCCTCGGACCAATTGTTCATATTCATATTCATATCATTTATTGTAATTTCATGCATCCAGGTAGTATCTTAGGTGTAGTCTTAGTGGGTAGGTACACAATGCATAAAAACCCTGTCAGGGCACAACAGTTTTTGGGTTCTTTTTAAATATTAGCCTAAAATTCTAAACAATCATTATTTATAAAATTAGGAATGTCATATAGGAATTATAGGAATGTCATATATTGTGTGTACGATCTGCAGATATTTGTTCCGGGTGTTCTGGTTGTTTTCTATGTATAATAAAAAATATCTATCTATGTAATGTATTGTATTATGTATATCAGTTATCTAGTACCCATAACACAAGCTCTGCTTACCATGGGACTAGATAATGCTGTGTGAATTGTCCAGCATTATTTATTTATTATTATTATTATTTATTTCTTACAGATCGACAAAAAATGTGTCATTCAGTGACTCATCCAAAGCAATGCACATTTCAAGGTGTTTCGTGCGATCCGTTTCGATCCGTAACTGAAACTTTCCATTTCGCGTTTCAAAGTAGGCTAAATAGGCTTCCTTTAATTCGTCGTTTTATCCATGTGTATTATCCGTAGGTATAACAATTTTAACTAGATGTCGCCACTCGTAAAATTTGATCGCGCTAACGACTTGTTAAAACTACTTTCAAATACATTTTCATTATTCAGGAATTTGAAGTCGATTTACTTATATATATTTTTTTAAACATGACATATTATTCAGATTCATCATCATCATTATAATCAGCCTATATGAGTCCACTGCTGGACATAGGCCTCCCCCAATGAGCGCCATAGCGCCCTGTCTTCGGCTTGATGTCCAGCATCTACCTGCAGTCTTTCGCAGGTCGTCATCTCACGGTCGGAGGGCGTCCTACACTACGTTTACCGAGTCGTGGTCTGATATTCAGATTACCTTTAAATTATAATGTCCGTCAGTGTATATACGTGTACATCACAAGATTCATAATAATTTATTGTGATTTTATGAATACAGGTAATAAGTTCTTAGGTGTAGTATCTTAGTAAAATAAAAACCTTGTCAAGTCAACCAAGTCTAATAAGAACAAATCCAAAAATGGTTGTGCCCAAACATTTTTGGATTTGTTCTTATTAGATTGCAATAAAATCAGTAAGTCTCAATAATCGCTTATCGCTCCCCGGTAGACTTCAGATCTTGGCTCGGAGCCAGCAGCCGGGCAAACAAGCCAAAAGGCTGACTGTGGGAAAACAAGGGGTTATCCAGGAGCACAGGATGTTTTCTGCAGGTTGTTGTAGGATTTATTGGGATATTTTGACGTGTACTGTCTGACCTAGAGTGCTCGCCATCACTGAAGTCTTACGGCAAAAGCGGGAACTAAACAACATTACATACAATAGCAACATTTATAATAATAATAATAAAATAATTTATTTAGTTCGGCGAAGAAAGCAGCGCCGCGTCTATCGGACTTCAGTGGTGGCGCGGACTCTAAATCTTTTCAATGTGTTCTTTACTAACATTAATAGATAAAAAATTCTCTATTGCACTTCAAATAGAAAACTATGTACCGAAAAAGCCTAAAAATTAATTACAATTGCCGGTCTTATCGCTCAGGAGCGATCTCTACCAGACAACCATTATTATATTCATAATAATATGATATAGATAGATAGATAGATAGATAATTCTTTATTGCACACTAAAATGACAATGTAAAATAAAAACTTAAAAAAACTAGATACAATTGGCGGTCTTATCGCTCAAGAGCGATCTCTACCAGACAACCATGGATGGATAGGATCGTGGACAGTACCAGGGGATCTGTGTGCTTGCAGGTTATACATACATTATAAAATAAAATATAATACTTATTATACTTAAATGGCAATATACTACATACATATCATAAAATATATATATGCTTATACTACTTATATACATAGGGACTCAGTTGTGCATTAGTGACAGCAGGACAAATAGTGCTCCTTTAACATAGTTTTAAAGGTTGGTAGCGACTCAGCACGCCTCACCGAAACTGGTAATGCGTTCCATAGTTGAACAGCCCGGGCAGTAAAGGAATGATAATGATATAGGATAATGATATAAGCTGTATTATACATGCGAAATAGCTGTCTATTCCTTTTCAACCTGTAGCCGAACAAATTTTAACAAAACTAGGCGAAAAGACAAATAAAATATAACCTTTGAAACTGTCATACATAATAGTCATGTGTTATTCCGTGACCATGGCGCATGCAACTGTGCCGAAATATTGGATAACTCAGAAATCAAATCATGGTAAATATCCCGTTTTAAATGACTTTAGAAATAAAATATTTTTTTGAAATTATTTAGAATCGGTAAGGAATTTAGGTACCTACTTTTTCCGTTAGTCTTCTTATCTATGTTCAGAAGCTAACCTATAATATAAAACGAAAGGCTAGATTACAATTTGAAAAGATTCTAATCGAAAATCGTTAGTACGCGATAAATACCCGATAAATAATAATAATAATAAATAATAAAAAGTATTTATTTTCAAAAAATGGTTTCTAAATAAATAATCTCTAGTACCTTCTGTTTGTTCTAGAACATTTTCCTTCAAAACTACTTTACTAAGACTGCAGCCATAAAACGACATGGTTCTAAATTTAAACAGTTTTGAGTCAATAACAGCAAGCTGAAATGGCAGTGGGCCGGCCATATCTCGCGAAGAACCGACGGCCGATGGGGCAAACGTGTTCTTCAGTGGAGACTACGACTCGGTAAACGTGGTGTAGGACGCCCTCCGACCAGGTGGGATGACCTGCGAAAGACTGCAGGTAGATGCGACAAGCTGAAGACAGGGCGCTATGGCGCTCATTGGGGAGGCATGTCCAGCAGTGGACTGTTATAGGCTGCATAAAATATACATCACATAAACAGCAATACACATAAACAGCCATAACACAAGCTCTGCTTAGCTTGGGGCTAGATAATGCTGTGTGGATTGTCCAGCATTATTTATTTATTTATTTAAACGACGTGACCTTGTTCAGCCTTCAGGCCTTCATGAAGACAGACGCAGGTCACCTCACGCAGTTCAAAGGCTTCTTTACCGATCTTGTTAAACAGTTTTCTATGTTACGGTATTAGTCAGCAATAACCTATTGTATACAAAATTATATTAAGGGGCCTCCGGAGGGACGAATTCTTCATACAAACGTAATACCAAAATTATTTCTAATTCATGCATATTTCCAATATAATATTGCATTATTTGTATTAAAATAGTATTTATCTAGGTACCCAAATAGTTTTTTTTTTCTTCAAAATACTTACCTAAAATGAAATGAAAGCCAATCTCATTTTGCACATTTTTATGCGAAAATGGACATGTTTTCTTGCTATTTGTTTCGTATTAAAAACATCAATATCTTACGTTTTATTTATTATGGAACATAGCTTATATTGTCTAGTTACAGAATAACAATACTTTGTGAAGAATACAAAAAGTTTTCAGTCATAATTTTTGGTATTACGGAACAAACCAAATTTTGAACGGCTAATATTGCTATCGCGCACGCATGGGGCGCGGCGCAAGGGTTAAACAGGGACAGCGATATTCGGGGCGATTTTTGCAAGCGAGGGTCGCCGGACCCTTATGTCATACACTATACACCGAGCTAGACCCAACACTAACATTTACAGGACATGCTTGCAACATTTGTTCCGCGATGAGATTGAACCCGCGTTCATGTGGGACTAGCGCTCACTGTGCGGCAGAGGTCGTCTGCGCTGCTAATGAACCATGCATAATGAAATATCAAACGCAATAAGGTCCAATTTGCTTTGATTAACCAGCTGGTTATAATACAGACCTGACTAGTTTGCTTTTATTACCATCACTAATTTCAGCCCGCAGCTTCGCACGCGTTTTTCTTCGATCAAAAGTAGCCTCAGACCTATTTAGAATTTATATTTAATCAAACGACGGCCGCTGGGGCAAACATGTTATTGAGTGGAGACTACGACTCGGTAAACGTAGTACTAGGTGGATGACGACCTGCGAAAGACTGCAGGTAGATGCTGGATGCGGCAAGCTGAAGACAGGGTGCTAGGGCGCTCATTGGGGGAGGCCTATGTCCAGCAGTGGACTGCTATAGGCTGATGATGATGTTGATTTAATCAAAATTTCAACCCAATCCATTCTGTAGTGTTGGAGATGTTTTCAACTAAACATCTCACAACGTTATATCTCCATAGCTTTTCGTCTTATAATCCCTCTATTATTAGAACTTAAATCGTCCAAACGGGAATCAAACACGCAACGTGTCTCAGGCCTTTACCCACTGTACCGCAGAGTCCGTCAATAAATCTGCCATCTCACAGGCGATACTTACCCTTATCATAGTGGATCCCTCCACGGGTCTCGACCTCAGACCCTCACGTATACTCTTATCAGATTATCTCTGGTACAGTCTACTTTTTATTAAATTATCTATGGTCTGGCAATAAACCCGTCCGTCTGACCAAGCGTGACTCGGCAGACCTAAATAACGTATAACCCTCAGCATGTGGAATAACTGCAAGTAATTATATTATACGTTGTCATTGAATTACGAGCGAGCGCGGAATAGCTAGGAGCTATTTTAAAAATGGCGGCAACATAATCACCGTGGAAATACAGATATATCTGTATGAAAAAAAGTAATATGACAAATGTTCTGACATTTGACGACCTCCTTGGCGCGATGGGTGAAGGTTCTCCTGCAACGCAGGAGGTTGCGGGTGCGATTCACGCCTCGCGACAATTGTTTATACAGTCTGCAGATATTTGTTTTGGATGTTCTAGTCGATTTCTATGTATAATTGTATATGTATATAATTGAAAAAATATCTATCTATGTAATGTATTATGTATATCAGTCATCTAGTAACCAGCATAAGCTCTGCGTAGCTTGGGGCTAGATGATGTTAGGATTAAATAAATAAAAAAAATTAGAAATATTAGCTGTCTATATTTTACTTTTATTAAATCAACCGAGTTCTGAGAAGTTTCATTATACTGAGTTTTTAATCACGAAAAGGTTATTGGTCATTATTATCCGATTTTTTTAGACTTTAGGTCCCGGGCATTTATTAATTAAAAAAAATAAAAAACATGGATAAATATTGTTTAATTTTACATGTAGATAACCAGTACACCCGGAACAAATATCTGCAGATCGTACAAACATTTATCCCGAGGAAAACCCCGTGAACTGTTTGAAACTGGTTGCTATCACAAATATTATTTATAGCGGGATATACATGATTAGATTTTTGATTATAATATTTGTAAAGGATACATGAAAGAGTAAGCTGACTCATCGGAAATATGGCTACGCCCTCCTCCCGGCTAATATAACTTTCAAATGATATACTCTGCAGTTCATAATTCATTGAAAGCTAGTGAAAGCTATCGAAAACCCATTCGCCAAAAATGCACTAATGCTTCAGCACTGCGGCATGGCCAAAATCCAGTAACTCTTATAAACTAGGCTACTAGGTACACCTTCAAAGAGTTGCTGACTGGCCAACTGCCGCCAGCATCCTGGCTGCCCGCCAGCGGTGCAGGTAAACAGATGAAGGTCGCAGTATGTACCCGGGTTGTGTAACTAATCGAATTATATGTAACAAATGGCCTGCTATAATATAGCAGGCCATACAGCCAGACAATTAAATGGTACGTTACCGTTTTATATCCTACTAATATTATAAACGTCAAAGTTTGTAAGTATGGATGATTGGATGGATGGATGTTTAATAGTCTTTCACGTAAAAACTACTGAATGGATTTTAATGAAACTTCACAATAATATAGCTTACATATCACAATAACACATAGGCTACAATTCATAAAGATATATAGTATATTATCCAAAATATCTATCACCACGCGGGTGAAACCGCGGGGCGCAGGTAGTATTATATATAGTTAAATTAAGGACATAATGCTAGAAATAGCTACATACGATCAATAATCAAGATTATCACACACATACTTAATTATTAAATTATGATATGAAATATTCTAGCATAAGATTTAAGTTATTAGAGATTTTAGCAATATAAAGTTAAGAATTGAGTATGAGTCAAAATATAGGTCTTAATTAAAATATAACGTCCCGCTCTGAGGTGACTCATTCATCATTATCAGGCGTATAGTATTACTTAGATGTATTTTTAGGATTCGAGTTGAGGGTTCGATGGACCACAGTGGTGTGTAATTCTACCGTTGGGGAAATCATAGGAGGCATGAATTTTTTTCTCGTGGAAAATAGTTTTTCTTTACGTAGTAGGTACCTACTTGGTATTTAGGGAGGTAGTTCCTCTGTGGTATTGAAATAATTAGAAAGAAGGTTTTTGCCCTGCACTGTGACAATTTAGGTTTGTTATTCAGCAAATTATTAGATATTTAACACTTTGACTGCGATTTGTTTTCAAGGACTGCGATCTTTTTTTAACCTAAAAAATTCGTGCTGCCGCTCTACACAGCGGTTGTGTTGCGCCGCACATGCGTTTCGTTCGAAAAATATTACGGCTGTGCTGAGTCACACAGATCTGTATTTTCTCAGCCGCTGCGCTAGTGTGGATTTACGCATATTAGTCACTTGTAGAAAACACATACCGTGTGATTTCAACAGTCAAAGTGTTAATCAATTACTTCACCTCACCTTACCTCAACAGCCTACATTAGTCCACTGCTGGACGCAGGGTTTCTCCTCAAAAGCCCGTTTTTTATTTTCAATCAATTACCGAATAAAACATTCCTATACTTTTGTTCCTACCCAATTTCTAGCAAAATTCTTATTGCATTTATTTTATTATTCTGCAAGTTGCAAATCAAACCTTTGTTAGTTATCCATCTATCAAAATGGATAGTTCGACTGACTCGCTCCATAAAGCACTTAAAACAATATGGAATACCTGAGCGAGCAAACTTCCTCTATAATAATATCAGTGTAAAGTGCACCAGAACTTTCGCGGCTGAGTGTACGCGGCACAGATTGCATAGCAGTTTGTTTGGTAACTGGGGCAAACTGTAAAAGTCGGTTTGACAAAGTGAATAACCTAGAAAGAGATTCTTATGTATTTTGCAGTGACTCTGGAAGATAAATTGACTCGATTTCAGTCTCGGCACCAAACATTGATTGTACTTACAACCCCTTTGGCGCAGTGGATGAAAGTGTGACGAAGAACGTAGCGGGTTCGCAGCAAAAATGTTTGTATATTATGTTCAGCAAATATTTGATTCATCACTGAGTGGATTCAAAATTAAATATATTTTATTTTTTTTGGCTTACAAAAATAGCACTTAGACAAGCCATACTTTATATTATAAATTATTATCAAATAAGATTATTTTACTGTTCACTTCAATTTTTGTCCACACACACACACACACAGAAGTAAAAAAGAAACCTCTAGTATGTTCATATCTCTTATATGTCTAATACATGGTTATTTGCCCATTTAAGTCTAAATATAATATAATTCGATACATGTCAATATTTAAGTAAAGCTATGCACAACAACAAATTACTTACTACATACTATTGTCGGTGCGAAACTGAGCGACATCTGGCCAAGCATTAACATTTTGATTCTATGTGTATGTTATATATATATAAACTGTAGTCTAGACTGTCTCGTCCAGAACAAATGGATGACCATATTAATGAGGCTTAACTCCATTTCATTTTTCATCATTTATCATGAGGTAATAAGATCTTAAATAATAAAGAAGATAGAATAAAATAATAAAAACAAATTACAACTACCTAAAGTATTTACAATTGAGTCAATTATTCGTATCCAATTTATTATTAAATTTGATTTTAATCTGTCGATTTTATTCTTTATATGTTTTATGGATTTTATATTAAATAAATAATACTGGACAATCCACACATATACATAATACAATGCATTACATAGATAGATATTTTTTATTATACATAGAAAACGACCAGAACACCCGGAACAAATATCTGCAGATCGTACACACAATTGTTCCGAGGCGGGAATCGAACCCGCAACCTCCTGCATCGCAAGCGGACCTTCGCCCACCGCGCCACATTGGTCGTCAAAGGTCGTCATAAATAAGTTAATGATATTAACAAAGTTCATCAATCGTCTGACTGTCATCCATAAACTCGCAGGCCTTTTGCGGATTTATTCGTGAATCCATCCAAGATTATATTATTGTTTTTTTTTATATTTATGCTCCCGGCCGGCAAGTTTGGCACTTACATAGTATATCGTGAAACTCATAATATAATCCCACATGAAACCGAGTAAAGCCACAGGCATAACTTAGTAATTCATTATATTCCATATTTTAAATCATTACCACCTCCCATAATCAATGCCCAGAACACCCTGACCCCCGACCTCCGAACAGAATCCTCCAACATCCATCAATCCAGGGCTCTTTTCAAGCTGGCTGTTGAAAGGTATACTCAAACTTGGTAATTGGATTCGCGAACTTTACATTGATGGTTTTGAAGTTTTAGGGTTCCGTGAGGTTTTGAGTTGGTTTTTGTTGTGAGGAGTTTGCAGGGGAGTGAAGAGGGAGAGGATGAAATTTTAATACTTTATTTTCTAACTTGAGTTTGTATCTTAGACAAAACTTTGAACACAAAAGGCATAATTAAAAAAAAACATAATATGATCAATCAATATGGTCCATTTTCATCATCATCAGCCTACGTTAATCCACTGCTGGACATAGGCTCCCCCAATAAGCGCCATAGCACCCTGTCTTCAGCTTGCCGCATCCACCTCCGTCTGCCTGCAGTCTTTCGCAGGTCGTCATCCCACCTGGTCATGTTTATCGAGTCGTGGTCTCCACTCAAGAATACATTTACACCAGCAGTCAACATTAAAATACTTTTTGAAGAATATGTTAAATTCACTCTATTTTCGCATTTTAATTACCTTGTTTCCCACAGCTGGACAAAGTCCTTTATTTGAAAGGACTTTGTCCAGCTGTGGGAAACAAGGCTTATTGGGGGAGCCTATGTCCAGCAGTGGATTAACATAGGCTGATGATGATGAAAATGTACTTTTAATGGTTGCGGTATTTTGAAGCCTTGAAATGATACTCGTTTGAATCTCTGATAAATATAAAAAAGTTGACTTACTTTGAAGTTGGTTGTAAGAAAACGCCATAGCTATTTAAAGTGATGCATGACAACACAGGTTCATAGTTAACCCACAACATTCTTAATGAAAGATGCATGAATTAAAAAAACGGTCCTATAGTAACCATCGTTCTTTGAAATTGCAACCAAAATATTTCAATACTCAATACTCAATGATTTATTGCTTACATGTGTACAAAAGTTCTTAAAAATAATATAAGTCCAACATGCACCCTGCAAGGGTATTGCAACATAAATTTAAAGTTAAATGCTAGGTGGCTATATACAATACAGTTAATAATATGCTTAATTTACCATTTCAAGTTAAAATTATAAACCAATTATATTATATCTAATCACTCAGAAGAGTCACATAAAAAAGAAACAAGATTATACCTTATATATACTAAAAGCTTAATACCTACTAAAACTAAAACTACTACAATTTTCCCTTTATATCCACAAAATACAAGCTTTCTTCGCAAACATTTATTATGCAACTTACTTTACTTGAAAATCTAAAACTTTCGAAAATCCTGAAAGAACTCTTTCAACGAAACTCTTCCTAGGATACCATTAAAAATAATCTCAGAGAGAGCTTTCATAAAATGCGAAATATGACCCTAAATTTTTAATAGTTACCCGAAATACGCGGAGATTTAAAGCGGGCAACCCTAACATTGGCCGAGCACCTCACCTTATTGTAGAACCATTTTTATACATTTTTGCTTGTAAATTAATTATTTTATCGTTTAGGCCATTATTCTTATTTCAATTAGGCGGGAGGAGCATTAAAAGAACACTTAGGATCATCTGTTACACCGTTATACTTTACAAACAATGTTTTTGTAAATGGAAAATAGGTAGAAGACTAATCGTTTCCCGTGTCTTGGTTCGGATTGGAATAATAATTATTTGAACTCCAGTAGTTATAGTTGCACATAGATAGTACTCATCGGTTGCAAAAGTAAAATTAGTCTCCCGGGGTTTTCTCTATACAAAAGGATTTTTAAAATCAAGAGACAGTCGACGGAGAAATAGCAAATTAAAACAAAACATAGAATCTTCTCCTCTCATATTGGGCCTTCTTTTTTAACCGAACTCAAAAAAGGAGAAGATTCTATGTTTTGTTTTAGTTTGCTATTTCTCCGTCGACTGTCTCTTGATTTTATAAATCCTTTTGTACAGAGAAAACCCCGGGGCGGTGAGTACTTTCAGAAGGTTCACTATTTGTTTGACGACCGATGTGGCGCGGTGGTCGAAGGTCCACCTGCGACGCAGGAGGTTGCGGGTTCGATTCCCGCCTCGGAACAATTGTGTGAACGACCTGCAGATATTTGTTTCGGGTGTTCTGGTCGTTTTCTATATATAATAAAAAAAAACTATCTATGTAATGTATTGTATTATGTATATCAGTTATCTAGTACCCATAACACAAGCTCTGCTTACCACGGGGCTAGATAATGCTGTGTGATTTGTCCAGCATTATTTATTTATTTAATTTTCCGTAAAACTTAAGAAACAGTGCAAATTTAAAGGAGTTCAAAGTTGATTTAAGTTTTTTGTTATAATAAATCAAATTATAAGTTCATTAATTTATATACAACTGCATAAATGGTTTACTTATAGGAGCAAATACTTATATTATATGAGCAAATACGTATATTAGAAAGAATTAGCAAGCTGAAGTGGCAGTGGGCCGGCCATATCTCGCGAAGAACCGACGGCCGATGGGGCAAACGTGTTCTTGAGTGGAGACCACGACTCGGTAAACGTAGGTATATGTGGGTCGCCCTCCGACCAGGTGGGATGACGACCTGCGAAAGACTGCAGGTAGATGCTGGATGCGGGAAGCTGAAGACAGGGCGCTATGGCGCTCATTGGGGGAGGCCTATGTCCAGCAGTGGACTGCTATAGGCTGATGATGATGATGAAATACGTATATTTGCACCTTTTGTTTTTTTAATATTTTGTAAGTACAAAGCAGGCTGAACTTGCAACATTTTCCATCGTTGCAAGAATCGAAACGTATTTAGCACTAACTTTTACTCTCTACGCCATGAAGGTCGTCAACACGGTACCTACCTAATGGTTCATAAAATAAGATACATAAGGTCCATATTGCAACACCTGCTTAATAACCAGCCCCAACTTTCACCCCCATCTGACGAAAAAATATGGCGCTAGGTGGCGGCAGGTTTTGGGCGGAAAATAAAAAATAATTTATTTGGGGCGAAGCGCCAAGTTGGGAGATTTGTTCTTATTTGCATGTAAGAGGCTTATTCCTGACTTCTTCTGGCTTCGGCATTATTCATGAGGGCTTTCACACAGAAGTCAAAATGTACTTGAAGCGTTATCAATGGATAACCTTAACCCAAGGACTGCAGGTAGATGCTGGATGCGGTAAGCTGAAGACAGGGCGCTCTGGCGCTCATTGGGGGAGGCCTATGTCCAGTGGATTGCTATAGGCTGATAATGATGAACCTTTTAACCCTCCAAGTAAAGTTAGAAACACTGAAAACGTATTGAATGCTCTAGCCGTCTTTTTACAGAAAAATATTTCAGAATTATAAGTATTATTACAACGGTTATTTATAGCGATTATTTACCTTTTTTTAGGTTTAAAGATATTTATTCTCAAAAAAGACATAGTCACTTACATGAGAATAGTTATTTAGCTTAGTGTAAACAATTTGTATAATGTAAATATAAGTTGTTCGATCTATAGGTAAGTTATTAATTACATATTGCACAAATTAATTTAAAAGATAAGTTACAACAAAATAGGAAAAAGATTACACATTACAAATTAGATTAGATTATAGTACACTTCTAGGAATTAACAATATTACAGAATTGGTCAATTTTCTAGAACAAAAGTAGCAAGTTCAGTTTTAAAGGTATCAATTGAGCTAACATTTTTGTAATTTTCAGGTAATTTATTATAAAGTTGTGCTCCTTCATAAGTAAACATTTTTTTCCATAATTTGTTCTGACTTTAGGCAAAACAAGATAACTAGCTCGCCGAGTGTTACGTTTTGTTATTGCTTTGATTTTAAGAACGATTTTCCCGACGTTTCAACACACTCACTGTCTCAATTAATAAATCAGATTTTACTTCAACTTCAGATATTTAACATGATTATTTTAGAATGGCTTTTGTTTTAACAACCACTAGATGCACCCCGCAGCTTCACCCGCGTGGAAATATATGTGTCAAATGGTTTATAAACCTTAATCTTGAATCACTCTGTCTATAAAAAACCACATCAAAATCCGTTGTGTATTTTTAAATATCACAAAATTAAAAAAAGTTCAATATATAAATCACACCTATTTTATAATAACTTAGTTCTCATGTAAGTGATATTGTGTCTTTTTGAGAATAAATGTGTTTAAACCGATATCATAGAATACGTAGGGACAGGCAGACAGCAGGAAGCGACTTTGTTTTATACTATGATATAAATAAATAATACTGGACAATTCACACAGCATTATCTAGCCCCATGGTAAGCAGAGCTTGTGTTATGGATACTAGATAACTGATATACCTACATAATACAATACATTACATAGATAGATATTTTTTATTATACATAGAAAACGACCAGAACACCCGGAACAAATATCTGCAGATCGTACACACAATTGTTCCGGGGCGGGAATCGAACCCGCAACCTTCAGCGTCGCAGGCGGACCTTCGCCCACCGCGCCACATCAGTCGTCAAATATATAATGATGATAGTTTTAAAAGTTTTATCATCCCAGTATTTGTTAAGTTAAACATAAACCCAGGTTGCGTGGTGCTGAGTGGATTGCCCAGCATTATTTATTCCTTAGGCTGAGCCCAGTACATCTACCTGTAGTGTCCACGGACCCAACAGGTGGCGCGCCTGGCCCACTTCATTACTTAACTCAAGCCAGGCTTAATCGGACTGGAATGTAGATGTAGTGTAGGTACCTACGTGTAGTGTTGTTTAGGTATACAGATTGTTGTGGTTTGCTTAATCTACAATCTAGATTGTTCAAGCTACATTCTACGTGAACTAATAGGAGCCTGTTGTTGCTGACACCCCGTGTAGGACGCCCTCCGGCCAGGTGGGATGACGATCTACGAAAGACTGCAGGTAGTGCGTGAAGCTGAAGACAGGGCACTATGGCGCGCATTGGGGGAGGCCTATGTCAAGCAGTGGACTGCTATAGGCTGATGATGATGATGTTCCTAACATACGACTAGCTGCTACTCGCGACTTCGGCCGTATTCATTAAATATGATAGCTCTACAACCGGCTACCGCAGCATGTTGTCCCGTAGATTAGCTTCTTTTAAAAGGAAACTTAAGGTAATGGCTCATCGAGAAGGCGTACAAAATTCCTCGGCTAAATATTGTGAATTTTTTGATTTTTATTGATTGCGAATTATTTTATTATTTGTCCCGAGGCGGAAATCAAACTCACGGATCTCCACCTTAATCTCCGCCTACTGCGCAACAGGCGTCATCCATCATAGAAACAAAATACGTCCACAAATCGAAACTAGAAAGCTGAAGTACTCTAGATTATGTCCATAAGTATGGTTTAGGCCGGACTGATACTATTACTAGAAAGGTCGGCTAATGTTATTTTTATGATAATAGTTGGGAGCAGATTCATGCAAAATCCGGTTTTTTCTGCGTCCGGCTAAAAAGTCTAGTGCGTGTCTACTCCAACGAAGTATTCTGTTTTTATTTATTTTATTTTGTAATCATATTTTAAGTCGGTAAATATCCTTGAGGAAGCGGGGCTGCTTAGATCTTCCTAGCCCTTGCTAGCTTCCTAACCCTATAAAATCATAATAAATATCATCGTATTTGTTAAATTAAAAAAGGCCATGTTTATGGCAAAAAAAAATTAGTAATTCGTGTTTTGAACCCGCATCCTTCAATCTATTACAAAAACTAAATAGGCACCTACCATAAAACTCCTCACAGATTTAGTTTTTTGCCAGATTATAATATTTCTCCGGCTTTTCGCCCACCCTAGGCAGTTAAGTTCGCATATTGCAGCTTACGACCGGATTAAACAGTATTGTATGACATAATTACCCCTCTAGCCTTAATGGCGGCGGTAATTTTGAACGGCGCCATCTAGCGGGAATTGCGCGCGTTACGTAGTACGTGCGAATGGGAGTTTCAATTATTTTTGCAATTTTATGACGTGTTACTAGAGCCGTAGAGTGGTTATTTCTGAAGCGTTATAGTTTTAGCATTTCTTTTATGGTAAAGGATTAGGTTGAAAATACGTTTTGCTTGCCGATTTTTCTGGTGGGTTTAAATTTTTAAACGGAATATAGTTTTTGCTCATACAATTTTAATTTATGTCCAATAGTGGAAATATTTCTGCAGATATTCACCAGAAATACTACCGGTAATCCACAACTTTTACATTTCCGTTTTATCATGTTTGTACAATGTATTTTTATTTGGCTTACTGCCCAAATAAAAATGCCTTTGAACCTTCAAAAGGTATTTGTACATTAAAACGTGATATTTTAGAGTGCAAGCTGCAGTTCTGGTATTCAAATATAGCCTTTTTGACCTGCCAACGTCAAAAAGGCTAAAAAGATTGTTAAATATTTGATATTTATTTTTAATATTAGGGAATAAGGTTCACTTCAGTTTGTGCGCTGCAAATATTCAATCTGAACCAACTTATTTTTTCCTTCCATCATGACACCATTGTAGACTTTCGTAGAGGGTGCTACGTCGTAGACTCTCGTAGATGTTTGCTACGCCGTAGCTCTTAGCGCGTAGCCCTAACTTGGTTGCTTTAAATATTATACTCGTAATTTGACTTATCCTTGCTACTTCATCACTACATAGTATAAAACAAAGTCACTTCTCGCTGTCTGTCTGTCTGTCCCTATGTATAAATAAAATAAATAAATAAAATTTTATTGCCAAAAAAAGAATTATTACAAACATATAACATAATTCATTTGTAGTTTACATTAGAAACAAGTCCAGTATATCGAGTATGCTTTGTATGTTATGCTATCTTTAAAACTACACAACGGATTTTATTTCGATTTTGTTTAATAGATAGAGTGATTAAAGAGGATGGTTTATAAACTATTTGAAACATAGATTTCCACGAAAGCGAATCCGCGGGGCGCAGCAGGTTATATAATAATGTTTGACATTTTGGAATATATGTAATTATAAGTAAGTCAAGTACTGAACTAATGAATATAAATAAATTAACACGGTATGAAAATATTATAGCGTGACCAAGATCACAAAATAATTATATGGTACTTCACGTCAAGTATTTGACATTAATTTGTAGATTACACACTCACGATAGGGCTGGTCCAGCAGTTCAAAGTCGCTCAGCGAGCTATGGTAAGAGCTATGCTCGGAGTTTCTCTGAAGGATAGGATTCGCAACGAATACATCCGACAGAGAACCAAGGTTATCGACATAGCTCAAAGAATTAGCAAGCTGAAGTGGCAGTGGGCCGGCCATATCTCGCGAAGAACCGACGGCCGATGGGGCAAACGTGTTCTTGAGTGGAGACCACGACTCGGTAAACGTAGTGTAGGACGCCCTCCGACCAGGTGGGATGACGACCTGCGAAAGACTGCAGGTAGATGCTGGATGCGTCAAGCTGAAGACAGGGCGCTATGGCGCTCATTGGGGGAGGCCTATGTCCAGCAGTGGACTAATATAGGCTGATGATGATGATGATGTAGATTACACCTTCAATATTTTGTTTGGTATTTGGTTCAGGGTTTTTACCGCATGGATATGGAACTGAGCACAGAAGTCAGCACCACATGAGTACCAATTTCGGTATCATGTCCCCAACCTGCCTGGTTGGACTTGATGCATCTCTGTGTAACAAAATTGCCCCTTTTCTTCGTAGTAGGTAAATAAATAAATAAATAATAATGCTAGACAATCCACACAACATTATCTAGCCCCATGGTAAGCAAAGCTTGTGTTATGGGTATTAGATAACTGATATACATAATAAAATACATTACATAGATAGATATTTTTATTATACATAGAAAACGACCAGAACACCCGGAACAAATATCTGCAGATCGTACACACAATTGTTCTGAGGCGGGAATCGAACCCGCAACCTCCTCGTCGCAGGTGGACACACACACAGGTTTGACGACCACATCGGTCGTCAAATAATAAGGAGTTTGAATAGGGATTTAAATAGTGTCTAGAGTACACATTGTGTTTAACGCATGAAATATGGACAGCAAATAACCAAATGTTCCGTCATTTACACTAGTTTTCATCAATTTTAACGCTACCGCAGCGCAGCGTTAAAATTTGCATTATTTCATTTAAATTTGGGGATCCATATTAATATCCATTATAGCTGAAATACCTATTTCACGTGATTTGAACAATTATTTACCTTTGATTTTCCGTACGTTGATTCGAAACAAAGGTTAATAATCACAATTAACCCCTGTCATTAATTGAATTATAATATTATTTGACGCCAAAGTCAATTTTTATTCGAATGCGAAATGTACCGACTACTGGATTCTGTAAAAGTAAAGGTCTTCAGGAATTTCAAATTCTCGGCAATTTACGACGATTTTAGGCAATTTAGTTAATTATTTCATGTGTAACGTAGTTTTTGACGACTAGGTAAACGTAGTTAGGACGCCCTCAAATTAATTTATTATAAAATAAAAATTGAATAAGAATTAATAATATAATAGAAAATATAAAAAATAGTTTTATATTACAGCAGTAGCACACCCTCCGACCAGGTGGGATGACGACCTGTGAAAGACTGCAGGTAGATGCTGGATGCGGCAAGCTGAAGACAGGGCGCTGTGGCGCTCATTGGGGGAGGCCTTTGTCCAGCAGTGGACTGTTATAGGCTGATGATGATGTAGTTTTTGAATTCTCGACCTCAAGGACCATTAAGACTTTCCCAACTACAGCCACTTTTGTCAACTGTCTGGTTGTCTGTTAATAAATCAATGTGCTGATTCGGACCCTTGTCAATGTCTGGCGCCGCTACATCTTACACACTCAGACACACGAGCCCACTACACGGAGATCAACTGAGATATAATTTAAGTTGCAATGAAACTTTTGGCTAGATTTCTGGATTATTGAATTAGTATTCAGTATTATAAGTGTTGAGTTATTTCTAATGTCTCACGTTTGAAGTAGTTGTGATTTGTAACACGAGGTGTAAAAATTTCCTTCGTAAGTTTTGATAAAAATTCTTTATTAAACCTTAAATAACATTGGTCTGGTACAATACTAGTGTAAATTTAATCCTAGAATGCACAAACATACACAAATAAAAAACGTTTTAGAAGCTCGTCTGTTTTATTGATCGCGATTTGGATTAGTGTCTAAACATTAATTTATTTCAAAAACTTTCAAATGCCTACTTGACGGGTTTTTCACAGTTTTGTTTATACCGCTCGAAGAATTAGCAAGCTGAAGTGGCAGTGGGCCGGCCATATCTCGCGAAGAACCGACAACCGCTGGGTAAAGGTTTTCTTGAGTGGATACCACGACTCGGCAAACGTAATGTAGAACGTCTTCTAGCCTGGAGGTATATTGACGATTTTATATGGTCGTAAGTTTTTTTAAAGAAACACTGTAGGCGCTCATTAGGAAAGGCCTACGTCCAGCAGTGGACTAACAGACGGCTGCTGATGATTCTGAAAGCCAAAAAAATTATATACACGAGTGTGTTAGTGTGTATTTCTGGCTTTCAGAATAAAAAAAAGAAAACATAAAAAACCGACTCATCTTACTCTTTGAACAAATTCAACCCATTATATGCACCTGAACTGAACATAGATTAGTTGATTTGAAATATGATTTACATTCAAGAAACCTGCCGTAAGCAATAAATGCGGGTTTATTATGTGTGTTTCCAGCTGTGGCTGGCAGTATATCAAGAGTAGACGCGCTGTAAAACCCTGTCTCTGAAGCAGGGAACGAGCAGCGTCCCACTCGAGTGAATATAATCAGAGCGCTGCCTGTGACCCAAATGTTCACTACCCCTGCCTGTTTCTAACAGCTCTTTAAGGATCTCTAATGTACGGTGAGGTGGATGGTTACTTCATTCCTCAATTCAATTTCCTCAATTTTATTTTTAAATAAATAAATAAATAATGCTGGACAATTCATACAGCATTATCTAGGCCCATGGTAAGCAGGGCTTGTGTTATGGGTACTAGATAACTGATATACATAATATAATAATACATTTCATATATAGATATTTTTTATTATACATAGAAAACGACCAGAACACCCGAAACAAATATCTGCAGATCGTACACACATTTGTTCCCAGGCGGGAATCGAACCCGCAACCTCCTGCGTCGCAGGCGGACCTTCGCCCACCGCGCCACATCGGTCGTCATTACGGGTAGAACGATATTCGTGAAGTAGAATTTTGTAGTTCTTATTAAAGATTTATTTATTTGGGTAACTAGCGACCCGTACCGGCTTCGCCGTGGTGTTCATTTGTTCCAGGCAATTTTTTTTTTCTCCGTAAGAACCATCCTCGTACCTGAAGGAATATTCTAAAAAAATAATTAGCGAAATCGGTTCAGCTGCTCTCGAGATTTGCGCTTAGCAACACATTCAGCGGTTAATTTTTATATCATAGATAGTTTCTGCCCGCGCACGGATTGTTTCTATAGAAACATTTTAAGGTTATTTCTATCCCATAGGAACTGATTTATGGGATAAAAGTAGCCCGTGTTTCATTCAGAGCCTGAAACTACCTGTATGCGAAATTTCAGCCCGATCCGCTCAGTAGTTTTTGTGTGAAAGAGTAACAAACATCCATAAATACAAACTTTCGCGTTTATAATGTTAGAGTAGATTTATCTCGTCGGTTCTTCGCGAGACATGGCCGGCCCACTGCCACTTCAGCTTGCTAATTCTTAGAGCTATGTCGATAACTTTGGTTCTCTGTCGGATGTATGATAGATAGTTTTTTTTTATTGCACACTTCAATAAAACAAACAAGAAAAAAAAATGAAAAATATATGACTTGACGTGAATTTGGCGGTCTTACCGCTGTGGGTTCATTTCAGAGTGTACTGGCGGAACAAACTTCTGTTGCCGTTGTCACTCTATATGAGTCCACATATAAGGTACTTGTAAATATTGATTAACAAGATATCCTATGGGACTGAATTAATCACTGTTAGACTAACTAAACTCCCTAACTAAATTAGAATAAAAAAAATCGCTTAAGGGTCCGGCGACCCTCGCTTGCAAAAATCGCTCCGAATATCGCTGTCCCTGTTTAACCCTTGCGCCGCGCCACATGCATGCGCGATAGCAATATTAGCCGTTCAAAATTTGGTTTGTTCCGTAATACCAAAAATTATGACTGAAATCTTTTTGTATTCTTCACAAAGTATTGTTATTCTGTAACTAGACAATATAAGCTATGTTCCTGAATAAATAAAACGTAAGATATTGATGTTTTTAATACGAAACAAGTAGCAAGAAAACTTGTCCATTTTCGCATAAAAATGTGCAAAATGAGATTGGCTTTCATTTCATTTTAGGTAAGTATTTTGAAGAAAAACCTATTTGGGAACCTAGATAAATACTATTTTAATACAAATAATGCAATATTATAGTGGAAATATGCTTAAATTAGAAATAATTTTGGTATTACGTTTGTATGAAGAATTCGTCCCTCCAGAGGCCCCTTAAGATATGTAAATGTAAGTTTAAAGAAATATCTGACTAGGGCCTAAACCGATTAGAATGAGTATTATAGTTAAAATTAGACTGTATTTCCCAAGTCATAAAGGTTGGCCCTACAAGACCCCTCGTTCCTTATCGGCCCATCAATAAGAACCCCTGACCCTACCCGACGTGTATTTAGAAGGTGGGTTCATTCCGTGACGTCCATCCCTTCATTACGGGCCGCTGCCACTTTGGGGCTCTTTATAGTGGGTTGTATTAGCTACTGCCCACGGTTTAGCACGCTTTTCACCTGAACAAAGTGTAGCATCACTACATAGTATAAAACAAAGTCGCTTCCCGCTGTCTGTCTGTCCCTATGAATGCTTAGATCTTTAAAACTACGCAACGGATTTTGACCAGGTGGGATGACGACCTGCGAAAGACTGCAGGTAGATGCTGGATGCGTCAAGCTGAAGACAGAGCGCTATAGCGCTCATTGGGGGAGGCCTATGTCCAGCAGTGGACTAATATAGGCTGATGATGACGATGATGAACGGATTTTGATGGTTTGATGCTTTTTTAATAGATAGAGTGAGGTAGGCCCTTACAATACCTATTAGCTTCCCACAGTGTAATGGCTACTAGATTTTACTGATACAATACATAATACAATAAATTACTTACTTAGATAGTTTTGTTTTTGTACATTATGTACATAGAAAATGACCAGAACACCCTGAGCAAATATCTACAGATCGTACCTACACACATTTGTACCGAGGAGGGAATCGACCCGCAACCTCGATAAATTTAGGTTTCGTACAATAAATAAATAAATAAATAATGCTGGACAATTCACACAGCATTATCTAGCCCCATGGTAAGCAGAGCTTGTGTTATGGGTACTAGATAACTGATATACCTAATACAATACATTACATAGATAGTAATTTTTTATTATATATAGAAAACAACCAGAACACCCGGAACAAATATCTGCAGATCGTACACAGAATTGTTCCGAGGCGGGAATCGAACCCGCAACCTCCTGCGTCGCAAGCGGACCTTCGCCCACCGCGCCACATCGGTCGTCAAATACACAAATAATAATAGTTCACATTAACTACACAAAAATTACACAGTAGTTAATCTTAAAAATAAATAAAATAAAGCCACAGAGAAACAATAAATAGCTACCGTGCTAGCCTGCTGGCCGAAAAGGGTCAAACTCAGCTCTGTGCTGAACCACGCGTGGCGCGGAACAAGGCTGGTTTTCAGTTTTACATATCATAATCATATGGTAAATATAATTAGCCTCATATTACGTATGAGATGAGTGGATGAGATCATTCTGCCCCCGTAGTTATATAGGATACACACAAAGTCAATTTTCGGTCCCAGTGATCCGACATAGCCCATAATTGGAGCATCATCGCCCAATCACGCACCTTCCGACACTCCGAATTTACAACGGAGCTCAACCTACCTTAGACATCCGCTGAAAATACCTAAAAAACCAGCTTTGACTGATCTCTCTACTGAAATTTTGTTGAAGCTCAGTTTATACTGGGTTCTCGAATAATATACATGAGGGAGCAAATTATAGAGACCTGCTAAGTTTTTGAATATACGAGTAGGTCAGGTAATATTGGTTACTAAAGCCACCTGTATGGAATTCCAGCGTAACTTGATCAGGTTAGTTGAGGCACCGTGCAGTTAATTTATGACAGAGACCCTTTGCGTTAGTATGAGGTGATATAGCTAAAAGTTGCCTTTACGGATACGAATAAAATAAGGGTTTTATTGAATAGATGAACATGGCAATTTAGTAGGGTAACATTTGTAAGGAACAAAATATTAGTCTGGAAGACTTTTTTCATTCTAATACGAAAGTTTTTTCGTGAAAGTCATTTGGATAACACATATGTTATTACTATTGTAAAATTATTCAGTTATAAATAAATAAATAAATATTGCTGAACAATTCACACAGCATTATCTAGCCCCATGGTAAGCAGAGCTTGTGTTATGGGTGCTAGATAACTGATATACATAATACAATACATTACATAGATAGATATTTTTTATTATACATAGAAAACGACCAGAACACCCGGAACAAATATCTGCAGATCGTACACACAATTGTTCCGAGGCGGGAATCGAACCCGCAACCTCCTGCGTCGCAAGCGGACCTTCGCCCACCGCGCCACATCGGTCGTTAAAAACGTATTCCAAATTAAAACCAATTTTGATGGGTAAACATTATACCTATACCTACATATGTATGTACATATCGTTGAAATGAGTTGGTTCTTATTAATCAATAATCATTTATTTCATGAATAACACGTCACATTCATTTTAACTGCAGGTACGTGGGTAATTTAGATTAAATTAAAGTAAAACAAATAATATTGAATTAAATTATACATTAAACAACAATCGAAAAAAAAATCTTCTCAATTTTCTATTCTGCGGATATGTTGCCCGTAGCAAACCAACTATTCAAATCAAATAGTTTATTGCTTAAACTTAAATTAATTAATATATTTCAGTGTGTATGGGGCCCTCTTTTAAGTAATGTAATACCTGTGCTTGAGGGTCCCGCTCTGAATGAATGAATGAACACTTTATTGTACCCAAAATAACACCTTATATCTAAATCTTACAAAATAACAGTACAAAAGTCGGCCTTATCGCTTAAAGCAATTTCTTCCAGGCAACCAGGGATGGAGAAAAAGATATATTATACAAAGAGTTGGTAGAGCACAAACAAACAGTAAAAGAGAAGTAAAAAACAAAGAATACAAACTTAATACATTGCATGCAATACAAAACTACTTAAATTAAAACTAACCTAAAAGAAAAAATACAAATAAAAAATACAATAAGAAGGTACCACAGAAATAAAATTCTGCTCTGCAACGCGGCTATCTTAAAGATAATTAAGTTTAATATTTAATACTATAGATACTTAACACTTTGACTGCTGAAATCACACGGTATGTGTTTTCTACAAGTGACTAATATGCGTAAATCCACACTAGCGCAGCGGCTGAGAAAATACAGATCTGTGTGACTCAGCACAGCCGTAATATTTTTCGAACGAAACGCATGTGCGGCGCAACACAACCGCTGTGTAGAGCGGCAGCACGAATTTTTTAGGTTAAAAAAAAGATCGCAGTCGTCGAAAAAAAACCGCAGTCAAAGTGTTAAACATGCAACATTTACATATAGTAACACTATTTATCTGACCTACCAAAATACATTTCATCGAAGTAGTTCCCTTTGAGCTATTCGTTTCCGATGAATGTTGAACTCTAGTACAAACACACGTTGCTCCACGCCGACTGTTAAAAGCATTACATTGATTGATTTATTCAAGTCTGCTCTGGCTCCGACAGACTTTTATGCAGCTCTGAAAAAATCTGTCGAATTTTATTGTTTAAACAAACAGAAAACTGCATAGCTAGCATACCTAATTCAACTCCCAGATTATTACGAAGCGGTGTCTAAACGAACTCGCAACTTAATAAGTCGCTTGTTGTTTTTCCAAACTTTGCTAACGACAAACTGCCATGTCTATGTCTACATCGACCGAGACGACGACGACCTTTATAATAGGTATTGTATTATATACGTCCTACGGACCTACGGAGCTGAGACGTAGACTCACGATAGGGCTGGTCCACCAGTTCAAAGCTATGGAAAGAGTTATGCTCGCAGTTTCTCTGAAGGATAGGATTCGTAACGAATACATCCGACAGAGAACCAAAGTTATAAAATAAATAAATAAAACAGCTTTTATTTCTCACACTTAAATACTAATCTATATATTATTTCTATCTATACATATGTGAGTACCGCTTTCGCGGTGAAAGCCTCCTCCAGCTCCTTCCATCTTCCTCGATCTCTAGCTACTCTACTCCATGTCTTCCCTGCTATTTTTACGATGTCATCGTCCCATCGTTTTACAGGTCTTCCTTTTCTTCGTTTCTTGTTTATTGGGTACCAATTCATTATAGCTTTGGACCATCTCTCGTTTTGCATTCTCTGGATAGAACCAAAGTTATCGACAAGAATTAGCAAGCTGAAGTGGCAGTGGGCCGGCCATATCTCGCAAAGAACCGACGGCCGCTGGGGCACGTGTTCTTGAGTGGGGACCACGACTCGGTAAACGTAGTATAGGACGCCCTCCGACCAGGTGGGATGACGACCTGCGAAAGTCCATGCAGTTGACTAACATAGGTTGATGATGATGTATATTCGTACCTAATATTAACTTTAGGTAATTCGTCATGCCATTCAACCAAAGACTTACTTTCCATGACCATATAATGTTGCTAAGGAATCCTTCCAGAGACTTAGATTCAAGAAATGCTCGCAATTTTCAGAGCCTTTTATGACTTCTGTTTTCTACTTTGGTTCGAAGTAGGCTTGAGTTAGCTCTTGTATATGGAATCCTTATGAATCCACCTACGCGCTCCTATTGTCGAAAGTAGAGAAAGCGTGCCTAAGATTCCTATACAAACATATACAGAGATAACTACCCTTTAAATGTACCTGACGAGATTTCTTGGGAATCTTGGCTATAAAATTTTTGAAACTATCATGGTTATTAACACAAAGTCATTTATAACGGGATATTTACCGGGAACCTGTTGTGAGAATGTGCAAAAACCGAAGAAGTCATGTACCAACCGCGTCGCGTTCTGATACCACCGTCAGTGTTGTGTGTCGTGATCGAGCTGCGTTCGATAATGATATAGAATGTTAATGATGATGATAAAGAAACCGGTGGTAGTGGTAACGTTCGTAGCAAAACACACCGACAATAATATGTAAGTAATTTGTTATTGTGCATAGCTTTACTTAAATATTGACATGTATCGAATCATATTATATTTAGACTTAAATAGGCAAATAACAATGTATTAGACATATAAGAGATGAACATGATAGTGGTTTCTTTTCACTTCTTCCACTAGTGGACAAAAAATTGAAGTGAACAGTAAAATAATTTTATTTGATAATAATTTATATATAAAATATGACTTGTCTAAGTGTAAAGAAAAAAATGATTTTTTACTTTATTTCTACAAAAATTAAGGTATAAGGTAAATTAATTATTAAGGTATAATTATCTGCCAATAAAAATTCGCTGTGCCTTCAGTTATTTCAATTTGATCATGGCGCATGAAACTGTGCCGATATATTGGAAAACTCAAAAATCAAATTATCAATCTTGGCTTTAACTCTCTCCAAACAAGGATAGCGCTTAGCATTATCAGCTGACATCAATCTGCAGTTTTTGTGATACTATGGACGCGCCTGATAATGATGTATGAGTCACCAACTCAGAGCCGGACATTATATTTTAATTAAGACCTATATTTTGACTTATACTCAATTCTTAACTTTATATTGCTGAAATTTCTAATAACTTAAATCTTACTCTAGAATATTTCATTATATTTTACATTATATTTTCAATTTAATAATTATTTATTTATTTATTATTATTTATTTTAAGCCATTACTGTCCCACTGCTGGGCAAAGGCCTCCCTTTTCTCCTTCCACTCTTCGCGATCCAACGCTGCAACAGGCCATGATGGAAGATATACCTCGAGCTCGTCGCGCCATCTCATCCTGGGCCTTCCACGTCGCCTCTTAGCGTTGGGTGGGCTCCACTCTGTGGTGGTCTTTGCCCACAAGTCGCTGGACATACGGCAGATGTGTCCAGCCCAGTTCCACTTCAGGCTTCCGGCTGTCTGACCAACGTCAACGATGCGTGTTTTGGAGCGTAGCTGTTCCGCACGCGGTCTGACAGCTTGACTCCTAAGATGCTACGCTCCATGGATACGCTCGTTGGCAGACCCTAAGGGCGGACTTTTGACGATCGGTTAGAGACCAAGTTTGAGCGCCATAGGTGAGGATGGGAAGAATGCGTCCGTCCATGAGTTTCTTTTTAAGGGATAGAGGTAGTTTGCCCTTCATAAGTTCTTTCATTGACCAATAGCATCTCCAGGCGTTTTCTGTGCGTCTTTCGATCTCTTGGACTTGTCTCGCCTGGAGAGAGACTATTTGGCCAAGATAAAGGTACTCTTGGACGTACTCAATCCCCACACCGCCGACATCTATTTGGCGCTCAGTACTGTTCGTCATTATCTTGGTCTTTGTCATGTTCATGTGCAGTCCGACCTCGAGGCTTACGATGTTTAACTCGTTGATCCCTTAGCTCAGCTGCAGAAGAGGAGAACAGTACGATATCGTCCGCAAATCGTAGGTTGGTTAACCTTTTGCTACCGACGATAATTCCTTTCTCTTCCCATGTTAAATAAAATGAATAATCTTGATTATTACTACATCATTATTAAATTATGATATGACTTTTATTTGAGGTACTCGTATGTAACTATTTCTAGCATTATGTTTAACTATATTTAATATTAAACCAATAAATTTTATAAAGTTATCAGTATAATTAGCCGACCGGAAGCTTTGTCGTGATATTACCTTTACGCTGTTATTCCGAGCTACAAAGTCACGTCAAAGAAATTCCTGCAATATCATTGTCAAAGCTTCAAAGGAAGTCTTGAATGCCGATCGAAATTGTATCCTCAACCAAATAGGTACGGTAGTGTGCACCATCGCGATAGCCGACTGTCACGCCATCTCCTACATTTCAGTACACCTATGGGGGATACTCTTCCCATGTAAATAAAAGAGCGGATAATCACTGCAGTTTATTTGGAGATGGTTGTATTCTTCTATTCATCATCATCATCATCAGCCTATATCAGTCCACTGCTGGACATAGGCCTCCCCCAATGAGCGCCATAGCGCCCTGTCTTCAGCTTGCCGCATCCAGCATCTACCTGCACTCTTTCGCAAGTCGTCATCCCACCTGGTCGGAGGGCGTCCTACACTACGTTTACCGAGTCGCGGTCTCCACTCAAGAACACGTCTATTACAAGTAAAATAACGTGATTGCATGGAAAATTTAAAATAACAATAAGACATCACGAATTCACAATCCCCATCATCTCAATCGTGTAGGGAGGGGACCCTCTAGTAGTGTTGTAACGATCGATAAATTGATTCGCCACTCACCTAATTGAATTGAAGTTTCTAAGTAAATAAAAAAGCCGTTTATTCCATAACCTTACACAATAATAAAATAATAGTGCATAATTAAAGTAATCGACAAGCAAAAATAAAAATTATTTAAGTTTCTAACTAATTATCTGCTTACAGAAAGCAGAAAACAATGAAACGTTTTTCTTTTAATGGTTTCTTTCATTTTATTTCTTAGGAAATGTATAAAGAGGAACTAACAAGAAAATATCATAATAACTCCACTATAAAACGTATCTCATCTACATTATATGGTATCAGAATTAATTAAACTACGAAATATACCCCAAACCCAAGCGATGATAGATTGAAAGTTAATCAGCCGAGCCCGACAATATGGCGGCAATTCCGGCCAGCGGAAGCGACTCGCACCGGAAGTCAATTTGCGATCCGTTCGGAGAATGGCGATAACTAGAATTGATAGTCGATCGGGTAATCAGAGTTTCATATGGGGATTGCTTGCATGAATCAATAGTAAATAATGCTCGACCAATACACTGAGCATCATTCCGCTGGTGTAATAGGCACTTACCTATCAGCATTAATTATTTATTTTAAGCCATTATTGTCCCACGGCTGGGTAAAGACCTCCCTTTTCTCCTTCCACTCCACGCGATCCAACGCTGCAACAGGCCATGATGGAAGATGTATGTACCTCGAGCTCGTCGCGCCATCTCATCCCGGGCCTTTCACGTCGCCTCTTAGCGTTGTTGTTATAAGCATAGTGTTTTACCTTTCTTTTCTTAGGCACTACCGCTTGGCACTACTAGTAAAGTCAAGGGAAATTTTACTTTCCCGTGACACTACTGGTAGTGCTACGGATAAAAGTTCATTTCCAGTGACACTACACTGTAGCCAGTAGTTTCACGGGAAATATACCCTGGGTAAACCTAAGGGTAAATATTGTGAATCGCAAGGGCAGACTTATGTCCAGCGGTGGGCTAGCATTGATATTGCTAATAATAATAATTAAGTTTTTTTTTTTTACTAGTATGTATTAATAATTGAAATAGTTGAGCGGGAGGTCTGACTGTTGTTGCATTCAATTGAACACAAAATGCACTAGGAACTACGAAGTCATAGAATCTCTGCGCAATGCGAGATCTTCTGAATGGAACAATTGTGTGTACGAACTGCAGATATTTGTTCCGGGTGTTCTGGTCGTTTTCTATGTATAATAAAAAATATCTATCTATGTAATATATTGTATTATGCATATCAGTTATCTAGTACCCATAACACAAGCTCTGCTTACCATGGGGCTAGATAATGCTGTGTGACTTGTCATAGCATTATTTATTTATTTATTTATTCTGAGATGGTTCATTCTTTAAAAACTATACACAGAAAAAACAAACATTTCGAAACGTAAGTGTAAGTTACCAGCCTTAGTTTTATTTTTTACGCAATTTGTTAGTGTTACCTCTTTCCAATAATCATGACAAACAGACAATACAATACAAATACTCTTTATTGCAAAACAAATAAAAAACAGATACATAAGACAGGGAAAAGACAAATACAGAAAGTGTTGTACAATGGGCGGTCTTATCGCTAAGAGTGATCTCTGCCAGGCAACCTTTGGATGGACATGAAGTGTTAGAATACGTATAGACGGTGGCGTGTTATACAGAATAATATTTAATTGGAACATAGGTACTAACAAATGATACGATATGATGTGGTATATATATGTACGATGTAGCGCGGTGGGCGAAGGTCCGCCTGCGACGCTGAAGGTTGCGGGTTCGATTCCCGCCTCGGAACAATTGTGTGTACGATCTGCAGATATTTGTTCCGGGTGCTCTGGTCGTTTTCTATGTATAATAAAAAATATCTATCTATGTAATGTATTGTATTATGTAAATCAGTTATCTAGTACCCATAACACAAGCTCTGCTTACCATGGGGCTAGGTAATACTGTGTGAATTGTCCAGCATTATTTATTTATTTTAAATACTTATTGATAGCTGTAAGTATAAAGACATACATAAATATACATATAATATAAATAAAATGTATCGGATACCCCGCGAACAGGCCTAGCCTAGTGCCGGGGTCATTTTACATTCTAAATCCACTATTTATTCTTTGTAAATGAACATTTTGTATTTGTTACTTCATACAGCAAAATCCCCAAAACTCCCCGAGAACTTCCTCCGATCAATCAAATAGCCAGTTCTTAACCTACTTATTATTTGCTTATCTATCTTTGTCCTAGTAAAATGCGAGCGAAGACACGAGGAAAATCGAATAAATCCTAATATTATAGAAAATATACCGTATTCGTTCACCACTAAGGTTATTTCTCCTTGTTACAGACCAGGAGCTGGTGTTCCGCGACCAGTGGGGCGGCCTTACTCTCTTCAACGTGAAGAACTTCACCACCAGGCTGCTCATGAACAACTCCACCTTCGTAAGTACTTTGTATCCCACATACGTCCACTGCTGAACAGAAAATAGACCTCCCCCAAGGCTTACCTCGAATACATAATTATAAGTAATAATACAACGGGTATTTATCGCGTTTATTTACCTTTTTTCCCGACGTTTCAACAGGTTTACACTCTGTCGTGGTCACGGGATGACTGGAGTACTGGAGTTACCGCCTCAGCGAAACGGGGGCTAGTTTATTTGAAACTACCCTCATTTCATTTTCAATAGTAGGAATGTCCATCTGCATCTTCAAACGGAGCTTATGACAACTGATCCTAATATGTCAACGATGGATCTTACTTCACCATGTCGCCATGGTCATAGCCAAACACCCGTCATAAAAGGGAGCAATAAAATTAAAAAGTATGTTAAATTAAGTAATTTCATCAGGAAGTCAGAGAAAAAAATTAAGAAACAAAAACAATTGCTCAATAATGCTAAATTGAGCAAGGAAAAGTCAAATTGTAACCTACAAGTAGAATTGGACTCCTGTTATAATTTATTAGGGCGTAACTCAAAAGATTTGAACTATATGTCTGAAGAAATAGTTAATTTAGAAAGGGCACTTCATGATGTAACGTGTAAATATAACCAAGCCCAAAAACATGCCAATGACCACTTTCTAAAAATGCAAGATACTGTAAACAATGACAGTTTATATATTGAAGTACGGCATAGCTGCACTCAAACAGATCTTGAGACAGCCACGGCGAAGAGTAACACTTTGACTAGAGACTGTGCTGCAGATGTAGTGCCCCCCTCATCACTGATGTTACCATCCGCGCTCCTAGCGGTGTCGCCATCACCCTCGCACGAAGACCTGTGTGATAGCTCTGCAGTACCAAGTGCACTCACTGAGGGTCTATCAGTGCGAGCTGCACCATCTCCGGTTAAGGAATTAAATCTAGACTGTAGTCAATATACCCGGAAAACTGTGATATACTCAGATAAGTTGGGTGCTGGGGTGGGTATTATACTGAGTGACTTACTTGTACAAAATGTAGTCAATCATTGCTATCCAAATTGTAATATAAATATAATTACTGATCGTATTCAGCAAGATAACTCTTTGAATAAAAACACAACTTTAATTGTTCAGCTAGGTGAAAGTTGTGTCAAGCGGTCACAGTTGATAAGGCTAGTTGAGGTAATTCTAGGAAAGATAGAAAATGGACTAGGGAAACTGATTATTTGCTCCTTCCCATATTCTAAGTCCTTGACATCAAAACAAAATGAAACTCGATGTCAAAATAACATGATGATGTACAATATGACATGTCGTCATAGTGACGTATTATTCTTTGATACTAATAAATTTATTAGTAAAACTTTTTTGACTAGAGATACAACAATGTACCTTACCAAACAATGTAAATTGATAATTGCTAAATTGTTAGCATATAATATTTTTGATCCCGTTATAAGTAGTATAACGCAGTTACCTGACGAGCCTGTATGTGTAGTTAGTAATAGTACTAATGAGGGCATCAAAGCGACTGTGTCAGTAAATACAAATTTAAACTGATCACATCGACAATGGGAAAGCCAAATACATTTCATATAGTCCATCAGAATATACAAGGCTTACCCAGCAAAGTTCTAGAATTAGAACTATTTTTAAATTATTTAAATGTAGATGTTATGTGCATAACAGAACACTGGATTGTGAAAAATCAGTTACTTCCTTTTTATCATAACTATTGTCTTGCAAGTTCCTATAAAAGAAAAACTGCAATACGTGGTGGCTCTCTGATTATAGTTAAAAATAGTATTAAATGTAAAGAACGGAAAGATATTGTTAAACTTAGTATTGAGAGAACTATTGAACTTTCTTGTGTGGAACTGGAGCGACATATCATAGTGTGTGTGTACCGCCCTCCCGACGCAAATCAGGTAGACTTTGAAAGAACTATGGAAGAAGCTATGCTAAAAGTATTTACTTGTAGGAAGGATCTCATTGTTTGTGGCGATTTTAATATAGATATTTTAGCAAATCCTCTCGCTGATAGATTGATAAATTTATTCAAATGCTTTAACTTACAACATCTTTTTAATGATCCGACTAGGGTAACCCTAACTTCTGCCACTTGTTTAGATAATATTTACTGCAGTCAATCTCCAACTAACAAAGCAGTAATTAAGCATTTCAAATCAGACCATTATGGTCAGAGTGTTAATTTTATTAATAATTTGAATGATAAAAAAACAGTTGAGGAATATACCTACAGGCCTATCACAGAGAGCCGTATTAGTAAATTTAAATGTAAAGTAGATCTAGCAGTAGCTAATATACCTTATTCTGATGACCCTAATGGTTTATTTAACAGACTTTTTAATGTTATAAACAAAGAACACAATGAAGTATTCAAACTTAAAACTTGCACAGTTAGAGATAGGGTCGGGTTTACTGATTGGGCCACTCCCGGCATTTACAGAAGTAGGAATAGGCTATACGATCTATATGGTGCTAGAGAAGCTATGTTACATGACCCTGCATTTCTTTTGTATGTAAATAACTACTCGAAAACATTTAAGAATGTCTGCAACACAGCAAAATGCCTATTTTTGAAGAATAAAATAACAAACTCATCTAATAAAATTAAAGCGACATGGAGACTAATAAATAACGAAACTGGTAAATCAAAGCCACGTAATAGAGAAATAAAGTTAAAAGTTAATAATTCAATTCTTATAAATGAAAAAGATATTGCAGATGCTTTTGATGGATTCTTTGCTGATATCCCTAAAATTGTAACCCGGTCTCTCAATTCCTCAGCTTTAAAGGCGGTTGAATTATTAGAATCATCTGTTGAGAAATACGTACGTAAATACGTCACGTAAATGGTAATTACATTGTAAAAACTTTTAAATCTATAAACATAAAAAATACTGAGGATCTCTGGGGCATTTCAACGAAAGTACTAAGTTTAATTATTAAGGAAGTGGCTCCCTGCTTGGCCCATATTTTCAATAATTGTGTAGACGCAGGAGTTTTTCCTGATCTTATGAAATGTAGTAAACTGGTTCCTCTTTACAAATCTGGTAGCCATACTGATCCGGCCAATTACAGGCCAATTTCAATACTTCCTGCAATAAGTAAAATTTTCGAAAAAATTATCCTTACTCAGTTGACTTCACACTTCAACCTTAACAGGCTGTTTCATAAAAATCAGTTTGGCTTCACCAAGGGTAGATCGACAACCGATGCTGGCACAGTTCTATTAAAGCATATATTAGATGCCTGGGATAAAGCAAAAAACGCTATTGGTGTATTCTGTGACCTTTCTAAGGCTTTTGATTGCGTGGATCATGGTACACTTATTAGGAAGTTGGAACACTATGGAATTAATAACAAGGCACTGGACCTTATGCAATCATATTTAGCTGATAGAGTTCAAAAAGTTGATATTGGTAAAGAAAGATCTAGAGGATCAAAACTTGAACTAGGCGTCCCGCAAGGATCAATATTAGGTCCTTTTTTATTTTTAGTATATGTAAATGATCTTCCATTTTTAGCAAGAGATCTTTGTGATATAGTCTTATTTGCTGATGATACTTCATTGATTTTTAAAGTTGATAGAAATAAATATAACTATGACGATGTAAATAATTCGCTTTCACAAATACTAGATTGGTTCACTGCCAATAACCTACTACTCAATGCTAAAAAGACTAAATGTATAAAATTCATGCTACCGAATGTAAGAGAACTCCCAACAAAAATAATGCTGAAGGATGAGATTGTTCACCTTGTAGACTCTACTGTATTCCTAGGGTTACATATTGATTCTTCTCTTCAATGGAGGTCGCAAATAGAGGCTCTGGCAGGTAGACTTAGTTCAGCAGCTTATGCAGTTCGAACAATTAGATATATTACCAATGAAGACACAGCTAGGTTAGTTTATTTCAGTTACTTCCATAGTATTATGTCTTATGGTATTTTACTTTGGGGACAGGCAGCTGACATCCAGACCATATTTGTTCTTCAAAAAAGGGCGGTACGCGCTATTTATAAATTAAAGCCACGAGATTCTTTGAGGGAATTATTTAAAAACATTAATATTCTGACTGTAATATCGCAATACATCTATGAAAATTTAATGTATACCCACAAAAATAAGGATAGCCTTATGAAAAAGTGTGATGTTCACAATAGAAATACAAGAAACAAGAACAAGTTACACATCCCATCATTTAGATTACACAAGGTAGGGAAATCATTTATGGGCAATAGCGTGCGCTTCTATAATAAGCTTCCATCTGAAGCAACTGAGCTCCCTATTCGTAAATTTAAAAATTACATAAAACTAAATCTCATCAAGAAGGCTTTCTACTCCATAAATGATTATCTCAATGATGTTAATGCTTGGCCAGATGTCGCTCAGTTTCGCACCGACAATAGTATGTAGTAAGTAATTTGTTGTTGTGCATAGCTTTACTTAAATATTGACATGTATCGAATCATATTATATTTAGACTTAAATAGGGAAATAACCATGTATTAGACATATAAGAGATGAACATGCTAGTGGTTTCTTTTCACTTCTTCCACTAGTGGACAAAAAATTGAAGTGAACAGTAAAATAATTGTATTTGATAATAATTTATATATAAAATATGACTTGTCTAAGTGCTTATTTTGTAAGCCTAAAGAAATAAATGATTTTTTACTTTTACTTTTACTTTTACTTTTGCACACTCGGACGTATTATTACTTATAATTATGTGTTCAGATCGCGTAAGTTTAAAAATATTTATTACCTCGAATAGTCATGCTAAGATAGAGACCGTAATATGACTCAATTACAAAAATCTATTTTATCCCTTTTTTTTAATCATGTCCGTTATTTTTTTGTGTATTGAGTTACAAATAAAAACTTTTCTATTCTAATAGCTGCAGTCTAGTAAACCTCTTTTTACAATATTTTGTGTGTTCTGGTCATTATAATGTATGTGTAATAAAGACTATCTATGTATGTAATGCAGTGTATTAAAAGTATATCAGTCATCTAGTACCCATAACACAAGCTCTGCTTACCATGGGGCTAGAATAGTATAACTTTAATTCAGTGCTAATAACCTATTCGTATAGAAAACTAGTTTTCAGGTTAGTTTAAGGTCATGTTATTCTTATTTTTCCAAAGCGAGCTGAATACATACATAGATTTCCGGTTACATGTTTTAAAAAGTATTTTGATTCAGAAGATAAACTTTTTACACAAAAACATGATATTTATGAAAGACATAAACCCTCGAGAACCTCATTCAAATCTCCACAATCATGGCGTACTTTTGGAAGTTCTGACAGAAATGGACAAAAGCTCCCTAATAAAAGACTTTCATTTTGCCATCTACTCAATGTAGACATGGAACATTAAGGACGGCTGAGTCAATCTTCAAGTTGTAACCGACTTTGAAAAAAGGAGAAGGTTCTATGTTCGGCGATACGTATGTTTTTTTTATGTATGACGATTTTTCCGTCATTTATGGACCGGTTTGGATGATTCTTTTGCAGTTATATAGAGAATGATCCGGAGGTGGTTGCTTCAAAAATGATTTCCCGGGGGATTATTTTTTATCCCGCGAAACTTATAAACAGTTTGAAACTAAGGGGTTCAAAGTCGGTTTAATCTATACAAAACAATGAAATTATCTTACTAATCGGTTGGTTAGCAGCAAGCGAAGCCGCGGACACAGCTTACAGTTACTTGTTCCTAGCAACAAATTAAAAAATTGTTAAGCATATTATGATGTACTTATAATTTAAGTAGCTCTTAGATTTATCGATCTGCCATGTAATATATATGATAATAACGAACTACATATTTAACTATTGAACCGCACCGAGTGGCAAGAGAAATAGGCCCTTGAAACTTAGAAAATAAAAAAGAACTAAGTGGAAAGCAAAGAAGCGTAGAAAAATATATTAATTTCATATAGAATATATACAAAAAATTCGACCTTACCCAGGTTCGAGGATTTTGTCGAAATCTCTCTTGAAATTTATCCATAGGCAAATTATTCTGTCGGATTCTCTCTCGAATCAATCCACGTGGACATAGATTGATGAACCTAGGATTAGCTCTCACAACGGTCATGTTAGACCACTCATAGCTCAGGCTAAGCTGGCGCGTAGCGTGGGATCCATCAATGCATTATTTCGAGAGCCCACATTTCACCCGTCTCCAGTCCGGGGCTTGATGTAAATTAATAGTCTTATCGAGGTTTTAAATGGCCTTTATTACAACGTCATTTCTATACTAATGAATTTAATCAGTCTTGAATGTCTAGATTATAAAAAGTTGGTGGATACCTGATCTAGGAATGACGGAAGCTATTGCAGCGATGTTCTTTAGACTGAATAATTCCCACAGTCTCATCGAGCTCTAAGACGGGTGAGCTTGTGTAATAATAATAACGCTAGAAACGTATAAGCCTCTCATAAATAAGTAAAACGAAGGAAACGTAATAGGAAATACGTTTCTAGCAAGCTTTTACCTAACTATGCCGACCGATGTGGCGCGGTGGGCGAAGGTCCGCCTGCGACGCAGGAGGTTGCGGGTTCGATTCCCGCCTCGGAACAATTGTGTGTGCGATCTGCAGATATTTGTTCCGGGTGTTCTGGTCGTTTTCTATGTAAAATAAAAAAATATCTATCTATGTAATATATTGTATTATGTATATCAGTTATCTAGGACCCATATCACAAGCTCTGCTTACCATGGGGCTAGATAATGCTGTGTGAATTGTCCAGCATTATTTATTTATTTATGCACCAAGCCCAAATCTAATAAAAAAATATCTAATCTTATAAACATTTGCCCCTCAGCTTGAATCCAATCCGCAAACTTGTACGTCACAGCCGCGCCTTCATTCGATACGTCACAACTTGTACCAACATAAGTAATCAACATTATTTTACGAATAAAATTAATATCTAATTGGATGGCATAGATGTCTATAACACAGGCTAGCCTTAGATATATATCTTAGATAGGCTTAAAGCCTAGCGTAGATATCTTTGCATACCGACTAACGGTCAAGCATGTTGAACCACGAAATGTATACCTATTACCTGTAACCTTACAAACACATGTCTTTGGCAAATAAAAAATCTTTATCTTTATCTTTATCTAAGGCTAGCCAATTCAATCAACGTATCCATAGTTTTAGTAAATAGCTGACTATTTGTTTAACTTATAAAAGTGATTGTTTTTGAAATTATTTTGTACATGTTTCTATGCAAATAAAAAAATCATTTCATTTTCAATTATTATGGTCCGATTACGGTGTCTTAGTGCAACTGTGCCAGCCGTTGCGAATCAGCTAGGCGCTAGGCGGTTGAAAATAAAAAGCGAGAGCGCAGGGAAGTCTCAAAGAGACGTTTGTTTCCGCCGTTACAATCGGCCGGTCTGCCGTATTCCGGTGAATTATAGAACAGAGCGGAGGAATATGGATCAAATATTTTACTTTAAGCTAAGCTGAAAATAATAGGACGTATCACTTTCTGAATCCTACTAATATTATAAACGCGAAAGTTTGTGATGTTTGTTGCTCTTTCACGCAAAAACCAATGAATGGATTTTGATGAAACTTCACAATAAAATAGCTTATATATCAGAATAACACATAGGCTTAAAATTCATAAAGAAATATTGTATATTACCCAAAATATCTATCACCACGCGGGTAAAAACGCGGGGCGCAGCTAGTATTTAATATTGCGTCGGCCATATTGGTTTTTTGGTAAAACTTTCTGAATACATGAAAAAAACCGGTTATAATAAAATATTCCCTGTAAGTTTCTGATTTCGATAAGTCAAATTGGTTAAGTTTCTGAAATGCCATATCTTATTCGGGCTTACCGCTTAGAAACAGAAGATGAAGGGTAATGTCCTCGAGACGACTTCATTTTATTGCCCTTTGTAGAGTTTATAGTGTTGATGGAATAGTTAGTGGTAAGTTTGTAATGTTGATGGAATAGTTAGTGGTAAGTTTGTAGTGTTGATGGAATAGTTAGTGGTAATAAATAAGTTGGTTGATTGCTTCATGTTCTTGACATAGCAACATAATTTTATTGCAGAAGTTTTGATTCAATCACTCTGAGTGTACTGTGTTCTAATACCACGGCCCCTGGTGGGAATATATACCTATGAATCCCTTAAGGGATTCGTATATATTCCGCAAAACTTTAAACAGATTAAGGGATTCGAAGTCGGGTTTCGGTTTCTACAAAACAATTAAATTAATCATATTATTATTTAATAGCTGCGCCCCGCGGTTTCACCCGCGTGGTGATAGATATTTTGGATAATATAAAATACTTACATCTTTATAAATTGTAGTCTATGCGTTATTCTGATATGTAAGCTATATTATTGTGAAGTTTCATCCAAATCCATTCAGTAGTTTTTGCGTGAATGAGCATCAAACATCCTCACAAACTTTCGCGTTATAATATAGATAATAAGATAATAATGCTGGACAATTCACACAGCATTATCTAGCCCCATGGTAAGCAGAGCTTGTGTTATGGGTACTAGATAACTGATATACATAATACAATACATTACATACATAGATATTTTTTTATTATACATAGAAAACGACCTGAACACCCGGAACAATTATCTGCAGATCGTACACACAATTGTTCCGAGGCGGGAATCGAACCCGCGACCTCGTGTGTCGCAGGCGGACCTTCGCCCACCGCGCCACATCGGTCGTCATATAGTATAATATTATTAGGATTAGAAACGTTTGGATAATTACCTACCTCGGTTATAATCCCTACATCGTAGCCCTACATTCATTCTTATCGTCAGTGCCACGTCACGGTACATTACATACACATATGTAGTATGTATCTGTAGTATCTTTGTCTGTAACGGTCCGGGAGCCAGGTACAAATTTGGTCAATTATTTCCTCGGAAAATTCGTAAAATGTATTAGGGAGTAATATTATGAATACTCGTGACCGTCAGCTGCGACTCCGTGGGTGGGTTGGGCAGTGGCAGCGATGGCGACATTATTCCCATGGAATAAGGTTCAAATTAGAAATTAAAATTCACATATTCTAGAATTCTGATTAGAACCAGCAGCAATGTCACCTGTAATATCGCACTGGAGGGTAGCTATAGCTATCAAATTACTCGAGCAAGTGATAATCAATTGACCTGCGTTTGACCACAATCTCATCTGATGGAAAGTACCTTTTGATCGTGCTGAGATAGTCAAATAAATTGATTTATGATGCAGTGGCAGCGATGACGACATTATTCCCATCGAATAACGATGGGAATAATGTCATCATCGCTGCCACTGCCCAACGGTCACGAGTATTCATAATATTAATCCCTAATGCATATTACGAAGTTTTGCTTGGGAGGGACTTGGTCATGAAAATCTATCACTGGCTCCCGGACCATAATGTTATGTGCACTGCATACTCAAGTGACCTGGCAACCCCGTACCTATTTCAAAATGACATAATATCAAAGTACTGTCATAACGTCCACATTGTCGCTAGATGGCGCTGAGCCAGCTGGAATTTACGAGTGGACGTGGTACATAAAACAATTGAATGGACTAGGGAACCCTGGCAAGAGTGCAATTTGTTTTGAGAAGTTGGCTAATAGTGTTTTGTATATACCACGTTTTATGAGAGATGGAATGATGAAATATTCAAAACTTTTACCTCTCCAATATTATACAGTAAGGCAGGCTAATGTCACCTTTAATATCGCACTGGAGGGTAGCTTTAGCTATCAAATTGCTCGAGCAAGTGATATAGAGCAATACAAGTTACCATTAACGAAACCACAAGAGGAGTAGTTGTTAGAGGCTGTCCTCAAGGCGGCGTCCTATCGCCCCTACTATGGAACATAGTTGTTGACGAACTCATCCGTAAGCTCAATGGCCACGGACTGGTGACAGTGGGATATGCAGACGACCTTGCGATCCTGGCAACCGGTTGCTTCGAAAACACTCTATGTGACCTCATGAAACTCGCCTTCAAAACCATTGAAACGTGGTGTAATGACCACGAACTATCAGTAAACCCCACAAAAACAGAACTAATAATGTTCTCCAATAAGCGCAACTTAGGAAACCTTAACTTGCCAAAATTATTTAACACCGAACTAACTTTGAAAACCGAAGTCAAGTATCTAGGAGTCATACTGGATAATAAACTCCTATGGAACAAACACCTTGACTATAAATTGCAACGGGTTACTACCGCCTTCTACCTATGCAGCAGAATGCTTGGTAAAACATGGGGCCTATCACCAAAGATATCCAGGTGGCTCTACACCGCTATTATCAGACCAATACTCACATATGGAGCCATCGTATGGTGGACCAGAACTGAGCTAAACACCGTGATAATCAAGCTGCAACGCTTCCAAAGAATGGTGTGCTCAGCCATAACGGGCTGCATGAGAACCACACCAGGCGCTGCCCTAGACGTGATACTAGGCCTTGCGCCGCTAGACCTATATATACAACAAGAGGCAACCATGTCGGCCCTGAGACTACAAAACATGGGACTGTGGGGAAACATCGACTGCCCACATGCTCAAATCCTGCACAGAGCCCTTGCCTATGAACCTCTTTTAGCGGCATCTTGTGATAGAATGCCCAGCAAACCAATACACGACAAACAATACCGAATACAACTGCATGAAGACCATAGGGATGAATCAGGTAGCCACGAAGTGAGAATATACACTGACGGCTCCAAGACCGATATGGGCACGGGAGCAGGGATTCACTCTATGGACCTCAATATTAATGTATCAATGTACTTAGGCAAACACAGCTCCATATTTCAATGCGAATGTGTAGCCGTAACCGAGGCAGCCACAGCTGTGGAAAGAAGGGATATAGACAACCAGTGTGTGCGTATCCTGTCTGACAGTGCTGCTACACTTAGAGCTTTAGCAGGGAACAGCTGTAACTCCAAGCTCGTATACGAATGTCACTTGGCACTTGAGAGGATCTCCAGTAGAAACAGGATCACCCTCCAATGGATCAAGGGACACAGCGGATCACTAGGCAATGATGCTGCAGACGAATTGGCACGGAAAGGCTCGGAAACGCCGACACAAGGCCCAGCTCCGTTCCGTCCCCTACCATTCTCCCAAATCCGAACATGGATACAGCTCAGAACCAGAGAAACGCATACCGAGAGATGGTCAAGCCTACAGGAGTGCCGCCAATCCAGAGCGGCACTCCCAGCTGCCTCACCAAGACTAACCAAGCACTTACTATGCCTGACGAGATCAGACCTACGCGTCCTAGTGGGAACACTCACAGGACACTGCCCACTAAACAAACACCTCTTCACCATCGGAGCAACAGACAGCCCTCTATGCAGAGGATGCCTGAGCGATGAAGAATCAGCTGCCCACGTAGTCCTGGAATGCGAGGGAGTAACAGCGCAGCGACTAGAAATCCTCAATCACCCGAGGTCACTCCGCGAAGCCTGTGAAGATCCCAGGAGTATTCTGCGCTTCTGGACGGAGATAGGCTGGTTAAACTAGCAAACACCCCACGCACAAAGGACCAAACGGAGTCTAAGTGCGGAAACAGGAGTACAACTACAACTACAACTACAACAAGCTCGAGCAAGTGATAATCAATTGACCTTCGTTTGACCACAATCTCATCTGATGGAAAGTACCTACCTTTTGATCGTGCTGAGATAGTCAAATAAATTGATTCACTAGATTTTTAATTATAACTAGCTTAAAACGCACTATGCGAATTCTTTCACATATCTTAAACCATGGATATAAAAAACCTTCTTATTTTAAATCGTAAACAATAACTTGGTTTATCTATCTTGTCTACCAAACGTCAGTACACCATCGAACTTTATTATTGTAAATCTAAATATTTATTGTTGCAGTCAAAATCCTCAACGTATCTTCCGTAATTTAAATTGTATCTCTACGCTCCAAAATAATCCTCAAATAACCCTCCTCCCTGCGCAGTCGGGTAAAAACTCAGGGTTCAGAAACGTCACCGTTGCAATATCAGCTCTTTTCCCCTCACAAAAGGTATAGAATGAGATTAGCTTTTGGAAACTTTTCTGCGTATTTGAGATAACCATAATCCACTCCTGTACAAAGCTGACGCGACAGTGACGGACCAGACGAGAATGATTAAAAATTTGGGACGCAATGGAATGAAAACGCGGATTTGGGGGAAAAGGGGTGAAATTGGGATGGAAAGGGGATAAGGGAAAGTGTCAGGGATGGCAGGGAGATTAAGTAACGGGAAGACGTAAGACAAACGACGTGTTATTGCGAAGTGTTTGTGTTCTGCGAGGGACTTGGCTCACGTGTACTTGTATAAAACGCAGGTAACGACGCCCATGAGATATGGAAATTGATACGTGTTACGATGGTTATTAGATTACTCCGTCTATAGGACGATTGATTACCATGATAACTAATGTATTGATAAGTGATGCTAATAAAGACACGAGATCACTAAGAGCTAGTATATAAGATGTCATTAATCATGAATAAAGGTTGATTCTTACTGAGATGTAACGGTGTTCTCATTAACTTGTACCCCTCGTATACGAGGGAATATTACACCCATAGAATCCAGAAAAACTTAAGAGTGTACCTTATGTAATTTTATAGTTAGAAATCGTTATTTATCTCAGAATCTGTGAAAGCTACCACCTTCATATTTAGGTAAATGATAATTCGAACTTTTATCTTGGATTCCGTCTTTTCGAAAACACGATTGGTGAAAATTTTCTCGATACTTTTATTTTTTGAAAAATACATGTTTTGCACACATTTTGCTATTTATCTCAGGAACCACCTAATTTTTTTGTTGGATTTTTGTTTTGTCGAGAAACGTAGTAGAATTTCTTCGTTTTCGTCTTTTTAATTTTTAGATTAGTTGTGTAAATAACTTGTAATTAGGCATTAGGCAGTTTTGGCGCTTACGTCGATAAAAAATACGGAGCACGTCTATCGCTCTGTGCTTCTCACTCACAAGAAAATCATATCTTGTCATTCTGCTCTGAACTGAAGCGAAATTCGAATTTTGGCTGAGGTATGGCACGCTCTTAAGCTAATCAACCGAAGTCCTTAAAAACTCCCCGCCCCTTCCATTCCTATAGCTCATCCTTTACCGTCCATGCCATAAAACTGTGGAATGCCCTACCCATTTCGATTCGACAAGCTAAGTCTCTCCCTATATTCAAACATATGGTCTATGAACATTTCCTTAACTCAGCATCAAACTGTTAATTTATATGCATCATACCTATATTATATATTTATATGTGTATTTTATATTTATATTATATATTTATGTTTGTATTTATACTTATAGCTATCAATATGTATTTGTTAGTATGTCCCAATTAAATATTATTCTATATAACACGCCACCGTCTAAACTTGTTCTAACTCTTCATGTCCATCCAAAGGTTGCCTGGCAGAGATCGCTATAAGCGATAAGGCCGCCCATTGTACAACACTTTCTTTATTTGTCTTTTTCCTGTCCAGTGTATCTGTTTTTATGGTGTGCAATAAAGAATTATTGTATTGTATTGTATTATTGTTTGGAATTGTCTAGATTTGAAACCAGTGACTTTTTAAAGCCAAGTTCATTATGTTTAAATCTGCGATCACCATTCTGCCCCCGATAGTTGAAAAGGTGCATCTAAAAACTTTTCCTGATTTGAGTTATATGGGCCATTTTTTCCTGAAAAAATGGCGCACCTGCCTTTATTTTGAATATTTATCTCCCTTGTTGGTGATCGCAGGTTTAAATTAAAGAAGTGGCCCAAAGCTGATGATGATGAATGTGATGATATAAATGATAGACTTCCGTGGCGGAGTAGTACGAATACGACTCGCGTGTGTTTTGGTTCAATTCCATAAAATATTTTTAGGAAAGTTTCATAAATGTTTGAAACGAAATTACATCGTAGGTATAAATAATTTTAGGTAGGTATACAATAAATACAAAAATATATTTGTGAGAGAGTCCGAATAAAGTTGGAAATTTTAAAATTTTGGCCGAAATTCAAACCGGCAACCTTTAGAATAAACCCCAAATTCCAATTAAGCCATTGAGTTCTCCCTATTCCAATAATCCACGATGTCCCTAACCCTTCATAACAAAACAACCATTGTTAACCTAAAATCAGAATCGCGATTCAAAACGCACAAAACCTTCCTACATCCCTTATCATATGCGATCCCTTTGCAAAGGGCTGAAAGGGCGGGCTAAATGATTGAGCTGTCAGTCCTTTGTGCGCTGATGTCTGACGATGGAAGGAAGGATCTAGGCCTCAACTCTTTATTCGTAAGCTTTAGGTATTTCTTCAGCTTCGTATCCTTGATGATTCGGCGTGAAATGATAAGCATTATTTATTGATTTACGGCAAAGATCATTTATTTTTAGGCTTTTCACGCGACTGTTTTTCATGTGTGAGTAATAATTTCAGGATTGCTTCCGTCTATTCTCATTGGCCACAAAATAAATAAATAATGTTGGACAATCCACATTGGCCACAAGCATCTTCACCACCGCTGGTCGTCCAAACATCTCCCAACATAATATCATCACTAACTTCCGCTTTTAGAGTTCCTAGAAATTAAAATAGTAGGTCTCTTGAAAGTAGGATGGGTTACTCGATTGGTCTTTATTTTAATCTAAACATGTTTATTTCGGCTACGCACGGCGCGATGGTTGATTGGGTGTGAGGTTCCGGACAATGAAAACATGATGGAAACCAACAGCCGATTTAGTATTCCTAACTGAGTTTAAGCGATGTTCTAGTTACACGAAACACAACGCAAACAGAACACAGCTTCAACCGTCTCACAACGAACACATTTGCTTGAACTCCGTTTAAATTGATTTAGATGGTTCGAGCAAAGATCTCTAGATATCTTTGTTTTTAAGTTGTAAAATAAACTTAGTTCTGGCTGCCATCATCACGCAGATGTCAGTTTAAAGCTCCGCTCGCCTAGATCACGGCCAGGTACTGCAGGGTGTTAGGTTAGCTAGGTAGGCTGCTTCGATGGTAGGCGCATGACTTTCAGCCAGTTCTTCGCATGCAAAGTCTAATCGGTAATAATGTTGCCGCCGGATCGGTAAAATCAGCCCGTTCGTAGAATGCATGCTAGCCATTTCACCGATTGCAAAACGGCGCAATTTTTTTTTTTTTTTTTAACATTTTTTTTTTATTAATAACTAATGCTAGACAATCCATTGTGCTATGGGTACTAGATAACTGATATACATAATACAATACATTACATAGATCGATATTCAGCGTATTGTCTACGTTGATTAATGTAAGATCACCGTTCGACAGTATAACGAGTCACTTATAGATCTTGTCTAATAAAATTAATTAGATATTCCCAATAATTCAGCGTTCGTTTAGCGATTGGCCTAGCCATTCTACGATTATACCATCCGGCGCGGCGGCGACATGTATAAAAATTAAATACTGTATGTTATTCTGTTTGGCATAAATCTGAATCGTCCTGCAGGATTACCATCATGCCCTCTGATTTCTGTAGAGCTGGAGGAAATAGCAGTTAATGTCGTAACGACCTGGTGAGTATGGTAACGACCTTCCGAAGGCGTCGTTACTTGCAGGCAGGCAGCTGATGCTAATGTAAGACTCCAGGTCTTCAAGCTGGCGGTTTTCACTTAATGCAATAAATACAACAAATGTGTGGATTGTCCGGTATTAAGTATTCACTAGTTTCACCAAAAGATCCTCATCCACAGCCGTATCGAATTGCATAACATAAAGCGTGACATTAATTTAGTTTTCATATATTTTATGTATGCTAGTTTTAAGGTATATATATTACTATGGACCGTAGAATAAGTTAAATAAGATCTGTTACCTTTCTATGGTCTGAAATAAATGATTTATTACTATTATTATAAATACTATAAATATTATAGTCGCTCAGCGAGCTATGGAAAGAGCTATGCTCGGAGTTTCTCTGAAGGATAGGATTCGTAACGAATACATCCGACAGAGAACCAAGGTAATCGACATAGCTCAAAGAATTAGCAAGCTGAAGTGGCGGTGGGCCGGCCATATCTCGCGAAGAACCGACGGCCGATGGGGCAAACGTGTTCTTGAGTGGAGACCACAACTCGGTAAACGTAGTGTAGGACGCCCTCCGACCAGGTGGGATGACGACCTGCGAAAGACTGCAGGTAGATGCTGGATGCGGCAAGCTGAAGACGGGGCGCTATGGCCCTCATTGGGGGAGGCCTATGTTCAGCAGTGGACTGCTATAGGCTGATGATAATGATGATGAAATATTACAGAGTTTGATGGAGTGAGCTATTTACCTAAGTATTCAAAGTGTCCTTTCATACCGTGAGATATACAAACCGTAGCTAATTAAATATATGTAAGTATGGTAGATCATTGCTTCAATAGAACTGACTTCTGCTTGAGTGCATCTGAATATGCTCCCAAATGAATACCTACTCGTACATAGTTAAGCCAGTGAAACCTCAAAGCGTAGTTACCTCTGCGGTGTCAGCATTGAAATGAAACCCAGAAAGCTGACAGGCGTACAAATACCTGCACTGCTATTTAATTCCTCTGTCACAGTCTGAATAGAAGACAGCTGGACTAACTGTAATTTTTTAATCAACCATTATAATTTTATAAATTCTCGGTGCGAGGGCATGATTATATTGTCAGGAATCGACAGATCGCAAAATGCACCATTTGTTTTTCGGACCCAAGAAGCGGTCTAGGGAAAGTTTTTCTTGTAAATAAATAATCTTTATATTGAGATTAAATTAAGTAGTCAGTAGGAACATACAAATATATAAAAAAACTTAGGTTAGGTATGGGCGGTTTGTTTTCAAACATTTCACATTCAACTTGGCCGACGCATGGTACGTTTAGGCTTGATTAGAACAGACAGACAGACTTCTGCGTCTAACAAAACTTGTCATTTTATCATTTGTCTTTAGGTTCTAATAATATGAGAAAAGGTTTGATTTTTTGCTTGTTTGTAATGAATAGGCTCTGTCACTACTAGACCGATTTGAAGAATTATTTCATCGTTGGGAAGCTACACTACCATAGGCTATATTATATTTTAGAAATATGAAATTTGAATCTAACGCGGGTGAAACCGCGGGAAACAGCTAGTAATTTGTAAAATAACTAATTGTAGACCATTAATGTTTTAAACATAATTTCACATACAATACTTGCTATGTTATTTACTTATGTTCGCAATCATGTACCTATCTTACAATCTGACGTAATAGTGATTACGTACTAAGTTTCAATGCATGGATGGAACAGCATTAGGTTAGCACTAATGAAATGTTCTGCTCATTCAATTATTGTTAGAATTGATCTGATAGTATCTAGTTTACATTACGTACATAACGGTTATACTAGTTACATAATTACATGACAGAGTACAAATACCACTTAGATTTGATATATAATCATATGTACTAGACACATATTAATCTAAATATAATAGACACATATAAATCTAAATAAATATAAATCAAATGTACTAGACATATAAGTTATGAACATACTAGTGGTTTCTTCTCACTTCTTCCACTGGTGGACAAAAAATTGAAGTGAGCTATAAAATAATTAAATAGTATAAAATATGACCTGTCTAAGTGCTTATTTGTAAGCTTAAAGAAATAAAACATTTCATTTTCATTTTCATATTATGGGTAGAACGGCACGAGCTGTGTTGATAAAATACATATTGCTTATATGGACCTAGTTATGCAGAAAGCAGCCATATATTAATAAATAATAAATAAATATTGCTGGACAATTCACACAGCATTATCTAGCCCCATGGTAAGCAGAGCTTGTGTTATGGGTACTAGATAACTGATATACATAATACGATACATTACATAGATAGATATTTTTTATTATACATAGAAAACGACCAGAACACCCGAAACAAATATCTGCAGATCGTACACACATTTGTTCCGAGGCGGGAATCGAACCCGCAACCTCCTGCGTCGCAGGCGGACCTTCGCCCACCGCGCCATATCGGTCGTCAATGTGCCACTACGCCACTATATGCCACTACCAAAAATATGCCACTACCAAAAAATTATTATATATATGCAGCTGTATAAAGTTCGGCATTGTGGGTTTTTGCAAAGACAGCCATGTTGATATCTCATATAAGTAGAGATAGAAGCTGTTCAACGCAGGCAATGCATATTTTTTGGTAAATACATTATGATGCAAAATAAGACCAATTTGGACTTTAACTAAAATTCCTTCCCTTCAACCTTCTTATAATTTTATTACAACTCGGGGTCCGGCGTCCCTCGCTTGCAAAAATCGCTCCGAATATCGCTGTCTCTGTTTAACCCTTGCGCCGCGCCAAATGCGTGCGCGATAGCAATATTAGCCGTTCAAAATTTGGTTTGTTCCGTAATACCAAAAATTATGACTGAAAACTTTTTGTATTCTTCACAAAGTATTGTTATTCTGTAACTAGACAATATAATCAATAATAATAATAATAATAATAATCTGTGCTGTTGGCTTCGGCCCCACGCAAGCCTTCCAAAGGACCGGGTCACTTTATGGCCCGAGATCATGGTAAATGAGAGACATAATAATAATAATAATAAGAAGTTGGATCAAGGGCCAGATCCAGAAGGCGGTACTCTTGGACTCGGCACGTATCGTCAGGAAGTTCCTTTCTCTGCAGCCCTAGTCACCGGCCGCTTGAGCCTAGCTTCGCGGTCGGTGATCTACCGTTTTGATATATTTTTTACTGTAGAATAGTTTTTTACAATTTTTGTATTTTCTATAGTAAAAAATGTATTTTATACGAGAATTTTAATAAATGAGTGTATAATAATAATAATAATAATAATAATAAGCCCGCAGGGCAGCTTGTGGCGAGCTGTTGGTGAGTAGCGACACCACGGGTACCGAGTGCTCCCGGGGAAGTTCCTGGTTCTCGTCTCCGCTTGCGGAGTGGCATCCCAAGAGAACCAGATCCCCACCTCTTGCTTGCCTTCATTGGCCGGTCTGAGTGGAGTCGCGAGAGATGCATCTTAGGATGTAGACTCGGGGGTGGAAGTGTCTAATGGCGTAATAGCGAGGAAACCCGCTCACGAGCAGTCTTCGTGATGGTGAAATCGGGGCCGCACCTCTCGACACCCTCAGTCGTTTGCGCCGATGTTGTTCCTCTCCGGTAATTTACTCTGGCTTTTTAAGGAACCCATCCAGCATTCGGCAAACCACCGTCTGCCACTGTTCTTAACATTATGAGTGATTTGTTTATGGCAGACGTCCGCAATCTCCCCTATAGCCCGATTACCCAGTCCATCCATCCATCACAATAGCCTGGTTTTATTTCTTTAATTTTTCTTTGCAATAGTCTCTACACCTGGCGGATACCATCTTTGGGTGTATCATATTGTGCACCCGAGGATGATACCCGCTATGTGTAGCCATCGCCTTTAGATTAACTTCTCAAAGGGCCTCTGTGCTGTTGGCTTCGGCCCCACGCAAGCCTTCCAAAGGACCGGGTCACTTTATGGCCCGAGATCACGGTAAATGAGAGACATAATAATAATAAATATAAGCTATGTTCCTTAATAAATAAAACGTAAGATATTGATGTTTTTAATACGAAACTGTGTAAAATGAGATTGGCTTTCATTTCATTTTAGGTAAGTATTTTGAAAAAAAAAACTATTTGGGATAATTATAAGTATTAATACAACGGGTATTTATCGCGTTTATTTACCTTTTATTTTACTTTTTATTAGTCATCCCGTGACCACGACAGAGTGTAAACCTGTCGTGTAATGTGTAATTTAAAAATTACATAAAACTAAATCTCATCAAGAAGGCTTTCTACTCCATAAATGATTATCTCAATGATGTTAATGCTTGGCCAGATGTCGTTCAGTTTCACACCGACAATAGTATGTAGTAAGTAATTTGTTGTTGTGCATAGCTTTACTTAAATATTGACATGTATCGAATCATATTATATTTAGACTTAAAATAGGCAAATAACCATGTATTAGACATATAAGAGATGAACATGCTAGTGGTTTCTTTTCACTTCTTCCACTAGTGGACAAAAAATTGAAGTGAACAGTAAAATAATTTTATTTGATAATAATTTATATTTAAAATATGACTTGTCTAAGTGCTTATTTTGTAAGCCTAAAGAAATAAATGATTTTTTACTTTTTACTTTACTTTACTTTTACCTGTTGAAACGTCGGGAAAAAAGGTAAATAATCGCGGTAAATACCCGTTGTATTAATACTTATAATTATGTGTTCAGATCGCGTAAGTTTAAAAATATTTAACTATTCGGGAACCTAGATAAATACTATTTTAATACAAATAATGCAATATTATAGTGGAAATATGCTTGAATTAGAAATAATTATGGTATTACGTTTGTATGAAGAATTCGTCCCTCCGGAGGCCCCTTAAAACTCGTATTTTATAATAACATTATTTTAAAAGAAGATGGAACAGCTGTTTTTATTTAAGCTGTGTCTGTAATTTACAACATGGACAGAATGGCTGGTGATTTTTCGCGCGCATTTTAATTTGAAAGCCGATTCTCGCGAAATGAAACAACGGATTTAATGCTTACTTGTATAAAATTGGTAGCTTTATTCATTTTATTGTGTTCGTTGATTCAAGAACTTGATCTTTTCCAAGCAGCACCTCTTTCAAAGATTTCTTTTCTTTATATAAGTCATCGTACCATACAGTTCTACTTACTTTTTAGGGTTCCGTAATTATCCAAAGGGTGTCTGCATATCTATCCGTCCGTTTGGCAGCGGAATGTGGCTTATTCCACTAATCCCCGTTGAAGTTGAAGTCAACGGGGATTAATGAACTTTTTGTTCACTATTCCCCGTTGACGCCGATGTGAGCTTGTAACGGGGATTAGTGAACTAAAAAGTTCATTAATCCCCGTTGCGTCAAAAATAATATACAAATAACTTTAAGAATCATGTTTTTATTTATTTATAAGGTAAAGATCACTTATCGATTATTTTTATAACCATATTAAATTGCCTAGGTAACTATTCATTAAACTTAAAAAAAAAACGTTTTTTCCTGTTTCTTTTTTATGTTTCTGCAATACAATCAAAGAGCTATAAAGAAAACATAAGTATTTCAAATCAACATACACGTCATTATTAATGTTGGATTTTTTTTTGTTGCCTCAACACACGTACATGTTTGTAGTCTCCAGTCGTTTTTCTTTTTAGTAGGTTCTAAAAGCACTCACTTGTTTAATTTTAGCTTTATTTTATTTTAAGTCATTTTGTTAGTGCACTACCTTACCTTACCAGCAAACAGAAAATGTATTGATACCCCGCGAAACCGGCCTAGCCTATGCGGGGTCACTGTAAATTGAAACACCCTAACCAGAAATCACTAGAATGTAAGAATATATACATAATTTAAGGTGTTATTATTTGTAAACTTTTTGTTAATATTTTTTTTTGTATTTATAGTTTTATGGCTATTTGAAAAAGACGTAAAGTTAAATCTTGTATGGATACCTAGATGACATGGAACCCTTCATGCGCTATCCTGACTCGTACTTGGCCGATGCGCCATAGATAAATAATAACAATAAATAATGCTAGACAATCCACAAACTGTAATGTTCTTATGCGACCTTTTCTTTATTTACAGAGGCAGTTAAACGCAGTAGACTTCAAGGTGTCAGCCGACCTGAAGTTCGTGCTGCTGATATCAGACGTGAGGCCTGGATGGAGACACGCGCGGCTGGCGAGATACCACGTCTATGACGTCATCAACAGGTAGACTCCGCTGTGCTAGAGTCCGTTTACTAGAGTCCGTTATGCTAGCTAATATCAAACGTGAAGCCGGGCTAGAGACACGCGCGGCTGAAAAAATACCACGTCTATGACGTCAACAACAGGTAGAGTCCATTTACTAGAGTCCACTGTACTACCTAATATCAGACGTGAAGCCGGGCTAGAGACACGCACGGCTGAAAAGATATCACGTCTATGACGTCATCAACAGGTAGAGTCCGTTTACTAGAGTCCTCTGTACTACCTAATATCAGACGTGAAGCCGGGCTAGAGACACGCACGGCTGAAAAGATATCACGTCTATGACGTCATCAACAGGTAGAGTCCATTTACTAGAGTCCTCTGTACTACCTAATATCAGACGTGAAGCCGGGCTAGAGACACGCACGGCTGAAAAGATATCACGTCTATGACGTCATCAACAGGTAGAGTCCGTTTACTAGAGTCCTCTGTACTACCTAATATCAGACGTGAAGCCGGGCTAGAGACACGCACGGCTGAAAAGATATCACGTCTATGACGTCATCAACAGGTAGAGTCCGTTTACTAGAGTCCTCTGTACTACCTAATATCAGACGTGAAGCCGGGCTAGAGACACGCGCGGCTGCAAAGATACCACGTCTATGACGTCATCAACAGGTAGAGTCCGTTTACTAGAGTCCGCTATGCTAGCTAATATTAGACGTGAGGCCGAGCTAGTGACACTCGTGATTGGCGAGATATTACGCTCTAGTCTATGCTCACCATTAGACATTCATCGTGTAGCGCTTTACTTTAAAATTATAAAATTATTTATTATAAAAATTCTGTTGTTAAATTTCGAACTATTTTGTATTTTTCTTGTTTTCGTAATGTATTTTCTTTGTTTGCTTGTTGTTTGCTATGTATTATTTATGTTTGACATAATATAAGAATATTTCTTATTAATAAAGAACTGAACTGAACTTCAACCGCCCCGTTACAAAGTTTTGACCCTGGATTTAACTGAAAATAAACGTGAATTTCACTATCGAGTCATGTCTAACTCAGTGTTAGCGCCGACCACACTTCGTGCGGCAGACATGTTCGCGGTCGCTTTCATCGACCACAATCGCGATCTGTTAAATCTGTTAGTTTTACGTTTAAATATTCACTGCGATTCGCTTACATTAAAAAGTTTTGTCTATAAATTACAATTCACAACGCTTTGTTGTTTAGGTACCACAAATAAAATACAGTATTTAAAAACACGGCAAACGTAGTGTAGGACGCCCTTCGGTCAGGTGGGATGACTACATGCGAAAGACTGCAGGCAGATGCTGGATGCGGCTAGCTGAAGACAGGGCGCTAAGGCGCTCATTAGGGGAGGGATATGTCCAGCTGTGAACTGATATAGGCTGATGATGTTGATGGTGAATACAACACAAAAATATAATAGGCGAACTTATTATAAAAGATTTCTTCCAGGCAATCTTGGACAAAATAACAGCCAACGGTGATCCTTATCCATTTCAGATCCAGCAAGAACGTATTTGTCGATATATTTCATATCTTTGAATGAAATTTAAAAAACGCCATTTGAATTTCAGACATGAGATTCAGTCGTATTGATTAGCTAGATATTTACGATTAAGTTGTTGTGAACTGGAGAAGTGGCAAATACCACAAAATTGTCGCCAAGCCTTATGTCCTTACTCCAGGCACGTATATACAGTAACACCGTGTTATCTGTCACTAACAGGCTCGAAGCTCCGAGGTCAGTCACCACCGTCTGTGTGTGTCTGTGGGGTGACATTGTATTAAGTAGGTACCTACTTTAGTTTCAGAGGCAAGAGGTGTAAGGGTTGATATTGTTAAACTGGAGAACTCAGAAACATCTCTACTTAAGTACTAATACTTTGACAATTTTTTTTATTTTGTTTACTACGATAAATTATTTTAAATCTATTTAATATTTCACTTTTACATGAGGCATGTCTGTTGTTTTTTCAGTTCAGTTTCAGTTTTACAAAAAATATTGTGATGTTCTACTTTTTGTGGTTTAGTTTCACATGTTCAGCCCGATCCGTTCAGTAATTTTTGCGTGTATCAATCATTTATAACATACAAACTTCGCGTTTATAATATTAGTAGGATTCTTATTAAAAAGAGGCGCCGAGTTACGTAGACGCGTACCGTTTATCAGAAATCTGTGTTAGGTAGGTACCTAACACAGATTTCTAATAAATCATACCAAGATGTTTTCTTAGAAATTGTAAGCAATAAAATTCTCGATTTTCTCCATCCCAACATTTTTCTCCGACCCTTTCAGTAAAAATTAACATCGCGTGAAAAGGTTCAAGTCCTTTGAGCCTTGAGCAGGCCGTCTCCTTCGTAAAAAAAATACCTTCCATTCGCTCCAGTAAATGATCCGTGCTAGATTAACGTGAGCTATTGCTCAAGCGGGCCTTAATACGGCCCTGGGTGTTATTACGACAATACGAACGTGGTACGTTTTTAACTGTCAAATTCAAACCAGCTTCGAATAAAGATGGAGGCGTTACTGAACTGTAACAGTAAGTACAAGTTGTCATTTTGGGTCAAATTGGAGGAAATGCACCTTAATAATTATATGTAAAGATACCAGTGTGTTACTCTCAATCATTTTAAATTCTATTAATGTATAACACATTATAATAATATGAATAAACAGTGTCAGGAAGTCTACTTTTAATAACCAATTGCGAAGTTGGCAGATGACGGACGAGCGATCCGTTCTTTCGATAACCTTACAATGAAATACAGACTATAGATAGATAATACAGACGACCAAGAGCAACCTCTTGGGTTCGATTTCCGCCTCGGAACAATTGTGTGTACGATCTGCAGATATTTGTTCCGGGTGTTCTGGTCGTTTTCTATGTATAATAAAAAATATCTATCTATTTAATGTATTGTATTATGTATATCAGTTATCTAGTACCCATAACACAAGCTCTGCTTACCATGGGGCTAGATAATGCTGTGTGAATTGTCCAGCATTATTTATTATTATGAAATTGATTTTGATTCATTTCTTAGAGATCCTAAACGGAAGTTTACGCTAGTGACGCGACCGAAGCAACTTGGTAATAAGGTTGTTCTCTTCGTGAGATCGGTCACCCGAAAATGAAAATGAAAATGAAAAAGTTTATTTATTTTTTTAAGCTTACAAATAAGCACTTAGACAGGTCATATTTTATAGTGAGATCGGTCACCCGAAACTTCGAATGAGGAGTTTGATAGATCTTTTTAAGATAAATAATTCCGTAATGCATTATTTTCATACAGTTCTATGAGTTTACGCGGCGCGAGCCATCATACACCAGCCCGTATACTTTTTCCGTATTATATCTTATATCTTTACAAATTATAAACAAATAAATATGGCCCGGGCTAACCTCAGCCATCACTCAAAGCAGCCTTAATCCGGCCCAGTGCGTTTTGACGTTCCTTCCCGTCAGGGGGCGCTGACAGATGGCGGGTATTTATTCAATTAAGTGGCGTCTGGTAGATTAAATGTCGGTGCAAACGGACCATCTTTTTCAGGTTTTTTAAATGTATCCTACAATGATCCTAGGATATAATGTCGTGGCAGTGAGCCGGTCATATCTCGCGAAGAAACGAAAACCACTGCTGGGGTAGACGAGTTCTTGAGTGGAGACCACGACTCGGTAAACGTACTTTAGGACGCCCTCCGACCCGATGGGATAACGACCTGCGAAAGACTGCAGAGAGATGCTGGATGCGTCAAGCTAAAGACAGGGTGCTATAACGCTCATTAGGGGAGGCTAATGTCCAGCAGTGGACTAACATAACATATCTTGTTACTGCTTCATCATCATTAAATCACCTGCTTTTGCTGTAAATAGTAGTAAAAAAAATTGGTTCGCTAAGCTACTCCTAAGCCCGGAACCTTTAAATGGTTCGTTTGCGCACCGCCTTAATGTGCCATATTTTTACGTCCTCAGTTGACATCTCCTTCCATCAAATGCCGTTGACTAATGGCCAGTAATAAGGTTACGTACAAAGCCTGAAAAAAGGGTACATTTACACTAATAGTTATTACGGAATGTTTCGGTAAAGCAGCATTTAAAGGCATCTATGTGCCTACTCATAAAAAATTTCAAACACTTACAATACGACATTTAGGCTTCGTTTTTATTAAATAATAAATAAATAAATAATGCTGTCCAGCATTATTTCACACAGCATTATCTAGCCCCATGTTAAGCAGATCTTGTGTTATGGGTGCTAGATAACTGATATACGTAATACAATACATTACATAGAAAGATATTTTTTATTATATGTACATAGAAAACGACCAGAACACCCGAAACAAATATCTGCAGATCGTACACACATTTGTTCCGAGGCGGGAATCGAACCCGCAACCTCATGCGTCGCAGGCGGACTCTCGCCCACCGCGCCACATCGGTCGTCTATTTAACCTGTCTTATTAAACCTGTGCTTTCAGATCATATCCCCTAAACGCAAAATATTAACGCTTATTATAAAGCTTGCTCAATCATCAAATAAGGCTTTTTAAGTCTAGATCATATCTTGATAATTGTGTTTAGTTCTGTTTTATGTTTTCTATTACTTTTATCACTAGTTTAAGTACAAACACTTTATGGTTTCTCAAATAGTACGACTTCTTTTCTTGACGACCGATGTGGCGCGGTGGGCGAAGCAAGGGCGGATCCAGCTTTGGTGCCAGGGGGGGGGTCACATAGTCGTGATCAAGTCACAAGAAGTTATAATTTAATTTTTATAATCATACATAAAAGTAAAAAGTAGGTATTTTATTAATGTATGTATAGTCTGGCAAAAACGGAACGGCGAACCCTGAAAATATAGGATGTAAGGACTTGGTATTGATAGATAATGGGTAGATTAAGCGGCAGGCGATCCGCGTTAATTTTGGACTTTGGTGAGGTCGGTTTAGCAAGAACGACGAGGAAGCTACAACGGCGGAGGAACGACAGAGATAAGCGCAGCATCTCGAGATTTTTTGGCGATACAAAAGAAATGTCATTATGCAAAGATATAACGGCGAGTGGAGCGAGCCGCCGAAATTTTTGTTACTTTTCTCAAACTAGTATTCTTCTTGTACGAAAAAATTAATATAAAGGAGCGGAGCAAGAGCTGAAAATGCAAGACTATTTTCCAAGTTTTCGTGTTTGGCAAAATTATCTTAATGTGAGCACATGACCACCCAAGAAACAGAAGAAATTGTCGGCGAGCGGAGCGAGCCGCAAATTTTTTGTGGTTTTCGTTAAAATGTTGTGTTTTTTTTTTAAGTTTTTCGCTTTTTTCTATAGCCAGAAGGAACAATTGTTATTGGTTTGTGGAACTAATCGCGAAAAAATTGTTGTCTCCTTAGATTTTTATGTGCCCTCAAAGGGCACAAAAAAATTCGATTTTGCGCTATTTGTTGTCGTAATTGAGTTGATAAGATGGGACTGTAGCAAAATAGGTGCCCTTGCTTTTGCAGAACTGATACGCAACAAAACAAAACGCCCAAAACACGAGTAATATCGGCGAGCGGAGCGAGCCCCGATTTTTTCTTACCGCAGTGTATACGCGGTTAACCATATTGTTAAGTTGCATGTTAGGTAGAATAGAGTCTAAAATTAAAATTTATTTAATGTTTCGGGCATTTTCTAGTGATTTTATACCTAAACTAAGATTAGGGGGGTAATGACCCCCTCGACCACCCCCTGGGACCGCGCATGGGTCCAGGGTTACCAAACCTAAAAAATATTTACCCCTAAACATAAGTCAGTGTCACACGAAATGTGACATCAGATGAAAGGAGGCGGTGGCGCGGTAAAATTCAAATTTTCGATGCGTTCGTTCCCGAATAATGCGTTTGCCATCATACAAAATATTAATTTATAATAAATTGATTAAAAATTGAAGGTTTACATAAAATCTATATTGTGACAAAAAAATATCCTTACTTAAAATCATTACCTATGTTTAACAATTTTAAATAGTGGTCCACGGTGGACTCAGCCCAGGGGGGGTCATGACCCCTATGACCCACCCCCTGGATCCGCCCTTGGGGCGAAGGGGTTCGATTCCCGCCTCGGAACAATTATTGTGTGTACGATCTGCAGATATTTGTTGCGGGTGTTCTGGTTGTTTTCTATGTATAATAAAAAATATCTATCTATGTAATGTATTGTATTATGTATATCAGTTATCTAGTACCTATAACACAAGCTCTGCTTACGATGGGGCTAGATAATGCTGTGTGAATTGTCCAGCATTATTTTTTTTTTTCTTGTCGCAATGATTTTATCGTTCACATATAAATAGCTTATTTTCTGTGTGAATACCTATTATTAGCTCTCTGTTGTAAATGAAAACTCTATAGATCTATTCTAGCTAAAGTGTTCTGAAATAAATCAATCTATGCTTGAGTAAAGGTTATTTTAGTCATGAATTTATTTTGCTATACAAAAGTGTTACTCAGCTTGATATATCGAGACTGAGCAAGCTTTTAACACTTTGAGTGCTGAAATCACAGGGTATGTGTTTTCTACAAGTGACTAATATGCGTAAATCCACACTAGCGCAGCCGCTGAGAAAATACAGATCTGTGTGACTCAGCACAGCCGTAATATTTTTCGAACGAAACGCATGTGCGGCGCAACACAACCGCTGTGTAGAGCGGAAGCACGAATTTTTAGATTAAAAAAAAGATCGCAGTCGTCGAAAAAAAACCGCAGTCAAAGTGTTAAAATAAGAACCTAACTAACTAAAATCAGCTTACAGCTACATACAGAGCTCGATGAAGTTTAATGAAATCTCGGAGAGGGCTCGCCCTCTGACCTCTGACAGACCTGACCTTAGGAGTAGACCTTAGTAGCTTTTATTAAAAATGTGAGCGGACTATATACAAGCCTTGTTTGTTTGAATGAAGTGTTGGAAGAAAACCAACGTAACCTACGTACGTTTTGGTGATATCACTCTTGCGTGCATCTTCCGTGTGACCGTGTCTAGTCTAGCCGGTGATTCATTCCTTTTTAACTGTAAAAAGAGGAGGTTCTCAATTTGACTTGTTGCCTCAGAACTTTCGACTAGGTGAACTGATTTCAATGAGTCTTTTTTTATATAACGAAGTTTTCAACCCTTATCCATTATTTAGGAATTTGAAATCGGTTTATTGTTTTATAAAACACGCCAAATTATCTTATATCTTCTCGTTCCAGGAACAAGATCCCGGTATCTCCAATAGAAGACGACCGCAACGCGCCGCTGCTCCAGTACGCCGAGTGGTCGCCCGTGGGTTCGACTCTCGTGTTCGTGCACGACAATGATATCTACTACAAGCCGTGGGTACTGAAGAGTCTCATCTGCCGGATTACTAATAATGGTATGTACTCATACTTTGTCTATACTCATGCTAGGGCTTACGAACACGTGCTAATGAAGTCCACGTTACATACCCAGCCCCAACCCTGAGCCTGAACCTTGATAATATAGATTAGTAGAAGAAAATATAAAATCTTTGAATACAGTTTTGTTTCTTTTTAAACATAATGTTTCCTTTAAGTATAATAATGTATCTTAAGGGCCCGGCAACCCTAAATCGCTCCGAATATCGCTGTCCCTGTTTAACCCTTGCGCCGCGCCCCATGCGTGCGCGATATTAGCCGTTAAAAATTTGGTTTGTTCCGTAATACCAAAAATTATGACTGAAAACTTTTTGTATTCTTCTCAAAGTATTGTTATTCTGTAACTAGACAATATAAGCTATGTTTCTTAATAAATAATACGTAAGATATTGTTGTTTTTAATACGAAACAAATAGCAAGAAAACTTGTCCATTTTCGCATAAAAATGTGCAAAATGAGATTGGCTTTCCTTTGCATTTTAGGTAGGTTACGTAGGTATTTCGAAAAAAAAAAACTATTTGGGAACCTAGATAAATACTATTTTAACACAAATAATGCAATATTATAGTGGAAATATGCTTGAATTATAAAAAAAATTGGTATTACGTTTGTATGAAGAATTCGTCCCTCCGGAGGCCCCTTAAGGATTGAAAGTGTGTGAAAGTAAGTCTGGCCCATTGATTTTTGCTACTTTGTATTATGTCTGTAGAGTTATACTATTGCGTTGCCCTGATGGCATAGTAGCGGCACCGCAGGAGTTTCGCCATGGCTGGTCTGTTGTTTGACAAGCGGAACAGAGGTGAAACTGATAATAGTGGTCTGTTTTAACGCATTCTCTCTTTCTCGCGCGATTCCACCGATCTGCTCGGACGCCAGCTACATCTCTGGGCTCAGTCCGCTATTTTGCTTCAATACTGTATTGGTTTGTTTTGTATCTACTCGTATCTTGTGGCAGTTGAAATGTACATTATATGCCGCTACTAACGGTCAATACCGAGCGAGCTGTTTTATCTGACTCTACCCAAAACGTTTCAAACGAATAACTCCAACAAACTCGAGCTGAACATTTAATTAGAATGCATTCCAAAATTAGGCAGCAACAAATAAATTAAATAACGAAATCACGGCGCTGCTGAAATAATTTAAATAGTTGGTAACTCTGAACTGAGAAGTTATAACTTTTTGCGCAGTTGGCGATGACAATAGGGTTGCCGCTTTTGGGAAGTTACAATAATATTTTCAGTAGCAAGTTCTAAGCTACCAACATAATAGGGTGAATTGGTTTAATTAACGAAATCACGTACCTATTAATGAATGAATGTACATATACTTTATTGTGTCTTCTTCGTGTTCGTATGCTGGATGCGTCAAGCTGCTGAAAATTGCGCCGTGGCGTTCATTGGGGAGGCCTATGTGCAGCAGTGGACTAACATATGATGATGATGACACTTTATTGCATTAAAAGACGCGGTAACAGAGGATAAATTTGAATTTAAGTAGGGGTGGTTTATTTTTAAAACATTATACATGCAATTACGCTAGAATATCGATAGGGCATGCATTCATTTTACTGAGATATACCAACTGTTTAGTGATTTTTCAATTGGGTTGCGTCCAGTGTTGCGCCCCTAGCCATTCCAACTCGTCTCCGCAATATGGGCCACTTTAAGCCTGGCCCGTATTCCCAGAAATACCGAGTATCGTTTAGATTTTGTAGCCGTGTTGTTAACCTGTATTAATTATGAACTACACGGTTCTTAAAATAATTATATTAACTTGGAACGAGCTTATTATTAATGTACCTCGCTGTGCGCTGCATTGTGCATTGTATGCAGAACGACTTAGAGTGCAATTTCAACATTCGAAATCTGCACCAACCTACCTTCTTGATAAATATGGCAACCTTTGTCTAAAAATAAATAATGCGTTGCAAAGACTTATTTTATTTAAATGTGTAATTGTGTTTTTTATATGGATCAATACTGGTCTGAAATAAATTATTTGTTTGTTTTCGAAAATACATATAAAACTGCGTAAATACTAAGGTATTTAGTCAGTTTTATATGTTAAAATCCCACCAAAAACATAAATGTAAAATAGGAGAGCCAAGTTCAATGCAAAAATTATGATTGGCTGTGGGCTTCGCGGCAAAAAGAATTGATATCTGAATGAGTGCCAAGTCAAATCTATGTAGGTTAGATTTGACTTGGCCAGTTTTCATTACATCAGTCATTTTATAAAGTTATTCAACGTTTTAATTCTGATAAAAACTGGCCAAGTCAAATCTAACCTACATAGATTTGACTTGGCACTCATTCAGATATCAATTCTTTTTGCCGCGAAGCCCACAGCCAATCATAATTTTTGCATTGAACTTGGCTCTCCTATTTTACATTTATGTTTTTGTTGGGATATCATTACTTTTTGTAAAGATAAAGTATTGACTCGGCGTTTCCAAATATAATTCTACTTGACAATAGATGGCGACACTTTGTATCATGGGAAATAAACCTACGTAGGGCTCAGTAATAATATATTTTAATAATCAAATGTACTGAAATTTGTTCAACTACACAACTGACCAATATAATTCTTTTTGGATTTTTCTGAATACCGCATCATATTTTAAAAGTTCTCGAACATTTCCATTGCGACTCGGCGTTTTCAAATATAATTCTACTTGACAATAGATGGCGATACTTTGTATCATGGGAAATAAACATTTATAGGTACGTAGGGCTCAGTGTTAATATATTTTAATAATCATATGTACTGAAATTACTTCAACTTAAGTTCCTAAAGACTTTTTAGTCGCCAAAATTTTAATTTTTTAGTTTTTATAGTCATTTTTAAACAAGCCGCCATCTATCGTCAACCATTAACTTATAAAGAAAAACAGGGCCAGGGCCGTATTTAGAATCCAATTATTTTACTGAATGTCCCAGGGCTATGTTGAAACATAGCATGTATGGAATGCACCTATGGAATGTTTTATAATAAATATTCTATATTGAAAGTACTTTCCCTCCGTGAGACAACTACTATAATAGTAGTTGTTTAGTAAATTTAATGAAATTGAAGCCCACCTATTATTGCAACTTTAAATTGTGTATGTTCTAGATTTCCATCTCAAGATAATGTAAGACAGCAATGGATCACAAAAATCAATAGACAAGACTGGACTCCGACGAAATATACGAATATTTGTTCTTGCTGATAATACTGATAATCATATTATTCTTCTGATTAAATTAATAGCTGAAAAATATATAGGTATTCGTTTTAAGCATTTTGCAACCATAGAAAATGATAGGGCAACCAACCGACAACAATTAACCAAAACAGTTATTTTTGCTGGAAAATTAATTTTGTGAATAAAATAATTCTTAGTACGTCCCCTACACTAGTGACATCTAGTGTGAGGTAGTAAAAATATGTAGTTACTTCGAAAACAGAATCTATTATTTGCCGGTCCCTAACAACTACACTGTATTCTATTGCGCAATCGGAGACGTTAGTACTATTGCTTATTCTATGCAATGCGGATTCTATTCGAATTTAAACCTTATTTCATTGACATAAGGTCGTCGTTGCTAACATCACTTATTTTTTGACTTTTTTTGATTTTTTGATTTTTTCCTACGCTTACACACAATTACCGAGCTGGATTCCAAATTTCATCCTTCTAGGTCATCTGGAAGTAGGTTAGAATTAGGTACTATATGTATGTCAGTCAGTCAATGTGAATTTTTACGACTTTTCGACCTTCATATCTTTGTAACCGTTTGAGCTAGCTTCATGAAATTTGGGCTTCTACATGCCCTTATGGATATAATTCAACACACGTAGTTTTATGTTTTTACGTTAAAGATGTTTTGAGTTATAGAAGGGTCAAAAGTGGCACCAAGTGGTTCGTGTAATGATACACTCGGCGCGTTCCTTTGCTTGAACTTGGCTTGGTCACGCTGCCGCGTGCCCTGATATTTATTAGTTACAAAACTGTGTAAATACTAAGGTATTTACTCAGTAGTACTCATATGTTTTTGCGGAAAAAACTATCGCAGTTAAAAATTATCGCAGTTTGACTAGGCTCTAGACTCTAGACCCTAGATTCATAATGGACTCCATGACTATCCGCAGGAGTTCCAGGCGTGATCTTCAACGGCGTGCCTGACTTCCTGTACGAGACGGAGGTGCTGCGCCTGGACCGCGCGCTCTGGTACAGCCCTGACGCCCAGACCCTGCTGTTCCTCACCTACAACTGCACCCTGGTGGGGGAGCACAGGTACCCGTGGTATGGGCTGGATGATACGGAGCCGCCGGCCTATCCCAGTGTGCGGACTCTTAGGTATCCTAAGGTAAGTTCTGTGTTTCTAAGGCTGGTTTTATAGTCACGCCGCTGGACTCGCCGCTGGGCAGCGCGCTGTTAACGTTAACGTTTACTGATAAGCGTTTACTGAACGGCGCTGCACAAACGCGCGACTTTGAAACGCAACTACAACAACTACCCCCATACATCTCCGAACGCGCGCGCTCCAACGGCGCTGCCGAAACGCGTAACAATAAAACCAGCCTAAAGGTTTCGAACCTCGGAAGCATCAGCTACCGGCGAATATGGGTAGTAAGAATGTCTCACCACACTCTGGCAGGTATGGTCGTGGTTATCTCATCAGTTATATAAAATCAGTTAATATTAAAATCACGGTCAATCAAGTTTGCCTGTGAGAAGCGCTTTCAGGGATTTCTCGTACTACATAATGTTTATTTATTATTAAGAATTTTCATTACAATAAAACGTTAATTCTTCATATAATCACGAGGACAAATAGTGTTCCTTTAATGCTAGTGACTTTGCACGCAGGAAGTATTCGATAATATAATCTGCTACTGCTACGATCCTGATGATACCACTCCGTGTACCTTCCAGCTGAACACCAACAACCCGGTGGTGACGGTGAACGTGGTCAGTCTGAAGACCCCCAAGTACCTGTTCCCGCATCCGCTGCAGTTCACTCCTCAGGTCGACAAGGGTAAGTCTTTGACTTCACTTGAACTTTCAAGTCCCGTTATTGTACGGTTTATGTATCACTACATAGTATAAAACAAAGTCGCTTCAAGTGCATTTCCATACGGGCGAAGCTGCGGGGCGCAGCTAGTTATACATAGAAAACGACCGGAACAAATTCTGCAGATCGTACAAAGATTTGTCCCCGAGGCGGGACGATGTTGCTTTTATATTTATAATATATTTTATGTTCCAGAATGGTACGTCCGCTGGTCCACCTGGATGTCGGAGAAACAGGTGGCGGTGCTGCTGCTGAACCGGCCGCAGAACGTTTCCATCATCAGCGTCTGCAGCGCGCAGCATTACAACTGCACAGATGTAAGTAACTTTACTATTCCCTCTCTCTGTCCATTCCATCTTCCTTGTGTGCTCGGATGTAATTTACTTCATTTTTCCTGAAATGTTTTGGGTTAACCCAAATCGTCCCTAAGATCTCCAAATCCTTATCTCTACAATCACTCGTGGTCTTCCATTAAACATACAACTCGGCTTATTCCGCGACACGCGTGGTTCAGCACTGAGCTGAGTTTGACTCTTTTCCAGCACAGTAGCAATATATTTTTTCTCCGTAGGTTAGCTTTATTTATTTTTCAATGAACTGTGAAGAAGTGTGAAATATTATTCAACCTGTCTATGGCCAAATAAATTAATATTTATCTTAGTACCTACGTGTTACAGTTAAGACTAGAAACAGACAGAAAGTTATCTCCCTGACAAATACCCAATAAAAAATCTAGTTTGCATCTAGTGTACATAGTGAAAAAAATGTCTCTTCGTTTTCCAGATGTACCGCGATGAGACGGACGGCACGCGGTGGTCGGGGCTGGGCGCGGAGCCCGGCGAGCAGGACTGCGGGTACTGCGGGGGCGGAGCCCTGCTCGGCGCCAAGGGAGCTGTCTTCACTACCGCGCCGGTCTGAATCATTTATTTATATTTTTTGATAATTTGAAAACTTTTAAATTATCCTCAACTCTTCACGCAAGAGCTTGTCATTTTATATCAACCAGAGGAGTAGAGGGAAGTCAAACACAATACCTACTTACGAAGCTTTAGCATTCTTGTAATGAAGATAAATAACGTCTTCTCTAGAATCGAGCGAAGACGCATTTTATTAACAAGTAAGGTCCTCAGGTGAACGAGGCGCCTCGTGGCGCGGCGTGGCGCCACGCCGTGCGGATCTCCGGGGAGGCGCGGGTGACGCTGACACAAGGCAGCTACGAGATCACACAGCTCGTGGGCTGGGACGAACGGAGGCAGCTCTTGTGAGTACATTTGTGGTAGTATCTAATCACATCAACAGCCTACGTATTTCGGCGCAGGGTCGTGGAGGTAGTATTTTTTTCTTAATATCACCCATTTGTGTCACTTACCCCCATGATTATTTGCCGTTTGTTTATTCTATGTCTGTATTTTGTACCTGTGCCCAAATAAATGTTTTTTCTATTCTATTCTACGTTGTTCCACTAATGTCATGGGCCTGTCATTTAAACGCTCTATACCTGTAACTGTGTCTTCGTGAGAAAAGGATTATTTTCTACTACCTTCTACATTAAAAGGCATTCTTGTCACGATCTGCACAAAGTTTTATCGGAGGGAATGATCCCTTTAAGAACCAAATAAAAAATTTAATATGTCCTTTCTCTATCATTCCAGATACTTAATGGGCACTCTCCCCTCTGCAGCGGGAGAGAGACACCTGTTCCGCGTGGCGCTCCCGGCCGAGGGGGCGTGGCCCGCGCCCCCCGCCTGCCTCACCTGCCCCGCCGCAGTGCCCGATGATCCCGGCGCCGGCACCACTGACGCACCGGTATGTAGCGACCAACCCTGCCTCACTTGTTTATGTTGAATCGGATAAATCGTCAGAATTCATTGGTTTTACTCCTATGGATCGGCACGTTCTTCTCTGTTCAATACATTGATCACGGTGGTATATTAGCAGCATCAGCAGTTTGGCCTAAGTACTCGTCCCGAGCGCGGACCGGCCGCCTACGGAGGTCAGTGCATCACTAGCAGCCATTCAAACCGCACTCATTAGCATCATATTAGTCGTAGTTTCATACACAATAAAGCTATTGTTTCTATACTCGACTTTTATATGGTAATGAGCGCGGTTAGTATGATTCCGACAGTCTCGGAAATATGACCGTTCAGCTTGACAGGAACTCACCAGCTAGTTATCTCATAGAGTCTGTAGGTTTTCATAATTCACATGAAGAAGAGTCATCGCTTGTCTTGGCTCACTTTTTGGCCGAAAATCGTTAGTAAAAGTTAGTTAAAGTTAATTGAGTCAAATATGATCAAAAGTGTAAGTGATCAACATAGTCAAACACTTAAACTAATTCTTATCATAGTACTCGTGTTGATGTCTCCAGGAGTACGACAACAGCACCTCGTCTCTGCCGTCGTGGCCGACTTCCACCGTCCTGCCGCACGTGCACAGCGACAACGACTCGCTGCCCACCGAATGTCTCTACAACCGAGTCATGTTCAGCAAGAACTTCAGCTACTATGTGCATGTGAGTACCTAACCTAATACTCAAGGTCTTTGGCTGAAAAACAGCGCTATCTAATGTAAAATGTTCAGCACACGCTGAGCCAACCCCTATTATGGCGCAGGGTCATGGAGGTAGTCTTATCTCTTAATATTACCATCACCCGTTTGTGTCATTTACCCCCATGATAAACTCCTTTGTTTTCCGTTCGTTTATTCCATGCCTGTATTTTCTATTCTATTCTAATATTACTGCAGAGGTTGCCAATGCTAAATATAGATTCATTACTACATAGTACATTATAAAACAAAGTCGCTTCCCACTGTCTTTCTGTCCCTTTGTATGGTTAGTTCAGTAAAACTACGCAACGGATTTTGATGCGGTTTTTTTAATAGATTAAGAATGCTGTCGCTGAGGAGTCCTGGTGTAAAAGCACATCTCCGAGAGATAACTCAGTGTTCAGGTCTTCCATAACATACGTGTAAAGCTACCACAATAAACGGTCTCTTCCAGGAGTGCCTCGGCCCCGGGCCGCCCGCCGTGTTCCTGTGCGCGCGGGGCGGCGCGCGGCTGTCCGTGCTGTGGGCGGGACACGCGCTACGACACAAGTTCAGGGCGCTCAAGCAGCCGCAGCAGAAGGTCTTCAGAGTCGAGGTATTTATGGCGCAATTTTGATTAACTGAACACAGGAATTTATGAATGATTCCGAAAATTGGTCTGGGATCGCTAACTATTTGAAATGTATCTCGTATAACGAGATCCCTTCTGTTATGGGTGTTGATTTAGTTTATAATACCTGCTAGTGTTAAATTCGAATTTCACATTTCTAAAGCTCTAAATATAGCTCATGTTCACCGGGGATAGTGTAGCTTCCCAAAGGTGAAAGAAGTTTTCAAATCGATGCAGTAGTTTCGGAACCTATTCAATACAAGCAAACAAAAAATCAAACCTTTCCTCTTTATAATATTAGTATAGATATACGTTTACCTTCCTTCCTCCTTCTGAACACATTGATCGTTTTCGGGTACAAATTGAGTGGGCAGGTGATGCCACAATTAAAGTTTCCAAAGTTATGATAATAGTAATGTGGGGCAACAGCACTGATAAGAACAGACCATATAGCACAAAAGAAATGCATAAGAGTGATCTGTGGAATCCCCCCTGATGAGTCATGCAAACCCTTGTTTAAGGAACTTGGTTTATTACCCCTACCGTCGCTTTATATTTATGAAGTATCAAATTTTGTTAGAAATAATCTAAACTCATTTATAAAAGCATGTGAAAAACACCCTAGACTGTGTAGAGACCCGAATAGACTTATTATAAAAGATGCCCCGCGTTCAGCCAAGTTTTCTAAAAGTTGTTTAACTCTATGCGTAAAAATATACAACAAATTACCAAATGACATCAAATTATTAAATAATTATTTATATAAAATCAAATTGCGTAGGTGGCTGAATGACATGAACTTTTATGACATCAATGAGTTTTTAAATGTTCGATAATAAATAATAATACTTACCTAATTTAATTAGTCATCATAATTATTGCATGCTAGAATATTTTATTATATTTTTATTATAATTGGTAAATAAATGTTTTTTTTTGTATATAGTGAGACATGAGTGCATTAATTAGAACTAAAGACCTTTATACCATGTTTGACGCAATATATATATTTGAATCTTTGATATTTGTATTGAATAAAAAATGTTACATACAATGAGTGGTTAGAATGACGAAGCGAATCGAGTTGATTTTGGAATAGTCGCCACATTGAATTTATACATTTAAAAAAGTTCGGAAACACCGCACCGCACTGTTCCGAAGGTCGTTCGGATATGCCCCGACACATTTATAACAAACCAATTTATAACTATAGCACAAACTTTTCGGTTAAATAAAAATGTTCGATGGATCTACTCATTGACATTTGACCATCATGATAATCTTCCACTTGTGTCCAGGTACAAGCCAACCGAGAAGCCCGTGTAAGGCTGCTGCTGCCGCCAGGGTTCCGGGAGACGGATGACCTGCCTCTGCCGCTGGTGCTGCATGTGTGAGTATGGAGCTTTCAGCTTGCAGGCTTCTAGAATAAGATTTAGGTAAAATTATATTTTTAGAGTGAGATTTTTTTGAAAACTCGACTCCGATTCCAATTTCAGAGAGAGAGATAGAGAGAGCCTTAGAGCCTTAGAGCAAGTTAAATATTAATTTATCGGGTACCAACCTTTTGTTTTATTTTCCCCTACGTATAAAACAAACGGTACGCGATAAATCTATACATAGACATACTAAAAAGTCGTGTTAGTTACACTATTTATAACTCAAGAACGTTTGAACAGATTTAGCTCAAAATTGGTGGGGAGGTAGCTTAGAACCAGGAGACGGACATAGGATACTTTTAGCGAAGCCGCGGGGCGCCGCTAGTACATACGTACGATAAATTATTTTTTAAATATGTTAACACATCTTGATAGTCTAAAACTTAGAGCAAGTTGTTTTAATATGCTAATCGTTTGCTCGCGTCCACCAGATCCTCAGAGCCAGGCGGGCAGCTGGTGACGGAGCGCTGGCAGCCAGGCTGGGGCTGGTACCTCGCCGCCGCCAGGAACTTCATCGTGGCAGAGATCGACGCGCGCGGCTCGGGCGGACAGGTAACATAACTCTTACAAGACTGCGTATCACAACACAGTACCGTGCTAGGGATTGCAAACCAAAAATGGATCCGGTAATCTGGTGGCTCCGGCAGCACTGAACTTTTACCGGATCTCCCACCCGTATGGATGGTCCGGTAGGTATCGGTGATGCCATTTTTCGAAGATGTGGGATTTGCACTGACATCTCGCATGGAAGTGTATTGTGCATTGAGTGTTGTATCTTAGACGTTCGGACGAACACAATCTAGAGTCTTAAATATATTTTGTAAACAAAGGGGCTACAAAACCAATAAAATGTCGGTGGAAAATAATAGGTATTTTCCACCGACATTTTATTGGTTTTCCAAACACTAAAATATGTATAAGTAGTTTCAAAAATTGTTTAGAAGCTCAAACAATTTTTGGTTTTACACCTTTTCGAGTACGCATTTGAACCTTTTCGTTGTTCGTCTGCAATTATTCGTGGTTTACGCTTCAACTTGGCTATTTTCTCATATGGATTTTTGGTAGATTTTCATTAATTTTTGTCTTTGTTAACGTAAGTTATGTAGGTACCTTGGATTCTCTGAGTATAGGGTGGTCTGTGGTCTGACATTACATTACCCTTCGTTCCTTGTTTCAGGGAGAAGAGTTAAGAACTGAAATCTATCATAAGCTGCTGTCGGTGGACGTGGAAGATCAAATCGCTGTTTTGTCGTGAGTATTGTAAAGTGGTATGATGGCAGGTGGAGTACGACTTTAGCCGAATGGGCGCTCTGGGAAGACAGCTGTGCTGGTTAAGTATCTGCTAAGCCAGGCTAGACAAATCGATCATATTACGAGATTATGCAACAAGTAAATATGCGATCAGCCCGGTTGATATGAGTGCCTAGGACAATATTTTGATGTTTTTACAAAAACGAGATACTGACATCAAATGACTTTATGATTTACCTGTTTTTTGTGTTTTGCATTATGTATCCCTTGCAAATAAAATGTATACAGGAGCACATAGGGATTCTTTTCTCATCATCATCATCATTAGCCTATAGCAGTCCACTGCTGGATATAGGAGTCTTTTCTATGAAAACCCAAAAGAATCGTCCCTCAATTGACGAAGACATCAGCGAACATACATAAAACATACATACAGCCAAACATCTCCACCTTTTTTTAAAAGTCCGTTAAAAACAAGCACGCGACACAACGACACCCGCAGCGGAGTCGGTATAAACCTACTTATTATGATATTTCGTCTCTAGCAATGAATTAAAAGTTGGTCTCCTGATTGCAGCTACCTTCGCGACAATCTAAAGATGGTAGACGGGTCTCGGGTCGGTGTGTGGGGCCACGGCTACGGCGGCGGCGCGGCGGCGGCGTTGGCCACTGATGACGTCAGGAACGTGACGAGATGCGTGGCGGCAGTGGCGCCTCTGACGGATCTAACGCACCATAGTGAGTAGAATAGAAGGCAGCTAGCTATAGACGGCTCGGGTCGGCGTGGGGCCACGGCTACGGCGGCGGCGTGGCGGCGCTTACCCACCAAAATCACCTAATTGTTATACAATCTATCTTCCTGCCATGAACACGGAATAATTGAAGTTACTGCGAGTTTATTTCTATTGGCGGACATACCAATCTACCCTCATTTTGCTTTCGGCATGAAACTGTTCCTATTACAAGTAGCTCAAAACTCAAATCATGGAAAATACCCCCTCATCAATAACTATGATAGTTTTGAAGGTATTAATTCATTCCGACACTAATCCTAACAACTTCTAAACTTGCAGTTTCATTCTGGACGGAGCGGTACGGCGGGTACGGCGCGTCGTGGGGCGGAGCCCTGGGCGCGGCGGCGGTGTGGCGGCGCGCCGGGAACCTGCCTCCGCGGCGCGTGCTGCTGGCGCACGCGGCGGCGGACACCGCGGCGCACCCCAACCACGCGCTGGCGTTGGCGAGGGCGCTCATCAAGGCTGGAGCTCTGTACACGCATCAGGTCGGTACATTTTGGTGGCTACACTTCCGCCTTCCGGTCATGGTTCGATTTAAATTATTATTTGCCAACATGGGTCACATAAAGATGGAAATAGCAATAGGTATAGGGCATGCAAATATCCATACAAGTCGGTAGGAGAATCAAAGGTATTCAAAAGTTTCAAAAATAATATTATTTAGTAGTCCACTGCTGGACATAGACCTCCCCTAATGAGCGCCATAGCGCCCTGTCTTCAGCTTGCCGCTTCCACCCATACTTTTACCCCAGTGGTTGTCGGTTTTTCGCGAGATATGACCGGTCCACTGCCACTTCAATAAGTGATAATATGAGTTTTGGTCTGGCGTAAACGGTAAATGCCTTGAACTTGACTAACGTACCAACCCTTTCATTCCAGGTGTACCCGGACGAAGGGCACAGCTTCGAGCGCTCCACCATCCACCTGCACCGCACCATGGAGCAGTTCTTCGACGAGTGCTTCGGCCCCGTCGAGGTGGCGGACTGGGACGCGCAGGGCGTCGGAGGCCTATTTCCTTTCCGGGACTAGAACTACTGAGGCTTTTGTCCTTTCCGGGAACTTTAGTAGAATCAACAAAAGTTGATTCTACTAGTTTAACTAATGGATGGTGGCCTGCGATCACACACAACAACCCTATCTACATGTCCGGTCGGTGCCAAAAATCCGTCTCCGTACGTAAGAGCGCTTGTAATGTGAGCTCTTATTTTGTTTGGTTCGATTGAAACACAGCCGACGTAAACACGCGTCACAATGCCGCAATGTGTATTCAAAAGTTGCAAAAATAAAAATAAAATATTATTTGATAGTTTAAAGCTAAAAATATAACTAGTTTTACATTTACTTACCTCAAGCGCGCTTTTATTTACGGAGACGGCTTCAGCTTTGATTTTGTATGTGACCCGAAATCTTGATAGTACTTGTGATCGCAAATGCAAGGGGGGCAAGGGGGCAAGGAACGCAAAACTACCGCAAGGCAGATGACCCGCCCAATATCATGATCACTATAGTTGGAAATCACTGAATAACGGACCGGAAGGAATGGCGTACCTACAGAAAAGAAAGATTCATTGATGTGGTAGTGATCAAAGATTCACTCAATCTTTATAAAATGAGAGGCCAGAGGCCTATTACCCAGCAATGGACGCAAGCTAACTGGAATTCTGATGGCGACGAGAACTTATTGGATTGTTAACTCAGCAGGTCATCGTAACAGCAATAAGTAGGTACCTACCTACCTCTGTAAGACAAACACTAGAAGTTGACAGAAATCTGTGACTCTACGATGCGTCTCCCGAAAACAGGCATGAAGACACGGCAACGCTACTTGGCGTCAGTAAGATGGTAGAAGATAACCTACTACGTGGTATTCCTTCCCAAAAAGCCCTTCTCTACTTGTTGACTCGGGATGGGATACAAAGAAATAAAGGGGACAAGAATTAATTATTTATGAAGAAGAAGAAGAATTGTAGGTACCTCCACCATCTGTAGTGTATATGATCCTCAAAGTAGAAAAGCTAGCTTTCTTTAATTTAGTTATTATTTATAATGACACTGGACAAGACAGATTACACGTTTAGAATCATTATGTTCCTCTCTTCTGTAGATCTTTCTATCAAGACGTGTCATGTGCTCTCACGTCTCTTCGCGGGTTTTGTTTGTTTCGAAACCCCTTTGAACATTATTTTTAAGAGAAATGTGTTCTAGTCAAAAATAGGTTGGTACCTAGTCATTAGTTACCTAGATGTGACCTAATTTTATATCATTTCGTTACATTTCTAGTCAAAATAGGGACCTACAGTCATTACTAGTCATTACTTTTAAAACGTTGAGCTAAAATTATACCTTTTAAATGCATGTCTTAGACTAATATTTTTAGTAGGTTAGTCTACGGTGAAAGGAGAATGAATCAAAAGAAAACTTTGTTTCTGTCTATGCTGTGAAAATATCTGAGTTTTAAATAATTGTTGTTTTAGTTTTATGTTGAATACGTACTTCTAAGTGTTTATAAAATCGTGAGTCGTAACAAAAATTAAGCTAAAATGGTGCATGATCGTAGAATCGTAGCCTCCTTTCAAAATATCGGTGTTTTAATAAATTAAAGGCATTTTAGTTCGGAAATATTCCTAGATCAACCTTGTTTCCGAAATAATAAGTGTTTCTTTAGTATTAGCTTTAAAGCATTATGTTTAAAAGAAATGTATGTAAATTTTGTTGAAAAATGTATTGTTTTCAAGTTGCGAAGTATTAGGGGTACGATACACCCCACATTTTCTTATGATTATAATAAGGAAAGATATAATATTTTAGCGTAAAGCAATCCTTCGTCTATATTTCTATATCGCTTTCAATGTCTCGAATAGCTTAGTATTAGACTTTCGACTATCGATTTAGTTAGACTATTCCTTCTATTGTAAAATGTATGACCACTGTAAGTAGTCACTACCTATTTTCTTTCCTACTTAACATCTAAGATACTTTTTAAGTTAGTACTAAATCCTGAAATCAGGCCAAAGAACCTAAAGTAGTACATAATTATTTCTCCTTTTCAATAAATTTTATGAAGTGCTTTTCACGAAATAAGTCCCGCGGCAATTATTGGAACTAAGAACATTTTTAATAAATGTTTGTTGTTTGTTACCCGAGAACTTTCGACTGGGGGGAACCGATTTTGATGATTCTTTTATTTATTAGACAGATGGTGCTTTCCGTGTGGTACCACAATTTAGTCCAGTACTGACACTAGCAACCACTGACGTGAGAAAACCATTATGTCTTAAATTTGCATTAAGTATGTGCGCGACAAATGGACAAATAACTCAATATCGCGCCAACCGATTTCGATGATTATTTATTAAGCCCATTTTCAGTATTTAGGATTTCATAATTTGAAGTCGGGTTTATAGTTTTTTAAAACACGCCCAATTATTTCAACACTAGATTCCTTCGTTCGAACCGCGCCGCCGACAGTGCGCTGTACAGCGCAGCGCTACAGCGCTGCAGCGCTGCGTCTAGGGGACGTATTTCGTGACAAACGCTCTACCTTTATTTATTTGTTAAAAATTAAACGTTCAATCGATGTTGAGACTTAAATTATAATGTGATAGGTGTTTTAAAATAATAATTTATATTATTATAATAATGAATTTATTGTATTATTGTGATGTGTATGTTTGGTGAGTAAGAGTTATTTAAATGTAGGTATTCCTACGGTTTGTCCGACTGTATTTTTGTAAAGTAGGATAAATACCCAAAAGTTACAAGTAAACATCCCGTAAAACATATTAGAAAACATATATTAATGTAGATAACTGTAGATCAACCATTGTTTTTATTTCTTGTTACAATTGTCTCGGCTTTCTAAAAGTAGATTACATACTTGTAACTTTGGTTTTATCAAAATCTCATCCTAAAAGTTATTTACATGTACACAAACAAAATGTATTAATAAATGTAGTTATTCCATGTTGGTAAATAACGGAGTCTAAATAAATAGAAAATGAATATTTTAAATGTGGCTACGAAAAGCCTTACATTATTTACAGTAAATTTTAAGAATCTACCGTAATTAACATTGGCATGTTGTTTTTATTTAAGATATATAGAATAAAAAACGTTCCCAAATGTCCTTGGTGATTTTACTTACATTTTCCCATCCTTTCCAAGTAGGTAACATATCATACATCCTGAGTTAAAATTTCACGGCGCGCCGCCTCATCGAAGAACTAGTATTATCTATCTATCTATCTATGTATAAAACTTTGCGCACATTTATCCAACGCCGCTACCACGAAGCACAATATGGGTTTGTTATCTTTCGTCGTTAGTTTACTTACAGTAACAAAACGGCTTTCCCCAAGCTTCAACGAGGACGCACATCAAAAATGCACCGCTGCAGCAAAGTCCAGAAATGTGGATTTAAATAATATAGGTTGTAACTCGTAACATTTAGATGTATTTTATAAAGGCGGCATGACAGATAGGTGGCGCGGCGGACCACTCGTTAGATTAACTATAGGTACTTAAGGCGAGGTAGTCCCATTTTTAGGTTTTTTAAATAACTGTATCTCTACCAAAATGTAAATACTATAATACACATTCTTATGCTGCGGGCGTTGGAATAGTGTGCGCAGAGCTCGGACGACTTCTGTGCCGCGGTGGGCGAAGGTTTGTTCGATTCCCGCCTCGGAACAATTGTGTGTACGATCTGCAGATATTTGTTCCGGGTGTTCTGGTCGTTATCTATGTATAATAAAAATATCTATCTATGAAATCTATTGTATTATTATATAGTCATCTAGTACTCATAACACAAGCTCTGCTTAGCTTAGAGCTAGATGTTGCTGTGTGGATTCTCCAGCATTCTTTATTTATTTAGCTTTACACAGCGAGCGTTCGTGCGCTAGTTACCAAATAAAAATATTGTACTGTTCACTTCTATTTTTTGTCCGCAAGTGAAAGAAGTGAAACAACTTTAAATTACTTACATACTATTGTCGTCGGTGCGAAACTGAGCGACAATCATTTATGGAGTAGAAAGCCTTCTTGATGAGATTTTGTTTTATGTAATGTTTAAATTGACGAGTAGGGAGCAGGGTTGGAAAAAAAACAGTTTTTTTTTATATTTTATAAAACAATCAGTTCAAAATGTTGAAAACTAGTGTTTTTTTTTTTACTTTTTACCTCAAAGGTATCAATTTCAAATCGATTATAGCGAATAATAAAATAATTCATTTCCTAGTTCACATTAGTAAAAATTAACAAAACGATAAATATTTACTTTTGTTGCATATCTCAGTACCTCTAATCTAATCATTAAAAATTATTATTATTATAATTCAATACAAAACACTTTACATACACCTTGTATGTAGTGTTGTAGGTAGGTAGAGAACTAGAGAGAGAGCGGGAAATAGGTACCGTACCCACTAATCCAGTGAATTACTTTCTTTCGACGGCCGACATAGGGACTTTCCCTGCGAGACTTTACTGGCGGGGAGTTACCTATGCAGTGTGTAGTGTATAAAACGGCCGACATAGGGACTTTCCCTGCGGGACTTTACTGGCGGGGAGTTACCTATGCAGTGTATAAATTCCACAGCCTGTCTGTGGTAATTATAGACATTCATTTGCAATTAAAGGTAGTTTTATACCCTGTTTTTTTCTTCATGTTTTAAACATTGTTTAAAACTTGTTTTAAACTGTGTTTTGAAACACTTAATAAAAAACATTTGTTTTTTATTAAGTGTAATTCAGTAATTCAGTTTTATTTCAAACTGTTTTAAACACGTATTTTAAAACAAATTGTTTTAATCAACAACCTGGTAGGGAGCGAAGAGTTAGAAATGAAATCCAAAGTAATTGGAATAATTTTATGTATCTTACATAACCTCTTAAATAACAATTGATTCTATTCTATCCCATTAAGCGTTGCGTCGCGTAGCCCAAAGGTAGGTCTGAAAAGAAAAGAAATTATAAATACAATATAGTGTATTTTTGCCGTTTATTAAGTACTAGCGGACCTTCCCGGCTTCGGACGGGTTTAGTACGGATCCCTAACTTTTTTGAAAATATAATATGCCTATGTTCACCGGGGATAGTGTAGCTTCCTAACGGTGAAAGAACTTTTCAAATCGATCGCGTAGTTTCGAAGCCAGTTCATTACAAACAAACAAAAAGTCAAACATTTAATCTTTATAATATTAGTATAGACAAGCTTCGCCCGCGTGGAAATCTATGTCAAATAGTTTACAAATTCCTGTTGAATCACTCTATCTATTGCTGAAAACTGCATTAAAATCCGTTGAGTAGTTTAAAAGTTCTAAGCGAACGGACAGCGGAAGCGACTTCATTTTATACTATGTAAAGATAATGCCGTTTTCTTCGCTGCGCAATGAAAGATATTGTTTCATAATAAAACTTTTGAAACTATCATTATCACTTAAGTCATTTAAAACGGTACATCATCATTCAATCATGGTAAATATCCCGTTTTAAATGACTTTATTGTTTCATGACAGGGATGTGTGAAAAGGCAGTACAAGAGCGGTTACCTAGGTTTACTTCCAGCGGTTGTTCTCGTAGTCCCACTTGGAGGCCAGCCCGTCCACGGGGTTCACCTTCAGGTCCAGCATGCGCTTCAGCTGCGCCTTCTGGTGCTCATCGTCCAGGGTCTCCGGCAGATCACTGTATACTGGAACAACAGATTATTTTAATTCATCAATCAATCATACACGATTGCCATTAACCAAGAATCATCATAATCACACAGCGTGTGGATCCACATAATGCACATTATGGATGTTTTAATTAATTTGTATTATTTTTATGAAAAGCAAATAATTTTTTTCTATGTTATTTCTATTTCAATGAAAGTATGTTTTGTTAGAATAACTGTGGACACTTTTCTGTAACTTACCCCAGACTTTCATAGCCATATAGATCCACACAGACAGAGACGCGATGGCGAGGCCCCAGCCCACAACCCCCTTCCACTCCCCGGTGGGCGCCTGGAACTCTGCGAACGTTTGGCAGAAGGAGGCGCGGTAGAGGGCTTTCTTCTCCTCGATGGTCAGCTTGCGCCAGTCTGCCTTCTCTTTCTCGCGGAGGACCTGAAACAGACATCAGTTTAGTGAAAGTAACTGAGTAGCAGTTTTTAACATGCTTCTTTTAGCTTCATACGTATCTACGTATGTATGTAACGGAAACTTTAAACATGATTCTGACCCCGTTCAAAACGTTGGATTCACTCGAAAGTTAGCATACTTTTGACGACCGATGTGGCGCGGTGGGCGAAGGTCCGCCTGCGACGCAGGAGGTTGCGGATTTGATTCCCGCCTCGGAACAATTGTGTGTACGATCTGCAGATATTTGTTGCGGGTGATCTGGTCGTTTTCTATGTATAATAAAAAATATCTATCTATGTAATATATTGTATTATGTATATCAGTTATCTAGTACCCATAACACAAGCTCTGCTTACCATGGGGCTAGATAATGCTGTGTGAATTGTCCAGCATAAAAATTATTTATTTATTTATTAAAATTATTACTTATCATGTACGATCATCGATCCCCGGGTGTGGCAAGCGAATTTTCGAAAATATTTTAATGCAGTTTTCTTTCTTTTCAAAATTAAAGGAATGTTTTCTTTGAGTACAATTTTCTATATACAGTATTAAGAGTACTTTTCCCTCCAGGTGGCATTACAAAATTCCACCCTCTATAATTTTTCAAAAACTTTTCTATAAAATCAAATCATTGTAAATATCACGTTTTAAATGAATTTAGTCTTATCAAGGGCTGATGACAATTTAATATTTGAAACAGTAAGACCCGTTATCCTTACTAGGATAATCAGGATTAGCGATTTTTTTAAATGGGACTTGATCGCGATATTCTCCAGAACAAAGCTTGTTGCTTGTTTATCACCAGTTCAGCTGAGCAAATAAATGTTAGCGACTCACCTATCTACTAACGGTCTATCTCAAAATTACGTTACCTTCTCATGGCAAAGGGTTTAAAGCCTAAACACTAACAAGGTAATACTCACACCTCTAAATTCACCACAAAACCAACACCTCCCATGGTCGACCTCACTGGTTGAGTGTCGAGACGGCAATGCCAAGCCACTCCGCACATCGTCAATCATCGGTGACAGTCATGCCGGCCTCTGACAGGTCGCGACATAAAGTCTGACAGGAGTGGCGAGCCAGTCAAAAAGTTACAACATTGAATAAGTTATAGACATATGCTAACATAAATAATGCTAAATTATTTTTAGGCAAGGGTCTGAGGGGTCGAATGTTCGGTTCCCAACATAAAGATATTTCAACAACGAATTATGAAGCACAAAGCATAGATAGATCCTTCATTACAAACTTCGGAGCACATCCGATAGATGGCGCTGTTTATTAGGCGTCATCGCCGCTTTGGCACTCCAAACGCATAGTAAGTCTCTAGACCAGTTAAAGATCCAACATAATATAATTTTATTTCTGGCCATGACTGTTTGTGGTCTTTTTATTTAATTTTATCCTGATCGCGTCATTCTCACATCGCCGCAATGATTTTTGTGTTAATAATAAAGTTTTTGTAACATTTGATGTAGTGTATGAAGCGTAAGCCCTCCACAGCCATTTGAAGCTAGTTTAAACCTATTCTGTGCCCATGTTTAAATAAATAAAATACTAGTTACCTTGATATCAGGTGAGTTCTCGCGGAACCTCACAGCGGGCAGGGGGAAGTCAGCGCGGTCCACGTAGTTGGGCATGCCGTTGTACCCGAATCCAACCCATTCTCGTTTGCCAATCTGAAGGGAGATTAACACTTTATTTAATTCACATAATAAAGGCCTTGGCTTTTCTTAAGACAGCATCTGTACAACTACAAAGTAAAACTACTAAATATTAATATTCTGTATAAAACACAACTATCTACAATTGTTCAATCGCTTCGTATCCATTCAAAGGTTGCCAGGCCGAGATCGCTCATAGCGATAAAGACGCCCATTGGACAACATAATCTGTATTTGTCTTTCCTTGTCCTATGTATATTCTCAGGAGGTTGTGGGTTCCCTTTTCGCTTTCGCTTTCGCCACAGTTTACATTATGGATACTGTGCTTCGGTCCTGATCAAGTACATAGAATTTATCGCCTTTGGTGATCTAAGCCTGAGACAGATTGAAGCAAGTAAAGTCTTTAAACCTTCTTTTCAAATTTGTATGTACTTTGCTTTCCTTGTATTTTAACATAGACTAACAAAAAATGGACCTAATCATTTGTCTGATTTAATAAATAAATTTATTTTTTCTTGTATGACCAGCAATTACCATGCATGGCCTTTTCTTCATGCATGAGAGTTGGTTACTATGAACCCTGGTTGTGTTGGAAGAGCAATGCATGGTTCTTCCTTAACAAATACCCTGACGAGGTCTCTTATTGGTGTCATATTCACAATGATCATCATGCTACAATAGTTTGTATGATCAATCATTATATGTAAGTACCTTTTCAAACTCTCCGACACTGGAGGAGGTGGAGCGAGTGGCCACGGGCACCCGGATTGCATCTAACAATGCGCGGCGCAGCAGTGCATTGGCCATGATGCTGGAACAACACAAAAAACATTTTGATTCTATTTAATATAGAAAAATAATAATAACAGATTGTGATATCGGCCTATTGTGATCACCACTTTGTTCATTTTCAGCCCTGATGCTGGGCCGTTCACTATTTGCCACAAACCCTTGCATCTGCTAGAAACTGTGGGATTTTCTTCTAGGTGATGTCTCGTAGCTGGTCTGGGCTATGGTGCTTGCTCAGGTGGATGCTACGTTTTTTCTTTTTGATGTATACTATTTTTGATTCCATTTGATAAACTTGCTGGCCCCAGGTTAAGGTATTCAAGCCATTATATCATCATCATCAGCCTATGTTAGTCCACTGCTGGACAAAGGCCTCCTCTAATAAGCTCTATAGCCTCCTGTCTTCAACTTGACGCATCCAGCCTTTCATAGGCCGTCTAGACTTTTATATATATACTTTCATTGAACCCATTCAGCTCTGGCAACGCACTCCTCGCGTTTTACACATTTTTTGGTTTGTGCCACCAACGCAACTTATGAGTTATCGCTTTTTCTGTATTTTGAGTTTATTTTTCAATTATTTAAGTAATTAAATAATCAATAACATTTATTTACAACCCAAAAAAACAAAAAAAAGGAGAGGGTCATAATGAAAAAAAAAATAAAAAACTTGGGGCAATCAATGGGTTAACAGGCATTTTAATTTCTTACCATCTATACAACTTACCATTGTTTACAATACATTTATAGGTACTCGGTGTATGAAAGATGAAAGAGTAGATGTGTGGAAACAGTAAGCGTGCTGTGTAGAGCTATGAGACACACTCGGTTACAGTGCAGATACAATTGGTTGTATTGTGTTGTGTATAAAGTGGCATTCCATTTGAATAGATAGACTGGGTATAAAGGATTTATTTGTGAATACTGAATCAGCTGCCATAATATCAACAATGGATCTACCATTGTGTACCACTCTTTTTACATAATTCATATTAAGATTCACGACTACACAAAATCAGGGCAATAAAAGATATGCAAACAATTGCTAAGGTAGAATCCAGCTACAGGAGATAAGTTTCCGATAGCGTCAATAAGGTTACGTTTCCAATAGCGATCGATCTGAAGGAGTTACATAACATGAAAAATTGATCGTGTAGTCGGCTTTGGATACTATAGATTGCAAATATACTACAAGCACAGCATTAATAACTACTTGAGGACTAATACAAACAGAAGAAGTCTAATTTTATGTACAAATTTTGAAATAGGAATATAAAAAGTTTGGTTATCTTCGACTTAACTTTCGGAAACAAATCTTTCTACCTACGAAACATACACAAAAGAAGCGCTAAATAGCATTTATACACAGAAATTGTTTGCAAAACACTAATTTTACCTTTTCTTTGAAATTTCTTTGACAAAACACCACCCTGAAATAATTTGTAAAACTAGGCGGTGTTTCCCGCTGTAAAAAAATATTCCTCCAGTTCAGTCCCGCGCCCGACTATCTCCCTATAGCTTCTGTAGAATTTTCCGTATCAATATCAATGGCAATGTACTCTGACAATTTCTAGAGTAAGTACGTACAGTCGAGTCGAGTGTCATTGCATTGCACATTGTGGTTATTTTTTTGTTGTGTTATTGTTACTTGTTTTCGTTATTATTGTTACCTCTTCGTTAATCATACCTCGCGGACGCTTTAATGTGCTACGTTGAATAATGTTTGATGGTGTTTGCTAAACACGTAATAATGGTGTTTAATAATTCAAGTCTGTAAAAACAAATCGAGAGATTAAGAGACAGAGGGGAAGATTGCGATGATTATAAAATCAATATTTCTTTTTCATCTGTTATAGATGTCATTACATCTAGCTGTGAAGAAATGCATATGAATGGTGTAGCTCCTTTATAAAAATAAATAAATAATTTTATGTTTGTTTAACACCTTTTATTTCCTCTTGGTAATTATAAAATATATTATTTTAATAAAAATAAATAATTTGTAACTAACTCTTTAGTATTTAATGATGATAACAATAATAATCAATTTAGTAATAATCAGTTTTAAATATAAATACACTTATTTTATTTTATATTACCTATTTCAAAAATCTCTTACACTCAACTGTACCATGCGCAATTTTGATGATTGATTTGTGTAACCTGAACCCTGTCGTTTCCATGGGACAATTAACACGGTTATCCAGTTTATAAAGTTTAGTTACATTGAACACCTATTATAATATTATATAACGTTTTGACGACTATCTACATAGTTTAAAATGAAAAATGATTGTTTTAGGTTATAAAAAACTAAAATTCGTAAAAGAAACTAAAATAAAATAAAAGTAATTCAATCGGCAAAATGCACTTAGTTTGGAATGTTTGAGGCGTTCACCTAATAAACAGGACATTTTTAAAGTTGGCAATAAAAAAATTAATTGATTATAGCGCAACTAGCGCTGCTATTGGAATAAAAAAGAACTGTTTTACGTTTCGTTTTACGCTGCTTTCTGCTTGTATATGGTTAAAAAAAGTCTAAACATCAACCACTACATATAAAAAATTATTATCTAAATTTTTGTGATGTTGTTGAATCTCCAATTAGGTGATCTCAGCAACTGCTTTAGCTAGGAGTTGAACATCCCTCCATCTCTTTGGGCAAAAAATCAAAGATTGTAATCAACCTGCTTTCCCTTAACCTATTCGTGTTTATCTTTTCTCGTGGCGTTAAGTTTTCAAATCTAGCAGGCAGTTACACTGACTGACTCCTGCGGTAACATCGTTAATTTCGAAGAATTTGTCATTATCTACGGTCTCGTATTGCATAATCTACATACGTACATCTACATTAATTTTTGGTACCTATCCTATTATCTAGTAGTGTTTAATTTTACGCTGCGTGACATAGGTCAGGTATTATTATAATTATTAAAAAAGTCTGAAGTAGGATGTCTGAACTTGTATTTTTACAATGTTTTATTGTTAAGAACCACGTAGGTACCTACTTAATTAAAATCTCAATTTTTCTGATGTTCCCGAATCCCCGTTTGAGTGAACTCATTAACTGCTTGAGCTAAAAGTTGATACATGTCTTCTTTGGGCAAGAGATCAAAAATTGAATCAGCCTCGACTATCATAGCCTTTTTATTGTTTCTATTTTCTCGTAACGTTAAGTCTTTATCTCCAGTTTCACTGACACCATCGTCCAAGGTGTCATGATCGTTAATTTCAAAGATATCATCATTCTCTACGTTTTCATGTTGCATATCTACACTATCAACTGTATCCTTATCTTTCCGAGATGATTTTAACTTGTTCTTTTTTTTTGGTATTTCATTATCGACTTCAACTGTTTCCTGAATAAAGGGTTCATCAGAAATCTGAGCTACAAGTTTATCGATTTCCTTTTCGGAAGTTATGTCGAGACCCTCGATAAGTTTTAAGATATCTTCTTCCAAGATTTCATCATTGACCTCATGGTTATCATCGACATTGAGTTTGTCGCCGTCAGCCGGGGTGTCGGCGGCGACCACGTCATGGTCCTCGATTAAAGGCACTTCGTTACTTTCTTGTTCTATTGTATTATACTCTTCAACAAACGCGGTAGTTTGATACGATCTAGTAGCTTTCGATTTTTGCTTTTCATCATCGCTGCTATCATCCCAGCCATGGTCTACAGTAGTTTCTAAGTCAGATTCATCAGCCGGTGCCGGTGTGGTCGTGATCTTTTTCGTTTTACGTATTTTTTTCACTTGCACTCTTTTAGCTGCCTTCCCTTTATCTAATATTCTTTCATAATCTTCAACCTCGTTACTTCCGAACATGACAGCTAGGAACTCTTTGAATAGATTATCTTCTTCAATCTCTAGATCATCTGTTTTTGAAAATGGTTTTTTAAGTTTTTTCTTATCTGACCTTAGTGGCAAGTATGGTAACGATTCGGCCTGATTGATAGGTATAGGAAAGAGTTCCTTATCAAAGATAGGTTGTATAACGAAGGTTGTTCTTGTAATTGCAGCCTCTGTGTACAACGTCGGCGGTGCTCGCGTGGTCGTGAGGCGGCTGTGGGTAGCGACTTCCTGAAAATGCAAGAGTTCCCGTAAGTTCCGGTGTGATAGCGGCTTTATAATCATCATCCTGGGCCGGATTCGCATTCTGAACCGACTGCTGGATATGTACAGGCTTACTAAACCTTGTGTTATCCTATTGGATAACACAAGGTTTAGTTTGATGATTGCTTTAATGCTCAAAGATGCGGTTAGTTAGAACATGACAGTATTCTCAAACATCAAAATAATAAGCACTGCGCTAGTACTTAAGTTTTCAAATGAGATTAATAGGTACCTACCTAGTCTAATGGGACTACACTGCAATGAACGCACCAAATGGTTCCTACTGAACATAGGGCTTTCTGTAAACTTAAAGAAAATAAAAGTAAAGACAATGAATATAATCACTTGTTGCATAATCTGTTGGATCCACTCGGCGTAGAAGCCGACCTTGGTGAAGACGGTGGGTGCGTCGGGCGTGCCGCAGCGCGGGGAGCCGAAGCTGACGATGCCAGTCAGCACACCCGCCACTATGCCGGGACCGCCCACGTCGCCCTGTCCACAACGAAACCAGCTGCTTTAGAATATTATAAATCACTATATACTATAAAACAAAGTCGCTTCCCGCTGTCTGTCTGCTCCTATGTATGTTTAGATCTTTAAATCAACGCAACGGATTTTGATGCGGTTTTTTTAAATAGATAGAGTGATTCAAGGGGAAGGTTTATAAACCATTTGACACCATTGCTTTCCACGCGTGCCAAGCTGCGGGGCGTATCTAGGAAATAATAATACAAAATGTTTGTATAATCTGCAAATATGTTTTTTGTTCTGGGTGTTTTCTTTTGTATAAAAAATGTATGTATTAAAAAACACACTTTATGTAAGTAGGTACTCGTATATCAGATTATATGTGTCTCGTGCCCTAACATGAGCTTTGCTCAGCTGTGAATTGTCCAGTATTATTTATTTATTTGCTGAGCAGGGCTTTAGACTCCAGGAGAATTAAAAGCCTGTAGGTACGTACGCTGCAAGCGCCAGAGCCCTTAGAAAAGAAGCCAGCGCAGAAGGTTTTTTGAGTAACGTATTTCCTGAAAAGAACGCAAATATAAGTAAGTACTGAACGTAGTAGGTATTTTTGAACAACTGCGCTGTTTAGTTGTGACTCGAAAACCGACCTTAACTTCAATGACGACCTCTGTGGCGTGGTGGGCGAAGGAAAGAAGAAACTACCTGTATGCATGAAATGATATGAATAATACTTCGCTTACTTGGAATAAATATCCTGGCACTCTCTCAGGGGGTAGATGTCCAGAACGGCGAATGAGAGTCGGTTGTTCCACGGGTCCCGCACCACGTTGCTAACCTACAGAACATGGTTCACGCAGAATAACTATACACTTTTTAAAATATCTATCTATGTAATTATATTGTATTATGTATATCAGTTATCTAGTACCTATAACACATTTTTGCTTACCATGGGGCTAGATAATGCTGTGTGAATTGTCCAGCATTTTTTTTTATTTATACAATTGGTAATCGAATGACTGCGGGCAGATGCTGATTGCGTCAAGCTGAAGACAGGGCGCTATGGCGCTCATTAGTGAAGGCCTATGTCCAGCAGTGGACTAACATAGACTGATGATGATGATGAACTTAAGAATGGAATTTGAAAACAAATCCTACTTACACCTTTAGCACCCCACCCGATGATAGTTATCCCCTCCTCTATCCCCGACATGGGCAGTCTGTGCGCGTTGCGGTCGTACTCAATCTTCATCACGCGGCTCTTGCCTTTCTTGAACCTGATGCGGCGGTCGAGGCGCATCAGGGCGATGTTATTGTTTAGGGTCTTGGGGTCGTAGGTGGGGTAGAAGTAGACCTCTAGAACCGCTATGGACTCGCCGCCGCCAACGTAGTAGTTACTGCCGATCCGCACGGAGAGGAAGGCCGGATTCTCGCGGAAGAAACGGTTGTTGTAAGCCCTGGGGAAAGAAAATTGAAAACAAAACTTGTCAAAATAACAGCAATTAGAACAATAAAAGCAAAAAACCAAGACTTAATAATTAGCAAGGATTGTTAACTGATTGTGAAGTAGTTAAAGATAAACTCAAAATTACATAAATAAAACTTATAAGAAGGTTATACCTCAAAAATAGAGTGTTTACGTTTTGAAAAGATACATTCAATAGTTTATCTATAATAACCCTATTGCTGGAAGTGTTGGTTCATATTTTTACGCGTTCGTTTTAGGAATGAATTATTGTGCATTTCATCATATGCACACGCACTATATCAGGTGAGATAGCATACATTTAGGCCTCGTCTACCGATGAGTTCGCGCCGTTGTCTTGTTTACCCTTAAAGATTTGATTTAGACGTTACATACGGATATTATTTAATAGTTATGCGCTGAATGATGATAAATGGAGGATAACCCTGAAGCAGCTTTGACTTACAGTTGCAGACACGAAGCCGCAGTGATGACGAGGTCCGACTTGATGATGGAGCCACCGCACTGGAAGTTCTGGAAAATGTGGACGCTGGCCATGAACGGGAAGTACTTGACCTTGGTGTTCTCGCCATTGTAGATACGTCTCGTGTTGTCATCTGGCCCTTAGAAACAGAAAGAATGAGCTCCTAAAATTTTGTAACCCTTTGGAGCTTTCTCTTATTTGCGCCCTGGATAAAACGCGAACCCAGAATGGACTAGCACTATACTACGTAATCTGTAAAATGTATTTCCTCATAGCTTTATAATCCAACCTAGTGCCACTTTCCTGATGCTATCATTTTAACATGTAGTGCTTAGCTCAGTAGCTGTGACGTGACAGTATAATCCAACCTAGCACACCATTAGTGCCACTTTCCTGATGCTATCGTTTTAGCGTGTAGTGCTTAGCTCAGTAGCTGTGACGCATAGGGGTGACAACACGTGTGATTTATTAATTTAATTGAGATCTAACTGATTCCTTTTGCAAAATAATATTTTACTCACTCCAAAATTCATTATCACTAGAGTTATCATCATCAACAACACCTGGGTCTTCCTTAGTCACATTATCGTGTTCGGTGCTTCTCATTAATTGTAATATTTGATTGTCCATATCATAACCAATGTTGTTTACACCATGACTGTTCTTCAGGTATTCCAGGTTTTTCAAGAAATGTTCAACATAAACTTGTAAATCTTCATGCTTAGATTCTTCGGTGTTGTTTGCTGGTTCTTCGTTGAGAAGGTCGTTGATAACGTCCACCAGATCGTGAGAGACATTGCCGACAGTGTTATCAACTCTTGATGCTATAGATATTTGATGTAAGTTCTCATCGTCTTTTGAAGATATCGATGAAAAATAATTGTATGTTACGGCGTATTGTTTTAATCGCTGATTACTTTCGGATTTCTTTAATTTTAACGCAAAAAATATATCATTTGTGATTTTCTTTATAGATGTTGCCGTTTGTATTATATTGCTACCCGACCAGGTTATATTATCTTTAACTGATAAATTTACTTCTAATCCTAGAGCAAATATACAAAAATTTAATAGAACCAACTGTAAGTATTTATTTGATAGCATTATTCTTTTATTGACTATTTGCTTAGTACATCTTAAAAGTTTCGTTTCCAAAATTATTTTCTCAATAAACACATTTTGTGACTAGCTTTCAATTTCCACGTTATCGCATTTTATGACTTGCTCGACTATTAAAGTTCAGATCAAGCAGCGTCGACGTTTCAGATACTATTATGTATAGCAGGCCAGTTGTAATACTTATTGTATATTTAAATTTGATCTGCATAAGAACACAAACTATTTTTGATGTCCCTGAGTCAGAAAAAAACTATTTCAATATGAAAAGTGCTTTCCTCCACAATATATCGATCAAAATATTCAACTTCTTGGATCTGGAACAAAAATATGTAAAACTGAATAAAAGCAAAGCACTTCTGACTATGTTCAAACACCAAAATGACATAGCAGAGAATTTACTTGGTACTTTTGATGGAATTAAAAACATGACTGTATCCAATATCACAAGAAATTCATTGTATTTGCGAAATATATTAGAAGATATTATTAGAGAAGAAATGCACCTTGCTACAAACCATGTCGAAAAATCATCAGTAAATAAGTTTGATAGAGAATTTGCAGTCTTTGTGAATATTTTCTTTGCCAAAGCTCTTAAGATCTCTATGAATAATGTTATTAAAGTTACAAATCGTGTGATAAAAAGTCCAATTTTGAACACACCATGGAAACGCACTCATGATATCAAAGTCTGGAGTAAGTAATTTATCGTGCAAAAACTACCACTTCCATTCCTTGTCGCCTTTTTTCCATCTAATAAGGTTTACTTAAAGAAAACTCTTGATACAGTTACGCTTATATTCTTTGGCATACCCTCCTTTCTAATTTAAGTTTAAAGTTGTCTGTTTCTAGGTTTCGTGTTAGTGTAAATACAGTGTTAAGAATAAGTCTCATTATTGTCAGAGCATTCGTTTCAGAACCTTCCTCAGTGGAATACTTAGACTTATTCAACAACACTCGAAGGATCTATAAAGGAAAAAAGGCTAAAATCAAGGACTTTCCGTTCCTCGTGAGCATCCTCATCAACAATGAGTTTGCGAGTGCTGGCTCCATCATCAGTAAAGATTTGGTGATCACCACAGCGACTGGACTGAATGTGTAAAAGATTCTGAGTTTTCAACTACTTTGATTTCATAATTCTTAGCATAATAAATAATTATTAAAGAACTATTCTGCTGGTGGAAATGGGATATTTTGATGACACTATCACATTGTCTGCTTGATCCAGCCGTTCTTGGCGTACCGCCTTAGTATCTTTTCCTCAAATTGTTTGAGGGTAGGATAATGCTAAGAACATTCTTTGGTTTTGTGGTTTTTGTAGTTTTTATTGCAGTTTTATTGTTACTCAGTATTTACAGATAATATTTCAACTTTTATAGATTTCAGATTGTACAAGAGCGATAACTACCAAGAGCTCCTTACCTCCGTCTCCGTCAGAGTTGGCAGTGACTACGCCACTAAAGAGGGCAATCTCGTCTCTGTTGTTGATGTCATCTTCCACCCTGGCTACGACCCTCATAGTCTGCGAAACAACCTTGCAATTGTAAGACTGGTGAGAAGGCTGAGGTTCTCTGACAAACGAAAGATCCAGAGAATCCTATATGATAAAAAGGGCGTTTTCAAGAAGAATAGCTTGGTTATTGTTCTTGGATGGGGGGCAAAAAATGTCAGTAGCATCATTGTGTAATTGGTTGCATTGCAATAGCTAAAGGCAATTATTTATTTTATAGCGATCGGTACCTTTGTTTCAGGCTCACAAAGAAGTAAATTTTAAACAGAAAGTATCTGTAGCGAGATTGTATTTATTCGATATGAATAAATGTGCGAGCATATACTCAGGGTAATATTGCATCCAGTCAGTATAACCTTAAACAACTAGACCCTTTAAAGACACTGATCTATTGTTTCAGATTTTATGTAAAAGACAGTAACTTCTGTGCTGGGTTCAGCGACAAAGGCGGTGGCGCGTGCAACGTTAGTATCTGATGGTCTATCATATTTATCATTAATAATATTGAAACAAAAAAGATCTATTGTAGAACCAGCTTCAAAACTTCAGATCATTACTCGATGAGGTTTCTGTATCGTGAATCTAATAATAGGTTATAAATATCTAGACTATGATAAAAGAAATCTCAACGTCTTTGATGAGTGAAGCCAGTGAGTGCACGGGTCGCGGGTCAAATTTTGAAACTATCATGTTTTTTTTTTTATTTTTTTTTATTTTGTCTAGTATACTTATATAAATGTTAAATAATCTAGAGTATAATTACAATTTAGCCATAGAATTGGCTAATGGGTAATTTAGTTCTAACTTATTTTTATAACGACATAATACTAAGAACGTGTCCATTGGCACTTTTCTTACTGTCTCTATACACTTTGTTCATGTGTTCTTTAAGATAGCACTTCTGCAAATACACTAATTATCACTACACTAACTCAAAAGGTTGTTCTTTTGAGCCTTCTCACTATGTCCGTGTTGTCGAGGAGCTGATGATGATGAAGCCTTTATTCGTGAGCCTCTGCGTATTTTTTTATGACTGTGTCGACAAATTCAATGTTTATCATGGTTATTAACACAAAATTGGTTTAATATTTCGGTGACACTATCACATTGTCTGCTTGATCCAGCCGTTCTTGGCGCACCGACCGTTAGTATCTTTTCCCTAACTAGTTTGGTATAGCATTAAGCTAAGCACAATCACCCAAGCTGCCACTAAGATCTTCGTTCTCCTCCGATAACAATTCATCAGATGATGATGTCGATTGTCCTGCATTATTTATTTACTTATTAACTATGGTTTTTATAAGATTAACCAATAATTTGAGCAGAAAGACACGGGTGGGCCAGGCATCATAGGCGGAGAGCTTGCTGGTGTCATCAGCTTTGGGCCGTCAGTCTGCGGTCAGGCCGCCACACCCACTGTCTTCACCAAGATAGCAGCCAACGTCGAATGGATCACGTCTGTTATCAATAGGGTATGAATAAAATTAACATTCAATATTTTGTTTGTAATTTTAATGAATACAACCGTCACTTTTAACCATTATCAGCAAAACCGTGAGGTGCGGACTTGCGCAGGACCATTCCGAATGAGAATGAAAACAGAAATCATTCAGGCTTACCAAATAAGTTCCCTTTAATTAGGAAACTTGGAGAAAAGCGTTTGCCTAACAGTTGGTAGTAAACGGCTGATGATGATAATAATGAGATGAAATAATTAACTCTTTCAATTTTCAGGAACGGAGCCTTAAGATTGAAATAACAACAACAGGACCAGAAACAATGACCGAACCACAATCATTATTCCCTTTAACTTATACTATATTACCAGTGAATCTACAGCAAATACCACTCAAGACCACTCTACAAGCACAGACAGAAGTTTCAACAGAGATAAATGCACCGCTGACGTCACCAACAGCACCCACACCAACACAGCCGGTTTCAGAATCACTAAGGTCGAGTAGATCAATACTTCGAGTCACAAAAGAGTTCACAATCAAACCACAAAAGTCCTTACAAATAAATGAGACTAAACAAAGTTTGAAATCGCATCAGGCCGTGTCTCCTGAGGACCTATCGAACATAAGTCTCCCTTTTACAGCGACATATTTTCACCCTACTCTTTTCTCAGAATCTACTAGTGTGACCACAGAAATGTACCCCGACCAAACCATAATTCTGAAAGAAATACTTAAGGAGATTATACTCTCGAACATCAGTGTTATCGACTACATTCTATATGGAGATATCCTTGAAAATAACGTTGAAGCAAAGTACTTACTATCAACAACAGAGGCAATCGAGGTTATGCAACATCCATTAGTCAACAAAAGCATATTCCTAATAGAAAAACCCGAAGAAATTATACAGCCGATGCGTATTAAAACAATATTACCTAGGCCTATTGTTGAAAACTCACATGAATCGAGCAGTCACGATGAAGGAGATATTTCGTCACAAATAGAATTACTGAATTTGTTTTTCCCTCAACATGCTAAACCAGATAAAAAGCATATTGAGGATGACAACGATTTAAAAGACAAAAAAACTGTGTCTAATATGTATCATCCAGATAATTCAAGCACTGAAAGTTCTAAGAAAAAAGTATCTAATCGTCTTCGTAATACTATTTTATATGGAAATATAAGGAATAGCAATGAAGTAGCACATGATTTACCCAGTAAGTTAAGGAAAGTTACAAAGGATAACATTGATGATTATTATGAAGATGAATCAAATGTTAAAACCACTAAAGATTATGAAAAACAAACAAAACTAACAAGATCGACTAAGATGTTTAAAAAATATGAAAACGTCGTGTTTAATTTGGATGATTTAGATCCAGAAAACCAATTAGATAAAATGGATCGAATCGTAGGAGAGAAATATAGTGATAAAAATGAGGACGATGACATAAAACACAACAAAAACTATTTGGAAGAAAATCAAAGATTTAAACCATATCAAATGGATCTAAGTAGAACCTACCAATATAGTAAAGTAAATGGTAACAAAAAACAACACTATCATTCTGAAGATAAACAGCAGAATGAAATGGATATATTCGATGATGATGATTATAGCAAAACCCAAGGATGCAACAAAAACCAAAGTAACGAAAATCCAAGTTTCGAACCATATCAAAAGGTTCAAATCAGAGACAACAGAAATAATGATGAAAATGAACATCTTCACAACGAAAAACAAAATCACAAAGAATATCATACAGAAAACACAGAAAACAAACGAGATAATATTTTATCTCGACCAATAGGTCGAATGGGAAAATATTCATCTGGTGATGAAGACAATTATAACAATAGATTTAAAATTAAGAAATTACGAGAAACACCTGATTATAATAAACAAAAGTGGGATCGAATGGAAAGATTTACATATACGACACATAATTATGATTATGTTAATATACCACAAAGAACTACTGAAGAAAAGTTTGTAGTTATTGGCAAAGCCGCACCGATATTGGACTATAACTATGAAGACATAGTGCGACAGAATGGGCACAAAAACGATAGATATAGACTCGGAGCTTATGATAAACCAGATTATAACCAAAGACCGATGACAGATGAAGATGAAAACATTGAAAGAAGTAATAAAAGACAAGAATACGAGAAAAGTAGACATGGTGAAGATTTATTTGCAATATCATAGCAAGTTATGAAGCTTGCTATTATTCATTATATATAAGACTAAAGAGGCCAGAAGAATAAAGCTATTTTGAAAATAAATAAACAAACATTAAGCACAAGATTATTCAAACCTACCCTTTGTTATATAATTTTAAACCGAAACGAACTTCCAGAAGGGAAGGGGATTGACAGATTAAGTTACTAACGAGTTTGAGTCCTACTTTGAGTCTCTCAAATTAAATTGTTATAAAACTATAGATGCCATAATAGGGATGATGACAATAACAAAAAAACACCAAAATTATATATTTACAGAATTGTATCTGAGCCATAGATTACAAAAACCGTGTTATATTTTTTATGTTGATCGAGATTAATTATTATTTTAATAAAATAAATCTAAAAAATACAGCAATCGGCCATCATGACACGTTGAACATCAATCAGAGAATCACAGAGTTCGTGAATCGATGACGTCACTCATTACATAAAATGTTTATTTACTTTTTATCCCATTATAATCAGTTTCCGTGGGATACAAGTGTATCCCACGGAAACTGATTACAACTGGAAACTGAATACGTTTAAAAGTTCACAGTTTTAACACTTTATTAAGGCTATCAGACAGGCTGAGATTATGATATATACAGTTATCACCTCTTTTCCCATCAAAATGTAATTTCCAAATCTATTATCGAAACCTTTTTCGTTGAAATCTGTCTAATCTACTAAAAACTTATTCGAATCTCAAACCACTGTCAACGCGATGACACGAATGATGGAAAATGTGTTATGACATTAAATCAAAATGTCTTTTTTTGCTATAAGATCTATAGGATCTCCAATTTTCACAACCTCACACGTGCGTGCGATCCACAATAGGTGCCGAATCGGTAACAGGGACTGGGTAGGCTTCGGCAAAAATGGCTCCGCAAACTACCAGGATACCCCCTTGTTCCCATTTCCTGCAGTGAGGTTCAAGGAGAACACAAGAGATATCTGCGTAAGTGTCACTTGGACTGTTGCGTTTGCATGCTAATCAATTTCAATTTAACCTAACGAATGCTACTTTTGTAATACGGACAGTATGAAAGGTGTCCTAACCCTACCTTTGAAGCTAGACTACTTGCACCATAAAAGGGTGATAAAAACGCGATACATAAAACTCTTATCAATAATTTTAGCGTGTAGGTGTGGGTCTAGGTACCTTAGTAGAATTCGGAAAGCTGTGTGCAATTCAACTTCTGACTCAAAGTGAATCTGGGTCTCCATTAGAGGACTGTACCATACTGAAGTGAATATAGGAAAATATTACTGCGGTCATCTCTCTCAGTAACAGAAAAATATCTTAGAATATTTTATGGACGATGGGGGTTCTATTTTAATAAATTAGTACCCATCTGGGGCGACCGACCGGCCATTGCCAATTGACAGACACTTATAAAGACAATCTATACATTAAATTAGAAGTAGACCATTCTTATCATTATTTATCACTATTTTCTGACCACGACTTTGCACGCAGATGGAAATGTTTAGTGGTTATTAGATCCCATCCTATGAAAGCTGATATCTAGGGTACAAAGTGCCTAGCCAAGCTTTATTCAAGTTACCTACATCCTTACAATTTTAACCCAATCCATTTAGTGGTCTATTTAGTTCGGCTTGAAGAAGTAACAGACATCCATCGAACCAAACTTTTGCATATATAATATTTCAATTCAATTCAATATTTATGTGATGTCAGGCTCTGCGTGAAAAGGAACGAGGCGATTGGAAGATGCTGTGCTGCGAGGAGAAGAAGGCTCTGTACCGCTCGTCATTCTGCCAGACGTACTCAGAGTTCCAGCACTGCACGGGTCAGTGGAAGATGATCCTCGGCTTCGTCCTCGTCTTCGTCACATATGGATTCTGGACAACCATGTTCTACCACTACTACGGTACCCGTCTCACATATCTTAGCGCTAATGCAGAAAAAGTAAATTGAGTTAGAAATAGACAACTAATTAATATTTTTCGGTAAAGATTGTCAAGTTGAAGATGAAATGAACGGCTGCGCCATGAGCCTCCATCATACTCTGTTGATTGTCACGTGACCAGCCATACGTAGGCCTACCTAAAGATTTTCAAAGACTTGTACTGTAGACCGTATCCCTTCCAAGGACTTATATAAAAATATAAAGTGCCACTAGAAATATTAATATTATTTATCTAAGTATTAATCCAGTTTGAAATGTGAGGGATAGTTTGGTAACTGGAAACAATCTTGGAAACCATGGAATTGAATTCCATTTGTGTTGTAAGCTTTTAGCAATACGAACGAAAAAAATAATCAAGAACGCAGCACAAAGTATAAAAAAATATATGTAAAAAACTAAACAAAAACATAAAATAAATTGAGTTACCATTTAACACCTTTAAATATAAATAAACTACATAATACTAAATTCTAAACATTTTTTAATCTATCGAACACTATCTACAAACACTTGAAGTAACATAAACAATTATCTAAGCCTAGTTATTATGTTGTCCAAACTGGTATGGTTTGGACAACATGGTTAGATAGTTACTTACCAATAACCTTACTCTCAAAGCAACTGCTAATGAACACGTAATAGAACCGCTAACAAGCAACTTGCATTGTTTTAGTTAAAGCGATGAAAAAATATTCCGGTCTTTCGCTTCGCTTTCGTCGCTTTTACATTATTATTTTTTGTACACAAATTGAATCTGGAATATTTCCATTAAGGTTAGGTAGGATATAGTTTTGAGTATAGATATAATATATATACATTATAGTACATAGTATAGATTTTTGTGTTGTATAAAGCAGTATGTAAGTCACGTACCTTCGAACACATCTCCAACTGTTAGTAACATACATAAGTCCGCTCTGCATATTTACTTAAGATAATCCTATATTTCTCCATAAGTGAATGTATATTCTTTTGAGAAAAATAAATTTCTAAAACCGAAAACCGCAATACGACCTCTGTGGCGCGGTGGGCGAAGGTCCGCCTGCGACGCAGGAGGTTGCGGTTTTGATTCCCGCTTCGGGACAATTATGTGTACGATCTGCAGATATTTGTTCCGAGTGTTCTGGCTGTACGTATATATAATAAAAAATATCTATCTATGTAATCTATTGTATTAAGTATATCAGTCATCTGTGGCTAGATGATGCTGTGTGGATTGTCCCGCATTATTGATTTATGAATAACTGAGTGTTTCCCTCAGTGTACGAGACGCTGCCCGCAAGTCTGTCGAAGGCGTCGCAGAAGTCGCAACTCCGGCGCATGATCGAGCTGCGGGTGAACCCGGTCGACGGACTGACCTCCCATTGGGACTACGACAATGATCGGTGGAAATAACGATCTAAACCGTGGGTACTTAAGGCTTTATATTCAATCTTATGCTATGTTCACATGCACGCCGTGCAGCCCGGCGGCGGGCTGCCTGGCGGGCTGCGCGGCATGCAGCCCATCCCAGGCCGGCGAAAATTCAAGCTGTTCACACGCACGCCGTCGTCGTCGTGTCGCGCGATTCGCGGCATTCGCGTTCACAGGCGCGTTTACGGGCTCGGGCGTACCGTTTACACGCTCGTGAATGTGAATGTGCACGTTGAAAGTCGAGTTGAACGCGCGCGTGTGAACATAGCATTAGATTAAGATCTGTTGTCAGACAGGTTACATTGATACAATGATTTTAACTATAAAGTCTATCGATGACGTCGATATACGACCGATGTGGCGCGGTGGGCGAAGGTCCGCCTGCGACGCAGTAGGTTGCGGGTTCGATTCCCGCCTCGAAACAATTGTGTGTACGATCTGCAGATATTTGTTCCGGGTGTTCTGGTCGTTTTCTATGTAAAATAAAAAATATCTATCTATGTAATGTATTGTATTATGTATATCAGTTATCTAGTACCCATAACACAAGCTCTGCTTACCATGGGGCTAGATAATGCTGTATGAATTGTCCAGCATAATTTATTTATTTTAATTTTATTTATCTTTGAACTGAACTCTGGGACTGATCAATTTGGGGGAATGTTGTTGTAGAAATCTGCCAAATGAGTACTAAATGCATGTTAGGGTGCATGTTAGGCATAGGGTCCTATGCTAATCTCTCCTCCGGTATTCGGGTAAGCATATCGTTTTGTTGCAGGGCAAGGTCCTGAGCAGGCGTCCTCCGTCAAGACACGAGTTTGATATAAGTTGAGACATCTTGTGTCCACTCTTTTCATCGCTATACTTTTATTTCAATATTTTTAAACTTTGCAATAACACATGAATTAAGTTGTATGATACATTATTTATTTTAAAGGGTGTGGGTACAGCGTTGAAATCAAACGGTAGATTTGTCACTGTATTTAGTTCGCTGGTGAAAACGCAGCGTCTTAAAAAAATCGTAAAATGCTAAATTAAGATTGGTGTTTAGCCTTAGATTAAGTTATTTTAAAAGAGTATTTATTATAGTTTATAATCGTAAAACAATTTCGTTTGACGCGATGAGGCCTTTGCCCAGCAGTGGAACTTTTCAGGCTGAAATACTAATCTCCTATTAATGTTGAAAGAATAAGCCTTGATGGGTTCCGCACGCCGCAGCCTCAACCGGTGTCTGATGTGCTGTGAGCCAGCCGGCGGATGTAACTATTGTGCGAGTGACGGATCTGTCGTTTGGTATCTTACGACGGGCTTTTTTTTCTAGGTACGATGTTTTTATTCAATCGATTATTTAGAATACGAAAATTAGCAACTGATAATTTAATATTGATAACACCCTTTAATAAAATGATTTTGAGAATGTTTTTTTTATTGTTGATCTATTTATTCCGTAGAAGTAGACTGTTAGTGCGTTAGTCGAGAGTGGGTGTAGCTAGCTAGTGACGCTTTCATGGCCGCGAGGGAATCCGAGGTGGATTCAATTTTACAGTCTCCCATAAATTATTTCTACGACGACGTAGTCCCTTCTGACACACCGGTACCTCCAATCACACAGTATGTATGTACGTCGTAGTCCCTCTACGTCGTAGCACGTCTACGTTGTCGTAGTCCCTCTACGTCGTAGTCCCTCTACGTCATAGTCCCTCTACGTCGTAGCTCGTCTACGTTGTCGTAGTCCCTCTACGTCATAGTCTCACTACGTCGTAGCTCGTCTAACTCGTAGTCCCTCTACGACGTAGAAGGGACTATGACGTAGCGGGGTTACCACGTACATACTTGGAGGGAGGTCTGTGGTGTAGGGTAAATCGAACTATACGAACAAAAAACAAATATGTAAAACTACTGAACACTTCATGAGAAAAATTGGCGCTCATGCACAAAATAGTTGGCATACAAACATGTACGTATGTAGGTACATCAATATTATGATTAGTATAAGATGTTTTTACTCCTGGATTAGTGTGAAGGAAACCAGTAGAGCAGCTAGCTTCAAATGAGTTGGCCATGAATATTGGTTCGTATGGCCACTTGTATATCATAGATTCGGCTACGATATATGTAGGTACAAATCGCAGGATGTTATAATTACTTCACGTGTAAAATTGGCATTCCTACAGCACCTACAATGATTGATGTAGATTCATCATTATCATCAGGAGTATATTACGTACTGAAATGTTTATGTATGTTTGGTTCCTAGACTAGACTCCACGGTTTCGCTTCAAGGATCAACCTCGCCCCGCGGCTGCCGTCTATTCCCACTAGTTTAGTTGTCCAGTTCAGTTGACTGAACTAGTGAGATTTCTTTTCTCGTTTGTTCAATTGAAAATAAGACTAGCTTTTGCACCTTGTTATATTTATTACTATTAATTTACACGAAGCTTTTCCAAAAAGGTAGGCACATTAATTTCGCCATTTAGTAACTGCATTTGTACATGACGAATGAATTCGTCGTTTTCGATTTGAATTTTTGTCCTCTTCTTTGTAATCTACATGTTCAAATGTTTTATAAACCTTCCTCCTATTTTAAAAAACCTCGTCTAAATCCGGTGCGTAGTTTTAAAGATCTAAGCATACATAGAGATAGACAGACAGCGGGAAGCGACTTTGTTCTATACTATGTAGTGAAGTGTGATGGGATGTATTTATTACCAGAGGCTCGGTTCTTGAATCCATTCAATAGTATCAGAAGGGCTCATCTAGCAGAAGAGAAACTGTCCGAAGGATGCGTCGGTAATGGACCGGAACGGTTGAACTCGTATATAAGCGAGGGATAATTATCCAGTACGTGTTGTTCCGGTAGACTGCTACTTGCATCATGAAGTGTGCTGTGAGTTCATTTTATTTATTTACAGATAAAATTACAGCTACATATGCCATATTCGAATATATATATACATACATATATATTATTAGAATATGGCTATTTTCAAACAATGAGATCAACTGATCCAAATCAATACCCGGAAGCGCCTGAAGACGCTGGCTGCACTGACATGCCTGTGGTAGTAGTACCTGGATATGATTTTTCAGTTATGAATTAAAAATATAATTATGTATTGTTGGTACAACATTTTTAGAATAATCATATTTTGAGTAAAAGTGATTCATATTATGTTTCGGACGTGAAAGTTTTGCTGGCCAAACTCTGTATTGAAAATTAAGTATTTCGATATATGTATATCTATGGCAAAATGTTGTGTGAATCCCACAGGTGGCCATAGTTCTCGCGCTCATCGGGCTGGCGGTCGCCAACCCCCACGGCAGCGCCGTCCCCATCGGCATACCCCCCAAGGGGTTAGGAATTGGTAAGCATTACTCAATCAAACTTTTGAAACTATAATGCTTATTAAACTTAAAACAAAACTCATTTAAAACGGGATATTTACCATGATTTGATTTTAAGAGGAAAAACATAAAATCAAATCATGGTAACGCATATAAAATCAACATAAAAACACGCAACATAATAATCAAATCATATCCCGTTTTAAATGACTCAATTATCGGTATTGTACGAAATCATTCATATTTCGATCACATTTGGTTTTCCTAAAACCTTTTTCTCAATTACGTATTTTACACAGAAATCAAAGCTCTCTCAGGGACACATGTGGAATATTTAGATTTTTTACTTTACCAAACGACGAAACGGGCCAACTAATATTAAGAGTAAGGTTTTAAGAACTCAAATAGATGTATAGGAGTTTAGAGAATAATATCTTATTTTGTCAAGACTTCAGTAAGTTATAACACGTAGTGATTGAGTGAAATATCTAGGGCGGAGCGGTGGGCGCCGCCGGGCAGAGTTTCTCAACTTGGCCACCAAGTTAAAGAAAACCCTCAACCACTAGGTAGGTAACTCATTTCTCCAACAGTTTAATGTCAGATATACTTTAAACGTTAAATTCAGGGGTTGACCTTGTGAACCGTCTTCAAATTTGCTAAGCACGATCCTATCCTTCATTTAGGAAGTATCTATGGGTGACGTCATTACTTGTCGCAGTTTCTATCAATAGGTATAAGTCGCGTAGAAAAAGATTGTTATTATTATATAGAACTATAGTGCTAAGACAAACCTAACATAGGCTTTAAGGCACTACTAACTTAATGATGTAACCTATTTGTATGAATAAATAATCTATCTATTGAAATTGAAATCCACGCTCACGCTGTTCGGCTTGCACAGCCATCGGTGGGCTTGGATCATAACCCGACACGTGTTGCCATTAATAAAGAAAAGAGAGAATAAAACAAATAGTCAAATAATAGACTCAGTTTAAATTTTATATTCGCGACTTATATTTTGTCAAAGAATAAGTTTCTAAATGTTTAACATTAATCTAAACAAGATATCGTACGTGTATGCTTGTATCAATCTAAATCTATTCAGTGCTAGCCCTTGTACAACACGGCACCGATCTCGTCCTAGTTTAAGTGTAGTCTTGACCCAAACATCTTTTGACAAGTTTTGCGTTCCTATTTTAATATGAATAATGTAAGGAATCATGATTATGATCAAGCTCTATCTCCCACAGCCGCCCCGCTCCTGGTGCCGTCGCCTGCTGGAGTAGGCTACGGCCACGGCTACGGCCTCGAGCAGTCTGTCTACGGCATCCGCTTCAACCCGGTCGGCTACCGCGTGCTCGCCCCCCCGCTCAGCTTCGCCCTTCCCGCTATCGGCTACAAGGGGGCGCAGGACAGCTGGGGGGGCTGGCAGGCCGGTGGATGGGGGGGTCAAGGGTGGCATTAACATAAAAATCTTTGATCTATATACATACTAATTCTGTGCTTTACCACATGCAGTTTAAAGCGTGTGTGCGCCTTTATTCTGCTCTGTACAGTATTTTTGCTACTACCCACATAACTTCGGTTATTTGCTCGTACCGAACTACTAACAATAGTTAATAAACTTATTTTGTTTCTCACCACTGGTTATTAATCTTTTGAGAAGTAAATAAATATCTTAAAACCTTTGCTTTGGTTCTGGTTGATGAGTCGTGGACGGCGTTAATCTAGATTCACTCTTCGATTATCATCAGAGCCCTAATATTTGTACACGATCGTACTTTCAAAACAAAACAGAATTTCATTTCATTTTCTATATATTTGTAGGTTAGTACATGTTGTCTTTATTGTGCTGTTTTACTTCGAACCACCAAACCTAGGAACTGACTTAGTTAAGAATAACCCTTGGAACCTTTACTACTATCGAACCTGAATACTGTTTATTTTATTACAATTTTCAATCCTAAATCTCGTTTTATTTGTAAGTTTTATGTCTTTATGCAAATTGTATTCAGTAGAAGCAAAGAACATGAAGTTACCACTTGTGGGCTTGTTGCTCACTGTATGTACCTTAAGGGTATCATCAGGTCACGAGGAAGAGGCCGGTGGACTGAGAATGGCCCTGGACACGTCCTCGTCATCATCGGAAGAAGGCAATCATTGTGAGTTTTTGGAAATCCCCGACGGGTACCTACCGTCAGAATTATTACATTTAATTTTATTTGTAAGGATTACCTGTCTTAGCCTTCGGATTTATCAAATAACTATACCTAATAATATTATAAAGAGGAACGGTTTGATTTTTTGTTTGTTTGTAATGAATAGGCTCCGAAACTACTGGACCGATTTGAAAAATTCTTTCACCGTTGGGAAGCTACACTATCCCCGGTGAACATAGGCTTTATTATATTTTCAAAAAAGTTACGGATCCGTACTCAAACCGTGCGAAGCCGAGAAGGTCAAATAATAACATAATAATTTTATTGTTGACAAAAAACGCTATGGAATCCCTTAATTTTACACTCTTTTTAATATTTCGGGATAGTTACTAATCCTCGGGAATCAAATTTTTATAGGATGACATCGGAATTATTTTCTATACAATAGTAGAGTTTTTAATTAGTCGTTTAAAGTATTTACATGAGCGAAAATAAATTCAAATTAAAGATGTCAAATATATTGAAAAGGCCTCACTGAAATAACAAGTGGGCGAAAAGCAGTGGGCGAATATTAATGTTAAAAACAGCGACTTGAAAAAAGTTATGTGTGTCACTAGTAATTCAATACACATAAAATCAAACCTACCGTCAAATATTAGTTTCTGTGTTGAGGGGCCGCTTCACTTCACTACCATTACGTCACATAATTCAAAATACATAAGTAAAACTAGGCAACAATGATCACTTAGCTGTTTTGATCCCTTCAATCTTTTAAGGTACATAAAGTAAAGAAGCGAACAAGAAACCTTTTCATGGGTCGCTTACTCCACAGATTCTTTTAACCGACCGTTAGAACATTGCAACGGATCTATAATTTCGACGCTTCACCAACGGCTCCGCGAGCTCAGTTGGTTTGTGTGCCGACTGAGTAACACTGCGACTTGGAGTGTGATAGTTGCCGCTGACTCGTTCCTCCTCAGCTCCAAGTTTAATTTTTGCACTAATATTTTTGTTTTTAAGGTTACCTATTGACTGAAATAACAAAGTATAAGGTGTAAACTCAAAAGCTATCTCGGCTATTGTAAAAGAATTCAAGGTGTTATGAAGCTTGCCTCAATTGTTAAATTTATTTTATTAAGGCGTTATTGATTGGCTGTTTCTAAATCCAACCTAACAATTGCTAACAGTTTGATCCCGTCTCTGTACAGTCATGGCTTTATGCTATAAGAATAATCCTCATCTGTTTCCCCGGGTATCTGATCACTGTGTGTAGAAACAGACGAGATAATAGTAGGTTACAAACACATCAAGCTAACACAGCGCTAATGCGGAAAAGTGTTGTTAGTATGGTAGATATGGCTCCAAAAATTTATCAAAAAATACATAAACAGTTGGAAGAACTAAATGGCTTTTAGAACATTTAGTTTTGCTAGCCGTTAGACAGAAATTGAAAATGTAATTGACTTGTGAGTGTTATTATAATATAAACGATTATTTATGTTATTGTTATTGAGTATCGGTCAGGTGTGTTGGTTTATGATAGTTATTTTTAACAAGGGACCAAAACACCCCATTATAGACGAGGTTGTTATAAGATCACAAGCACAAGACCGAGTTATAATGGGAGGTTTAGTGTAGGGTTTAGTATACTAAATATGATGGTTTTAAAAGGTTTTTCAGTCTTGTAAACATAGCTTGGTTCTAGTGGACTTGAACCTGAAGTACCGACGGGACATGGTCGGCCAGGAGTGGCAGTACGAGGGTCTGCCCATAGAGTTTCCCTTCAGGAGAATGGCAGGCACAGAAAATGAAACAGAGGTCACGGCGACAGAGATAGGTATGATATGTCTTTTATTAAGAATAGGGCGCGAAAGTCGACGCAGAAGGTAGTGGGTTCGATTCCAGCCTCGCGACAAATGTAACTCACTTAACATTATAATGTTCAGCACGAGCTTGGTCTTATCTTGGTTATATTGTATGTATGAGAACATATGCTTGAACCAATTTTACTTAATATTAACTTCTCGTCGTCGGTTTTGTTGACAGCGACCCGCACAAAAGACCAACCCCAACGTGAACCACGAACTCTTAACATAACCTCAAACTTGATCGTATCTTACAAACCCTACGCCACCGTTACAGCAACCACCACAACCTCGACGACCACAACTTCGACAACCACGGAATATACGCCCATCATCAGCCCGCCGCTGGACCGCCGGTCGCGGCGCGTGTTCCAGCCGGACGAGACCTCTAGCATCGAGGAGTATCCTTTCATGGCAGCGTTGCTCATGAACCAGCAGCTGTGGTGTGGAGCCGTCATCATCAGCAGGGACAAGGTGCTCACGGCGGCACATTGTCTGCAATTGTGAGTCTAATTATAATATAAATAAAATAAACTTAAAGAGCTTTATTCCATATCACAAGTAGGTACAATTTTTAAACAATTATAATACTAACAATTTAATAATAATGTACATTATACTTTTAGGATTAAATAGAAAATAATTATGTTAGGTGTCTCATGTCATGATGAGATAGGCGAGTCCGTTACTTCTTGATATGGACCGCCTTGCAGCGCGGCGACGACGCGGCGCGGCGTTCGCCTCCTCCAAAGATCTCTCGTGGTATCTTTAGGTCATTATAGAAAGTTTTAATCTCTGCTATTTTAGCTTTTTCAGTGGGAGGATAGACTTAGTGGATTATTATAATATAGCTATTCAATAATAATAATAAAGCGGTACTCCTGAGATCGCTCTCAGCGATAAGGCCGCCCTTTATACCTTTATTCTAAGTTTTTATCTCTGTATTATTTTCTGTTTCGTGTGGTGTAATAAAGTGTTATCTATCTATCTCCTAGACTCGGCACGCATCGTCAGGAAGCTCCTCTCTCGGCAGGTCTAGTTTTACACATTGTGATTATCTCTCTCCCATGATGTAACAATCATAAGTATGCCAAGCGTCATCTTACGAAGCAGTTGGCTAAATCTTTACAAACATCTTTAGTAGCAAAGAAGAAAATATATAAATCGACATACGAGTACCTACCTACCTATTAGATCTAGTAATTAGTAATTACAATTGAAACAGTTGAGCTAAGCTAGCTCAGCTAACTGCAGACTGTTGCAAACAATCTCAACTATACGGTTGGCGATGGGCCGCCTACGTCGCGGGTTCGATTCCCGCCTCTGGACAAATGTGTGTACGATCTGCAGATGCTTTTTCCGGTTGTTCTGGTCGTTAGCTATGTATTATAAAAATATCTATCTATGTAAACTATTATATTAAGTTTATCAGTCATCTAGTACCCATAACACAAGCTCTGCTGAGCTTGGGGCTAGATTCTGTATGGATTGTCCAGTATTATTTATTTACCAATCCTCAGACAGTACATAAACCGGCTGTACCGCGAGTACATGAAGATGCTCGCCGTCCGCGTCGGCTCATCCAACGCGACCTCCGGTGGAGAACTGCTCCGAGTCACGGAGATCATCTTCCACCCTAACTACAAGGCTGAAACCTTGGAGTTCAACTTCGCTGTGGTAAAGCTCCACAAGAACTTGACGTTTGGGATAGACCACCCGAAGGCGGAGGCGATCGCATACAGTGAGGCGAAGGTGGTGCCGCTAGATAACAAGATACAGTTCTTGGGGTGGGGCTCGGTGTTGGTAAGACCTTATTGCTTTTAGTAAAACATGCCATCACAAACACTATCTAGATGTCCGGTCGCCGCAAAATAATCCGTCTCGGTAAATAAGAGCGCTTGTAATGTGAGCTCTTATTTTGTTTAGTTCGATTGAAACACAGCCGACGTAAACACGTGTCACAAATAGTCACAATGCCGCAACCGCAATGTGTATTCAAAAGTTGCAAAAATAAAAATAAAATATTGTTTGTTATTTTAAAGCTAAACATAAAAATATTATTCTACATTTTACTTAACACTTTGAGTGCTGAAAACGCACGGTATGAGTTTTCTACAAGTGACTAACATGCGTAAATCCACACTAGCGCAGCGGCTGAGAAAATACAGATCTTTGTGACTCAGCAGAGCTGTAATATTTTTCGAACGAAACGCATGTGCGGCGCAACACAACCGCTGTGTAGAGCGGCAGCACGAATTTTTTAGATAAAAAAAAAAGATCGCAGTTGTCGAAAAAAAACCGCAGTCAAAGTTAACACTTTGACTGCGGTTTTTTTTCGACGACCCAAGTGCGCTGTTATTTACGGAGACCGCTATTAGCTTTGATTTTGTATGTGACCCGACATCTAGATAGTAGGTACTTGTGATCGCAGTGTTCCGGGTAAAACTAATGCTATTCAAATTATTAATTTCCAGACAACAAAGGTCCATAGAGAATACAAAATTACAAAAAAAAATTACAGCGCAGAAAATAAAAGCAAAATAACTAAATATTTTCAATCGAGTTTATGTAAGCTAATCAATATAAAAATTCGTAAACTTACCTAGACTTCAATACAAATCACTGGTCGTCCCCGCGATAGGCCACTTGACTTCAGTTCCTGGCTAAGAATATAGCTATATATACAAAAATACAGAATTAATGATACATACATACCAAAAAATTACAGATCAAAGAGACATTGCAAATACGATATTGATTGAGCGATTGAGCAAATTAAAAGTAAGAAAATACTAGTGGAACGCATGAAGATGAATATTTCTTATTCTTCCAGAATCCAAGTGGCAAGGGCGGGCTGGTGTTGCTGCAGCGGGTGGAACTGCCGATCTACGACATAGCTGACTGCCAGGACGTGTACGGACGGTGAGAGCACACGCAGACGCATTTACTTCTCTTACTAATGGGTCTACAAGACTCATACAGTATTTTACCATCCCCCCCGTCATGCTTCGTGTGTCAGTCAGTAACACATGGTAACACAAACGCTGTACTATAAGTACATACCTGAAAAACCGCTTTGAAGACGACGCGCATCTGCAAGTCGTAACGCAGAAGTACAGTTAGTGTGGTAGTGAGTACGACGCTAACTAAGTCATTACATACATATAAAACAAAGTCGTTTTCCGCTGTCTGTCTGTTCCTACGTATGCGATCTTTAAAACTATGCAACGGATTTTGATGTTGTGTTTTTTTTATAGAAAAAATGATTCAAGAGCTATTGATGATTTAAAAACTATTTGAAACATATCCACGAGGGCGTAGCCGCCTAGCCGCGGAGCGCCACCTAAAGAATAAAGATCAATTGAAAAGGCTCAAAACAAGATTTAACCGAAAAATAACGATTTATGTATATTTCTTATCTTGAGCGACAAGACCGCCAACTGTAACATAGTTTTTAAGATTTTATTGTACATAGTTTCTCATATACGATGTGTGCAATCAAGTATTTTATATGTACTCGTATCTTCTATTCATCTATGTTGCAGGGATCTGGTGACGCGCAACAACTTCTGTGCCGGCTATATCTCCGTCGCGAAGAATGTTTGCAATGTAAGACGCATTTTATACATCCCGAATGTATGTGGAGACTGCTCGCCCTGGTACTGATCTGTATACAATAGATAGAAGGTTCTGCTGCTTGTAATAAAATTCTTCATTCACATTCTATGACAACGTGGATATTATATTGCTTACACTATAATAACCACGTTGTCGTTACCTTAGTAAGTACTTTATACATGAGACAACTAAAACACATTGCAGCACGACGCGGGAGGCCCGGCGCTGTTGGACGGTCTACTGATCGGGATCCTCTCGTTCTCCTCCAAGAGATGCGACCAGGCGGACCAGCCCGCAGTCTTCTCCACCGTCGGGGCCGTCGCTAATTGGCTGGATAAGCTCGGAGAGGAGAAGGGAAGGATGGTTCAGATATCGTAGTTATCTACTATTGTACACAGTCTTGAATATTGGTAATTCTGTTTGTAATTCGGCCGCCCCCCGCGACAGGTTCTGAACCTAGTGCGGAGGGAGTGGGACCATCAGTTAACTGTATAAACATTATAAGCATTTCTAAGTTTGTATTTGTTGGTTCCCACCCAACAGCTTTAGGCCGCGAAGTGTTGAAGGAGCCTTTGTCTTGCAGTTGTATGTCACAGGCCAAATTTAATCGAAAATGCAAAAAATTCTAAATTCTTAATTTCTATAGGCTTACAAATTAGGCACTAAGACAAGTAAATGTCAAATTTTATTCTCTAAATTATTATCAAATAAGAAATAAGGTGTTTTTGATTTTCTGTTTTTTTTTTATCATCAGTGAATATCAGTCTGCTGCTGCCCAGGCCTATCGGCTTGTTCCTATCCAGATAGGCCTGTGCCTGTCTCTATATGCGCCATTTTGTTTAGTTTTCAGTTTTTCGCATCACATCCAGCTTCTCCCGACGACCTTGTATGACTCTATTTGCTAGAAGCAGCAGCGTCCTAACTGTGGGGCTACCACGCTATTTAAAACTAACGTTATCAGCGTTATTACGCTAATTTTAGCGAGTAACGCGTGTTAAGGCGCATGCTGCGTACTGACTAAGCGAGCGGCCTCGCGCGGCAGCCTCAGACGTTTGCTGCGGGACGTTTGCCTAGAGAGGCAGCCTTGATGTGTACATTTTTTGGATAGAGGCAGCCGCGCGCGGCAAGGCCGTGTTGCTCAAGATCACCATGAGGCCGCACGTTCGGAAAGCTATCACCACCACTGCCTTTCATATAATAATTCTACGGCTCGTCAAGAAAAGGAAACTTAAACCTAAACGTTTTTGGAAGAAACTTTTATACCAAAACAGATTACAAGCTGGGAACAGATTGTTTGAAGAGTTGTGTTCAATAAAGCAGATTTTATTTTTACTAGAATGAGTAAAATTGAAATTGAAAATCTTCTCTTAGTCCTCTATCAGTATGTATTCACCGTATTGATTTAAGACACTGCTCTTTATCCATGACGCTAACCTGCGACGAACAAGCGAGGCGTAACACAACCGTCTTGAGTGAGCGCGGCAAACGTACTGAGACGCCTTTGAGCATCGACGAAAAACCGACAACGCTCGGCTCGTGCCGCGGCACGCTCGGGCGAGGCAGCGCGTGCGTTTGCCTCGGGCGAGGCACGTCTTGACCGACCGACCGAGGCTGCTCGCTCAATCAGTACGCGGAACGCGTGCTTTTTAATGTGATAAATAGCGTGGTAGCCCCACAGGAGTTGCAACTTAGACATCTTAACCTGAACTACGTTTGCCAAGCCATATAATTAACTTAACTTTCTGTTTAATATGTTTCAGTAATACAGAGCTAAAAGTTTGAAACATATTGATTGAACCAGCTGCATCACCTACGTACGCTACGTCAGGGCCTAAAATATGCAATGTTTGCCTCTTGGTCTTTTATAATAACATTTGGAGTAAATACCGTGGATTAAATTAATTTTCAATAACAATCTTCTTTGCATCCATGAAAACTACATTTTCTGGCTAGCAATATTAATTTACATTGGATAAGTTTCGCTTTAAATCTTATTTTATGTCAACAGGCTTTTGGTCTCGTAAGCAGGGCTAAATAAGTCTTTTAAAAATTATACTTTGTCCTTCATGCTTAGTAATAAATCTAGTATAGATATACTCTCTCAATAGGTACTCAATAGTAAACAGGGCTGCACTAATGAGATATTCCCCGGGGCGGTAGGTTATGTTATGCATAAACAAACTTATCATAATGGTTTTTGATAGCAGGCAGGTAGGTACTTATGGAGTTTTAAAGGAGGTTGGGTGGTTGGTCGAGTTTAACTATAGGTATTATTTCGACTCGTATATTAGTCGTTTCACAAGCTACAAATTTTACGACTGTATTTTCATAGTTGAAACGAAATGGTAGGTCGTAACAAGGAGAATGAAGTTGCTAGTTGTAGGGTTATTGTTTATTGTGGAGAAGGTAAAGATGTCTGCCAATCTCAGTGAAGCAGGAACTGAACCAGTTTTTACAACGAGTAGTGCCTCAAGTGCACATCCCACGTTAGAACCAGGTCACTGTAAGTTTAATTATAATTATAATCGTAAGCAGCTACGTAGAACTCTAAAATATTATATAGGTAACTATCTGCGCCCTGCGGCTTCGCACGCGTGGAAATCTATGTGTCAAATGGTTTATAAACCTTCCTCTTGAATCTATTCTCTATCTATTACAAAACCGCATCAAAATCCGTTGCGCAGTTTTGAAGATCTAAGCATACATAGGGACAGACAGATAGTGGGAAGCGACTTTTTTATACTATGTAGTGATTTCGGGATTTACAAGTTCTATGCAAAAATCAAGAACTTGGTTCCAGTAAAACGAAAGTTGAAAGTCTTAAGGGCCTTTCTAGGGCGGCCGTGGCGTTTTGAAGAGAAGCCACCATTTGAAGGTTCCTGGAAAAGATTAGAAGATAATAATATTTCACCAGAGATCAGCGCAAAGATAAGTATGGCATATGGCAGTCATCGACATCGATATAAATGTACTACACTAGTGTCTAACTCAGTGATGGCAGTCATCGACATCGATGTAAATGTACTACACTAGTGTCTAACTCAGTGATGGCAGTCATCGACATCGATATAAATGTAGTACACTAGTGTCTAACTCAGTGATGGCAGTCATCGACAGCGATGTAAATGTACTACACTAGTGTCTAACTCAGTGATGGCAGTCATCGACATCGATATAAATGTACTACACTAGTGTCTAACTCAGTGATGGTAGTCATCGACATCGATGTAAATGTACTACACTAGTGTCTAACTCAGTGATGGCAGTCATCGACATCGATATAAATGTACTACACTAGTGTCTAACTCAGTGATGGCAGTCATCGACATCGATATAAATGTACTACACTAGTGTCTAACTCAGTGATGGCAGTCATCGACATCGATATAAATGTACTACACTAGTGTCTAACTCAGTGATGGCAGTTTATTTGCTACTATGAAATTGAATAAATAAAGTAGGTACAACTCTTAACTTTACTGAAAGATCTGATTAGTTATGGGCTAGACGATGCTATGTGAATTGTTCAGCATTATTTATTTTACTTAAATAAATAGCTAAGAGCGCCTGGTCTTTGTGACGACATGCACGTGACCAGAGAGCTACTGAGTATCTGGCGCAGCGCAGCATTGCCAATTGCCATACAGCGGGGAATGCAGCCAGCGTCTTGGAGACGATTGGTTATTGCATCAGTCGGGCTACCACGGCTTCAAATGTAAATAGATTGTAGTTGTAATTAGCATAAAGTATATATTTGGTTGTAATTTTCTTTGTTATTATAGAGATATTTATTTTTAATAACTAGGTATAAACCAGATAACGGAGGAGAATGGAAGAGTTAGCTTGAATAGAAAGACTTCGTAAAACAAAGCTTATTTTCAGTAAAAAGCAACTTAATGCAATACATAATGGAGTTTCCCGGTCAGGAGTGGCAGTACTCAGGCATTCTACCCAAAGCTTTTCCCTTAGAACAAGTGAGAAAAGTTTTTAGCCCATCCCGGAGCAAGGCGCAAATACGTACGGAAGTTTATAAATACATTACAACGCCTGTTAAGTTTCAGCCACCGATTTGTTATTTTATTTTTTACTTATTCAATGATTTGCCGTTGGTTGTGGGAAACGCAATAAAGTTTACACTTAGTAGCAAACTTTTGCGAGGCCTATTTATTTCTTCTACACATTATAATAAATCTAATCTTTATTTTACTTCAAGACCACAAGCAACAAAGAAAGGAGTTCCCAAGAAAAGAGATCCAGTACGACGGTCTACCCATAGAGTTTCCCAACATTACAGCGTTTACAAATGGGTCAGAGTTATCAACACCTACGATAAAGGTCCAACTGTCTAAAGATGTGTCCCGCCGCATCTACAACCCTGACGAGAGCTCCAGCATCGAAGACTATCCGTTCATGGCAGCCCTGCTCGTGAACAAGCAGCTGTGGTGTGGAGCGGTCATTATAACGAGAGATAAGGTGCTGACGGCAGCTCATTGTTTACAACTGTGAGTTTTATTTATTGGTAGTTAATTACAGACAAAGCTCCTTATTCGTGATTTTGTTATTCGGAGGTAAAAAAATTGCGACTAGTTTCCTGTATTGAGAATAAATATTTCGCTATTCGTTATTTGATTAAATTGGTTTTTAGTATGATTTATCTATTATTTTGAGGTCTTGTAACGTATCCCCTACATTCCTATACAAATTACCGTTCCGTATACATGGTTTTCGTATTCGCGGCATATTTAAGGAGCGTAGGTAGGTACCTATACCCCGCGAATAAGGAGCTTAGACTGTATTAATAATTCTGTTAAATATATGCGTTCTGTCATCGAAACGCGCAAGAGAAATAAAGGTCGTTTACGTATAGGTACACTGGTCTAAGATCCTTACCCTCCATGATAGGTAGATACACATCTCCATATTCGGCAAGGTAGAGTCTGGGCACAGCAATTATTACCGAAATAAGGGCGTTAGATTTCTATTACACATAAGAGTAAATTTTTCCTTTTATTTGTTTTACATTCTACAAGAAATTAAACTAAGTACTAGCTAGATAGTAGCGGGGCTGTTGAGCTGCAGACGTGCGATACTGCGGTTATTTATAAAGGTTTTTTAAAAGTTATTTATATAGGTGAATCGTAAACAATAGTAATTACCTCCGTAGACAGTACAACAACCGGTTCTACCGCGAGTACGTGAAGATGGTGTCCGTGCGCGTGGGCTCCTCCAACGCGACCTTCGGCGGAGACCTGCTGCGGGTCGCGGAGATCATGTTCCATCCCAACTACAGGTACATCTACATTGCCTAGAAGAGATTCGCTTTGATGTGATAAAGCCACCCATTGTTCTTATGTCTTTTATGATTGAAATTGAAAATTGTTTATTTGTATAAATACACATATGTTACTCAACATGCTAGCTAGACAGTTGTTAGGACATCCTTTGAAGTATGTTAGTAGATGTTAGTGTGTACTTGTGCCAGGATGTCCTGCTCTTTCATACAAAAACATGGATTTAACAAATAAACTATATTACATATTTTTTTTAATACATATAACAAATAAACTAAATTAATGATTACCTACTGATTTTTGTTCATTGGACGTACAGAAATGATGAGATGACTCCGTTGAAATTCAATTGATGATGATGATGATGATTGTACAGACCTCAGACCCTGTCGTTCGACTTCGCTCTCCTGAAGCTGCACAAGAACATGACGTTCGGCAAGGAGCTGGTGCGCGTGGAGGCGGTTCCCTTCAGCAGGAAGCGGTCGGTTGCCCTCGACACCGGTGTGCTGTTCCTGGGGTGGGGGTCCGGGATGGTGAGCTGCACTAATGCGATTTATTATGCTGTTTGAATTTTCGACGAACTCGAACGCGGTGAGCGATGGTCCGCATGCGACGCAGGAGGTTACGGGTTCGATTCCCGCCTCGGGACAATTGTCTGTACGATCTGCAGATATTTGTTCTGGGTGTTCGGGTCGTTTTGGTATGTATAATAAAAAAACGATGTAATCTATTGTATACATCTAGGACCCATAACACAAGCTCTGCTTAGCTTGTAGCTAGATGATGCTGTGTGGATTGTCCCGCATTATTTTATTTATTTTAACATTAAGAGACGCAAACTACCTTACTAGATTAACAAAAATCTAAACAATCTAACTCGCAGATCACTCTATATTTACCCACGTTATACCTATAGCTAATTAGCTACAATGGTTATATCCTCCTCCATCACATGTAATAACTTGCAGAGCACCGGGGGCGGTGGCGGGCAGGTGCTGCTGCAGCGACTGTCGCTGCCGGTCTACGACCTGGCTGACTGCCAGCGTGTCTATGGACGGTGGGTATTTATTTATTTATTCACAATGCACTTACTTTACTACTAGGCTATTGTAGGAACCTAGCGCTTCTTAGAGTTCACACTCGAATCCAGAGGCACAGATAATATAATATGTACATACTGTAAGGTAAACCATACACTAAAAGTTAAAAACTTATTGTTGGTATGATATATAGAGATGTCATAATACATAGTATAGTACATTCTGTGTCCTACTTTCTTACTAGTTTAATAGGTACCTACAGGGACGAAAAAAATAAGTAGGTACCCCCCTGGGTACCTACTTATTTTTTTTTTACTTTGAATCATTACTATTGTTAGTTTTATATAGAGTTAATTAAGCCTACAAAAACTAATACCTAATTAATTTATACGCGGAAGAGCGAAACCACCTCATACAAGTTAAGGTGTCTTCTAATATGATTAAGACTGTGTATCCTTTATTAATGAATAAACATTTTGTATTTTATTTATATAATAGTGAAAGTAGTGAGTTATGTAAAGTCCAAGTTGATTTTCATAATGGTACCAACAACCTGCGCGTCTGCAATACCTACGAGATGAAATAGCTGTCTTCTAGACTTTGGTGATTACATGGTCGGCCACATCGCCACTCATCAGGTGACCATGTCAGGCCCAGTGACGCCGATTCCGTCCTGACAAATGTGGTGAAGCTTTAAATCCAGGCGCCCAATTCCAAGCGCCTAAATTTTTACCGTTATTATTCAATTAATTTATTTTAGGCAACATTAGTACCTACCTATAGTACAGAATGGAACATACTTAAAAACTATGGTCCATATAAAAAAATACTAATAAACCTATTTACTAGCACGTAATGTAGTAGGTACCTATTATGTGCTGCTATCTAGTTTCGTAAAACATACATTACTGTAGGTGAGGAAAAAATGTAAATTCGAAGAGGAGTAGGAATACACCGGCTACCATGTTCCTTATCAAACAAAAAGTCAATAATCCTGCATGGTAGGAAATACCGTGGTTGATGGCAAAGGGTAGTAGGTACCTAGACCTACACTCTGTAACCTACCTCGGATGAGCCTTTTACAAAGAGCCCCTAATAGTAGGTATTGGCTCTTTGTAATTATACATCTTGATATTACAGAGAGCTGGTGACCCGCAACAACTTCTGCGCTGGTTACATCACCATACCGAAAAATGTCTGTAATGTAAGTAAGAAGAGCTTGATACCTAGCTTTAAGTTTTTCAATGTACTAATTGCGCCACCTTATTATTTATAGTTTTGTACGAAACGGAGAAAATGGCGTTTTACGTACCTACTGCTCGGTTTGTAGGTTTAATATTTAATTCTAAGGAAGTCTGTCTGTACGCAATGGCAGTTGTTCATTGTGCCGATTAAAGCGCACCTCTCGACTCTCTCTGATACAATTGACATTTGTTGAGACGTAGGTACCAAAAGAACATGACAACCATATAATACTAGCTGCGCCCCGCGGTTTCACCCGCGTGGTAATAGATATTTTGGATAATATACTATATATCTTTATGAATTGTAGCCTATGTGTTATTCTGATATGTAAGCTATTGTGTGCTATTGTGAAGTTTCATTAAAATCCATTCAGTAGTTTTTACGTGAAAGAGTAACAAACATCCATCCATCCATACTTACAAACTTTGACGTTTATAATATTAGTAGGATTAGTCCCATAGACGGTCTCGCCCCGCCTTTTACAAGCATTTGAAATTTTTTTTACTGACATTCCAATCTGTACTACAAAGTGTCTGAACTCTTCTCAATTAATAGCCGAATCATTACTTAAAGAAAATGTACCTAAATGCGATAGTAAATTTAATTTCACCCATGTTAATGAAAACGATATAAAAAAAACCTTTAAACTTTTAAATATTAAAAAAACTGCAGATCTCTGGGGTATTTCCGTTAGAATTATTAAACCTTTAATTGATACTATTGCACCAGATCTAGCTTTTATATTTAATGAATCCATTGATTGTGGCGTATTTCCTGATCTAATGAAACATAGTAAAATAATCCCATTGTTTAAATCGGGTAGTAAGTCTGACCCCACTAACTTTAGACCAATATCAGTACTGCCTACATTCAGTAAAGTTTTTGAAAAACTTATTTTACACCAATTGCTTAGACATTTTAATGGCAATGACCTGCTACATTGTAAGCAATTTGGGTTTACTCGTGGCAGGTCAACTACTGATGCCGGTGTAGAGTTGGTATCGCATATTTTTGATGCTTGGGAGAAGTCGCAAGATGCTTTAGGCGTTTTTTGCGACTTGTCAAAAGCATTCGATTGCGTTCATTACGAAACATTAATCAGGAAACTACATCATTATGGAATTAGGGACAGCTCTTTGGATCTTCTTACATCTTACTTGAGTGATAGGATACAAAGAGTTGACATTAATGGTAAACGATCTAAAGGGTCTGTTGTTACAATGGGTGTACCGCAGGGTTCTATCTTGGGTCCTTTCCTATTTTTAGTTTATATTAATGACCTGCCTCATCTTGTAAAGAATGATCATGAGATTGTATTGTTTGCTGATGATACTTCATTAATTTTTAAAATGAAACGACAAAACACAAATTTCGACGATGTAAATACTGCAATCTCAAAGGTAGTCCATTGGTTTAGTATTAATAATCTTTTGCTTAATGAAACCAAAACAAAATGTTTAAGATTTATTCTAGCTAATGTAAAACAAGTTAAGGCCGATATAAACGTAAAAGGAGAAACGCTAGAAATTGTAAATAATACCGTATTTTTGGGAATAACCTTAGATAGTAAACTTCAATGGGGCCCACACATAGATAAACTATCGAAGAGACTTAGTTCTGCAGCATATGCAGTTAAAAAAATCCGTCACCTTACAGACGTTGATACTTCTAGACTAGTCTATTTCAGCTACTTCCATAGTATTATGTCTTATGGCATACTACTGTGGGGGAACGCTGCAGATATAAACACCGTATTTGTGTTGCAGAAAAGGGCTGTTCGTGCGATCTATAATATGGGTCCCAGAGAAACCCTGCGTGAAAAATTCAAAGAAATAAACATAATGACAGTACCGTGTCAATATATTTATGAAAACTTGTTGTACACTCATAAAAATATCAATCGGTTCACTAAAAAAAGTGATATACATAATGTAAATACTAGAAATAAGAATAAACTCGCTGTGCCCACAACTAGGCTACACAAGATAAATGTATCTTTTAAAGGGCAATGTATACGCTTCTACAACAAAACTCCAAGTGAGTTGCAAAAATTATCAATAAATAAATTTAAAAAAATTGTTAAACACATTCTTTGTAAAAAAGCTTATTACAAAATATCAGATTACTTAGAAGATAAAAAAGCTTGGAACGAGTTTTGCTCCAACTCAAAATCTACCAACTTACAGATAAGCAAATCAAATGTACTAGACACATAAGTTATGAATATACTAGTGGTTTCTTCTCACTTCTTCCACTGGTGGACAAAAAATTGAAGTGAACTAGGTATAAAATATGACCTGTCTAAGTGCTTATTTGTAAGCTTAAAGAAATAAAAACTTTTCATTTTCATTTTCATTTTCTTGCGCCGCCGCGCCGCGCCGCTCACTCACGCAAACGCTCAGCGCCTAAATGGTCTCAGTGGAATCGGTCCTCGATAATGCTGATGTCCAGCTCACTGCACCTGCTTGTACCTACCTATAATAGAGCTCCGTGATTAAACCAAATAACATTTATTGGCCTTCTGTTTAGTGATAAATGTAAATTTTTGTTCTTAATTGCTGTGGATTTTGTTTAAACATTGCAGCACGACGCAGGCGGGCCGGCCATAATGGACGGTGATCTGATCGGGATCCTGTCCTTCTCCTCCAAGATATGCGACGAGACGGACCACCCCGCGGTCTTCTCCACGGTCGGGGCCGTCGCGGACTGGCTGGAGGAGCTTATATTATTATAATGGATTAACGTAGACAGGAGTACGGCAGTAGTAGATAACTAATAAAGGTACCTAGTAGTACCGGTACTATATTTACGGTATACATACGTATGTAACTTTTTATGAAAATATTATAGAATTATTTCTTGACTTGTTATCGTAATTTAATATTACTTCTATTTATTTTTTTATATTAGTTTAGCAACAGAGACATTGCATGCCTCTCTCAATTTGTACACCACCCTAAGTAATCGGTAAAGCATGTATTGTTTGATGGTACCTACCAACCTGTTTGTAACTTCTTAATAACACAATATATTTATGCAAATAAATGATCTTTCTCTTTATGCATTAGGACTTTACGTATAAAAATAAAACCGTGTTTTTTGATACAAGAACCTAGTAGAGTAAAAGTTACAGTAAAGTTTGGCTAGTGTAGTAGGAACCTAACATATTCTTATTTCAAAAAACACGGTTTTATTTTTATAACTCACTGTTATTTATGAAAAGCTATTGCAGAAGACCGTGGAGGGTATATACCAGACAATTGTCCCAGTACAGCAGAGCAGTGCTCCTGTTCTGTGAGAGATAAGACATTCACTAGCCTCAGTGATCTAGCAACAAATAAGGACCCGCGACCCGTGCACCCACTGGCTTCACCCACCGGTGGGTGTAGGGGTATTTCCTGTTTACCCGTGTACCCACTGCGATACGGTTGGAATTAATTATCGATGAAAAAAAATAATAATAATATGATAAGTTCGATGTTAAAGAGAAAAATAATACAAAAAGTTTTAAACCTCGTTATCGTCTCTATTAGACCTATTTATACATATCTCATTTTGGACCTATTAATTATCTAGTTCGAATAAATGCTTATAATGTGAAATGTAAATTTGTTTTATCAAGAAATTGTATTTGATAAATATATGTATATCAATAAATTTTAAAACTTGAAACCATCATTGTTATTAATATTAACACTAAAATTGAATTTGTAATATCTCAGCGTATCTGAATTTTTAGTATCAAATATTCTCCTATCCCTTCCTCTAAGCAGAGCCACTTCTGTTTTGATAAGAATTGTTATGTATTACCCATCAAGTGTCCGTCGTTATCTTGTCACTAATATCATAACATAAAATTAATAACAAAATAATTTTTACGCTTAACTTTCTCTTGATTCATAATAAAACAAGAAGGAACAATCGATAATACTTATATTTCTCTATTCAATACACTGCCGCCCACGCCGAACGCCGGCGCCGGCCACGAGGAAAAAACTTTACTTATAGTTTCAAACAGTTATATTTTCTATTCAACACATACATACATAGATTAAACATTTGTTGTTCTATAACGGATCTTACGGTGGAATGACACCCGACTGATTACATCCAAATATAATTATCATAATTTGTGAAGATTATTTAGTGTACAACAAAGCATTTCAAAGTATTTACAGCAATACGACAAAAAAAACGCGCTCCATTTACCCACTGAAGTCAGTTTATGGCAAATGTCAATGTCATAGATTTTGAGACACGCGCGTTAACATTAGGCACCTAAATAACATAATAACAACTATGATCGCGGAGGTATACTGTAATGGCGATCGGTTATTTGTAATTGTTAGAAAGGTTTCGCTTATTCGATGCGGTAGTTGACATGCAGCTCTGGCTTGATATCGTACACCAGGCTCAAGATGTCTTTGATCACCTGGAAGGAAAACAAAAATATTAAATCATTGTTAACAACATGGGCGCGCAATGTGTAAATTTGAATTATTAGGCTGGTGTTCACCAAGGGATAATCAGACAATTATCCTTTGATCAGATAGTTTCGTCTTTAAGGTTTCATCTGTGAAAAGCGTCAATCACAAAGTCAAGACCAATTAACGTTTTGGAACATCTGTTTCAAAACAAGTAAGTGTGTAAGTAGCAAGTAGTAATATCAATCTTAAAATTTTAAGTTTAAACACAAGTTTAAAAAAAAAACTGATGTTTAATATGCCCCATTTCATAGAAAACGATGGGCACTCAATTTGTTAATTTAAATGATTATAAACCTGACGGTCCCTAGTACAAATGCTTCACATAATGTTCACCACAGCACAGTTTTTAAAGTTAAAGGGTATAATGTATCTAGTGATAATAAATGAGGCATAAGATGCGTCATGTACCAATAACTTTCGCAGCAACCATTCCTTTCCAACTGAAAAAGCAAAACAATCAGCTTGGCAGCTGAAATAGATATGGTGCTGGGACTATCCTATGATAAATAAATTAATAAGCATGAGTCGATTCATGGATATTAATTTATCGTTCACACTTCATAGGCATGTTATCTCATAGTTTATGAAGTGTGAACAGTGCAGTGTGTGTGTGTGTGATTAGAAATAATGTACTCACCGCCTCCTCTTGGGTTATGACCATTTTGTTCATCTCTTCAATCTTGACCTTGGTTTCGGCATCGATCTTAGCTGCTACACCTTCCCGAGAGCCCATGTGCTGCATAAATACAAGATATATATTTTAAGTGTGTTACATCCATTCAAACTTCAAAGTGCTTAGTTGCCTTTAGACCTTGCAGGACTCTTTGACACATTGCAAATTTCAAATTGCTTAAGTTGAATGAGGAAATAAAGTGATTACTTTGATTTTTTCTTCACTTCAATAATTTAAGCGACAGAGCATACCTTTGGAAATGTATAAGCGAAATATCAAATTATTATTTATTACAATAAAACTATGCATCTTATTATGTAACTGTCCTAAGAACCAAATAGTTGGTAAAGATCCTAAGGAACAAACGAAGTAATTTCAGTAGACTGCACATAGTTCCTGTAATCTTGACCAAAGTATGTGCAAAACACCTTCACATTTTTTTTATCATTTTTTTAACGATTCTTATTTTTTTTTACGTAGTTATATGGTATCCATCCAGAATGTAGAATTTTTGTATACAAAAGAAATCAGCAGATTTTTTGGGTTATCACCACGAAATGAAGCAGGCCTAACATTGGAATTGAAAATGAAAAAAATTCTATTAGATATATTTATTCCTGACGTCAATTCTATACAGAGGATATTTATAGATAGAGGAACCAAAAGTTTTTTTTTTTTATGTAATACAAGATTTTTATCTTGGGGTTCCCATGAGTACTGACATCTAGGTCTAGTTTGATTAACCAATCTGCTAGGTTAATCAAACTAGACAGTCTAGAAGTAAAAACACTGACATAGATAGGGCGCTGTGTTGCTCATCGTGAAAGTCTATAGTATAATGATGCTAAAACCACTTACAATAGCAACAGTGTTTCATAAAAGCCATTTTTTTTCTAAAATAAGTCATCAATGTGCTATATATTAATTTAGGTAATATAAATAATTGTAAAAGGTTTGTAAGTCATAACTTTAAAAATATTCATTGTAAAAGAATAACTTCAGGAGCTTATAATAAGGGAGTTGAGATTAAATATCAGCCAAAGATGTTAATTGAGCAAGGAATGTTGTAAATTTTCTTTTAGTCGAAGCCTTATTGAGCATAGATAGAGTAAATTCAGAAATTATGGTCACCTTGTCTTCGAACTCCTTGAACTGCCGCTCGCGTTCCTGCCTGTACTTCTCCACCTCATCCTGGGCCTCCTCCTTAGCTTGCTTTAGGCGTTTAGCTTTTCCTGGAATTGATAAATTTAGCCTGAATTACTTTGGGAAATTTTGTAATTGTTAGGAACTCAAGTTAATACAGATGCTGACGGACTTGAGTCAAGCCAGATGATTTTATCTGTCTGGTTTGGTCATACATCTATAATCAAGTTGAAGGAATCCTCAAAAAAAAATTATGTTTTTGGTGCAAATTCACTTAGTAAGAGTTATAGTGGTCAATAATTTGAACACTTGGGAAGTACTTCACATAAAAATAACACAAGTGAACAGCTAATTTAGATTATGCTTAAGTAAATACACGTAAATATATAAACGTTTAAAAATTTGAGTCAGAGGTACCTACTGATAGATTGATTGAGAGTCGAGGCAAGGCAGTCATTATCATGTGACTAGGAATTAGGGCATTCCATGCAGAAAAACAACGATTTGTAGTTGTACGACTGTTAAGTCGCCCTGATAAACTAATAAGACGGCGAAAATGTACTACCTGGAGACAGGATTATGACGATTTAGCTAATTACAAGGCTAGGAAGTTAGTAATATCACGGGTGTCGATAAACCGAAACAACAGGGCTCTGTACTTACGCTTCCTTGCCTCTGAGACCTTCTCCGCAGCGCGTTTTTCAGCGGCCAGCAATTGCTGAATTCCCTGTGTCTGGCTCGCCATTTTCGGTTACACAAAAACTATGTAGCACGAACCAAGAGCGACACACAAATCGATAGGCGCAGCAGCTTTGATGACGAAAGTCATATGATGTGTGTAGTTCCACCATGTTATCACAATTGGCGCTGTCATCGACTCGTGGTGTGTCATTTTTGCGTGAAACGTAACGTAATATGAATATTTTCGTTTGAAAAATTATATTTTAAGTTTATTTTCAAACGATCATTGACACCTTAAACAATATTAATAGAGTGACAAAATAAGTAATTATGAGTTTATGAAATTAGTAGATGTAAAATATTTTCGGATTAGAGCATGTTGAAATTTTCGAGGAACGGAACGGAGTTTTAGGCTAAACCATAGATTTACCGATAGATGACGCAATTTTCAAAAGCGAAAACCAAAGAGATAAAAATAACGCAAAATTTGTCGAATGGCAACATTCCTACTTACTACGGATATTCGTATCAAACGCGAATTTTTAAATCCGTATTGGGTAAGGTCAATACAAGGTGTTTAAATACCCTTTTGGTAGGATGGGATCCAACTCCCCGATCCACCGCAAGAGAGTGATGTCGCTGTTGGGCACGACTAGCCCGGACAGGGAGAGCTTAATGTTTTGTGCGTAGGGTAAAGGGTGATAGGTGTCATTTGATGTTTTATTTTATTACCCATAACATGCCCATAACCATATTTTTAAGTCTTTTCAATAATATTTTACTAACAAAATATGGATCTTGTAATTAGTTTTTTATTTTATTTAATGCTGTTATGTCTTTCAGAATTACTATGCGGCGACGCAGGGCGGCCTGGATTCTGCGATTTACCTATACCTACCTAATTAGAATAAGTCGTTAGATTATAATTTATTATTACCTACCCTACCTATTAGTCACCTAGATAAATATTGCAGTTCCCTAGCAGGGTCACGTCACAGGGTGCATGTTTGAAATACTTTATCTTTAAGTTAAGATCCCTTGTGGTGCAACACGTTGTGTCGTTTACCTATTATAAAAATCCAAAAATCACTAAGAACGCGCTTTCAGTTCCATATTAAATTCAACGTAAATGTACCTACTTACCTACCTACCTAGGTAGGTATGTTCTTTGTAAACGGAATAGGGACCTACCTCCTGACCTCCCAAAAAGACGGGTCTTTACGTAAGACGACGAAATGTCTGGTACCAAAGGTTGTATCTAACTAAGTGCATGCATACTGACTGACTGATGATTTCAGACAAAAATTAAATTAAGGCAAAAAAAAAATGAAAATAATGAATGATGCAGGCAGGCAGGCACACGGCACAGCACACGGGCAGACAGACACCTGTGCCTGCCTGTGACTGTGATTATAGCAACGTACGTAGCAACAATGACTTCATCGTTTCATAGTCTGTTTGCGTCTCTCTCACACATATTTCGAAATGAAAAGAGGAAAAGAGCTCGATTCCGCGCCACTCACTCGAATGTAAAGTTTCTTTCACTAAAGCACGCTTTACATCGATGCGTTTTATCGTGACTCTTAATTAAACGTCACAGTAAACCAGCAACTTACAAGGTGTCGGTAACTAAAATTGTAGATTCAGTGACGAAGGGGCAGAGTCCAATCCACTCCCCGCGCCTCAACGACGAAACGTCACGTTTTATCATTTCGGAGGCAAACTTATCGTAGTATGGCCGTCGTTTGGAAGTATTCACAGTTTTACTTCCACAAAGAATACGCGATAGACTTCCCGCAGAGCGAAATTACAAAGACTATTTACGCGAGTGTAAATAAAAACATTAGTAAACAGTGGCCACCGCGATAGAACGAACGCGACCTCATTTCTATTTAGACCTTTTTACAAAATATGCTAAACAAAATGTGGTTAGTTAGCCAGCCGAATTCCGTGATTCTGGAGATCAAAGCCGACCTCAATGCCATTGGACAGGATTGTCTGGAGAAGGTGAGATTTTGATTTTATACATAATACTACACAACTCTGCTAAACCAACATAAACATAAAGGTACACTACATGCAACAAACAACCTTCTAAATAAGTATCAAGAATTGGTATTTGTTTACAAGTTTCATTTTCATTCCCAACTCAGCACCAGCAGGCACATCACTAGATATACGAAATTGGCATAATAATACGATGAAATGATGATGAAATAGGAATACCTAAGTAAAACTTTTTAATTTTTTTTTTTGCGAGCCCTGATTGATTAGGTATCCTTAACAATTTATTGATAGTGTTTTTTTATATCATAATCAGGTGCAATAATACAAAAGCATTGTCGGTGAGATCGACACGTTGTTAGCCGACGACAACGTCATGATTACCTACCTTGCGGACTTTGGACCGGCGGCATTCTAGCAACCACGCTCTAGGACCGTGATACCATTTATATAGCGATCATCTAGTTTTTATAGCCCTAACCTTGATTATCTAACTAAATAGGCAAGCTTATTATCTAGGTACAGGTGCATTCCATATTTTTTTATTTTATACCTATTACATACATGTTTAAAGTCACGTCAAAATAAAGACAAAGCCTTGTGTAAAGCAAATTACTGCATTGTTCGGCGCTAAAGTTTCTGAAGCTCTGTGCATAACTTGGCGCGACTCCAGTCTATCCTATAGGTACCTATATGAGCACTGCAGATTTAGGGCAATCTGAACCAGAATAGGTACTTTTTATAATATTTATTTATACTAATGGCTTTTGGCTCAAGCAAATGTTTCGCAGTCTAAAATGATCACATACTGGGTCAATTATTTGTCTAAGTGGTTTTCTACCGTGTTCTTACCTGTTATAATTTATTTCCTTCTGTCTTGGTTTTTAGGTAAACTTCTACTACGCGACTACTGTACACGCGTTTTTCTTGAATAAAACTATACGAGTTGAAATGTCTAAAGCAGCTCTAGACTAGAGTGCAAAAGACAAAAATACCTATCATACCGTCTGTCTAGAGCCTAAAGCAGTCTAATCCATTCAGCCCAATCCTTTCATATTACTAAATAACATAGGTAATTATGTAAATTAGTAACGAACATTCATCCAACTTTATTTTCCTGATTATTTGTTAGCGCCTCTAACTGCAACTTCTCCTAATCGAATTGTAGGAAAAATCCTCGAGAAAAAGGACATCAGGAAAAACTTGATCAAAATATTTAACTATATCATTAATATACCTAATTGGAATACCTATTTATAGGTAGGTATAGGTATATCTAACACATCAAATCCGTATAAAATAGCCATGAGTCAAAGATATAGCAGCCGTCACCTTACCAAGGAGTTTTGGTCGTTGTTCACGCCTCGTAACACCGGTGATTGTATACGGGTCCAAAGTCCGCCGGTTCTACAACAGCTGTGGCTAGTACCACCATGCGTTCAGGCTTTCTCGGACTTATGGGAAATTGCACGGGGAACATTCTTCATCCTTTTTATGTGATTGCGCTCGAAAGTGGGATGCAAACAGAAGTAGGATCGTAAAATAAGCTAAGAGAAATAAATATCTGTAAGGTTCAACAAGTAGGTTGAGAGGTTCGCATTACGAGCAAGGACGGAAGAGAAGCAAGGAGGCTTTTTCAGTAGCACGATAACAACACAAGCATGCTTATTCATAAAAACCTGTTCCGTCACGGTAAGTAAATAAATGTCAAAATCAAATGCAACGGAACAAAAGTCATGGACACCGCAGTACTGACTCTCTACCGCGCCACAGAATGCACAATAGTCAGTACTGCGTGCGCGTGAGCACGTGCGCGGTGCGTGATCGCTAACCTCTGCTGAAATATAAACCTTATTCTCTGAAGCTAAAGATTCAAGGTAGGTTGTTACGGTTGTAAATTTTGGGAGTGCAATCGATTTTCACGTCGATTCGATTAACAGCTGCTGTTTGTTTCGAATATCATAACAAAAAGAAATGATGATTGTATTGTACACTCTGTATGGACCCCTGTCGTAAACACAAAGCACTACGCAACGCTATAAAATTTGTCCAAGAAATTATCAATGATCAATTGATCACATTTTTCTGAAAACCAGTGTCTGATTTATCTTTCATATCTATTTTACCTTGTCTACCTACGCTAATATATATATCAAGGAAAAACAACGAAAAATCTCAGGGAATCACACATGTGAAGCATGCATGCGTGAGTCCAAACTCCAAGTACATCTATATTTGGCTGAATTTAACGCTCCTTTAACATGGAGGTTAGCGGAGACAGTCATCATTATTTTTAGCTGTTATATTTAGCATGAGTTTGGTTGATCCGCAATTTGAATCACTTCTCCATAAAATGTGTTACCCAAGTAATACATGCATTTCTTTAATTACCTACTAGGTAAGGTACTGTAGGTATAGGTACTAACAAATAGTAAGCTCTACTTAAACTTTTATCATCATTCGAAGACATTTCCAAATATGTAGTGTAGGTACAGCAATTTCATAATTCATATAATAATTAAGTAAAGGTATGTTCATAAAATATACGTAAAGTAATTCATGTTTTAGCAAATACCTATGTTATGTAAATTTTGAAATAGTGATAATAAAAGTACAGTAAATGCTGTACTTTTATTATTTATCAAAATCTAGTGCAACACCTACGTGCATTTTCATCAGAAAGTTACCCAATAACTGAGTCATCAATAAGTTTTGTTCTAGTAAATTTGCTAGAATTTCATAACAATCTTTGCTATCATGCATGTGCTTGCACTGCCCATCAGTCTTAGCAAATGTGTTCCACTCATCAAAACATTAACATATTGCGAAATTTTCACGCTTCAGCCAGATGCGGGACTAGACTTTGGACCATCAATCGCCCCACTTAACTCTGCCAGCCTACATTTCGGCACAATTAACGTAATGGCTCTAGAAACTGTACTGTTGGACTTTCCAATTGAACGTGGACTTTGCTCGATACCGTCACCATTGTTTGTCATAATACCCGCACTGAATTGATGCCCGACTGTTGACTGTTGTGGGAACAGCCTCTAATAACCTATCTGTATGCGTAGCACGCTCAAACACTATGCAAAGGTAAATACTACTGGGTAATAATACTTGGCAAACTTATAAAGAACTTATCTAAGAAACGTAGCAATAAACTTTCTGACTGTAGAGCAGCTTACTCACGGACTTTACACAGTTGGTTGGATAAAACTAGGCCTAGGCTATAACAAGTAGGTACTGTGGGTAGTAGACGTAGTAGTAGTAAGGTACCTAATAGGCACCTGCTAACACCATAGATGAAGGGTATGAAGGCAATCAATCCTATAGCGAACACATTCTTGTTGTTGGTTAGGTATGAAAAACATTCACTCATTCGTTAATTTCGAGTAGAATCGTCGTCAAAACACGTCATAAAATTATTGATTATCACAATTCATCAAATTACTCAGCAATTCAATTTTTAATCCGGTTCACAGATCAATCATAAGGAAACTCATAACGGAGGAAAAACCAAAAATATACCAGAACTACCTATGACTAATCTTAGGATGCACTTTTATACCTTTTTGCACATTTAAAATTTTAAACACAATAACCAACCACCTAAAACTTGACGATATAGTATTAAACCGTTTGATACTAAAATTATTCTGATTGAATGTGAATCTAGGTGCCGCCAAAAATGCTATAATATTATTAAGATCCCTTTGTATTCTTATAGGTATTCCTGCGAATACAAACCTAGCATACACTGTTGACATGGCATACACTATGCCAGGTTTGTAACAGGTAAAAAACTCGCATTTCAATTAAAATCTGGCTACCTGGAGCCACTTGGCTGTCAAAATGGCTATAGCATTCACTTAGCAACAACTTGATTACCTATGTTTAGCTGTTAGGCTATTAGGTAATCGAATTTACTAAATTTAGCAATGACATACCCCACCAAACCTGACAGTAAAAACTGACTGTTCTCTCCGTTGCGTTGGTTTGGGTGTCTGAGAACTTTATAGGTATATAACAAAAGATTCAAGAATATCAGACAAAGGCAACAAATAAGTATATATAGGAATTGCAGTTAGGTACCTGAACAAAGGTCGATAACGTATAAAAACTGAAGAACTAAATCGCCTACTTCGTCGTCATCTCAGTTGCTTAGCCAGGAAATAATGCCACTGAGTAGATAAACTGGTTCAATAGATCTAGTTAGACTTGCTTACCTATATCAAGATCTACATATGGCTATTATTGCGTCACTGGTTTACGTAGGGAGTCGTTATATGAACATGTTAAAAAACGGAAGAGTTACTTTTTTATCTCCGTTATTAAAATTAGATGCTTCCTATAATGCCTATTGAATTAATATACCCTTTGTTTGTTGTCTATTTGTAACGGTTTTTCAATTATTAAATTTATAAATTGTGCACATGATGTGACTAAATTGAACTCACATTAGATTAGGTGCACAATGATGTTGTCATGTTATTTGAACGGTGTAATTGTAACCGTTACCAAATGACCATTCGGTACGTGTTAAGTATTATGACATGGGAACGCTTAAATAGATGGATTTTTATTTTTTACCATACACCAAGTTTCAGTTTCAGTCTATTTATTTCCACCGTAGGGTACACAATGTTACACTTGATGTTGTTAAATACTATTTATGTCAAGATTATTGAACGGCTCGAGCTGAAATTCAGAATTTAGAGTTCTTGACTATTACAGATATAGAAACATTTGAAACTACATTAATGCGATAATAACGCGTGTATTCAACCATTTTTATATTGAAAACTATTTTCAAGCCAATAAGTCGGATCGTTTTTTTTTCTATGTTTTGTATAAAAGATATCTGAATTCAATTAGTAGCAAACAATAGGTAGCGTACGTGCTTGGTGCAGCGTTCAAACAGCTGGACCTTGGCTCACATCGCCGTTGCTCGGCACCACTCGGCACAGTCGGCACCACATTATTACCGCGAACGGCCTTAGAGCTTACAGTTTCCTAAAATTGCAACCACTAGCCAGCCGATCAATATTAATTTGATATTTCTATGACATAGGACGGATTTGGCCCCGCTTCATCCCTCATCCTCTTAATTTTTTTTTTCACATTAATGTTCTGAGGAACATGGACGTGCTGTCTAGCTAGAAGTTGCAACTTCCGGACTGACCCTTGACATCAGGAAAATTTGGAAGAAAGGGATGAGGAGGAGGCCTTTGCCCTTGGGAATCGGAAAGTGGGACAATGAGTACTAAAATAATTATAAATGTTAGCGTTACCTTGTAATACACTTGGTAGGTACGATAGTTAGGCATTCAAAAATACGGTTCAAGAAGGTTAAAATTATAATTATTATTATGAAACAATAGTCCTACTTATGTAATTATGAACTTTTTGCTGAAAAAGAATACATGAATGAAAAAATAGATACCAGAAGTATAGATTACACGACTTGGCAACATAATGATTAGTTATCTCTAAACTTTGAACTGCTTTATCGGTATTTCGATAAAATAACTGGATGACGACAAAATGATAATTAAATCCTGATTCCTATCTCACTTAATAATGACATAAAGGTTCAGATTAAACTAATGAGTAATTTAAACCAGTACAATACAATACAATACAAAAATTCTTTATTGTACACCATAATCAAATTAATCATTACAAAAATACATTACATGCGACAGGTACAATGGGCGGCCTTATCGCTTAGAAGCGATCTCTTCCAGGCAACCTTTGGATGTAAATTCCCACCCAGTCCGACCAGTAGGTAAAGTACTAACTACTAAGGTTAGTACTTTACCTACTTTGAACTTAGTTTAGTACTAGTACCTACCTTGTAATACTTAATACTTCCGTGATTACGAACAACCATAAATTTTAAAAAACCTCGGTAAAAAAATCAAAGTTAGTTAACCGAAGCCCGAAAAAAAATCTAATGAAATATATACTAATGTTGGTATTCCTTGGTAAGGCAAGAGCCTTACTATACCAACTTTATTTAGACTTTAGAGAGAAGATTCTCAGGAATGTTCGAGTTCAGTATTATCTTTCTCTATTGCCTTATCATTAATTATTGTGTTAACTGACATTTTGGCTCAACGAACCGACACTTAAATGAAATAATTTCGTTTGAACTGAGATAACCTCTCGCTCTGAATGTTATCATCACACGACCGTTCCTTGTACAATAAATAATAAAATTGACAATTTAAGACATCGAAAATTCGCTGTCAAAAAGTTGAACAATGGCCGTTTAATATTGGTAGAATTCATATATTTACCATACAGCTACAAAAAACTAATATTTTTTGAAACTGGTTATACGTATTAGCAAAAAACAGGAGTTAATTGCGTGTCTCTGACATTTAAAATGTGTGTTAAGTTTGTGCTATCTAAAGCTATGATTGCGTCATACATACAGTATCAAAGTGTTATTCAGAATCTTATGAAACTGGCATACCATGTGTTGAACGTGGAATACCTTAATTACAAGTAAACACGGGTTATAAAATGTTACTAAAGTTTTGTAGAGACAATTCAACGATGTATTTAATGTTGTCCTATGTGCCAACAGCCTCGCGCATTTCGGGCAAAGTCAGAGTTTTTCTCCGCGCCAACCGCATACCCCCCAGGATTGTATAAACCATATTATTATATCAAATTAATCATTACAAAAATACATTACATGCGACATGTACAATGGGCGGCCTTATCGCTTAGAAGCGATCTCTTCCAGGCAACCTTTGGATGTAAATTCCCACCCAGTCCGACCAGTAGGTAAAGTAAAGAAAGAGTATGTAAAGTAAGAGTATGGCGAGAGAAGCTTTGATTAGCTTGAGGCTACAAAATGATGTGTGAAACTGTGAATTGTCCTGCGTTATTTATGTATTTATTATAGCTATATTTTTATACAATATATATTTTGGTGTTAAAATACGAAATGTACTGTAATGAATGTACGTATGGTGTGTGCAGTGCAATGTAGAAGATACTTCCTATTACTACCTGCCTATCTTAAATCTATTGTTGTAATTATTGAAGTTACCTACATAGATCTAGAAACCAGAGATAATATAATTCAATCGTCAACTGATAAGAAGCGGATGTAGGTAGGACTGCACCTTATCTCTTATCAATGAGAATACCTAATGAGGCTAATGTACAAAAATAATAAGAAGGTTAGGTGCACTGAGTGTACTCATACTTCTATATATTAAAATGATAACTTGTTGTTTTTATGGCAGCGGTTGGCCCTGGCACAGGATGACCGTGGTGGATGCATATGCATATAGTGGATGACGTAATCTAAGGGATGCTTATACCCAGTAGGGAGTAAAATCGGATAGCGGGTCATGGGTTTTGTTATGTACCTACAACAACAATAATCAATAAATTAAGGAAATATAACAAATCGTTTTATTTTACACGCACGACAAAGTAATTTTATTATATTTTAAAACATCAAAATACTCAGTATTATAATCAATTATATTTTACGGAACTGATACTTATAAAGGTTAAATTAAACAATAGTGGACCAAGCTGTAGACCTTGAGGTACTCCCTTAGTAATGAGCCATGATATCAGTTCATTTAAAAAGACTTAACAGTAACGGTGCTAACGGCATGCCTTGAGGTATCCCGGTTATAGCTGCAGTACGAACGACGCATCGGTCACGTAGGCAGCCCACTATCGGTCCCACTCCAAAACTAAATGAGTGGAAAAGTCCACAATTTAAAGTTATACTAACGTGCCTCGCTGGAATGATGTTAAGTCAACAAAGTATTAAATAAATGAAATAAAAGCATTAGAGTAGTCCACATCGAGCGAGTGTCAACTTTTCTTATTCCAATTATTATTATTCATTTATTTTAGTATTTTTGATCACATTTCTGATACATTTATTCATTTCTCTTATTGCGAAGAATTTGCAACAGACAAGGATGTCCTTTCAATTTCCAAAAGATCGGAGATGATGCACATAATGTAATTTGGGTTTACACGTAGCACAAATACTTTGTTAATATTATTCTTCATTTAAACCACTATGAGGTGAACCAAATTAAAACCAGCTTAACTTTTAATCTCTTAAAAGGTCAATGAACGGCTCAAAGTACAACCTAGCGTACTTGCCAACTACCTGCTCAAGTAGATACCAACTTGATACCAACCAACGTATTCGAGATGCAAGATTTAATTCAGCTAGGCCTATATTGGCATCTTGGAGACAAAAAGCCGTTTGACTACCTCATAAGAGTCTCAATCGAATAGCTACGAGTCCTAAATGCAGAAAAATAAGTATGCAGTCACTGAGACACTTTCCCATTAAAATGAACTTTATCCGCAATAAAAAGAGGCAAACCTTGCAAAACCGAAATCAATTAATTCTGTAAATATAATCAACTTATTCTAAATATAAAATGAATCTAAGGAATATGAGATTTTGGTGTCAAAGGAAGTCACGAGTCACATGCTAGTCAACAGCATGCTAGGATGATGTGTATTTGGAATATGTCCAAACGCAATCTCATAGTGTGATGGCAAATGTCATTGCCCAGCCCGCCTACATAAAAGGCATCTTCAAGTCTCAACCGAATACAATTTCCTCCTATTCCACCCACTTCAGAAATGTTATTCCATTTCCTGCCTCAAAAAAAACTCGAATGACATTGACAGTTCTTTCAATCACATTACTAATTCATTAGACTTATTTGAAATTCGAACGAATAGGGAGAAGTTACCTTTCAGATCCATTAAAAACTATAAATGCTGAAGACATGCGTTACTCCTAGAATTAATAAAACCTGGAGCGTTTCCAAGATTTTTCTATCCCATTCAGGACTGTCTATTTTTGCTGTATAAGGTCGTAGAGGCCACCAAGTCGCTATGTTCTTCCTCGAGACTCGGGCTCTAGTTTCAGAGGAGCCATTGTATTCGAGCGCAATAACTTGTGGGCTAGTTAGATGTCACAACACGGTCATAAACCTTAATTTTTATAGCTTTGTTGACTCTGAAAAACAATGTCCTTTTGTATTCGATGATTCAGTCTGATTAGTTCAACTAGCTATATGCTTATAGCTAACTGAAATTAGAAAAGTGTTTGTTGTTTTGTTCGATAATAATATTATGGTAGGTGAAGGATAATTCAGTATTCATATCTTATAGGTGTTATAGGGGTAGATTAGTAGGATAAATAAATTGACGTACGCTTTGTTAAGTCAAGATATACATATATGACAAAATAAAAGTTATCTATGACAAAACAAAGGCTTTCGTTAAGCCAGGAATAATAAAAGATTAATTCATACGATAAAATACCCTGATGTGACTACTTAACCTTGTTGTGCCTCGACTTTTAGTAGTAGGTATTGGTAAAAGTTTCAACTGCTAACAATGCTAGGCTACCTACTTAGACTTAGTTCGCTTATAACAAAATGATGTATCTCTATCTTCATGCTAAATGTGTGACAACACGCACGCTGTAACGCAGACACTAGACAAAACTTCTTAGGTTTTTCTGACAAAAAAAAAGAACACCTAGCATAAGTTTTTGAATATAAAACAGAAAAGGCAGTTCATATGTGGCTTGTTCAGGCGCGCTATTGATGTCATGTAAGGTATAAGTTGCTACCCGGAGATAACCTAGCTGCTATCGGGCATGACGTGAATAATCCTAAGTACCTAACCTACCTTGATAAAGCCGTAAATAAATGAGAATCAACTTGATCCAGATTGATTGTGGTTTTCGATAAGTTCTCGAAAATAAAATTTTGACTTTGTATCTTTGTACTTAGTTATAGTAGGTACCTAGGATGTATGTGTATGTATATATACCATTTATCCATACCTCAGTTATAACTATCAATATAAACGTAATAAAATTAACAAAAATAATATATTAGGTATACAACATAAATAGAAATGAGTCACTATTTACGTCTACCAGAAAACATGTCAACCTAGAAACCTTTGTTAGTAATAAAAATCAAGATGGCGCCTTTTTGCGCGTGAAATTCTAATAATGCGCATTTTAATTCACAACAGAAGGACATCGGGGTTCCACATTAATACACCTACCGAGTTATTTGTTTGCAATAATGCATGTGAGGAAATAAATTATATACTTTGTGTGAATAGCTCATGGCTCACTTTACAATGTGCGCTATATTATCTTGCCAAGCTTTGTATGTTTTTTTATTTTACTTCAATCCTTGTTGATACATAACTGTTTATTTTATCTTATAGACCTCTCTAATTATTTTATGAATACGAAAGGACTAAATATCGAATTCATAATAGCGCATATCCGCGCCATTTTGAATTCTAATATCACATAAAAAATATCGTTTAAATTACCAAGTTTGACTGACTCAACTTAACATGGCAAAATATAAGACATATAACTAACAATTAGTGGGTTTATTTTGATAAACATATAACGTGTGATTAAAATAACAAAATATATGCCATCCTCACAAAACAGCTTGTCTTGGATTTCTTCTACTTTATAAGAGCGATGTTCTATGATAAGCAGAAATACTACTTATAAATATTATGTACGAGTAGTTTTCAGGCATAATAAATGCGTAAATGCGTAAACAAGTATTACCTACAGATTAATATTGTAAATACCTACACTTGTATGAAAACAAATAAGTAGGTAACTGCGCAGTATTTTGTCACTATCAGGTGAAAAACAACTTAAGTGTGCTACTAAAACACTGACCTAATAACAATAATATTATTCCGAAGGTATTTGATATACCTACATATTTATTTACCTTTATTATTAAATATAATTAAATAATTTTATAATTTAAAATTATCTAGGTGTGCATTTAAATATATTGATAACTTAACTTTAGCTTTAAAATATAGGGATGCTTGAGGGATGCGGCGAAAATATCACAGCCCATGTGAAAAAATTTAGGTATTTTATGGTTTTCGTAATTAACTATTTGCATTTTATTTTTAATATTCTTCTACATATACTTACCTCTTACCTATACTTCTCGTGAACTAATAACTGAAATAGGACGAATTATACGCGTAAACCACGCTACAGAACAAGAATCCCTAATCGGATTCATATTCACTCAATACATAATCATGATCCTTAGGACAGATATCAGTTATTTATTAATGTATTTTTTTCTATTACGTTTGATATCATATTATTTGCGGTTCTGTATAGATAAGTACCTAATGTTTGTACAGTTCACTATATATTCTTGGTATAGGGGTATAGGTAAGTAACGAATGGCGTAGCGTAGGATATGTTATTAATAATTTTGTTAATAAAAGTGTTTGTTTGCATTAGCGTGGGCAAATAAAGGCAAATATCACTGTCCACCCGGTTTTCTTTTGTGCCCAATTTAATACATTTAATGGGCTTTCTTTAGCCATTAGTGACTGTTAGTCAAAGCAAGCTTCATGTTGCTTCAACTGGTCTACTATACTTTGTGTCTTCGAGTAATGGAATTCGTTATCTCTATTCTCCGACTAAGTTTGAGAAACTCTAATCTACCTCAACACAACTTTCCCCATCATTACGAAATATGCGCCAAAAATTGGCGGCGTCGACGTCGTTAAGGTAGGTACCGACTTATATAGAGTCTGAGATCACTATTTTCGTCAGGATGTTAATCTGGCAGACCAGTCCAACGATTTGTTGAGTCTGTCGAGAGTGAATACAAAGATATTACGGCCGCCGGTCGGCGGACTGATCGAGCGTGGTGGTACACGCAGCGACTGCGTGATAATGCCGTGAGTGAAAATGAGAAAGGTAACGCGAGAGAGAGGGAGACACAAAGAAAACATCTGGACTGCGAGTTGCGTGTGGTTGTGATTTAAAAGTTTTTTGCAGCTGATCTATTTTAGATTTTAGCGAGAGCATTGAACATCGGAGAATCCATAGGGAATTGTAATGTAATGCACTTGGCAACCGTTTTGGGATTTTGTCATCATTATGTTGCAATAACATGCCCTTCAGAGCTCCAACGTCAGATTTAAAGCAAAACTTTATAATCACCGTTTTCGAAATAATAAATTTATTACCCATATCAAAGTTTAACATCAATGATGCGGTTGTGTAAATAGTCTGATTATCTTTAAAAAAAACATCCTGTCTCTTGATTTCTTTGTTAATAGCAGTGGCGTTGATAACGCTTTGTTAAGGACTTCATTAAGTTCAATTAACTTAGCAATCTTTTTGTGTCACCCTGTTTGTTCATTCTCTGTTGGCATCAAACAAAGGATGTGGTGCTGCGACTTTTTGCGTGGAAGTCCGGGTCCGTTCCGTACAGTACAGCGTTAGGTCGTTGCCCTGCTTGCTGAGCCTCGCTTGATTCAGGACACGGCGTAGCTTGCTGCCAAAGCAACTTTGTACTTGAAGACAGTTTCACTTTTCGATGCCAAAGTTCGAAAAGAAAGTTGACATTTCGTTCATCTGTCACTGCCAAACGCTGCAACGTCACAACCGTCTCAGGGACGGGCGGGAACGATGTTTAATGTCGTCTATTTAGTTTGCGTTTTTTACTTCCCTTAATATTTTGAACATTGCCCCTACTCGTTTCTTTTTTAAACGTATCAACAGATAATAAAATAACTATACTTAGCTTACCTGGTTACTTTACGTTAGTCGGTGGAACTTCGATCAGGGTAGACAATACGTAGGTTCTTTTCTCGATAAGGTGAAACCTAAACAGATAATTAATTATGACATTATTGTCACTGCTATACATTTGACTTCGAGTAAACTGAAATGGTCATTAGGTAGGTTAGGTACACTAGCAATATTTCTTTTCTTACATAATTATTAATTTGATGAAAATATAAGAAATATACCTCACTTACCATGGAAACAAACACAGTTCTTTCTGAACCTAAATAAACCTTTTATTATCCCCATCATTGTCTTTTTACACAGAAGCTATCATCTTTAGAGAGGCAACTTGTCCGCCACCATCACTATAATCTTCTGCCTTCCATGAAAAAGCTCCCTGTGAAACAAGTTGCTAATGATTGTTTTCTCCGAAAACGTTCTTCTAGATTTCACTGCAGTTATTAAGTTTTTTGCAATCATATTACCGGCATCTTTAGCTTGTGTAATAGTTTGTTTCTTTCGTGTGCTAAAGCTCGTTTTTCTAGTATTTCCAAGAGTCGTCGAAACTAGATGGCGTTGTGAATTTTCATTACCTATTTGATTCTACTTAACTTGGCTCTTAATTTTAATCTATGTCGTGTTTTGTTTGTAGTGGTTTGCTATATGTCGTCGCAGAGCAATTAACTCAGATTCAAATTCTTTATTTCTTTAGGCTTGCAAAATAAGCACTTAGACAGGTCGGAACGGATTGGCACAAAAACGTAGAGGACTTAGGATGGGATAGGTGAACCCACAGCTGCGTCTCTTCCCAGCAGTCACATTATTCAGGCTGTAAATGATGATGAGAATGTATTCGCACCTTTGAAAGGATACTAATCAATAAACCTTATCATACGTACCTAGCTCGACTATTTAAACAATAATTGAACCTAGGTAACCACTTATAGAGCACATTAGTTGATGCATTCGCGCATGCGCTGGCCGCGTGATCATCACATTCATCACGGCCACGTGGGCATGATTGCAAATCATCAACGTCTATTATTTACATTGTAAGTTGTAAATTATCAATGTGGCTGCAGACGCTGCAGTGTTTTCACATTAATGTCTGTCAGCAAATCATCTTTATTGTCGATAGATGAAGGTAACAAGAAATATCCTGTATTTATTTTGTCATCCATAATAACAAATCTCTCAACAAAATTATCTAGTATCAATATCAACCCTATGCTAGTGGCACGTATTTTGGATGGTTTTCGTTAATTGGCACTTCATAATCCCAAAGCAGGTCATACTTTGTTATCTAATATATCAAAAACATAATATTTTACTTTATTCTATTTATTTTTTTATTTTTATGTATTTGGGAAATAAAAAGCTAATGCTGCAATTAATAGTACATTTAAACATAAACAAATGAAGCTAACACAGTTTCCGCTTGTAATACGCAAATGAATATAACTGATTACATTATGGTAAGTATAGAAAAAAAAAACAAATAAAGTGCCAATTTAAACATCACTAAAATGTAAGAATAATTAATTACTTAATACAAAGAGATAGTAATATGCCTGTCGTCAGTACCCGGAAATATAAACAAATAACCTAAAGGACATAACATAGGAAGGTGTGCATAATATATTAAATAAAAAAATAGTAAAATTAAATTAAATTAAAATTAAGAATAAAATAAAAAGCCCTTATTTATTTTAATTTTTTTTAATATGTATACATATTTTATTCTATACAATAAATTAGTTTTAAAAACTCTTGACCATTCATAGTTTTAATAAAGCGTTGATAAAAACAAATAGATTAATAATCAATTACATCTTAATTAATCAATTTTAATTATTAAATGACTTTTACCTTTGTTATTTTTTTTCTTATTTGTAAATTATAATACTAATAAAAAAGTAATTTCACTAGTTATCTTAATTGTGTTAAAAAATGTTTCATATTCTTACCTATCCTATCTATAAAGCTCATGGTCACGGTACGGTCCGTACCTACGCCTCAGTGTAGTGGGCACTGACAGTTATCTTCATTACATTAACACCTGATCTCTCATTGACACCTAATCCCTCGCATTGTATTACAAACAGACAAACAGCTCGTTGTCGTAGTGTCACATGACCTTTTATTAATAAACTATGATTTATACGTAGGTTAGTACTGTTTTAGGTACCTATATTGTTAGGTAAGGTATGGGCAAATAATCGCAACAATGTTTATTGGTAGGTAAATAGCAGAGTACAAAGTCGTATGCACGACAGTGAATAAAGCAATATCCGTAATATTTCCTTATTTAAATGGGTATGTAGGTATAGTTAGAGGCTGAAACTATTGTAAATTCGCTCGAAAGAATATCGATCGGTCTTGGATCGGTCTGTCAGTCAATCTTCTAGCTATTGAAGTTGTGCAACGGTTTATAACTTTTTAACTTGATTCATGTTACGTTAGAGTCAAGGCTCATGTTATTATCACCTTGAAACCTTTTCGAGAACTTTGGACTTAACCTTAACTTACCCAATAAAGAAATATAATGTATTATATATAGGTATTTGTACAAAATGTCTATTTATAGAATATTGTATTATTATTATATTTCAGGGGCTTAGAAAACATTGTTTACGGAGGTTCTTATTTTTGCTGTGTCTAATTGGTTCGTTCAGGGTTTGTGGGCAGATCCTTTATTATAAAATCGAGATCCTGTCTAACTTGATCAAAATTAAATGAAACATGTTCAAATTACGTGCCATCAAAATATAATCCCAGCACAGGCTCCACCAAGCTGGCTTTCTCTTTATGAATTGCCAAACGAATGGCCTAAAGCTTATTTTGTTATTATAACTAATCCTATAATTATCTAGAAAATGTAGTTTCGTAACGCAAGGCTAGATTCATAATCTAGATACCTATCTAAGATATTAAATTACCTTGCTCACAACTAACTGGGTCGTTAAAATTTCATATGAGGAGTACCTACCACTACTCCTGATATGAAATTTACTCTAGAAAACAATATGTTGTAGGAAAATTCCCACAATTGAATACAAATAATAATACAAATAGTGTTCTAAACTAGTTTAACTTTATTGTACGGCACCTAAGCTCGCTCTCATAAAAAATATAGAAGCTGGATTTAAGGGTCACCTTGGTACACGTACACGAACTGCCTTTTGCCTTAATTGTGCACACAACATATCGTGATCTCATAAAAACCGACTCCGTTTTTGTAGACTTACATTTTATTTCTTTGTTCTAGATATGCGAGAAGTTGGAAATAGGTGCCGAAGCGGACTATTTCGGACTCCGCGTGTCCCCCGGCTCAGGCCCCTCAAGATGGCTCAACTTGAGGAACCCCCTCGACCCGCACCGCATCCCCGGCGGCCGCCTCGACCTCCGCGTTAAGTTCTGGGTCCCACCGCACCTTCTCATCAACGAACCCACCCGCCACCAGTTCTATCTTCAAGCTAAACTTGACCTTACGGAAGGCAGATTGGTCGTAGCTGATCTAGAAGTCGCGAGAAAGATCATTGCATACATCGCCCAAGCCGAGACTGGCGACTGCGATGCTGAGGATCCTCCCAAACACATCTATGAGGAGTGTGACAAAATCGGCCCGCAAGGCGAGAAGCCGGAGGACCACGTCGACAAAGTCATCGACTACCATTGCGAGATAGCCGGGATGAGAGCGTCGCAGGCCGAGTACAGACTACTCAAAGAGATCTCCAACTTAGAATCGTTCGGAGAGGAACTGTTCTTTTGCAAGCCGATCACACAGAGCAACAACGCTCACAATCTGTACAGTCACTTGTTATACCACATGCAGCAAGCCGAGGAGCCGCGAGCGAGAGACGACCAGGAGATCGATGGCAGTGCCACAGTCGGGTGCCTCGCCACAGGGCAGCATGTCGGAGGCTGCGGGTGTCGACTCAGCACCAGCGTGGGGGTCGGCCCGCATGGCATAGTGGTGTACAGGCCTGCCTGCAACGGAGAACAAGAGATTGGAGTTGAGAAACAAAGGTAAAAATCAGATACTTAGTTTGCCTTTTCACCCGTTGGACTCCAAGTATCTTTTATTTCATTTAAACTTTACTGCATTTCAAGTTTATCGTAGGGTGATGTGTTTTATAGGCAATACAAATATTTATATTTCGCTATTTTCTTGAATTCCTAGAAGAAGACAAACAAAGGTAGCATTGTCCTTGCAGTGTTTCCTGCACTTTTCCTTCTGTAATTGGTATATCGGATGTCTAAATGTATAGCTCAGTGTCATTGCGACCATTTGAACGTTTTTGTCGAGGTCACTGTTGCTAAGTTATTTTTATATGCTAAACCAACTCTAGACAATGCTGACTAGTTTTTTGCCGATATAAATGCTGCCTAGTTAAAACTCACATTATGCTAAGTTCCTCAATTATTAGAGGCGTAAAATCTGCATTTTTACTGGAGAAAAAAAACCCGTAGCTGCAGGTTTTGTTTTGTTCAAATTAAGCATTATGAGAACATAATAACAATGATTTATTCGTGCAACATCATGTTGGGTACCTTTCTACGCACCGTAAATAAACAGGCAAGTTCAGAAAGATATATGTATTTATGTCTTTTCACAATTGTTGAAGTAAATCTGATGGAGGTAAATTAATCATGTCTCACTTGATATGCAAAGGTTAAAATAATATTGTATGACTTCTTAATTGCGTGAAACCTTCTAAATTAATTCAATGTTCTTTGCAAATCATTTTATATTTTGCGTTATGTTATAACGAGATGTAACAATAAACAAATCAAATAGCATAAATTCAAATTCAAAATGTTTTATTTCTTTAGGCTTACAAAATAAGCTAATAGACAAGTAAAATTTTATACCTTAAATTATTATCAAATAAGATTATTTTACTTTTCGCTTAATGTTTTTGTCCACTAGTAATACGCAGGGGTTCATACGAGTACATCTGGTTTTAGGAGTAAATATAATAACATTTACTTTAATTTGCCATTTAAACAAAAGTAATGACAACTTGTTTTGAATAAATTACATTACATGCTATTTTGAGTTCTATTTACGACGGAGCACCTCAGGGGTGACCATGAGGCCCTTATTACTTATGTTGCATACCGACGACTGGGATGCGCGTTTTGTCATAATATTTATCTACTTTAACACAAATGACATTGACTTATCTTCTCGAAGCACGTAGGTAGCTAAGCTACATAATATACGTCAGTTTGCATTGCTATAAAAGTCTCTTGAAACCTATTTTCAAATTAATGAAGCAAACACTTCTCACGATAAGTCAATATTTGGAATAATTTTGCCTAGTGACCAGCCCACTCTTGTTGTTGTCTGTGTGAGGTACCTCTTGACACATAGACATAGTATATTATATACCTATGTAGGTATGCGTATACCTAGTGTAGGTAAACAATTGACTAGTTTTTGTTCTTCAAAATTTTGGAGTCATGTTAATGTCAATAGAATCTTCGAGAGTTTATGAGGTACCCATTCATTTTCCGGTATTTAATTAAAAATTACGAGACTTCGTTTTTATGTTGAACACACCTTGTTTTTGCATTTTCGTGTCTCATTGCCCAACGGTGGCTTAACCCGAATGTTCTTTTCACCTTTGTCAGCATCCGCCATATTGAACAATCTTTGTCTTTAAAAATAGATACTTGTGGCTCATTATCATGATGGAAGGTTTGATGACACATGGACAGACTTTTGCCTTCTACTTTTGCCTGCCTGTTTTAAAACATTTTCTATAACTATAAAGTTATAGAAAATGAAAAGAATAGAAGAGACAGCTAACAGTCTCTTCTAATTTTTTTTAAAATATACCGTTTTTATCAATCTTTTTTTATTTCCAGCATCCCCTATACTGCCATCATCCGCGCGCAGTCCGTTCGCCGTCTCTTCCAAATGACGTACGTCACGAGCGAAGGCAACGAAGCCCCGCTGCACGTCAAGATGGCGACCTCAGGCCAGGCCGCCGCGCTCTACCGCGCCGTCACCGAGAAACATGCCTTCTACTGCTGTGAGACTGTCAGGAGCGATGTCACAGAGCAGTTCATTAGAGATCTGAAGGTAATTAACTAATAAATCATTGGGGTGTACCACTCCAACATCCCGTCTCCCAAGCCAACCTAATCTGCACGTGGTACATAAAAGTCCCTTCGTCCCTTCTAGATAACGAACTAGGCTCTAGTAAAAATAACAAACAATCTTCATAAGATAATTCGATTTGCTTTACAATTATATTCCATTACTTGACACTGGCAGAAAAGTCTCCAACCAGACACAATTGCCATTAGCAAAGAAATATATAATAGAATAGAAGAATAATCATCATCTAATAAACCATTCTTCATCGTCTTGCCATAGAAAATCGTTTTCAAGCATAGATCGAGGACTAAGCAAGCTTTTTTATAATACGGGCCTCAATCTACAAATGATTTATTGAACGTTAGAAGTATAACAAGTTGCGTAAACCTACGGCGCTACTACGGAATACAACGCTTAAACCACAGAACTATGTAGAGATATAGTTTTGTGGCTTATACGGTTAGTACCTAGCCAAATTTGCTTGGCCGATATCTATCGATTCTTCATCAGATCATCTAAGTACTTCATCTTGTTTTTATGATGTCTTGGTTAAATTGTTTGTTAATATTTGATTTTGTACTTTGATCAGACAGATTCTTTCTTAATTATAATTGGAAGTGGCTAGCAAGCAGACGGTAATAATGGTCGCAATCAATTCAACATAACATTAACTTGTTTTTCGGGAGTGGCAATGATAAAATGTAGATTTGGAGTTACTTGTTGGTAATTAGGTTACCTAATTAGGTGAACTAAACCTCTGGCACTAGACAAGAACCTGATGGTAAAACAGGTTGTTATTTAAAATTGACAGAATGGTGGTTCATTTATAAAAATAATCGTTTTAAGTAAATAAAATTACCTTCTGTAGTAAATAATAAAATAACACATACGTCACTCAATGATACGTGCATAATTAAATTTATTAATAGGTAAGGTACCTAACCTACTTAAATTACCTTAAATTTGGACTTTAGTCTGGGGGCGTGTCATCTGACCTAGTATGGTCATTTTGAATAATTTGCCGTCTATTTCGAGGTTGAGGAGGCCCTTCGGAATAATTTAGTTAAAAAATATTCAATTATAATACTAATGACGAGCATCTTCTTTACTTCATCCAACACATGCCTACGCCATTTGGTTGATTCATTGTTGCCATTTGATAATATACTCGTATTATAATCATATAACATACTTTAAGCATTATAAGTTCAGGGTTGTGTTATGCCAATTGAGCTTGAAAATTCAGCTTGTTTTTATATCCTTATCATAGTTATGTGATATCATTATTATGTTATATATAGTTAGTACCCACAGATTAAAGAATATCCTGAAATCTGGATTAGTACCTACCGTTTATAATTAATAAACAGAGTCGGTAGGTACTCATAAAATACGAAAATCTATAAAAAGTAAAAGCGATTAATTGCATAGACATTTCCTAAGGCACTCCGCTATTACCTGTATTGCAAAAGTCGGCACTAAGCTCCGAAATCCTTTTGTCTCCGATGCCCCGAAATAGGAGACCTTAGTACACTTGATTCCTATATTATAAACAAATGATCTAGTTCTTTTACATCTTGTATGTTTTAACATCCTGTTTTCGTCATCTAATGTAATGTGTGTTGTTTCCAGGGCACCATAGCGTCCATCTTCAAGGACTCATCGACGCTGGGCCGCCGCTACGTGTTCGACATCGTGCGCACGTGCCGCGAGGTGCACGACCGCGCACGGCGCGCGCAGCACCACCGCTCGCGACACTCTTCTGGGACAGAACGCAAGGTATATACCACAGAGATCATCAACAGCCCGTGTATGTCCACCGCTGAACAAGCTTGTCTTGCACCATGCACACGCGGCAAGCCCGCGCTGCAAGACCTTACAGGGCTCTTGCACACGTTCATAACTTTCAGAGAGTATATTCACCTGGGCGCGCACTCGCGGCAGCAGACGACGCGTCAACACGGCAGGAACAGCGTGTCTATGACCTGGTCCAAGACGTTTATGTAACTTCTAGCCCTAGTTTTCTTAACTTCATTGTATCGTCTACCTAATTTTGTGTAATATGCCTGTAGAACTAACACGGTGTCTGTTTGTCCTCAGGAGTCCCGATCGCGGTCGTGCAGCGCGGGCGGGCGCGACGCGCTGGCGTGCCGCGTGTGCATGGACCAGGCCATGGACACGCTGTTCCTGCCGTGCCGCCATGTCGTCTGCTGCAGCGAGTGCGCGCCCAGGTGAATATACTCTCTGAATGCAGGCCAGTAGTGGCGTAACTATACCATTCGAGGCCTGTGGCAAATGTAACTGATGAACCCCCTCCCCCTCAATATGACTTAATTTTTCTCTCTCTTGATTCTCCTCTGACCGGGAGCCCGTGGCATTATGACGACTTGCCACCCTGTGGTTACGTCACTGACGCAGGCTGTGCGGTCTGATTAGTGCCTTCAAGAAGACACAAGAATACTAATCGGTCTATATCTATAAAGTCGTAGTCTGGAACACAGTTGTAGAAAAATCGAATGGGGTAGAAATGTCTCTTACTTCGTACGCCATTTTGAATATACGTGCTGCCATCTATTTATTGTTAGTATTAAAATAAATAAAATCACGCTGGACACTTCAGGCAGCACCACAGTATAATAGAATCACAATATTTCGTATTAAACATATGATTTGAGAGGCGATTACGATAATGTTGAAATTATTGCTGTGATTCAAATTAAAAAGTAAAAACTTGTTGCTTTAAATTTCGAAATTAATAGGGATTAACCTTTGTACTTTCCTCCTCTATGTAGGTTATCCTTAAAGGCCTTATTATTTTGATAATACTTTTAATGAGTAAATTAATTATCATAGGTAGGTTTCCTTGTTATTGTTTAACCGACATAAACATTTACCCCATCCAAGCGTAGCACATTTCTAACAATTGTTTTTCTTGTTACAGATGCAACCGCTGCCCCCTCTGTCGGTGCGAGATAGAGAAGCGCATGCACATCTTCCTACCGGTGGAATACGAGAGAAGCCAGGGCCTCATCATTAAATGAACAGTGCTTGATGGACTGACCTCGACTGACAGTCTCGATGTGAATGGAACCAGAGTGAACTCGGCTAAATCGAGCCTTATAACTTTACATTGCGGATCTCCGTGTGAAGCTTTGTTCAGTTTGTACGGGCGGGATAACAGATGGCGTTAGTGGTACTTGAGTCGTATGTTTGAATTGATTTATTGCATTTTTGTTCAAATGTGAAGTTATCTGCCCCGCACTTCATTCTGTTTGTGTAATGATTCTTTGATTTGGGAATAGAATGTGAAATTAGAATTCGATCTAGCTCAAAATTAAGCCTTCTTTTTAGGAGTAGGAAAAACGTATGAATATTGTTCAGAGCTCAAAGTCTTTTGGCCTTTATTCTGTGGGGTCTAGTCTATGACTCGGATAAATTGCATTTTTATTTTAACGAGGAAGAAAAATAATGTTAGGTGCGTATTATTAGGAAAAACGGTAACCATTTAAACTTAAATTAAGTTTTTATTAACAAGTATCCATTGGTGAAGTGATTCCTTCGTTTTAGAAGGCAGTAGATTTTCTTGGTGAGTTACACTTTTATATTTTGTTGGTGAATTTACTTCTTTCAAGAAAAAAATATTTTGTTTTAACTTTCTCTAACCAAACGCTGCTAATATGCCATTTTCTCTAGTATTAAGTTTTCTTTTTGCGTCATAATGTTATTTTTATATAGATTCAGTAAGTTAATTTAAGTTATAAGATATTTTTGTAAGACCTATGGTCTTTAAGAGTAACCTAAGTGATAATACCTACTGATAAAGATATTACACATCATGAAAGAAAGAAATAAAACTCAGATTATAAACTACATACATTGTGTTTTTCTTACTAGCTCAGAATTCAAATTCATTTTTTGCATGAAATACATGTTATAAAAGTTGTTATAAGTAATGGGATGTCGCAATGTATTCTGCCCTAATGGATGTGCAAAACAAAATAAAATTTATAATAATAACCTACTACAATTCTTTTAAAAATAATACATGAATTTGAATTTGTAGAAGGAGCCTATTCAAGTAGATAAATTAAGAAGTTATGCCTATAGCTGAAAAGTAATTATTTAAAAACCAGGGTTCCGTTCCCGGCCGTCTGCTCGACTTGGCAGGGCCACTACCGTGGCCCCTAATACCATGGTAGATAAAGAGCGCTACCCACTTGCCGCTAACTAAGTAGGTATCAATATCTTGCAAAGATAGCATAAAACAGAGCAATATATTTCATTGTTAGGTTAGCAACCCTATGTATATAGTATGAACCTACTTGAAAATTTGAAAGGTTATTGAAATTCCTCCTGCAACCCATCTAGGCAGCTAAAGAGATTTACCGAAATAGCTGGACCGGACCGGACCCTAAATTATAATAATAATAATGCTGAACAATTTACACAGCATTATCTAGCCCCATGGTAAGCAGAGCTTGTGTTATGGGTACTAGATAACTGATATACATAATACAATACATTACATAGATATTTTTTATTATACATAGAAAACGACCAGAACACCCGGAACAAATATCTGCAGATCGTAAACACAATTATTCCGAGGCGGGAATCGAACCCGCAAACTCCTGCGTCGCAGGCGGACATTCGCCCACCGCGCCACATCGGTCGTCCCCCCATCGGACCCTAAAAAAGGGAATGCGCCCAGTGCGCTCCTGTCCAAATGACCACTGTTGCCCCAATAGCAACAATGGTCATTTACAGGAGCGCACTGGGCGCATTCCCGTTTTGAGGGTTCCGTACCCAAATGGTAAAACAGGACCCTATTACTTGGACTCCCTGTCCGTCCTTCCGTCTGTCTGTCTGTCTGTTTATCCATCAGGCTGTTTCTCATGAACCGTGATAGACGGTTGAAATTACTGATTCATAAAAATACAACAGACATGATTTTTTGCTGTTTTTATAGATACGGTACGGTACGGTATCTTTCGCGCGCGAGTCCGACTCAAACTAGGCCGAAACATGAATAAAAAAACTTAAATATTTATTTATTAGAAGTACATACACCAACTGTACACGTATATAATATATTTGTACCTTTTAAACGCTCAGATTAAACGTTAGTATCAGACAAGTTCTAATATAAGTACATACTTTTATAAGACGGATAATAATTGACAAATATTTGGATTCAAATAATTTATCATTATTGCAGCGTAAGAAATTAATTTTACATAATACAATTCTATTCTACGTTAAAACTACAGTTAGACATAGACATATCATTTATTTGCCACTACATATACAATTCAGAGCATTTCAGTCAAAAGTCCTCAGCTGGTTTGTAACTGGTGCACCCTGGTATCAGATTTGCGGCAAATTTCTTTTGCGTATTTTTTATTCCATGTAGAAATCACAAAAATTACCGTCTCGCGCTAACACGAATCGAAAACTGTACCAGACTTTATCTTAGTTTTTAAAAACTGTTGCCACATTATTCTGAGGAAAATATAACATTAAAAACATTTTATGCTCTGTGGACTCTGTTTAAGTTTTTATTCTATGGTAAATTTTAATGTTGCCATTTATAAAATTCCTACCGACATAAAAGGGAAATTATGCTAAAATGGGAAACCATTGAACAAACATTTAGCAAATTATCAATTTTTGTCTTCAGTTTCAATATCTGAATGTATTAATCATCATCATAATGTTGGTTCAATGCTGGACATAGGCCTCTCCTAATGAGCGCTATAGCCTTGTCTTCAGCTTGATGCATTCTCCCTGCAGTCTTTCGTAAGTCGTCATAATGATTACTTGCAAATGTTTGTTAAGCTTTCCCATTATACATAGCATACCCTCAATGTATAGATTTTAAACAATAGTTATCTATTATAATAACACTACCTACGTTAATCGTATGCATCGTTGGGGCTAGCATGCTATTTAACACAAAACGTAACGCGCGTTATCAGCGTTATAATGCTAATTTTAGCGCAAATAACGTGTGTTAGGGCGCATTTTAACGTGAAATGGGGTTATTCGCGTTAAAATTATCGCGTGCATTACGTTATGTGTGGTCGTAAAATTGATATAATCGGATCATTTCGATAAATTTCTATGAAATTTAAAGTTTCGGCACTTGTCCATTCCATCATCGTAAATCACACACGCACGCAACACGACTGTCTCCGCTGACGACAACAGACGAACTGAGGAAGACGCCAACCAACGTGTGAACTCTGTTGGCGGAGCGCGCCAAGATCCTTTAATGTGTGCACGAAAAACCGACACTAGTCGATTTGCGAGCTAACGTTGGCCGCCAACTTCCAATATGCGTCAAGTAGGTCTCTACACGTTGGCCCAACGCATTGGCCCAACGTGTACAGGACGCATTAAACAAAGATATTGAGGTTATAATATATAAATTTGGAGGTTCTATCTAAAACTTTGTCATTCATTACACATAGGTATTTTACGTAGGACATTTGGTTGGACTACTTACTTTGTACAACAACAGGTGGAGACAGAGCTATTATCCTTAGAGTGAACAGGAATAATGTTACAGGAATGAGTATCTACGTAGGTAGATACCTACTTGAAAGGGTCCAGGCGGGTGAACTGGTAGAGTTTAAAGTTAAGACAAATTATTAGTTTCAACTAAATCTTTTTCATGTTTTTCCAACGCTTCGTATGAATCTAAATTATTTGGGCAGATTTTAGCTGGGTGGATAGCTCGAACGAAGTGGGTGCTGTATTATTTAGTGCTAGCAGCACTGCCCTCCTGTCCGCACGAACGCAAGATGGCTGCCCGATTTATGTGAACGCAAGGACAAATAGAAAAGTTATATCCGTTTGTGATATTCCAATCTTTAATTGTGATAATAACTTTTTTAGATGTAAGAATTGTTTAGTGTATGTGTCTGTTAAAGTTGCCGTGCAATATCTGTTGAGTTTTTATGGTTATAAAGTAGTTTGTGCGAATTTACGATCGGATGTATAAAAAATGTTCTCCGTTGAATTGTGATTACAAATGCAGTGATACACCATTCTGGATCGCCATGAAGCTGGTGCTTGGATGATAGATACTTATTCACGTGAGTACAGTTTTCTATAGTGTGTAGTATAAGTTTGTAGGTCAAAAGTTGTGTGAAAAATTTCGTCACTGTAACCTAGATGACTAAATCGGGGGCTTCCTAAGTGGCGTGGCGGTTTGTTTGAGGGGCGCCGGGCGCCGGCGAGGTCTTCGCCAGCGAGGGGCCCAGCTGTTTACTTAACGCGACATTTTCACGTACTTTTCTTCGGTATCATATGTTTGAAGCGAAAGTTAGAAACTTTTGTGAGCATTCGTTATCAACACCAGATGTTATATTCGTGGCGAGCTGTGATTACATAGCGTTTTGAAATGTGTTTGTTCAATAACGTCTCGTATGACGACTCAACATTTGGCCCACGTCTTTGGATTGGGCTGTGAAACATAATCACTTTGAAAACAATTGCATTCAAAACAACAAAGTTCGTAAATTTTATTGTTTCTTTTATTGCCATCATAAACATAAATTATGAATCTATGAATAGGTTCTCTGATGATGAATAGTTCCTTGTGAGCCTGCAAGGGCCTAGAATATGCTTTTTAGTGCTTGATGTTTGTTACATGATTAACTTTATTGTGGAAGTTGCTGACTACAGAGACAATGCCATTTTGCAGTCACTACAGTCAGTTGATAACTTGGTCATGGTAAATTCAGCTGTTTCATTGTACTCCCTGTATTCTAGATGATTTTTACATTTTATTTTTAATTATGAAATATACCACTACCCCACACATAGGACACAGAACTGGTTATAAGTTATTATTTATGTTATCTGTTAAGTGTGTAAAACTGTTTACAGAAAAAAGCAAAATTAAAAAATAAATACCTACCCAATAAAAGTTGATACCAACATCATCATCAAATAGCTATTTACTTAGGGTTAAGGTGGAGGTAATCCTGTTTCTGCATTTGGACTCCAGTCGGTCCTTTATGCATGTTTATTATTAATAAACATGCATTATTAATAACATTTATTATTAATATTCTTATTATAATAGTTCTCCCACTAGTTTATATTATATCCAGGTCCAGGTTTGTAACTTTGGCCTGGATATAACTATATACCTAATTCTGTTATTTATTTACACGTTAGAAATATTCCTCCATAGAAAACAGTAACCGACAGTGATTTAAAACTGGTGTATGTTGATCAAAGTTCAAATTATAGGACAAAAGTGTATAATGTGAAAGCATGTTTGAACGGTACTGAATTCCTGTTATCACATTTCCTTTCGCTCTATACCATTTATTGACTAACAAATATACCTACTAAGGCTGGTCAACAAAAGATCTTTGAGCATCATCAGTTAATTTTGATGTTTGCTGTATGAAAACTTCTGTAATTTTTTTTTTTAAGAATGTTGTGTGTTCTGCCTGATTCTCTGAGGATTTTTTTGAAAACACGCCTACATTATATTCTTGGTATCCTGTCCTCATTTTGTAATTTTGTTGCAGCCTAACCTATATCCTGATCCTGAAGCCCTATCCTAAACCCTTCTTCATTTGAAAATTTCCTTGAAGAAATTGTTTTGAAGAACTTTATCTGCCTTTAAAAGACAATAGATAATATTTTAAGATCAATCACCCCCATAACTGTAATCATTATCAACAGCCTATACTAGTCCGCTGCTGGACACAGGCCTCCCTTGATACGAGTATATGCCTTCCTGACTCACTGGGGGCGAGAACTAACTTATATTTATTGTTGTCTTAAATGATATAAGTAAGTGTTGTATGGATGTAGACTCATTGACACATATCACCATCTTGAGACATAAGTGCACCAATTGCTCAGGTAGTCTTGCATCTGTATACTGTGTGTGAGGGTGTGTGTGTGTCATACTGTAGTGTACATACTATTAGGTACTATATATACGACACATAATACCAGTTTTTCATCTCCTGTGATAATCTCTTTAACTAATGATCAAATCTTTTTACATCAATTGATCAAGAGAACATGCTCTTTGACAAGATAATTGATCATTAATTTTTCAACCAGTGTACGAACCTGCAGTTAGGTATTTACATATAGCAGTATTTCCTAGCTTGTTGGCAAGCTGTCGGTGTTGCAATGGATGTGGAAGAAGAATCTCTTCTTATTCTATTGTTACTGATCCTACGTCGTCGGCAATATTAATTAATTATTTAATTTAAATGATGTAGCTTAGCTTTTAAACTTTGTATATTTAGACCTATTAGGTATAGCAAAATAAAAATACGCACGCAGCAGCATTCTCTTAAATGTTTATGGAGTGAAACAGTTAGCCAAGCATAGGCATTGTTGTCTAGGTTAGATTAGACGAAAATGAAATCCCATTCCATCATCATACATTGCGTAAATTTTCTAATTTAATGAAATTAAATTCAATCATTTTTCGCTTGCATTTGATGATGATGTGAGGAAATTTTTCTCTATTCTACTCAACAGAACAACCCTGTGCTTGGCATAGCAATGAGCTTTTATTATTATTATTTTAATAAGGAAATCCTATAATTTTAGATCATGTTTAAAATGCAGTAGGTATTCTAGAAGCTTTTAATGTCCACACCAGAATGAAATCTTGAAACTACCACGCGAATAGAAACGCGGGCGGTAGACTACTTTATTTTATTACTGGGTTCTGTTCGAGGCTTTCGTCGTAGCCTATTTGTCAATTCAGATCTAGAACTACATCTATGCAATTTCCGCCTAATCTCTTTTAAAAAGCAGTAGTTTTAGTGTGAAGGAGTATCAAACATCTAGTGAAACTTTTGTAACATTTATAATGTTTTAAAACAACTTGTTTTAATCATGCCAACCCTGATGGACGTACGCATTCTTCCCATCCTTACCTATCACCCATAGGTGAGGATGGGAAGAATGCGTACGTCCATGAGTTTCTTTTTAAGGGATAGAGGCAGTTTGCCCTTCATGAGTTTGACAAATAGGTCTTAAAATAATATTACAGAAGTCCAACATGCACAAGTTAGGTTTAGAAAGATATTTTTTTTACACAAATAATGTTAAAAATGTTTTGAAAGTGCATTAAATAGACTGCCAGAAGCTAATTTATAATATTGCTCTGAGAGTTTGATTTCTGTTTCTAGATGACCGTTAGTACGTGGCTACACCAAACAATAGTCTGTGGTTATAATGAGGCATATAAGCTAGCTATTGTATTAAGCATATGATATGGAAAGGGTAAAGCTGTTTTATGTTACTTTAGTTAATAAAGATAAGCTTTGAGAAACTCTAGTGTGAATCATTTAAATAGGTTTTATTTTGCCATTATGTGGCGGTACTCCATTGAATAAACATTGGAACTGCACTGCAAATCGAACTCCTCGTGCGAAGTCGGGCGAGTTGCTAGCTAAGCATAATCATTATTTCATAATTAGCTGCACAACCAGACTACTAATTACCTAAATAAAATAAATGACCGAGGTTTTTCAAATAATTTTGAGAGCAAATATTTCAATACAGTTAGCACTCACATGCCGAACGCCGCCGCGTGCGCTGGATATCGCCAATTAAAATACTAAGTTGCAATAACGTAAGCACAGTTAGCTCATAAAAGTTGGGGTATTTGTCGAATTGCTAATATAGTGTCATTGACTTGCAAAGGCTTAGGTATGGTTACCGACTGGAACGTAACTTAGACTGAATGGTTACGAAGGATATGAGAGAGAGTCTACCAACGGATGGCATGAACCCTATCTGAACGACACAGCGGCGTCGTCGCTGGCAACGTATCAAAACTATTGTATGACCGTTTACGTTGCCAAACCGTCGAAGCCTCGGACGAACAAAATCCCCTCCGTAGGAGTAAGCTATCATAATGATTATTGGATACGCAGCCAGTGACATCGCCCCCGCTGTGGCGGCCCAGTGAGGTAAGGCCTTAATGCGTTTTGACTGGCAAATATGTGAAATAATTGTCTGAACCTTAAATTTGGACCTGTAGGGTTGCCATAGGGCTCACGCAGTAAAAATACCATTTTCGCATAAAATAACGTCGAAAGGGGGATACTTTATTATCGTACATTAACTTTACGTTCGGGACAAATACTAAATAATAAAATGATGTAACCATCTGGAATCATTCCACGCGAAAGAGTTTATATTCCCAATCGATCCATAAATGACGGAGAAATCGAAGAACATACACACAGCCGACTGTAGAACCTCCTTCCTAATAAAATATTAATGCCATGACCAAACGCAACTGAAGATACCAGCTCATTTAGCCTTTACAACAAACTGGCTAATTGCTATCGGGTCGGGACCTCTGACCCCGGGATCGGCTGCCGCCGCCGACGACGCCACTACGCACGTTGCCACTAATATCTTGCTAAATGTTTGGCTGGCATGTTCATGTTCTTACAACCTACACCTTCGTAGACCAATATTTGACGTGTTGACTCGATCATGTTCGATTACTATACTATTGCACAAAAGTTGGTCATAGGCGAGCATAATGCTAGATAGCATTCTCTACCTGCTAACCTTTTCTTCCTTATTCATCTATACTAGTGGTTACTTGCGAGTCCGTTAACGCAGTACCTATTTTGAATGACATCTAAAACCATTATCTGGTCCACCTTCGTGCCAGTTCTCGACCTACTTTATTCGTGTAAGAGCAGAGGCCACATTTACCCACAGCTTTTATTAATTTCATAACAAGCTCTAAGTTGGCCTGCACGCGAACGGAGCCGGGCGCGGGCGCTACTATGGATGAGTGATTAAAAGGCCACCTGCCCCGCAGCTGGCCACACCCACCTTATCCAAGCTTTTAACTACTTTTGAGGGGCTTTCTATTTTCTTGATGCATTTTTTGTGGGGTAGCTGTTTCTACACTATCTTCGTAGGTTTTGTGGCTTTGTTGAAGTAGGAAATGATGTCCTACAGCGCATCTGCGTGTTGGGCGAGTGTTGTTGTGGCGAGCGATGACTCGCTTAGGTTTACACTACTTACTAGCAAAGCTATTATTAAAGCTGAGCGTATTTAAATAAATATCTGAATGTGAAAAAAGTCGCCGTAAGTGCCTCCTTCAACAACCTCTTATAATGACGGGTATTTTTTCATTAAAAATATATCTATTAGTCGAGTATGTAGCTTATACCTACTTTGTTCTAGAATCTAATATAATATATGTATCTAGTATAATATATCTAATATAACAAAGCAAAGCTCCATCCTGTGGGGGATCCCAGGGGATTGAGTAATAAATTCTTCCATTTGAGAAAATCAATAACACTTTTTTTCTTATTTGATAATCATAGGTATAAAAAGTTACTCGCATATACATATATTTACTAACGTCAGCCCGCAGCGTAGCTCGCGCTCTTCCGAGATAAAAGTAGCATAATATAATATTCCCGTCCTTCCCCGAGATATTATCTATCTTCCTACCAATTTTCTTCACGATGTGTTCAGCCGATCACCTACTCCTGAAGAGTACTAATGAACAGACATATTACAGCATTTACAATATCAATATTCGTATGAGAACTGCGTTGCGTTGAGTGTAGTGGGAAGGCACCATAAGGATCAATTTAGTATTGATCCCGCTATCTTATCGGTCGATCCGCACGGCTCAGTATCGACAATGTACAAAGTCCGATCTATAAGTAGTGTGGTTGGGTGCGTCCCGTGCGTCGATACGTGCGTTGTAAGGTGACAGACAATGGAGGCTGGGTTACGCAGTAGATGTACAGGGCCTGCTAAGACTCGTGTCTGACGGCCAGGGTGCCTTCGTTGGACATCATGTTCAACGTCTTTGATAGCTCGTGTTATGTTTTACCTATGTTAAGGCAGACAACATTACGCCTAATGGCAGATCACAGTGCTCTTAATTTGAAGTCTGAACATCCCTGCAATACCTGTGTATCACAAATAAATACATGAACTATGAACAAAGTGCATTTTCGGGATTTCAGGGAGATCTGTTTTTCCAAGGGAGTTCGGGATCAAAATGGGAAAGATACTGCGTAGGTACATTTACTATGTACGTCTGCTTAATGTTATGTTTGCCTGTAGCTGACTATCTGATATTATGAGGATGTTTATCTGGGTGACTAAACATATTTGGATAGAATTAATAGTTGATAGGCCAGCACCAAGCAAAGCTAAGGATTGTGAGAAAGGAGAAACTAGTATTTGTATAGTTTTTTTTTTAAAACATTGTAAATACCTAAGAATTTGAAGTCGGTTTTAGTTTTTTCAAAACAATATGTACATACCTACAAGCCGATATTGTTCTGTTATGTCAGCGGCGCGGTGGACCGCGAACTTTGGTGCTTAGACTCTAGTTATAAAAAGTAGCATAATAACATTACGCGCTAAGCTGCAGGCAGAAACTAGTGCTTCACAAACTGCCCGACACAGTACTATGTATTCGTGTGTCGATAATCTCCACTCCACAATTGCCCACTCACAGCTATTGTCAACATTCTCGCCGCTAATGCAAGCGATGTCATTCATCATACCGACACGACACTGACGGATGGACGGTCCCGTACGCAGCCAGGGGCCTAATTCCACTATTTTTAAAACAAACACGACTATGGCTCCATACAATTGTCATAGCTATTGTGTCTTACGTTTATAAGGTATCCTACTAAATTGTGACAGCTGTCTCAATCGCTTACTATTGTATTGCTATTGAGTAGTATGGTAGGTGTTGCCGTATACATCATAAAATAAATATGAAATGGCGGACCAAATATTTATGAATCCGTGCACTCATAATTAAGGGTTTATAGGTATCTAACAATTCAAATTATTACTGCAATTGCGTAAAAGTCTATTTACATCGCTCTCAAATACTTAAAACGCAACAAAATCACGATTTTAATAAAATGTGCGTGTGTGGTAAACTTTAAAACATAGATAAAAGAGTTTCAAGTTGTCAATGTAAACGTCATATAGCAACTCATGTCAATTCAAGAAAGAAAACACTTGTTATCATCTTGTTATTTATGTTTGATTTTCGTGATTTCTCACACAAAATCAATGGATAATTAATGGTAATGCTGAAACAAATTAAGGCCCTCCTTGACTGCCTCGACTACCACCGATATTTGGCGCTAGGGCATTATTCTAGAATGCCTTATCCTAGAGCTATCTCGAAGGAAGTGGAACGATCTCATAAAGAAATGGTATTAGCTCAGACTCGCCGTCAAAAACGGCAGACGAGTGGAGATTGGTAAGAAATGCAACTACTATACTATTCTATATGAACCTGTACCTACTCAATACCTACTCCATTTTTTATCGCAAACAAGTACAGAGAGGCCATAATACCATGTAGTTGCTTAAATAGTTTCATATTTCAACAATCATAAACTAGTACCTACTAATTTTTATTATTATTATATTTGCCTGCAGTGTCCCACTGCAGAGCAAAGCCTCCCTCCCCTTCTTCCACTCATCTCGGTCCTCAGTAAGGAGAACCCACTCTTTGTTGTATAGGTCTACCTACTAATACCTAATAATAATCTACCATTCTTTTTCAGTACTACAATGAATACAAAATATGAAAATGTATGCTGTCGTCGCTTCACTGTTGCAACTACAAAAATTTACATGGTCTGCGGAGCATTATTTTTCCCGCTCAATCTTTGTGTCTTTCCAAAACATAACACAATTATTACCTACCTATGTAAAACAATTAGACAAGTGTTTAGCTTAGAGCACTTTTGATTAGTTTAAGTGTTGTTTTAATTAGCATAAGTGTACATACATTATTATATTAATGAATAAAAAATGTGTATATAAAAAATGGTATTTATTTTTACTCTAAACCTGCAGATTCTTGGATACTCAGTAGAATACAAGATTTTTTATGCCAACATAGACATTTTTGAATGAAAAGTTATAATAACTGATAGCAATAACAGAAAACAATGTGGTAACAGCTTATCTTTAAAAACTAAAACACAAACTACAACAATGCATTATCTCACATGTGGAGTTAAAAGTGTTTAAATGAATTTATTAATACTATTTACATTATCATCATGACAGCCATTATCTTGTCGACATGGCTGATTCCATGCCTTGCCACTATTTGCCAACGACAGCTTGCTGCATTGCTCGACCGGCTAGAAGTTTTGGTTTGACTCTACAACAACAGCTTTCAGCGCTGGCTTTCAATTCTTCTGCAATCTGTAGAAAATTATAACAATGAATGTATATACATTATGTATAATTAGAGTTTAGGTACAAAGTGTGAGGGGTACTAAACAGCTAAGCTAGCTTCTGTTTTAATCATGACAATATGGTAAGTAAAAGGTCTCGAGTTTAAGGGAGACAGACACTTATCTGATTTCGATAGTTTCTAATCTATATATAGGTATCATATTCATGAACTCACTTGCTCTTTAATTTGTTGCTTTGATCTCTTCGTGTTGGCAAAGGAACATATATATGGGATAGACCAAAATAAGTGCCACCAACACCTCCCTCACAGCTCTGGAAACAGCGGGCGCGTATGAGCGACAAATGCCAGTGCAGTCAATATCTGCAAAATAAATTGATTTAAATAGTAGGTACTATCTAGTTACATAAAATAAACATTATAAAGCTTAGGCAAGAGGGAATTTAATCAACAAAGATAGTTTGTTTTACTTACATTGGTCATTATGGAAATGCCATCAGATCAGTACGGCCGGCGTTCCTTACGAATATGAGGATTGAGATATTCCGCTTATGTTTTGACTGTCCCCTTGATAAGACGATAGGTTTTGTAAATTCCTTGTCCTGCAATGCAAGGGGTCCAGCGTCTTTCGCAGAAGAGCTCTAGATCGTCGCCGGTTTTGACGCTCTAACAGCCGGCGAGAGTTTATAATGAGTTGCAGACGCGCTCGAATTAGGAAACTCATTGAACTTTTTATTATTTCACTATTATTTCACAAGCACAATAGCACCGAGAGCTACCTTTGTTCAATCGTCCATAATCTCGTCAAAATCTCTAACCATAGACTAAATTAGCCGTCAAAATAACAATAGAATTCCATGTTTGCGCCTATCGCAAGCGATACAATTGAGACTGTGATTAGTTGAATGCGACAACTTGTCACAATTGTAAGTTTCATAGATACGACCACGATACAACTGAGACTGAGAAAGATTGTGCTTGTAGAATACCAATAGGTGTCAATAGTGGCGATTTAGACGCGATACTACTGTCATTGTGAGGCGATTGTGTTAGTGGAATTAGGCCCCAGGGAAGCCGCGGGGAACTGGTATATCACTTCTATAAGCTGTAGAGCCGTTTTCAGTTATAAAATAATCATTATAAAAATCTTTATTCGGAACATTTTTACATAGAGGATCATAGATACCTACGATGACTCTACCGAAATTTTACAAACTGTGTGGACGCCCCACTATGGGGATTCACAAAAAACCTGGACTTGGATAACTCAGGAAACGTACAAAGAAAACTAAAGAATCAAACCAAATAGACTGCAAAATCCACCTACTCTTTACTTATTCGAAATGACATACCTAATAATAATAATAATGATCTTTATTTCAGACTACATGCGTCCATATAAACTTAAAAGTACACAATAATAATTAAAAAGTCACAAATCTACAAAAATTAAATAGATAATTTGTTGTCGACCTCTGTGGCGTGGTGGGCGGAATGTCCGCCTGCGACGCATGAGGTTGCGGATTCCCGCCTCGGAACAATTGTGTGTACGATCTGCAGACATTTGTTTCGCGTGTTCTGGTCGTATCATGTATAATAATAAAACATATCTGTCTATGTCATGTATTGTATTGAGTAAAGCTTCTAGCTTATCGCTAGATGATGCTATGTGGATTGTCCGGTATTATTATTATTTTTGTTTTTAAAATAGGCTTAGTAGGGAAAATGTTGCCGAGATACACTAAACCTCCCCCAGAATAGGGAAATATACCGCCCGTGAGGCCATAAAACCAAATTATTAAATACGAGACATGTTCTGCCAGAGGCAAGTTTACCCGAAAAAAGTACCCTAGGACAAAATCTATATTCTCTGATAGATTCGTCCAGTGGCTTGAAGTAAATTAGAGACAAATATACGAACTTCCTTATGTAGTAGAATGTAGAAGCTATCGTATATGTCGAATTATTGAATTATTAATAGGTTTTCTGTAGATATCGAAGTAAAAGACGTAATTATTAAAATGCCCTTTCATTTACAGAGAACACTTGTTTAGGGTCTTCCAAATAGGGTATCGCATCATTATCGTCATCGTTGGAAAACTGTTGGTTATTGTTATGACAGTAATTAGTTCAAGTAGTTGGACCGTTACCGCACTATAATAATGGTTATTGAGGGGTTTCTTATCTTTACTTTTTCGATTTGTTTTTCTGTAACCTAGCTTCATTCTTAAAGTTTTAATTTGAAGTCCATCTTTTAGGTATAAAGTACTTCCCTACTACAAACATGCTGCGGTGTAATTCTTATCAATATAGAATAAAATTATTTTATTTTGTATTTATGCGTCAAGCTGAAGACAGGGCGCTGTGGCGCTCATTGTCCAGCCGTGGACTAACATAGGCTGATGTATTTATGTATAATACCGTGCATGGAGATGTCCCGGTATAGCCTGGTGCTATTTGACCTCATTAATAAATCCAAAGACCTTCCCTCTCTGTCGTCGTCGTTGGTGGAATCATAATGTGCGTGTGTATTGGCCGTGCATTGTAGTATAGGGTAAAGTCGGGATAATCGCCACAGAGAGTTATGTGCCATGTTACCTTCTGAAAATCGCAATTAATAAATGAATAGGTTATATCAGTATCGTCAATCCTATTCCGCGAATGGTCATGGGGTCAAAGCTCGAATGGACCATCACCTTGTAAACTTGCGCAACTTGCGTGCGGTACCTATGTAGTAAGTTCCATTATTTTTGTATTCTCAGTATCTGAACATTATATTTATTTATTTCACCATAAGCATAAATTATATCTTTATTGACGGTACACAAACATTTGCCTTTATAATATTAGCAGGATTCTTTCACCACTATACTAGTCCCGTACCAAAAAAAGCTCCGACGAAAAAAATCTTGATACCTAATGAAATGACCTTCATAAAATAATGCCTGTGGCAATAGTGGGCATGCGTTTTATTCTCTCGTCTTCGTCGCTCCAACTCGAAAACGAACAACCTAACAAGGTAAAGGTTTCTTGTGCGCTCCTTTACCTCACCATAAAAAGATCAAAATGAACAAAAATCAAACGGTGATTTTTGTTAATTTCATTCATTTCCAAGTTTTACTTATATAGTTTGAATTTGATGACGAGTCCAGTTGTCCTGTGAGGTCTGAAGGAGATCTTTGAAGTTTGAATATTTCCAATCCATTCTGTAGTTTTGTCGTTGTCTTCGGCCAAACATCTTCTAACGGCACTAACCTTCGCCTTTATATATATATCTAGATGAGTACCTTCATAAAATGAATCCTTTAAAGTGGGCATGCGTCTTATTAAACAGATAATTCCATCCTAAGGTTGTCTTGGTCACTCCTCCGCACATCACAGTTACCTGCAGTTACCTGACAGGCAGATCTCGATACGCCGAGCGATCTCATCTCCATCGCTATTAGCATTCGGTTAGCACGGGACACACCCACTGTCACGTGTATTATATGATTGTATTGTATTTAAAGTATTTATAAGAGCTAGGGTCACCTTGTGTGTGCAGTGTTTGTATACCGGTTTGTGTATAAGAGGTACCTTGACTTATTTGTTCAAGATTTTAGCACATTTTCGCACGAAACTGTGTTCTTGTAGCAACTACGCAGCTACGTAGGATGCTACTAGCAGTTAGGTTTAGGTAGTAAAGAAAACGAAAAGAGTATTTTTGTATGTTAGATAGAATGAAGTAGCAGGTATTTCCCTTTTGCCGCAAAAATATTTAGATCGGGAGGCCTATTTTAATTCGGCCAAATACGCCATTTCGTGTTTTGTTTTTTCTTTTTTTGCAAATTAGTATTAAGGGGCCTCCGGAGGGACGAAGTCTTCATACAAACGTAATACCAAAATTATTTCTAATTCAAGCATATTTCCACTATAATATTGCATTATTTGTATTAAAATAGTATATATCTAGGTTCCCAAATAGTTTTTTTTTTCAAAATACTTACCTAAAATGAAATGAAAGCCAATCTCATTTTGCACATTTTTATGCGAAACTGGACAAGTTTTCTTGCAATTTGTTTCGTATTAAAAACATCAAACGTTTTTTTAACAACAAGGAACATAGCTTATATTGTCTTGTTACAGAATAACAAGACTTTGTGAAGAATACAAAAAGTTTTCAGTCATAATTTTTGGTATTACGGAACAATCCAAATTTTGAACGGCTAATATTGCTATCGCGCACGCATGTGGTGCGGCGCAAGGGTTAAACAGGGACAGCGATATTCAGAGCGATTTTTGCAAGCGAGGGTCGCCGGACCCTTAAGGTGCTCTACTATAGGTACTCTAATTTGGTGTATTAGAGAACCAACATTGACAGAAACGAAACACGCAATTGCGTATTGGAGTATTAAAATAGGTAAATTTTTTGTCTTTATTTACATAAAATATCTGCGCTAATCGTGGAATATTGAGTGAAAACCTGATATGTTTTTAATTCATTCATAATGAAAACATGTTATGATTCTAGACGACCGATGTGGCGCGGTGGGCGAAGGTCCGCCTGCGACGCCTATGTGTGTATTGTATTATGTATATCAGTCATCATCTCAGTATATCGTCAGTATCATCTAGTACCCATAACACAAGCTCTGCTTATCTTGTAGCTAGATGATGCTGTGTGGATTGTCCAGCATTATTTATTTATTTATTTATTCTATGTTTTATTTTGAATATGAATATAACACGCGCGAAATTTTCCTCCGCCCGAGGCCAGGAGTGAATTATAAAATAAATGTTTATTCGACATTAATGACCGTTCGAACTGAACTGGGGAGGCTGGGGCACTAGGGGGTGGCTGGCCGTTAGGGTGGGACGGGATCTATCCACCGGCGGCGGCAGATCATTATTGAACATTATTTTGTTTATTGACATTTATATTGAATGATTTTGCGATGATGAATTCGATGCTTGTGAATTATGTTTACTTCTCTATTGTATAAGTAGGTCATATCTATTCTGTAAAAATACATGTACTTAATTTAGTACTTTTTTTTTGATAAATAAATGTCCTTTATTCATTCAGCCTAGAAAGCCGGATAGGATATCATTAGGGTTCCGTAGCCAAAAGATGTCCTATTTTCCTACGCCTTACCTAGTTGGAAAGTACGCGGATAGGGGGCGGGGAGGAGACGAGCCACCCCCAGCCGAGCCTCGGAAATATTATTCCGATAAAAAATTTGGAGAACGCTGTAAACCCAAGTCTTTGAAAGGTTCCAGCAATTTTCGTAAATCATGTTTTGCAAGTTTTGCTTGACAAACTACGAGCACCTTCCAAATTGGGTAAAGAAATGCTTCAGGGCGCGTTTCTAGTAAAAAAAATACATGCGGGGCAATCTTTGGGGACTCCCGATAGAAGTGAAAACTAAGTAATTTTATATGTTATTCATACTAGGATGCGTGCGTTGACTCAAGTACCATGATTTTTGTTCACTTAAAAATTTTTGCTCAAGACGCCTAAAGTGTTAAACCGTTTTCACTCCAAAACTTATGTGAGGTAGCGTCTGAGCTGACAAGATAGGATATTATCACCTCGAAGAAACTGCTACAGTTCCTATCCTAGCAGCTGCAAGGGTTAGTGGCGAATTATAAACGTCGCAGCTTCAGGGCTGAACACGTACAGTGGCGATCACAATAGGCCTGTCATGGCAGCAGTGATACGAACGAAAGGTACCTTCACTACATAGTACAGGGTGTCCGCCGGCAGATTTTACACTTTGAACTGAGCTCACGGCGCGTAGGAAGGCGGCAGCGGGAGGAACGGGGAATTTTTTGACGCGAGACTGTTGCGGATTATTTAGTAATTATGAGTCGGTGTACGGGAGCGCACCGCGCTTTTTTGGTTGAGGCGTATTTTGCGAACAATAATTCGATCAATGGCAAGGCATCGGTTTTGTTCTCACTTTGATATCCGACGATTGAAGGATGGCCCGTTAACGAAGTTTAGAAAAACTGGATCAGACGAAAAAGGACCTTCAACGACTGTAACTACTCCGGAAAACACAGAACATTTGAGAAGGAAAATTTGACAAAATCCGCTTTTTTTCGGTACAGGTGAAACCGTTAACACACAGCGCTAGCGCACGATTCTAGACATTTTTTTTATACCGGAGCTGCATCGACATGTTAGTTACAATAACAGAACCCATTTTCAGCAGGATCGGGCCACGGCACACACCGCTAGGGACTCAATGACTAAAGTGAGAGAGCTTTTTCCTGGAAAATTGATTTGTCGCTTCGGCGACACATCCTGGCCCCCTAGATCACTTGATCTGACCCCTTGTGACTTTTTTTTATGGGGATATCTCAAATCTCTCGTATACAGTAATTCGCCATCAACAAAACAGACCCTACAAGAAAATATCCGAAGAGAGATTACAGCTATCATTCCCGAACTTTGCAAGCGAGTTTTCGCCAACATGAATGCAAATTTACAAGAATGTTTGCGGCTAAAAGGACGCCATTTGGGTAGAGTGATTTTTAAAAACTAAAATCCGCATTATTCTTTTGTAAGATAATAAATAAATAACTTTGATTGAAACATATTTTTATTTAATTTAATTTTTTGAAGTATAAAATCTGCCGGCGGACACCCTTTATGAAACAAAGTCGCTTCTGACTGTCTGTCCCTGTTGTATGCTTAGATCTTTAAAAATACACAACGGATTGCGGATGCGGTTTTTTTAATAGACAGAGTGATTCAAGAGGAAGGTTTATAAACCATTTGACACAGATTTCCACGCGGGCGAAGCCACGAGGCGCATCTAGTAATCAAATAAAAGAATAGCTGGTATTGGTATGATCATTATTATGACTTCCTAGCCGATTTCGGACATGGCCGCTGTCTGCGTTTGACAATTATTATTAACTGTAAAAGCTTACTTTTAAAGTTAATAATCATTTGGTCGTTATTGATGTACCTGCCTAGAGCTGATCCCCTCTAGTGGTTTACATACCCAAGTTTGTAAATTATTTACTAATGCTGGGCAATGTTTGGTAAATACAAACTACTTAATTGTAGTAGAGTCATAATCATATTGCACAAAATGTAATTTATGTAAGCTTTGCTGCATTCGTTCCAAACCGAATCTAAGCTTGAGTCAAACTTTGAACATAAACCGATCTCCTTGGCGGTTTTTTTATTTAAAGAGCCCCACTTTTTTCAAATTAAAATCAGCTAGGTAGGTTGTGAAAACATTCTAGGATACAAGTATCCTAGATGTTTTCATGTTTCCAACCAAACTGCATAATTATGTACTGAGACCAGAAAACAACAGAAGGTATTTTACAAAACTTAAATTTTTAAATTTTTCGCCCCTGCGTGACCCTGCGTGCCCCTGCGTGACCCTGCGTGACCCTGCCACTCAACCTCATACATCTCGTCTCTAGTGGAAAGGCTATTTTTTAATGAGACATCGAATTAAGTCATGAAAATGTCGATATAATTGAAACGTATTTAAGTAGGTACCTGCTTTGATTGTTCCTCCAATTAATTTCTCATTATTTTTAATGATGTTTGTTACTTATTTTTACTGCTACCATTATTGCCTCGACAGTTCAAAGCCTATTACATAGTATACTACTTATAAATGTTTGGATGAAGTTTCGCTATTCAGAGAATAATATATACCGTCTCTTCCTTTCATCAGGCTCTGGAAGTTAGTCGTCTCCCTTCCTAATCGGTGTAGCGACTCTAGTGTAGTAGAGTAGATCGTAAACTATAAAATGATTCGACGACCGATGTGGCGCGGTGGGCGAAGGTCCGCCTGCGACGCAGGAGGTTGAGGGTTCGATTCCCGCCTCGGAACAATTGTGTGTACGATTTGCAGATATTTGTTCCGGGTGTTCTGATCGTTTTCTATGTATAATAAAAAATATCTATCTATGTAATGTATTGTATTATGTATATCAGTCATCTAGTACCCATAACACAAGCTCTGCTTAGCTTGGGGCTAGATGATGCTGTGTGAATTGTTCAGCATTATTATTCTAACGTAATAACAATTATTTAAGGGTTTGACGTTTCATTGTTTATTGTACGGCTCTATATGAGGTAGCAACTGACGCACTGAGGCTGACTAGGCTTACGCACAGGGTTGGCATGATTAAAACAAGTTGTTTTAAAACACGTGTTTAAAACAGTGTTTAAAACAGTTTGAAATAAAACTATGTTTTATATTAAGAAAAAAACAGGGTTTAAAACTACCTTTGATTGCAAATGAATGTGTATAAATACCACAGACAGGTTGTGTGGTATAGTGGTATTTATACACTGCATAGGTAACTCCCCGCCAGTAAAGTCCCGCAGGGAAAGTCCCTATGTCGGTCGTCGAAAGAAAGTAATTCACTGGATTAGTGGGTACCTCTACCTACCTACAACACTACATACAAGGTGTATGTCAATTGTTTTGTATTGATTAATAATAATAATAATTTTTAATAATTAGATTAGAGGTACTGAGATATGCAACAAAAGTAAATATTTATCTTTTTGTTAATTTTTATTAATGTGAATTAGGAAATAGTTTAGAAATGGATTATTTTATTATTCGCTATAATTGATTTCAAATTTATAAGTAAAAAAAACAAATAAAACAAAAAAAACACTTGTTTTAAACATTTTGAACTGTTTGTTTTATAAAATATAAAAAAAACTGTTTTTTTTCCAACCCTGCTTACGCACATTAATACCGCCACCACCCGGCACAACAATCTGCATTCAAATAAGGACGTTATCTTTAGATTTAGTGACAAAATGGACTATGATTGGCAATAGGTGCCTGTTCAGAGTGGTGGCCGTGGTAGAGGCACCACTGGAACAACAGGCCCTCGGACCGTATCCGAAGCCGTAGGTAGGTAAACACTCCGTTCAATTAAAACCCTGTGATGTGTTGTCGAGGCAGCGTTTTCATTTAGCCGATGCCACCCGCTGTCGATTTAAAACAAACCATTTCAATTTTATTTCGGACACGGCCCAGGGTCGTTGTTAGGACTTATCCAGTAACGATGTGTTCTGAAATCTCATGAAAAACTGGAATATCTTCTGATTCCGATCTTTTGTGAGATAGCATATCAATGTAGTGGCAAATTTATAAAATCAATTTCGGTAAGTATTCAAACTGAAAATAATTTAATTGTTTTGAATAAAATACTAATAATCTACTTCAAATAATATTACTAATAAATAATATGAAGTTTTGCGCAACAAATACTTATCCCTCGGGGATAAAATTTTATGGGAACACCTCAGGATCATTATCTATACAATAAGAAATAATTTTCCAAAACGATCGATAATTGACGGAGAAATTTTACAAACATACATAAAAACATACAGCCGAACATGGAACATCCTCCTCTTATGTTTTCGCCGGTTAATAAGCAAGGTTTCGTGACGACAACGCCAAATGTAACAAACATGGTTTTTAACAAACTCTCATTGTTAGTTTCATCATGAAATTGATGACAAATTTGTTTTTTCACCTCTTATTCTCTCTTCAATACTATCTGCGAAAACTTTTAATTGGCGTCCTTATATGTATACGTTTTTTTTGTATTGTTAAAATGTTAAGCAGTAAGTTTTCTCACAATTAATAAATAATTAACGTTATCAAGGGGAACGGTGTTCGTTCACTCCACGGACTAACCAAGATATTAGTATCGAGCTAATTGTTATGGTGATAAAACAACCACCTTATCTTATCAGTTCTTTACTGTGAACAGTGACGATGCGATCGGATAACTCCGGCAATCAAACGAAATGCGGAAATCCTGGATCTCTTCTCTGTAGGTATCTTGTACAATGATAAGACAATTGATTCACGACGGTTATTTTATTGGTGTTATTTGCATTTTTGAGCCAACGAATGATTTCATGATTCTATCCATTTAAGTCGAAATCTTCCGTTTTCCTAGCTGAAAACGCTTCTGAAGATAATTTTCAGTCGCATAAGAGATAATTTGCTCAGTAGTGAACTTGTACCGTATTATATTAAATAGGCCGCTGGGTGTCCGGCAACAGAGAATACTGTGACATTCATTATGCTAGAATACGTCGCGTCACTACCAGCTTAGAAGCTCTGGTACCGTGAAGTTCTGGCCTCCCTGACTGCGTCCCTGGCTGACCTAAATTCAGCGGATTGGTTATTGATTTATTTAACAGATTGTTGTATCTTTTTTGTTTGTTTGTGCAAGCTTCTTATTGTATGCATATTAATCATGATCCGCGTATGCACGCACACGCGGAAACTCAATACCATCTCAGCCTCACTGTACTCGTGCACGGATATATTTTGCCTACACAAAAAAGTAATGTTAAGTGTAGTTATTGTTGGTTATGTAGCTTTTTGTTTTCCAAATAAATTAGAATTAAATTAAGCAGCATCAAAGTCACGATTCTTGTCTGATCGAGATAATAATCTTAATCGAGACCCAGAACTACTCGCATGCAAAGTTTCAGCGCGATCCGTGCAGTAGTTTAAGCCAGGAGTTCTAAACTCGTACGTTATATCCATCCAAACTTTTATTCATAATTCTTTATTGCAGTCCTAGATAAAACATTTCTAAGTAGGTACACCCTACACTAGAGAGATTCTGGCAAATGTGAGATAGTAGTAGATAGCCTGCGTATACGTACGTGTGTACTACATTACACCATAGATTTACATAGAAATGAAATAATCTCTGGACGGTATAATATGAGTGTAGTGGATCATATACCTAATCCTGTAGGAATAGATGTTATGCTTTGAATAAATAAATAAATAAAAATACAGTCAATATCTGAAATCTATCAACTTGCAGATAAGCAAATCAAAATCAAATGTACTAGACACATAAGTTATGAACATACTAGTGGTTTCTTCTCACTTCTTCCACTGGTGGACAAAAAATTGAAGTGAACTGACAAATAAAAAAAGACAAAAAATGACTTTAAATAAAAAACTAAATACTTAAAGTATGACCTGTCTAAGTGCTTATTTGTAAGCTTAAAGAAATAAAAATAAACTTTTCATTTTCAATTGGAATGTTTCCACCGCACTGCACCCGATTTTCTGCCAATGTCAAGTACTTAATGAATAATAATTGTTAATTATTTGAGTTATCAAATTATGAAAATTGTTTGATATTTGCACCAGAGCCACGTGCCGGTTAAATTGGCTTGGGAGACGAGATGTTGGAGTCCCCCTTACCAAACACATATTACAACAATTCTACATACCCTAAAAGTCTTAAAAAAAGCAACTTTGAAGCCAGAAGCCCCGTTATTATCAACGTTTTATTTTAAACTGAAACATGGAAGAAGATGTAAGACGGCGACAACAAATGTTCAAGGCGAAGGAAAGTTTCAGAGCAAGGGAAGAGATAGGGTGCGACCGGCTTTTTATTCTCATTGGCCGACTTCCGACTTCAACGCATGTGAATGTGACAAATTCTGGATGTATTATGGCATATTTAATTTTAATCTGATAATCATCCCGTAAGGTTTAAAAATCATCTAGCTCCAAGCTAAGCAGAGCTTGTGTTTCGAGTACCTACGAGATAACTGATGTACAACAATACAATAACATTATATTTTTTTATTATACATCGAAAATAATACTTTCATATCGCACAAATATTATTTGTCGTAAGGCGAGAATAGAACCTCCTGCGTCGCAGGCGAACGTTCGAACGCCGCGTATCGGTCGTCATGTATAGATAAAAAAAAACCTTTTGTATATGATGATATCCTGTTCTATTTAAATTGCTTTTATCCGGCATCCGGCTATACACGAATTTCCATTGACGTAAGAGTTTTGGGCAAGCACCGTCACAAACCTTTCCCAACGTGCCTCGTGACGTAGAATATAGCCCTGATTGGTATCACATTTTGAGTAACTAGCACGAGTTGTTTCAAAGTTCTGGATAAAAAGCATAACTTTACGCGACTCGCTGGGCGAAGTAAAATAAACATCATAACGTCCGCGATTGTCAACCTGGTTGCTCCTGATTGCTATCTTAGTCGATTGAACTGAATCCTTCGTGGATTAGCTACGGAGGCAAGAGGATAGAAGAGGACCTTGGATTTTGGTTCCTTGGTCCTTCCTCCTTCGTGAACAATATATAATATAATAATAAATAATGCTGGACAATTCACACGGCATCTAGCACCAAGCTAATGTCGAAGATGAACTCGTCTCTTGTCCGCGAGGCAGAGGCTCGCAAGGAAGGTTCGCAAGTGCGTGTGGCTGAATCTGATGATGCTTTAGATGCCATACCCTGCTTCCGAGTGCCGCGATGCCCTCCTTTGAGGCGTGTGCGGGTATGTAACCTAACTATGTATGTACCTAACAGGTAAGTAAAAATATGGCCAAAGCGCGTAGGAAGGTTATTTATATGATAACCCTCGACTTGACTTCTTTTATTTGGCAATGTGTGTCTGGTTTGCCAGCGTCCAGTTCATACAAGTTTCATAGTCATGGAATGGAGGCGGAATTACAATAATAATATGAGCTCCGTTGTTGGTAGTCGGGTGACAGTTACTTTAAACGCAAGATCAAAGTTATTGTCAAGGTATGCAAAATCCTCTCAGAAAACGATAGTTATTATGTCTGCCATGTCGTGTATAGCATAGGCCTCTGAGGCATAGGCAATGGCTCAAGCTTTGCGCCACTTTGCAACAAAGTATCTTACTGTAACGAATGCTGGGCGATCCACACAGCATCATCTAGCCCCGAGAAGAGCAGAGCTTGTGTTATGGGTACTAGATGATTGATATACATAGATATACATTTTTATTATACATAGATAACGGCCGGAACAAAATAAATATCTGCAGATTGTACACACAACTGTCCCGAGGCGGGAATCGAACCTGCAACCTCCTGCGTCGCAGGCCTTTGCCCACCGCGCCACATAGGTCGTCTGTGACACTGAATTTTCAGGAATTCCCAATTTGAAAAACTTTGCAGTATAAGAGACGAAGCTGTATCATGTTTATACAAATAATCGTTCATCAGCATTATCTGGGAGTACGCATTGACATACGCCTCGCCGATAACCCGCGCTCGCACCTTCGCCCGGTCAACACGGGGCTAGCGATACCGAGCAGGCTTAGATAAAGACGAGCTCTGCGACTTGCAACCTTATTACAACAGGCATTGGGTTCAAGGATGGGCATGTAGACGAGGTGGTCACCAACGTAAGCTGTCGGTTTTTTCGATTTGAAGCCGTAAGTACTTGACGAGTAGGTTTTGTTTTGTTGCGTAGATAAGGTGGTTTTCATCTTGGAGTCTTCGGCCTGTGCTTCGGCGCAGATTTGCGGAGACCTATCAGACTCCACGTCCACTGGTGGACTTCGATGTGCCTCCCTCACACGAAAGGGGTTAGCATCGGGGTTAGACAATAATACTATAGCTATTATTGTTACCTATTGATATAAAATGAGCCCCTGTCTCTCCGTCACGCTATAACTTGAGAACGGCTTTACCGATTTCATATATCTTTTTTTAATGTTTTCTAAAACTACGTAGAAGGTACTTACTTAATTAAGAAAATTGCGCAGAAATTTCGAGGCGGGCGAAGCAGCGGGACGCAACTAGTAGGTAATAATGTCAGAAATAAACGTTATTCTACCAATGTTTTTTTCTTTCATCTTTTATTTTCACCAATCACAATGAATTCTTATTTCCGTGGTAGCTTTGTCTCGCTCTCTACAAACATCTGGCTGTTCGAACTACTCTATCAGTATTGTTCAAAATAAGGAGCTCCAAGTTATCAAATCCAGCAGTTCATCAAATCAATATGATTCAGTCGTCCCGTCCGCGTCAATGCGGCGCGGTGTCGTCCGACCAGACACCTACCTATATCTGTCACCTACGCGCCCCGTCTCCTCTACATATATACCTAGATATGTGTATGTATCTACTGTTTGTATAAAGGGTGGACAATTAGAGGCTACGTCATGTCCGTGTACGCACGAATGTTTATTTACATCTCGCGATTTTAATAAATTGAACAAGTTACACGATTCACAATTTTCATGATTACGTCTACACGCTGTCGTCGGCGTAATCACCAAAAGCGTGTTTTAAAATATAAAAATAATAATTTAGCGTGTTATTAAATAATTATTTTTATTTTTTATGTATGCTAAATGTTAATTTTGTTACCGCTGGGGAAAACGTGTTCTTAAGTGGAGACCAAGACTCGGCAAACGTAGTGTAGGACGCCCTGCGAACAGGTGGGATGACGAACTGCGAAAGACTGCTGAAATATGCACCAAAACTCTGGGGTAAGCGTTTTGGTCGCCTATTGGTTCTATTTCTTTATTTTTATATTCGTGATCGAAATGCAGCCAGCCAGCTAGCTGCCTTAAATTTGATCCGTAAACTGTATCGTGTCGGATGCTGTAAGCAGGCACTCAAACCTCGTCTGCATATCGATTGGATTGTCTGTCTGTCAGACGTGATATATGTATGTTGGCATGTTTCGGCGTTCGGCATGGGGAGGCGCGGCGTGGTGCGTGTACTTGTATGAGCCGCTGTCGATGTGCTCGCTCGAGTCTTGCCTAGTAGGTAACTCACTTTAGAGAACCCTGTGTTTTCATCGTCTTCATATCATTTTTATTTGCCGTCGTTTTTCCGACACGTTTTTCATAACATCATATAAATAAAAAAATCTATATGATGTCATGATGATAATTTGCGATAAAAAAAAATCCCGTTATCAGATAAATGGCGCTTTGGTGGATTAAGTGGTTTATAGTCTATGACATATATAGGTAAGTTACTATTAGTAGGTATCATTGGTATCTCAGTGATACCTAACTATTTAAATAAGGGATTTATTTACTTGTCTTATGTATAGGAAGTTCGTCGTTTCCAAACTTACGGCTGCTATAAACGAGTAAACTTGTGATAAGCGTTATCTTATCGATGAAACCTGAATAATGTTGATAAAAGGTATATATCTTGTGACGTCATGTTATTTTTATCAGTAAACTGGTTTATTGAATGAACTCATCGTTGCAAAACTTTGTAAATGCGAAGGTCTATGTCTGTCACCTATTGACAAGATACACAGATTACGTAAGGAAGGGACACTGGACATGGGCTGCAGATTCTTTGGCATCATGGCGAATAAACATATTTTAATCTAATAACTATCAGAAATAGCCATACTACTCAGCTTATTACTAAACGCGAGTACCGGACCTGCCTCCAATCCGTCTCGGCACAGATCTCAGGTGTGCCAACCCTCAGGGTCGCCCCTCGACCGTGACACCGCGTGCCTTGCTTTGAGGCCTCACTTTAGATTGCTACAGAGTCCATAGTTACAATGGTAATCTAAAGTAAAAAAATTAAACCAATTCTATTCACTTCTAAAATTCGCTCTATCAAAAACGTTCCTATATCTCCGTCCACTCCCCTGTCCACAGCAGGCTCGCCCTTGTTCATCATCCTTCAGTAGGGTACATCCAGGCCTGTTGGCAAACATGCCATCTACATAAAGCCTCCGCAGTAGGTACCTACAACCTATAAGCTGGTGTGTTAGGGTAGATAGGACATGCGAGGGGGAGATAGCGCGTGTAGGCATTAATTGGAAGCGAAGGGACCGTCCGAAACTTCGTTAGTATGGAATAACAGCTGGCTGAAATGTAAAGGGTTTTAGTTGTTTAGCTGCGTGGCGTCGTGGCGGATATTTATTCGATGACTGTGGATTCAGAGTTTATAAAACTGGGCGGTTGCTTACTCTTGAACAGCAACTATATTGAACCCGATCCCAATTCAAATCGTTTCTAACTGACACAATAACACTCTTACAATCTATGTATGTATTGAATCCATTAGATTCGGAACTCGAGCGCGGAATATCAGTTGTATCCAATGTTTCTATCGCGTCGCGCGAGTCGCAGCGATCATAGGCACGATCATAGGATCTCTGTTGTCCTTAATCAATTTGCCCAGCAGCCACTGCTTCATTGTTCAGCCCAGATTGCTTAAGAAATTCTCTGCCCAGCCTCGGCCTTAAGAGCCGCACGACGCACTTATGTGACACTAGCAGCTAGAGCATGTTGTTCTTGGGCACCTAAAGTGTTAAATGGTGATTGTGGTTGTTACAGGAGATGGAGAAGGCGAAGGCGTACATAAAGAGCTCGCTACGCGCGCCGGCGCCGGCGCCCGCCTCGCCCGAGGAGCTGCGGGTCTGCTTCGTGTGCGGCGGCGCCGGCTTCAGCGACCACTACACCATCCGCGTCAAGCAGGACCCGCAGGTGACCCAGCTTATGATGACTCCCATACTGTACAGTCAGGCTATCACCTTCTGTGTCTTCTGAGAATTCCGACTTTCACACCACAGAAAAAGTCGGAATTCTAGCTTATCATTACAGGAAAGGTATCGGGTCAACCGCGTCTAAACACTCATTGCACAGACTCGCGATATACATACACATTTGCTGAGTGAAAACTAATTTTCTCGTTCGTCTCTTAAGCCGCGTTTATGTCGTTACAATTGATAGATGTTAAAAAGGACCGGTGACGCTATGGGCCCCTGTCGTACCCCTGCACTACAGTGGTAAGGTAACTTACTCAAATGCCTTATACAAATCGACAAAGCAATTGTACCTCTATAAATATTTCAAACATTTTCACACGTTTCTTTCGAACTCAGCCACGATACAAAGTTGAATTGAATGTACGCTAATAGAAATGACTCCAAAATGCGTAACCGGTTCTTGCCGGTGTTCAATTGTCGTCGTTTGACACATGACACTCGTCAATTTCGCCATGTGACGTGTGCGTCCGTGTGACTGCCTCGTCGCAAATTATCTTATTGGTTTGTTTTGATTTGGAGCAAAGACGTTAGGCTAATGAAATGTTTTGATAGTAGTTTGAAATCGAGAGTAGCACCTACTGTTATATACTGAAGGATCATTAGAAATTGCTTTTAAAGTAAATTTACGCGTATTCATTTAGTTTAAAAAGGATCAAATAATCCTTTATGTATAAATCGTGTTTTCATTTATTTTAAAACAGTATTTTATTTTCTGTCAGTTTTACAAGCTTTTTTTTACCTTGTCCTGTTAGTATAGTGGTAGTTAGTATGTGAGACAAATCTTACGAATGTTAGACCACCGTTAATGTTAGAATCTTTAACCGATCGGCATACAAGTTCGTTGAAAATGCAATGTTATGGTAGCATCTAGTTGGTCTGATGATGGAGACAGAAGGTGGCCAAAGGAACTCCTAAACGAGACGACGTAACCCCGTCGAGTTGGGGTTCATTAGATTTATCTATCAAAGCACTTTAGTCCTAGATGATATAAGGTTTGATTAAAAAAAAGTTATCGAATGTACTGTTAATATGCCACGTCTGGATGTTTAAAGAGCTACCTTCTTATCACACTCGCGATTTTTGTGTGATTTCAAAGCGCAGATCGCACGCCGAGATTTTGCTGTGCGATCGGATGAGGCTTTAATAGGTATTATAACTGACACCAATTCCAATTTTCATTTCACCAAACCAAATAATTCCAATTTGAACCAATTCGACCGAGTCGAATTAATTTTGTCCATTACAATTTCACTCAAATCCGATACCAGTCATCCATTGAGATTTATTTAGAAATAAATTTAATAAATTAACTGAAATGAAAAAAAAAGAGATAGAAGCTTGGAACCTTTTCAATCAAGCGATGCCGTCAGCATTGCTGACTGAAAATGAAAATGAAAAGTTTTTTATTTCTTTAAGCTTACAAATAAGCATTTGGACAGGTCATATTTTATACTATTCAACTCTCTCAAGACTCCTGGCTACAAATACATGATGCTGGACACCTGCGATCAGAACCGTCTGTCTCTCCGTCCCAACGTTAGCGGAGCTTGTGCTTGTGGAACTAAAATAACTAAAGCTAGTTAATAAATAAACAATGCTGGACAATTTACAAAGCATTATCTAGCCCCAAGCTAAGCAGAGTTTGTGTTATGGGTACTAGATAACTGATATACATAATACAATACATTAAATCTTTAGATATTTTTATTATACATAGAAAGAGACCAGAACACTCGAAACAAATATCTGTAGATCATACACACATTTTTCCCGAGGCGGGAACGAACCCGCGACCTTTGCGTCGCAAGCGGATCGTCCACCGCGCCACAGAGGTCGTCTGTTGGCTGGTTCTTATAGAATAGATAACTACATATATAATAACCTAGATAAATAGTTTTTTTTTTCCGTATATTGAAAACACCTGGACTTGGAACAAATATCCGCAGATCGTACAAACATTTGTCCCTTGGCGGACAAACCCAGATGATTCAATGCATAGTTATGTAGGTGATGCTGGTGACGTTGCGCAGGTCATGGAAGTCAACGCTTGGATAATCAGCGGATGACTCACGTTGGTATTATTAGACGCCGCGCCGGGTCTCTTGCCCGCGGAGTTGTTGCGAAATGTTACTTTCAGCATAGTAACAACGGCCGGCCGTCGTCGTTGTGAAAGGCTGTAGGCCGTTAGAGAATTTGGCAGAGGGACAGCAGGAGTAGTTTAACCCATTAGAGGTCACCGTCCCCATACGAGTACGGCCATATTTGTTAGTGTCACTTACAAATTTCATAAAATTAACGTGGGTAACCGTGATATTTTACTTCATCACAACCCTATTCAAATATATAGATCAATATTTTGCGGGTAATTGTATATTTTTAGTTAAAAAGTGTTTCTGAAGTTGTGTCACTGAAACGCAGCGGAGGGAGGTGGATGAATTTAGCTTTTTTTTACTAATTAGTGCTTATAAGTCGTATTTTTTATTTCAATAGTATAAAATAAATGTTAAAGTATGATATAAAAAACAATAATTATAATTATTTACAACTCAAATAAAACTATGGTCATATAAATCTTACCGTCCTCGTATGGGTCCAGTGACCACATACGTAAGTAAAATAACTGTCTTTTTTTAAGTTCCACAACAACATTTTACTACTCAAAAAAGCTACAAAGGGGCTTGGAAAAGCTGTTAAAGACCTTTTACAGGACAACGATTATGATGAATGTGACTTGGCTATCATACCACCAAATCCATGTGCGTTGCCTGATGAAGAAGAAGGTGCCGATGATGATATTGCGACGTGTCCCATGCCACAAAATGCACCTGGTACTATAGAAGTATTTATGAACCGAGAGGCTAGTAATAACGAAGACGGTGATAATGAACCGCTGACGTCAAAAAGAAGACGATGCTACCCGTCAATCCGCTTCGAATCCTAACCCAACTTGGTGGAAATGTGTCCCTTCATACTCTTCAACTGCTGAGAATACCTACTTCTGAAGTTTATGACAGGAAGAGTGCTGTTTGTAAAATCTGAAAGCTACCTTGAGGACCTATGTACTGGTCTCTAGCTGAAGACATAGGCGTAGAATTGGTCGCCAAAGCCATTGGGTTGGGATATGAAACCATCTCATTGACAACGACCTTGCTTCAATGTCGAACAACAAAATGTTCGTTAGACCATTGGCAGACAAACTTATGAAGAAGTTTTTACACTAGAGATTGTTTCATGTCAGTATCTCTATTGACAAATCAATGGTCAAATACTTTGGACTACATCCCGCTAATTCATTCGTGGAAAACCAAGAAAATCGCGTCACGCTGCATCAAAAGAGTCAATGGCCTTCGTCAAGATGGAGTAGGACACTATCCCGTAAGAATTGAAAACCATCTGCGGTGTGTGCTTTGTCATTTAAAAGTGCGTTAGCAGCGTAAGAAGTGCCTAAAAACACTTTGTGTCATAAATACTTATTTCGATAATTTGCATACATAGGAGGTCAGTGTCCCCATGCGAGTCCACCCCTGTAATTTCATGGAAAAAACTGTTTTTGAATTTTTTCTTGTGTTATGTGTTTTCTAGTTCATATTTTAATAAGAAAATTTAAAAAAAAAATTAAAAACATTGGTAGTTTATGTTTGACCTCTAATGGGTTAAAGTCACGCAACTTTGAATTTTCTAGTGCTATCATGTTTTATTATTATTATTATATTCATAATAACTAAGAAATTAAATAATATCCCAAAAAAAGTCGATTTCGGAATTTTTAATTTAGGTATTAGAGCCTATTTTTCCCATTTTTGCCCTAGTCCGCTTTGGTGGGTGACCACACAACACAAAGGTAGTGGAATAGATATGTATAATATTTTTCAAATTATAATAGTTTTTTTTGTTTTTGTCGTTACTTAATTCTCCCTCGGCACTCCAAAAGTTGTAGTGCGAAAATGACTTTTTATTTTTGTTAAGGCTTGCAATATTTGCGTCAGTAGGAGACCCGGCGCGCACCTGGGCACCTCTGATCCTTCTCTCTGCTGGCAGGTCAACTATTTAGCCTTCGACTACAAACGAATCCAGTACTTCACCTACATTACTAGCTAAAGGTCTCAGCACACATACACGTCCCACTGCTGTAGTCCATTACATTACATTATGAGCATAGAGATCTTTGTTTCTGATATCTGTGATTATGAGTGTGTGCACTACCAAAAGAAAATAGTAGGATGTCTACCACATCGTTATAATTTGAATAAATCTTGGCCAGTTTTTATCAGAATTAAAACGTTGAATAACTTTATAAAATGACTGATGTAATGAAAATTGGCCAAGTCAAATCTAACCTACATAGATTTGACTTGGCACTCATTTAGATCTCCATTCTTTTTGCTGCGAAGCCCACAGCCAATCATAATTTTTGTATTGAACTTGGCTCTCCTTTTTTACATTTATGGTTTTGGTGGGATATTTATTACAAAATATAGCCTTTGCATGGTAAGATTTAGACACTGTTTGAATTGAGTACTCCGCCTACGTTTGTAATTACCAGGGCTTCCTGAACCCTTCAGCTACCGTGAGAGCCGCCATCTGCGGAGGCCTACCCTAGCCATGAGCCCTGTAATTAGGTGACGTGACAGAAGGTAGCCTGTGATTAGGAGTAATGTGCGGTTGTCACCTCGTTGTGGTTGCGGTCGCCATGTTGCTAGATCGATAAACTGGGTCGAATCGAAAAGGCCTGATAATGTGTTTGAAAATGGAACTCTTGTAACGCTACGACACGGATAGTATCGAAAAGGATTCGATGACGTGTTTGAAAATGGAATTCTTGTCCGGGAGACTCGTCGCTACGGCACAGAATAAATAGGTCTTGGTTACGGGAATAACAGGTTTTTGTCACGTTGTTGGTACGCAGTACCATAGAATAACTAAGAGTAGTAGCGCAGTATTCGCACGTGTTTTGTTTTGGCTTGGACACGTCACAAAATGAGGGCACGCGGCAGCGGGTCCAAGCCAAGTTCAAGCAAAGGAACGCGCCGAGTGTATCATTACACGAACCACTTGGTGCCACTTTTGACCCTTCTATAACTCAAAACCTAACCAAATCACGCACCTGACGACCGTGACGTGACACGATCCCTCTGGTCTTCACTGAAAATCAGCGCTGGGTGGACACATTATTGTGCATCCAGCACAATGCTGAGTGAAGGCCATATTTGCCTGAACACTGCTATGCACAATAATTTGTAAGATATATAGTATTAATTTGCGTAGTTTTAAGTTTGTTGTGTATGCTAGTTTTTAAGGTAAATAAAAATATTTTATTTCTTTCTTTAAAACCTCTTTAACGTAAACACATAAAACTACGTGTGTTTAATTATATCTAAATTATATTATTATTTAATTATATTTAATTTTATTATAAGGACATGTAGAAGCCCAAATTTCATGAAGCTAGCTCAAACGGTTACAAATATGAAGGTCAAAAAGACGTAAAAATTCACACTGACTGACTGACATACATATAGTACCTAAACCTAACCTACTTCCAGATGACCTAGAAGGATGAAATTTGGAATCCAGCTCGGTAATTGTGTGTAAGCGTAGGAAAAAATCAAAAAAAGTCAAAAAATAAGTGATGTTAGCGACGACGACATTATGTCAATGAAAATAGGTTTAAATTCGAATAGAATCCGCATTGCATAGAATAAGTAATAGTACTAACGTCTCCGATTGCGCAATAGAATACAGTGTAGTTGTTAGGGACCGGCAAATAATAGATTCTGTTTTCGAAGTAACTACATATTTTTACTACCTCACACTAGATGTCACTAGTGTAGGGGACGTACTAAGAATTTTCGTACCAGGGGGGAGTAAAACGCATGCATGCATGCAAAGCATGATGCGAATGAAGCTTTAAACTGAAGTCTTTTGATATGATTAAGTTATACTAATTTCAGAGTCAGTACAAATAATAGACAAATCATAACTAACTAAATATATTTGAATCTTTAAAATTTTATTCACAAAATTCAATTTCCAGCAAAAATAACTGTTTCGGTTAGTTGTTGACGGTTGGTTGCCCAATCATTTTCTATGGTTGCAAAATGCTTAAAACGAATGCCTATATTTTTTTCAGCTATTGATTTAATCAGAAGAATAATATGATTATCAGTATTATCAGCAAGAACAAATGTTCGTATATTTCGTCGGAGTCAGTGTTGTCTATTAATTTTTGTGATCCATTGCTGCCTTATATTATCTTGAGATGGAAATCTAGAACATACACAATTTAAAATTGCATTAATAGGTGGGCTTCAATTTCATTAAATTTACTAAACAACAACTATTATAGTAGTTGTCTCACGGAGGGAAAGTACTTTCAATATAGAATATTTAATATAAATGAGGCTTTATTTTTATTTCCTGCATATTAATATTTATTTATAGATTATTCCATAGGTGCATTCCATACTATAGCCGTGGGACACTCAGTAAAATAATTGGATTCTAAATACGGCCCTGGCCCTGTTTTTCTTTATAAGTTAATGGTTGACGATAGATGGCGGCTTGTTAAAAAATGACTACTTATAAAAAAAAAATTTTGGCGACTAAAAATTCTTTAGGAACTTAAGTTGAACAAATTTCAGTACATATGATTATTAAAATATATTAATACTGAGCCCTACGTACCTATAAATGTTTATTTCCTATGATACAAAGTGTCGCCATCTATTGTCTAGTAGAATTATATTTGGAAACGCCGATTCGCAATGGAAATGTTCGAGAACTTTTAAAATATGATGCGAATTTATCAGAATTAAAATGTGGAAAACTTTATAAAATGACTGATGTAATGAAAACTGGCCAAGTCAAATTTAACCTACTTTAAGATCTCACATTTTTTAATAACAGCAATTGTTATAGATATCCAATAAAGCAAAGAAATAGAGTTTAATACTTGTTCATAATGTTATTTTGTTCCTATAAATACATATTTCGATGGTGCATAGAACTTGGGACTCATTCCAAGTTCATTCCATTCTCCATTCTTTTTGCGGCGAAGCCCACAGCCAAGCATAATTTTTGTATTGAACTTTCTTTTTTTACATTTATGTTTTTGGTGGGATTTAAAACAAATAAGTAAAACTAGGTAAAAAACACAACTCATATACGCCCTAGGGATTAAAAATACTTTTTATATTTAATTTTGGCTAAAATCATCAGCTACAAGATATTCACAAACAACATATATTTTTTTGTATTTATTTTTGAAAATATGATATATACCAGCTTGTGAAATAAAAAAAGAAAAAGAAAGAAAGAAAGAAAATATTTTTATTTACCTAAAAAACTAGCATACACAAAAAACTTAAAACTACGCAAATTAATACTATATATCTTGCAAATTATTGTGCGTAGCAGAGTTCATGGCAAATATGGCCTTCACTCAGCATTGTGCTGGATGCACACTAATGTGTCCACCCAGCGCTGATTTTCAGTGAAGACCAGAGGGATCGTGTCACGTCACGGTCGTCAGGTGCGTGATTTATACATAAAAATAGTAAACAAAATTGCAATACATTATTAGTTATACATTATATAATACTTATTTATAAATTCTATCCTTATTAATTCTAACTAAAATATAAGACTGGGCTGTGGCTTGCTTAGTCAGGCCGAACAAATTACACTATGTATACGAACCAAAAACTGCGAATAAGTCTGATTGATGGTGCGAATAAGTTATCAACTTAGTTCTTTTTATATGGGTAGAAAACTTCTCAAATTTCATAGTACTAAGGTAGGTAAGTACTAAGAATATTGTCTCCTAATCTGTGTCCCTAAATAGGTATTTAGATCACTTTGATACTCTCTTCAGATAACAGATCTATCGTTATCTTTAAGACTTTCATCCTCCTTCTGAGCCCTAAGCAGGAACTGTTTTAATTTCAATTTAAACGTAGTTATATGTCTGAGATCCTTGATGGGCGGTGGTATATTATTCCAGCATTTTGTTGCTGCGTAACGAAAGCTACCCCTGAAAGCAGCAGAAGAACCTTGTGGCGTTGCTAGAATAGGGCAACATTTTCTCCTCGTTCCGTCTTTTTTGAACCAAATAAGCTTATCATAGAGATAAGAGGGCACACCAAACTTGACGACACCGAAAAGAAGAGAAGCTAAATGGAGTTTTCTGCGCGACTTCTTCGCGATTCTAAGGATGTAGTGTTGGTTTAGAAATGGGGTAACGTGTTCTCGTGGCGGTATCACAAAACAGAACCTGGCGCAAGCATTTTGAACCCTCTGGATAAGACGCTGAGTACGTTTCAAAAGACGGGGACCAAAAACTATATCAGAGTAATTTAATTTTGATAGGACTAATGACTCTACAAGTTGGACTCGAAGTTCTTCGCTCAGGTGTGACCTAATTCTATACAATACTTTTAAACGATAGAAGCAGTTTTGAACTGACTCCGTGATGTGCTTTTCAAATCTGAGGTCAGCATCTACTAGGAGCCCTAAATTTCGTGCCTCATAAACACGATCTATAGGCTCACCCATGAGTAAAATATTTATGTGTTCCGGTATTTGTGTAAGTTTGTGTTTTGAGCCAAAGATAAGGTACTTTGTTTTTAGAGGGTTAAGTATAAGGCTGTTTTTGTTTGACCATGAGATAATGTTATTGAGATCTTTTGTCAACTTACTAATTGCAGTGTCAATTTCGTCTGGTTTGAAAGATATATATATTTGCACATCATCTGCGTATATATGATATTGACAGTGTTTTAAACAGGTTGTGATATCTGCACAGTATAAGTAAGTATTATTGTACAAGACCTAAGCTCTACAATGTACGTACAAACTCCACAGTGTTCATAGTATACTGCGGTGCCTATACTGTAATGGCAAGTAATGGTGGCGCCATTTCCCAGAAGGTGTGACTCGTAAATAACAGGTTTTCCATTATATTCACATACTACCCTCGTCTGCGACTTCGCGTGTCACTATCCTGGCACCTTAAGTTTTCCCTAAAATTAAGGGCACCTGAGAATACTATGACTATGACTACCGTATTTTATTTGTAAGTATCCTATAATCGAAAGTTTACCAGTCTATATGTGTAATAGTAGAATCGGGGCCCAGGTTATTTAGCAAGGAAGCTCTCACTTCACAATCAGGTTAGAAAGGAATAGATAAAAATAAACGCACTTTTTGTGTTTCTCTCAGTTGAGCTGAGCAAAGGGAAAATTATAAAATCCTGAGGTAAAATACCGCGTGTCCCACTTTCATAACCAACTCATATTTTATTTTCTTTATGATTCCTCAATAATTCAGAGGGACAAACGGAAACGCATAATTCCCATAGTTTAGCCGTCACTCAGTCAGTGAGTGTTCCAGCATGTGACATGCCAAGCTGCAGTAACCCACGCCGCCGTACAATGTGCTCTAAAGTATTGTGTCGCCATCGGGGTCGCGACACAGAGGGGCTTTTCCACTTTTTTGCGGGAAATTGTTAACAATGTCGTGGAAACGGGTGATTAATCTGTAGCTGTTACATTTTCTACCACTATGAACATGACATGACATGACTAGCTCTTTCGGATCTCTATCGCAGAAGGTAAAAAAGATATCTGCTTCCATCAGTGTTGAAGTAAACGTCATATCTCTGTCCCTCAGAGCAACGAGCCTTACTTCCCGTTCCTGGGCGGGCACGCGCCGCCGGCGGGGTACCGCGCCGAGGAGGAGAGCGGGGCCGTGCGCGCGTGCTGCGTGTGCGCCACCTTCCTGCGCCAGCAGTGGGACCAGTACGACAGGGACAACAAGCCGCACGCGCAGCGCTTCTACTGGATGAAGCGGCTAGATGGGAAACCTTTCATTGGTGAGTCTGCTTTACTACCGCCAGGACCGACGACGGCAGATAATAGTTCTGCTTGCCTGGAAGAGATCGCTTCTAAGCGACAAGGCCGCCCATTGTACTTGTCGCATGTAATGTCTTTTTTGTAATGTTCTGTTCATATGGTGTACAATAAAGCATTTTTGTATTGTATAACGACCAGAACACTCTGAACAAATATCTGCACATCGTACAAACATTTGTCCCGAGGGAATCGAACCCACACACCTGTGTCGCAGGCGGACCTTCGCCGACCGCGCTACAGAGGTCGTGTGATAATCGTCGAGTGATTTTATTGAGACATTTTAACACTTTGAGAGCTGAAATCACACGGTATGTGTTTTCTACAAGTGACTAATATGCGTAAATCTACACTAGCGCAGCGGCTGAGAAAATACAGATCTGTGTGACTCAGCCGCACATGCGTTTCGTTCGAAAAATATTACGGTTGTGTAATATTTTTCGAACGAAACGCATGTGCGGCGCAACACAACCGCTGTGTAGAGCGGCAGCACGAATTTTTTAGGACAAAAAAAAGTTCGCAGTCGTCGAAAAAAAATCGCAGTCAAAGTGTTAAAATATGTAATTACAAGAATCAATGAAAAAAGGAAGATTTTGCATAAATATAACGTCATAACTTTTAATCGAGGGTTGTTTTTTTCACAATTTTAGTTTGATAAGAAGCTTCTGTTATTTTCAATCATTGCTGACTTTGTTTCATAGTAATTGATCGTTTAGTTTAAATGTTACTCCATGTTGTTAAGCTGGGGGTCGTCGTAGAGGATTTTTTTTTAAAACGCTATAAACAAAAACAAAAAAAAAAAAAAAGTTACATATTTTCCGTCGATAAAAAAATGCGTAGTTTCTTTCATTTTAGTTTAAGTGCATTTTATGCTGACTCACACTGTAGAGGTACTATGACGTGACAATAATAATATGATTATGAGATATTTCCACATCTCTTTAATGATTTCAGCGTAGATTTAGCGTTCTGTATCCGGAACCGGAATAGAGTGCGGTGGAGTGGAATAGACATTTCGAGAAGTAATTTCGTAGGCCGCCCGCGCCGCCGCAAGTTGTTCCGGGCGGCCCGGCCGGCGCCTGATCGACCCAACTCACAGATTTAGGAAGCAAGGTTCAATCCGTGCCCGGCCGGAATGGGATAAAACCTCTCGCAAGATTTACACTTAGTACCTTATTACATTATTACCCTATTTCACATCATTTATTTAAATACTCGTTATAAAATAATTTTTTTACAATAGAAAATACAATAAAATATGAAACTATTCTACAGGAAAATATATAACGATTTTGCAGTGCCTCTGGCATGTTTGCGGAGGCCCGCGTAGACGGCTTCGCCGCCTGTATGAGGAAAAAAGCAGCCTCACTGCTTAGCAGAGTACGTGGGAGTACCAACACCATCCTGGCTGCAGTAGCCGGTAAATTGGATGGAGTAATGTATAAGCACTCCATCTCTGTATTAATATACCGCGAAGCTAGGCTCAAGCGGCCGGTGACTAGTGCTGCAGAGAAAGGAACTTCCTGACGAACTACTATTGTATTTATGTTTCTTATTGTTCTTGTGATTTTATTTTTAATTAAAATAAATAAATGTATTATTATATCTACTTGTACTGTGCTAAAGTACTTTAAAAGTAAATGGGCAAGAGCGTGGAATGTCCAGCTATTTCAATTAGTGTGAACTGTATCTCTGCAGAGCACCCCGGTCGGGCCGCGCCGTCCATCGACGGAAAAAACGCACGCAATAAAACGAAATCGACTGAAACATGCGCGCCCAAACAAATTCACTTCGCTTCGAAATTCCCGGACATTTTTAGGGTTCCAGAGATGACTGGGTGGAATGGAACGGTTTATAAAATGTTGTCATGGTTAGAGCAGGATTTTTTACTGATATTTAAGGACTGCGAAAAAAACAGGGTGAATGGAGAAATTAATCTTGAGTTGGTATTTCTCTGCAGGCGTAGGGTATATTTAAAAAGACAAAAGAGCAGAATAGATCGATTTTTGCTAAATATATTGTGTAGGTTCCACAATAAATTAGGAGTGTTCGGAACCAACACAAACTTCAGGACAAAACCTTTATTTTGCTCCTTTCAAACTGAAACGTTTTTAATATTTTTTTTCAGTGGTATTGAAAAAATATCTAGGATTTTTTTTATTGACATAGGTTTTATTTCGTAAAATTCACGTGAAATATTTTATTTTTCCAAACGCTCACTAAAAACAGTTTAAAGCACTCGGGAATATTCTAGCTACCCTCCAATAATGCTGGACAGTTCACACAGCATCATCTAGCCTCACGCTAAGCAGATCTGGTGTTATGGGTACTAGATGATGTTATTGATGATATTTAGTACTCGGTAAACGTAGTGTATGATTGTAGGACGCCCTCCGACCAGGTGGGATGACGACCTGCGAAACACTGCAGGTATATGCTGGATGCGTCAAGCTGAATACAGTGCGCTATGGCGCTCATTGGGGAGGCGTATGTCCAGCAGTGGACTAAAATAGGCTGATGATATTTAATATAACTTAGATATATATTTATTATTGTACATAGAAAATACCCAGTAATATCACCTACATCAACTCGCGAGTCAGACACAGGCTCGTCTAGATCCCGATAGGATAGACCAATGAGCCGCATTAGGCGACTCCAGCGCATGACATCTGTCACACAGGCAATGCGACGACGACGGCTCGTCACGACACGACTCATATTTAGGTTGAACTTTGAAAAGGACGCAAGCAACTAATAGCGAATGATATGTACTTACATTATGTCGTGCGACTATATATTACGAACTAGCTGCGCCCCGCGGCTTCGCCTGCGTGGAAATCTATGTGTCAAATGGTTTATAAACCTCTTGAATCACTCTATCTATTAAAAAAACCGTGTCACATTTCATTGCGTAGTTTTTAAGATGTAACCATATATAGTGATAGACAGACAGCGGGAAGCGACTTTATTTATACTATTAACAAAATGTCAAATACAAGCGCAGAACAAATGCGCTTTCAGCTCTACAATATCAGCCAGCTCCAGGGCTAGTCGAAGGAAGGTCCGCGCACATTGCGAACATTTGCAGGCAGCGCTACCCAACATTATTGTACCCGGCCCTCGCGTCGTCGGCTTATCAAATATTATTCCATCTGCTGAACCTCCCGCCGGATTACCCTGTATAATCCCCCCCCCCCCCTCTCCCTCCCCTCCCCCGCCGCAGTATGACGGACGGACCGCTCGTTTATCTTTTATATTTATGTTCGTGTCCGTGTCTCCTTTGTTAGTCGGATACGATTTAGAAATTGTTGTGTTTCTACTTCAAAAGGATTTTGTTTCGTGATGTTATTATAATTGCGGAGATATATTTTGTTTGCGTTTTTATAAGAATGTTTCAAAATAAACATGAAAATCGATAGCTGAAGGGAAAATATGTAAATACTAGCTGCGCCCGGCGGCTTTACCCGCGTGGTGATACATATTTTGGATAATATACTATGTGTTATTCTGATATGTAAGCTATATTATATTAGCTATATATTATTGCTAGCTATTGTGAAGTTTCATTAAAATCCATTAAGTCGTTTTTACGTGAAAGAGTAACAAACATCCATCCATCCATACTTACAAACTATGACGTTTATAATATTAGTAGGAAGTAGGATTAGGTATCCGATCCGTCGACATCTACTCAGGCTCTATTGACATGCCATGAAGAAATTCGCCATAGCAAATTTAAACCATACCATTATAATTTAGTGAGTTACCTATAGAATTTATTATGCAAAACTCTGCAGTTAGCTCAATTATTTGAATTGTAAATACTGGTTTTACCTTGCTTCTATTCTTTGATAATGTAATTGATTGTTAATAGAAACACTACGCTACGCACAGCGGTTCTCATGTATCCGAGAGTGTCAGACGACCTCTGTGGCGCGGTGGAGAAGGTCCGCCTGCGACGCAGGAGGTTGCCGGAACAATTGTATGTACGATCTGCAGACATTTGTTCTGGGTGTTCTGGTCGTTTTCTATGTATAATAAAAAATATCAATCTACATATGTAATGTATTGTATTATGTATATCTAATAGGTACCCATACCACAAGCTTTGGCTTAGCTTGGGGAGATGATGCTGTGTGGATTGTCCAGCATTATTTATTTATCTATTTAATTTATCCAGTGACCCTGTATATCTCCCTCGCTACTGAGCCAGCCAGTAGCTCGCTATTGTTCTTGTGTCCTGGCGGCACCTAGCGCCAAAACAATGAATTTCACGGCATTATTACCGCATAATGGACGTTACGTATCAACAAACTGGGTCTGTTGTCGGTTGCGTGACAAACGGGACATTGTTCTGACGTATGGGTGTTACAGACGGGCGATATTTTGTCGGCCGACTGTTTGTATAGAACATCCTGGAAATTTAAAAATCAACACTTCTTACGTTTTATATACATTCAAATAGAATCCTATCCTTCAGAGAAACTCCGAGCATAGCTCTCTCCATAGCTCGCTGAGCGACTTTGAACTGGTGGACCAGCCCTATCGTGAGTGTCCACGTCTCAGCTCCGTAGGTCATATGTGGGTGTATAGGTCATGACATGACGTGTATAAAAGAACGTTTTAGGTAGGATAGGAACTAACAATTCGACGTTCTGAATTATTTAGAGTTTGACCAAGCCAGTGCCAGTGTCAGTGTGTCTGATCAGTAGAGAGAGAGAATATAAATTCTCTCTCTCTCTACTGATCAACTGCTTGCAACGAAACGGTACAAACTGGCGTGCAATTGTAACGGTGAAATTGGTCCTTAGATAGTGAGTAAAATAAATGTAATACTAGGTATTTAATTTCCATTCAAAACCAAATGAATTAAACATTCTTTTTAGGAGGTATAATAATTAAATTTAAGAAAATGTCTTGCACCTTTGAATAAAATATTAAACAATCGTTTCTTGAATGCACAACTGAGACTCGCATACAATAGCGGCAGAGGTGGCTCTGATTCATATAAATACCAATTGTTCGAATATGACTGATATCGCCCCACCCCCTTCTTTCCTGGAACTCTAGCACCCTATGCACCCCGTCCCGTGTGAACGTAGCCCCCCCTGGTCCTAGCTGAGTGAATGCTCCCCCGCCCGCACGGTTCCTAGAACCCTGGCTGCATAGTACGCAGCCGGAGTGACCCTGACCTGGCGCCGGCGAGAGTGCAGGTCGCGCGGCTGCAATAACGTCTCGTCACGTGACCTACTTGCTTCATTCAATAATGTTGCTGATAGCTTTGAAAATATGTCTATTAATTGTGTCTATAACAATGTGTTTTATGTCTATGACAATATTGGGAGCTTCGAATAAAAATAAGTCATGGATAAATAAATAGTAAAAATTCCTAGTAATATACTCGAAAGTTTGTATGAATGGATGTTTGTTACTCTTTCAGGCAACAACATAGGCTACTTTTTATCCCATAAATTTTACTTTTTATCCCATGGGATAGAAATAATCTTAATACGTTTCTTTATGGGTTATTCCAATATCACATCTTCAAGTGTTTTACGTCTTCAAATCAAATCTAGCCGCAAATGTATAAGAAGCCTTCTATCTACGTTAGAGTAAAACTCCGTAAATAAATTCCTGCTTTATAAATTCTACCCCTAGAGCTAATCTTTTTGCTTCGGGGGTTAAAAGGGATGTGATAGGTTGAACGTGTTTATCCCCGTGATCCCGACTTCTAATCCCTTAGTTGTGTGACGTCAGTCATGATGTGAGTGAGTCACTAATAGCCATACATGGTAAACCTTCGTATGGTAGCCCGCCCCTAGCAACGAGGTCGGTGGCGGGCGCTCCGCACGCGACCTTCCTCTACAATTAGCCGGTCAGCTGTTCACTTTCACAGCGCAGCTCGTGAATGGAGCGCGGAGCTGAGAACGAGTTCTGATGTAACACTGCCCGCGCGCAACGCGCTATGCTTAATGACGGACGTTTTCATCTATGGACAGAGGTTTCTTTGACTGGCTTCAAAAAAGCAGGAGCTTCTCAGTTCGCCTGTATTTTTTATGTTTGTTAACCCTCTCAGGACCATAAGTGTATGGGAGGATGTATGATCATAAAAGTTATATAGGATAGTTAATTATGCATATAATAAACATACTGCATTATCAAAATATGAAAAAAAAAAAAAAAAAAAAAATTTTTTGGTATAACCCTTTGACGACATCGGGGACATATGTGATGTCCCCGATGTCGTCAAAGGGTTATACCTCAGAACTTTCGACTGGGTGAACCGATTTTGTCTAGTTCTGACAATGGCATCCATGAGAAAACTATATAAAACTTAAATTTGCATTAAGTATTGCGCGACAAACGGACGACGCAATATCAAGCCAACCGATTTCAATGATTTTTATAAAACTAAGTTTCATTTTCATCCATTTTCATTATTTAGAGATTTGAAGTCGGCTTATAGTTTTTTAAATTAAATTTAAATTAAATTCGTTTATTGATTCAGACTTATTATTAATCCATATTGTGATTTATTATAGAATTTAAAAAAATTACATCATCATCATAGTGTTAATGTAAAGAATGCAATGCAATTTGACTGAAATTACATTACATTCCTTACACCAACACCTACAACTCAATTTATATAATAAATTTGTTTAGCATAAGGGTTCATTAGACTTGACATCCAGTGCCTTTGCAGGCTACTGCAATGTCTGTCCACCAGAACCCTTAGCAAGCTATTGGTGCTGCCCAAAAACATGCCTAATTATTTTATAGATCGATAAAAAGTTACTACACTGTTAGATGTTGACGATCCAAAACTAAGGATAATATTAATAATTGATGTCGTCATTATCTATGTTTACACTCAAAACCGTAAAAAGTATGCATTTGAAAATATACAAGCTTCTAAACTTTCCTATTTCATCACTAAATTTAGCTTTGGGTGAAAATTACTAATAAACGGAGAAATAAAACCCGTTTCGACATAGATTCGTTTTTTAAAGTTTTATATTGAAAAGATACACTCTTTAGTTTTCCTTTGAACCCTTGTTTAGCGCACCGCGTTTGGGCCTGCTCACAGAGTTCGGAGAGCATTATATGTTAGTCCTACTCAAGGTCAAGGATCGAAACACAACGGGTCCTTATTTACCAAATCACGGCATATTTTCTCAGAACGAGGCCATATTTTCGCTGGCTTCCTTGCTAATAAAGTTTGATTGGCAGCGACTTCACTACAGGTTTCCTTGGAACTAGCTGACTTACAGGCCTTGGCATTGCTACTTGAGCTTTGGAAACTTGCCTTTAAATTGTTTATTGAGTCCCATTTTAGAAAGAAGTAATTTAGTCGTAATATTTTGAAGGTCCAGCTAAGACGCAGAAAGTTGTGGGTTCGATTCGCAGCGGAAGATAAATGTACTTATCAACTTGTGCAAATATCTGACAAAGTATTTGTGTCCCTTTCGGGTCTTTGTATTTCCCTACGCAAGTTCCCACGTCTGTCGAGAACTGGTTTGGGTGTTTGTGCCCTGCATATTTTATTTATCTAAATAACTAGCGCACCTTCCGGGCTTCGCACGGTTTTAGTACGGATCCCTAACTTTTTGAAAATATAATATAGCCTATGTTCACCGGGGATAGTGTAGCTTCCCAACGGTGAAAGAATTTTTTAAATCGGTCCAGTAGTTTCAGAGCCTATTCATAACAAACAAACAAAAAATCAAACCCTTTATAATATTAGTATAGATAAGCTGCGCTGAATAATAAACGTTATTTGTCCTTTCCTTTGTTTATATTTTATATCTCATTGTGTAGGCCTGTTCGTGACGTCACCGACCACGGCTCTTAGCCAGCATTATGCTGAGTTAGAGCCTTTTAAAAACAACTCTAAACATTTACCTCACTACATAGTATAAAGTAAGTCGCTTCCCGCTATCTGCCCGTCCCTATGTCATGTATGCTTAAAACTATGCACCATTTGACACATAGATATCCACGCGGGCGAAGTCGCGGGGCGCAGCTAGTATTCTGTATATATAAGTGTGTTTTGTTAATAATAGGTTGTTATAAAAAATGTGTTGTATTATTTCCAGGAGCTGACATGACGTTCCAGGGGGAGTACGCGGCGCAGGTGCTGGGGCTGACTGGCGAGGGGGCTGCGCGGGAGGAGGGGGCCGCGGCGCCGCCCGCCCCGTCGCGACCCGCCTCGCGCCCTCCCTGCCCTCAGGACCCCGCCCCCTCAGCTAGTCCATACAGGAAAGAAGACAAGGAAACCAATCATGTCAACAATAACTTTAATAATGTGAGTTGGTAACATATTATATTTACACACTTCTATGATGCTCGAAAAATACGACGGAATTAGACAATGTTTCGCGAAGCCCCCTTTTTGATCACTAACGGTACACATCCTACTTCCCCCCTCGCGCCCCTGTGCGTAAGACTTCCCATCTGTTATCTAAATGACTGGTCGAACCTACAACATAGTAGAATCGTTATTTTTCCCACATCTTATAAGTCAGTTGAGTACCCTATGGTGATGGGTTAAGCGAAGCATATATGAATAGATTTATATATAATACGCATAGGATAGTGAGTGCTTTGGTCGTACATACTCTTTAATAATAATTTGAATTTATAATAGAATATTTCTTATGATAACTTAGTTTAAGCTTCATTGATTATTTGACTGTATTTATAACATGCGTTCTTAGCTAATCTAACAATTTTTATATTAACCTCTGTAATCAGTACTTGGCCTAGGGCCGTTCTGATTACATCAATAAATAAATAAAGACTGTAAACTCCTGTCTTCTTGAGATCGGTAGAGATCTATGGAGGAAGATCATTGTTAACCGTAGCGTTACGTTCCAGGTTACCGCTCCCCCCGCCTCCTCCCCCTACCGGAAAGAAGAGAAGGAGACCAACAACCACGTCAACAACAAATTCAACAACCACAACAACGTGAGTACCTAGCCAGCACACACTAACAGAAAATAAGCTTAGCAATATACTGTCACACTTATGATAGTTACTCGGCTGACTCGCTAATAACACTCCTTTACAAACCTTCGTGGTTATAACTCCTTTACAAACCTTCGTGGTTATAACTCCTTTACAAACCTTCGTGGTTATAACACTCTTTTACAAACCTTCGTGGTTATAACATTCCTTTACAAACCTTCGTGGTTATAACTCCTTTACAAACCTTCGTAGTTATAACTCCTTTACAAACCTTCGTAGTTATATCTCCTTTACAAACCTTCGTGGTTATAACACTCCTTTACAAACCTTTGTGGTTATAACACTCCTTTACAAACCTTCGTTGTTATAACTCCTTTACAAACCTTCGTGGTTATAACTCCTTTACAAACCTTCGTGGTTATAACACTCCTTTACAAACCTTCGTGGTTATAACACTACTTTACAAACCTTCGTGGTTATAACACTACTTTACAAACCTTCGTGGTTATAACACTTCTTTACAAACCTTCGTGGTTATAACACAACTTTACAAACCTTCGTGGTTATAACACTCCTTTACAAACCTTCGTGGTTATAACACTCCTTTACAAACCTTCGTGGTTATAACACTCCTTTACAAACCTTCGTTGTTATAACTCCTTTACAAACCTTCGTGGTTATAACTCCTTTACAAACCTTCCACCATTGCATTTGATGTAGAAGTTATATATGTATCTACTTACGGTGTAAATAAGTGGATTAGGGGACTTCTGGAACTTGTCCATAAATTCTCTGCGTCTTCTCTATGAGTTCTGGACAAAAATCTAGAAATCCCCTTTGCAGGGGATTTTGTCCTTACAAAATCCCCTGCAAAGAAATTTGTAGATGATTGGTGGATGATGGATTATTGGAATAAGTCGTCGGAAAACGGCTTAAGGTTGAACCACACTATTGTGTTGTGCTGTACTGCGTTAGAAGCATATCTTTCTAGTACATTAATTAATATCAGAAATAGATTATTACAGATACAAACCAAGATTTGTTTCTGATATAATACATCTGTTTCTAACCATACTTAAATGTTTGACTGTCTCGTTGATCTAGAGTGGTCAGCTTGTTCACCCGCTGATAATGAGGTCCTGGGTTCAAATCCGGGTCAGGCCAAAAGTCGTTACTGTAGTTTTTCTAGCATGAAAAATGTACAGTAACAGCCCCGAGTCGGATATGTTCCGATGAAGCTAATTCCAATGTATAATAAAAAAACTATTTAGGTATGTGCCTAATGTATTTTATTCAGTAATGTGTTTCTCCACTAATGAATAGTATAAAATTTGACTTGTCTAAGTGCTTATTTTGTAACCCTAAAGAAATAAAAACATTTGAATTTGACTACTCCGTAAACGTCGTTTACTTAAAGATTGTTCAGGAAAGTGTTTCAACTTTAACAATCATTAAATGTAGTGCCTACGTAATGTAATCAGAGTACTAAAGCCCTCAGCAAACAGTACCGATGCGACATCTCTGGGGATTCCCATGTACCGTCAGAATGTCAACACGCGTGTGATGATAAGGTTACTGCAGGTAGATACGAGTATGTGCTGGGTACCGCCAGCAACCACGCGTTACACTCGTAGCTCGGCGTGAGTGACGCGTTCACGTACACGAATCACGATATGTCGTGTCGACGGCCTTCGTTATATTTCCCTGGCGTTCGTACATCCCCACGTACGAACGCCACCGAAACACAGTCAGATAGTCATTTTATTTGTAAAATAATATTTACAAGTCGAATACTTCAGAATACAAAAAATACAAGGTTATTTTAACGAGTATCAAATCAACAGCTCTCTAAGGGAATAAATAAATAATAAATAACGTTTCTCTGTTTGTTTTTCTTGCTGGATTATAAATCGCAGTGGAGGTGGTAAATATACACGAGGAAGCTGCTACTCCTACTCTGGTAGGTTTCCTTTGTTGGAGGGGAGGCACGTTGAATGATTTGTTGCTGTATTGTTTATTTATTTCCACCATAGGAGTATAGAAGTCAACGACATCAAGTGTAACATGTATTTGTTACACTTGATGTTGTTAAATTATATTAATTTTAAAGTTATATTACAATTGTATTTATATATACACACAATAATGTTGAAATCGGAAACACCATAGAGGGGATTGTGCAATATATATAAAGTTATTTGACTTTGAATGGATATTTGTGCTACAAAGCAATTATCAGTATTTAACAGACTTAGTTTTTGTTTCAGTCTCGGTTTCCCAGCGCTGGGGTGGAAGAGGAGGGCGTGTTGGACCTGCGGGCGCGCGACCCTTCCGTCATCTCCGTGGGGTCGCAGCAGTCCGGGGTCTCCGAGCCCGCCAACTACCTGGACGCTGTCAGGTAGGGAACTGGCACTGAGAGGTCCCACTGGGGCCAGGGGTCCGATAGGAACTGGTCCTGCGACCTCTCTCTCGTTTCCGTGGGGCCCCAGCAGTCGAAATCATATCACTTTATTTCAGACACAGTAGAAAGTTAAAATATACAATCCATATAGCGAAACACATTAAAAAAATACACAGAAAAAATACGCAACTTTTTTAAATAAAAAAAATATCATTTCGTTTATTTGAATACTAAAACAATAGGATATCCATAGCTTTAATTTATTTAGAACAAGACTTCCAACCATAAGATCACATAGAAAGAAAAATTACAGTTATCCTGGTCTCAAAATATAGTATAACTAGCTGCGCCCCGCGGCTTCGCCTGCGTGGAAATCTGTGTGAAAAATATTTTTAAACTTACGCGATCTGAACACATAATTATAAGTTTTAATACAACGGGTATTTATCGCGTTTATTTACCTTTTTTCCCGACGTTTCAACAGGTTTACACTCGTGGTCACGGGATGACTTCAGTCATCCCGTGACCACGACAGAGTGTAAATAAACGCGATAAATACCCGTTGTATTAATACTTATAATTATGTGTGAAAAATGTAGTGATATTAGGAACATTGAAAGAAACACCGAGAGCGGCGATAGCTCCTTCACTATTAATTTCCAAGGAAATTGGCAAGGTGGCGCTGAGAAAAACTCAAAATTCGGGAGTTCCTCCCGGAACTCGTTTTTTTGGGATATTATTAAATTTAAAAAAAAGTTACTTTTGAACTTATAAGTTACATATATAATATAAGATTCAGACGTTGTTTGCAGAAATCCATTGCAAGACATAAGAATGAAATTATTCAGTAACAATTCCATTAACTTGACTCTCTTTTCTTTCAGATCCACAGTGTCGGTGTACTCCGGCAACTCCAACTCGTCGTCGGACCGGGACATCCTGGACCTGTCCATGCCGGACAAGAACTCCATGACGGAGGTGTGCTACGTCTGCGGAGACGAGTACAAGCGCGGCACGCTCTACAACCTGCACACCAAGGAACCCAAGGACAAATCGGTAACTAGACAACTTACACACTAACTGGCTCAGTAAACATTTCATTATGACTTGGAATGTGACAACAATCAAAATAACAGAATAAGGTTCAAATCAGAAATTAAAATTAGCATGTTCCAAAATTCTGATTTGAAACTTATTCCATGGGAATAATGTCATCATCTCTGCCACTGCCCAAACCCCCCCACGGAGTCGCAGCTGACGGTCACGAGTATTCATAATATTAATCCCTAATGCATTTTCGAATTTTCGCCCGGAAGGACATAATTGACCAAATTTGTACCTACATTATGTATTCAGTGCTTAAGTATTTCATTCACTATAGGTAAAACTGTTGTTACCGAAAACGAATGCTGTGATAGCGCCATCTTTAGGCAGGAAATTATTGAGTTTGAAATCTTTACGTTTTTCCAACGTCATTGGCAGAATTTCTGTGATGCTGTTATGCTTTTCTTGGTTTTACCTAGATGGCGCTACCAGTATGAAGTTTTATTTTATTTTAATTGTCTGAGTAAAGATTTTATTAATCTATTAAATAAATAAAATAACCTTTACTTATGTATGATTAATGACTTAAATAATTAATACGACAAATAAATGTATTTAAATACCCTCTTCTTAGTTTGGGGCTAGGTAGGTATTATTTGAAGATTGATTTAACCAGCATTATTTATTTATTCACAATTATTTTGAAAGTATAATATTAATGATTATTGTGATAAGAAATTTAAAAACTTGCTGTAGCGCTTGGTTTCGCACGCACCTTTCAGCTACCGTAACCCTCAGTGATCGACTGAGTTATTATTAAATCAATGAGAAAAACATTGATATTATATGAACCCTTCGACCCCGCCTCAGGGACAACACGGCAATCATTGCTGCGGCCGAGGATCCCGGTTATCTGCGACCAAATGACTCGTGACGGAACATGTTCTTATAACTAGCTCCTACACGCACGGGTTTGTATCTCGGTCGGCCCACCTACGCTCTGCTAGCTGCTTGATCCTCCCATTCATTATTCCTTACACATAATAATGTAACATGTCATCCGTTTTGTGACACCTTGTATGACCCCGGACAAATTTAAGGTCAATAACACACAATCTAGTGAACCAACAAATATAGGCCCGTCGGACCCCGTGATATTTGTTAGTAAAATCTACGCAGTAAGCGTAAGAGCTAGTTCACATTAGGCGGTATGAAGCGCGCGCTTTAGTAACGCGCGAATAAGCGTAGCATTTGTTATTGTAATTTTCTTTGTTAATAAATCTCATATAATAACTAACTGCACGAAAATCCAACATTTTTATTTTTGGCATCAGCTTTGAAAATTAATTGTCAGCAAAATGCATTGTAGGAAAGATCAATCAACGCCATATTTGAATGTCTTTGACATAAGTGATAGGTGCGAACATTGTACGAACCAAGAATATTGAGTTGGGCCGCGTATAGGCGCGCGTTCATTTGTACGTTACGGATGTAGGGAAATATTATTTTTTTAACGCGCGTTACAAAAAACGCGCGTTTCTAAACGCCTTATGTGTACTACTAAGGCTTATCTAATACGCAATGACGTAGTTCTCTATCTGTGACCTATCCGTGCCCTATCTGTGCCCTATCCGTGCCCTGCAAGTGGACCACTATGTTTGGTCATGAATGAGATAAATATTTGTTTGACTCTTGACTTGTCACATTTTTATCAAATTGGACCTTATTTGACGTTCGTGATAAGAATGGAAATGTTAATTGGGAATTATTGCTTCGTTAGTTTGAAGCCTTGTTGGAGGACTACAATAGAATGGAACACATGACAATATTTACATTTAAACGTGGAGTTTCTTAGTCGCTCGTCAAAGAGTTTTTGCAGCTTTACATGATCGCTTTATTTTTGAGATACTGAGTTAAATATTTGAGGTACGAATCTCTCGAGATACAAAATATATCTTTCAATAAATTGACAGATGAAAACACAAAGAACACGTCTTTTGTCGTATAAAGTCTGTTTTATTTTACTCTGTACTGCGACAAAATGCTCGTCCAAATTTAGTTTCTACAAATCAAAAGATGAATTGCAAAAATTACAGTCTAGACAAAACAAAATTGCATAAATACAAACGAATATAATAGATGATCCCTTATTTGCATAGCTTGTTACCAAACATGCGTCCTCGCTGCCTTCGAGTACATACATTGACTTGAATTGACATCATTGACGTAGTAGTTCTAATTTAGCTTTAAATCCTTGACTCTGGTGTCCCTCCATGTCGCACTCCGCCAGCCTTGGGCGCACTACTCTGCCCCAATACCGCTATCAGCAAGGACGAACCGCAACCGGCTATAAGCAGATACTATTTACTTCAATACGTGCAGATTTAGAGACGGCCGGCTCAAAGTGCGAGGTCGAGTCCCCGGAGGTGTCGGTTAGCTCCACTTGTATTCAACGTAGTAATGTCTGCCCGCGGATGCACTCGTCTGAAGCTCTCATCGAACTGGCTGAGAGTTACATTTAAGTTGCTTATTATAAGTAGTTGTACCTCGGATATAAACAATGGCATTACGGGATAACATCATTTTGAAATGTATTGGTTTCAGTCATTACGAGAGCGTGCTGCTGATATCAGGCATTTTGAGATTTATTTATTATTTTATTTATTAATTTACATTTGACTTACAGTTATATGTATATATACTAAAACGTAAAACATATTTTATAAACTAAAGTACCTAGGTCATTTTTTATATATGTATATATATAATAAAAACAAAAATTAAATTCTAAACGAGAGATTAACTTGCAATGAACCGGAGGGCCTCACAGATGTTCAATGAGCACCTAGGTACATTTTAAAAGCTGGCGCAATTGTCGTTTGTCTTTTCGTACAATTATCTACGCTGACGTCACGAATCCAGGCTTCAGGGCAACAGGGGATCGCTTGAGCTATTTACAATTTAGTTTTTCCATGTGGAGCTAAAGAAAACGTGGATTTATAGCTCAGCTAGCAAAAATGGCCTCTTAAATCTAGTAAAATGTCATTGCTTGTTTAGTTTACTTACTTAAAGGAAAAAATAAATTAAATAGGTACCTACTAATAATGACGGCACGGTCGTCTGCGGCAAACAGCAATAAATTGAAAGCTATCTCATGCCAGAGGGCAGCACTATCTGCGGAAAATATCGGCGCCCTTGCGACCTGCCCCGCTCCGCCCCGCTCCTGCCCCCGCCCCGCCCGCGGGCTGATAGGGCTGTGTTTACTAAATACGTTCATAACATATTCACTGACATTTGCTCTTGGATTAAATAAATTATCATCATCATCATCTTTACAAAGCTGCTGGGGTAAACAGATGGTACATGCGGCAAACTGTGGACAGGGCGCTATGGCGAGCTTTAGGGGAGGCCTATGTCCAGCGGTGGACTAATATGGGCTGATGATAATAATAGAGCAACACTTCGAACGAAGTGTGTCCCATAATTGGAACTAAAGTTTAAAAATCCTCAATTGTAAATAAATAGCCATTAAATGCGCCTATATTGGAATCAAAACTCATACAGATACATTTATTTTAATAGCGATGACAACCCTAATATAATAACGTGGTCGATCTTGTCAACAAAATCCCAAGAGATGGATTTAACCGTTTGTTTATTTTCGTTTTGACCCCGCGGTATCGCGCACCGGTTTTCAGCACAATTTAGTAAATCTCTAGATAAGGAACCTGCTACCAACTAACTACCTCGGATGATGTAATAACCGATTAACGACCGTAATGCGATAGTTAAGTCCTTTTTTATCAGTTTTGAACTAACGAGGTTTTAAATGAGCCGAGGGAGGGTCATCTCTTAAATGTAATCTATTTTTGATAACTTATTATTTAGATAATTGAAGTCGTTCTTCACACTGTATGTCGTCTCGTGACGCTTTGACTTTTATTTGTTTATTGTTCGCAACAAAGAGAAATAGACTCATGATTCGCAAAATTTGATCCTTTTGAAACTATACAGAAAATGGTAAAAATAAAGAACAACGAAAAAAATATTCTCTAGCTAAAAGAAAACAAAGTTCATCTCTCGCCATGGATTGGCTCATCCGTCCGCCAATCACAGACGAATACCACGCCACCCACGCCTATTGAAGGAGAGGAATCGAATAGAAAATATTAATTTACGTTTGAATAGGTGTAGTCGGAGCGCACGTCAAACTGCGCACTATTTTTGATCTCCGGTTTAAGGCCATTTTAAATTGACAGGTCCAAATTGAAAGCGCCATCTTTAAATGTGGTCTAACATTTATTTTAATTCTTAAGAAAACGCCTGGTTCTGCCAACGATCATTTTATTCTTTGATATTGATTGTTTTCATATTAATAGTCTTATAGTTTATCTGAGCGAGGTGACGGCCGGTGGCGCAGCGATACGCGGGCCAGGGGTCGAACTAAAATACATCGTGTCCCGCCGTGATAAAGGTTACTGTAGATTGACACCCACTGATAAAACGTGATATTTTTACCTACTTGATTAAGGGTTTCTGATTTCCTGCTATTTAAGAAAGGGAATGGCGACTCAATAAATTAATTGTTCATATAATTTCAATGTTATCAAGTTATCATCAATGTTTGTACGATCTGCAGATATTTGTTCCGGGTGTTCTGGTCATTTTCTATGTATAATAAAAAATATGTATCTATAATTGTATTATGTATATCAGTCTTGTCAGTAGTACCCATAACACGAGCTCTGCTTAGCTTGGGGCTATTTGATGCTGTGTGGATTGTCCAGCATTATTTATTTTACACAACGCCATCTTCTCCCACACTTACCGGTATCGATCGTCCGCTGACTCCCGTGATTGGATAAAACTAGGTAGCATACCTAGTTTTATCCAATCACGTCAGCCTGCAGACAGAAGCTATTATGAAACCGTAGTGTTAGGTCCTGAACACGATTGAGTGTTGTTTATTGTGTTATCGAGTGTTCCCTGACCCGCTGTGTATTGGTTACAGACGAAGCAGCCTTACTTCCCTATCTTCGGCGAGCAACACCCCCGCCCCCCGCGCTCCCGCCCCAAGGACGCGCAGGGCACCGTGCGCACCTGCGCCGCCTGCCACCACCACCTGCTGCAGCAGTGGAACACCTACCAGGTCAGTCTTACTCCTGCGTACTACAGTAAAGCGGGTTAAGGCGCATTTTAACGCGAATAACGCCTTTTTATGAGTTATCACGCTAAAATGCGCCTTAACGCGTGTTATTCGCGTTAAAATTAGCGTAATAACGCTGATAACGCGCGTTACGTTATGTGTTAAATAGCGTGTTATCCTTGCAGATCCTGCCAACTTAGTTATCCTCCTTCCAATTCAGCTTCTTTAACAGCTGCTAAAGCTCAGTCCTGCCCAGTCCTGTTACTGACATGCCAGTGTGGCGAGCGCAGCGAGACGCGTGTTTGCTGCTCTGTAGCACGCTGTAGCACAACTACCAAGTCAAGACTATTTTTGTCGGAACAGTTATTTAGCTGCCAGGACAGTTACACCCCTGACAGGAGATTACTTACATATTTCAGACCATTTAGTAATGAAAAGTTGTGTTTAAGTTTATATGCAGTGAGGCACTTCATTTAACACTTTGACTGCTAAAATCACACGGTATGTGTTTTCTACAAGTGACTAATATGCGTAAATCCACACTAGCGCAGCGGCTGAGAAAATACAGATCTGTGTGACTCAGCACAGCCGTAATATTTTTCGAACGAAACGCATGTGCGGCGCAACACAACCGCTGTGTAGAGCGGCAGCACGAATGGCTTAGGTTAAAAAAAAGATCGCAGTCGTCGAAAAAAAACCGCAGTCAAAGTGTTAAAGAGCCAAGAGATCTGCGACTCTCTTAAACTTAGCCTTATCGAAGGTTATAAGAGGTGCTCGTACAAGCCAAGTGGGCGACAATGCAATCTGTATTACTTATCATACTACCAATTTAGTTTAGGTATGGTAAAGATAAGATACGGTTAACCACAGAAATGCCAAAAACCAGCCTCTCCTGATAAATGACTTTACATAAAAAACATAAAATTGTCTCTCCTCATTAAAGGTAGGTAGAGTAGGTGATACATAATCCCCACGCATCGCGCTCGGGGTCGGAGATCGTTGATGGTGGATCTGTTCAGCACTCGGCGCTGCTGACCGCCCCCCGCCCTCCGGCGGAACAGTTGGGATGGTGCAGGTTCTAAGGGGACACCGCACGGTTACTACACACATACCTCTTTTATTATTAAATTCAACTTCAACTTCTTACTAAATGGCTCTGCATCTGGGTTGACGCAATTCTGCCATATCAAATATGACAGACTTAACATTAATTCTGCAAGTCGTCCAGACGCGTCTCTGTGTTCGCAACGTGTGTCTATTTTTAGAACGATATCGTAGATGTGGCTATAGGAACAATAATTATCATTAGGCACAGGTAATTATCGGATTTCGACACCGATAAAAATATCTACCCTGTTATCAATTATAATGTACTACCTACTTATTGACAAGATATTATTTCACAATTTCTTGTAATTTTAGAAGCTCTCAGTAGGCCAACTTCTTCAGTAGATCAATTAATTAAATAATTCTTGACATTAATAACTTATTATTAATTGTTGAACATTAATAAAAGCATATTTATTAATGTTCAGCTAATGTACGCAAATACTAACAAGAAAAGTATATGTACGTACCTTACATATTTATTTATTATTTTATATAAATAAATATGTAAGGTACGTACATATTTATTAAAACAGGCATAGGAGGTGTTGTTAGCTTTCGCCATTACAGCATTCATCTTAGCGTCATACATAGGTACTGAAGGAAGCTGCTGCATTTTCTGTAGTCGACGTCGATCCGTTAGTCGACTCATAGAACATCCACGCGCTAAGTTTGAGGGGTCGATTCTTAAGCCACCGATTCTTCTAACCGCCTACAGCATTATCATATTATGTATGTATTCGTTAATCACTTAATCAGGAAGTATTTAAACGGTATTTTGACCTAATCATTGTAGTAATTCGACTTAGGTTTTCCCACCCGATAGATTACGAAAGACTGTTTGCATTATTCATACAGGTGGCTCGTGAGTAATGTCTGACACAAGCTGCATGTGTGCGTGCCTCGCGCACGCGCACTGCCGTGGCGCTCGCCAGGCCGGGCAATACTACTCTGAACAACCTAATGTGTACCAAAATGTTAATAAATAATAATAAATAAATAATGCTGGACAATTCACACAGCATTATCTAGCCCCATGGTAAGCAGAGCTTGTGTTATGGGTACTAGATAACTGATATACATAATACAATATATTACATAGATAGATTTTTTTTATTATACATAGAAAACGACCAGAACACCCGGAACAAATATCTGCAGATCGTACACACAATTGTTCGGAGGCGGGAATCGAACCCGCAACTTCCTGCGTCGCAGGCGGACCTTCGCCCACCGCGCCACATCGGTCGTCAGGCAGCTTAAGCAGGCAGAGTCAAGTTCATTATACTGAACCTTACTATGGCTACGCCGAAGCCGTTTCATAATAGGAGCCTTATTATGATAGCTTGCTCAGTCATCGATCTATGCTTGAGTAACGCTTTTATAAGGCATAAACGTACTCAAGCTTAGATCTATGACTGAGCAAGCTTTATAATACGGGCCTAAATTGTGCCATTTTAAGTGCACTTACACAAAAGTTAAATACATATTTTACCTCTCCCCGGCTATCTTCACTAGACCGTGTGATTCAACATATTTTACTTAAATCATACTCATCATATACACATACACAAACACACACACTCATCTCTGAAACTCTGTATTTGTAGGAACCTAATCAAAAAAAATAGTCGTTTCAGAAACTCTGCACCCATCTGTTGTCTAAAAATAGGCTTCAAAATAAGTTGTACAATCTGCAAAGCCTGACCAATCTTAATGACAAGCTCATGCATGCAAACCAATGCAAACAGAGCCGTATGGGCACTTTCTTAACGCTCGCCTATTTGACTTGGTAATCATGGCTGTTGACCCACTATCGCAATCAGCGGCGCGGCGCGTCAGTCGCGGTCTGACCGGCGCGCGCGCAGCACACGGGACGCAGTGCGGCCGAAACTCTATACAGTTGTGCGAAGTTCGGCCGAGAGTTACGGAGTGTCTGTGGATACAAAGAAATTGGTGTTGATAAGAAAGAAGTGTGTGCGTTTTCGTGTATGAGTACTGCTCGCGTCTCTAATAGTTTTGATAAAGCAATACACACGTTGTCATGAACAAATCGTTGAGTGTAGAGCTCTAGTGGAGTATCTCGCCGGCAGTTACAAATACTACAACTACAAATACTAACCAATATAAACAAGTGCCGATTTGACAAGTAGTTATTATCACAAATTATACAGGAACTCTTAGTTGCTGGAGTTTTGTGGTTCCATTTTGATCTTTAAGTGATGGTAAAATAAAGTGCATTCAAATGCGGTTGTGCTAGAAAGTGTTGAGTCTCTAAGTGATATCTGAAGGGACATGTCTCTCTCGGGATGTGGTACCAGGGAGAATACCTAGTGCCGGTGATCAAGGAGGTATTTATGCAGGGTGGATAGTGCCTGGATACTGTGCTGTGTGTTGTGTGCTGTGCTGGAGGGATGCTGGCTCGGATGTGTGCGATGGAGGAGCGATCGCCTGTCAACTGCAAGGTACATCCGCTTTATACGTTATTTGAGAATAAAACTAAAGCCCGTATTACGGAAGCTTGCTCAGTCATAGATCTAAATTTGAGTGACGTTTATGCCATAGAAAAGCGTTTCTCAAGCATGGATCGATGACTGAGCAAGATTTCGTGATACGAACCTTAGTTTCGAAGATGTTATAGACAGTATAACAGAGTTTCTCACATAAAATAAAGTGCACTGTGATTGGCCATGAGACGGACGATATGTACATAATGATGAAGTCACGCAAGTTTGGCCAGTTCTCCTGGAGTCAGACATTGTGATGATCGTTTCCGGTTATCATACAGGATCCATTTCTGATCACAAGTTATGATACGTTTCCAACTCCCTCGTTATTGTCAAAGTCAAAATCATTTATTCTTTTCATCATCATCATCATCAGCCTATATTAGTCCACTGCTGGACATAGGCCTCCCCCAATGAGCGCCATAGCGCCTTGTCTTCGGCTTGATGCATCCAGCATCTACCTGCAGTCTTTCACAGGTCGTCATCCCACCTGGTCGGAGGGCGTCCTACACTAAGTTTACCGAGTCGTGGTCTCCACTCAAGAACACGTTTGCCCCAGCGGCCGTCGGTTCTTCGCGAGATATGGCCGGCCCACGATGTATGATGTGATTTATTCTTTTAGGCTTTCAAAATAAGCACCTAGACAAGTCCTATTTTATACATTAAATTACTCAAATAACATTATTTTACGGTTCACTTCAATTTTTTGTCCGGTTTAGTCATTGTGACGGTTGAGTAATGTTCCGCAGAACTCAACGTGTCGGTGTGCTCTATTCTTGTGGAACACATTTTTCGAGCTTTTTCACTTTTTCAGTTTGTTCAAAGTGAATTAAAATAGTTTTCTCATGCACACGGAAGCCCGCCGCTCACCCTGACGGACGTTCAAATGCCAAGTTTGCGGCGTTTACAAAGATTCTTTGATTATCATATTTAAACGTAGATTTAACAAATGGATCTGTCGATTAACTTGATAAAAGATAAGTATAACATAAAATTTACTAAGTTTTAAGTGGATTTCACATGTATATTAAATGTAAATAAAAATTTACATAAACTTATACATATTTGGTGCAAACATTTACCAAAAAAAAAACACATCATTCGAAAACTTAATAACACCTACTTTTATTTTTTGTAAAAATCAGGAATTGAAATGTAAATTGAGTTGTTCTTATGGCCGTGAGAATTTAATATTCAAATTCAGTAAAAGCCCAAAAGTCAAGGAAACAACACTAAAGTACCTACTAATCAGATCGTTAATGCACATTACTTATGTTAATTTAATGACGTTTTCTCTAAATGGTTTATTAATTACATAGCTATGTGTCAATTTGATTGGGTAGGAGGAAGGTTAATGGGTAGATTTATTAACGGTAGTAATAAAATAAAAAACTTTTTATTTCGGATAACTGGGACTCATAATTTTTTAGTAAATATATTGAGAGCTTTTATCAGGTATCTAACTCTAGTAGGGTTAGTTATATATAATAAAATTAAAACTAAATGAAATCACTTCCCCATGAAACATTTCCACAGGGGAGAGGTGATTCTACCTGCTATAGTTTTTAGGATGGTAGATAGATAGATAATTCTTTATTGCACACTAAGTATAAAATGACAATGTAAAATAAAAATTTAAAAAAAAAACTAGATACAATTGGCGGTCTTATCGCTCAAGAGCGAAGAATCTCTACCAGACATGGTGTTGGGGCTGTCGCGTACCCTGCGCATCAGGGATGCGGTCGTTTACGGAGGATGGCAGCAAAGCCATCCGTATCATATTCTGCAAACATATGTATGTATACATGATACAACGGTGATAGGTCTCGGCAGGCAAATATTTGCACAGAGTGCTTATTTCTTTTGCTGTTATAACAAACAACAAAATATTATAAAAATAAAATAAATATTTATTTGAATGGCTCTCGTCCAAGAAGTTTTATATAAGTAGGTACCAAAGTGTGTACCTTAATTTTAAAACCACAAGCCACTGTAGGAGCAATTACCCTATTTTTTAGTTAGCCTTTTTTGACCACAATCTCACCTGATGTAAAGTGACGATGTGGCCGACGGTGTATCACGCAGGTCTGAAAGAAGAGTTCACTCGTCTTTAAGAGACCCAGGTTGTAATTGACCAGAAACAGCAGCAGCAGGAAACGTGTTCCAAACCCTAGAGTTGTACGAATGCGAGGGGGATATGATTATAATCCGCGTGTCTGTGTGCACAAGTGCGTGTGTGTACCTGCGTCTGGTCTGCCCGTGTGTTGTGTAGGTGTCTGTGCTGTAGATGTTGGTGCTTTCTGTCTGTTTGTCCAACTGTTGTTTTTTGCTACTTTGTTGCGCCAATTCTGCTAAGTGAATCGCTTTAATATTACTAGTAGTTTCTTTAATTTCGCGCAGAATCGCCACCTAGGATACCAAAAAGTGTCATTGGCGATATTGCAACGTCCCTAGGATAGTGAAACGATTCACTTCAAAGAATAGGGTCCCGTTTATTTCCTTTTTCTTTACTATCGGTCCCTTTATGAATACTTTGTATTTATCGAGCTGGCCCGAAGTGGACTTCAGAACGTTATTGATGACATAATGATAAGTTACCTACGTGTATAAAGGAGGCGTGACCTGTGCCACTGCGCACTAAAAATACGACATCTTGGATTTGTTGTTTGGACTCGGTGAGTTTTAGGTATTATGATCGTTCATAGAACGCACGAACGAGCAATGCTGGGAGTTTCTCTGAAGGATAGGATTCGTAACGAATACATCCGACAGAGAACCAAAGTTATCGACATAGCTCTAAGAATTAGCAAGCTGAAGTTGGCAGTGGGCCGGCCATATCTCGCGAAGAACCGACGCGCGACGGCCGCTGGGGCAAACGTGTTCTCGAGTGAAGACCACGACTCGGTAAACGTAGATGGGACGACCTGCAAAAGGGCGCTGTGGCGCTCATTGGGGGAGGCCTATGTCCAGCTGTGGACTGCGAATAGGCTGATGATGATAGAACGCACAATATCGAGATATTTACATAGAGATTACGACTACGTTGAAATGACATGTGTAATACTGTCTCGCTCTTTACAGTTGTTATAATATCTAAAATGTGACTATATGTATATCTTATCGTTATCAATTCGCAGATTAATTGATTTAAAGTGTTCTTTACATGTTCTCATAATATCATTTTGTTGGATAAGATCCTGGAATCTTTTGTATATCTTGAATCTATCTCGCAACACCTACCTATAACTACACCCACTACACAACATACCTATTGATAATAATAAGACTGTGTATTATCTATGATACGTACCACGGGCGGACCTGTGACCTCTCGATCAATGCCCGCCGACAAAAACGATTGACCTGCCGCCAACTGCACAAGAAATGATAAAACTCTGACCTCTTTCGACGCTTATCGTCGTCGTGAGTAATACATGCAAGGGATCATTCTTCTGTTATTTCAAATGCATCTCGATACGTACATTATTATATCGCTTTTATTTTCTTTATGTTTAAATCAAACGTTTTAGACACATACGTTATAATTGAACATGGTACTAGTGGTTTCTTTTCACTTCTTCCACAGGTGGACAAAAAATAGAAGTTAACATTAAATAGTAGATTGTTTTACAAGGGACTAAACCATCCCATTATATACGAGGTTGTTATACTCCCGAGCGTAGCGAGGGAGGATGACAAGACCGAGTTATAATGGGTGGTTTTGGCCCGAGTAAAACACTCTACTTTTCACTTCGATTGCGAGAAAATAAAACAATTCAAAATTAGACAATTTTCATTTGGAAGTAAAAGTCAGGAAGTTAAACGTAAAAGTTTGTGATTTGGAATGAAGAAAATTCTAGAGATTTAGCGCCATTACCATCTTTTTTTTTAAATCTCTATCCCGCAACGAAACAGTTCGCATTCTACCGTGAAGGGAAGAATCAACCTTCATAAAACATCACCAAGACGGTTCTATTTTAAAAAAAAAGATTGACGGAGCACCAAGAAGTCGAGTTTTTTTGTAAGAGAACGAATGCTTTGTACGGGCTGATGATTTTAGACAAAAATTAAAAAGAAAAAATACTTTTTAGCCCGAGGTATTAAACTCGAGTTTTAGGCCCGCTAAGCTACACTATTATGATACACTTTTTGAGCAAGAGAAGTGAAAATAATGTTATTTGATATTAATGAATAGTATAAAATATGACTTGTCTAAGTGCTTATTTGTAAGCCTAAAGAAATAAAATCTTTTGAATTTGTTTGTATTTTTGGAGCGCGAATATAAGCTTGAAGCATAATACTCGATATATGATTCTAACTTCTATTCACGACCTCACTCACTACTGTCATTTATACCGTGGCTCAGTATTAAAAAATTTGTTGTGACTTTGTAAAATTAATTTGAAAATGTGGTTGACATTTTGACAAAGTCTGCACTGCCTACTGATCGGTGTTTTTTATTTTATTTGGTCTTTCTTTCAATGCTTAGTGCTGACAATGATATTGCAAATACGGCGCCAGAACTAGAATTTAGGATATTTCTTTATTTCTTGATGTCGGTTCGAGTATATCCTAAATCCTTCTCTGGGCTAATGTAGTAAGTAACCATCTATTAAAGTAAGTAATCATCTATTAAAAATAACTATTTAATCGAACTGTTTATTCCGGAAACCTTAACCAAATAAATGTACGAATACCTCTTCATACTAGACTACTACTAGACTTACTCATACAATTTTCATGAAACTAGACCTTCGACGTCACTTATTGTTAATCTATTGACGTCGCTATTCCCTGACTCGTGACTTTGGAATCACAATTCTGAATATACCTTTGTATACCTACATTAGTACCTAACCTACATAGCTATTGCAAATAAATAGTTGATTTCCGGACATGGATTCCCTTTTTCATCTCTGGTAATAGGTACATTTGTATGCGATGATTTGCTGTTTATTTTGTACATAGATCTCTTAAGTTATCTGCGCAGCTAAAACAAATAAAGTTTATCTCTTAATAAATAAACGGAAAACTACGACACCTTATCAATTCGGGCTAATTTAAGCTAACGTCTTATCAGTTATAGTAAACATCGCTTGAGTTTTGATTCAACATTGTTAAACCGGTTTTAGCCGTTTTTTTAATTGTAACATTCTCATTGTTAATTCATTTTATTCATAGGTTTTGAGGAACACATGTAGCGATTTTCTTAATATATTTATTTATTTTTATTTTTCATTTATTAAGGCACAAACAATTTACAATATTCTTAAAATTAACAGTAATATAGTTTTGTATAAACCAATCAAGATGCCACTAATAGAAACATTATATAATATTATATCTCACACATTCTGACGCTGCACAGAGTAGGTAAAATGTACGTTTACATTATTATATTATTTGCCGACACTTAGAGTTAAAATGTCAATAAATACATTATTAAACGAACTGCGCCTGCGCAGTCTACCTTCAACATGGCCCTCGCTTGTATCCCGGTCACGAGATTTAATTGTTAACTTACTACTATTACGTCTTATTTATACTTTGCCGAGGCCGTTGACTTGCTACACATTCTGGGTTTCTACAAGTGTATTCTTTGTATTATTTCATCAATTAGATATTCAACTTAAATATACATTAAGTTTTTGAATATTTATGTTGCGTTAAGATTTTACAGTCTCAAGAAATATTAGTTATAAGTTCACGTTACTGACTTGAACGAAGCGAACCGTTTGAGAACTAATTCATAATTAAACGATCAAGGCCGGAGCTCCGCCAATCGATATTTTTACCTGAAGATAAGAAAAGAAGACGTCACGCACTGTCATCAATCCCTTCGACCACCTTGATTGCAGATTCTTCAGATGGAAGACTATAAGTGACACTAAAATACTATAAAATATATAACTATAATATAATACTGTACCTATACATAACACTATATGATAGTGTACTGATAATGGTGATACAATTTCTGTTAAGGCAACTTAAGCCTAGATATAACTTTCATAATGTGGTTCTTACCTGATAAGCTTCCATTGGCACTCGTACCTAGCATTCACGCATCTAAAGTTCGATAGATAAGGTGCAAGTATTTTTGTATTTCTTGTAATTTGATAAAACTTAGATTTAATTCTCTATCGATCATGCGTTTATCGGTTGAACGCTGAACGATAGTCTTGTCTCTGGTTCGATCATGTGGATATCGAGTGGATCTAGCTTCGATAAGATTGTATCATTTATTATGTTCTCCGTCAATGGTCCTGAGTAATACTGTTGCAATGAGGTTCATAAAAATGATTTAGCAAGCAGAGTCCCCAATTGGCTGCATGTAACCATTTGTGTGGTTCTTATTTGCTGGCTGCGAAATCCTCGAACTGTTTTGGAATAGTTGTATTTCATTTCATTCATTCAGGTCCACCGTAGGTACACATGTTACACTTGATGTTGTTCAGTTGTACATAAAAATAATATAACAATTTTATTATAAAACACACATTAATTTTGATATAGGAAACACCATAAGGGATTGTGTTTTAGAAAAGCAGACATACATGCCTTCTTTAAAAATTTGATACAACATTCATAGATAATATTTATTACAGTAAAATAATAATAAATTAGTTGAATTGAAATAAAAAATACATGTCAAGATAATATGTCAAAATAAAAGTATACATAATGCAAGCGGAGCACGCTTAGGCCAGTCATTTGCTAGAAATAATAATACAATAAATAATGCTGGACAATTCACACATCATAGACGATGCTGTGTGAATTGTCCAGCATTATAGTTAAGCAGAGCTTGTGATATAGGTACTAGATGAGAACTCATACAAATTGTAGGTACAGATACGAGTCTATGTCACTTTAACTACTCTGGAATAACCAACATCTGATTGCAATTGTTACTTGGTTTATGAAACCTCCTGACTGAAGGCCCCGAAGCAGAATCATTCTCACTCATCTCGTAAACGTAATCATAATTATTAATTATTTCAATTTTCGTATGACTGCTAGATTTCGCAGGAAATTTCGTTTGGTTTGGTTTAACTTATGTAATTCGAATGTTGTGTGTCGTGTTGCGTGTAAAAGAGTCCTCTAAGGTCTAAAGGAAATAAAGCACTTTGATATTTGATATGTAAAACCAAAATTTCTCTTGGCTTGGTATGCAAAACCAAAATGGCGGCGTACTGTCCGAATGTCCCCGTGAATAGCCCCGCCCCGACAAAGAGGTCCCGCAAGCCCGGCGCGTCCCGCGATGGAACTGCGCAGTCGCGGCGTAGGTCGACCCTTATCGCACAGAAGGTCACTCGTAGTAATTTGTACGAGATAACGTATCGCACGAATGTGAATCTAGTCAACTCGGAGGGATCTTGCTGATAGATTTAATTATATCTGTGAGTTCATTTATAGTAACCGTTGTCGCACACGTTACAAACTAAATGACAATGTCTCATATGATCGCCGGGAAATAGAAATAACGCGCATATACCATGCTCAGTAATGCCTTGCAATGCGAGTAGTTATTATACAGAGAACGGCTGAACGGTTTATGGTGAAGCGATGATGATGATCTGTTTCCGAGCTGAAATATGCGAATAATTGATAAAACTGTAAATAACAATAGACAACCTTGCATTTTCGCTTTTCTAAACCAACAACCTGCCGGATCAGGTAGTCAAAGCACCTAGTCTGTCTTCCTTTAAGCGGAGACTTGACTCGTGGCTCGTCGAGAAGTCGTTCTACAGTATCGATGATTGATGTGCGGAAAGTAAAATAATATTTGAAGTAGATGTTATTACTCAGTTATAATAATTTTATTATAATTAGTTTGTACCAATGGATGGATTGTTCAGATTATTCCGTTCCAAGTATCTTGAAAATTGTGTTAAATAAATAAAATGGACGCCACGAATGAAAGTAAAGCAATGTATCTGTTGTTCCAGATGCGCGGCGTGCCTGCTAACGAGCGCGTGTACACGCTACGCACGCGGCCTCCCTCGCTGCTGCCCCCCTCGCCCCTCAGCCTGGCCTCCTCGGGGGACAAGTCCCTGGCGGCGCAGACGCACTCCCCCTGCGAGCGGCCTGCCAGCCAGCCCGCGGCCAGCTTCGTGTGCTACGTGTGCGGGCTGGGCGCGCACAGCTCGCACCTGAGGCTGCTCTACTGCTGCCCCAACCCCGAGCGGGAGCCCTACTATCCCTTCATCACGAGTCTGAAGGCGCATCCTGATGCTAGTCCTATTAGTCCACAAGGTACGTGTGCCGTAACTATTTACTGTTCACGTCAATGGATCTTACCAGAGGAACGGCTCCAGAACAATTGAAACCTCGGATACTGCATCACAATCTACCTAAATAGCGGATTTAGATGCATCCCATTCAGATAGTTTATTGTCATACTTCATACACATACAAAATGGCAATAATGTAACCTCATTAAATTATGACGTTATGACTCGTCGAAACACGATATATAAGTTTACAATTGTGCTGTAAAGGGACAATATTATATATTCAATAGCCAAAGTATAATAATATGCTTAAATCTATCACTTTAGATAAGGTAGGACTCCACGGGATGTCTCATGACATACAGAGGATCATTTCTTACGGTCCGTGACAAAAAGGCAAAGTAAGATACTCTACAATTGCTCTCTGACCCGGTCTCTCTCTCATAATGCAAGGGAATTACCGGCAGTAATGTGAATGTGTTATCCCGTGTTGTTCCAGGCATGGTGCAGATCTGTGCGTCGTGCAACAAGAGCATCCCGCTCAAGTACCCCTCCTACGGAGACGCGCCCGAGCCCAACCCCGCGCACTCCAACTCTCTCTCCAATCATATTAGGTGAGTCTCACTCTCTACTCCTACGTAACAATCATGGAAGAACATAATATATAGTCGTAGTAGTAAGTCTTGGATTGAACAAAGAGGAGCACAACTCCATAATTACTTACTTTACTATAATAGGTTATATTTGTTTGTTCCAGGTTTAAGCCGTACGATATAAAATGCAGCTCAGCGGTCAGCAAGCGGACCGCCCCCTCCTCCCCCGCCGCGCTGCCCACCCCCGCCTCGCCCGCCGCGCCTGCGCACGAGAACGGCATGGGGCTGTACCGGTAACATTTCAAACCTACACATTACTTGACCTGCCATGGTACAGGCGCAAACTACTGGACACTAGATGAATAAGATTCGTGTTGCCCCAGGCCCCACACGTGACTCTTCAAGAGAAAGTGCCTCAGGTCAACAGAATGCTGTTGGAAAAGGGGTTCATGAAAGTTTCAAGCACCCGTCACTCAAAAGCTTTAGAACTTTTCTTAATCGCTCATGTGTGACTGATGGCAAAACGCGAATCATTGGGGGAAAAATTAAATCGCTCAAAAATGCAATACTTCGACAATTTTCAAGTAAAGTTAGAAAGCCCTATCTATACTATACGGCTTCTACGGTAGGGCTTTCATACGTTTTAGCCAGCCCTCTCTGTTCCCCATCATCACATCCTTATTGTCTGTCTCTTCCAGATGTTACGTGTGCTCCGGGCTGTTCCCGCAGCAGTCGATGGAGTGGCTGTCCACGACGGCGGAGTACATGAATTCGCACGCGATGCACTTCCCGTGCCTGGCGTCGGGCGGCGCGCGCGCAGGCGGGCGCGTGCTGGCGTGCTCGCGCTGCGTGCGCCACCTGGCGCGCCAGTGGGAGCTCATGGACGCGGAGAGAGTGCCGCTAGAACATAGAAGGTATCTATAGCTGGATAGGGCTCAAAATAACGAGACGATTTGCGCAAAAAGTCTGATAGATTTACCCTTCTAATTTAAAAAGGTATTTATTACAGCAAAAGACATACGTTACATTAGGTGCAAATTCTTCACTAAATACCTTTGTATAAAACAAGGTCGGTATTGTTTTTGCTGCCTGGTGATGCCTGAAGGGCTCTATGGGTGTTGGAAGCTTGTTCAGTATGGAATAGAGCTTACATTTCTTGTGAATAAATTTGTAATGAAAGTTCTACAAACAAAGAGATGTGAGACTGTGAGTAGTAATAATTGTAAACGCGATAAGAGCAAGAAATTGCTTGGCGTTCCAACTTATATACTATGAAACGGCGCCTCCGGTGACATCTTCAGGAACTAGTTGGCCATCATCAATCCATCATGGCTGCGGCTGAGTCTATAGTTCCGGCGTTTGTCACTAGATGGCGTAAAAAGGTATCTTAGGAAGGGTCACATAAAAATTAAAGAGAAGAGCAACTAATAATGTCCTTTGCATAGTTATAATAATTTAAATACCCTTAATTTTAGTGTCTGCTGAGGCAGTGTGGCAGTGCGAGTATAAACGCCGGAACTTGGTCGTTATTTCAATATAGAGTGTCGCTCCGCAGGTACAACATCCCGTCGCCGCTGCCCTCCAACTCGTCCAACGGCGAGCGCGTCATCCCCACCCCCCCGTCCACCGCCTCCGACCGGACCGTCGCTAGTAATAATGGTGAGTACACTACTGGATGAATGAATGAATGAACACTTCATTGCACTTAAAACAACGAAATAAGACCTATAAAACCTACCTCCAATATGCAACCAAAAAATAATAGGTGACGAAAATAGCAATTCGTCACAAACCCAAGTACCGAGCGGTCGTCACCCCTAGAGATGACGCCGGGGTAATGACGCTGCGCTTATAAAGCACTGGACGCACACACATTATGTCATGCGTCTGAAAACGCAGGATGAGTCCCTTCCGCTTAGAAATAAATTGAATTGAAGTGAATAAAGTCTAGCCTCGAGGCCCCTCGAAAGAATCTCTGCAAAGACTTACGACTCTGGACCGGTTTCACTGTTCAATAGTCTTAGACCCATAGATTTACAGGGCACTTAGAATATGTTTCCCTCGCAGCGCAATCTCTAGTATCGTTGAACTGTGTTGTTCGTTGCAGCGTGCACGTCCATCTACTGCTTCCTGTGCGGGCTGCACTCGGACTTCACGCTGGCGCGCATCCTCTACGGCCAGCCGCAGGGCAACGCGCCCTACTTCCCTTGCTTACTTACACATCAGGTAATATTTTATCAAAACAAGCTTATGTTAGCTGAACACGCCGCTCGCAGCTTATGCAGAAACCAACTCAAAAAGCGTTGGTTACCAAATGTCGTACAATATATGTGAAAAATTTGCTCCGCTTCATATAAACTAAAATTAAATTAAACATAATCTGAATGCAATGTAACTCCCAGTAATGTTATGTACATGAATGCAGTGTAACCCCCAGTAATGTTATGTACATGAATGCAGTGTAACTCCCAGTAATGTTATGTACATGAATGCAGTGTAACTCCCAGTAATGTTATGTACATGAATGCAGTGTAACCCCCAGTAATGTTATGTACATGAATGCAGTGTAACTCCCAGTAATGTTATGTACATGAATGCAGTGTAACCCCCAGTAATGTTATGTACATAGTTATTTATGTTTCTGAATTTTGTCTGATCTTGAGATTTTTATATTTATATGGGGGACAACTCGGAATTTGAGTTATTAGAAAGATCTAGTTAATATAAAACTTTTTTGCACTACATAGGGCATCTGCCGACCAAAACAGATGTTTTTACAGAGGGTGGTTGTTTCAGAGTCATCCAAACGCGGAACAGTTGCGGGACAACAACTCCGCTCTAGTCTGCACGTTCTGCTACCACTCACTACTCAACCAATGGAGAAGGTAACTAGCTTAAAGAACACTCTAAGGACCGTGTTATTTAATACATCTCTCTACGCTCTGTCATCTATCTATACTTAGTTGCACAAAAATATATTCTGTGGCGAAAAGGTTTCTTAAACATAGACAGATGATTGAAAGAAAGAAATAAAGAAAATACATTTGATTGATTCACTGATAGGGCATGGCTCAAGCTTTTCTAAAAGGGCCTTGCTTAATACCTTTTTGTCAATCGCTGAAAAAAAGAAATGATATTGCTCACCGTTGTCTTTGCTTCCAAACCTCTTTGTATCTCTCTTTGTATTACCTCTTTGTAGGACCAAGTCCTCTTTGGAAAATAAGCATTGATAAACCTATACGGAGAGACGACTATAGCTAAGCTCATTGTTCATTTAATTATTGATAAAGAGATATCGATTTTTAGATGTCCAGTGCATATAAATAAGGTCTAACCTTTAATATACGTTGTCCAATGTAGGAAACGGCTGAATTGTCAACTCTATATTCAAGATATTAAGTGTGTTTGTGTCTAAAGTCATTTAAAACGGGATATTTACCACGATTTGGTTTTTGAGTTTTCCAATATTTCGGCACAGTTTCATGCGCCAAGATCAAGGAGTAACTAAAGGCACTGCAAGTAAGTTTTTATGGGCAGACATACCGACCATTTTTGTCCTTTGCTACGAACGTTACCACTACCACGTGTTTCATTATCGAACGCAGCTCGATCACGACACAACATTGACGGTATCAGAACGAGACGCGGTTGGTTCTCACAACAGGGTTCCAGGTTTCCGATAATATCACATAGTTTAAAAAGTTTGATTGTAATTGTGTCTGTCTGTTGTAGATACGAAGGTGCGGGTTCGTGTCCGGCGGAACGGCGGCTGTACAACACGCACGACTACCACTGCCACCTGTGCGGGATCAAGACTTATAGGAAACGAGTACGAGCACTGCCCATCAAGGTAACTAACAAACATTCAATCTATACTAAGATTATAAAAAGGAAAGGTTTGATTATTTGTTTGTTTGTAATGAATAGGCTCCGAAACTACTGGACCGATTTTTGGGAAGCTACACTATCCGCGGTGAACATAGGCTATATTATAATTATTTTCGCAAAAGTTAGGGATCCGTACTAAAACCGTGCGAAGCCGGAAAGGTCCACTTGTAGAAAATATATAGTAAAGTGTTTTTCTGGGTGGGGTTTGCACCACTTTCTGCTTGACATTTCAAGCAGAAAAAAGATCGATTATTGAAAATCTCTCTCTTTACCATTGTATAGCGTTAGATTTTCGTTGCAGTTGAAAAAGCTCGATAATATAGATGGCGCTGAAAGCTGGCATAGTCTGTGTATGGAATTTAAAAACATAGCGGAGAAAAAACAAAAATAATTAATCGAAAATTGATCTTAACGCCACAGAATCTTGAAGCTATATTATATTATTTTGTATAGTTACAGAAGAAAGAAGAACTAATGATTGTATTTTGTTTCAGGAATTCCCGTTCTTAACGCAGAGGCGGAACGAGAATTCATTATTATTAGAAAATGGCGACTACGCCGTAGTATGTTTAGATTGTTATGAAAGTTTAAGGTAAGACGTTTTATAATTAAGTTGTTTATTGCCTGACTTACTTGTTATACAACTCTATTATTAAGCTTCTATTGTTTCTCACCGGTGATTATAAAGATAGGTAGATAATACTTTTATTGCCCACTTAAAAATAAAACAAATAAAAGAATATATCGATTTTTTTTTTAAAAGTAAAACAATATCTTAAATCGTATTATTCTACTACATTACATTAGTTAGTCTATTGGCGACATGTCCTAGATAACTAGTCCATAAACCGTTATTTTCTTTCCAATATTTTTAAATCTAGAAAGTAAGATAAGTAAAAGCTAATCAAAATATATACATATAAATAACAAACCCCCTTCAACACGGCTTGAAATAGCCTCTCGACAAGACTTCAAGACACCGTGCCGTTTTCTTGTTCGATAAGATTTCTGTTAACTTTGTGCGTGAAATAAAATAAATAAATATAGCTACCGATTCGGCAAAAAATTGGTGGGGAGTTTAGAACCAGGAGACGGACATAGGATACTTTTTATCCCGTTTCATATTTATCAAATTTCCACGCGGATGAAGTCACGAGGCGCAGCTTAGTTATGTTTACAAATATAATGAACTAAAATGTGTTAATATGTGTGTAGAACGCAAGCCGGTGACTACGAGCGGCGCGGCGTGCCGGTGGAGAAGCGCGAGTACAACTGGCTGCAGCAGCCGCCGCCGCCCGAGGACTCCGCCGACGTCACCATCGCCAGGCTGCCCTCCGGCGACCGCTCAGACAAACTGGTCAGTTGTACTGTACTATATGTGTGTAGAACGCACGCTGTGACTACGAGCGGCGCGGCGTGCCGGTGGAGAAGCGCGAGTACAACTGGCTGCAGCAGCCGCCGCCGCCCGAGGACTCCGCCGACGTCACCATCGCCAGGCTGCCCTCCGGCGACCGCTCAGACAAACTGGTCAGTTGTACTGTACTATATGTGTGTAGAACGCACGCTGTGACTACGAGCGGCGCGGCGTGCCGGTGGAGAAGCGCGAGTACAACTGGCTGCAGCAGCCGCCGCCGCCCGAGGACTCCGCCGACGTCACCATCGCCAGGCTGCCCTCCGGCGACCGCTCAGACAAACTGGTCAGTTGTACTGTACTATATGTGTGTAGAACGCACGCTGTGACTACGAGCGGCGCGGCGTGCCGGTGGAGAAGCGCGAGTACAACTGGCTGCAGCAGCCGCCGCCGCCCGAGGACTCCGCCGACGTCACCATCGCCAGGCTGCCCTCCGGCGACCGCTCAGACAAACTGGTCAGTTGTACTGTACTATATGTGTGTAGAACGCACGCTGTGACTACGAGCGGCGCGGCGTGCCGGTGGAGAAGCGCGAGTACAACTGGCTGCAGCAGCCGCCGCCGCCCGAGGACTCCGCCGACGTCACCATCGCCAGGCTGCCCTCCGGCGACCGCTCAGACAAACTGGTCAGTTGTACTGTACTATATGTGTGTAGAACGCACGCTGTGACTACGAGCGGCGCGGCGTGCCGGTGGAGAAGCGCGAGTACAACTGGCTGCAGCAGCCGCCGCCGCCCGAGGACTCCGCCGACGTCACCATCGCCAGGCTGCCCTCCGGCGACCGCTCAGACAAACTGGTCAGTTGTACTGTACTATATGTGTGTAGAACGCACGCTGTGACTACGAGCGGCGCGGCGTGCCGGTGGAGAAGCGCGAGTACAACTGGCTGCAGCAGCCGCCGCCGCCCGAGGACTCCGCCGACGTCACCATCGCCAGGCTGCCCTCCGGCGACCGCTCAGACAAACTGGTCAGTTGTACTGTACTATATGTGTGTAGAACGCACGCTGTGACTACGAGCGGCGCGGCGTGCCGGTGGAGAAGCGCGAGTACAACTGGCTGCAGCAGCCGCCGCCGCCCGAGGACTCCGCCGACGTCACCATCGCCAGGCTGCCCTCCGGCGACCGCTCAGACAAACTGGTCAGTTGTACTGTACTATATGTGTGTAGAACGCACGCTGTGACTACGAGCGGCGCGGCGTGCCGGTGGAGAAGCGCGAGTACAACTGGCTGCAGCAGCCGCCGCCGCCCGAGGACTCCGCCGACGTCACCATCGCCAGGCTGCCCTCCGGCGACCGCTCAGACAAACTGGTCAGTTGTACTGTACTATATGTGTGTAGAACGCACGCTGTGACTACGAGCGGCGCGGCGTGCCGGTGGAGAAGCGCGAGTACAACTGGCTGCAGCAGCCGCCGCCGCCGCCCGAGGACTCCGCCGACGTCACCATCGCCAGGCTGCCCTCCGGCGACCGCTCAGACAAACTGGTCAGTTGTACTGTACTATATGTGTGTAGAACGCACGCTGTGACTACGAGCGGCGCGGCGTGCCGGTGGAGAAGCGCGAGTACAACTGGCTGCAGCAGCCGCCGCCGCCCGAGGACTCCGCCGACGTCACCATCGCCAGGCTGCCCTCCGGCGACCGCTCAGACAAACTGGTCAGTTGTACTGTACTATATGTGTGTAGAACGCACGCTGTGACTACGAGCGGCGCGGCGTGCCGGTGGAGAAGCGCGAGTACAACTGGCTGCAGCAGCCGCCGCCGCCCGAGGACTCCGCCGACGTCACCATCGCCAGGCTGCCCTCCGGCGACCGCTCAGACAAACTGGTCAGTTGTACTGTACTATATGTGTGTAGAACGCACGCTGTGACTACGAGCGGCGCGGCGTGCCGGTGGAGAAGCGCGAGTACAACTGGCTGCAGCAGCCGCCGCCGCCCGAGGACTCCGCCGACGTCACCATCGCCAGGCTGCCCTCCGGCGACCGCTCAGACAAACTGGTCAGTTGTACTGTACTATATGTGTGTAGAACGCACGCTGTGACTACGAGCGGCGCGGCGTGCCGGTGGAGAAGCGCGAGTACAACTGGCTGCAGCAGCCGCCGCCGCCCGAGGACTCCGCCGACGTCACCATCGCCAGGCTGCCCTCCGGCGACCGCTCAGACAAACTGGTCAGTTGTACTGTACTATATGTGTGTAGAACGCACGCTGTGACTACGAGCGGCGCGGCGTGCCGGTGGAGAAGCGCGAGTACAACTGGCTGCAGCAGCCGCCGCCGCCCGAGGACTCCGCCGACGTCACCATCGCCAGGCTGCCCTCCGGCGACCGCTCAGACAAACTGGTCAGTTGTACTGTACTATATGTGTGTAGAACGCACGCTGTGACTACGAGCGGCGCGGCGTGCCGGTGGAGAAGCGCGAGTACAACTGGCTGCAGCAGCCGCCGCCGCCCGAGGACTCCGCCGACGTCACCATCGCCAGGCTGCCCTCCGGCGACCGCTCAGACAAACTGGTCAGTTGTACTGTACTATATGTGTGTAGAACGCACGCTGTGACTACGAGCGGCGCGGCGTGCCGGTGGAGAAGCGCGAGTACAACTGGCTGCAGCAGCCGCCGCCGCCCGAGGACTCCGCCGACGTCACCATCGCCAGGCTGCCCTCCGGCGACCGCTCAGACAAACTGGTCAGTTGTACTGTACTATATGTGTGTAGAACGCACGCTGTGACTACGAGCGGCGCGGCGTGCCGGTGGAGAAGCGCGAGTACAACTGGCTGCAGCAGCCGCCGCCGCCCGAGGACTCCGCCGACGTCACCATCGCCAGGCTGCCCTCCGGCGACCGCTCAGACAAACTGGTCAGTTGTACTGTACTATATGTGTGTAGAACGCACGCTGTGACTACGAGCGGCGCGGCGTGCCGGTGGAGAAGCGCGAGTACAACTGGCTGCAGCAGCCGCCGCCGCCCGAGGACTCCGCCGACGTCACCATCGCCAGGCTGCCCTCCGGCGACCGCTCAGACAAACTGGTCAGTTGTACTGTACTATATGTGTGTAGAACGCACGCTGTGACTACGAGCGGCGCGGCGTGCCGGTGGAGAAGCGCGAGTACAACTGGCTGCAGCAGCCGCCGACGCCCGAGGACTCCGCCGACGTCACCATCGCCAGGCTGCCCTCCGGCGACCGCTCAGACAAACTGGTCAGTTGTACTGTACTATATGTGTGTAGAACGCACGCTGTGACTACGAGCGGCGCGGCGTGCCGGTGGAGAAGCGCGAGTACAACTGGCTGCAGCAGCCGCCGCCGCCCGAGGACTCCGCCGACGTCACCATCGCCAGGCTGCCCTCCGGCGACCGCTCAGACAAACTGGTCAGTTGTACTGTACTATATGTGTGTAGAACGCACGCTGTGACTACGAGCGGCGCGGCGTGCCGGTGGAGAAGCGCGAGTACAACTGGCTGCAGCAGCCGCCGCCGCCCGAGGACTCCGCCGACGTCACCATCGCCAGGCTGCCCTCCGGCGACCGCTCAGACAAACTGGTCAGTTGTACTGTACTATATGTGTGTAGAACGCACGCTGTGACTACGAGCGGCGCGGCGTGCCGGTGGAGAAGCGCGAGTACAACTGGCTGCAGCAGCCGCCGCCGCCCGAGGACTCCGCCGACGTCACCATCGCCAGGCTGCCCTCCGGCGACCGCTCAGACAAACTGGTCAGTTGTACTGTACTATATGTGTGTAGAACGCACGCTGTGACTACGAGCGGCGCGGCGTGCCGGTGGAGAAGCGCGAGTACAACTGGCTGCAGCAGCCGCCGCCGCCCGAGGACTCCGCCGACGTCACCATCGCCAGGCTGCCCTCCGTCGACCGCTCAGACAAACTGGTCAGTTGTACTGTACTATATGTGTGTAGAACGCACGCTGTGACTACGAGCGGCGCGGCGTGCCGGTGGAGAAGCGCGAGTACAACTGGCTGCAGCAGCCGCCGCCGCCCGAGGACTCCGCCGACGTCACCATCGCCAGGCTGCCCTCCGGCGACCGCTCAGACAAACTGGTCAGTTGTACTGTACTATATGTGTGTAGAACGCACGCTGTGACTACGAGCGGCGCGGCGTGCCGGTGGAGAAGCGCGAGTACAACTGGCTGCAGCAGCCGCCGCCGCCCGAGGACTCCGCCGACGTCACCATCGCCAGGCTGCCCTCCGGCGACCGCTCAGACAAACTGGTCAGTTGTACTGTACTATATGTGTGTAGAACGCACGCTGTGACTACGAGCGGCGCGGCGTGCCGGTGGAGAAGCGCGAGTACAACTGGCTGCAGCAGCCGCCGCCGCCGCCCGAGGACTCCGCCGACGTCACCATCGCCAGGCTGCCCTCCGGCGACCGCTCAGACAAACTGGTCAGTTGTACTGTACTATATGTGTGTAGAACGCACGCTGTGACTACGAGCGGCGCGGCGTGCCGGTGGAGAAGCGCGAGTACAACTGGCTGCAGCAGCCGCCGCCGCCCGAGGACTCCGCCGACGTCACCATCGCCAGGCTGCCCTCCGGCGACCGCTCAGACAAACTGGTCAGTTGTACTGTACTATATGTGTGTAGAACGCACGCTGTGACTACGAGCGGCGCGGCGTGCCGGTGGAGAAGCGCGAGTACAACTGGCTGCAGCAGCCGCCGCCGCCCGAGGACTCCGCCGACGTCACCATCGCCAGGCTGCCCTCCGGCGACCGCTCAGACAAACTGGTCAGTTGTACTGTACTATATGTGTGTAGAACGCACGCTGTGACTACGAGCGGCGCGGCGTGCCGGTGGAGAAGCGCGAGTACAACTGGCTGCAGCAGCCGCCGCCGCCCGAGGACTCCGCCGACGTCACCATCGCCAGGCTGCCCTCCGGCGACCGCTCAGACAAACTGGTCAGTTGTACTGTACTATATGTGTGTAGAACGCACGCTGTGACTACGAGCGGCGCGGCGTGCCGGTGGAGAAGCGCGAGTACAACTGGCTGCAGCAGCCGCCGCCGCCCGAGGACTCCGCCGACGTCACCATCGCCAGGCTGCCCTCCGGCGACCGCTCAGACAAACTGGTCAGTTGTACTGTACTATATGTGTGTAGAACGCACGCTGTGACTACGAGCGGCGCGGCGTGCCGGTGGAGAAGCGCGAGTACAACTGGCTGCAGCAGCCGCCGCCGCCCGAGGACTCCGCCGACGTCACCATCGCCAGGCTGCCCTCCGGCGACCGCTCAGACAAACTGGTCAGTTGTACTGTACTATATGTGTGTAGAACGCACGCTGTGACTACGAGCGGCGCGGCGTGCCGGTGGAGAAGCGCGAGTACAACTGGCTGCAGCAGCCGCCGCCGCCCGAGGACTCCGCCGACGTCACCATCGCCAGGCTGCCCTCCGGCGACCGCTCAGACAAACTGGTCAGTTGTACTGTACTATATGTGTGTAGAACGCACGCTGTGACTACGAGCGGCGCGGCGTGCCGGTGGAGAAGCGCGAGTACAACTGGCTGCAGCAGCCGCCGCCGCCCGAGGACTCCGCCGACGTCACCATCGCCAGGCTGCCCTCCGGCGACCGCTCAGACAAACTGGTCAGTTGTACTGTACTATATGTGTGTAGAACGCACGCTGTGACTACGAGCGGCGCGGCGTGCCGGTGGAGAAGCGCGAGTACAACTGGCTGCAGCAGCCGCCGCCGCCCGAGGACTCCGCCGACGTCACCATCGCCAGGCTGCCCTCCGGCGACCGCTCAGACAAACTGGTCAGTTGTACTGTACTATATGTGTGTAGAACGCACGCTGTGACTACGAGCGGCGCGGCGTGCCGGTGGAGAAGCGCGAGTACAACTGGCTGCAGCAGCCGCCGCCGCCCGAGGACTCCGCCGACGTCACCATCGCCAGGCTGCCCTCCGGCGACCGCTCAGACAAACTGGTCAGTTGTACTGTACTATATGTGTGTAGAACGCACGCTGTGACTACGAGCGGCGCGGCGTGCCGGTGGAGAAGCGCGAGTACAACTGGCTGCAGCAGCCGCCGCCGCCCGAGGACTCCGCCGACGTCACCATCGCCAGGCTGCCCTCCGGCGACCGCTCAGACAAACTGGTCAGTTGTACTGTACTATATGTGTGTAGAACGCACGCTGTGACTACGAGCGGCGCGGCGTGCCGGTGGAGAAGCGCGAGTACAACTGGCTGCAGCAGCCGCCGCCGCCCGAGGACTCCGCCGACGTCACCATCGCCAGGCTGCCCTCCGGCGACCGCTCAGACAAACTGGTCAGTTGTACTGTACTATATGTGTGTAGAACGCACGCTGTGACTACGAGCGGCGCGGCGTGCCGGTGGAGAAGCGCGAGTACAACTGGCTGCAGCAGCCGCCGCCGCCCGAGGACTCCGCCGACGTCACCATCGCCAGGCTGCCCTCCGGCGACCGCTCAGACAAACTGGTCAGTTGTACTGTACTATATGTGTGTAGAACGCACGCTGTGACTACGAGCGGCGCGGCGTGCCGGTGGAGAAGCGCGAGTACAACTGGCTGCAGCAGCCGCCGCCGCCCGAGGACTCCGCCGACGTCACCATCGCCAGGCTGCCCTCCGGCGACCGCTCAGACAAACTGGTCAGTTGTACTGTACTATATGTGTGTAGAACGCACGCTGTGACTACGAGCGGCGCGGCGTGCCGGTGGAGAAGCGCGAGTACAACTGGCTGCAGCAGCCGCCGCCGCCCGAGGACTCCGCCGACGTCACCATCGCCAGGCTGCCCTCCGGCGACCGCTCAGACAAACTGGTCAGTTGTACTGTACTATATGTGTGTAGAACGCACGCTGTGACTACGAGCGGCGCGGCGTGCCGGTGGAGAAGCGCGAGTACAACTGGCTGCAGCAGCCGCCGCCGCCCGAGGACTCCGCCGACGTCACCATCGCCAGGCTGCCCTCCGGCGACCGCTCAGACAAACTGGTCAGTTGTACTGTACTATATGTGTGTAGAACGCACGCTGTGACTACGAGCGGCGCGGCGTGCCGGTGGAGAAGCGCGAGTACAACTGGCTGCAGCAGCCGCCGCCGCCCGAGGACTCCGCCGACGTCACCATCGCCAGGCTGCCCTCCGGCGACCGCTCAGACAAACTGGTCAGTTGTACTGTACTATATGTGTGTAGAACGCACGCTGTGACTACGAGCGGCGCGGCGTGCCGGTGGAGAAGCGCGAGTACAACTGGCTGCAGCAGCCGCCGCCGCCCGAGGACTCCGCCGACGTCACCATCGCCAGGCTGCCCTCCGGCGACCGCTCAGACAAACTGGTCAGTTGTACTGTACTATATGTGTGTAGAACGCACGCTGTGACTACGAGCGGCGCGGCGTGCCGGTGGAGAAGCGCGAGTACAACTGGCTGCAGCAGCCGCCGCCGCCCGAGGACTCCGCCGACGTCACCATCGCCAGGCTGCCCTCCGGCGACCGCTCAGACAAACTGGTCAGTTGTACTGTACTATATGTGTGTAGAACGCACGCTGTGACTACGAGCGGCGCGGCGTGCCGGTGGAGAAGCGCGAGTACAACTGGCTGCAGCAGCCGCCGCCGCCCGAGGACTCCGCCGACGTCACCATCGCCAGGCTGCCCTCCGGCGACCGCTCAGACAAACTGGTCAGTTGTACTGTACTATATGTGTATGGAACGCACGCTGTGACTACGAGCGGCGCGGCGTGCCGGTGGAGAAGATATTACAATATAACTATTCAATTTATAGAACCTAACGACATCAAGTGTAACATGTGTACCTACGGTGGAAATAAACAAACTGTTTTGACCAGCGTCATCTAGATACGATCAGTGCACTAACCCCCCTGTCTGTACAGATCCCGCAGTCGCTGGTCCTGTCGCGCAGCTCGTCCAAGCGCAACAGCCCCAAGCAGCCCGCGGCGCCCGACCGGAGGCTCAACCCGCCCAAGATAGAGAAACAAGACCCAGGTATGTGCTGATCGTGCTGTGTTATGTATACATTATGTTACTACAGGTCTAAACTTAAGGTATGCAAACATTCAGCCCCGCAGCTGTAACTTTGAAATTATGAAAACTCGTCTTTTAATTTAGTGGGTATGATGGGAATCCCATAGAATCCCAATCCCATATAATTAATTTGAAGTATAAGAGCGAGCATTTTAAAAATGTTAATGGTTGAAAGAGAAGGATGTCACTTTCCTCAGTCCTTTTCTAAATACGTTGTACTATCTGTATGATGTACAACGTATGCGGGTGGCAACGTCCAAAGCTGTTTCATTTCAACATGATCTTGAAACGAAAATATCTTTTAAAAAATTGTGCTCAAGATGGTAGAATTAACCTCAAGAATCCCATTTACCTACCATCGGAGTTTAAAATACAAACCGTAAAGAGAACCCTCCGCAATACGTGTGCAATGTGTCCGCGAGGGCTAGGTCGACAACTGTTGGTCGACCCACCGCCGCCGCCACGACATTATTATTAAAGACATTAGATGAAGCTGTGGGAATTGTCCAGCAATATTTATTTACAAAAAATGTCTACAAGCTACGCTAACAGCATCTTTGAAGACTACTGAATATAAATAGTATAGTATTTTTTCACACTATGAGAAAAAGTGTGCTCAAATGTAAGTAATTAATCTGCAAGTGTAGAAATCCGGCCCAGAATACCTTAACGTTCTACTCTCCCCCTCGGTAACTCGATGCCCTGAGTGGCGCGGCGCGGCGGCCGGCGCGGCGGTGGCGTATTGCGCGCCCTCTACCGCGTCTCCTCTGTCGACTTATCTTTGCCACTTGGGTTAGACTGTATACAGTGTGGTCAAATTACACAACCAAGGAGAAAAAAGAATTAATGAACACTTTTATTGCACTTAAAAATATAACAAAATAAAACCTTATATCTAAATATTAACAGTACAATAGGCCGCCTTATCGCTGACAGCGATTTCTCCCAGGCAACCTAGAAAAAGAGAAAATAGATTGAGGAATCTATCCAGTAAGCAGCCAGAAGATTAAATCACGCTATTCCTGGAGTTCAGTCCTTAAGTAACGGTTTTTTTTATTGTACACGTTTATGTTTAACTTCAAATAAACGCACTTGATTTGATTTATATCTATCTGTCTAAGAACCTTTAGACTTTCTATGAACCCTAACAGTGAAAACGTGAAAACTCAGTCAGTGTAATATTGAATAATGTTCTGGTCCATATTCGTTCCCCCCCGTACAGTAGAGATCCTCGGGGGGGTCGTCAGGCTATAATATTACTTCTGTCAGTACTCAATGTGATGACGTCACGCTGTACTCGCACAAGGTCCCTGCTGCAGCCAGTTATCGAGCCATATTGCACCCTATGCTTGTTGTTACAGGGTTGTTGTCCCGTGAGCGAGCACGTTTGGTTCGAAACACTAAAACATATTGATGTTCTCATAGGTTTGAGGTCCAAGGTAGAATGTTAGAGCGGTCTAGCAATTGATTAGTAGGTTAAAAGATCTAAGATAAGCGAACAGACAGCGGGAGCGACTTCATTTCATTCAATGTAAAGATGTCCAATTTGTCCATCATTTAATTACGCTCTAATTTTGAAAATACTACTTAACGATGACCTGAAATAAAGCTGTAGTGAGCGAGCTCGTTTCTCATTCAGAAATCTGGTGGTACATAATGATGACAATAAGTCCCCCCCGCACCCGCATGCCCCTTGCATCCGGCCTCCCGGCATTGATTCGCGGCACCGACATCCAGCGCCGGATATTGCCTACACACCCTGTAGGGACACTCTGTTGAGACACTCGCAGGTCACGAACGAACTGCAACCTGTAACCAGCTTCAATACTTTTTAACCCCAAATCTCTAAAACAGGGGTTTACTAGGACGTCTCGTCCGCATTGTCCCTCTTAATCAAAAGCTTTCTCTATATGAACGGATCGTCATTACTTTCCGGAACTGATAAAGTTTGTAGAGTAAGTTACCTGTACCTAGGAGAAGGAGGTAATAGTTTCGCATTCACTATTACGATACACGGCATATACGATACCCAGCACTACCAGGCTACGTAAGGACGTCTTATCCACCTCACACACAGGTGGTGACAGTAGATTGGTTAGGCGCTGGAATTCCTAAACTTTCCTTACAGGGTTGCCATATTATGAGAACTAAGTAGTAACTCTGTGTTGGCAGCCCTAGCTCTCCGCAAAGACAAAGTTGTGTCGTGTAGTTCGGAGCGCGCGGTCGTACGTTTGCAATCTGTACGTACTACGTGAACGAGCGAGTTGGGTAGTTGTTAGTAATTGGGGACAAATTGCATATTAGTTTCATAGCTTTTAATTTATTTTGTGATAGGTGATACGTTTCTTGTATCCTTTTTCTTTGATTTACATGAATGCAGGTCCGCCCTTGCCGCGTTTTGCTATCGTGGGCGTCGGGCATTGACTGATTTTCCCCGCTGAGGCTAAGCAGCGAATGCATTAAGAAAAATGTCAGCTAAAGGTAAATAAGCATCGGTTATGTAATGACTAGCTGCGTCCGGCGGCTTCGCGCCCGCGTCGAAATCTATGTGTAAAATGGTTTATAAACATTCCTCTTGAATCACTATTTATTTAAAAAAACCGTATCAAAATCCGTTGCGTAGTTATAAAGATCTAAGCATACATAGGGACAGACAGCGGGAAGCGACTTAGTTTTATACTATGTAGATGTAGTGATGATGCCTGAAAACTACTACCCAGCACACACACGTAGACACACCCTCACACACATCTCCATGACGTACTCAAATTATTAATATTAGAACGTTCCAGCGCTGCCTCTGCCAGCCTCTGCTCGTTGACAGATATTGTCAAACGTCACACAGTTCCAATTTTCAAATATCTACCTCTAGCTCAGCTCCAAATCCAATTTCAACCTCCGCTGCATGTCAGCGGACACAGTGCATACAGATGCAGTAAGTTAACTCCATGCTTTGGTTTTATTCTGCTGACATTTTAGAGCAGTTAGTAAGCCGTGTGACCAATAGTTACTAAACATAGACGTGACATATGTATTAAAACTAAATTGACATTATGACTAATTGAAACAAATTTTAATGCTTTTTGTGTTGTGACCAATTAGAAAACTTTTTTGCAGTGACGAATTGCTGCCTAAATCGTTCCAACTATGTAATTTCATTTATTCATTTATTCAGGTCCACCGTAGGTACACATGTTACACTCGATGTCGTTCAGTTCTACATAAAAATAATACAACAATTTTATTATAAAACACACATTAATTTTGATATAGGAAACACCATAAGGGATTGTGTTTTAGAAAAGCAGACAGACATGCCTTTAAAAATTTGATACAACATTAATAGATAAGATTTATTACAGTAAAATAATAATAAATTAGTTAAATTGAAGATAATTTAATGCAGCTGTGTAATTTGGAATATTGGCTACATGTTTGAAAAGGGTTCGGTCCTCTGACGCTATTCAAATGCACCTTTTCAAGCAAAAACTGCATTCCATAGTACCTAGTGTACTTACCAGATAAAATTAATTTGATATGATCTTAAGCTTACTTATCAACCAAAATCTCAAATACATAATGCGCGGCCCGACGACGAGACACCCGATCGTTGAAATTTTGGTGTGTTAGGTAGTTGGTGCACTGTAAATATTAGTCTACACTGCGTCGCTCTACGTAATCCAGTTGGAGGTCTTTGTGCAGTGCAGTGCAGAACAATCGGACAGTTGCAAATTGCAGTTCATGCGACTTTGTAATGTTTCTCACAAGATACCGGCGGCGCGTCGACGGTGGATGGTAACGCGATCATGGCGCACAGTTTCATGCGCCATGATCACGGAATAACTTCAAAAACGTTATAAATGACTGTTGTGATTTTTTTTTTAAATGAAATGTTAAATCAAGTGGTCGATGCCTCGCTAACGAAACTGTGGGCAGACTCTAATGTCTTATAATAACCTAAACATAAAAAATATCAGAAGTCTCCGAGATGCAAAAGTGTACAGAAATAGTAAACCTTGCTAAGTGTTCTGTAGGGTTGCCACACTCGCCACTGTTGGCAGTGCCACTCGACGGCGATACCTTAGTGTTGCCATGTCGATGTGCCGACGCGGCGATTGTCGAGAGTCTTATGTGGGGGCGTGAGGTGAGACGGTGCTGCCACCTCTGGCCACTCGTTGTGCGCCAATTAAAATAGCCTGTTATAAACTTGGAAATGTTTTCTGATTGATGTTAAAAATAAACGCAACTACATAATGAATGATACAATAACAACAACATTAGAAGATTCGTTGGTACGAGTTGGTTATGTAATCCATACTATTTTCGATTGGTATTTGTCTGATTGGACAAAATTATCAGAATATTAGGAATGTGACGTCCTGTAAAGTAGATATCCATAGGTAGGTATATGATTGCTTTTTGCATGGATGATAGGATTGCTCGAATTTGCACCTGCTGGCCTTTTAAAAGATATCGCTGCTGGTATCTAGGACAGTATTTCCTTTACAACAACAGCGTGGGTTGTTATTGTTGTGATGCCTCCTACACACACAACTATGTTGTCTGAAGAGCCCCCCCGCGCCCCGCCCCTCTACATACAGCTGCTCCCTACTCGGCGCTCGAGGCAACCTCTTACGGAACTTAGAGGAGAGTTGTACTCTAGTTCGAGGGTATTGTCTACCTAGATCCAGTTCAAGGTATTAGGTTATCGGATATAGATACTTTGGTACAGAGATTTAGATGGTAGCATTATTCTAGGTTCCAAACCGCTTTTGCCAGCATTCTCTGTTATTTTTACTACATTCTGCGTTATTACGCTAATTTTAGCGCGAATAACACGTTTTAAGGCGCATTTTGACGTGAATAACGAATGAAAAGACGTTTTTGACGCTAAAATGCGTCGGCACAAATGCACTTGGCTAACAATTGTTTAAAGGTACGGCTTAAGCATCAAAAAACTTGAATTGGTTTTGTTATCGTCCCGATAGCAGGTATTATAATTATAGGTACCGTTGTAACTATCAGCACGCGTAATGTACCGACCTGCCCTAGGCTCCGGCTGGCTCGGCAGCGCCGTACCCATCTGCCGGTTGGATACCGGAACGCGCTATCAGCTGCAATATTAACATCGACTCGGGTCAATCTTTTATTCAACATACAGTGTTATTGTCTGATCCTTTCTTAGCGAGGGTCTGGTTTTCTTATCGAACTGCGGATGAACTCTTGCACTAAACATAGGACTGTAATTTATCGAGCATAAATAACCTTTCTCTTGAATCGCATCAAAATCCGTTGCGTAGTTTTAAGGACCTAAGCATACATAGGGACAGACAGACAGCGGGAAACTACTTTGTTTTATACCATGTATTGATACAAGAAATACCGAAAGATCGTGAAAATAAAACCGCGCTAAGTAGCTTCTATCTCAAGCAACGCTTGCCACCACTAGTACGAGTTGATAGTCCATACGAACGGTCCTTCGTACTAAGCCCAGTAGGTATCCCGTGTGAACGCTCCTTCGGGACATGTATTCCGGTCGCGTGTCTCCGCGTTACGAGCCGCGAGTAAGGATGTGTTGTTAACATAGGGCGCGGGGGAGGGGGCACTGTCGATGAAATGTTATCGATATCACTTTTTATGTATCTATTTATTCTTCTTAGTCGCGAAAACCTCTTAATAGCCTTTATTTTCTACTATTAAAATCTACAAAGAAGTATTTAAATTCAATATCCTAGAAGTCCAACGACCAAATTGGAATTGATAACTTGATTTGACGGGCATATCGAGCTACGTCTAGTGTTGCCACAGTATCGATAGTCGAGATATCGATGTTATAAACTGGGGCTGCTCGCTGCTTCGTCGGGTTGTACCAATAATCCGTAATTGCGGTCCGGCTCACCCTTTCTTTTAGAATGTCTTTCGGAAGGTTTGCTTTCTTGAGTGAAGTCGGGATAAATAAGTAATGAGCCTGTGTTTGTTTTGAAGCAAGAGATAGGGATACCCCTTTTCTGTTTTCTTTTCAGATATTGTTTTGCTTTTTTCTGTTCTACGTTCTACGAAGCTCGACCACAGTTATATAACATTCCATTGAATGTTATTTAACTGTGGTCGAGCTTCAAGTTAGCTGCCAATTACGTCAACAAATCCAAACAAAAATCTACAAAGAAACGAAGTTTTCGAGATAGTTTAGAATTAACTGGCAACTCGTAACCGCTGTGTTCATGACTGGAGACCAGGACTCAGCATACGTAGTTTAGAATGCACGGAGTGGAGAGATGACGCTTGCGAAAGACTGCAGACAGATGCTGGATGCGGCGAGCTGAGGACAGGGCGCTATGACGCTCATTAGGGAGGCCTATTTTCAGCTGTGAGCTATTATAGGCTGATGAATTACACACACGAAGTCGTTTCAGTCAGTTTAATTCCAAAAAAGTCCTCGTTAATCCAAGTCTACCTGTACTATGTCGCAGGATCACTCACACATGTCGGAGTACCCCTCCAGAGCGTGCCATTAGCGAGGCAGGCTCTCTGCCTACTTGTGATGTGATCTGACACATTACCTCATGAGGGGAAGCTTTGTTTGACATTTTTCTTGGTATCTGTCGGAGTAGGTTACTGCATTATTCGTTATTTTATTTAAGGTTATCGTGAAGCTTTAGGTTTTGGCCTGACGAGAGGTTTTCCATCGACGTTTTTATTGGTGCCGATAGATGTAATAACAATCATCATGGTGATGATGGACGATACAGAAGCCTCGTTAGTTGTTTAGGTACTCATCTTAGACCTAGATACCTACTCTTGTGGTTCGATCTGTAAGAGGACTCAGACTCTCCTTATTAATTTAGGACCCACTTAAACTAAATTATGCTACATCAACACCTGAAGTTACGCAGCCTTGCCTGCTATTGCCATCCCTTTTCCTACATTTTCCCTTTCATTCTTTTGTCACAAATAAGTCCAAAATACTTGTACTTCCCCAAACTCTCGACAAAATACCCAGAAAATAATGTAAAGCCATGTCAGTCAACACGGCGGAAACATCATCCAAAACTAACAGAGTTACACGCGACTCCCCTCTCGGCAGCGTGTGGGCCTTATTGCGAGGGCATAAGGGCTGGATTGCAGCGGCGAGGGCGGGCGGTATCAAGACGTTATTGCCGAGCCGGGGCCTGTTTTTACGAGCGCTTAATCCTCGGGTCGCCGAGCGCGGGCCCGTTGGCACAGCTGATACGGGAAACCGTCCTCGGTTTTACCTTTTATTTTCTGAGTTTATCTGGATTTCAAAGGTTTGACAATTGATTTACCGTGTCATCAAATCAAATATTATAATATTAATTGTATTATATATAATCTATATCGACATAGTATAACATTTTGAATTTTATTTCACAAAGCTTATTTCAATCGACACACCACATAAATATTTCCTGATGCGACTGTTCATCGTTTCCATCGAGTATCGTTCAGGTTTCCATCCTTTCTAAGAGAGCTCGATTAGGATTTTTCGTGACGTTCTTTATTTCAAAAGCTAAGCCCACTGCTGTACCAGTCCTCGGTAACGCGAGTCGTTCTCGTCCCGCACGCGGCAGTGTACCGCGCGTCGCGCAGTACGCACGCGCGGCGGCAATGCGGCCGGAGGGGCGCGAGCCTCCACTCTGTTGCTACTCTATATGGGGCTCGCTGTGTACGGATAGGAGCTCAGGGCCTGAGCCAGGGGAGGCATGGGGGGCTAAAACTTGAAGGTAGCTGTTAGTATTGTGTAGGCGACGCGACGTATAGCCCAGCTAAGCTGTCAAATTGCTAGATCGTGTATGAGCATCTCCCAGTAGTATACTGCCCGCTCGAACATTATCTAAGTTATATTTTAACAATAATTTCATAGCGATCCAGGGTCGCTTTATCTTTGTTCAATTATGCAATACTGAATTATCAATTCAAATACCAAATTTTAAATGCAAATCATTTATTAGGGGCATTTATTCATAATCATTTATTCATTTATTACCACGGCGCCAGGGTGCTGAGTGCAGCACACAACACAAATCACTAATAATAACAATTTAACACGCAAATCACAAATTAAAACATTAATAAAACGATATAACAAAATAATTCAGTTTATACAAAGGTAAGTTAAATAAAGAACAAAATAAATTTACTAAGTAATCATAACAATAGATGAGCTATTTATCTCATGCTTCATCTTTATGAAGCATAAAGTAGAACTATGAGTATCACAATATAGCATTGTTCCGTAGAAATAACAAAAAGTTAGGAGTCATGTATGCCCCTGGTGATCTCAACCTGAGTCCGCCCCTGGCTCGTGTAGAGCTCGCCTATACAGTGCGAATAGGTGCAGGGTGGAGCGTGTTGTGATTACTTGGCAGGCGACGCGACGCGCGACGGCTCCGCGCCCGCCACGCTTTGATCCTTGAGACTCTACCGAGAGGAGTTGATGCTTGTTGCTAGCTACACTGAGACTGCATTATATTGTCTTTGGAAATAATTTGTGCATGATTGAATGAAACGGTCGCATTTAATTTAGTTTATATTTCTGTAATAACAAAATTGACACTCGCAAGTCGATCGTCAGTCGCAAGGATACCCAACATCTTCACAAATACAAAAGAATATAAAATGTAACTCGAACATCACACAATCATTTCTCGGATCCGACTCAAGTCCGACCAGCGCGCCCTATCCGCCTTCATCAGCATTTAAACCCCCGACTGTAATTTAAAAACCGCATCTCCGCAGAATCTGGGTAAACGTATTCATTAAAACGCCGGAAAAAATGAAAGCGGCGTAATCAGATGAACGCATAATTTGATTACGGACCCTTGGACCCGGGGGCGGGTCGCGGCGACCTGCGCGACCTCCGCCGCGACCCGAGGACGTGCTGAGTTGGGGACTGCTGGCCCGGCGCGATGCTGAAGGCTATTTGTTCTCTATCTCTTGTACCTGTTACATACCCCACTCATTCAGGTGGTATAGTGGTGCGTTTTTGCGTGTCGCTTTTTAAAATATAAAAAGACGTGTTCCCTCGGGAGCATGATGCCCCCTGCGGGTTGCCATGGAGCCGCGGCTTTAGGAGGCTGTTACGAAGTCTCACGTAAGGTTGCGGTCGTGGTGACGGCGGGAACGATTTGCACAGAGTTCCGGATTCCATGTTGCCTCAGAAGATGTCTGTGATCTTGAACTTAGATCTCAGTAATTACTACATTCTATGGTTCTTCTTAGAAGTAGTACGTTTAGTTACACCTCAGCGCGCAAGTCTTGTCTAGGTGACACTATAACACTTGCTATCTTCATTGATGCGATTGGGAAATTTATGAAATGTCTGTCGACGCTTGGGATGTCTACCTTGGGGTATAACATTTAAAACATTTCATGCAATTTCGGGGGTCTAACTAACTTTAAGTCGGAGAATAAGTTTTACCATCAGAGTTACTATTTCACAGAACCAAGACCGAGACCGAGACCGTAACGTTCGTCCATTCAAAACTTGCAATTCCAAAGTTCACTTCCCTAAGCAGACACCGCAAGGAGGTTGCAACTCGTGTCTGCCCACCTCGGCCTCCGGGGCGCCCGACCCCGCCGGAGCCCGAGCGCGCCCGAGCGCTCCCGAGCGCAACTATATGTGGCACTCGATGCGAAATTATTCACAGAGACTTTCTGATAGAGTGCATGCTTGCTGCTCACTAGGGGCGCCACTTGTCGATGGTTTATCGCAGGTTTTATCCGATGAACTCTCTTGGCTCTCTCTAAATGATTGTGGCTTTGGGAACTGCCGTTAGAAGCGAACACTAAGTAATTTTATGTTTTATTTTTACTGAAGCGTGCGGTGACGATGACGCGAGTTTCACGCTTTTGTTTACCAATAATTACACATACGAGTATACACAGTCATTAGGAAAGTTCGGCGATGATGATGACGCGAGTTTCATCATTGTACATATGTAACAATTTCCGACACAATTTAAATTATTTTTTTGATCATGGCTCATGCAACTGCCTAAATATTGGATAACTCAAAAATCAAATCATGGTAATAAATATCCCGTTTTAAATTACTTTACAGTTTAAATTGTTGAGAAAATGAATTAAATGCTACTATACCGGGGATCCAACAACTTGTCGAGAAATTCCACAGAATACCTAAAGGTATCGAATGTCTGACCGCATCTGTTGTGCAGTTTCTGACAGGGATGTAACCTGCAGAGTGCGGACTATCGATAGATCCCCTCCCTAGTGGGTGAGGGTGGGGGGAGTTTCCTCGTGATTAGCAGCCGCCGCGTCTGCATACATATCACACGGTGTGTCGTATGATTGTGTGCTTGTACATTTACATTGAAGGAGTTATATCTAGCCTGTATCTTCCGTATGTGGAGTTTGTATTTTGTAGAGGAAGACAAGGGTCTAGCTAGGCTTAAGGCTAGTGATATAAAGATAAATACTGAATAAACAAAAAGAACCAGTCTTTACAATTATCAATGCAGCAAATGCAACTGAAACTGGAACACTATTTTAGACAACTCTGAACATATCTCCTTTCAACTTGCTATAAGATTATTTATTATGAGTCATCATAGCTCATTGTATCGCATATGGGTCCATCATTGCACCTGTAAATCGAAGGTTGACTCCACAGCTCGGTCCCCTGTAGGACCGTGGCTAGTAGCCCCGTGGCGCGGTGTGGCCGGCTGCCCCGCGGCATGCGCGCGGATGACTAATGGCTGCGGTGCGCGGTGACCCGACATGCCCCGGCATGTCACCCTCCCCGTCTTGTAAATTATCAAAATAATCTTCAAATTATCAAATTATTTTTATTGCCTAAAGTAACAAAATATTTTCTTTTAGCAATATTAGTACGGTGGTAGGAAGGAAGGTATGATAAGCTGGCTAATTAATGTCAAATCATCGATAATATTAAGGTCATATGTTACAAGCGCCTTCCTTGGGTTATTGCACCAGTTCACGTTATCACCTCATCTTGGTAGGCGCGTGCTCAAATATCAATCAAATGAGTTGTGTATCAATATCTTCTAATCATTTATATCACTTGAAGGTGTCCCGTACAATATTCATCATACGATCATTTCATCAACTACAGTTTCTCGATAATACAGTTTAATATAAGATCGAATATAGACAGTTTGTTTGTTTTCAACTTTATTGATGATGGAACTGAATGTATTCTTATTTTTAGCGTAACACGGAAAGTAACTAAACCGGATGTGATATATCCGGATATATCATATCCGGTTTAGTTACTGTCCGTGTTACGCTGCGACCCCTACTCAAAGTAACAAACAAGTTTTCTCACCAATTACTAACTGTTCATTTGTTTTGTTACAGGTAAGCTCCTTCGACAACGTGCACTCACGTGCGTAAGTACATTCTACCTACACACAATAATTAGACAAGTCCTTATTAAGTTGTGAAATGTCAGAATGACATCACGTCCTTTCTCTGAAGTTGACATTTCGATGACATATTCGGTTGGGTTCGGGAATGTTTCTATTCGTACGTACAGGTATTTGAAATTGGAATGCCGTTCCGTTCCTAAATGGGACACGTGAGGCTTGCAATTAATTTGTCGGGATCCGATCTAATGGTCGAGTGAGTGTGGTGGCGCATGCGCGCTCACTGCCTCACAGCGTTGGAAACACTCCGATATGGAGGAAGGTTTTTATTCCTTTTACAGCAAGAACATGCTTCGAGTCATGGTGAAAAGGGCTATTTATTTATTTTTAACCATTATTGTCCCACTGCTGGGCAAAGATCTCCCTTTTCTCCTAAAAGGAAAGGACTATAAGTTTTGTTAACTTCATTGGTACTTAATTTTATTTAGACAACACTGGACCTGTAAACATACTTCAAGTCGCTGAACATATTATAGATATTATAGAACATAACTTAAAGGTACCAAAGAAAGCACTATTTATTCAAAAAAATCTAAAAGCAGGATATAGTAAATTTTCCGATTCATCAGTATGCTATCCCCAGCACCTGATGATGCTCCCATCCCCTGCGGTCCTATCCCGTATGTCTCGCCAGAGCATCGGTTGCCGGCCGCGTGTTGACCCGGCCACCCCTGCCGCCGCGCCGGCGCTCACCCTTTTATGATTCCATCACTTGGATCAACCACTGCGCGCTGACTCTGTAAACGTGGAACGGAACGTAGGCGGCCCCTGGCGTGGTGCCGAGAGGGAACGAAACGCGAAAATTTTACAAATGATTGTCGTGAGTGTCATATATTCACAGGTTGTGACCAAAGTCATTTAAAACGGTCTATTTACCATGATTTGATTATGAGTTTTCTAATATTGATTTTTGTGTCACGTTGTACATACTCTATGAAAAGTGCTATTTGATTCAAATATATTCGTTCAGTAGTGAACTCTCATGCTCTTTTTGCCGCTCTTTGGATCATTGTCTTTGTTTTTTATTCCTCACCAAAAGCAGCTGTTGAGCGCCGAGCGGCGAAAATACTATGAGTGATGCACTCAAGAATACATTTCTTCGACCTGCTGGACTGGACATGTAGGCCTGTGCTGGACAGACAGACAGACGCACGGCGGCGGTGTGGCGGTATAAGCCAAGTAACGGGATTACCTTCGCATGGAACCCGAATAACAAGGCCTTCTAGGAATTACTTCGCAACTTTTTATAGGTGGGCTTGAAACAAAATGACGAATAATGTCTCAAAGGAGGCGATGGCGCGCTTACTTCTCTCGTGCGTCTGTTTCACAAGGCCGGAATGAGGAAATCAACTCCAATGATTATTTCCTCTGAGTTGTTTGTGAAGTTCCTTTTGTTGCGAGCTCGTGACGTCGCCCACGTGCGGAACTTACAGCTTTTCTTTACCAATGGCGGATGGCGGTCTCCGGAAACACGTGAATGGAGCTCTTACAGTTTACTCTGCTTATATACATAGTTTGGTTATTCATTTCGTTGCGTTTCGTTTTAATTTATTCAACAGAAAATGCGTAACTGATTCTGATGAAAGCTTCAGAAGAAAATAAAGTTGGTTCCAGTTAAAACTATCATGTTTATTGAGACAAAGTCATAACCATGATTTGAGTTTTGACTTATCCAATATTTCGGCACAGTTTGTTGCGCCATGATGAAAAATTTAAGGCACCCGGTCCTTATTGGCATGCATATGATACCTACGTAAACAATTAAAGCCAAATCTTGATAAAAATCCCGGTGTAAATGTTCAACAGGCACTATACGAGTACATTTGAACAAACACCGCATTTCTTTGAGACACAATAATCCATTATTTCCACTTCTCCGATGCCCTTGCCTTGCTTCTCTTATTATAACCACAAACAATAGACTTGCATGCATATACACTGTAGAGGTAGACCAGTCCTCAGAGTAGCATCGGTCCATATCGATCAGCGAGTCACAAGCGGTGATATGTCTGTGTATGTGGAGGAGGCTTTAGTGCCACAGTACGATCGAGGCAGTAACAAGGGTTGTGCATTAGACGACCGCGATAAGGCGATTCAGGAAAGAAAGTTACACGTTTCCCTGCGTCTGTGAAGATATTATGTAGGTTCGTAATCTAGAACTTATTGAAAGCAGTTTAGGTGTAATGATGATTCAAAGGATGATCCACTTGGTTTTCTTAATCCATTTTTAACCCAAAAATGCTCATTGTTCTGAGTATTTTGACGAGTAGAAGTAAAAAGTTCATTGTATTGAAATAACAACCTCATACATATTGTTGTTGGTAATATCGAACTCACTGACGCGCGGACAGTACATCTGAGTTATTGATCACATCTGAATTGGATATTTCCAGTTAATTCCAGTTTGTTGTTATTTTAATAATTCATCTCGCAGCGGAAATTAATACTAGATTATCTCATTACATTTTAATTCGGTGATAATCATTTTACGTTGTGCTCGCCATTTTCACAATTCAACCACTTCCGTCTGAATATATTTGTTTATTTTTTATAAAATTTGAGTGGTGAATTTTTTCATAATGCCTCTTGCTCAACTCTTATAATAGAGTCCACACGTTTACATCCGATGGGCCTCACCTACAAGTATACACCCGGCTATCCTTCTATATTCTCCTTGCTGTCAGGTTTGATAACTTAACCTACTGCTGCCACACCGCGCTGTGACTCTCCTGTACAACTATTAGGTTAGACATTGTCGTGGTAGCACCTACCTTCCCTTCTATTTGTTATTTTGTGTCAGGTATAGGTGTCCCCTAGCTAAGCTACCTAATGATCGTCCTTGCTTACATCCCGCGTCCCGCTGTGGGCGACACATCCCGCCTGTAGTCGCGTGTCGGCGACAAATCTCATTTTATTAGCGAAGCGACGTGCGGGAGGAGATGACACTGCACCGACTTCCGACCTGCGTGCCTGTACAGGTGTCCCTCATCTCGTCGTTCCCTCTTCAACCCTATTTCCTCCAGACTAAGGTCAATATTCCAACACAAGTTGTCCCTGTCTTGGCGCATGCTCAGTAAATCAGCGAGAGAAGAGAAGTGTCAGTCGTCCGCCGGACGCGCCCGCGAGCGCACGTGTCGCGCAAACTGATGCGCGTTATATCGATAACGTTCACGGATTATTGTGTAGTGATGTGATGAGGTGATTGATTTTATCGATGAAATTCTGTGGAATGGAAATTGTAGCTGTATTATAAAAGCGTGGATTGTAATAGAGACGTTGTGCAAGCGGTCCCGGGGTCCCAGACGGACGGTTTATGTTTTAATAATGGACGCATTAGCGGGGTGGCGGTGGCGCTCGACTAGTGCTTCCATGCGTTCATTTTTAATGGAATTTTTTACAATATATTTTTATGCAACAAAGTGTAATAGGGATCCGATGTAGGGTTTGTTAGATTTATGCTGAAATGCGTCTCGTCTCGCGGTCTTTTACGACGTGAAGACGTAAAACCTACTTTGATGTTTTATTTATGACGATTTAAGACGCACGGCTTTGATTGAATCCGTTGTTTGATACTGCTTTCTGTATATTAATTAGAAATACTATTTTCAAAGATTCGGGGCTTTAGCGAATCCTTAAAAATATACTCTCTAATTAAGACAGTTCGTTGTATAAATTCCGCGGAAATCGTTTTCCCTTAAAAGCTTTTCCCTCCGCGAGACGCCGGAACGGGAAATTAAATCATGCAAATTGATTTAATAACTTCGCTTTTCGGGAAACGAAACGATGAAACATACATTTTGCTTTTATAAGATTTACATCAATTAGGTTTGCTTTTAAATCGGTCACAATGTCACCATGATGTGAAGCGATGATAGCTCAATAGGAGTGACGAGGTTACGACAAATATTTGTTCATAAATAGCTGCACAAGTATTATGGAAGCTTTTAACCGCGACTGGTACATAATTAATATTAATTATGGCACTTAAAAATCTCGTTTGCGTTACATCCATTAACTGAGATCTCGAGGGAAGCCAGGGATAATAAACTGGGGTTTGATGCTTGTATGACTTGTATGACATAAGAGCACTTATAGAATTCTTGTTAACTTAACACTTTTGGAATGGATACAGCGGGTTTTTCTTAATTTGATGTGATCTCTGAGAACATACGAGTAACTTAAGACTACAGATGTTAATCTAGAGGAGAGCTCAGGGAACAATAAAATTGGCGAAAGGACTGTCTCGAGAGAATATATCGTGACAATCAAATTGCTCTATCCGAGACTTTCGATCAATCACTGACATGTAAGGTAAATCTCAGCTCTTCCGAACGTAGGAAATTAGTAGTAACAACGGAGATGCCTTTTGCATGTCACGGAAAACTCAGTATATCCTATAGTTGTAGCTAAAAGAGACACGCAGATAATAAAACCGCCCCTGCCGGATCCCCCCGCGCCGCTCGTGTTTGTAAATACGACGCAGACTGCAATTAAGCTGCTGCAGCGCTTCCAGCGATCCGATACCTTTGTTGGCTGCTTGTCTGCTGGCTTGTTCCACCAATTACGAGCGCTTTTGTTCGCAACTCTGAGATTGGCTTATTTCGCAAACATACTCTTGTCAGGATTAAGTTACTCCGCCGAAGCTCGTTGGCGAACGCGAATCAGATCTCTTTGAGCTTTTCCAATACACGATTTATATTGGTTCTTTATTGTTTTTCGTTCAGTTTGAAGTTTTTATGACTAGTGTACTGGCAATATTGACATTCTTTATTTACGAATGTGAATAAAACGGCTTATATCTCAGCTAGCTTTATGGCCGTTCAAGGAAATGAGAGTCATCTTGTTGCTTGAAGAGCTGCCACTCGGAGTGACTGTTTGATTCGAAGGAATATGAAAGGGGTAGCGGCGGAACCCCGCCACGTCACCGTTATCCTCGGTTTTACGGGTTCCTGTGCGTGGTCGCGGCATGTTTGTTAATTTGCTGGCGTCAACCCCTCCCCCTCCCTCGCGGTAGCCGCGGGGTCGGCGGGGCGGGGAGGGAGGGGGCGGCGGGTGCCTGTTGCGTTTACTTTGTGCTTCATATTGCGAAATGGAAACGGAACTCGATAATTTACTTAGCTGCGTCGGGAAGCCATTTTGAATTCTGTTGCATTGTTTGAAATATTGAAGTGCATAGTGTTAACGCTGCAGCTAGATCTGCGGTCATCGGGGCGTTGCATTCAGTGCAGCTGTGACGGTCTACAGAGTAGGTACATACCATTTAAATAATTACTTTTTATTGCACACCAAATAAAACATCCCTAATTATAACAGATACACAGGATACAAATACAGGTTACGTTGTACAAAGGGCGGCCTTATCGCTTTGAGTAATCTCTGCCAGGCAATCTTTGTATGGACAGGATATGATAGAACAATTAGTGTAGGGTGGCGTGTTATACAGAATAATATTGATTTGATCTAAGAGATATCCATACCAGAAGTGTGCTATAATATTGTAGATACCTACTTACTTCCCAAGAGTTTTGTTTAGGTACGTATGTGATATGATATCCCAACATAAAAAACGATGTACGGACGTACTAAGTTCGTATAGTAGGTATGTAAAGCCCGTAGTCTGCAGTTAAAACTACAACGAGAAGTGCACGAGCGAACACAACCGAGCCACAATACGTATATAACTGCAGTAGGTATTTATACAATTTACAACTTGATATATTATCACTCCACTAAGTCGTGCGCGTATTGCCAAAATGGAATGGTTTATGCGAGCTTCCCCGTGGGCGGTGCAGTGACGTCACACTGGCAACACTGAGCTCGCGGCGGGCGGATAACTGTATTATAGCGAAGAATCATTTAAAAGCGCGGAGCTCGTAAACTACTCAACTTGCTCGGGGAGTAGAGACGTGCTCTTTATAGCTTTTCGTCTAAAGAAATTAAAAAAAAACTGCTTTTGATGTGTGCTTGCGTACTTATAAATTTTTCACAAAATCGCAGCTTTTTTATTCGTTTTGCGAGCACAAACATTGAATCCGTAACTAACGAATGTAACTGAAATTCCCGCGTTCAGTTGAAATTTCGGAAAACTGGGAAACCTTTATCGATAAATTGTCCGCGCATGTCACATCCCTAGCTCGCTAGTGCTGTCCCTAGTCGGTGAACTAATATAGAGATGGTCGTAAGTTGAAGATTTCATTAGTTACGAGGGACTGAATGAATAGCTCTTTGTATCGCTGCTTTGATGTTTCCATTTATTCCTTTTATGCTTTTATTTCAATTTAATGAGGTTTTTCATATTTTCATTTATATTGGTCAGATGTTGACCAATATAAATGAAAATATGAAAAACCATGACTTTTTATTATCCTTTCGCTGGTTTGAGATCTGTTTTATTTTACGGAGGTTCTTACTACAGTAGACTCACGATGAGATACACTTTCTTTCACTTTCATTCTGCGGTGATATGAAATCAGAATACATTAATTTTAAATTCCTCCCTTTAAACAACTATTGTTGGTATATTCCGTCAGTTCTCTCCCGCCTCGCGCACTATCTCAACATATTTATATCATTCTCTACCAGAAGTCGTCGGAACTTGCTTTCGCTTCTTGATTATTAAGTTGATATCTCTTTAAAGCCATTCATTTACTTCAAGAGAGTATTTACAATTTGGCATAGTGATGAAGACGAAAACTTTCGTTATACATATGTAGTATGCCTTGAAGTTCTAAACGATATAGATTAGTCTGATACTAAGCTTGTAAAGAAGTATAAAACTATTCTGATCTGACCGAGAAGGAACCTAATCAACTTGTATGCAAGCATGCACGGACGAAGACCTCAAGTAAACCTAAGTTCTCTTTCGGTCTTACCTTGGGCCACGTTGTTGTTAAACTTGTCTGTTAAAACCGATATAACAATGCAGCCAATCGCAAGACCAGACATCCCTAGCAATATGATACGATCAGAGTACACCCACGGAAGCTGTCGATACATGTAGGTAGGTACGCTTTGTGTCTAGCACATATACGGACAAATCTGGATGAAACCGAACATGGGAGAGGACGGCTTTGCCGAGTCTTGTTGTTTATTTTCCGTTCCGTTATTGATGGCAGGTCGAATGCGGGGCCGGCTCCTCCCGCTGCTTCCGTTTCTCCACAAAGGCTTTGGCTTCTGCTATTTCAATTCCATCATTGTTAGAGAAGATACAATTCTGATGTATTCTTTCAACATTGTTACAGTCTTTGTCACAATGCTGAAAGTTTTTAAATTTAAAATCTATTGAATCCCTCGAACATATCACTCGCAATATTGCCTGCCTTCGTTATGTTAACTGCAAAACGCCCGACGACTTCTATCGATGGTCATTTGTAATTGAAAAGGCAATTTACCGTCTTTGTACTACAATGACCAGGCTTCGATGTCGCAAGCCTCGGGTCGAATGTACTTCCATCGATTATTGTTTCTTGCTAATTCACGTTTGCATTGAGACATATCGTGTCTGACATATTGCTGTCCAATTCACGTCACAAAAATAAATCGCTCACCGACTTTTCAAAGGATATTCTCGTATAATCCCTTCGAACAGTCTGTGAGCGTTTTATTTTTAAAGAAATATGTATGTACTTTATAAATAATAAATGACCATAGACATAGTTTTGTTGCGTCCGTCAACCGAACATTTTGCGTATTTCATAAAGAAGTGGTTAGTTGTGGTCGCCGCCCCCTAGTAGCTCACCTCCACTCGGCGCGGCCGCGTCCGGAACGCAGCTGCCCGCTCCAATTACGCGCAGTAATTGACTTTTTGAACGCGAGCTTAGAATTCCTGCGTTTTAATTTGACAAAATAACGACCGAATACATCGCGACTAATTAAACTTACGGTAATTGAAATATCGGGAAGTCATGCGGCACTTGAATTGCCAGCTACAAAAACATTAAAGCGTTAAAACGAGAATTGCAAAGTCGGTCATTACATGAATGATTGATGAGCGGCGTAGGTGCGGGATCGTTGAGCAGAGCATGTTATTGTCCGAGTCAATATTGTTTGAAGCCGTAAATCAGCGCGGCATGAGCCCGCGGCATTTGCACCAATTAGTATAAAACACGAGCAATAATTATTGACGAGTAAGTAAATACGCACGAGACTGAGGCTGAATGCCCGCGGGCGGACAGCGCAGATAAATCACACTGACAACACAAAACATCGATAAAATTCAATACACAATGGAGAATCGATAGCCCATCACTATTATAAAACGGATAAAAGTAGATAAGCAGGAGTCGGACTCGCTCGGAGGTTCCGCTTTCTACTGGAATTTGATTTACCTAAATGTGAAGTAGAGTTCGGAATTCGAATGCTAGGTGACGTCAATCTTAACATTTCGTGACTATTTTCAGACAGGCAACACTTACCTTAAATGAACCAAATGATAGGGATTTGAAAGCGGCTATGACACACTACAAATATTCCACGGAACCCTAAATATAAAAATTTTACCCATTGTTTAATTGAATGGCATAGAAAAAATGAACAGAGAGCGCGCGTCGCGGACGCTAGTGTTGTGCGCAGTGAACTAGTGATGTGCTAGTGCCACCATGGAGTATCGAGCACCGCCTCCCGTCGTCAGCGCCGCCGGCCCGCCGTTCCTGCCGCATCCAGGTAACTATCAGCATTTTCCACATGATGATGATGATGGGGTTGACCAGCAAGTCTAGATATTGAATAATAATACATCCTCAATACTCAGAGATTAAAATATACGATCGAATAGTCTTCCACTTCCTTAAGGTTTTCTTAAAATAATTTCGATTTTTGTGCTTGTATATGACTAAAGTAGAGTACCCTGTAAGTGTGGTTTGTAAAGTGACCGGCTGCGTGATGGCAAAGTGCGAGCCAGGTGAGGGGATTTGAGCAATTAATCGTTAACCGCAAAAGGTTATTGTTTACTTACTTATTTGGTCTTAAAACTAAACAAATGTTTTTTTTAGTTTTTCTGTCGACACTGGTGTTTACTCGTGTCTTCACTAAGTATCCTATAACTATTTCAGTGTAAATTACCAAACAATATTGAAAAAAATTAGGAACTTCAAATGTAGATGTAGGTAAGGTACGTACCAAAAATAACTCTATTTTATCGATATCGATGAAGTATCCTTCAGTTATTGTCCCATCACTATGGCAGTGTAACTTTGTTCCTGTTCCGTGCATTGTATGTACCTTGCCCGAGTCTCCCCGAATGTTGCCAGTTTTGGTCGTTTTATGTACACTTCCGACTCCGGCAAATAATGCCCTCTTCGAAAACTTTCAATCTATCTCATATAAAGAAAGCTTTTTGTATTCCTAGCGCAGACTTTAGTGTTGTACCACCAGCACATACTGTTTTTACCTAACAGACAAAAGCAGGAGGTTCTATGTATATATGTTTTTATGTACGAGTATGTTAGCCGAGTTATCCGTCAACCGTAAGCTGATTTTGATGATTCTTAAAGTGTTATATAGAGAATGATCCCGAGATTGTCCCATCTAAATACTATTCCCGAGGGATTATTATTATTATATATATTTGTCCCGTTCAATTTAAAAACAGTGTCAATTGATAGGAATTCGATCAGTTTTTTTTACCATTTTATTTAGTTTCTTTTTTCAAATACTTGCAAAAATCAAATGATTACGCCTTGGTTCTACAACAGTGACGCAGAGATTCCGAGAGAGTCGTCTCCCTCGGAGCCTAGGTGCGAGCTGAGCACGTTGCCCGAGCGAGACAACCATACTCATGTTATCAATTGAAAGTAACTCTATGTCTATTACCTTTTACTATAATTTGTCTGAAAGAGCGTGCGAAGCCGCAAGCAGCTGCTAGTATAACTATAACCGTTCCCGGTAAATAGTCAGTTAACGCTAAAAGGCCAAAGGGAGAGAACCTACTGAGGACAGCTAATGATTGCGGCGAGCGATCCATCACGTGAAGCCTCAGGTTGGGGAGCAGTGGGTCGCGCCGCACCGCCCGTACACTTGGGGCTGAGTTAGCGCTGCAGCCGGTCAGAGCAGGTCAGGGAATGTTATGTCAACAACGTAAAGGCACATGCATCCAACACCGTTACCGCACAACACAAAAATAAGCAATAATTGCTCTTTATCGCACACCAAATAAAAACAGATACACAGGGAATATGATAATACAGAATAATATGTTGTATAATGGACGGCCTTATCGCTATGAGCGATTTCAGTCAGGCAATGCAAATATGGGTTTTATACTCTTTATCTTTAGATACATTTTACAGTGAAAGAAAAGCGCACAAGCTTCAAACGTCTGTCCCGCGAGCTGTCTGTTACCTGATGCCGTCAATATGAAATAAATATAAATATAAATAATGCTAGACAATTCACACAGCATCATCTAGCCCCAAGCTAAGCAGAGCTTGTATTATGGGTACTAGATGACTGATATACATAATACAATACATTACATAGATAGATATTTTTTATTATACATAGAAAACGACCAGAACACCCGGAACAAATATCTGCAGAACGTACACACAATTGTTCCGAGGCGGGAATCGAACCCGCAACATCCTGCGTCGCAGGCGGACCTTCGCCCACCGCGCCACATCGGTCGTCGAAATGCATCCAAATATTACGAGTTAAAGTCTTATATCATATTTTTGTGTTGTGCGGTACCGGTGTTGCGCGAGTGATTCTGTTTTGATTAATGGCTGCACAATCCTTGATATTTATCTAAGTACCACGTGAAGGCAACCAGCCAGCAGCCGGGTTAGACTCCATCAACTGGACGTAAAGACCCTCAAGTACAATATAAAAGTGACCACTTACCAACCAATCCATCTCCCTCCTGTCATAATTGAATTAACCCGTGCAGCGCCGCGCCGCCGCCGCGCCCGCGCCGGAGCGACCCCGACCCGACACCGCCGGCCGCCGACATTTCCACCTCGGGGAGGAATCGAGTTTAATATAGCGCAATAAATGTTCTTTATTGCCGAGAGGTGAGGGAAGTGGCCTTTCGACCCCGGCGGGGGCTTAACGCCGCGCCGCCGGCCGGGGCACTCTTGTACTTGAACCATTCAATGTTATATACTTACCCAGATATGCACCACTTATTGAATTGTAACATTCATCATTATTGAATTATCACCGTCTTCCTGTTTTTAAACCAACCAGAAAAATAAGGCATGACGATTTCAATCTCATTCGTTTCAAATATATATTATCAAACATGGCATAATGGTATAAATCTTAATAATGCACTCTTCTCTCACTATATTCTAGCATGCAATCATGATTACATGATTAATGCTTGATTGCATGATTACATAAGTATGAGATCTAGCATTTAAAAAATCATATCATAAAAATTCATGCAAGTCAGCCCAGCCATCTTAAACATTTGATTTAACATTAATAATTATTGTAACGGTAGTGGTTTAAACTAATATATCTTAAAAATCGTATTATTTCCGTTATTAATTTAGAAATGTAAACCGCTACAAATTAAAAGTTTCATGTGAAGTTCCAAGTCCTGGCACGCCCCATAAACTCTGCGATAAGCGCAGGTAATTGCGAACGGAACGTATCCGGGGCGAGAGGGCGCGTGGAATGGAACGGCGCGGGACGCCATGCTCCACGCATCGGGGTGCGCGCGCAACCAGGGCGCGGCCCGACACCGAGCGGGTAGCGGGCTAGACGCTCTCTCGGTGTGTTTCATTTCATTTATTTAGTTCCACCGTATGTGTTACACTTGATGTCGTTCAGTTGTACATAAAAATTATATAACAATTTTATTATAAAACACAAATTAATTTTGATATAGGAAACACCATAAGGGATTGTGTTTTAGAAAAAGCAGACATACATGCCTTCTTTAAAAATTTGATACAACATTCATAGATAATAGTTATTACAGTAAAGTAATAATAAATTAGTTAAATTGAATTGAAATAAAGAATACATGTCAAGATAATTAAATGCAGCTGTATAAGGGCATTGTCAATTGTGTGTACTTCTATCGACACTAATTTGGTTAAATCTAAACTCTACTCAATAAGGTTGAATCGAGTCAGTGCGTCACCATTACGTCATCAGGTCGGGTAATTGTAGGCTGCATCATTGTTAATGTCTTAAATGTAATTGAGATAGTCTCTAAAATCCATTATAAATAACAACAAGCTCTTTTGAGGAGCATTCAAGGTAGGTCGCGAGGTACCTTGAGATGACAGTTCATTTCTTCACTTGTATGAGAAAATTTACGAAGTTTAGTCGAGCGAGTGAAAGGATTTTTAAAGAAGCCGAAACGCGTTTGTAGTTTGAGTAGAGGTTCAATCGTGGTCGAGGTACGAATAAAGATATTGTGGGGTTGGTTCATTGTGCGTCACGTCATCATTGTTATCCGTTGTGCCATATCGTCATTTATTTGTGACAAAATATGATAATATTTGCAAGATGCTGTGGAATAAAAGGAAGAACCACATTAATGTAAACATCCGCTGCCTCTCGCACCAAACCTCTCCCCGTTAAGCTTGCGGCGAGCCCGCCACCGCCACCGCCGCCGCCGCCGCGTGCGACGGCGAGGAATGGGGGAATGGGCGAAGGAACGTGTCGATAGCGACGGGAGCCGCAATGCTCAGCTCACTCTGGCTAATGATACACCACTTCCTGTTGATACTGAGGCCTCTCTACACTACACATTGGTAAGCAACTTTGAGGTATTCTGATAGTTTGAAACTTCATTGGTTGACTTCATTGTATGTCGTAGGTAATTTATGTTTACATAACCTTTGCTACCCGTAAGTAGTATTGTAGTCCTTAGTAGGTATTGTCGTCCGTCTGTAGTTACCCCCTGTTGTCCCACCGGACCCACTCTGTTACAATGCAAGTAGGTACAATACTGTAGGTGCCGGCAGGTTGCTCCTTGTAAATGTACTCGGGGTCTATCTATTCCTGTTCACACTTGCCCTTCTCAAAAAGCCCCATCACTTACTCCGCCAAACAGTATTCGCCCCGCCGGAATCACTCAAGCCCCTCTGGCTGGATACCGGATAACTGTATAACGCGGATGTCCCCCTTCCCCTTCCTACCCCTGAGGGGAGGGGGAGCGTTGAGATTGTTTGCGGTTCGTGGAAGCACATTTCCATCAGATTTACTCGCTAGTGGATCAATGACACCCGAGTGCCTGTGGTGTTGCCCGCTACGGCCGCCCGTGTAACCTTTCATTCATTATCCATTTAGACGTGGGTGATGTATATTTATTTTTATCCTATTCATCTGAGCTATTTTTGGTAAAATAAAATAAAATAAATAATTCATAACTTATACAAATATGGAAGCCTCCACCCGCGCTAACGCTACGCAATTAGAACAGAATGGACGCTCCAAGCAAACAAACACTCGCTAGGTACAACTTCCTACCGTTCCTCACAACTTTTTAATTAGTCACGCGTTTCGGCCGGATTATCACCATCTCCATACAAACACTCGTAAAAACCCCATTCTGAAATTACACCTTATTCCCTGGTGGGTAACGCACGAATCCATAAAATCCGACTACAAGAGCCGACGCGACGCCGCAAATCACGTATGTATCGCCTCAACAAATAACCCCGTGAAAATCTGAACTTCGTGTTTGGATATATTAGACATTAACGCTCATGTGGATGGGTTCACTTTCGTGTGAACGTTTCGCCCAAATAGAAATTGATTCTCTCCAGAACCGTAAGGTTCAAAGTTGATGTTCGCCTCCATTCGTTCGGAGCCCCCGAGGTATCGTGCGGGAGTTCTACAGATCGAGCTGTCAGGGGTCTGGTTTCGCTGGTCGTCGGTTGTAAAGTAGACGCTGAGGTCGACGCTCCCAAAGTGGCGAGGGATACGATTACTGTTCGTAATCGCCTGATCCCAATGAAGTTGGTAACAGAGTGGCCAAAGAGCGCACAGAGGCGGCTTTAATGACGATTCATTTGATTGGGGAATTATTGAGTTCTATAACAGCACCGCCTAGCGCCTTTAGGGGATCATTTGTCACTACTCACTTTTACGGATTTTGATTTTACTTGATTGACAATGGCAATTAATTAGCGATTTCAATGTATTTATTTCTTATCTGTGCTAATCAAATTCAATAATTCCTCACTCGCCCATCGCGTGGAGTTGGCTCCATTTTTTAGCGAGTGGCTAAACGATATTGTTCCATATTAATGGAACAATATCGTTTAGCCACTCGCTAAAAAATGGAGCCAACTCCACGCGTAATGCGCCCTGTACACGTTGGGCCAATGCGTTGGGCCAACTGATCGGATTGCGTTCACATATTTGGCGTACGATATAAAAAATATGTCTCAGTAAATCTCACACGCACGCAACACGACTGTCTTTGCTGACGAATAGCCGCCGCCAACTACCAACATGCGCCAAGTAGGTCTCTACACGTTGGCCCAACACCTTGGCCCAACGTGTACAGGCCGCATAAGACATTACAAAGCGACCCGAACATAACATATTGTGATGTTAACTGTTCATAGCCAGAACAAACCTCTCCCGTTGAGAAGTCAATTCTTTTCGAAATCCTCCCTGAGGACGCGCGTAGGCACTAGAGTCGCGAGTCGCCCCTGCTGTACCTACTACCTGTATGGAGGAGGACAGAGACAGAACAGACGTTTCTTTGGTTTGGTTTAAAACAGAAGCTATGAGCGTGTTTATAAGTAATTTATGTTCTAAGATTTAATTCACGTATTCGTACTACATTCACCAAAAACATTATATGTAGTATGTCTGGTAGTTAACCCCTAACAATAATAGTCGTGACCGTTTGAGTTGCTCGAAGTGTTTCTCCAATTCTCCATACATCCATGCCACCGCGGCCAGTTGCCTGAGAACTGCCTGCGATCAAACACGTAGCGCACCGGTTGGACTATTGCATGTTTATGTGTGAGGGGACCGGCCAACGATGGCTTCTACTACCACTTGAAGGAGTTGAAAGCGACCGGTGGTGGTGGTAGGTCTATAATGAGCGGCACCGGTTTCTGTACTCCCGGTACATCCTCGTTGTCTCTGCTCGCACCCGCTAATCCAACAGCACTACGTTTCCGTTCGTCCCGGGATCACCCCCCTCGCGGCGCGCCCCCGCAGCCCCGCGGGGCTCCGCGAACATCTGCGGAGACCCGAGTAGTCTGGGACTACTTTGTTGATGCCTCTATTCAGGAACTTGAATTTGTCGGGAACTAGTTTCTGCCCGCGACTTCATACGCGTTGTTTAAGGTCATTTCTATCCCATGGGAACTGATTTAGAGGATAACAAGTATGATTTTTCTAGGCTTAAAACTACGTGTATGCAAAATTTCAACCTGTTCCGTTCAGTTACTCTGGTGTGCAGAGTTAATAAACGTGCAAACATCTTACCTTGCACATTTATAATATGAGTGTGATTTTGGTGCAGAACAATAAAATTATGATACAAACTCTGAACTGGTCTGAGTGTATTTTTCAGCCACCTATGCCTATGTTGTTATACATAGGTACCTCATTTATATCATTAGTTAGAGAAGCTCAAAACAAACTGATAATCGCCACCCGCTGTCTGCAAATAAAGTATGTATTTTGTCTAATTTGATGTTAACTTAACTAAGCTGAGCCTAGCGTCACGGACACGTCGCCATCAGCCATTCTTAACACTTTGACTGCGATCTTTTTTTAACCTAAAAAATTCGTGCTGCCGCTCTACACAGCGTTTGTGTTGCGCCGCACATGCGTTTCGTTCGAAAAATATTACAGCTGTGCTGTGTCACAAAGATCTGTATTTTCTCAGCCGCTGCGCTAGTGCACACACACCGTGTGATTTCAGCACTCAAAGTGTTAACTAACGGACATATGCCAATACTTCGAATGTGAGATACACATGTGGGTGCACAATGAACCGTCCGTGCAGTAGAGCCGATCTATAAACCACGGGAATGTATTTCCGTCGTCGCCCATCTGTTCCCGATCACGCGTCACGAACCTCTCGAAACTGATTTTTATGACTTTTTACTGTTTATGAAACGCAGGAGGGCGACTCGACGAGCTAAATATACGCGTCTAGGCGTTCGCTATGAACGTAAACAAGACAAGTTACAATCAATGGAAACCAACTTTGTGGCTCTTTATGATAAGAAACGTATATAGAATCCCATTATAACAAATGATTCAAGGAGGTCCTAATAACGTCGACCTCCTTTGTAAAACAACATATCCCCATATCCGTATCCCCCGCCTGCATCTATAAACAAATCGTAGCTGCAATACAAACAAACAGACAGTCAAACGTTCAGTCCTGCGCATGAACGCAAAGATATATTTAGTTTTATTGTTACGGCCGCCGCGGGATTAGTGGGATATTCGGGGAGTTTGAGGTGTAAGAGCTCGTAATGGCTTCCTCGAGGAAATTACGGCGCTAGTGGCTCACATCCATCTTGTTCTCGCTGTTGTTGATACTCTCGACTCGCGAGAGAGTCTTTCCTACAATTCACTTAGAACCTGTCTTCGTTACTAACAGTTTTAGAAATGATGGTCACAAAATGGGTGATTTTAATACCGAGATCATTATCGGAAATAAATGTTAATTTGGATATTAGTTAATATTGTACTCCAAAAGTTTATTTGATTTTATTTAGTTTAATGTTGCCTTCTGTGTGTGCTTATTAAACACTTTGACTGCGATTTTTTTCGACGACTGCGATCTTTTTTTTAACCTAAGCCATTCGTGCTGCCGCCCTACACAGCGGTTGTGTTGCGCCGCACATGCGTTCGAAAAACATTACAGCTGTGCTTCTCAGCCGCTGCGCTAGTGTGAAACGCATATTAGTCACTTGTAGAAAACACATACGGTGTGATTTCAGCACTCGAAGTGTTAAAACTTTTCAACTCTATTCTAAACGTCGTCATTATAACCGTGACGTAGTAAGTTAGTCTTGTAGCGTGTCTGGCGACAGGAGCCTCTTCCAACCCATTTGCAAACGATACATTCCTGATGCCTTCTATTAAATATAGATTTTCGTATTTCTTATTTGCTTCTTCATGTGTTTGGTTTGCTTTTTATTACATAGTTCATTTGAATGTATCCATGGTTGATATCTGTTAGGTACTTGTCTCGTCTTGTAGGTAATGTTCAACAAAGCTAAACCACACGCCAATGATCTTTGCTTTGATTGGAGCGTATTTGAACAATAGGGGGCGAACAATACATGGGGTGTATGTCCTGAGCTAACGCCCGCGTGGAAATATCAGGGCACGCGGCAGCGTGACCAAGCCAAGTTCAAGCAAAGGAACGCGCCGAGTGTATCATTACACGAACCACTTGGTGCCACTTTTGACCCTTCTATAACTCAAAACCTCTTTAACGTAAACACATAAAACTACGTTTGTTGAATTATATCCATAAGGACATGTAGAAGCCCAAATTTCATGAAGCTAGCTCAAACGGTTACAAAGATATGAAGGTCGAAAAGTCGTAAAAATTCACATTGACTGACTGACATACATATAGTACCTAATTCTAACCTACTTCCAGATGACCTAGAAGGATGAAATTTGGAATCCAGCTCGGTAATTGTGTGTAAGCGTAGGAAAAAATCAAAAAATAAAAAAAAGTCAAAAAATAAGTGATGTTAGCAACGACGGCCTTATGTCAATGAAATAAGGTTTAAATTCGAATAGAATCCGCATTGCATAGAATAAGCAATAGTACTAACGTCTCCGATTGCGCAATAGAATACAGTGTAGTTGTTAGGGACCGGCAAATAATAGATTCTGTTTTCGAAGTAACTACATATTTTTACTACCTCACACTAGATGTCACTAGTGTAGGGGACGTACTAAGAATTATTTTATTCACAAAATTAATTTTCCATCAAAAATAACTGTTTTGGTTAATTGTTGTCGGTTGGTTGCCCTATCATTTTCTATGGTTGCAAAATGCTTAAAACGAATACCTATATATTTTTCAGCTATTAATTTAATCAGAAGAATAATATGATTATCAGTATTATCAGCAAGAACAAATATTCGTATATTTCGTCGGAGTCCAGTCTTGTCTATTAATTTTTGTGATCCATTGCTGTCTTACATTATCTTGAGATGGAAATCTAGAACATACACAATTTAAAATTGCAATAATAGGTGGGCTTCAATTTCATTAAATTTACTAAACAACTACTATTATAGTAGTTGTCTCACGGAGGGAAAGTACTTTCAATATAGAATATTTATTATAAAACATTCCATAGGTGCATTCCATACATGCTATGTTTCAACATAGCCCTGGGACATTCAGTAAAATAATTGGATTCTAAATACGGCCCTGGCCCTGTTTTTCTTTATAAGTTAATGGTTGACGATAGATGGCGGCTTGTTTAAAAATGACTATAAAAACTAAAAAATTAAAATTTTGGCGACTAAAAAGTCTTTAGGAACTTAAGTTGAAGTAATTTCAGTACATATGATTATTAAAATATATTAACACTGAGCCCTACGTACCTATAAATGTTTATTTCCCATGATACAAAGTATCGCCATCTATTGTCAAGTAGAATTATATTTGGAAACGCCGAGTCGCAATGGAAATGTTCGAGAACTTTTAAAATATGATGCGGTATTCAGAAAAATCCAAAAAGAATTATATTGGTCAGTTGTGTAGTTGAACAAATTTCAGTACATTTGATAATTAAAATATATTATTACTGAGCCCTACGTAGGTTTATTTCCCATGATACAAAGTGTCGCCATCTATTGTCAAGTAGAATTATATTTGGAAACGCCGAGTCAATACCTGCCTAGTTTTCTTTACAAAAAGTAATGATATCCCACCAAAAACATAAATGTAAAATAGGAGAGCAAAGTTCAATGCAAAAATTATGATTGGCTGTGGGCTTCGCGGCAAAAAGAATTGATATCTGAATGAGTGCCAAGTCAAATCTATGTAGGTTAGATTTGACTTGGCCAGTTTTTATCAGAATTAAAACGTTGAATAACTTTTTAAAATGACTGATGTAATGAAAACTGGCCAAGTCAAATCTAACCTACATAGATTTGACTTGGCACTCATTCAGATATCAATTCTTTTTGCCGCGAAGCCCACAGCCAATCATAATTTTTGCATTGAACTTGGCTCTCCTATTTTACATTTATGTTTTTGGTGGGATAATCCTATTCCTAACTAAATACGCTGCAAATGTCGCAATTTACAAATACTGAGGACGACAAAAAGGCTCTCTGACTCTCTGTTAAACGGAACGGAGCAACACTTCAAACGGCATGAGCACGGATTATGGGAGTTTGCAGATTAACTGAGGTCAAAGCAAAATCAATTATTTTAGAATGTTTCCGCTCTCTACATTGTGGAAGCCTTTGTCTAATCAATGAGCTGCGTGACAACCCTAGCGCACAGCAGACATGCGCCCGTCGAGTTACTACTATATAGTTATTCTGTGCCATCATCGTCCAATTAGAACGACGCAGGGCTGTCGAAGCCAATACGTATGGCTATGGCCGAGACTTAGGACATAAGCCGGACAAAGAGCAACGGGCGGAAATGTAGATGGACTAGAGACTAAATAACTTATTTTATGCCAATTCTTGTAGATGAATTATAATTATATTGTATTCAAAGAGATTACAAATATAAAGGAAAGGTTAACTTTGGACAAGCTTTCTACATTATAATATAACGTTAAAAATATCTACTCAAAGCTTTCTACGTTTGTAATTATTGTAATGAATTTGCAGTTATGCCGCTGCCGGGATCAAAAGAACACATTTCACAGTTAATATCCCAGCTAAGCTATCCTAATTAAAAACAGCTCACGACATAAAACTAAGTCTGAACTCTCCATCGAGCGGCGGTTTGCGTTTACATTAACCAGCGCTCAACTTTGGTCAGTGTTAGTGTGAGGCGGTAATCACTTGCTGGTGTTTACTGCGGGACCCGTTTATACCAATCACGTTTGCTTATGAATCGTTTGACAGCACAGGCTGATGATAGGTCAGCGACAGGAGGAACAGACCTATACATTTTATGTATAATATTTTATGTTAATTTGTTATAATATTTTTTATCGTTGTATTGTAATTAACTATTGTAATTGGTTGTAATATATGTAGGTAATCGTGCTAGTTAATAATTAAATAAATAAAGCTCTGCACATAGTAATCTAAAACCGCGACCACGCAGCATTTAACATCCATTTGACAGTGACAAAATGGCTTTCCACAAGCTTTTGAATGCACATGAATGCCTCTGATCTGCGACAACTTTCAGACTGACTTTACCTCATCCATCCATCATTACCCAGAAATCGACGAATTATCATAGCGGTCACATGTTTCAAGCTCACTGAGGCAGAAGGCACAGGTTGTCCCATCTGTACCGTTGACTAATGAATGACGGGCGCGGGGAGGTGCGGGTGACTTCGCAACTCAAATTAGCGCTTCAGACTGAATTAATTACCGCTCGTCGCTTCGACAACCCTCGCGCAGGGCTGCCTCGTCGGCGCCCGTGTCGGCCCGAGTACTCTGCAGACATTCTGCATTTCTAATTGGATAATTAATTGTGTAAAGTTATCAATGATGACGATTTGAATTATAAACAGGGCTTTTTGATGTTATTTCGTTTGTCGAAACAGTTTTTACTTTCGTTCTATAGTTGATGTCATCGAAGACAGTCTATTGTTCTGTTATACAATTTAAATTTCATCGCACAGACAAATATAGGGAAAATCTTTTTCATCCTGATGACAACCCTAACACGCGATAGGGTTGTCGCTGAGGCTTACAGTATAATACTCTGCTATAGACGATGAAACATTTTGTTTTGGGCTTTATTTTAATGAATTGCAAAATGGATTATTTTGATAACTCTAGTCCCTTTAATGTTGAATAGCTATTCACCATGACCGAGAAATATCGGATTGTTCCATCCGTTTTATCTTTGACTAGTTTGTCATTTGTTACATTTACTTATGAGATCATTTGTTTGTTACAGGTAAGAACCAGTTCAATGGCGATGGTTTGTTCAATTCATACGGTAAAGAACATCACAGCAACACAGTTTCCTTACGTGTCTAAAAATCATTAGCATAAAAAATTGCGGAGAAAAAACCTCTTCAGTACGAAACGTCTATCTCGCTGTGTAATGGAACCATCCATTCTCATTTTCATCACCATCACATCACATCACAAACATCCATTATTCCATTCAAACTAAGTAATCTATGTATGACAGGTGCCATGCCTTTAAGTACTTTGACATGTCACTTATTAAAGGTAGTCGTACTCGGTTTCGCTTATATTCGCTTATCAAAGACGCAATGTACTTAGCGGTTGTCTATCCGCCGAGCTCAGTTTCGTGGAAGCTGACGGCAGTGCGGTGTGCGACTAATGAAGCGTCGGTCGCAGGTCAATTGTCCGCGACCCGCCACTTGACTCCCGCTGAATGCCTGGCCCTGCTCATACACCCCGATCTATACGAGTACTTCGAGCGCAGACACATTTTCTTATTTGTGGGTTTATGTTTCTCATTGGTTCTCATTTGGTGTGGCCTTAGGTGCTTTTCAATTATATTTATTTCGTGTCACAGTTAATATAGACCACCCCTTACTAGGCAACAGTTGCTTCAGCAGCCAGTCGTTCAAACAGTTCCTTGACATTACTTTTCATATATGTACATACATTATGTAGTAAACTATAAATCCAATGCTAGGAAGCGCTCTCTGATCTTATCCATATTCCATCTGGGTAGGAATTCATATCGTAAAAAGCTTTTCTGAGAATTTAAATTTCCGTTTGATAGCGGACTCTGCTTTTCTCGTATCGCCCATCTCTCTAAAACGAATTTACCATAAAAACAATCGGTACTATCACTGTATCAATTACATTCATATAACACTAACTGTCTGTCTGTCTGGCCTATGTCCAGCAGTGGACAGCTATAGACTGATGTTGATGATGTACACAAACTGCGCCCCGCGGCTTCGCCCTCTTTGAAATCTATGTCATGTCAATGGTTTATAAACCTTCCTCATGAATCACTCTATCAATTAAAAAAACGCATCAAAATCCGTTGCGTAGTTTTAAAGATCTAAGCATACATAGGGACAGACAGACAGCGGGAAGCGACTTTGTTTTATAATAAAATAAAAGTATTTAGGCTCATATTAAAAATTATACAACAAATCTTAAAAACCAATGGGGTAATATGTAGTGATTTCCGAAACTGTCCAAAAATAAAAACAAAGATACACAATGCTCTTTAGCTAGTCGTATAAGTGAGCGCCGCGTCCACTTGACCCGTGAGCAGCGCGCTGGCGGCGCCGCCTGATGTCACTGCGACAACCAACACAGGACAACAGGCGCCGCATACGCGTCCGCACTGTCTCATTTACTATTTCAGATGGATGGATGCAATACTTGAGCTTTTATTTAGGAAGTATTCAATCTTCGACGGGCCTTACACGTACCATTCACCGACCAAAGAATTTACCTGTTCGAAGTCATAGAAGTATAAATATGAATACTTAAGTACAAATACTTCAAGTACGAAGTATAACATTAATATGAATACTTAATTCACTCTGAAAGAGACAGAAAGTGGATATCGAAACCAAGTCCATCGCTTTTTCCGGATATGGAAGCCAGAGTATTGATCGAAAAGCAACCACCAAGACTTGCTAGTCGGACTTTATTATTCACAACAGCTCAAGCAATCTACAAAGTGTGTCACGTAGATTAGCCGGAGGGTCTCTCAACGCATTTGACCCTCAGTTGACCCCTGATGAGTGTGCCCCCCACATTAGCATCCAGCTGATTCAATGATAAACAACTAAACGAATTGCTGCAGACTCCATAAGACGAGGTGAATGACTGCCCGCGAGGTTGGATCCCTTTGTCGTGGCTTTTACATTTAAATTGGTTAACTTTTGTTCGATATTTAAGTTGATCAAGTTGATTATGCGTGTCGTTTCGGCCTTGGTGAACAGAAAAAGGTACAATATCCCGTAGCCGTTAGCGCACTGGGTTTAGATATGGATCTACCCTCGGTCTGGTTTCCCGACTGGCGGCGGCGGAACTCGCCGATTTGTCAATTGTGAGCTGTTGTGTTATTAACGATCGGTGCCGACTGGCGACCGCACCCGGGTACACTTGCATGCTCCTCTTAATAGCACATGGTCGTCCTCGAAGACTATTCAACCATTCTTGTTATCGCCCGGGTTCGGATTATTCCTATCCTCCCTTTGTAGGAATCCTTGAACGCGCTGGTAAAAATAACTTTTCCATGAATCAATTGATCTGTTTAGAGAAAATTAAGTCGAAAGGTGAAGTAGACTCTAGCTTTGAAGCTTTTCTCGGGATGAATTTGAAGAGCCGGATAATACTGGCCGTAGATACGAATATTATCTATATTGTAATTGTAATATTATACTCTGAATCATTTACATCAAGTCAACGGTTTTACGGAAACTCTGGTTCGGGGAATAGAACATCCATTAAGTCACATGCGAATAAGATACGCACGGAACTGGCATTCCAGGAACGTACTTCATACGAAACGAACCTATAACGTACTTCGTGGAATTCTCATGGATTTGTATATATGAACGTTGTAGAATCAATAGCTAACAAGGTCGTAATTTGTCAAGTATTACGTATACTCATCACCCATCATCATTGTTCGCTTCTTGAAGTCCGTGCTTCAATCACTAGCGGGCTCAGTATTCATCATCATAATCAGCCGATGTTAGTCCACTGCTGGACATAGGCCTCCCTGCAGTCATTCGCAGGTCGTTATCCCATCCGGTCGTAACCATTGCTTGCATTAAATACTATCTGACTACCTGGCGTCCATCTGTCCGTCCATCCTCTCGCCGCCCTAGGTTGCTCACGCTCGGTGGAGCGTGCCGCCGCCGCCTCCCATTGTTAGAGTGCACTGCACACGCGCCCTTATCACGTGCTCGGTGCTTTGAGTCCAGTGCAGCCGATGATACCTAGTTCGATGGTATTGTTTACACGACATTTGGTGTCATCGTCATCATCTAGCGACAGTGTACACACATCACATCGTCACAGAGTACACTTCAACACCCTAGTAATACAAACCAAAAAGCAAACCCGAGTGTGACTAGTAAACTGTGTACCGGTGCTTCGACATTTAGTGGTATTGGTAAAATTTGTTTCAACTAATAATAATGTTAGGTACCTACTTAGACTTGCTCGTTGATAATAATAAGGTTTATCAACATTTAGTGCCGCTAGGACGTACACGCTGTGACTCTAGACAACCGTCTCTGGTTTATATTGTCTTTTAAATAAGAATAGTATACGATTCATAAAAATACAATTCTATTGGTCAGCCGTGAAACCGTACAGTAGATTAACTTACTCTTACTTGTAAGTCTGTCCATTCTCCAAAGCTGAACGCGCACCAGTCCGCGCCGTACTTATAATTTTTTTACAAAAATGCGGCGCGGATAGGTGCGTGATGTCGCTTATTACGTATTTCATAAAAAGATTTAAAAAATGTGATGAGTGCGGCTCCTGCGGTGCCGATAGGAGCGCGCTCTGCTCTAGGGACCTACAGACACTCCACCACAATGAAATGTTACCGAGTCAGACATTCAGAACTACAACTAAACATGTAATTGTACAAACATCTGGCCCTTTTACAAACAACCTTTCCACCCTCGGCACGAAGCGGCACGTCCGCAGAACACCTTGAACTGACTTTTCCCATATTTAACTAAGTGTGAACGTAATTATAGGGTGTAGTGTGAGGGTGCCTCGTATGAATAGTAGCGGAGCGAGAGATCACCCTGATAGACCCCTGCATAGAACGGGCCGAACAAAGCCCTCGCTCGGTCGCGGTTCAGTAAAAAACGTAAATAATTTGGCCCGGCTGACGGTAATGATGGTATTTATCAACATATGGGGATAATAGATTGTTTTTTTGATCGCGTGGAGTGATATCACCTGCTTTCACCGTCTAGAACTAATTGACAAGTGCGTTCCTCTGTTATTCATTTCTAAGCGAATTATTTTTACTATGCTTATATAGGTGCAGCGCTGCCCACATCATTATCAGTAAGATAGATGATGACTGTAGTTTATATTTATACATATACGTATATTAAACGAAACTCGGGCATCGGATGCGCTAACCTTTCCAAACCGATTCAACCTCTACTCAAACTCCAAACGCGTTTCAGTCTCCAATGCTTGATCGTAAAAAATCCCTTCACTAAACTTCGAAAATTACATACAAGTGAAGAAAAGAACTGTTCTCTCAAGGTACCTACCCAAGTAACAATTTCTTGTTTTATAGCAGTCCAAAGAACGTATCTCAAACACCACTTTTGGCACTATAAAAGCCCAAAGAAGGTCGAGTAAAGCCGATTTGGCGCAGTTATATCACCAACAAGTGACATAGTAGAACCGTAGAAGTGTTAGCGGTGACATTTTAGCTCTATAAAGTTGATATAGTGGTGACTCGTATGACAATCTATTGACATAGTGGGTACAGTAACGCTACTTTAGTGTCATTTTATACTGTAGTAGCGTGTTATCATTATAGTGCTAATTTGTTCTATAGTAGAGTCCGTGATTCCGATACATCACAAATATTTTTCTTTCGGCAGATCTGCTCACGTTGGAAAAAACAATTATCAGTGTAAAGTGATTTCAGTTCAAGGATTGTAGCGTGGTTAGTTTCTCTTATCTTATTGTGACATTGAATAACTCGTTCAATACTACAAAAGTTTTACCGGTAAATTAGTACTATTTTTATTTAGTATTTTAGCGCGCCTCCGGTTTATTGACTTTTGAATTAAATTAAATATTAATATAATATTAAAGGTACCGCAGTTTTGTACTATAGAGTGAAATGGTAACTCTGTAACCTTATCGGCTAACTATAGTACTCCTGACCAAAGTTTCCGGCGCCATCATGAGTAAAATTAGGGTTTCATAAGACTTTAGTTGGATCACGCAAACTCTTTAAATTAGGTACTTAATTTTGATTTCGGTTTTTGAGAGATGTTGTTTTCTTTTCAGTGTTGGTATAAGAAAAATGGCCCTACAAATGGATATTGACAAATTTCTAAATGTGACGATTTTATGCTGCTTGCGGTAGCGGAATTGCCTTGAGAAATAACCCATTTTATTTATGATATGTTAGCACAATGCACAATGTACGTTATAATATAAAAGAGATACATACGCCATTACAGGCCAAAATAATCATTTAAAAGTAACAGTTCCCTACCTTTATGTACCTTATTTATCCTATCTGATATTTCAGCTATGTACCCTATTGGGTTTTAAAAGAACATCTAAAACGTTTTACCAAACGCTTCTATAGAACCCGTAGGTATCGCTAAAAACCTTTATACGACGTTTACTCAACCTTTTTGTGATATAAACCTAAGTTATAACCAAAATGTTACTTGGGTAGCGACCTGCCTTGACACTTATGACGAGTTTGAGTGAAGGATTAGTAAAAATTATCTAAAGATATGGGGGATAAAATACCTACATATACAATGTGTTAGACCTAGTCCACCAGACAAATGGCTGAGGCTAAGCGCTAATCCCAGCGTAACCGAGGCTGACATTCTTGTAAACAGTATGTGTGTTGTTGTAGGTGTGAGTGCGAACAAGATCGCGAAGCGGACGGACCTACCGGCCAACAAGGGCGGGCCCTTCGCGGCGGCGCTGCGCACGCTGGCCAAGAACGCGGACGGCAAGGACGGTGAGTACACCTAGACGCCTCCACCCGCACACCAGGGACGGTGAATGAATGGGGACGATATGAGCAGCGGATGATAAAGACGATGAAAGGGAAAAGGTGTTATAAAAGAATCAAGTATAGACAGAAAGAGCACCAGCTGAATGTTGCAGTCAACAAGCTGAACTTGCTCAGGATTCGGAAGTCCATATTTTGAAACAGTACATTAATAATGTTCTCCTGTAAAGTCAGTTCCTCCGTCTCCACGACTCGTCCTTCATTCACCTCTCCCTGTAATTCCTCTTTACTTATTTTTGTTTCGTTTCGTATTTCCGATTCTCCAACGAGCACTTGTTGGGTTCTGAATTTGTCCATAAGTTTATTTTTCGCTAGATTTGATTAACCTATAGTTGTAGTGGTTATATATTGTGATGATTGACCAAAGTGATGATGTTATCTGCTATCGTCGCTCTTGTCAACCAGATAAGTTTTCTCCAACTTTGTAAAAACTTCTAATATGTCAGAAGTACTTAAGATATCGTAATTTAAGTTTGTTAACGGATTTTGATTTATAGTTAAAAGTTGAGTGTGATAAATGCAAGACAAAATGTGTTCTTGCTAACGTTTCTCTGAGCTCTGGGTCCACACAAGGTGGTAGCTCCACACCACAAACATCCAAGACATCCATTTGTTTAACGCTTCTCGGAAATACATATTTTTTGATGGTTCTATTCTCATAAGTCTCCCTTGCTTATAAAAATCTGTCAATTTTAAGCTGTTTCTAAGCAGTGTTATCGTTCATTTTGTTTTATGTTAACAAAAGAAAACTAACAACTCTTAGCTTTAGCTTCAAATTGAGAGAATTCTGTTCACAAGCAAGAGGGCTTAATAATATGTAATCTATGGAAGAGTGTATCGATGTCATTGGTTCCTGATTGTGTTGGTGTGGAGTGTTTGCGTGGATCCGGAGCTGAGGCAGGCCGTGGGCCGAGCCTGATGATGCGAGTGTCCAGGCTGCGAGCGGGCGACGCCGAGCGCGGAGCGGGACGCCAAGGACAAGCCGCCGCCGCCAGCCAAGCGCGCCTCGCCGCACCATCTGCCCACCAGCGGATTCCAACCCTACAGACCTGATGATAGGTGAGATATTGCATTGTGACTTGTTTTAATTTGGTTGAACAACGTCTAAGACAAAGAGTGGCAGAATGTCTAAAAAGTAAAATATAAAAGCCTAAAAACGTGCATATAACAGGAGTGTCTTTAACACGAGGCATGCGGCATCGCACACTGACTGGATTCACTTTCCATCCCTCAGGTTATCTTTCGAGACGAAAAGGTTTTCTACTTCTCCATGATACAATCCATCCCCTTGCCTTTCACTATGAGACGTGCTGCCGCGAATGTTGTTGTGAGTCCTATGCCCTCCTGCTAACTAGCCGCCCTCTGTTCCAGCCGCCTGTCGCACCCCGCGGCGGCGCCCTTCCCCCTGCTGGAGCCGCAGTACTCGCCCTACGCGCACCCCTCGCTCTACTCCAGCGCCGCGCTGCAGTACAGGTAAACTGCAACATTTACAGCTCTACTACAAAAAACAAAGTAAACACCTGGTCTAACGAGCGTCTAGTTAAACAGTGTCTAATCTAAACAGTTAGACAAGGGTGGAACAAGAGTTCTCTCGTTACCACAAATAATTCGTTCATCCGTTCCATTTTACGCAAATGAATGAAAAGTACATGTGTGGTACAAGTATTTTCGATCAAAACCTACGACAACATTAGAAGTAACAAAAACAAAACGAAACGTATTTTATGTCACAGTTTTTCAAATAAAGCTAAAAAAATATGTTTGCGTTGTCTTGTTTATTTCAGTTTATTTTCATTGTGAATTGTGTGCGGTACACACGCACACGTAGTAGTTTTGTTAGTTATTGATATTACGCTCCCACCAGCTGGGATGACAAACTGCGAAAGACTGCAGCTGTAGATGCTAGATGCCGAAGACAGGGCGCTATCGCGCTCATTGGGAGAGGCCTATGTCCAGCAGTGGGTGGACTAACATAGGCTGATGATGATGTTACGTGTTAGAGTCTATACGGTATGGTTGTTGACACCGGGTGTATGTGATTCCAGACTAGCGGCGGAGGAGCAGATGTACCTGGAGCGCATGTTCCGCGGGGGGGTGGGGTGGCTGCCCCCCTACGCGCTGTACCCGCCGCTTGGGCCCCCCGCCATGGGCCCCGCCAGCCTGCTGCACGCGCACCACGCGCACCACGCTCACGCGCTCATAGACGAGAAGGAGGCCGCCGCGCACAGAGAGCGGGAGAGGGAGCGGGAAAGAGAGAGGTGACTGTATACAACATAAATAATGGTGTTTAACGTGGATGACAAGTACTGTGGTCTATCGTGGATGACAGGTACTGTTGATGACGTTAATGGTCTTTACAGGTTGGGACTAGCGTTTTGGAAATGTGTCTGATCATTTTTGATGTGTAGACCTCTTCGTCCATTCTATTTCAATACCTGTTTCAATAGTTGAAACAAATACCGATACGTTTGAGAGAAGAGGGAATGTGTACCAGCAGGTCAGTAGTTCTGATTATTGATTTCCGTTTCCAGGGAACGAGAGCGCGAAAGAGAACAACGTGAGAAAGAGCAAAGAGAGCGCGAGCGTCAGCAGCGTGAGAAGGAGTCCCGCGCGCGGGAGGCGCTGCGCGAGGAGCAGCGCGCCATGGCGGCCGCGCTGCACCCCGCGCACCCCGCGCACCTGCTGCCGCCGCCCGTGTACGCGCTGCCGCGCCCGCTGCTGCCGCCGCCGCTGCTCTACCGTCCCTACCGCCCCTACCCCGCCGCGTACGAGCCCCCCGCGCGCCCCGCGGACCCCGTGCCCGCGCCCCCCGCCCCCGCAGCCCCCGCGCCCGCCCCCACCCCGCCCGCCGCGCCCGCGGACCCCGAGGACCACAAGGCAGGTGAGGCCCCGGCGGAGACCCCCACCACGTGACCCGCCCCCGCGCTGCGCCGGGACTACGCGCACGGGAACACTTGCGTCTTTGTTGAATGCTAAGTGCCGACCTCTATTAGGATTTATCTGTACCTAGTAGTGCTGATGTTCGATACGAGAGGGCAGCACTAGTTGTCTTTGATTATTTTACAAGTCCCGCTATTTCCCTCTCTTAGACGCAATTTAGCCCGTAGAGGTCGGCAGTTAAGAAAGCCCTCCGAACCGGACTACAGTTGACAATTATTACGTTGTCGTATGTTTTTACTGAGAGCCAAATGTTAATGTAAATATTCCGGCATTGTTCAGCCGCGGCCGCTGGCTCTGTACTTGTTTGTTAGAACACTCGTCATGTGCAATCTAGGATACATTTCTTTATATTCGCAATCTTATTTGTCGTTTTTATTACGTTTTAAATATGTTTGTTAACGTGTAGCTACCTGACTGTGTACATACTGTATGTGTACGACATGCGACATGCGATCGTGCCGCAGGCAAGTGTTCTGGGTGACCGCTGTGTTCGTACATTATTATGTATTTTATCTAAGTTCACCGAAATGGTTTTGTATGCAGACGTTGGAATTCAAAGTCGAATTTAATTGTAAAATATCTCCTTATATTCAGAGTGAATATATAAACTGTAAGCCAGTACCGTACTGTACTTTACTTTACTTTACTTTACCTCATAGAAAGAATAACTTAATCCATTCATGAACATTTTGTATGTCTAATGTATAAGGTACTTCCTATTTTTGTGACATTTTGGAATTCATTTGCGAACAATCATAAATTATAATGTATCGCGTATTTAACTAAGTGAATGAATCTACATTTCATCTTAAATTGAATGAAGGACATATCCTTTAATGTTTTAGAATACATTTAAGATAAAATGTGGATGAGGCGACGCAACGAATCAAGTTTGACGTAAGTTTAAATAAATTCAAAGGAGAAATGTACTTAACGAGACTAATGCGCCGATGAAATCCAAAACGGTCACGGAACATAATGATACGCTTAAAATATTGATAATAATATCAAAACTCATCTGTTACGAATGTGCGCCGATCAAAGGGCGAGGTTTCATAGGATCTGCCTGGAGCAGTGTGGGCGATATACTTATAGGTTTATACAATATCGCGATCAAAGTGTGCTCGCGACGCAGGGACGCGCCTCGCCCGCCGCTATCGATAACGTCATCGACTAGCGGTGTCTATCGATAGAGGCGGGCGGCTCATCGACACTAGGATGTAACGCTCGCGGGGCGGAACTTAGCGTTAGGCTCTGGGTTGGCGTCGGCGAGCTATCAGCTTCGCAATATTGATACTACTGCATTTGTGATAAGACTTATTTTCCTTGCAGTATTGTTTCGCCCGCAGGCCATTGACCCCGCGAGCGACTAACGAACGTTTAAACAATAAACCTCTTTATATTTTAACTTTAGATAGTTTTTATTAATTTTAGCTTTTAATAGGTGTTCAATATTTTAAAATATTTTGTCGAGCAGCATTTAGGCGGATGGCGACGGATGGTCGATGTGTCCCTCTGTAAATATTATCTTTAGTTAGATATCATATGGACAATACCTAACAAGTGAAAAATATGGTTTTATTGAAAATACAATTCAATGAAATTACTATGTGCATGCTAGTCTCACGAGCGTGTTGCGAGTCCACCGTGGGACAACACCCTGTACACAGTGCACTGTGTTTGTCTCCCGGCTTGGTTCGTGTCTCGGCCGTGAGTGTAGTTACTTTTATTTTTGTTTCACCTTCCCCCAAAGCTTCGATAGCGCATGTAGTTTGTTGTGATGTTCTGTGACGTTTCAGGCTTAGCGATACGTTTGAGCAGTTCATCGATAAATTCTATCGACATTAAGCACGGCACTATTGCTTCAACAAGTTAAACAAAACAGAAAACTGTATTTAATCCAGATCTGGAACTATGACAAGAAATCATACTTATCGGGAAAATAATCATAACAATTTCAGTACCTGTCTAAACTAAAAGACTGGCTAGTAGCTGCTAGGATGATATCTCACTAGATTGCTTCCTCGTATTGAAAACGGTTACCGATCAGAAGCTTGCCACCCACGCACGACGAAGGGGTTTCTAGATTCTTGTATGGAGGGTGGCCCTCACATCCGCCACTTTGTATTTGTTCAACATCGTAGCGCACAATAGAGTAATATAATTGATAGAGGACACTTGTACGAATAGAACATGGCAGATAACATTATGTCCTAAAGCGACATAAATAACTAGGTACCTACTGCTCTAATGAGTATTTCATTTTGAATATCTTAGAAACCTGACGTTTCAGGACATTATGTTATCTATATTTATTTGTTTAACTCTCCTCTCACCAACATACATTGTGCACCTCGATTTTGATAAAAAGTGGTACTCCCAGAATACAAGTAGGAAAGCGTTACTCAAGCATAGATCGACCACTGAGAAATCTTTCTTAATACGGGCCTATGTAAGTCTAGGGATTAGACCCGGGGGTTTCGGTTCCGGAATTCCCGAATTTAATGGCCCTACAGAACCGGGAATTCGTAAATTATTTCCCGGGAAATTTTGGGACTTTTAGTAAAATATTTATACATTTAGACCTGTGCCGAAAAAATCTTTTTCTACTCCGCCTTATAAATAAATAAATAAATAATCCAGGACAATCCACACATCATCATCTAGCCGCAAGCTAAGCAGAGCTTGTGGTATACGTACTAGATGAGTCATAATATACATAATACAATAATTACATAGATAGATATTTTTGAGTATACATAGAAAATAACCAGAACATCCGGAACAATATCTGCAGATCGTACACACCATTATCTCGAGGCGGGAACCTTCCCAGGTTCCCGCCTCGGCGCAGGCGCAGGCGGACCTTCGCCCACCGCGCCACAGAAGTCAATAAAGCATCATGAAAATATTAGTATGAGGTTAAAAAAAATATTGTGACATGTGTCCATGTCTTTTTTTATCTCAATCTACTAACCAAATATGAACCTAAGGTCCCGGGAATTCCCGGTTTTTTCGTCAGGATTTCCCGGTTTCTTCGTCAGGATTTCCCGCTATTCACAGTTCTTCAAAAACTATTTGATTCTACAATCCTATGTAGCCGATCTATAAAGTACTATAAATTAAAGCTAAATCTCACCAAGTCCTCTTGGTGTGTTGCTGAGAGAGAGGCGTCGTCAGAGTATCGCCAAAATCACGTAATTTATGAAAGTACACATTTCAAACGGTTATTAGATGCATAGACAACCAGATTCCTACTTCAAAACAAAATAGAGGTTCTCCCATCCATCAAGAAAAAAATCTAGATCAAAAATATACCAACAACCTGCCATAGTGCCACTTTATATTCTCTTTGATTGTCACACCGTAATGAAAACCTGTCACAGCAAGGTTTCAAAACAAATAAGCTTCGACAAACAAGTAGACAGTGTCAGTCAGGATGTGCTGAGCTCCATGGCGCGGCCCATCCCCAGCACGCTGCCGAGCGTGCCCGCGGAGCCCCGCGAGCTCAAGGCGCGGGGCTCCGGCGCGGGCGCCTCCTTCGTGGACAAGGCGGTGGAGACTCTCCGCGACAAGACTTACAAGTATCTTATGATAGGAACTATATCAGGTACCAGCAGCATTTCTACGCAATCCCTTTTGAGGAACACACTAACAGAAATGAAAGTTGACGAGTTTAGAGAGGTAGGTAGGGACATATTCGAAGCTTTACTTTGTTTGTATCGAACTTCTTCTGATTTGATGAAAGAAAGAGACCCGTTGAATAAACTAAGTGTTCTCTTCTATTGAATAGGTACCTACTGTTCTGTAGTGACTAACAGTGCTAGAGGCAGCAAAGCCATCACTTTGGTGGCATGGTAATGATGATCGAAGAGTCAACGTACTTCTTCCAATTTATAATAAATACCTTCAATATTTAAGCTGCGACAGTCCAACAAGGCACCTAGGAAGAAGGGTTGGTTGTCCGTCGCGTCGGTCAAGCAGGCATGCCGTTAGGGCATTGCGCCATTTAGTTAGGTTTTAAATAGAAAATAACCTTTAGTGCCGGTTCGATCCCCGCCCGATATAGGTGGCGAGAATGACCGAGAGCGTGTCGCGTGTCGCAGAGAACCCAGTGGGTTGGAGGTGTGGTCGTGCAGTTGGTACTCCAACGTTCCCTTGACGGCGCGCGTTGGTCGTAGGATGGCTGTGCGGCGCGACGGTGGCGCGCGTGGGGCGCGCCGCGGCGTGGGGGCTGGGCGCCGGCGTGCTCGCGCTGCACGCGGCCGTGGAGCGCGGCTACGTCAGCGTGCACTGGGCGCGCGTGCGTGACTCGCTCACGCATGCGCAGCAGGAGATGGACCGCGCGCTGGCCGCGCTGGCGCAACACGGCTGCCTGTCCGTCGGGTTCATCGGCGGATTCTTCTTCGGGATCGCCTCTTCGTAACGCGCGGGTGTCTGTAACGCGTCTCCTCTGTACGTTAGGTAGGTACTCTACGTATCCAGCTGCCACTTCGTAATAAGTGCCTATCTACGTGCTGCGGCAGGTACGCGTCTACGTAACTCGTCAGCTCTTTTTAACAAGAATAAGAAATAAATCTAACAAGGCGCTTCTTTGTTATTAGACGCCTCTACGTAACATTTCAATCGATCATAACTCTACGGCTATTCGTAGCATCTCTACACAATTACCTATCTGCTTCTAAAGAAGCACTGCCTAACTCCGTGTATTCGTTACTCCACGACACGACACGACAGTAACGCTCAGTAACTCTACGTAACTCTACGCCTCGATATAACTTATTTCCTGTTCGTAACCCTTACCACTTACCTATGTAGTTTGATATTAACTTTATTCGTAATAATATAGGAGTAGGATGGAATTGTGAACAATTAACAAAGAACAATTAACAAAAAAATAACAAAGAATTGTCTTTTTATTTGAGTCAAAGTAGTTAACTGATCATAGTCGTTCTAGTACCACCAGCCTCACAAATCACTATAGAATCTACCTTTTAGGTTAAATGAAATGAAATGAAAGTTTATTTCTTTAGGCTTACAAATAAGCACTTGGACAACTCAAATTTTATACTATTCATTATTATATTGATGCTCACTTCAATTTTTTGTCCACCAGTGGAAGAAGTGAGAAGAAACCACTAGTATGTTCATCACCATTGAATACCTATTGATTTAAGACATGATTGGTTACTTCTTACATCATGTTTGGCAGGCGCTAGTCAGCTAGTAGGTAGAGAGGTATGTTCAACTCGAAAGTTATTAGATAGGGATTATGTTGGTACCTGACTTACCTACTCTCTTATTATAAAGAGGAAAGGTTTGGTTTTTTTTTGTTTGTTTGTTTGTATTGAATAGGCTCCGAACTGGACCGATTTGAAAAATTATTTCACCGTTGAAAAGCTACAGTATCTGCGCGCGGTGAACATAGGCTATATTATATTTTCAACAAAATTAAGGATCCTTACTAAAACCCCAATAATGTAACCCTAGGTGTAAAAAAAAAACCTTATACCCGTGCGAAGCCGGGACGGTCCGCTAGTCTACTATAAGTATAGTAGGTTACCAAGCTGCCTACAGACGTTGCGTCGGCGTCGGCAGCGTCATACGTTATTATTATTCGTATTATATGGGTGTGGTGTGATGGTTCAACCGGCCTCGAGTGCGGGAGGGGAGGCATGTGCAGCAGTGGACGTGTGTCAGCTGCAAGATACGCTATTTAACACATAACGTAACGCGCGTCACCAGCTTTATTAGCGTGAATTACTCCTGAAAAGGCGTTATTCACGCTAAAATGCGTATTTACACGCGTTATTCGCGGTAAAATTAGCGTGATAACGCGCCTTGTGTATGTGCTAAATAGAGTGGTAGCCTTGCTGATGTGGAAAGTGTAGTTGATGTTAAAGTACCTAAGTATCGGAGACGCCGGAGAGCGGAGCGTGGGGGGCTGCGGCGGCTGCGGGCGACGCGAACAAAGGATAAGTATTTATGGTATCTAATGTACGACGACAAAATGGTAGCTAGGTAATAAACAGGGCGGCTCTCTCAGATGGGAATAGTGGGTGGATGGCCACAGAGAGTTTCAGAAAAGTTTCGAAAAGGGCCCTACCTACATATAGGCAAAATTTATAGGAAAATAAATACTGCGTATCTACTTACTGTTCTTTAAGTACGGAATTTAAATGAAAGTTTAAAAAATTAGGAATATTTACCTACGTTATATCGAGAATAAATCCCATAAAAATACAGACTAAGTATTGTCTAGCGGCGAGCACACCACTTGTCCGATTGTTTTTCAAGTCAGTCGGTACAGTTTAGTAAGTTAAATATGAAAGCAAGGCGAGTTTTCTACTTCCTTTTTTATGATAAAATATAGACAATGCATGTCTTTGTAAAGATTCTTATCGGAAATCAAATCAGCAAGATAGCATATTTTATTATGAAAAAATAGAAATACCTATGTATATGGGACGCTTTCGAAAATCTTTGGTATATCTTGACTCCTAGCGCCGTTAGCTCCACCTACAGGGAAAACATTGAAGTTTATCCAATCCTGGTCAAGAACGAGAGCGAAGACGCGATAGAGCGCGTCCCTGTAGGTACTGAGGGGCAGGTCGCGGGTTCAAGTCCTGCCGAAATCGATTTATTGGGATATTATTGAAAATTACTGTGTGTGTAGTGTTAGGTACACTGAACGCAGTGAAAACATTACTGTGCTGTGTCATACAGTCGTTGGAGGACCCACCGTGTACGAAATGTACGAATTATTTCGTAGATGTAGATTTTGTTTTTACCTGTCATTTGAGCTACTATCTGAATGTTAGTGAAGTTAAGTAGAAAGTTACATAGGAAAGGCGTACCGCGGGAATTAGATAGGTAGGGAAATAGTACCCTCCTTAAGAACTACCGACCCATCTCACCCCTGAGTCACGTCTATAAGCTGTTCTCGCTCGTGGGTACGAACCGTCTCGCCGCCAGGAGACTAGTTTCAGCCGCAGGAACAGGCCGGGTTACGGGAGGATACGACGACGGAGACGTGGAGGAGCGAAGCTGTAGCCCCGGCTTCGCCCGGATGTAAATGCATGTAATTATACATAAACATAAACCTTTCTCTTTAGTCACTCTATATTAAAAAAAACGCAGCAAAATCCATTACGTAAAAGATCTAAGTATACCTAAGGACAGACAGACAGCGGGAAGCGTATTTTGTTTTATAGTATGTAGTGAGGAGTACCTACTTATTAAAAACACGATGAGCTAGATATACTAATTTTGAAAACAATAATTGATTTGGCTACATGCCAAATCAATTATTGTTTTCAAAATTAGTATACATGTTCATATGATATACGACCTCTGTAGCGCAGTTGGCAGGTCTGCCTGCGACGCATGAGGTTGCGGGTTCGATTCCCACCTCGGGAAAATTGCTTGTACGATGTGAAGATTTACGTACATACATATGTTTCGGGTGTTCTGGTCATTTTCATTTTCTATGTATAAGACGACCACTGCGGCGCATAATGGTAAAAAGGCGCTATTCTAACTAAAATAAAAGAATGCAAATACACCAATAATGGTTATTTGTTCGACAAGTAGTTAGCGTTATAAAACTCCTCGCTAGCTCAGCAGTCTGGCTGGAGTAAGATGCGGCTCTGAAGTAGACTGCTAAGCTAGCGATGAATTTAAAAAGCACGTTATTAAATATACCTTCTTACAACTTTTCACCTCGACTATCGATAAAATATTTCAAAATTTATAAAAGAGGTCTAATGTCAGCAACCACGTGAAGCTCATTTTAGTCGGCAACCACGGAGGGTTAGAAATTAAAAAAGCTATAAAATAAACCTCTTTGTAACAGCAAACGAACCAAATTATTATTTTCTATGAAGCCGTAACGACGATGCTGAAGTTATGCTCAAAGAGGATATAGGTAAAGTATTACTACAGCCATGCTGTGAGTCAGATACGGCGGTTTTTATGAGTCTGGTTAGAACCGAAGCAATCATAGGGATATACATTCTGTGCCAGTAGCACGAGCACGGGGATTGTTAGAGAAGAATTTAATAAAAATTACGTGACTTTGTCACCGACTGCGTAAATTATCAGAAAATCATTCCTTCAAATATACTATGTATGACGATGCGATGTCATTAATGAAAATTCTAAAATCCCATGTAGCAAAGCAATTCCTTATCCTACGCTTTAGATCCCAGAGTTCAGTTTGACGATAGCATCGAGTCAGCATCGCGAGTGACGTGTCATTTTTGTATATGATTAGCGTAGTACCCTGTCCGCAAGACAAATGCGCTGTACCTAATGCATATGGAAGAATGAAACGTCACGACCACGTCTCGGTCGATACTATCGTCAAAGGACTCAGCAAGGCTACCACATAACGTAACGCGCATTATCAGCGTTATTACGCAATGCTAGCGCGGATAACGCGTGTTAAGGTGCTTTTTAGCGTGATTAACTCGTCAAAACGCGTTATTCGCGCTAAAATTTACGTAATATAACCGATAACGCGAGTTACGTATGTGTTAAATAGCGTGGTAGTCTTGCAGGTCTGATCACACTGATCGGTTGACCGTGAACAACACTGCTTCGCCGCACTTGCCATGTTTCCAGAAATCTGTCGCGCCTGACTAGATGAGTACCTGCCGATTTATTTGCATTTTTGAGTGCATGCATTTATTATTTGCAGACCTAAGTTAACTATCTTATTTGTTTTAATTTCTTTAGTTGACCATATTTTCCACTTGTTTGGTGCAATCAGTGGGTCAAGTACATAACTTGCTATAAAGACTTTGAATCTAGAACACTTGCATACAAAACTTTTTCGTATATTTAGTTAGCACAAGTGCAATATAATACCTTGTACGGTGCTAACATGTGTCTACTTGCAGGCAGCCAGCGGCCGCCGTCCGCGGAGGAGCCGCAACCTGCCGTGATCCAGAAGCCGGAGACCTTCAAGTCGGAGGAACTCTTCGAGAGGCCCTTCCTCCCCTCTAAGCCCGTCCCCCACCCGCCGAACATATCCCCATCATCCATCCCCAACCCGAGTCCCAGCGTGTCGGTGAGCGCGGAGCTGCCCGGCTACTCCAGCTATCTGCACAACATCCCGGGGTTCTCCGCCTTCCGCCCCGTCGTCAGCTCGAGCAGCCAGCCCCCGCCCGACCCCATGGCTCCGCCTCCAGTCCCGTCACTCCCCGCCACCACGCTTATGTTCTCCGCACCGTCAACAATGATGCCTGAACCCACGCCTGTGATGCCCGAGCCCACGCCCATGATGCCCGTACCGACGTCCTTGTTTTCTACAGCCGCGTCTTTAATGTCCGCACCAATGGCCATGTATTCTGCACCCACGTCCATGTTCTCTTCGGCCGCGCCAATGATACCTATGTATTCTGCAACACCACCCATATATGCTGCGGCCACTACCATGATTCCCGTGCCCACGTCCATGATGCCTTCTTCTACGCTGCCCACACTTCTTGCGCCCATGCCCATGATTCCTGTGCCTATGATTCCTACGTCTATGATGCCAACTCTATCTGCACACACGCCGATGATGCCAACGTCCATGATGCCAACACTAACTGCGACCACGCCAATGATGCCCGTGCCTATGATGCCTGCCCCTATGATGCCTGCCCCTATGATGCCTGCCCCTATGATGCCTGCCCCTATGATGCCTGCGCCTATGATGCCTGCGCCTATGATGCCTGCACCCACGCCTGTGATGCCCGCGCCCCCGGCTACGCAGCCCGCGCCCACGCCGGTACTGCCCGCACCTACGCCGATGATGGACACGCCCGCGCCACTTACGACTTCTCAGTCCATGTCCATACAAACCGAAACGGACAATCCTGACTACCAGCCCTTCACGATCACCGACAGTCGAGAACCCACGGAACTGGAGAAAACCTTTAGGGAAGAACCTTACGAACAAGGAAAAGAGAAGGAAGGAATAGGAGATAATATTCCGGAACAGCACAATTTCGAAGATAATTTCGCGGTGAAAATCATTTCGCCTACCTTGAAGTCTGACAGTTTACCGTCAGACTTCAACTCTCAACTCGTTGATTCAAAGATGAGTATCACGTCCCTGGCGCAGGGCTCGGGCGGTTCCGTTACCATCCCCGCCCCCGCTCCGGCCCCCGCGGGGGGCACGCTACTCACCATGGAGCTCCGGAAGCCCGACAGATTCAGCCTAAAAACGAACATCCCGACGACATCTAACATAGACATAAAGAGTGTCTCGGCTCCGGTAGACACCGTCTTTCAGAGCGCCGTGCAAAAGTCTGTATTTAACCCAGCATTTCCTCAGGAAAAGGAAAGGCCGAAACTCGAGATCCAGAGCAATATAGTCATCAAACCAGCAACAGTTATTAATGAGACTGATACAAAAGAAAAGCCAGTAGTATCTGACCGGGAATGCGTCAGAAAAATCACAACGCCTCCGGTGGCCAAGCCGCCACGTGCAGCCAAGCCCCCGCCAGTAGCCCAGCTACCACCTCCAGTCACCACGCCTTCTGCGGATAAGCCACCTCCAGCAGCGGTTCTTTTTAACAACAACAACAACAACAACAACATTACTACTCTTATAAACGCAGCTGAAGCTATTAATAAGAATGATGGCCAGTTTCGGGTCCCGGAACCGAAACAGATTGTCCAAAAAGACGTGAAGAAAAAGAAACAGGCGGATCCACCAGTTTCACGGGCTTCGGTACAAAAGCCAAAGTTCAAAACAAAACATGCGCAACCTGCTAAAATGCAGAAACCCCTGTTAAAGCTATCTTTTGCAGATGTGAAAAAGTTGAAGCAGCAGAATATGGGAGAAGGTCCAGCTGTAGCAAGGAACTTGTTTGCTCCGAGAAGAGACCCCAATAAGCCGATTCCAACGTATAATCAAATAATCCAAAAGCCGAGTGTGCCCAAACCGAATGCTCTGCCTCCCCCTCCCGCAATCATAAGGCAAGCATTTGGTGATTACAAACCGAAGCAGAATTTTCCCCAAAAGCCTCCTGACGGGGGCGAACAGAAAAACTTAATTGTTAACCAAAAGATACAGAATTCTAAAATGGTGGTAACCATTCAGCCCAACCCGCAAGTTTTGCTCCAAAGAACAAATTTCGAGTCAAAAAACTTGCAAGCTCCTTCACGATTGTCCAGTCAAAGCAAAAGAAATGAAGTGACCGCCGACACTTCGTCCAAAGTCGTTGCTTTGAAAAAGTTACATCAGGACAACTGTGACGAAAATGATTTCGAAAATCTGATCACAGAGAATCAGATTTACGGAAACAAGATAGTCGTGAAGGAGAAGACGCAAGTGACCAAAGACTGCCAGGTGGATCCAGATTGGAGAAACAAACTCAAAGTGGACTTTAGAGCAGACATACCAGCGGAGAGCAAAAACCTTGTTCTGCAACCAAATTTTGTATATTTAAGTAATGTGCAATTTGCTAGCAATTTGATGATGCTAAGGACCCCATCTAAAAATATATGCCAGACAACAGATTCCACCAAAATGAGAGTGAGTTCTAACGAAAACAGAGCCACAGAAGCGATTATAAGTAATAACAATAACCTTGAAACGAACACAGACAAGATTGCAAAACCACAAATAATATCTCACCGGGAAATACATGTGTTGAAATCTAGCAATAACGTTTTACAAACTCTATCGAATAACAACAATAAGACAGAGGTCGTTTTCCAAACGAACCAAAAAGTGATTGTAAGTTCACAAGTGGTGTTTCAAGTGCCTGTCGCTGTAACTGAGCCCGACAATAATAATTACGATGTAATTGGAGCACAAATACTAACACAGAAGAAAGATATACCAAAACAGATGGAGACGAAAACAGAAAATTTTTTCATTACATCCCAAGTACACGCAAAACTACCAAAGATTGTAATCACAAGTTTAAAGCCAAAAATTATTACTAGTCCTAAAGCTTTAGATGAAATCAGCACACTAGACGTTTACGAACAGAAAAAGCGACTACGCAGACTCAAGTACCTCACGAACACAAACAAAGGTCTCCCGAAAGTTGATTCAAGTCCAGTCAAAAAGGTGATAGCGGCTAAACCTTTTGTGAACGTTATAACTCCTGAGAACATGAACGAGGAGATATTCCGCGAGCTGTCTCGGACGCGGGGCGCGCGGGAGCAGGGCAGCGGCGCCAGCGACAGCGGGGACTCCGAGGAGGACGAGCTGCAGGAGTACCGCGCCATCCTCGACCGCTACGGACCGCACCACAACGATCACGCACAGGCTGACTTTTTAGCTGGATTTAGTTTGGCGACCAAGGAAGTTTTTAGAGGTAAGATCTTTATAGGACTGTTTTAAAGCACCGCTCTGAAAATGTGTTGAAGAAACCGTCAGGAGAGAAACAGATAATGTCAAGATATGGCCGTAATGTATCTTTTCAATTGTTTCAGAGAAGGAATTGGAACGGCACGAACGCACGCTCCGGGTCGACGCGGTGGCCTCCGCGTACCTGGCGGCAAGCGGCCGGGCCCCCGACGAGGGGTCCGCGGCCCCCAGCGCGGTGCCCCCCGCGACCATCGCGTGGACGACTGAAGACAAGAGCCAGTTCCTCGCACAGTTCAACCTCATGCAGGTTTCACACAGATATAAAGCAGGTGAGGCTTTTTACTATAGTTTACTCATGACATTTATTCCAAGTGCTCTTTCTTATTCGTTTCGTTTAATAATGTAACAAAAGGTTAAAGATAAAGGATTAAAGGACACCTATGATATATCATAGGTGTCCTTTAATCTTTTCTTTTATATAATATCTTTCAACGTATCATCACCTCAAGCATGAAAGGAACGGGGGCTATCTCATCATCATCATCACATCACATATATTTAAAATACACTTTGTCGATTCCAGAATACGAGAAGTCATGGCAAGAAATACTTCGTGAAAGAGATCGAAGGAACGGTGTGACCAGCTCGCCGGAAGCCTTCGATCCCGACGGACAGCTGCAGATGCTGAACGCCATCGGCCGCGCCGTGCTACGCAACAACGACCGCATCAAGCGCAGCCTGGACGCGCTCGCCGACGAGCGCTCCGACATACGGATACTCGCCGAAAAAAACTTCTCAGAACTGAATCGATTATCCAAAATGGCGGATCGCAGCGTCAAGCTGTTCAGCGGGAAAGAATCCAGGAAGCGGGATCTGAACCCTGGCTTCGACAGCGAGAACATTAAAAAGGTCAAAATAGATCCGAAAAGGCTTCCTCGAATAAAAATTCCAGATATCTCGAAGATAATTTCTCTAAAAACCGACCAAGTCAGTAGTGTGGAGTCTGGGTGCCAGGCCACGTCTACGGACGAGCGGGGCAGCACGCGGGACGCGGGGACGCAGGCCCGGGAGCGCCCGCTCGCGCCCGGGCCGCGCGCCATGGACCTCATGGACCATTTCATCAAGGAATACAGGGAATATGAGATAGGTGAGTCAACGGTCTGAACAATACTAAGCAACGAACGATTCTTGGACTTTGATGATAGATGATTGTGGTTGTATGTAGGTTAACTCCGTGCGGTTGTTTGTTCCAGCGCGTAAGAGAGAGATGAGCTTGCTGCACCGAAGCAACACGGCGCTGCGCGTGGAGTGCGCGCACGTGACGCGCGCCGCCTCGCACGAGTCGGACCGCGCGCGCGCGCTGCTGGCCGAGCGCCGCCGGCTCGCTGCGCACGAGGCGCGCCTGCAAGCCTCGCTCGACCTGCTCACCGCGGCCGTGCACCTAGTGCGCATGTCCTAGTACATATACTAACCCACCCATACCTGTGTAAACTGCGTATTAACGTTGTATATTGTGGCGTTGCAGAGCTCATTGGTACAGACAGACACATCAGTTCATGTTAATGCCTTCAGCACTTCAGCCGTACTCAAGTACAATACAATACAATACAATACAATTCTTTATTTATAACGCCAAGTTACAAGTCAAACGTAGAAATAATAATAAGGTAAGCAATATAGAAATAAAATATTGTCCTTAACTAATTTATGTATGTAGGTATGTCATTAACAAAATATAATTGAAAAATTGTATATGAAATTAATTAATAATAAAATTTATATAATAGGCAAATTGTAGAACTCGTCTACGGAGTAGAAAGAGCTCTCTAAGAGCCATTTTTTTAATTTACTTTTAAATACCATGATGGAAGATGCATTCTTTTTAATAGTATGCGGCAGCCTGTTGTAGACTGAGGGACCCATTATATATACGGACCTCTCCGACTTGCGCAGCTTATGCACCGGCGTGACGAGGACGTGAGCGAGCTTGTTACTGCGCAGGGCGCGGGCGGTATTCACACCTCTCCTCTGGAATCTATCGATGTTTTTGTGTGTGAACAGAGCTACTTGATATATCAGTTCGCAGGGGAGAGGCATAATATTCAGCTCCTTAAAAAAGTCTCTGCACGACACATCGTCATCCACGCCGACGATCGCGCGCACTGCTCGTTTCTGCATGACGAAGGCCCGCTCGACATCCGCAGCCCGCGCCCACAGCTCCACACCGTAAGTGAGGATGCTGTGGACAGTCGCAAAGTAGCACGACAGTACTACGCTACGGGACGCGGTGCCAGCGAGCCGCCGCAGGGCGAAACAGGTGCGGCCTAATTTGGAGCAGAGCTCCTCTATATGTGGCTCCCAAGTGAGTCCACTGTCGATATAGAAACCCAGTAGCTTTGTTGTGTCAACCATCTGCAAGGCCGTGTTACCGGCAATGACTGTGCAGGCTGGCGGTGTTGTGCCATTAAGGCGAAAGGTCATGAAGCAGGTTTTTTCCCTATTGAGGGCTAAACCGTTCGATTCAAACCAACGTACGAGTCTTCGAACAACATTGTTCAGTCTAAGCTCCAGTTCGAGTGATGACGGCGCAGTCACAATGGCCGCCACGTCGTCGGCATACATGTAGACATGCGCGTCGCTTACGGTCTCAGGTAGGTCATTGAGCAGTAGGCTGAACAATGTGTTCGAGAGGCAGGAACCCTGCGGTACCCCCATAGTGTTCTCCAGCTCCACTGACCTTACACGCCCTTGGTCGCCAACCACTGTCTGCGTACGATGCGACATAAACGAGGTTAGCAGGGACAGCGCCGGGCCGCGTATACCATAGAATTTGAGTTTGTTAGCGATCAGGTTGTGGTCAGCAGTGTCGAACGCGCGCGACAGGTCACAGCACAGCAAGGCGACGTGCTGGCCTGCCTCGCGCGCGCTCAGCACGTGCCACAACACTTCACGCACCAGGTCTGTTGTTGCGCGCCCGGCCCTGTATGCGAACTGCCTATCGGATAGCAAATTGCCTCCCATAAAAGATAAGAGTCTTTGATTTAGTCCTACCTCAAATATTTTACTAATCGCGGGTACTAGTGATATTGGGCGATAGGACTTCATATCAGACTTCTTACCCTTACCCTTATATAAGGGAGATATCTTAACCCGTTTAAGAGTTGCAGGATAGACGCCCTCCCGAATACACGCGTTGAATAGGTAGCCCACAACATGACCGAGCGACTGAGCGACGGTACGGAGTAGGTCGGACGAGATTCCGTACAAGTCAGTGCTGTTTTTAGGAGCTATGTGTGACCTCACTATTTTACCGATCTCGTCCGCGGTGAAATGTCTAAGTCGCAGTGAGGTATCACGCGGTTTCGCGTTCGCCCTCAGAGTCGTACAGGCGCTCGTGATGTCGGCTGCCGGGGCGCCGCACTTGCTGGCAGCGGTCGTAAACTCAAGATTCAGTTCATCAACCAGCTGCTGCTTAGTGGTATAGGGCACCCCGGCAGAGTCTTTCACGAGGTCGGTATAGTCGACTCTTTCGCGGTTTCCGCGGCCGAGTTCGGTATTTATGACGCTCCACATGCTCTTCGCCTTATTCGGGTGGTCTTGAATTTTTTTGGAGTAGAAGTCGCGGCGTTTTTGTTTGATTAACAAATAGTATTTTTGAGTGAAACGGTCGGCGGCCTCTATGAGGTCGGTATTACCGGGGAAAGACTTTTTTATTTTAATATAATCAAACATTAAATTTTTTGCGAAGTGGACTTCGCTATCCACCCAGCTATTATGTTTGGGTCTAAAGGGTTGCTTTCTAACCGGGAAACATATCTCGAACTTATTTACTATGATCGCCAGTAGAGATTGGGCAAGTGTGTGACAATCATGCGCCCGCTCCACCACCGCAGTCCAGTCGATCGATTCGAGGGCGCTACCAAAATTGTATTTGTTAGCCGCGGTCATCGAACGTCTTGCAACGGACTGCGGCGGCGGGGCGGGGGCGCGGGTCACACGGAGGCGCTGAGCGTTGTGGTCGCTGAGGTGCGTCGCGACGCCGGCGCAGCTCACGATGCGCTCGGCGGTCAGGTTCGTATATATGTGGTCAAGTAAGGTGGACGTATCCCCGTCCACCCTAGTTGCAGTGTCTACAAGTTGCACAAAATTATGCCTAGATAAAATGTCAACAAGATCTTTTTTAGCTTTTGTATTCTTTAAATAGTTTATATTTATATCTCCCATTATAATAGCGGTTGAGCCTTCGTCGCATATCTTTGTGAGGAGATTTTCAAAAAGTTTTAAATATTCGCAGTCATCAGTTTGATTCGAATGATATACCCCTACTACAAGTATATTTTCTACAACAAGCTGCACGGCGCACACGTCAAATACCTGTTCTTGTGATAAATCGCAAAAGTCCTGTTTATTTGTCACATTTGTACCTGTGCGAACATATATGCAACTTCCACCATGAGGTATTTTCGGTCTGCAATACTTAGATATTAAGTTAAAATTATAGAGCCAATGATAGAAGAAAACGGTCCCGTATAGTCGATACAGGGTCTGCTAAGATAAAACATATTACACGGTGCTGCTCGCCAGTTCTGCTAGCTTGAACTTGAGCTAGATAAATACTTTTTACTAAATTTGCGGCTCGCTCCGCTCTAATATTTTCTGATATTTCTGGCGTTCGACACCGTTTAAGGTCACTTTGTCATCCTGTAGTCCCGAGCTTGACCCTGTTAAGATTACCTTGCCAACATCAAATACACCAAAAACAGAAAACACATTCATTTTTTGCGTCTTGCTCCACTCGCAAATAACGTTCGGTAGGGTCGTCAACCTCCCCCAAGATGAACTCCTGGCTACGGCCCCGACTGTCACTACATTTGTTATCCATCCTCATTAAAATTATTTTTCTTAACGTCGGCCTCATTCTTCAATTAGGTACCTAAGCTGTAGACTGCATTGATTTACCGTATAATTCGGAAGATAAATAAATAAATTTATATATTAGATATACTTAATCAACTTGATAGTGATAATAACCAGTTGAGTAAGCTAGGTAGGTATGTCTTGTCTGTACCAATCAGCTCGGACCACCTCGCCACGATAACAACGTCACAGATTTATTATCTCAATTTGATCATAAACGCAAATGTAAAAATAAAACGAGTTGATAATAAATAAATATGTGAATAATATTTACCGCAATATGAATCTAGTCAGTGTCAATGTATTGTCCACGAAAAGGGCTTTGCCTATGCCTAATACTACATACAGCAAATGTAAATTATGATAAATGATCTTGAATATTATGTAAGTATTCATGTAGTTTTTAAGATATTGTACAACAGATACATTGATAACGATTGCGAATCGTATCAAAACTATTTAAAAGTTTAATGTACATAGCTAGTTTATTTATCATTGGAAATTGTTTTTATTTAGTTGCGCCGTTTTGTTATTTTTGTTCTGTTAATGTATGTTCAAATATTCTACGTATAAGTATTATATCCTATTTTATAAGTTTATAGATTATTTTTATTTATAAATTTAAAAGGTCGCATAAATCAAGTATAACGTTAGCCGGCCTAGCCTAGCAGGCCTACGGACACATTCGAATTAAGTATGTATATGTTTCTTCTAAAATTATCAACGACATTTTAAATCAATTGAAGATTAAAGTATAGATGAACAATCCTATACTGAATGCAGGTACTTACAGCGAATACTTGAGATTACTGCTTGTGTTTAGTAAGTGCCTGGTTTCAAAATATTTTTGGTAAGAAATTGTATATTTTATACACATTAATGCAACATTCTAGACTCGGGTCTCGCGAGAATCGATTGCAACTGATGTAAAGGATTTTTATAAATAAAATTCAAACTTTTATGAAAACCGTTTTTTAATTATCTAGAAATAATAACGAAAATAAAAATGCAACATTATCAACGCTCCCTCATTTGTATGCGCGTCCGATCTCTCTGGATGATCGGAGCACAATCACAACAGACGCCTGATGAACAATATCACAGCACAGAATGGACTCGCAGGACACTCTCGCTCGTCAGCTGGTCTTGTCGATGCAACACAGCGCGATGCCGGCCACTATCAGCGCTATGCCGAGAATCGAACCTGCGAACAATAAACATAAGATCATTATTTAGGAACATAATTAAGTGCAAATAAAACATAGGAAGTAGATAGTTATACTAGTCCTGCTTCTTACCTAAGACTGTGTTAGTTCGCGGAGTGTAGGTTCATGAGAATGTCCTCCCGCGAACACTCAGCTTGTGGAATGATCTCCCTGACGTTGCAGGCGTCCACCGGCTGCGGTGACCGCTTCCCATCAGGCGGGCTGCCAGCTTGTTTGTCATCTAGGTTGTGTCAGTAAAAGATAAAGACAGGTCCCGTGTGGGAGGGCACTGACCTCTGTGGAGCGGCTCCTCGTGTCCGCTGAGCGCGCCCACGAGCGCCGTGCACGCGAAGGCCAGTCCGTTGGCCAGCGGCACGGCCAGCGAGAGCGGCGCGCGCTGCACGCCCCACAGGTACACCAGCGACCCGCCCTGGTTCACCACCCATGGAACCACGTACTGGAACCAATGCAACACTCTTACAATCCACACGCTCACTAGGTTGTCTGGGAGAAATCTCTGTCAGCGATAAGGCCGCCTATTGTACTGTTAATGTGTAATATTTAGATATTAGGTGTTATTTTTTTGTTTTAAATGCAATAAAGTGTTCATTCATTCATTCATGGTAATATACACAACATTTATAATAACAGACGTTTTCAATAAAAGGCAGCCAAATATACAATAAATAACTCTTTATTGTAGGTACCTAGGTACAACAATGAATGAATGAATGAATGAACACTTTATTGTACCTACCCAAAATAACACCTTATATCTAAATCTTACATAATAACAGTACAATAGGCGGCCTTATCGCTTAAAGCAATTTCTTCCAGGCAACTAGGGGTGAAGAAAAAGATATATTATACAAAGAGTTGGTAGAGCACAAACAACACACACAAAAACACCACAAAATTAAACAAAAAACTTGAAACACTCGTTGTGTGTTTTAAAATTTTCCTCGAAAAAAGCTAAGAGATGTAGATAGGTAGGTAGGTAATAAAAGCAAGGTATATTGTGAATGGTATGAGGACGTGCCCGCCAGTTCGAGAGCAGGAAGTGCGCCTCCGCGCAGGCCTGGGCGCGCCACGTGTGCGCGTGCACGTCGCGCAGCCCGCGCGTGCCGGCGCGGATGAACGGGTTGGAGCAGCCCCACAGCACGCCCGTGAGGCTCAGCAGACCTGGCGTACAACAAACCTTACAGATACCTTAACCAATTCACTAAACCACCATACCAAGGAATGCACCGTCTTAGATTAATCAGGTCCTAGGTCCGCCCGAACAGTTTGTAAAGTGTTTGTAACTTTGTACAAACAACCTCTTTCACGTACCTTCTCCATTCCGTCGGCGGTAAATATCTAACTGTTACCAATAAAAAGGATTAAAAGCTGGAATTACTTACATAAATATTTAAAAAAATCTTTGGTTCCTCGAAAGTGAAATAAAAAAACGATTGACAATAAAAATTATATTAAAAAATCATGAAAGTGCAAAGTCCTCGTTGTTTTGAAATTTTCTTAAATGAATTATTCATTAATTAATTAATATTTTTTGGCTGTTCTACATATGTATGTATATTAGAGCTGAGTATATTTTAATTCAGGTAGGATTGTAACTCGATGTTGAGGAGTCTTTAATATGAGTTCAGGAGATTCGGAATTTAGTTAATACATATAAAAAAACTAATATTTCCTATAAAGGTAAGCAGCTCATAGGTAGCTGATACTCTTCTTTTTAAGGTGTATTAATTGTTCACTGTTGAGTTACTTAATCTATGCCTTCCTATGATGCAATGGTGTAGTGTAGGTAGGTTACCTACTACATACTTGTGTTTATAGTTTACATATTAATGATGCATGATGCAATGAAGTATTATAGATAAATATTAAATAAAACCATGAAGAGTTATAAAAAATAAATTTATTTTGTAAAAACTAAGTTGTTTTATTTTAGAATAAAGCTAGGGACACATTCCTCACACAACAACTTTCTATGAGTTTAGTCACATGCAGAATATATGTACATATTAGGATAAGTACTACCTATGTAGGTACTCAATTTTATATTTTTTTTACAATTTGTTCTGAAAAGTCATTTTTCTTTTTTTTACACTAACTTATTTAGTAAGACCTAAAAACCTGCATGAACATGATACGAGCCTGTGTAGGCACAAATGCATTTTTCAGAATGTAAATGATGAAGGATAATAATTTATTAGCTTTCTAAATCGCCTATGCCCTTGCAGACCGATATTTAGACACTGTCATATTATCATCAATGCATATTCTACTTTGTTGAATTAATAAAGTGGATTTATGTGGATAGTCACACTGATTGTCATATCCTTTTTACAAGGTACCCTCACTTTGATTATTCAGCTCCCTAGCTGTAATACAAACCTTAAATCAACAATGTGTTTTATTTGAAATCATGGACATAATAGAAACCAATTTATTGTATAGAGGAAATTTTAAAACAATAACTACATAATTATTACTGTTCTATCACTATATCATAAATGCACAAAAAATCACTATAAAATCATATAAATAGAGTAATCACAAAAAAAAAATCAAATAGGCATTCTAAATTTAACTTATAAAAGACACATAAAGCTAATAATTGTATAACTTGTTCAATAAACTCTAGTGAAAACATAAAATGTTCAAAATTAGAAGCCCAATTTAACCCCTATAGTCATTGGCTTCACCTCGGAGAAGAGCACACAGTTGTCATCCACCCACTCAACAAACTCCTTGGCCAGTGCAGCGGAGATCTCCAGAGTGCAGATACAGTCATTCTCTGCTCGATGGGCATCCGCCAACAGCTTCTTGCCAAGCACTCGAGTGTAGATGTCTTCTAGTTTATATGAGTCTTTTGGTTGGAAGGCTTTGATCCACGGCATGCGGCGGTGCAGCTTAGGATTGGGTTTCATGTTTCCTATCCACTTGTTCTTTTTGGGAGTTACTTCGTTGGTAGCCTTCATATTCAAGTTATTTGTGTAGAAGTCATCTTCAACTGACTTCGAGGGGGAGGCTAAATCTACAGCATCTTCTGTAAGTTTTGCCTTTTTGATTGCTGGTGATGAAATATTACTACTCAGGGATGAGGCAGGGGAGGCTCCTGGTACAGACAGTTCACACTCAGCCGTTGGCATTTCTTCTTTGGCCATCAATTTCCTTTTTTCCAGAATATCATAAAATCCATGGAAGCTATCCGCACACAGTAAATCATCAGCGAAACCAACTGCTAGCTTCTGCAAATGTTTCTGTAGTATGGGATAGTCGAAGCCCAATCCATTGTGTGCCACAAGACACACGGGCTTGGTAAGAACGGCCAGGAATGAGTTAAGGAGGCGGTAAACTCCGAGGTCGAACACAGGCTCGTGTTCTAGAAGCTCGTTGGACAGGCCGTTCAGACGGACAGCTTCCTCGGACACTCGCATTCTCGGATAGAGGCACAGGGTCAGCTTGTGGTGCACCCGCGGCGGCGCGGACACCAGATGGTCGCGCTTCACGGCCAGAAAGCAAAGCTCGGTGATGCGAGTCTTGTTTAATTCGGCTGCCGGCAGCCCGGTCGTCTCAGTGTCAAAGAACACGTACGTTGCTACTCGCGTCATGTTGCATATTAACCAACTTACCTATAGCTTGAAGCATTATTGAATTAGCTAATGTAATGATAGTTAGTGATAGTCACTCGTCACTCTGACTCTGAAGTATTTATGTTCCTTGCTTGCTTTGAATCACCCTAGCTCCGTCCGGGGGTTTTGAACTTGTTGGTAAACACCCTGTGCCCTGTACGATAGGTTTGTTGTCTTGCTATCCCCGGTGTTTTTGACGTGGGAAAATATTGTTTTTTAATTAGCAATCTTTTTAAATCCTAGAAAGAGAAGTCCATAATTAATCTATGTTTTAAATCCTCTAGCAAGCATCCATCCATCAATTGAAACTTCAACTTCTTTCTTGCTTGTGCTAGATGGCACTGTCTGTGTGACTGTGTCAACTTGTGCCTGGCTGGTCTATCCAAGTATCCATCCACGGGGTCTATCTATCGAGTCTGGCTGGATTGTTGCAGGTCTACTAATGTCAGTCTCATTCTCATCTCATGGTGTGGTAGCATCAAAGATTTACGATTTAAATCTTTGGGTAGCATCGGAACTTCGCATGTAATATAATGGGATACGCATTCGTTTATTAAACATTTTATTTTATTATTTACGTTTATAGAAAAATATTAACTGTACCTCCTACCAGGGCTAAACTAACAAAACTAAAATACAAAAAAAAATTATGAAACAGTGCTAAAATAACTAAAAAGTCCAACATCATTTCAGTAGGTAGGTAGGTAAACACAGAAAGGTAAAAGACCTCGGTATTGTACCTAAACCTAACTAATTGCCATTTAATGTATTTTCCCATACCTAACTAGTAATGCAACAGAATAACTAATAGATAGATATTACCAGGACAAAAACTATGTTACTCTCCATCCTTTCAACTATCTACTTAACTATCTATAGATTGATTTTATATATATATATATATAAAATCAAGTCGATTGATTATTTATTTAGGGCGCGGCGGCGGCGGGAAGGACAAACAAACACACTTTCGCATTTATAATATTAGTTAGGATTCATTGGTGGCTGAAGTCACCTAGGTTCTTATAGAAAAGAACCTTAGCTTGAAGAAAAGAAGGTGATCGCAGTTGTCCATTACAATTATAATTAGAAAGAGAAGTCTATAGGTACATATATATAATACATATTTTATGGGTAAAGGTCATGTAAAGGTAATCCACCTGTTTATAATAAACTATATACCATGTATAAAAAGTAGGTTGGTACTTACCTAAACTAATAAAAAAAAACTAAAATCTTAACAAAAATCTTATTATTAAAAGTATATTACAACAACCTAAAGTAGGTACACTTTGTTTGAAATAATCAATTATTTGGTAAATTAATTATAAGGATGCACTGGAAATAATATGTAGTATGTAGTTAATCAGACTAGCATTTTATGTTATCTGGGCAGATGACAAAGAAGCCAATAAATTAGCTTACCTAATTAATTAGGTATTTCACATCCAACACACAATGAATGCTAATTATCAGCAGTCTGCTACGTTATCTAAAATTAAAATTGAGCAATAAATTACTATAACTCTAATTCAGGATCATTTTAGTTTATTAATCTAAATAAGGTAGCTAGAGTAAACTGTTGCAATAATCACACCTAAAACCGCCAATAGTGCTATCCAATATTTCTGTAGCCAATTCTTCTGCTGTATGTCTGTCACAATCTTCTTTTCCTTGTACTTCTTCTTTTTTCCGCTGAGCTTCCACTCATACTCCGCCAGCTCGCGCCTGTTCCTCTCCTCCTCCAGCTGCTTCAGCTTCTGTTGTTCCATCTCTTTTTCCCGCTTTGCTGCATCTTTTTTAGCTTCGCAGGAGTCATCACACGCGACCTTAGCATCGCCACTTCTGACGATACTGCAAGGTGCTTCCTTCTTCAAGTTGCCACAGGGGCAGTGTGTCTTAGTTTTCTTGATGCAGATCTGTTCGCCGCAGGGTCCCGAGTGGCAGTTGTTCTTGCAGCGGTGTCCGCACGCCAGGTTCCTGGGGCACTGCTGCTTGCACGACAACATTTCCTCGGTGGCGCCGCAGTACTCCGTGCACTTGAGATAGAGCTCGGTGACGGCGCAGTGGCACGGCACACGCTCTAGTACGGCGCACGGCGGGCACGCGCCGGGGTGGCACGCTCGCCGCGCGCACTTGTGCGAGCACTTCGCGGGACGTACCTTAGCACATTCTCTGTTACAAGGTTTGCAGCTGGATGGTACGTTTGGGTAGTTAGGATCGGGGGCACTCAGGTGGCAGAGTTGAGTACAGGTGTGGTTTCCGCAGGCTAGCGGCTTCCCGCACGGCCGGCCGCAGGGGCGCCGAGCCGCCGTGTGGCACGGCTGGCTATCGGTCTCGTGCTCGCCGAAGCAGACCACGGAGACAGGTAGGTTACAGGGAGGACATTCCAAGGTCATGATCTTAGTCTTCGGGGGTTGTATATCCCAGGGAGTGGCGGGTTTCTCGATCTGCTTGAAGACTACAGCTTTATATGAATGACAAACAGCTTTGCACTCGTGACCACACCTTGGGTATGCTTTGTAGCAGATCGCTTTACAAGGAGGACAGTCTCCGAAGTGGCAGGAATGCTTATTTTGTTCAAGATGTCCACACTTGTACTTCACTTGGCACGGGAGGCTACATTTTGGTGGCTTCGTGAAGCGCTCTCGGCCGCATGGGACTGTGACGTAGGTTTCCTTGCACTTGCAGGTTACTTTAGATTCCAGGGGGCATGGGTAGCAGGGCCCGTGGTGGCAGATGGTAGTGCACTTGTGGCGGCCGCATTGCAGGGGCTTGTCGCACGCCTTTTCACACGGCGGGCAGTTTCCATTGCAGCACTTCCTGGCACAGCTGTGCTTTCCACAGGGCCTGGTCCCTCTACATTTAGTGTCACACTTATACTCCTTGCTGCATGGCAAGGACCGCATGTGCGAGCCACAGTGACACTTCTTCTGGATCATGACTTGGCAGAGAGGGCAGGCTCCCTTGTGGCATTTCTCCGGGCAGCTGTGTTCACACCCCTCATGCTGCTTCCCGCAGGTCCCCAGGCAGGTCTCCATGGTGTCGGGACATTGCACATATCTTTGGTTGGCTCCGCAGGGACAGGATCTCATGCCAGAATTCGGACACTCCTCACAGATGCCAGAATGGCAGACTCTTTCACATTTATGGTAGCCACATGAGAATGGTTTATTGCAAGGTTTTTTGCAGTGCCAGAAAGGGTCATCGCAGGGTCTCGTGGTCTTCTCAGCTCCGCACTGGCATGGCTGGATGCTGGTGTGGGTGCACGGTGGACACTCTCCCTCATGGCAGATTAACTCACACTTGTGAGTCTGGCAAAGCAAAGTTCTCTTACATTGATGGCCACAGGACCACTTTGCTGAACTACATCTGACTTTCTTCTGTTCCTTTTCACAATAGCATATTCTGTTAACAGTCTGGGGACACGGTGGGCACGGCCCGGGATGGCACAGCAGTAGACACTTGTGTTTGCAGTTGTCCCCTGTGGACAGACTCTTCTCACACACCTCCCCGCAGGTGTGGGGCAGCAACCAGGGATGCACCGGTGGGTTGTCGGTCTTGCTGCAGAAGCAGCGGTACTTGCGCGGGATCTCCGCCTTGCTATACGAGTTGCGGCACTTCGGACAGCACCACTCAAGCTTGAGCGGCCTGTGGAAGCTGATCGGCGCCTGCGGCTCAATGCTGCGCAGGCTGATGGAGTCGTTACCCCACTTCTGTATGCAGGCGAGGTGGAAGTGCGAGTAGCAGTGGTCGCAGCTCCATACGGCGTGCGCGCGCTTGATGGAGCTGATGCAGATAAGACAGGTCACGGCGCGCCCGCTAAGTGCTTCTTCCAGAAGGTTCTTGGTCCTGTTGAGCATGTGCGTGTCGCCGCCGCCGCGCCAGTAGCTACTGAACATCCCCTCCAGCACCCCGGCGTCATACGGCTCCTCGTCCTCGGATGACGAGAGATCCTTCATATCCTTCAGATGTTTTTGCACGTTTTGCTGCAGCTTCGCGGCTGCGTCTTTGTAGCGACGCGCCATGGCCAGAATTTATTATTGCTTCTTAATCGAAATATGGCATTTGTTTGGTTCATAAAAGCAGCCTTCGATTACCTATCATGAAAAAAGTGAACATATAGTTATCAGCATAGTTATAATCCCTTATGATAGAGAGGACACGGCACAAAATGCAAAACACGCAACGTATAGTTATAATCCCTTTGGATAGAGAAGAGAGGACACGGCACGGCACGGAACAAAATGCAAAACATTGAGTAATTTTGTTCGTCTTTATTTTTGACAGCGGAAGTCTAAGTCTGAGTTGGCATGACGTTGACATACCAGCTGTTTCGTCCATGCCCGAAGGAAACCTAAAGCTACTTCCCGGTAGATGACGCTACTTTGTGTAGACAAATTCTCACTATTTTAAACAATTTCGCTCATTGTTGTTTTAATTATCTGTTTAATTACAGTGAACAGTGAAAATTATCTGTTTAATTACGTACTGCTTCTTGTTAAGTAAATAAATCTTTTAGGTAATTAACACCATAAGAAACATCAAAAATAAAAAAATTCAAATTCAATTTTTCTACCTACATATGTGACATAGCCGTGGGACCTGTGCCTACACGTATACTGCGGTACTATGCGACTCTAAAATCTGAAACGACGACCTACTGGGTTTGTCGGACACAATGTTTATAGAAATTTAGAATGAAACCAACTTGAAATTAATAAGTACTCTGTTTAATGTACATAAAAGTTAAATTGACAATCTTCTGCACATTTTTACCCTGAATACATTAGCTATGTATGAGGCTATTCAGAGGATAACAATGAATTATTACATAATTAGTTTATAGGTAGATAATACTACCTCGCATTATATGATTACATCGTAGGTAGGGAACATTTAGTTTAGGTTTGGCCGACTTGGTCAGACCATTATTAAATATAAAAGCATTCACATTAATTTTACTAAATTAAATTAATGGTAACAAAATAATAAAATTTCATGGCACTGCACCGTGTGAAGTGGTAACCATAGCAGTATTATTTATTATATATTCTCTGCCACAAAGTAAGTAGTTAGTCCACAGCTTTTCAAGCTTTGTGATACCCATGATGGATGACGAGAAGACTCTACCTACCTTATGAATGTAATACCTTTCTATTATTCTCCGACAGTACTGCCTAGACCTGCATTGAGACTTTCAATTAATTTATACGAATCATTAGTATTATACATCAAGTCGGATCGGAATCTGTTCTTGGATAGTTCTATTGTTGCATGATATTTAATAATGGCCTATACAGGGTATCTATCGTGCGTGTGTGGTTCTGGTGAAACTATCCAATTTCATACAAACGCTAAGATTCCGACCCAATTCACAGCTCTATTTATAAGTATAAAGTTGGGAAGCAAGAATCTACACATATAGATATGGCGACCTTCCGGCAACATGGCCATTCATCTTAAATTAATTAGATTTGTTAGAAAGAACTATAAACATCTGTTAGTGAACTCCAAGAACTATAAACATATTTTAGCGAACTCTGCTATTGACCTCCTTCTTATTCTTGCTGGTGAGCTTGAACCAGCCAGCCTTCTTGTCTTTGGGCATGGAGAGGGAGCGGGACAGCCGCTCTCTGTCTCCGTCTTTCCCGAGGGGTTCTGAGGGTTGAGTTCGTTCCCTGGTTGGTTTCCGGAGCGTGGAGTCCCTTCGCTCCGGGCGGCGGTGCAGCGTCTGACTGGAGGCGGTGAGGCGGCTGTTGGCGGGCCGCGCTCGGAGCGTGCTCTGACTGGATGACTTGTTCCTCTGCAGCGTGGCTCGCTCCGCCTGTCCCTTAGACGAGGGTTGGTCCTTGGGCTTCCGGGGGCGCTGTGCGTAGTGCAGGTCGCGGTGGGAGGGCGGGGGGCGCGGCGTCCAGGGCGCGAACAGAGAGAAGCTGCGCGTGGTGCTGCGGACCTGTGCCGAGGAGGCCACCGAGGACACGTCGTCGCGGGAGCGCGCGCCCGACACGCGCCCCGGGTCCGGGATGTCGCCCACTGGAAGTAACGGAGCAACATTTATGATATCTATTTTTTGAGAATGGTCCACTTCATCCCATACAAGCCTGTTTTCATTAGATCCAGAAGCGTTTATTTTATTTATTTATTACATCATACTATGGAACATGCCATTTGTCAGAACTGTTATTTGTCACAATAATGTGTATCCTAAACACGGGTACATATTGTGTGTATTCTCTATATGAAGGACCGGCGGCAGTATGTCAACTCGCGGGATGCAGATCACAGGCGTGAGTCAGGGGAGTAATTTAGGACCGCTAGAGTTTATCATAATGATAGTAAAGTAAAAAATCATTTATTTCTTTAGGCTTACAAAATAAGCACTTAGACAAGTCATATTTTGATTAACGACCTGCCCACCGTCGTCAAAGACGCCAAGTGCTTGTTGTTCGCGGACGACCTCAAGTTACTCTTACCCATCAAGGGCGAAGAAGACTGTGTACGCCTTCAACGGGACGTGGTCACTGTAGTAGAATGGAGTAGGGTAAATAAACTTCAGCTGAATGCCAGCAAATACTCTGTAATAACTTTTGGTCGAGCTAAGACTCCACTCTACGACTACCAGTTGAAGGATACTCAACTAAAGAGAGCCGAATCAGTAAGAGATTTAGGGGTACGTCTCGATGACAATCTTCACTTCAGGGAGCAGGTTGTTAACATATGTAAGAAGGCCTTTAAAACTTTAGGATTTGTGCTCCGTCAGCAGCTTTAAAAACCTGCAAGCAAAATCGCTCTATGGCGCTGAAGTAAGAAGCCATTTGGAATTAATTCCGCGATACGGGCTCCGCATGAGGCCAAGTATATATAGTCAAGGCATCCAGCCCTATTCGCAGTGCCAAAAGGGCGAACTAACCTGGTACATAAATCCCCTCTAACGCGCAGCATCCGCACGCTGAATCTGATTGCCGAGAGAATAGATCTTTTCTCCTGTTCCCAGAGCGAGTTCCAAAAAGATTCAATGTTTATTTTATGTAACCGTTAGTTGTGTAAATCCGTATTATCACAGTTAAAACTGAAATTTTTATTTTTTATTATTATATTTACATAATAATTTCTCTATTGCATTGGGTGTTCCCGTAAAATTAGAGGTACGTTTGTAAATAAATAAATAAAATAATGATAGTTAATTGTGAGAGCATTTTTCAAGAGATTTAACCTGATATCAAAAATATTGTTATTTTCTTGGTTTTTGATCTGCAACGAGGATGGGTTATGGATGAGGTACCAGTGCGCAGTACAGTTACCCACAACACAGTACGCATACACTAATATGTACGTACCGGTGGTGGCGTGCAGGTAGACGACGCTGCGCTGGCTCTGGTGGCTGGAGTCTCCCTCCGTGCTGCTCTCCCCGGAGTGGCCCGCCGCCGCCGGCGTGCGGTGTCGCGCTCTGGAACAGATCACATCAACTCACTAACTAGGTACTGATTTTTCTAGAAATATTTTTTCCGGGACTGATTGATGTGAAACTAGTATTTTTGCAGTGCAAAGAATTTCCATTTGTTCAACACTTGGAGGGGACAGAAGCTGAATACTGAATGGTCAGTGACGACATGCTCGTGCCCTTACTTGGAGTCCCTGGTGACGTCGAGCCGACTGGCCCGCAGCTCGCTGGAGCTGCCCCTCCCCCCGCCGCCGCCGCCCCCCCGCAGGTCGGAGGCACTCCCCCGCTCCCCGCTCCTCCTCTCCGCCGGGCGCAGTGTCTTGGAGCTGCTGTGGCTGCGCGAGCGCTCGTGCGGGTTGAGCGGAGGCTTGCGCGCGGCGCGGTCGGGCGCGCGGCCATGCTCCGTGATGTCCTGCAGGTGCCGCCGGTAGCCGCGCGGGGCGGAGTCCTTGCTGGGCTGGTGCAGGTTGGACAGGGAGTAGCTCTTGCTGGAGAGAGTGGCGCGGTCCACCTCGTCGGCACCGGAGGGAGTCTTCCGCAGCGTGCCGTGCCTCGCCTGCGGGTGGCTGCGGGACTTGCTGACGGCGGCGTGGGCGTTGGCATCGGAGTCCGCGTCGGTGTCGCCGAAGAAGCGCAGGTTCTTGGCCGGGCTGGGGGTCTTAGTGGCCGGCTTGCTCCTCGACCACGGCTTGCGCGGAGACTCGTCTTCTGTTGTTAGAACGCTTTCTTTTTCCACCTATTAAATAAAAGAAGAATTATTTCGGTAAGGTGAAGACAACTTTCAGGATATCAGACCATATTACTAGGTATTTATATATTTAACAAAATCCACAGTTTTTTTATATACTTTTCCCTTTTGTATACAAAAGTTTTGTTCAGTTTAGAAGATGTTAGTCTGGATGGATCAAACTATCAGGCACAAGCTCCTTCATCATCATCTCAGTCAGCCGAACGATGACGTTCACTGCTGGAGATAGGCATCCCTTATCCTTATTATGTACCTTAGCAGAAGCAGTCTTGTTCTTCTTCCGAGTGAGTCTGTCGAGGCTCTTGAACCAGCCGGCGGGGGTGGGGGCGGGTGACGCGGCGGGGGTAGCGGGGTGCCGGCGCGGGGGGGAGGGCGTCGGCGAGGGGCGCGGGGTGGCGAGGCGCCGGCGGCCGCGGTAGCGCTCCGCCTACACACATAAAAGAGCATATTAGGATACAGTGCGTTGACTAACTAACTACTTCTGGAATCACAAAGGATTCATGAATAATTTAATCATTGCAATGAGAGCTAAGATTCTACGAGGAGGCGGAAATCGCCCCTGCCCGTAGGGCAAGCATCTGCACAGAACAGACGAACCAAATGACATTACCTGAAGAAAATCCTGTATTTTATAGCAGCTGCAAGGGTTAGTGGCGAACTGTAAACACCGAAGCTTCAGGGCTGAACACATAGGTACAGTGGCGATCACAATAGGCCTACCACTGACTCAAAGCGTACCTAAAGCAAATTAAAAACCAAACGGGAGTGAGTAATCGCCAAGTTCACTGAACCAAGAGTTACCTCATCGTATTATGTATTTAGATGCTTGTATCATTTCTTCTAAACAGCTCGCGGCAAAAAGAACATTACGCCATCTTGTAAGATGAGCAAGCAAAAACTATGAACAGATTTTATTTAGAGAAACGCTAATTATTTAAAGATGTCGAATCTCATCAATCATTTTATATTTAGGTATGTGTACCTACGACTCCACATAGGGAAGTGTATATAGTATCTGTTTATGACTCTACACAATACAAGTGTATGTAGGTGTCAATATGTGTAGGTACGTGAACGGTTACGGTCAATAAGATCTGCACTTTCTTATCACGATCGCAAGACTGCAGCTTTCAGGGGAAGTTTCAGGTACTCGGCTACGAAGTGCTGGAACAATATACCTCCCCCTATCCGCAACGCTAACACTAAACACACATTTAAATTAAAGTTCAAAAAGATTTTATTGCAAAAGCAAATAGACGGTATTCCCAAGCACTTCGTATGCCAAAAATAAAGCTGTAGTTACTTTGTTCGCTTTTTTCTACGCAAGTTTTTATTATTATATCTTTTATTATTATAATTACTATTTATATTTTTTTTGTAATCTATAAAAAAGTTATATACTATGCTACACAAAAACAATTAATATTTGTAAATTGCTACTACACAAGCACAGTAATTCTCAACCTACACGTTTCCGTTTGCGCTCGTTCTGTTCGCTTTCAGGTTTTGGCTGAAACGCTGAGCCATGGCCCATGTGTTGTACTGCAGCACACACAAATTTACCTACAGGACTTTTTGTTACCTTTATACGTTTTAATTGTTAAACCTAGTGTACTTTTGTTTAATATTGTATGTATCTCTATATTAATTGTATGCGTGTGTTATTAGTACCAAATAAATATTTTATCTATCTAGGTAGGTACTATGGGTAGGCTAGTTAACCTTATTTCTTGCAATCGAACGACGATAAGATACAAAGATAAAGGACATCCAAAACTACAAAGCTCGACAGATACAAGAAACATTATCAATCATTGAGTCCATTGACCTCAGGATGTTTGCTCAGGATGTTTGCGTCTGAATCACAAAGAGCTCAGGTAGTGGCCAGTTTATTGTTCTGAATGTCGTCGTCGGTATTATCAAAGTTCAAGTCATACCCAATCGTTAAGTTCTCCAGATGGGAGGCACTGGTTAGAGCTAGGCGTGCGCGCTGCATTGAATGAAACTCCTGATGATTATACAGTAACAGCCACTTTCACCCGCCATACAAGTTACTAGACGATGTACTTATAGTTATCTGCTAGGAATATCTGTTGGAGTAGGCTTGCCTATTGCAGTCATCTATACAGTATAAAACAAAGTCGCTTCCCGCTGTCTGTCTGTCCCTATGTCTGTTTATAAATAATAAAATAAAATAAAATAAAAATAAAAATAAAAATAAAAATAAAATAAAAATCATTTATTTCAGACCATTTGTCCATATCGGTTACGTACTAAACAAATTAACACACAAAAAAGCTTGCGTGTTTAGATCTTCAAAACTACGCAACAGATTTTGATGCGGTTTCTTTTAATAGATAGAGTGATTCAAGATGAAGGTTTATAAACTATTTGTCACATAGAGTGCCACGCGGGCGAAGCTGCGTGGCACAGCTAGTATACAATATATAAAATCCATAAAATGTATATTCGAGTGCTATAATATGCGAAATGAAATCTAGAAGGTACAATGAAAGCATGTCCCTGTTGAAGCCCGAACAGACGTCAGAAGGTCGCGCGCCACCTGGCGGCGGCGGGCGACCTCCGGCCGCAGCGCTGCGCTGCCTCCGGACGGACTATATTATTGAACTGTTGTATTCATTGACCGTGATCGCGGATTTGGATGTCGCTACGTCATGTGTGTAGGAAGTCCATCGACACCTTTATTTATATACTAGTATCTGCCCGCGGCCTCGCAAGCTTTGTAACAAACGTCCATCCAAACTTTCGCACTTATAATATTACCTAGTGAGCAGATGCGGGGTGCATGGAACACGGGCAGGAAAGGTCTCGGGCGAGAGCCTTGAGCTACTCTTATGGTAACGTACACTCAGCTTATTAAAAAGAAGTTGAAGAGCAAAAGAGATTTTACCTTAATTCCAGCAAACTGCCAAAAACTAGGGGTTATATTATATCATTATGTAGGCCAATATTTATTTTTTGGGTTGAAATAAATGAGGTAACAAATTAGCAAGTTTAATAGAATGTTTCGCCCACTGTACCTACTGACTGACGCAGTGCGGCCACGATGTACCCGCTCTATCGATGACCTTCCGCTTACGGAAGAGCTCGTTCGGTTATTAATGTCTCATGGAGTAGGTCACGAGACGAGATTATAAAATGTGTTCTCAATTGGTCCCAGTGACCCGGGTCACCTATCGAGAGTGATGGCCGAGTGCCGACCGGTACGTCGACTCACATCACACACATACATACATCCTTATTATCCCTTAAATTAGAATCGTAAGTACAAACGTAAGGATACACTGATGTACGTCATACGATTACACAGAACATTTATTTATTGTTTTTAAGTACCTAGGCTACAAATTGTGAACAAGTAAATTGTAAAGTAAAGTATGCATGTGGCCTTGTATCATTGGTAAGTTCTATTTTATTATTTTATTTATTGTGACCACTCTTTTTGCCTGAACAACAAGTTCTCACCTAGTTCAGGACACGCATTGTTTATTTCAATCTGAATGAAGTCCTCAGATATTTAGAATAAATTATTTTATTTATTTATCCCGCACCGCTGCCGCACACCGCACAGCCTATCTGTGCTTCAACTTTGAGGCTGCACTTTTGGAGAGCAAAAGCGGGCGCGTGGCTTTTTGTCAGTTATTCAAGGAAATATCGCGACCAGAGCAGAACCTTTCCATTGAAAACTGATAACCGCTTCCGTCCCCGCGTCCGCTCGTCACCGCACGCGCAGCCCGCTCGTGTCCAATTAGCCACACCGTGTTAATTCCCGTCAGCCGCATGTGCCTACTGCTGGTGGAGCGAGGGCCAGCCACCGTGCTTGTAACAGGACTCCTAACGCCATGTACCGTACATTCAGGTTTGAGCTTCTAAATCTATTTACCTATTCTATTAGGTAGGTACATCTACCTCAGTACACGATGATTCTTCGAAGTTTGAATCTCTCATAGGAAGCGAGATACCCAAGTGGATGTCTCTATTGAATCTAAGTACATAGAGTTAAATAAATAGCTAATGAGTAATGACGGACCATTCACACATTATCTAGCCCCAAGCTATGCAGAGCTTGTGTTATGGGTACTAGATAACTGATATACATAATACAATACATTACATAGATAGATATTTTTTATTATTCATAGGAAATGACCAGAACAACCGTATCAAATATCTGCAGATCGTATAAACATTATTCCAGAGGCAGGAACCGTACCCGCAACCTCCTGCGACCTTCGCCCGCTGCGCCACAGATACCGACATGGTTTCATCCCATTCTGATAGCGAGTGCATTCAAGATTCACTTTGATTGAGTTGTACTGCTCTATTAGCCCTGCAGGTACAGTTAGCTACTGGTAGCGTGTGGTAGTTAGTGGATGGTAGCGTGTGGTAGTTAGTGTATGGTAGTGTGGAGTAGAGTATGGTAGTATATGGTAGTGTATGTCTGTCCGTCTGCTGGTGAATTGTCCCGCGAGTGGGCAGGCGTCAGTGACGTCACCGCGACATTGACCCCGAGGCGCTTGAACTTGCTTTTTGCAAACCAGGGCCGCACTCAGGGCCCGCCCAGGGGCACGTTGTTTTATACCTACTTCAATCGTGGGTTGTAAAGCAAAGTTAATGAGGCTCACGTGGATATCGACGTAGACCTGAACGACTCGGAACCTATACAAATGTTGAATAACGACATTTTGAGCAAACCTACGTGTTTCTGCACCGTTTGCAGAAATTATTGTAAGAAAAATAATTAATTAAATACAAATACGAGTTATACAATTTAAAAATACAGCAGCGACTACTTTTTATAGACGTCTTGAGACGTCACATCGGAGGTCATACCAAGGTATATTCTATTGTGTACCACCCCTTTTGTAGAATACGGAAACTTTGTTTATAAAATATAGTTTGGATAACAATCAAAGTTCATCGTAGATCATACAAAAAGCGCAGATCCTCAGCCCGATAGAGCTTCACAGACTGCTTGAGAAGGTACGACATCGACGGGCCTGAGACGCGACAGGACGCATCCTGAGTACGTCCACCGACATGTGATACGTATTTGAGTTTGATGACAGCGTCCATTGTGTTGTCAGGCTTTGTCTCGTGATTAGAATAAGCGGAGGATTAGCGGGAATGGCGCTTCTTCTCACGTCTACAGATAGCATCTGAGCATTCGTCTTAATATTCGACGAGACACCTACCTATGTACCTGCACTCTGTACTGGTACAGAGTGGCTATTTAACTTGAGTTTTTAATCAATGTCATTTTTGTATACGAAGTACAGCAGCTACTGATGCATTCAGCCCAGGAGCCAAGCCAACCAGAGTCCATCTCTGAATCACAATGTAGGATTTTGCGAACAAAAGACATCAACGCGCTCTTTTCCACAATAATGTCGTAAGTTTTGCTGTACAAAAAATAGCATTAGATTTGACACCTTGACAAGCTCAAAGCGATCATAGAGTCAGGTTCCCGGGGGCCGGGCTCTATCCGGGACACCTGGATCACTCGTACTAGACACGGTGTCAGTCTCGTCGTCGACCGCACCGCGTGCTGCGTCAGTTAGTTTATTTATGCTGTGCAGCATGGTTATGACATGTAGGTATATGATTTATTTGATTCCCTTTCTTTGTGATATTTATGTTTTTTACTGCTAGTTTAGTAGGTACTAAGTATTTTCTCTTTCTGTACTTTTTGTGCATAATGTAACGACTTAGCTGTGTAAACGACTGTAATGTTACATTTATACATATGATTATACATCGGTTTCATCAAATGATTGTTATTTAATTGAATGACGTTGCAGGAACGAAACAGCTGTGTCTCCGAGCAGGTCGTCCGGTGTTTGGATCGGAATGGTAACAAACGTCTTTCTCACGATGATGATCTCACTTTGAGTTTTAAGTTTTCTCAAATAATTTGAATCGTTATTTGTTAAAAACCGTTGTGCGAGTACCAGGCTAGCAGAAACCGGCAGTGGTGTAGTGTGGTGTGCATTGTGGTGGGATATAGGGCAGGGTGGCGGCGGGACGAGCGCTCCGCTACTACTTTCACTTTCGTGCAACGCGCGAGGACTAGGGCACAAGCTGGCGCGAGGAGCCCTATTTCGCCTTAATGTTTATATCTAGAAATAGCATAGATGTCATAATGTTATTCTGTGTCCTGGGTAACCGATCTGCCCTTGCCCGCAAGCGACTCAGTTTGCGGGTTCGTTTCTCGCCTCGGGATAAATGTTTTTACGATCTGCAGATATTTGTTCTGCGTATTCTGGGAGTTTTCTATTAATAAAAAAACTATACATATTAAATATTGATACTGCTTTTTCGGGCCTAGATAATGCGTGTGAATTATCCAGTATTACTAATGAATTCAACCGCATCCGCAGGAAGAGCCTTGTATACACGACGCAGGGCTGAGTAGTGGTGTGTTTCCACTCCGCAGTGAACCTGCAGCCTGTGCCTTGTCCTCGTCACGAGTCGAGTTGGCCAGGTGGCGCGTCGAGCCGCGTTGTTACCGTTTGTTGTAATGGCTGCAGCCACAACAGTACAACTATAAGAACCGTCTGCACGGCGACTGCGACGCAGAACTAACTGCGTTGTGCAACGCGACGCCTCTACCGAGCGGCGGCAGAGGATATAGCGCTCACTCTGTTACAATGCAATCGATCACTCAAATATAGTAAACGCAATGATAGTAGCAACTTTAAAAACCTCAGAAGATACATCGATCAGTTTATGTATGTTTATTATTAGTCACCGACATCGGGTAGGACCCTGAAATTACGTGAATTCCCAGTCATACGGGTGTCAACAACCGGACGAAAGTTTGCTTCTAGGCTTACTTATAGAGTCGGTTGGGAGCCAGAAGGGGTCGGCAGAGCAACTGCGGTAGTGTGCATCTATGGACATTTATTGTGGGTAACACGATTTCTATAGAAACGAGTAGGAACGTTACAAGTGTAGGTATAAAGGGAAGTATTGGAGCTGGTGAAGACTATGCATTATTTGAGAGTTGATTGCGATGATTATTAATCAAATCAAAGCCTTATTCGAAAGTATCAATCGCAGTGATGGCGGTGATGTGCTGTCGGCTTGTCACGAGTTGTGTAACCGACGCCGACGGTGGATACTACTCGTACCAGCGGCTCTCGAACACATCCATTGATTCTTCATCTGGGAACGTAGAGTAACCATAGGGACTTTGAAAAAGTCGGAAGTTTCCGTACAAACAGTTCCAGAAAGAAGTTTGATGCATTGCGAACCAATGAGATAATAACGAATAGAACTTCAGCAATCTCGTAGACAGGTGGTCTTATTTAACCAAAACCTGCCGAAAGTCATGGAAATGGCACAGTTGTTATTGAAAATAATATATACATGAAGTAGTATTGTGAATAAGTTGTATGTATGCACAGAGATCCAATAATTACGATAATATAAGTACTTAGATATAACATCGCCTTAGGGCTTAATAAAAAAAACCTGTTATGATGTTAATATCTCAATAAATAATCATGAAGCATCCTGGATCTTAGGAGGAGGAACCGAAATGACACAAAAGACGTTTTGAAAGGAACTGGAAGAAAGATAAATTTTTAAAAATAATTTTCCGATTCTGAGTTGTGGTAGTAACAAGCCCCGACCTTTCGGATAGGTCTCGCGGGCGCGGCGCATTGTGGCGGTGACGCGGGCGCCGCGCTCGGACCACCCACTTTCCACTAACTACAAACATTTGCCGGCCGGCTGGAGTATATATGGAAAGTTCTCGGCACGGTCACAACACAACGTACTTCCAACCAGACTGAGTGAGGCTTAGCTAAATTATCTTTTGTAGATGTTAAAACCCACACAATGTATGAATAGGAGCACAGAGCTGACAGGTGCTATCAAAGTCCCTGTTTGTATGAATAGAATGTCGATTTATTGAACGTGCCTTGCCTGCCTCAAACAAAGGGGAGGCAGAGGATTTATGTGAGGAAGAGGAGGAACTCACCAGCGCAGGAGAGTCGATGGGGCGGGTACTGCGGCTCGCAGTCTGGCGCTCCTCAGCCCCCTCGGGCCGGTCGCTGTCCCGCTCGGAGGAGTAGCGCGAGCTCTTCACGTCTCTGCGAGCCTGGTAGCGTCGCTCCGATCCCACGCTTCTCTCGTATCTGTTAGGTTTACGTCATTTCGATCATCATCGTCATGTTTTTTATAGTTTCAACAAAACCGACAGTCCTTAATCCCCTTAACCTTAATAATAAGAGATTTACACTATATAAAATAAACTAACAAAATACTAACAATAAACATTTTAGCCAACATCGAACAGGAAAGAACCCAAAACTTGTTGTGCCCTGACAGGGTTTGTATGCATTGTGTACCCACTAAGACACTACACCTAAGAAACTATCTGTATGCATGAAATCACAATAAATGATTTTCCTTTGTTCTATTTTCTTCGGTGTGGTTAAACGCTTACCTATTTTCGAAGTTCTTATATCCAGTCTCCAGATCACTCCCGCGATCACCCGGACTTCTGTACCTGTCTTCTTCAATCCTGTAGGACGGATCGTCGCTGCGGTCTCCCTCCCTCCTGTAGGGCTCTTGTGGGCTGCGGCGCTGCTCATCGCCTGAGCACTCGTAGTTCATCTTCTTCACGATGACCTCGCTTTCGGGCTCCGGGTCCGTATATCTACAATGTCAAAGAAGTGTAAGCTGATAACAATTGGACGACCTTTGCAGCGTAGTGAAGTAGCAAAGGTTAGGCAGGTTGTGAGTCGGTCCATCGAGTAGCAATTCTTCTCTGTATAAGTTTTGTAAGTGACCAATAAAATGAAGCATGTTATGTACTGTACCGTCTGTACTCAGAGTCCCGCCGCGGGCGGTCGGGGCTGGCAAGCACGCGCGTGCGCGCCGGCTTCTCCTGCTTCTCTTTCCTGCTCTTCTTGGAAGAGTCGCGGGAGAACAGCTGCTTCATCTGAAACGAATTATCGTACTGGTTAACTAAATTTTCGTATCACAGATGATGTACCAGCTTCAACTCGATCTAACTACCTACTTTTTCAAGACCAGAAAGCTTCTTTGCCTTCGGTGGTTTAGCGCTAAGTTTGTCGTCGGTGCTCGGGCTCTTTTCGTATCTGTCTTCGGCACTTCTATCCCTGGTTTCCATCTTGTATCCGTCCCGGTACTTCAGATAGTCTGTGTTTGCGTATATCTGTTCTCCAGGGTAGTTGTCCTCCGTGTGCCTGCGCTCGCTGTCCAGGAAGGATGTGTTCCTGTCCGGTTCGTGGTCGCTGTGGTAGCGGCGGGCGCGGGGGCCGCGGTGCAGCTCGCCGCTGTCCTTGCGGAAGTCGTGCTCGATGCCCGAGTCCACGAGGCGTGTGTCGAGGCGGCTCGGGGAGCGCGAGGAGTGCTCGCGGCTGCCTCCCGAGTCGTAGCGCTCCTTATACCGCTCCTTGTGCTTCACGCGACGCAGCGAGTTGTGATACGAGTCCGAGTACTTGTTCGGCAGGTTGACGTACTCCTCGTCCCTCTCCTGCGCGATCTCGGGGTTGGACGCGTAGTGTCCCTTCCTCTGCCCGAAGTGTTCGTCCTTCACTCTGTACCTTTGACCGTTCGTCAAAGCGTCGTGACTAGAAGCGAGTTTCCTCGTTCTGTATTTCTTATCTTTGTATTCATCGGGAGTGAGAACAGGCTTCGCCGCGTTGGATTCCAGGCTCGGAGGCTCGTACTCGGGCTCGGGTGGAATAACTTTTCTATTGTCTTTGAATCTCGGCTCCACTCTCGCGATGAAATCCCGTTTGTCTACTTCATCTCTAGGTCCTTTAGGGAAAGCCTTTCTCTCTGTATTATATTTTTTATTACTTTCAGAATAGATTTCTTTGCGATCTTCCTTGACGGTGCTTTCGGCGAGTCCGTCTCTTTCTTGTGTATGCCGGTAATAGCGTGCTGTTTCATTTACGTATCTTTCGGTTGCTTTCATCTTCTTTTCTGCTTCGTAGATTGGGTCTGTTTCCATGAGATAACTTCTTATAGGTTCATCGACTATTACTTTGTCACGATCATTTCTTCTGGCATTCAGTCGCGATTCTAACAGGTGTCGCCGATGACTTAACTCATTAAAATCAAGGTCAACTTTTGCCGTTTCAGGTTCATACAAATCCCGCTTGGTATCCATGCCATCGCCTCTTCCCCTAAACTGCTCGACGAGGGCACTAGATTTATCTTTATGTGACGGGTATTCGTTTGCGTAAGTCGGCTCGAATTCATCAAAACTTGTCAGTCGGAATTCTCTAAACTTTGGTTTTATTGGTGAGTCAGTGATTTTAAATCCTTTTGCAAAATGGTCATTATCATTAAGGTAATCATTATTATAGGAACGATCTTTGGAATATTTGTATCGTTCTTCGTAGCCAAGTCCTTCATCTTCATCTGACAGGTTACCGAACTTATCTCGAGCTGGCGAATATTTGAGAAGCTCATCCTCTTTATCATGTCTGTTGATGTGTCTGGCGCCGTCTCGTATGACTTGCGCATAGACAACTCCCTTGTCCACCATCTTGTTCACCGGTGATGGCACTCGATCGGGACTATTTCTCACGAAGAGGTTACCGTCGGGACTAACGCTCGGTTTAATGTAAGAAAACGGCTGGTTGCTACTTCCGTTCTGTGATGAGATCAAATGACTTTTAGGCGAAGGAGACAACTGGTCCTCCCGCAGTATGCGCACCATGTGGTCGACGGCGTGCCCGCGCGTCAGCGGCGGCTTGGCGGGCGGCTGCTGGCTGCTGTGGATCATGTCTCTGTCCGCATACACGTTCTCTTCTAACTTTCTAATGCTCTCCTTTATCTTATCTTTGATTTCGACGGGTTCGATATCTTTTGGTATTCTTGAATCGATTTTATCCACTAGCAAGGTCTTTTTTATTTCAGTTTTTATTTTGGGTGTCTCGCCGATAGGGGATGCGAGCTCTTTCTCACTGGAGCGTCCTCTCTTGGTGCGAGTCGGAGGTCTCGGTTCTTGCTTCTCTGGAGTTTTGATTCGAGGTGGCTTTTCAATTGGATTGATCTTTTTATCTTGGTTTTCAGAATCAACGCTGTCCTTCTGGGAGAGTTTTTGTTTTTGAAACACTTCCAGGGGCGGAGTTTTCTTGAAGTAATCTTCTCTCGGCGAACTTTCTATGATCGGTGAGAGTTGTGTTTTCTTGTTTCGCAAAGACTTAAGAAATTCTTCAGTTTCACTCCCGGATCTCTTTCGTATCGGTTTCGTTTGTGTGTTAAGTTTTGTGTTAGATTTCAGATCGGATACGTCGCTCTTGCTTCTCTTGACGACCGCGACCGGCTTGCTGGCGACCGCGACCGGCTGCTCGGGGCTGCTCGTGCGCTGCGCGCGGCGGAACAACGTCGACAGGGACGTTCTTTCTCTTCGTTTCCTGGAGTTTACATCACTGTTAGATCTTCCGAGTTTGCCGTCCGGAGAGGTGTCGTCACTGTTTCTGCGTCCCGTTCTTTCTTCCTTGAACTTCCTTCTGTGAGGGAGAGAGAAGAACTTGTCCGGCGGATGGTCGGCGGTGCAGGTGACGCTGTCGGCCTGCGCGCGCACGCGGCTGGCCTCGGCGCGGAGCTCCTGCGCGGAGAGGTGCGTGAAGGGCTCGCGGCGCAGGGGGGGCCGCTCCGCCGCTCCGCCTCGCGGCTTACCTGCAAAGGATTATGGACCGTGATCACTCAGACATTTGTCCCGTCTTAAAATGCATGTTTAATTAGCTAGAAAAGTTACATCATTTCCGTGGTTACAGTCCATTATACGAAACTGACAAGCCACGCAAAAAGTTGGCGTCTGTTGAAGATGTTTCCAAGAACTCACAAAAAGTGCGAGTAGTCAACGAGTGGGCCTTGCACTGTGTTGTGGGCAGCGGAGGTATTAGTAATTGTAAACAACATTAATCAACCACCCACAATGACTGGTTTTTGCGATCTGTTTTTACTAAAAAAAGTCCGGATTTGCTTTGTTATTTTGTTAAATTGAGAATTTAAGTTATCAAACAGCCTTGAACTACAAGAATGATGCGCGAGAGATTGTTGATTAATACAAACATAATCCAATACCAATGTTAATGCTCCACCTACAACAGCTAAACAAACCTGCGGAACGTACTCGAGTGGTGTGGAGTGGAGAAGTGAGGCAGAGCCCTGAGACTGCGGCGGAGGCTGACGTCAGCGGCTTATATTTAGCGATGTCGACTTTCCTCCGAACCGTAAGATATCTCTCGTGTCACGCACTCCGCGCGGCGGCGGCGGCGGCGGCGCGGTCCTATCTGATCTGCACTAAGTACAACTCTTTCGTTTATTTCCGTTGAAGGATCGTTTGCTCGCGCTTGAAGCAGCCTCTAACCCGTTTCTTGTTATTTTCCTAAAAATATGTGGTTTCGAGGTAAAGTTAGTATCTACCTGCTCCAATCTGAATCTTTTATTGCTAATTAGCATACAAACTGTACCTAACGCTTTTTTATACTTGATTGTTTTAGAATCTGAGATACATAGATTCCACATTGTTATGATGTTTTTTTTTATTTATTTAAACTTTATTGCACTATTAAAGGTACAAAGGGTGGGCTTAATGCCGAGGCATTTTCTACCTGCCGACCATGGCCAAACATGATCTGTGGAGTGCTGCTATTAAGTATTATAATTATTACTTGCATTTTGGAATGACAAGATGGTGCCATTCATCAAACATCAGGGAGCCTTATGACGTCATAAAACTATTTTGAAACCATGTTGTAAGGATTGTGGAGGTGAACGTAAGGGTGGAAAGGGCGGACAATGCAACAAATGTTTGTATGCCCAAGTTTGCTCCGGGGCTATTAGTCAATAACCTAACTCCACTATCGGAGTGCCCATGGGCGGTGACGCTGGCTACCGACAGTACGTACCTGTACGTATGTGCCTATACCTACCTACACAACATGAATGAAGACCAACAATGATGTCACCGCGGCCGTCACCAGGCTAACTGTACCGCGACATTCGACTGAGGACATCGACAACTGCGATATTTGGAAACATATTAGATATGCAAGTCTTTATTCACAAGGCGGTTAATAATTCGCAAAAAATGGAAGCAGTTTACAGAACCGGTCCGGTTCGTGACATTTGTGGAAACCAGCGCGGAGCGGCGCCGCGCGGCCGCTGGCGCTACCTTGTCGGCAGTGGTTACACGGAGAGACACTGCACCGGCGACTGAAGGAAAGCGCTCCCAGCATGGCCGTAGCCGCCGCAACCATATCTATAGCTTTGTATACTTACGCGATCAGAACACATAACTATAGTGAATTGAACCGATGGGTATTTAACGCGATTATTTACCTCTAGTCCAACGATGGTCGCGCCCCCGCGCGCCTGCAGCAGGCAGCATGCCCTTCAGGCAACAAACAAACAAACCTTTGCATATATCTCTACTTATAATAAAACTGTAACAGCTTCAATTCTGTACAAACTTGGACCTTACATGACTTCATTTAAGATTCTTGGATTATATTTGTCTAAATACATATATAGATATTTTTTTGGCACTCTATTATCGATACTGAAGCCAAACTTGAAGTTCCATTTGAACAGCCTTTCTTAATATGAAAGAAACTGTGGTGAAATGTCGGTGTTTAGTCTGTGTGTATACAAACGCGAACCAAGTCGCGGGGTCAGCTAGTATGTAACATAACATAATTGTGTTGTTTCAGCCCAAAGCGTGTGCCCGGAAGGACAAATATCCCTTGGAACAGAAGGTCTGCTTCGCCACTGTACGTCACACGTACCTACCTACTTACTCACAGGTAGTAGGTACCGCGTCATTGGTGTAGAATGACACCCTTCGTATGTTTGATCAAGTGTGTGTCGGGGGCATGTCGGAGGTCACGCAAGGTCGAAGCCGCTTGCTTACCGATATTGTTCATGAAATTTAAAATAGGTATTTTCAAGCTATTTCTGACGATATTGACAAAAAATCTTTAACCTTCATCTAAGCTAAGAAAAAATATGTAAAGAACGATTTTAATCCTCTCACACACATCTTCACAGTACTCGTATGGATAGTTAGTGATGACAGCTTCATAAAAGCCATACATAGCTAGTTACTCACGCTTCACCCTTGAGGTCATTTTCACATTGAAGATGATTTCCTCGCCGCCGTGCACAGAGGCTGCGCAGGAGTGCTAACCGGCACGGCGGCACACAGTTGTTCATTATGTACTTTAGTTAGATAGAGTTAGCGAAGCGATCATTGGAGTGGGCAGCGAGCCTTCGCTTCCGATCGTGGGCCGCCCGCTGTAGGTTACGTACCTACGCACACTACTTAGTTAATAATTTCAAAAATTGCCAAAACTTACAAAAATTTTATCTTTTTTTTAAATTGTGAAATAGTTTCTCGCTAGTCGAGGTGAAAGGTTGTACATGTTTAATTCGTGAACAAATGTTTTTTGTTTCGTGCCTTTTAAATCCATCGCTAGCTCGGGCTCGGGATTTAATGGCAGCACGTTAAACTGAAAATCCTTTTGTAAAATGCGTGTCAAATGTTGAAAACCCATTTTGGTCAGCAAGTTAGGAATTCAGTTAGAAGGCAAACGAACGAAACCCACCAGCTAAATACATATACAATTGACACTACAGATTAAGAATTTTATTTTATTTCAAAATTGTTAATTTATATTGTGTGTACCAACAAATAACTGATTTGATTTGCATTTGTATTTATGTTATTTATATTTGATTTGCTCGCTGTTTTTGGGCAGCTAAGTCACAGTTTTCAAGAGGGAGCGGTGAAAAATCTATTGGTTCTGTTTCTCACGTGTAAGCTGTGAAGTGTGCTTTGCTTGTTTTTCGTGATATTTGTATAACGTCGGTTGCGTACCGGATCTCTATCTATGGTTCTATATGAATATACACAGAACTATATCGTTCAGTGGGACCTGTGGTTAGGCACAGACTCCATACGGTAAGTCACTACTTACGTGGCTCTCTCCGAAATCAGAAGATAGAAACTAAAACGATCACGATGGGTATTGGTAGGGACTCACCTTCTTGTTATAGTTAACTAGTGTAAATGCAATTGAACCATTCTAGTAATTAGGAAATCAATAACTAGCGTGTGATTCTTCTCTGCTGTGATGCTGCTCATCTTTCCTCCAACTTGAGCCGTTCGTTTGAAGTATCCGTTTCAAAATACGTTCATTGGAACCCTGACTTTTGGCATCGATTTGCTCGATTGCAAGACTGAGTTTAGATAGGCGCTGACCAAATATAAACAAGGACTCTTCTAATTGATAGCAAATACCAATTACGAGACGGAACAATGCTCGCATTGAGCACCGAATGTACTGTGAGTGCCGGCTGAAGGTCAATGAGGAAATGTGCCAGACTGGAGGAGGCGCGAGGCCCGAGCGGCTGTCTCGTCTATGTAAGGAACTTAGATGTTTATAGATGAACTAATAGCTCACTAGCAAGCTGTCACTAACATCACAAATGGCTCCCTGCTATGGTCAACATTATAAGATGACAAATGTGCTTCCTTCCTTTAAAGGACTTCATTCGTATAATTTGTTAATTTCGCAGATATAGAGGATGATTGAAAGCGATGACTGGTTCAGTCACATTACGAGTAACAAGCGAGCCGGGAGATCCGACCAGCAGCGGCGGTGGGCGGCGCACCGATCTACTAATGCAATTGTCGATTAAGCTGAGACTTTAATACTCTATTATTAGCGAATAGATAAGCGAAATGTAGTTTCAGCCTTGCCAGAAGATTCAGTATTTAATAAACCCTAAGTTGAAAAGAATAGGGTTGAAAACGGTTTGATTTTAAACTCATAGGGGCGAGGATTAAGATGTGACAATAAATGATTGAAGCCCGGAGTGACCGAGGCACCTCGCGCACTGATTGCGACAGTACCTGTCAATGCAACAGGTTCAATGTGACGATAAACTGTGATCGTCTTTAAATTGTATAACATGAACTGACATAATTGACAATTTAAATTCGAAATATCAAACGTGCAATCAATCACTTGGCGATCGTTTTAATAATTGATGTTATTTTCATGACATTTAAAGGTTCTGTTTAAGGTGTTTTCGACTGTGGTGATTGGTGTTGTTCTACGAATAATCGTTAGCGGAGACAAATCGTTATATTGAGACATAATCAAATGGTCCAATAGTAAGCTACCTATGCCCGGCACGACTCGACTACCGGTCACGATCTCATTTTCACTATCAATATGTATGCCTTATGTCTCCCGTATCATAAATTATCACAAAATGTCCATCGATAAACCCTAAGACCTAATTAGTTTATAATATGAATGCAATTGCAATCGAACTCGGCAGTAAGTATTTAAATGATTTCTGAGACTCGTCGGAGGTTTTCGTCAGAGTTGACCACATAAGGAGGCTCGTTTAGGTCAATGCCAGAAGAGAACTGGTCGTGTAAGTGCCTACATTAATGTGCGTATCGTCATCTGGAACCTTTTTTGGGTTGTCGGAGTCAGCCCGCCCCCGCGCCCCCGCCCGCGCCGAGCGGACTGCCGTAGGGTGACGTTATTGAGCCACTTTCATTCGTATTGGTCGATTTTCGGTTGTAATAAAATTGATTCGATTGGTTTCAGAGATAACATTGTGTTGCATGTAATCGATAGTGGTACTTGCATCGCTGATAAGGATTTGAATGGATGATTGTTGCTGTAATGTCAGTGTGTACCGGCAGTCGTCGTGTCAGTGCGACGAGCCGGCGGCGGCGCTGTTCTCCTGGCCTACTCGGTACCTACTTATACATTACAGCCTCATGGTGATCGTTTAACAGCAGTAAGTCATAAATCTACACGATCAAGGAGTCCGCGTGGGCTGCATGTGCTGGAGGTCAGAACAGGAAACTCGTGAATCATGGAATTCGCTAGACCACATTCTTAGAAATCATGAATGATTACTGTCAACATAGAGTTATATGGTGAGCGAAGTTCTTTGTTTGGGTTTGTGCACGACACTTCCAGGTATTCATTAGTCTTCCTTACAAATCTGCTGAACTATTGATGGTCAAGAGCGGTGTCGTAGGACCTGATGATTAGGTACAGGAGTGGTGAGCTAGCGAGTGCGCCGGCATCTGGTATAATAACAACGTGCTTTGCAGGCCTACAGTCTATAACTAGTCAAAATAACGGCCCGGAATAGAAATAATTACAAGTTGTCAGTTTCCGTTCGGGCATTTGTTGTAATTTAACGATTAACGAGACCCGCCTACTCGTTACCCCATCACGGCATCTACAGAGGATATCTTTCCGGCGGCGGCGCGGAGGTGAAGCACTACATCTTATGTCTTCGAACGAATATGACGGTAATGGTGATGATTGATAAGTTATTTATTCATAAAAGTAATAAAACGGACATTTTGAAAACGAATTAGCCAGTCCGCAATAAAATCATTAGACGCCGGTCGCCGCTATGATCTCGTGGCTAAATAAGTCGTAAATAACTATTGAACTACAAAAAACTGACGCAAAAACTTGATGAGAGTATTTTGAAGTTTGTAGGCAATTTGTCTTTCATTCAACACACACACACACACGGACAAGTTCTGAGGGCAAACGACAGCAAGCAACGTCTGTTCCGAGGAACGAATAGAGACAATAACAATTCGTCTAAAAGTAATCTCGACATAATCTAATTAGGGGCCGACAAAAAGTGGCATCAGGAGCTCAGATTGTTTGGGAGGGCCGCGGCGATTACATCGGCGGCGGCGGATCCGTTTTTTCTGGCGTTTGGCTGGTAGACTGAGAGCGGTATGTCTACACTTCCTGCCGTCATTAGAACCAGACACTTCAGCTCGATGTTTTTTTTTAGAAAAATATGGTGAATATGTTTTATAGGCATCAATCAACATCTTGGACAAGGGCTCCGAAATAGACCCTCTACTCTAGCAAGATATATTAATATTTGTCTTTCTGTGGATGGACAATTACTAGAGCAGGACCAAAGAGATGCAATAGAGCATTCAAATAATAGGTAATGTGTTGCACTGCACGGCGGCGGCGGCGGCGTGGTGAATGAAGGAAGGAGGTCACGGCGACCAGCCTCGGGTCAGACTGAATGGACCACACCGCGGTGTAATTGATTGTTACGCGAAATTACGCGAGATATGAATCAACAACAACAATATTTACATCTCTCGGAGTATCGCGGGTGCGTTTTGTAAGAGGCAACTAAAAATACTTTTAGAATGAATTAGTAAAGAAAAACGAAAAAGAATTCAGTAGCTGAGTTCCGACAAAAAGTAGCTGTTACAAACAGGCGGACAGCTCACGGAGGAGTTTTGTTACTAATTAGTCGTATTACCATATTACGCGTTAGTTTCGTACATTCTGTTAGAACAAGTGTAGTTACATGAAGATTAGTATGTTACTCTGGGCCCTGGTCAGTGTGACGTCACCACAGCCCCACGTGCGAGGTGACATCGACTCACCGAATCGTTTCACGTGGACGTCTCTGTTGAACGACACCGATCGTCCTTTGTTGGTGCTGATCTCTTTCCCCTCTTTAACTTCTTCCTTCTCTTTTGTTTCTGTTTGTTTCTCTATATTTATCTCGTCGGTTTTAGTGTCGGTGTCGTTAGCAGTGTGTATGTCGGTGTTGTCGGGTGGTGGTGGTGGGTCACCGATGGGTCGTGCGTCCGGCTGCGGGGCACGCATCGGGGCGGAGCGGAGGCTGCGGGGGCTGCGCGCGCGCGGGGGGCATGGGGACCGAGCTAGCTGCAACAGGCACTCATTCTAGCTCCTTCTCTGAAGATGTCTCCATCATGCGCAGTAATGGAGGACAACTGAACTGGCTTCCTTCTTTATGAATGTGATCGAGAAACCTAACTAAGAACGTTGAGTTTGCACGTTTGTGTTGGGAGAACACCGACGTCTTTCTACTATTGCACGAGAATGTATCGTAAGCAAGAAGGTACATAGATATGATGATCTATGCATGTGTGTGACTTATAAATACAGGGTGTGTTTTTCGGAAGATGAAAGTAATTGGTTGATGGTTGATGTAAGGTTAGGCCCTCACCTCCCTGTGGTGTGCAGACGCATCCGTCCCGCGCTGCTCCCGCGGCGTCTCGCGGCAAGGGCCTGACCTCCTGCAACAACAGACACAGACTTTAATACATCTGGGAAATTGGAAATAGGAATATTATGATAATCGTGAGCCGTTACAAGAGCTCAATTGAAATAAAAAGAATTACCTACGCGGAAAGAAGAGTCATGATTTTTAAAAGTTTCTCACGCAGTAAAGTGCACCCATGTACCCGGTCGCGTCGCGAAGCACTCATCTCGCCAAGTCGAACATTTCGTCCAAATGACTCAATAATGATTGCGAGTGTGTCGGTCACTCGGCATCGGCCGCGTCGTTGCGACACCGGCGGTACATAAGCTCACTCAGAAGTTGGAGTGTACGAGTTGCATTAACTACTGGGTTTTACCTTAATTATCCACCTACGCTAAAAAATAAGGTGTCGCATTTAGATCTTGCCATCGCAATGATGAAACGACGGATCGACGTACATCCGTCGTAATGTCATGTGTAATGTATTTAAAGAAGTTAGTAATGGTATTCAACTCATTGACGGTCAATGCCTCAGATTACAGGAAAATTCAGTAATCTAATTGGTTTTCGTAAAAATATGTAATACTAGCTGTTCCCCGCGGTTTCACCCGCGTTAAACTCGAATTTCACTTTATTGGTATTTTTTTTTACACCTTGGGTTATATTATTGCAGTTTTAGTAAGGATCCCTTACTTTTTGAAAATATAATATAGCGACGACCATGGACGGTAACTTTACAAAGTGAGGTGCTATAGGTAAACTGCCTACAACTACACCTCTACACATGTAAGGACCTAAGTGAAGACCCTTACATGTGTAGAGGTGTAGTTGTAGGCAGTTTACCTATAGCACCTCACTTTGTATTGTTACCGTTGGTAACGAAGTAGTTCAGTTAGTTGAGCACGTAAACTAAACACACGATTCACAAAGATAAAGTTTATTATATATGTTAAATGACACAGTTCGGTAAAGGTGGCAAATCTTTCCTTAAATGTCACTCTCGCGGTAGTAGGTCACGTACTGATGTTAAAATATTATGAATGTAAGTAAATTGCATCGCGCGCGTGCGACACAGAGTACCTAAATCGCCGCGTGCGCAAAACAGCAAATGTAGGGTGAAACCATACACTATGTTCACCGGGGATAGTGTAGCTTCCGAACGGCGAAAGAATATTTCAAATCGGTCCAGTAGTTTTGGAGCCTATTCAATACAAACAAACAATCAAACATTTCCTCTTTATAATATTAGTATAGACTACAAAATAATCAAAAAAGACGTACAACCTAACAAAAGAGTTTCCATACAGTAAATTGTTATCAAACCTTTGTTGTCAAAAGAGCGTTGCTAGGCAACCACGTTTATTTAGAAAAAATGGCGTATTGATATGCAAGGAATTTTAAAGGTACATTTTTCACACCTTGGGTTACTTTATTGGAGTTTTAGTAAGGATCCCTTACTTTTTTGAAAATATAATATAGCCTATGTTCACCACGGATATTGAGGCTTCCTAACAACGGTGATAGAATTTTTCAAATCGGTCCAGTAGTTTCGGAACCTATTCGTTACAAACAAACATACAAACAAACAAACAAACAAACAAACAAACAGACAAACAAAAAATCAAACCTTTCCTCTTTATAATATTAGTATAGAAGTATAGATAATAATATTAAATAAATAAAGAATAATGACCGATGAACACACACAAGAGATAAATTGGTTTGGATCATGATTGTGTAGCACATCCGCTATGAAGTTGATGATGGTTCAGCTATTACTCCAGTTCTCGGACAAGGACAGTTCGAAGTTACGTAGAAAACTCAAAAAGCAAAACTGGCTTCGCTTAGAGATCTATAGATCAAGCGAAGTGAGTTGAAAGCTGCGTTGCAATAGCGTTGTCGTGTCTTCGGCCATTCCATTGCAAAGGGATAAGGGTGATTATGTTGTAAGGTCAACGAGAGGGTGCTCCGCAGGCCTGCGGTGGTGACCGCCGTCGCAGGGCTGCGGTGCCCGCGAGGTCGCGCCCACACCGCGCGTTACCTCACCTCAGATGTACCTGCTCGGTCGCGCGCCCACGTGGATCTCTCATTATGACAGGTACATCCAGCCACCTGCCCATGACTTATCTACTGACGAATCAGAAACCTGAGACAAGTATGTCTGCCGTCACTGAAGGAGCCTGCGTTGAAACTGCACAAGTAAATACCTGCCTAATCTCAGCGTGATCGCGGACGACCGACGGGACACTCGCTTTTAAAGTTTAATATTACGAATCGCGCCATAAATCGATCCCTCCCCGCGGCACGCACAAATAAAAACTCAGGTGTTACAAAAACTAAAGAAAAACATTTTAATTTCGAGAGAAATAAATCTGTACGACCTTGTGTTAATGTCCTAAAATAGCTGGTTTATACAATACGCCTCCACGGCGGCGGCGCGGCGCGGCCTGCCTCGCGCCCGGGGGCGAAACATTTACTTTTTGTTGAAAATAATGCAAAATAAAAACATTTCAAAAGTTTGATCGCTACCCACGGGACCAAACTCTTGTTTGTATACAAAGTTCTGTCTATCACACGGGCACAGTTATTTTCAAAAGGAACATGTTTCAGGAGGAAGTCAAAACAAGAGGATATGGGTCCCCGAGAATCCTTACGTGGTAATTCAAAGAAATAAACATAATGACAGTACCGTGTCATTATATCTATGATAATTTGTTGTACACTCATACAAATATCAATCGGTTGATGTTAGTGGGTGGCTTTTGTCTTTACTCCTTCAGATAGTCAGATAGTCATTTTATTGGTAAAATTATAATTTACAAGTCAAATAATACAAATCAATGTACTTACATACTAACCATTACATAAAATTTTAAATATTAAAATGATAACAATTTGTCAAAGTAAGTACTTAATTAAATTATATTCAATTTGCAGGACGCAACACAAAACGTCATAAAATAATAGAATTATTCATAATCATTAAATAAAAATAAAAAAATTATAATTTTCTTTCGAGAAAATCCTCGACCTTATAGTACGCCCTCTCGATGAGCCATTTCTTAAGTTTATATTTGAAAGAAGCTAAGCTGGGTGCGGTGACAACATGCTCCGGTAGTTAGCTGGTCCCAGCACATGAGTCAGCCTGTCAGATTTGGCCAACCTGTGCTGTACTGAGGCGAGCTTGTCAGCTCCGCGGGTCCTGTATCGGTGGGTGTGCCCGTCTCCCCGTGTTGCGAATGCTCCATGGTTCGCCCGCACATACATTGCAACTTGGTATATGACGATACCTGGCAGCGTGAGTATTCCCTGGGAGGTGAAGAGCGGTGTTGCCGGTGTGTCCCACGCCACGCCTGCAATAGCTCTCGCAGCACGTTTCTGCATGCGGAACGCGCGCTCCCTATCGGCAGCGCGCCTCCACAGTTCAGCTCCGTACTGTAAGAGCGAATGCACCGTTGCAAAATAGCACGTACGGACAACCTCAGCAGAGACCACGCGGCCCAGTCTACGTAAAGCATAGCAAGCGCTACCTAGTCTCGCACAGAGTTGGTCGACATGTGAGCTCCAAGTCAGGCCTCGGTCGATTTGAAACCCCAAAAATGTGATGCTTGCTTTATGCTTGTAGAGTCTATCGATACCGCGAGGCTTCTCACTTGGCGCCCCGAGATTGAGAAATGCATGAAGTGGGTTTTTTTGAGGTTCAGGATGAGTCCATTCCACTCAAACCACTGTGCAACCTGCCAGGCAGCCTCGTTCAGTCGTTGCTCAAGTCAGTTCAACGGCATTAACGCACTCACTGCCATGACTTGCTCAGCTCATGGAATACGTGCATGTGCATCGGTGGCAGTGAAAGTGTTAACCAATGGATATTCAGTCTGCCCCGCGGGGCTGATAACGCAGAGTTATGTGCGATAAATCTGTCGCAGGCAGGACTTCTAATGAATTTTAATCTTTACGAGACGGGTTTGTAACCTCCTCCGATGCAAAAATGACGAGGTGTTATAAGTGTGTGTGTGTGAGGGTGGGTGTGTGTGTGTGTGTGTGTGGCATCGTAGCTCTCAAACGGATGAGCTGATTTAGATTTAGTTTGAAAGGTGTTTACCGACTTATTCACCTTTCAAACAAATAATGTTCTTATGACGACCGATGTGGCGCGGTGGGTTCAATTCCCGGTTCGGAACAATTGTGTGTACGATCTGCAGATATTTGTTCCGGGTGTTCTGGTCGTTTTCTATGTATAATAAATAATATCTATCTATGTAATGTATTGTATTAGGTATATACCTATATCAGTCATCTAGTACCCATAACACAAGCTCTGCTTAGCTTGGGGCTAGATGATGCTGTGTGGATTGTCCCGCATTATTTTATTCTTAGCTATGTTTGATGAATATCGGTCCAAGATGGCCGACATTACCAAACGGCGGATTACAAATGAAAGATTATGTTTGTAGAAGTGCTTTCAGCTACAAGTGCTTAGAGAGAACTGGTTGTACGAGTATCAAATAAGTCGGGAGGTTCGTTTTTGTAAAATTTACTTTTATTATAAAGACAATTGCATAAAATTATGAAATGAGAACATGGAGGCCATATTAAATTCATAGCTAAGGCACTTATAATTATAATACCAATCGGATTGGTGCCAAAAGTTCCAAAATGGTTTAAATCCGTATTCGGCGACACCTGCCCAAGTGAGGAGTGATTGCAACAACGACTTGCTAAACCGCCGCGCCGGCGGCGGCGGGTGGAACCACTGCGAGGCGACTCCAAGGTCTTATCTCTGGGAGACCAGAAACGATGGCTCGAGATCGCAAATAAAGTCACTAGATAGTTTACAACACAGTCGCTTCCCGCTGTCTGTCTGTCTGTCCGTATGTATGTATGCTTACATCTTTAAAACTACGCAACGGATTGCGGATGCAGTTTTTTTAATAGATAGAGTCAAGAGTTTATAAACCATCTGACACATAGATTTCCATGCGGGCGAAGCCGTGGGGCGCAGGTAGTAAGTAATAAATGCGAATTTGTTCTTATGTTAAAACTGTTAGCATCACATCTGGTTGAGGTAGGTATATAACCTATGTATATATCAAACCCTACAGCTGGAGCGAGCTCTGTGTGCAGCTAGGCGCTAGGACACGGCCACTGAGGCCTCGCTCTGTTGCAATCTGCGTAATTTCGCGACTTGGTCGATATCTAATGCGCGCCGGAATACTAATGAGATGACCATGACGGGCATTATGCATGAGCCCCGCCACCAGCCGACGAGCTCGCATCTGCTGCTCCGCGGGACGACAGGACGGAACAAACGTGCTGGTACATTCCTCAGGTGGACTATTTATATTATCCACTCTTATACTATGTACTTTAGTTTAGGTTTTTATTCGTAATTAAAATGCATCCAACGAGCGGCAAAAATAGTATTAGTGTAGTGGCGACCATATTTGCTTCCGACACAGTGTTGCAGTACACAATAAAGAAATTATTTAGTACCAAATATAAGCTTTAGTATTATTAAAGTCGTTTTTAATGTAAATAAATGATTTTAAAATTATTTTCTTTTGTATTTCTGGGGCTAGCAGGGCTTGTGTTATTTTATTTACTACATTACAATGGATCTAAAATAATCATAAGTACAGAAAAGTAGTTATAATGTACATTGTATTGTACCGTAAGAATATGTGTGTACAGCTATACGAAGCAAATATTATTATAATGGTTCGTAAAAGGATTAATAATTAAAAAAAACAAAAATACTTTTCTATAAGCCTAATGTAAGTCTAGTGCGAAACATTGCAGCCTCACGGCAGCGGGCGCCGGGCGCCGCCGGCGGCGGCGGCGGCGGGAGCTAGGATCTATCAGCGAAATGTTTGACAACTCTACTGGGAGAGCAAGCCTTCGACAGGATGTGCACGCGTGGACAAGCCGGTTCTAGTATGATTGACAGCGACGCAGGCTCCCGACTCCGGCACGGGTGTCCCGGGGGCGAGGACCAATGACCCATTGCCCTTCCTGGGACGGACACACGGACACAGTGGCGCCACGCGCCGCCAGCGCACTCGCCTGTCTCCTGAACGACTACTGCAAGATGTCCGTTGACTTTGCTATTTGAGTTTTCCAATGTTTCGCCACAGGTTCATGCGCTATGATCATGGAATAGCTGAAAGCACAAATCATGGTAAATATCCCGTTATGGTGATTACCGTGCATGTCGTCCATCTACCGGTGAGTAAGACTCGTCCGGTGTTCAGGAACACTCCACATTCAGGATTTCACTGTACATTTATATGCTTCTTTACATGATCACTTTATTTCCTAGTGTTAGTTAGATGCTTGAGCTCCTGAGCTACAACCCAGCGGCTGGACCCACGCGCCCCCCGTAGCACCGTCTGTGCCTCCAGGTGCTTTACTTGTCACGTTACATTTGTTGAATGTGGAGGTTATTGAAGCAGCCGTGCCCTCGTGCACTGGCGCACTCACCTTGCGGCGCGAGGAGCCGGGTAGAGGTCGAAATGAAAAATAAAGTCCGCTTTGTATTATTTTGGCTTCCGTCGAACTCGCAAAAAGGTAGATTGTATCCGATGAAAGGAAAGTTAGTTTTTGTTTTGGAAGGAACTTGTTTGCAGATAAGGAGAAGGGCTAACCTGGCTGCGCCTGGCGCGGCGGGGCGGGTGCACACAGAAGCAATGAATCAAGTACCTACATACCTAGCGTGGTTGTAGCGACGCTGGTCGTTGATGTAAGCACCCACAGATATCTCTATGATAGCCCCCTATTAGAGTATACGTCGCCAGAAAAAACAATTGTATAATAATAACAACTAGAATAGCTCTACAGTCCACAATTTATCTAGACACGCGGCAGCGTGTCAAGCCAAGTTCAAGCAAAGGAACTGGCTAGCCAGCGCCGAGTGTAATATTACACGAACCACGTGGTGCCACTTTTGACCCTTCTATAACTCAAAACCTCTTTAACGTAAACACATAAAACTACGTGTGTTTAATTATATCCATAAGGACATGTAGAAGCCCAAATTTCATGAAGCTAGCTCAAACGGTTATAAAGATATGAAGGTCAAAAAGTCGTAAATTTTAGCACTGACTGATTGACATACATAAAGTACCTAAATCTAACCTACTTTCAGATGACCTAGAAGGATGAAATTTGGAATCCAGCTCGGTAATTGTGTGTAAGCGTACGAAAAAATAAAAAAATAAGTGGTACAAAAAACAAAAAAAATACTGATGTAATGAAAACTGGCCAAGTCAAATCTAACTTACTTTAAGATCTCAGCAAAGAAATAGAGTTTAATACTTGTTCATAATGTTATTTTGTTCCTATAAATACATATTTCGATTTTGCATAGAACTTGGGACTCATTTAGATCTCCATTCTTTTTGCGGCGAAGCCCACAGCCAAACATATTTTTGTATTGAACTTGGCTCTCCTTTTTTACATTTATGTTTTTGGTGGGATTTAATTTAGCTGTAATTGTAATGAAGACAAGAAACCGTCAATTTTTTCTAGAACATTCAATTATCTGTAAATAAAAATAATTTGAAGCTAACAAACAAGCCACCACCGCAGTGGAGTAACAACACTTGGCTATGGAACCCGCTGCCTGCCCTGCGTGCAGCGCGTGCCCTGTCGCGTGTGAACAAGGTACCGACAGAGATTGTTCAAAGATAGAGAGTCACGGAAGGTATTGTCATCGCACTACATCATCACCCGTTTCCATGTTGGCCCATTCATCGGATATTTTTCAGTGTCAATGGTCGAAAAAATAGCAACCGGAGCCTTTAAAGTTTTAATTAAATCACAGAACTAATGCGGAGAAATTACCAGAAGTTCTGTCATCAGATTACTCAACAAAACAGGTGGGAATAGTAGAGATAAACGTCAGGTGTAAAGCATAGTCTTTTAAGTCACAAAACGAATGGGGGGAAAAATTACAGTAGTTTTGTCAACAGAACTACTCAACAGAACAGGTAGGAGTAAAGGTAGGGAGTAAACGCATGTATCGCTATTATTTATAAAAAATCGTCACATTTCACCTGCGTTTGAGTCTTTAACGAGAGACGAGCACACGAGGACTCCATGGGAACTGAACGTTTCTCTCGGCGGCGCGGTTGTCTCCACTCATAGATAGATAGATTATATTTATTTATTATTACAAATTTGTTACAGTTAACGGTTGATGGCGTCTTAAATCCTAACATACACTAGAGACTCAGGATTGGTTCTATCCCCTGGTCTCCACATAGTAGCGTGCGCCCCCCACGTCGCGCGACCGCAGCCAGCTCTCCGCAGGTTATTCCGGCATCACCTGACCCATTACTACTGTTTCCATCAAATACCTAGGTCTGCGTGTGCACAGAACAACTGTTATTATTCTTCTTTACCTGGTTATTTCATGGTTGTGTGTTGTCAGTTTGGTCTCGTCCTGAGTTTGGGTCACGAGCTAACATACATATTATGTTGATTATTTTGTTTTGCAGTAACAGTTTATAGATTATGTAGATAAATTCTTTATTAACAACTTCAGAAACACACATACAAAATAACAAAATTATACAGTAAACAGGAAATATACTATTTCATCACCGAACTACGATCGCCAACCCGCATGCCCACTGCCCAGCGTGGGGATTATGTCATGTCATTACATTACTCCCTATTGATAAGTTAGAGCCAATAAGGCGTCACTGTAATTAGACTGTCTACGTCCAGTGGCGGACTGGGTTCTGGTTATTGAATGATTTGATTTTGGCCTAGGTAATGTATAATCATATCAACGAAGGGTTATTCGAACACTTGATAAAGGAAAACACAGTTTTCTGCGTTTTCCCACTTCTTTGATCAGATGGCTTCTCATAAAAAGTGGTCGGTAAATCGCGTGCTGCGGTATGCACCATTAAGGGCCTACATTACCTCAGCAGAAAATCAAATTTCGCCTCAGCTTGTTACGCCGCCGCGCCGCGGCGCACGGGCGGCGCCACGGGGCGGACGGCCGGTGGCAACGTACCTACTCGCCGCGCTATTACTTCGCGCGCAAAATTATATTGGGTTGGGTTCACGCTAGTTCAAAACAATCTTATTGAAGTTAGGTAGGTGCAATATTATTGTCTAAAAGGTAGGTAATTAATTATATATACGGTACCTACTAAGAAATGAAATTATCAAATACGTAGGTAATGCTTTTTAGTAACTTTATACCTTAGTATGTACCTATACCTACCTAATATTATGATAGTTGGATATTGGTAGGTACCTACCTACCTACTTACAATTACAAAACATTATTTTATTTTATTGTTTTTCAATGTAGTTGCCAACATACCTACTACTGCTACTAGACCACCGCGCCCGAGACGTTATTTTCTACCCAAACACTAGACATGTGCGAGTCGCTATAGCGCTGAAGGGTTCCGAACATTCTTTTCTGTAGTAAGATAGTGTTCTGCGAAATGTAAATTATACTTATGCCTACTACCAACCTAAAAATAGGTACGTAGTACTATTATTTATTCTTTGGTACTAGTAAATAGGATTTTTTATTATAACACCTTGTTTACAGATATAAAATAAACGAAGATTGGTACTACTACCTATATAAGGTAAAACTAACACAACAAAACCTATATAAGCAATGAAATAGAATACAAGTTTATGTCTAAGTATATTGAGTGAGGGTTCCGCATATTAGTTTTTTAAGTAAAATTGAATTTTGCCAAAAAAACATTGTGTGGAAATAGGATGTGTATGACAAGTAGTGTGCAGGTAAATATTGTAATAAATTAAAATATAGTCTAGATTATATTTGCACATACATAATATGTTTAACTTTATTAACAATATATATTACTTTATATTAAATTTATTTCAATTCACTTATATCTCGTATTTTCATATTGCGAACATGCCAGGGATCGCATAACTCGAACAAAATATATGTTAAAAAAATTTTGGTTCCATTAGTTGTTCCCAAAATTCGTCATCCCTTTCGATGATCTCAACTTTCATCTAACATCTACAAATGAAATGATATTTTATCACACTAATCTATATCTATTGTGTATATTATATATATAAAAGAAAGTCGTGTTAGTTACACTATTTATAACTCAAGAACGGCTTAACCGATTTGGCTGAAAATTGGTGGAGAGGTAGCTTAGAACCAGCAGATGGATATAGGATACTTTTTATCCCGCAGGGTAGGTTAGCGTAGGGTACTCTGGAGAGGTGTGTGTTTGTCTGAAAAAGGAAAAATAAAACACAATCTTATTATAATCTAGATACCAAATCATATTTCAGTAGATATGTAAGTATTTACTTACAATTCTACGTTCTGTAATTGATAAAGATTTGTCTTATCCGAATTTATGCCATTTGTCAAATCATTCGACGTTACTTCCATCCTGTATCAGTTACACATGCCAAGAAAGTAGGTAGGTAAGGTACCTAACATGTAAATATATGTATGTGCCCACTCTAGTAATATGAATGAATCGTAATGAAGAATTAATAAGGACTCTCGTTCAAGCTATCAACCGTAAAAAGTCCATTATTACCCAATTTATAAATTTGAACCATGTGATATAATTTCACTTTCATGAACTAAAAGTAGAAAAGCTTGTGTTCGTTAGGTACGAATAGTTCTAGGTTAAATTATTGCAAAACCCTAAAATTTACAAACTCGTGAAAACGTTAGGAAAGAATATACACTAGGTATATTTATATTTCAGTAGATATGTAAGTATTTACTTACAATTCTATGTTCTGTAATTGATAAAGATTTGTCTTGTCCGGATTTATGCCATTTGTCGAATCATACGACGTTACTTCCATCCTGTAACAGTCATACATGTCAAGAAAATAGGTACCTAACATGTAAATATAATATGCTCACTCTAGTAATATGAATGAATTATAATGAATAATTAATAAGGACTCTCGTTCAAGGTATAAACCGTATAAGTCTATTATTACCCATTTATATTTTGAACCATGTGATATATCTTCACTTTCATGAACTAAAAGTAGAAAAGCTTGTGTTCGTAAGGTTGGAACCATGACTAAATTAATTATTGCAGAACCCTAAAATTTACAAACTCGTAAAAATGTTAGGAAAGTTATAATACATTATAGGTGTAGACAGTAGGTACTATAGTTAGTAACTATAGTAGGTACCTAACCTACTACTTACAATTCAATGTTTTGTAATTGGTAAAAAAAAATCTCGTACGGATCTTTTCTGATATCCAAAATGTCCAGATCATTCGATGTTACTTCCATCATGTATCAGTAACGATTCATATATTATGGAGATACAGGACATTAGGTGGGTATACCTAGGTGTAAATATTTTATAGTATTGATAGTCAAACGGAACCCTAATATATATTTCTACCTAGATAATGATGTGTTGTGAAAATACTACTTCTATCACATGGAGATACAAATTGAGGTGGGTATACCTTGTATTTACACCTAGGTAGGACCTAGGTATAGGTATTTACCTATAAGTATAAAAAATACGATTTTCACATACTTAGCGCCATCCAGTCCCATAAACAAGTAAGGTCTACTACCTTACTGGTAGGTAGGTGTTTGGTACACACGGATTTACCGGGACATTATTTTCTTTATCATTGTCGCCATCATCGCTTACAATAGGAGCTGTACTTTCTAATCGACGTTTTCTAAAATAAAATAAAAAATAATTAGTTTGGCTGCGACATTTACTTAGGTACTCACAAATCACAATCCACATCCTCACCTCACCTCACCTCAACGTGTAGGGTAGGTAGGTACTTACTTTATAACGTCGTTCATGTGTTTTCCATCTTTTTTATGATTCCGTCGTCGCTTTCTACACTTATTATAAAGATTTCCCATATTTACAAATATACAAAGTCTGATGACACGAAGCGCGGAGCAGCGACACAGGCTCCCCGTCCGAAGGCCGAAGCTAGACTGAATTATGGCCCGGACGGAAGATAGCGCGTGAATATTTAGGTATTATTTTTTTACGGTAAAAATAATAGTAATTTTGAAAATCTAAAACACACATCGTCTGCTTTATACTCTAATTGTTTACTGTATAAAGTATCAAGGCTTATTTTAACGTATCTATTGAATAGCGACGGTTTAAAGTACAGTTTAGAGTGAACTTTGGATTTTTTTTCTATCGAGAAAATTTCATGTAATCGTGTTTTCGAAACACTGGTGGTCTAGCATCAATCCTGAACTATAACATATTAAAATCTCAAAGTAAATGCTTCAGAATTGTGGAAGATATGATCGTTGAAAATAACCGATTTCAGATAGTATCAACTCTTAAAGGCATAGATGTCGTATCGCGTTGTGATTGGTGGGTCAAGGCGAGCCTGTGCCTGACGCACTCGGCCGCGGCGGGACTCGCTGACAGGACCGACACTCTTTTATTTATTTAATTAGAAGTTCTACGTCTTAAACTAACTAAATCAATTTCAGTAGAAGCATCAGAGAGACAATCAAACATTTATTTTTATTTATTTTATTTTATTTGACGACATGGAACATACAATATAAGGAATAAACTACATATATCCATAAAGCTAATGTAGTTAAACCTTAAGTACATAACGTCACTAATAAAGTAACCTCTGGTCAGTCGCTCTCACTCACGATTGCCGCATCCAGCATCTCCCTGCAGTCTTTCGCAGATGGTCATCCCACCTGGTCGGAGGGCGTCCGTCTTACACTACGTTTACCGAGTTCATGTGAGTAACATGGAGGAATGTGCGTATTTCCGTTAGTTTGAAGTAGAGGCGCCTTCGTAATTAAGAATGTGTGTCGCACACAACACAAGACGCGGACGAACACAGACAGTGTGCAGGCACCAGCCGCTGCGAATGGGTAATTGTAATGGTAATGAAGTAATGAAGCGAGTCCGTGACGGGTGGTGTGACGGAGCGATGGATGTCACAGTAATGGCTCGGCTCGACACGTGTTAGCGTTTAGTCCTAACTAATTTAATTTCAATTTACATGCGATGGCCTCGGCCGCGGCGGTCGCGGCATAACAATCGACCCCTTCAAATCCGTCCGTGTCCTAAGAGCCCGCGGTTCTATGTTCGGCTGTATGTTTGCTTTTTGTAATGTTCGTCGATGTCTCTGTCCATTTGGATGATTCTTTTGCATTGTGTACTGTGCGGATGATCCCCGAGGTTGTCTATACAATATTCCAGGAGGATATCATTTATACCTGTATCTATTTATTCCGCAGAACTTAAAAACAGTTTAAAACTAGGCGATTCGTTATCCATTTCCATGTTGTCTTAACAATGAAATAATCAAATCGAACCACCAGTACCGCGATCCCCGCCGCCTCCCTCGTGTGGCATGTTCCCTCAGGATAATAGAGGTCTTTGGTCGTCACCAGTTACGAAAGGATAACCTCGGTTTCCTAAGTTTACAAAACTATTTAAACGCAACTGGTCACGATTAACTACTGCCTCCGGTTTCATACGCGGCCGAAGGGAATATGGCACTTATCCGCGGAGCCCGTGTCCAGCTGTGGACTATAAAGGCTGGAGATGTATTGTAGCTACGCATTTATAACGCGTGTCATCATTGGTTGCTGTCACTAACGTCCAAGACATTAATGAGACAGGTCGTCGTGTCAGTCATTTAGTCCGACGTTGTGTCTGTGTCTATGTGACTGTGCGTGTGTTGTTCTTGAACTGGCGCGGTGCGCGCGCGCAGTGTTACACCGAGATTACGCACGAAGTAACAAAACCCTAATTAGTTAACCAATATTTATCAAGTTATCGATAGCATACAAGCTCTGCTTAGCTTGGGGCTAGATGGCACTGTGTGGACTGTCCGGCGTTATTATTGTTATTATTATTTAGTTATAATGTTATTGTAGGCACCTACCATAGGTTTGTTTAAATATTGTAAAACCTAGATTCATTCGTTTCATTGTATGTGAGCCGTGTGTTTTTGTTTCAATTACTCTATGTCCAAATAGTTCCTAGGACCTACGGGCGCCTCAGCAAGTGAACCCAGCTGTTTACATATGTACATAATGTAAGCAAAATAAAAGAATCTGAATGTAATACAGTGTATTCCAAAGACTAGCCACCCGTTAGAAGCTGCTGATCTCTCTTCAAACTTGGGGGAACTCTTTCGACGAAGGGGGGTCCAAAGGCTTTCTCAAGTTTAAAGGAGCCGCTGCGCTAGTGTGGATTTACGCATATTAGTCACTTGTAGAAAACACATACCGTGTGATTTCAGCAGTCAAAGTGTTAAGAGCATTATCCCTCCAGGTGACATTAAACAATTCCACTCTGTATACTACCTAGAATGAAGTAAAGGCAACAAACGTGCTGCCTCTGGTTTGACGATGCCAGTGCATTAGGTAATGTTCTGTGTAATGTGCAGTATTTATGCAAATACATGGTCTCGGCAGTCGGCCACGCGGGCTGCTTGGTATGCGAGCGAGCCAACACGGGGGCAAAAACTAGTCGACCTAGTGCAGCGTCCGGCAAATATAGAGGGGACGGATTACATAGATTGTATTTAATTGTAATGGACCGATGAAACAAAGAATTGCGATACTTTAACCTTTGTCCGTCGGCAGGTACTTACACGGTTCATTACAATATAAGATTCTAGATTGGTTTTGTTTTATGAGTAGAGACCGGTTCGCTGCTCTACTTCCTGATTCAGAGCGAACTCAGGGACTCTACGATGTACTCACTGAGCTATTTATGAATACTCACAAGTCTGTCAAATATGAAACGTCCTTTCTAAAGCTGCGTTCCGCGACCACCCGCCTCCGGCTCACCGAGCCGAGCGCCGAGCGAGACTTAGATTACACACTTTGTATTTTACAAAAGCCCAAACAAGAACTTCAAAGGTCACTTTTTGAAGTCTTCGACAGTCGGGGTAAATTATTATTTATTTAATAAATAGTAAATAACTTAGAAATACATAAAAAATAAAAATAACCCAACCATCGCAGACTTCAAAAAGTGACTTTTGAAGTTCTTGTTTGGGCTTTTGCTACATATGTGTTAAAAGAGCACGATTACATCAAACTCTCTAACATTACTTAATAATTACAATAAGCAATTATCAAGTACAAGAGTTAGTCAGGCAGCCGAGTTCGAGTTTGTTCTAATCGGGTAATGAATAGTGCAGAATCGAAATCTTTTCCGTATCATTTTTTATTTTCGTATCCGTATGCAAATCAAGATAATTGCTCCCTCAGCTCCGAGCGCGACCTTCAGCTTGTTGTGCACGAACACTGTGCACTTGTGCACTGTGATGTACCTCGGGGTAATGCACGAGTACTACCTGAGTAGACATGCAGCAGGCTGGGATTAGAACCCGCGCCTTTCCGGTTTCAGCAGAGATACCATACGTTCTCATTAGCGCACTTCCCTGAGACGTGTCACTCCTCACAGCGGAGTTATTGTTCGCACCGCCCTTATCTAACGTTTCCCCGGGCTGGTGTGGAATGCAGCGCGCGCTTGTATATGTATGTGACCTATAAAGCATGTTTATGTAAGAGCCTGCAACGCTCTCGACTAGTCTCGGCTAGTCTAGGCTCTCGGCTCTCGGCGCGTGTCCTTCGCAACACTTCCTGGCGAGAGGCGAGTCTCCATTGGCTCACTCACGTACCGACAGTTATCGAGCTACAATTTGATAGTGTCTGTGAGTGTAGGTGATCTTCTACTGTAGCCGAGGGCCGAGGCATACAGAACTATTTCTAGAAACCAAGTAACGCACTGGTGGCTCCGTATAAACGCTGGTACATTTACATTTGTACAATCTAGGTTTGTAGTTTGCAAAGGTATTTACATAATGTCGTGTAGTCCCAAGGTAAGTAGGTAAGTAGAATGTAAGATATTGAGAAAATCTTGCAACATTGAAACGATATAAAACTGTCAATTTTATCCTTTTACGCGTGAACTATCGAAACAGCTTTAGTGCAATTTAAAGTAAATCGCTAGTGGAGCAGTGAATGTGACTCAAGGCCCCGGCGCGGCCCCGTGGCGGACGGTGGCCAGCTGTGAGCGTGTCCACGGACTGACTCTTCGTTCATACTTCGGCTGAGAAATATCCATCAAATGAAACAGCCGCCTAGAATATGATGTCCAATCCAAACCAAACTTATTTTATGGAAGCACTGTATGGATGCTGATGGATGCATTCTTCTATCTTCCTATCTGGTCTCGTCTGACTCGAACGCTGACTCCGCGCGGCACGGAATCACAGTTTCGTACAACTTTGAGGGGTCAAGTGTCTCTTGGATAACCTTGAAGCGGCAATAAGTGACATGCCAGCTATTCCCCTAGCGTGCGTGGCGTGGTGGTGCACTTGACAGAGCCTGCCCCTGACCCTGATCGACCGCCGCGCCGGCGCAGACCGGGGGCTGCGCCGGCGCACGAACACTATTCATATCATATTGATACGCCGCGACAAGGTCACCGCGCCTGCTCTACATATATTGTCAACACTTGTCTCTAGGCATGTGAAAGTAAAGCATGTTTGTAATACGAGTAGTAACGATTACAAAAGTCGTTTGATTGATCGAGTCATCGCTTGACAAATACTCGCATTACGATTCGTAAGCATCGATATGTTGTTTGCAAGCTATTGTTGCGCTAATGCATCTTCTCCACCGACAAAGTACACCTTCGAAACCCTGCGGACATTCGTGGACAGGTAGGTAGGTACGTTTGATGGACACTTTATGATATTAGAATTTCCAGAGATCTTCCTACTTCCAGCGTACATACCTAGGTAGGTTTGCGGACAGGTAGCTGTGACGCTACTGGTGATATTTTAGCGATGTGCAAAATGTACAGCAATTACCTATACATTTATGGTTCTTGTCTAGATGAAACGATTTGAAATCGTTTTAAATATGTATAAATAATAAATGAGCTAGGTATTCTAAAGAACGTCAAAACAAGACCGCAATCTAGAGCTACCTGCATGCAGTAGGTAGAGCAGTGCTCAGTGTTGCGACGTCCTTACAAGGTCACAGCGGGACATCTTTGTTAATAGTTATTTGTTGTTTTACGAGTTGTTGTTTAAAATTAATAAAATGAGAAGTTGGATCGTGGAAGTAAGTAGATATGAATAAGATTAACGAAGGATAAACCTACTGAGGTTACAATATTTATATTCCTTCTTTAGGCTTACAAAATAAGCACTTATACAAGTCATATTTTATCCATTACATTATTATCAAATAAAATTATTTTACTGTTCACTTCAATTTTTTGTCCACTAGTGGAAGAAGTGAAAAAGAAACCACAAGTATGTGTGTTCGTCTCTTATATGTCTAATACATGGTTATTTGCCTATTTAAGTCTAAATATAATATGATTCAATACATGTCAATATTTAAGTAAAGCTATGCACAACAACAAATTACTTACATACTATTGTCGGTGCGAAACTGAGCGACATCTGGCCAAGCATTAACATCATTGAGATAATCATTTATGGAGTAGAAAGCCTTCTTGATGAGATTTAGTTTTATGTAATTTTTAAATTTACGAATAGGGAGCTCAGTTGCTTCAGATGGAAGCTTATTATAGAAGCGCACGCTATTGCCCATAAATGATTTCCCTACCTTGTGTAATCTAAATGATGGGATGTGTAACTTGTTCTTGTTTCTTGTATTTCTATTGTGAACATCACACTTTTTCATAAGGCTCTCCTTATTTTTGTGGGTATACATTAAATTTTCATAGATGTATTGCGATATTACAGTCAGAATATTAATGTTTTTAAATAATTCCCTCAGAATCTTGTAGCTTTAATTTCTATATAGCGCGTAGCGCCTTTTTTGAAGGACAAATATGGTCTGGATGTCAGCTGCCTGTCCCCAAAGCAAAATACCATAAGACATAATACTATGGAAGTAACTGAAATAAACTAACCTAGCTGTGTCTTCATCGGTAATATATCTAATTGTTCGAACTGCATAAGCTGCTGAACTAAGTCTACCTGCCAGAGCCTCTATTTGCGGCCTCCGTTGATGAGAAGAATCAATATGTAGCCCTAGGAACACAGTAGAGTCTACAAGGTGAACAATCTCATCCTTCAGCATTATTTTTGTTGGGAGTTCTCTTACATTCGGTAGCATGAATTTTATACATTTAGTCTTTTTACCATTGAGTAGTAGATTATTGGCGGTGAACCAATCTAGTATTTGTGAAAGCGAATTATTTACATCGTCATAATTATATTTATTTCTATCAACTTTAAAAATCAATCAAGTATCATCAGCAAATAAGACTATATCACAAAGATCTTTTGCTACATATAATAAAAATAAAAAAGGACCTAATACTGATCCTTGCGGGACGCCTAGTTCAAGTTTTGATCCCCTAGATCTTTCTTTACTAATATCTACTTTTTGAACTCTCAGCTAAATATGATTGCATAAGGTCCAGTGCCTTGTTATTAATTCCATAGTGTTCCAACTTCCTAATCAGTGTACCATGATCCACGCAATCAAGAGCCTTAGAAAGCTCATCACTCGTCATTGAAGGCCCCGCCCCTGTGCACCGCATCACCTTGAAGGCCCCCCCGGTGCACCGCAACTTGTGTTTAGGCAAACAATCCAAAGACAACTAGAGCAAAGAGCTCATTCAATGAACGATCAATCGCTATTCACTCCAGCCATACCATACCATACCATACATTCACTCACTCAGGGCAGGCCGGCCCGTCAGCAAAAAGAATCATACGTTATATATCAGTGAACTTTATTAAATATAATTGAAGAAACTTCCGTATTTACACAGCAAATATAATAGAAACATATTATGCAGTCTACAAAATTCTACAGACTGACTTATAGAAATTACAGTTGTCTTTATACAACTTGTAGTCGTACACGTTTATATGTCGTATAGACATCTCGTTTAAACTTCTATAAGTCTGTTTTATACGACAATTATACAACTTTCAGTAGTAAAGTCATATTTAGTTATTAATACTATATAATGTTGCTTGTTTAGGGTGCTGGTGCTGGACAGAGTACTACTACAGGCATCAATGTAATGTTGTTCTGTGTGAGTGGACAGGCACGTCTAGGTTCGTCAGGATGTTGTTGCGATGCACGACATCAAGTCTTCTCCGTATGCACTCAGTCCCTCGCGCGCAATCTGCGCAATGCGTCCTAAGCTCAATGCTAATAGCTCATCTAATTACAAGATGTCTGCTAGATAACAAGGAGCCTACTTGGTGCCCCGACCACCTACAATCGGCTACCTAGTGGGTGCCTGCCTACAGTAGGTACAATTACTCTACAAAAACCAATATAGCTCTAGTAGCCTGGAAGAGTTCGCTCTCAGCGATAAGGGCACCCTTTATACTTTCTTTATTCTTAGTATTTATTTATGTATTATTTTCTGTTTCACGAGGTAAAATAAAGTGTTTTTTACTATAGTTTTGTGACCAAAACTGTGGTGTCTATAATGTGTGCGTTGTAAGTAGAGGTAATAAGATAATATTGATAATTTCAGGTATTTCAGCAGCTTTTTCGTACCTATCCTTTCACTTCTAATCTAGTCACTCTGTAACAGAACCTTTTAGGCCACCCTGTACCTTGTTCTCAAGAAACAATACCATCAAATCAATGCATTACTGACATCATTTCCATAGACATGGCAATGCTTTTACCTCAATAGGTACCTTGCATAGATAATCTTGCACTAAGTAATGCATATTAGTAATGTAAGCAAGTTCTGTAGCGAACGGTGCGCGGGCGCAGGTGTGACGTCACGCGTCACCTCGCGCCGCCCACGCGACACACGTTGGCACAAGGCAATCTCACATCTATTACATAGTTGCTAGAGTAGCTGCAAAGGTGCACGGAAAATTGCAATGAAATACTGTTTTATTTTAGTGTGTATTATATTATCTGTGGTGTAGGTAACCAAATGAAGACATAAAGAACAAACTGGTACTTTACTGTTTGTATTGTTTTATCTATAACATAAGTACGGTGCGACGCCGACCGGAATGTAAGGCGTGGGCCTAGGCCGCGGTAATGTGTGCAGATGGGTACAAAAGGTTGTTTCGTCCATCCTACTAATTAAAAGCCAAACTCGCCTCGGCCCTGGCAGTCGCCGATATTGGAAGCAAATACTGATCACGTGATCAGGTTGTGACATTATTATTTACCCACTTCCGTCCCACACAGATCTACAAAAAGTAAATTATTATTTGCAAAAAACCCGAGCAAATAAGTCAGCGTAGGCACGAGTCAAGGCGACGACGACGGACGAGACCAATCGGGCGCTCTGACGTCACGCGCCGCGTAGCCTTCCGCCACCGACTCTGTACATACACCTACCACAGAATAAATGTATAGTTCTCAACTAGCACATTATTTACATGACCAACTGGTCCCCTACCGAAGGAATGAACTCAATCCTTCAGTAGGGGACAGAGCAGGCACAATCACTGGACTACAAAGGACTATTTACGTACTCCATTTATTATATATATGTAGATTGTATCTCAGAATACTTTGAAACCTGTTTCTCATCTGTTTCTGTTAAAATTAAAAGATTGTAGTATAGGCTACTTTTTAATTAACTTGGATTTATGACATTTTAAACAAGTCTGTCGTTAATATCTCGAAAAATAAAGTTTAACAAGTATATTTATCGAGCTGCCCGGACATTAGCCGGGACCATTAACGCTTGGCAGAGGTCGTCGAGCTCGTCTCCATTCTTCATAGCGCCACATCTCATCTCGATCTCATGTAGCACCTTTAGCAGAGGTAAGGAGATGTCCTTACCTCTCCTAAAGGTCGAGCACATGCCTTATTTGCGCACCAAGAAAGTCGTTGTCCTATCAAAGGCTTTTGTACCCTGAATGTTCCCTATGGTGATCACTTGCAGCAGTTGCACTCGAAATTATCGTAAGATACGTCTAGGCGGTCTCGGGTTCGATTCCAGCCTTGGGAAAAATGATCTGCAAATATTTGTAATGGGTATTTTCTATGTAGAATAAAAAACATCTATAAAGGCAATATATTGTATAAAGTATGTATGCTGTCCACATAGACAACTCATTAACCCTCACGAAAGTTAACCCGCAAAATATAGAAGGGACGTACCTCGAGCCCGATCAAAATGAAAGTAATCAATCCGTAGCCACATTAGATCAATAACAGGTACCTACGCGTAGGCGCATGGCTATTGTCATCACGTAGAAGGAACACGCTCTACGTGAGTAGGTACTGGCGCTGGTTCAAATGAAGGCGCGTTATGAATCAAAATCAATTTCTTAGAAGCATTATTTATTTTGGACGTGTGTTGTGTAGGCTGGTCCATTAGTTCGCCGTGTTCGGAATAACATAGTATATGGTTTTGGAAGGTTTTATAATCCAAACGGGGACAACGGTCCATTTCAAAAAATAAGAGAGGTATGTAATTTGGCAAAAGTTTTGCACTTTATATTTTTACCCAGGAATTCTGGGTCATCTAACCCCGTTATTGTGTTACTTTACTAATCAGTCGGCCACTGTTCAAAGTAGACAAACAACCTATCGATTGATAACATCTAAGGTCGTTCATTATGCATGTAGTGTAGTCACACAGGCTGGACGCATATGGCGAGCCATGAGGCACCGCACTGCTCCTCACACCGCACCACCTGCCTGCAGTGCGCGAAGGTCGTCGAGCACCGTGCACTGATCTACACGAGGCGCACTCGTTAGATAGTAAGCGCCTGCTGGTTGTGTCGTGCTGCCGTTACGATTAATGTTATTGAGAAGGTTTAGTTATCTTGATCGTTAGTAACGTGACATTGGGCCCATTATTATAGCTAAAGATTGATCTGTTACACCCGAGGCCCATTATAACGATCGATTAAACTGTTATTAGATTACTGCTATTATTTGAATTGTTGCTCTATTTGGCTTTATTATATCCTTTATTATAATTATATCCTGAGATGCAAAAAGGAAGCGCATCGCACCAGTGAGAAGGGTGGTCGGATGACAAGCAGAAGGAAGGGCATCGCACCAGTGAGAAGGGTGGTCGGATTACAAGCAACAGTACTGCAGTGAATGATTGGCTACTCGCAACGCAAGGGACCACATGAGTGGCGTGAAGAGGTCTATAAAGAACAGCGGCTCGAAACGGGCTCAGATGATGATAACGTGGCCTGTTCATCGAAAATAAGGTGTTGCTTAAAATAAAGCAAGTACAAATGTTCTGTTGCACAAAAGCAAACTTGAATGTCTGACAGGAAAACCTTTACCTATCTCGAAATATATACATATACTTAGATAATACTAGTGTTTATTACAAAAAACGATTGCCAAAATATAGCCCCAACAGCTGCTGCGGCTTGCTCGTACAAAAATGTAAGACTTCTCGCGGTGGTCCAAGGTTGTCCACTTTCTACAGGCGAGCTGTAAGCCGCGGTGCAGCGGCGGTGGACGCGCGAGTACACTGTACACTCAGTTGTTTATGTATATGTGGGCCTGCGTTGCGCCGGGCCTATCTAGCGGGGCCTTGCTAATTGTTACATTGTTTGCGACGAGACACGAGGAAGTGCCTTACCTTATGTAATGCGCAGGTTTCATCTCAAGGATGCCCTCGACTAGGAAGTCAACAGAGAAAACTATGATACAACTCGATAGTAAGCTGACTAACCTTTGATTTGAACAGATCTTCAACGCTGCTCGGGCGGGACATTTTATTACGATAGTTTGTAATGTTGTTAGCTTGTTCAAATCGGTGGACAGCGCTGTGGGCTACATTGTGAATATCGCTCATCTTTACGTTGTGAAGTACTCACACAAATGTATAATGAGTTAAATGTAGTCGTTGGTTATTACTCAATAAATACATTTTCCTAATATCTCTAATGTACCTACTTCGGAGTTCGTTCTGGTGTTGAATGTACCGGAAAAAAATTCGTGAGATCCCGTTGAAATCTTTTGTATGGAATAAATGTCCCGGTCACCTCCTCTTTACGATAATGAACATGTTAGAACATTACGTTGTTTATGCACACGAGGACGTTAGATATAATGTGTGACGTCACGAGTGCGGTCACAGCCTCCCACGTGCCGCCTGCGCGTGCACAGGCGCACAGGTACACCTGTTGGATGGAGCATTGAAGCTGCCTAAACGTTCCGTCGCATCATTGGACGGCTGTGTGGCAGCGAGGGAGAGCCTGACGACAGGGCCTAGTGCCAATTAGTAGGTATGTACATACATAGGTAGGTGCTATACTCGATTCTAGAATCCAAGATATTTAGGTAAACAAAGACGTGTTGTATGAAAACTTTCCTCAAACTGATAACAACAACAGAAAATAACTTTGTAACAGCTATGTAACCACTAAAAACAAAATCTTCAACAACGCATACCTAGTTGCACCACGCACGGCGAAAACGGTGCAAATTCAAGATCAAATACGGACAGGAAACGAATGAAAAGCTGTCAAAACATGGTCAAAACCAATAAGTACCAACTTGTTTCTATAATCAGCGATATGCATAACTCGGCTGATACCAATGTGTTGTTGTGAAATATTTTTCAATAATGTTTCTTACACAAGTCATTTATAACGGGATATTTATTATGATTTGATTTTTGAGTCTTCCAATATCGTTCGTTTTCTTTTGTTCCGTGTTACTATCCCTGATAGTTTCAAAATGTTTCTTACGTTTAGCGAGTCCGTGATTTACTAAAAACTATAGAGGATAATACAGTAGGTACCTCGTAGCACTATGTATCTGAGTCGTTTTGGTTAGCTCTGTGATGAACAGGCCGGGCGCAAGCCTGCGGTGGGGCTCATTGTCAGTATATATATGTGCACGGGCCGCTCGTATCCGCGGTGTTCGGGAGCACGACACTAGTAGATATTAACTTATGTAAGTGCACGTTGTGCAACTATTGGAATGACCTGTGCCCTTTCAATCCGGTATTGTTGTGAGTAGGTGTAGCTCTTTATGTCTAGATAGAGCCTCGCTCTACAAGCCAAAACAAACACGTCGTGTGCTGTCGGGCGCGACAGCTAGGTCTTAAACTCGCGCTACGCATTATATTCTTTGGAATGATGATAACAGTTGTAAAGAAACTTTACATTATAAATACTTCGTGTTTATTTACCACAGTAAGTGCGAATGCAAGAGAACGTACTCTACGCGCCTTACGATATAAAAACAAACTTGGAGGACCTGATGCCAACCCTAACTCAAAGCTGCTTATTGTCATTACATGTAATGACAATTAAATGATATTATTAAAATACCTGACGCGTTGAAGAAAAACGATATAAAAATCGTAAAACAATGAAAGGTTTTATTAACCATAAAAACATTACTACACAATTGACAAACGAGTAAAATATACCTCACCTTGCTACAATGACGTCCTCCTTTCCACGTTGTGCAGGGCAGGTCTACAGTCACACCTCACTAGATTATAAACACCTCGGTACATTACAGCTGTAGAAAGCAATCAGTGATCGAGTATTGAGTGTGTAGGTACAGAGTCTAGCTAGTGTGTACAAAAATACGATCAAATAAAAAAGTTACCAAACGCGAGTTAAACTTTAGAGGCCAGAGTTGGTCGCCTTTTTTATGCTTTTACTGCGACGACAGCCTATCTAGACATAATGACTAATCAAAGGTAGCCATTTATTAGTGGTAAGTATCGAGCACGGCCTAGGTTCCTATCCTAAGTACCTACTGCATGGTAAAGACCTAGTAACCATGGAACAAAAATAACAAAAGTAAGTACGGTACATTAAAAATAGTAACAATAACCTATCAAATTAAAAAATCTCTCATTCAATAAAGACATTAATATGAATCAGTCAGTTGAGCTACCTGTAGATTGTTTGCAACAATTTGCAGTTAGCAATTTTTTAATGAATGAATGAATGTAGGTACACTTTATTGCACTAAAAAAAATAACAAATTAAAACCTTATATCTGAATATTAACAAACAGGCGGCCTTATCGCTGATAGCCATTTCTCCCAGGTAACCTTTGGATGAGGAAAAAGACATGCCTCATCTCAGATTTTATCAATAGAATTTAATTACCTATTTACGTTTTTGTAAGAAGCAATTCCATGCTAAAACCTTATTATAGAATATTTTCTTAGAATTACAATTATCATAATAACTGAGACTCACCAAAGAATGTATTTCTGTAAAAACACCGGCGAACTACGGCCCGGCACAGGACTGTAAAACAGCACACGCTAGGAGAGTCCCCGGGATCAGTAGGTACGGAGGTATCACACACAGGAGCGATCACTACAAGTGGTTACGTCGCGTCGTCGGATGGAAGGGTGTCGCGCACTCGCGGGTCTCTAGCAAGGGGCGCGCGCTCGGGCCGGGCGCCGCGGTCGACTGCCGGCGCCGCCGCCGGTCGGAGCGCTCGCCGTGTAGGAGGCTGCGAGGAAACCAACTTACGGACTTATTTTTCGCATTATTTCCTAATCAGTTTGTCATACCGCTAGATCGATCGCGCTAATGATGTCATGCAGGTGACTGCCGAGCGATACTTGTGCCCAGCGCTCTACTGCAGTCTCCGTGATGGAAGAGACGCAGAGTCGTTAGCATAGTCAGCATAACGAAATCCAGTAGTACCTAAATATGACAAGATTGAAGGAAGAATAAATATCAGATAGGTACGTATACGTACCTACTCATATCAATGATTTATGAGTCCTTAAAATTACCTTTTTATTGTCAACTTAATTTTTTCAATGTAGGTAAGTAAGAGCAAGACGTTTTGATTAGACCTACTTTATGTTTTTTGTCTGTAACTACTAACTAGATTCTCCAACCGACTTGTATGTATATTGGCATGCCCTAGATTTAGGCAAAACATGTATGGTGTGCTTACCTACTGCTAGTTCCATCTTTGTGTGACCCTGTTTGCAAATAAATAATTTGAATTTGAATTGTCAATAGACCTTCGTTTGACCATATGGCCGACGATGTATCACGAATGGAGAGCAGATACTATAAGAACCTATCCAGAGTAGGTATCAACTCTGGACTGGCCTGGACTGAAGCACAGGACTGAAGACCTATTTTCTACAAAATACGCAATTGATTGTTTCGTTTTGCTTTTTCGTGTTAATTAGAAATTTCGTTTTGGAGAATTAAAAAAAGCCCCCTTACGCACGGGGCGGCACGTCGGATCATACCTATATTTGGTAGATAATTCGAAAAATCGCCTAGTGGCGCGTGTTGGGAATCGAACCCACGGCTTCCTATCTCAGTGAATCATGCGCTAATATGGTATTTAATTTACTTACTTGAGCACCTCCGTGGCGCAGGGAGCGAAGGTCCATCTGCGACCAGGACGTTACGGTTATTCGATTCCCGCCTTGGACAATGTTTGCACGATCTGCAGAAACTTGTTGCGGGTGTATTCTATCACTTATTATATATAAATGTTATCTAGCTTTGTAGTTTATTATGTAAGTATAAGTGCTCGGTTACCGAGATCACAAGCGTTGCTTAGACCGGGGCGGATGATGCTACAGGTAGAGTTACGAATTAGAATAGAATAGATAGAGATACAGGCAACAAGAAAAGTTATAACAGTTGAAATCTGAAGACAGGGGACCGCTAAGGTGCTCAATAAGGGAGACCCTGTCCAGCAGTGTGGACAAGATGATAGGGGCCGATGATGGTGATGAGAGCCTGTTGCACCGCAGAGGTTGTTAAAACGGAGTAAATATTCAAAGTGTTTTAAAATATAATTTTAAAAATAAGAATAAATTTATTGTAAAATTGTGTGAATCATAGTTACATGAAGGTCTTATAATTAAAATATAGTATCAACAATTTAATCCTATTCGGACATACAATTTTTTTTTTTTAATAATATTAACATAGGTTCAAAGTTATACCAAAATATTATTTTACTCATATAAGCATCATAGTTATCTTAACCTATATTAATCTTAATCTAGGCATAATCTAATTATCAAAAAACTCTTATTTAACTTTATTTTATGATGTCGCTTTAGGAGTCTTGGAATTACAAGTATTGCCATCTATTATCAACTAGAACAAACGTTATAGAGAGCTTAGCTTGCTGCTGAGTGACATTTATCCAGACCTCCATCTAGCGTCAAATAGCTGAACTGCCCACGGGCGGCGCTCTCTGGCGGACAAACGACAACTAGGATTCGCGCATTATTCGCCCAAGTTGAGAAGTTATTTTGTATCAACCATATTACTTAGAATTTTGATACTTTTCTACTTGGTTGGGCACTCGGCAGTGTGTTATGATTTCGCATTGAGTTTTTTTAGAATGTAAAAAAAAAGTGTTCTTGAACCCAAAACTGTGACACTGTGACCTATTTATGTTATTATCCGAAAAAAGACATTTTAAGTCCATAATTTAATCTGTAAAAGGCTCACAAGTACTATTTTAATGTTAAGGAACAATACATGACTGGTTATTTATTGAATTCCATTACTTATATGTGATTAAGTGCAATGATTGTGCTACTGTTATTGAATCGCCAACCAAGTGTTCCCACGATACCTACCTGATTCCAAATTTGTGTTCCAACTAGATTTTATCTTTACTTCCTTATAATTTTATAGTAGACATTTATTTTGTAAATACCAAATCAATCTGTGATCATCAAAATGTCTTTCGTGAAGTGTTGTTTTGATGCTGGCGAGGGACACGATTTTTTGGATTCCTTTGTTCAAAAATGCACGGATCCTGGATGTGAGTATTTCTCCATTAATTTATCTTCTATCCACATGCACGAGAAATCAATCGACCGAGCAGTGTCAAGGTTAACTAATGTTATTCAATTAATGATGTTGTCTTGGCTGAGATTCAAGACGTAATTTTTGTAGCTTTTATTGATTTAGCACGTTTTGTATTTGCCGCCAACTTTACAGTCTTCTTGCGGATATCCTGTTCTTTATTTTAAGAAAAACGTTTCGTTCATTTCGAAAAGCTGAAAAGCATAAACTTTGCCATTTCAAATTTCCAGAAAAACAAAATTTTGCCTTGTTTCCTGCAGTGGAATAACTGAATTTAATGTCATTATATTGTTAACATCATGAACGAAATTAAACATTTTATTATATAAGGAAAATAATTGGAATCGAAAAATAAAAATAAATTACGAAAATTCAAGTAAAAAACGGAACGTTCTCATTTATTTCAAAATGTCAATGTCAAATTCTCAAAACAAACAATCGATCGATTTGGTTCCGCCTGAACTAGGCGTAGTGTTTTACATTTCTGTTCCACTTTAGTGGTATTTTCACTGCTGAAAGTTAAAGTGCAAGAATAGTTATGACACAAGGTATGTTTTAAAATTCTAATTTTACTATTGAGCCACCTGGATTTATTTATTTTTGTCTAAATACCTAAGACTTTGACATCTGTTCGATGAAGCGCCATCTTGGATAATGACGAATTGTCAATTTCTTTTCGTACGCACGTAGGTAGCATCATCGGCGTGTTTTCTTGATAAATGTGTTAAAAATACGAAAATAAAACTAAAATGTGCGACCTAATATAACGTTATAACTAAAAAGACAAACAGTTCAAATACACGCCGCAAGAAGTGCCTCGTAGTGAAGTGACCGCGGTTTCACAATGACTGCGAGTGGAGCCCCCAGCCAGGCAAAGCCCGCGGCAGCTGTCGCAGCGCCCGCGAAGCCGCAGAAGTCGTATGGGAAGATCGTGCTGACATTGTACAACTGTCTGCTGCCGGAGAATGTGTTCAAAGAGACGCCCTCCCAGGCCGACGGGCTCGACCTCGAGACCGAGACCGACCTGCGCATCCTGGGCTGCGAGATGATACAGACTGCGGGCATCCTGCTCAAACTGCCGCAAGTGGCCATGGCGACCGGACAAATCTACCTACAAAGATTCTATTACTCGAAATCGTTCGTCAGGTACCCCATGGAAAATATGGCGATGGGGAGCATTTACTTGGCGTCCAAAGTGGAAGAGAAGCCGTGTAGAATCAGAGATGTTATCAATGTGTTCCACCATGTCAAGCAAGTGAGAGCCCAGAAGACCATTTCTCCGCTTATAGTTGACCAAAACTACATTGAACAGAAAAATCAAGTAATCAAAGCTGAGCGCAGAATTCTGAAGGAACTAGGGTTCTGTGTGCACGTGAAGCACCCACACAAGCTCATCGTGGTCTACCTGCAAGTGTTGCAGTATGAAAAGAACCGTCAGCTGATGCAATTGGCTTGGAACTACATGAATGATGCTCTGCGAACCGATGTGTTTATGAGATTTCCTCCAGAAACAATAGCCTGCGCTTGTATCTACTTGACGGCCAGGAAGATTGGTCTCCCCCTGCCCAACTCCCCGCACTGGTTTCTGCTGTTCAAGGTGTCCGAGGAGGACATTCGAGAGGTCTCGATGAGGATCCTGCAGCTCTACAAGCGAACTAAAGTCAACCCGGAAGAATTAGAGAGTAAGGTAGATTTGCTTCGGAAAAAGTATCAAGCTAACAAGTTCCTGCTAGCTCAGAAAGAACGGGAAGACAAAGCCAATGCAGAAAAGAAACCAGAATCTCCCACCGCATCCACTTCTAAAGACAGCAGACGGGATGCTAAAAAAGAAAAGTCACCCAAAACTCCACCACTCACTAAATACCACAGCTACAAGTCAAAGAAGGAACGTCGCTCCAGATCACGTTCTCCATATGATCGCAAGCGGGACTACAGTAAGAGGCACAAGTCACGTTCCCGCGATAGGGACTTAGACCGTTCAAGAGAACGAAGGACTGATGACAAGAGAACCAGGACCTCCAGGAAGTATGATGATTATGATAGGAAACCCAGAGACAGACAGGACGATAAGTCGAGCCGAGACCGAGATGAGAAAGGAAGGGAGCGCGAAGAGAAACGAGAACGCGAGGACAAAAGAGACAGGGACGAGAAGACTGGGAGGGACAGAGATGACAAGAGAGAGAGGGAAGATAAGAGGAAGCATTAGATATATTGTAATAAGTAGGTATCCAACTTTGAATTAAAAAAACTTTAAAATAAAAATGTCTTTAATTTTTTAACCTACTACATAAGAACGCACTCAATATATTTAAAATAAAATATTTACTTGTAGGTTTCAAGACCCGTCCTGAGCCGTTAATTCTTGGCATATATATAAAAGCATAGTACCTTTGCACTAGCAGTTAAAATAATAAATAATGCTGGGCAATCCACACAGCATCATCATCTACTAATGGTAGGTACATAAGGGCACTCACTCCACTAAGAGTAAACTATCACACGCTATCTACAAAGCATAGACTACTCGCAGGTACTTGTTGGATATTCAATCTTAATTCTTGGGCTATATTATTGTTCTTAATATTATTATTAATTTATACATATATTCCTATAGTAGTTCCATCTTTCTAATTAATTAGCATTAAGGTTTATTACGAAGTAGTTAAAAATATGTATTACTTAAATATATCTATTTTTTATCGAGTTAGTAAGTGAAGTAAAACACGTTTATAGAAATGATTTGTGAACCTATAAGAAGCCAGAGGTTTGAGCCCTCCTGTCTGAATACAAGTGACCAAACTTAGTTTATCAGTTTATTTATTTCCACCGTCGGTACACATGTTACACTTGATGTCGTTAAATACTATTTTAAAAGATAAATTACATTTTTATTATAACTCACTAACTTTTGACAAAGGAAACACCATAGGAAATTGTGCAAAAAAAATCAGCCTTCTTAAAAAATTTAAATAAAATCATTTATAATAATTTGTGACAATAAAACAGATAATAAATAATGGTATAAGTTAAATTAAATAATAAAGTCAGAGCGAGGTGTCATTAACTTTGACCCTAAAAGGTTTATTACAAGTAGGAATGTACCTAAGGAAAGAGCAAGCTAGCCTTATCTACACCCAATATGTAAGAGAATGTAAGTTCCTTATTACTCATTGTATTTATTATTCCTACTTTGTAAACCCATCTCTGTGAATAAATATCTTTTATTATTATTATTAAATAAATAGTAATAAATAAATTGTTTAATAGGGAACATGCAATGCTTACAGTTAAAAATGTCCGGTAGTAAGGGCTACAAAAAGCACAGTCCGTGTAAAGAATCCATCCAAGTCTTTCTTTACCAATGAATGATTTGTTCTTATGAGGACGATGGGTTTACCCTATCTATACAGGGTGTTCGGTAGACCCTTCAACCACTCTCTCTCTAAGGGAGGTTAGGATACGTAGCTACATTTCAGTGCAGGTAATCATTATACAATAAAATGGGCATAAATCAAGATAAGCGGTTGTTTCGCGAGTGTCTTATCACATCCTTATCGACACGATACCGCGGCCGGTGCCTGCGGGGCGGCGCGGCCAGTCGCGGGAGCCGGCACGGCGGAGCGCCCGCATCTTTACTGCTCGAGGATCATTCAAAACTTCTTACAATTAGGTCATCTTAAACTCGATACTGAGATTCGGAAGTTGAGACCTTATTACTATTAAGTAACATAATAATAAAGTGTTAATATAATCGTTAAGACACCTACAGTATCTTATGACTTAGTGAGATCAACTATCGGCTGTTTAGTTAAATCTTGTTGCTGATTATGTGGAGCAGGTTTATTTTGGTAGTCTTTTTGTCATCAATCATTTCCCCACGCCGCCGTCCGCGCCGCCGTCCGCGCCGCGCGTCCATCTCTAGAATATAAATAAATGATCTCGGTGTTGTTAGTATTGATATCGACGCGGAGTCGCGGAGAGCGCGCGTGGACTCTCCTCAGTGCAGTGATGTGAAACGTATAATTACCTACATAACTATCAACATGATTTGAATATATAGGATAGGAAAGAGTTAAAATGTCGCGGAGCAGGAAGCTAGCGCACCGCGCCATGTTCGTGCTGAGCCGCAGTGTGTACATGACCTGTGAGTATTACTCCAAACATTCTCCTTGGTACACCCCCTGCCTTTCTTAAATTCACAATTTTCTTCAATTCTTTCCATCCAAAGGTTGCCTGGAAGAGATCGCTTCTAAGCGATAAAGCCACCCATTGTACTTGTCGCATGTTATGTCTTATTGTATTGTAGGTATTACTCAGCGACACAGTACATATGTATGTACATTGTACATACTATGTACTAACTATTTTCTAACGAACTTGACTCCTGACCTCTCAGTTATCTCAGTGCGGCTGCGATTGGCACCGCTCGTTTATCTTGGAGCTTCGTCAAGATGTCCGCGCACACGTTAGTGCGGCCAGCACATCTCTCTCGGCTCATGTTCCTTGGTGTTGTACCTCTCCGATGCAACCAACCAAATATGTATGATGCAAAGGACTAGTCCTTTATTAGCCGCGAGTAAACAGTACAGCACATCTAATTGCGTACGACAACGTCACCTACTAACAGCCGATGGACCCATTGTCTATCTGCCGGTATACCTATGTATTACCAGGGACTGATCTGGTTACCCGTTGAAAGGGTTAACGATAGAGTTGTTTTAAAACCCTTTCCATATTATGAGTAACACTTTCAATAAATATCTCGCTTACAGCGTAGGTACATAATAGAATCCCTTCAAAACCATAGAGAGGTAATAAATATGTCACAATTAAACACAATTACATATTTAAAAGCGATTTAAAATACAAATAAGTTATACCTATCGATCTCTATAGCGCTAAGGGCGAAGGTTCGTCTGCAACGCACGATGTTGCGGACGGATGTTTGTACGATCTACAGCTGATATTGTCAGAACTAACTAATGTAAACGAACTGCGTATGAAATGTGAACGAATAAGGGAAGTACCTACAAAAATGAATATGCAAAAATAAATAGTAATATAAGTAGGTATATCAGTTATCTAGTCTTTCGGTACCTAGAACACACGCTTTCTTGCCTTCAAGCAAGCGGAGCTCGTGTGAGTGGATTGTCCGGGAATTATTTATATAGAAGCTCACGCGTGCCGAGTTCCATTGTGGCTCTGATATTGCATAGCTAGATAATAACACCGATGCACAATGACTGATATACGAGTACGACGTAGGTCGAGTCCGAGGCTACGCATGCGTATTTTCGGTATCATTGTACTGGCGGCGGCTCTGTTTTTACAATAACTGTTGACACCGTAGTGGAGGCCTTCATCTAACTATAAATACATACCTACTTGTGTTAGAAGGTCTCGCTCCTCTATAAGGGGCTGCGTGTGACGGCCGGCCGCCCTCTGCTGCTCGCGCTGCCTCCCGGTTACCGAACGCATGCTGGGAGACTCCCACCCCAGACTACTAAACCTCCTTATTAGATATCATTTATTGATTAGATTGTTATTGTATTCTGTTTGGGACTTGAATTTGAATGTTTTACTAGGTCCCTGCTTAAGGTTACAAAATGTATGTGCAGGCTGCTGCGGGTGCTGCAGCGCGCTGCGGCCGCGCTACAAGCGGCTGGTGGACAACATCTTCCCGGCGGCGCCGCAGGACGGGCTCGTCAAGGCCAACATGGAGAAACTCACCTTCTACTCGCTCTCCAGTCCCGAGAAGCTGGACCGCATCGGCGAGTACCTCTTCCAGAAGGCTTCCAGGGATATCTACAGGCGCCGCCACGGGTAACAAACATACTCGTATGCTTGCTGTAGGAAGCGAATCCTCTCTAATGGTTGGTTGCTCTTTGCACCTCCGCTCGCTCTGCCCTGAGAGCTGTGCCATTGCTGAGGCCGAACGAGCGGAATTGTTTGAGCTGCGACTAAATAAAAAGAATCATTACAAACACATAACATAATTCATTTAAAGTCATTATTTCAAACGGGATATTTACCGAGATTACATTTTAATATTTCGTATGTCTGGTATGTCTGCCCTGCCCATCAAAACCTACTCGCAGTGCCTTCAGTTATTCCGTGATTATTCCGCATGAAACTGAGCCGAAATATTGGAAAACTCAAAAATCAAATCGTTTTAAATGCCTTTAGTGTTAATAACCATGATAGTTTCGAAAGTTTTATCATTAATAATTTGTCTGATACTTGGAAATAAGAACATACACACAATACATAATTAATGAGACTCCAGTTCAAACTATTATGTAGCCTCAGTTGCCTAAACTGGACTGAAAAGTTCGTAATGTAGGCAGTGTGCTCCCCCTACTATGTTACACAAACTGTTGACGAAGATGACGTTATCCTAATTTAGCATACAACATTATGGAATTAAGATTAAATAAATACTGAATCAGTGCTAGCACGCTATGTAACATTGACGTAACTTGCGTTATCTAGCGTGTAGTAGCTATAGCGTGGTGCCCCACTGAACAGAAATAACGATCAGAGTTGCATGAAGCGCCTCATATCAACAATAACGCTCGCTTGGCTACAGCGCCGCCTTAGCGGATGTCTGGCTCCATAATGTTCTCCGCGGCTCCTCGGTTCTTCTCCGAGTCTTTAGAATGCATCCAATGAACCACGGAAACAAGTGTGAGCGGGTCTTCCACTGAATGGAGTCCCTTGTGCTGTGAGGCTGATGTCAAATAAATGTTTACATGCTTCGTATCGTTCTCTGTGACACATCTCTTCCGTAAACAAGGCCGTTATCTCTAAAGCGCCGGCCTGGACAGGCCGGGAGCCTAAAGGTGGGTCTACGCTAGACGAACCGAGCACGAGCGGAGCACGAGCCGAACACAATTCGTATAGTGTGGACCGACCTACAAGCCTCGAACGAGCGCGCTGCGAACATTTCGTTCGTGCTCGGCTGCGTTCCGCCTGTTGTCGGTTTTTTGACGAACACAAAGGGTTTTGCTTCGCGCTCGCAGTGCGCTCGTGGACGTGTTTAGTGACAGACGTCGTTCGCTCGAATCGAACATCATGGAAACGTGGACCGAAGATGCTTCCGTGCAATTAATTGAATTATATCAAAATAATTCTTTGATATGGGACCCAAAATATGAGCAGCAGCGGCTGCTGCAATATTATTAATATCGTCCATATTCGCCAAGAGCCGCGAGCACACTGCGGAAAACTGCGTTCGAGGACAGTGATCGTTGTAGGTTCGTTGTACGTCCACACTTGACACCGTGAACGACGAAACCTGAATGGCTCCGCTCGTGCTCGGTTCGTCTAGCGTAGACCCACCTTAAATGTCAACCTTCGATAGATTCGTACGTACTCACCTCTATCTCGAGTGGGTTTATCTCTTCCGCGTGAACTGGATCCCGAGCACCTTACATCACCTCTGTGCGGTGCTCGAGTCTCGCTGACACTCCGCACCGTGTAATGTGTCCTCGGCTGAAGTGCATCCCTGATTGCTTATTGAATGCATACATTCAATGGGCAGTTAAGTCGTGAGGACAGAATTAATCACGTAATTCTATTAGAAAAACTCAGATGTGCTGGTATCAGAGGTAACCTGTACAGATGATTCTCGTCATATGTCCGAAACAGGAGCCAAACAGTAGTGCTCAACGGATATACTTCCTCTTCCATGTGTATCCCGTCTGGCGTGCCCCAGGGCTCTTTGCTCGGTCCTCTCCTCTTTATTATGATGGTTAACGACATCTCATCCTGTTTTAAGTACTAAAATTCTCCTTTACGCGGATTATATGAAAATCCTAAATCCTATTAAATCAGTTGAGGATTCCATCCACCTACAGAGTGACTTAAATAGATTTCAGGAATACTGCACTGCCAATAAGCTTGACCTCAACGTCTCTAAATGTTACGTGTGTTCCTTTACTCTTAAAACTAACATTTTAAAGTTTGAGTACAAAATAAGAGATGGTGCCTTAACTCGAGTCAGTAAAATCAAAGACTCAGGAGTAACCTTTGATACAAACTTCTTTTTGAGGATCATATCCACAGTATAGTCAACAAGGCATCCAGAGCGTTGGGTTTTGTGCGTGCGAATGTCAAGCGAATTCTCTAACATCAAGATCCCTAAGATACTTTTCTGTGCGTACGTTCGTAGTCATCTGGAGTACTCATCTCAGGTTTGGAACCCGTGCTATGACCTTTATATTACTCGCCTTGAACGTATTCAGAAACGATTCTTGCGACACTAACAGTTTGGAGCTAAATTGTTTCTACCTGAGTACTTGGCAAGATGTCGTCAATTTCATTATCTTCCTCTTCAGGAACGTAGAAAAATAGCGGACTTATGTTATCTGTGGGAAGGTTGACTGTTCGGAGCTTCTTGAACAGATAGGACTGCGAACTAATATTGGAACACTCAGGAATCCCAACTTGCTAAATATTCCTATTGCGAAAACAAATTATAGGCAAAATTCGTTCACCATTAGGCTTAGCAGATGTTCTAACACATTAGCCAAAGACAAATATCAACCAAAGACTGGAATTTTAGCCGTTGCGATTCTGAGCTTTTACAAATCTCTCTTTCGAACGCTTCCTGGGATCGTGTGTTACTCTCTGATAATGTAGGTTTCGCGACTGAAGCTTTCTATGCCACTATCTATGAAATATTTGATGATATTTTACCTAAAAAGCGTCGCAATAAAAAGAACAGTAGGCGTTATCCCGTTTGGTTCACTCCTGTTAAATGCCAAATTATCAACAATACAAAGAGAAAGATAAAGCTCCATGCCAATTGGAAAAAAACCAAGTCTGACGAAACGTACAGATTATTCTCAGACATGAGAGCTTCCTTAAAATCACGTGTATCTAGTGCTTATAATTTATATCTCAGGAATATTGAAAATAACTTAGCATTGAACCCCCGCGCGTTTTGGAGCCACGTCTCTAGTTTGAGAGCTAAGGGTGGGTTTGAAGCAAATGTTACGTTTAAGGGAGAGTCGTGTTCGGGTGTCGCAGCGGCCGAAGCTTTTGCCAATTTTTTCGGAAGTATGTTTCTGCCTGATATCCCAATACTTGACGCTGAAAATATTAATCGTTGCGATAAGAGCTGCAATAGCAACTATGTCAGTGTTCTTGAATTTATGCCTAAGGATGTGATCCACGCAATTAAAAAGTTAAAACCTAAGAGCTCTATCGGACCTGATGGCGTACCGCCAGCCATACTTAAGTCAGTCTATAAAAGCTTTATGCCCCCACTTCATCACATTTTTAATTTGGCTTTACGGACAGGTAGCTACCCAGCGCAATAGAAGGTATCAAGGGTAACACCGATTCCAAAAACATCAAATAAGTTAGTTGTCGAGGAGCATCGACCCATCGCCATACTATCTTCTCCTGCCAAGGTTTTTGAAAATGTCTTGCACAAAATTATCTACTCGCAAGTCAAAGCCTTCTTAAGTAATGCTCAGCATGGTTTCAGAGATAAACGGTCAGTCAACACCAACCTTTTGACTCTTGTAGAGTATATCTCAACCAACTTAGACCTCGGAGGTCAAGTAGATGTACTCTACTTTGACTTTCAAAAAGCGTTCGATAGGGTCAATAATGACATACTCCTGGCCAAACTGAGCGTCATTGGATTTGCGCCGGATCTCCTTAGGTTACTTGCCGACTATCTGCGTGATCGCCAGCAGTATGTCAGATACGGAATTTATGAATCTGCACCATATCACACCCGGTCTGGTATAAGTCAGGGCTCTATCTTAGGACCTTTGCTTTTTATTTTAATGGTAAATGATCTACCAGCTATTGTAGAGCACGCGGAGTGCCTATTATACGCGGATGATCTAAAGCTCTACACTGTCATACACTCTGTGGCAGACTGTGTGGTGCTTCAAGGTGATGTCAACGCGGTCTGTCGATGGAGCCTAGATAACAAGATGTAGTTTAATCCCTCCAAATGCTCCGTGGTGAGTTTCGGTCGAAAGAAAAATCCGGTATCCTTCGATTATACTATCCGCGGTAACGTGATTCCTAGAGTTACGCTAATTAAAGATTTGGGAGTAACTTTTGACCGAAAGCTCACTTTTCACGACCACATCACCACAGTCGCCAAGCAGTCTTACCAGAGACTTGGCTTTGTCCTGAGAAACGCCCGGGACTTTCGCAGTGACAGTGTGGTGCGGCTGTTGTTCGGGGCTCTTGTACGGAGCAAGCTGGAGTCAAGCTGTTGCGTATGGAACCCCCATGAAAGTACGTACGCTCTGTCACTGGAGAAAGTTCAAAAGGCGTTCCTAAGGTTTTTGTACAAGCGACTTTTTGGGTACTACCCATTCATGTACCCAACCAAGTTTCTCCAGGGATGTCTCGGGTACAACTCCCTACAAACCAGGAGGGCGTACGATCAGACGGCAACTTTGTGCAAGATACTCCGCGGTATGATCGACGCCCCAGGTCTGCACAACCTTCTCTTTCGTCTTAACCTACCCGATAATTACCTTCGCCACAGAAATATTAGGCTTTTTTCAGAGCCTTTCTGCAGAACCGTGGCTCGCGCAAACTCTCCACTGCCTCGCACACTCACCGCCCTCAACAGACTTCTTGAACAGAACCCGGACTGTGATATATTTGCGGACGAATGGAAGGATATTATGTTGGTGTGCCTGAGGTTTTGCGAGAGAGATAAATGATAGGAGTAATATTTTGAGTTTGTTTGTTTAATTTATTTTTAGTTTTAAAATGCATAATGTTTTTATACAATTTAATATGCCTGGAATTTTTATAAATGATCAATTATTATTCGTTTTTCTTATTGTGTAATTTTATGTATAATTTTTTCTTATTTTTGTATGTTTCATTTGTTCTAATATATGTATAGGTATTGTAATTAACTAGTGTAATTGGTTGTAATATAAGTAATCGTGCTAGTTAATAATTAAATAAATAAATAAATAAATAAATAAAATAAATTAGTAAAAGATCACGATTTTGATATATTTTTCAATACTTCTGTTCAGCTTAAGCGCCTACTAGGTAATAATTTCTTTACTAATTGAAGTCAGTTTTCATGTATTTTCATAACATTTTTTTTTGTTTTGTGTGTGTAACCTTTTCTTTCTTTTAACTTAATAATATAAATTCTCAATATATAAATCTACTTTCTGTAAATCTTTTCTAAATTGCTGCTTTTTTTTTCAAATGATTTGTGGAAACTTGTAATTACTGCCTTAAGTTAAATATTCTTGTATCTCATCTTTATCTAGCTGTAAGTTTTCCTAAGATTGTAAAAATAAATAAAATAAACAATAGCATAGATGAGTGGCACAGGAGGCTCGTCACATGCTGTCGGGTAGTCGAGGGTAGTGATGAGGTAGCTGCCTTGCCTGTGTAGTATAGATCATGTCATGACGTCATCACAACTCACTGAAGCGGCAGCGCCGACCAGTTGCAGTTGCATTGCATGCCAATAACCGTGCTTTATTCTATAGGAGCTTTGTAACAGATCATTTTGTTCGCGGAGGTGTGGAGGAGGCTTATGTCCAGCTGTGGACGTGTGTTACGGTTGACATGATGATGGATGTTGTTCGTGTCGGACAGGTTCGTGATAATAGCGATGGAGGCGATGGACCAGCTGCTGCTGGCGTGCCACGCGCAGACGCTGAACCTGTTCGTGGAGTCGTTCCTCAAGATGGTGCAGAAGCTGCTCGAGTCCACCGATCCGCAGCTGCAGACCCTCGCCACGCAGAGCGTGAGTATACCTCACCAGACCTGTCCTCCTCCACGCAGCACGGTCGGTGGGTACCTGGAACATCGCACCACCCGCGCTGTGACGTTAATGCGCAGGCTCCATCACACCTCAGTCGGTGTCCATTCAGAGGCACATATTATTTAATTTGTTTGATAAAAAGGAACTTACATTTTCGTTTTAAGTACTGTCAAAGTATAGTAATGTTTTAGTACCAATTGAATCGATCGACTCGCTCAGCTGGACGCATGCAGGGCGGCGGTGGCGGCCCGACTGACGCAGTCGCCTTTCCCCATGAGTCTAACATGTCGGTCCGTGCTTGCAGTTCGTCCGATTCGCCAACATCGAGGAGGACACGCCATCCTACCACCGCCGCTACGACTTCTTCGTGTCCAAGTTCAGCGCCATGTGCCACAGTGCGCACGCCGAGCGCGCCGCGCGCGACACCATCCGCCTCGCGGGGATCCAGGGCTTGCAGGTAACTGTGATACAGTATCCTAGTCTCCAGCGAGACTGACCGTGCCCGAACTTACATCTAGGAGGTCAACATTAACATGATGCTACTTCACTGCCGGATATAGGCCTCCCCTGATAAGTGCCTTAATGATTCTTATCTGTAGGGGGTAATGTATTATGCATAACCTTTTGCCCATAAATGGCCTGCTAGTTTATGTGTGTGTGTGTGTGGTTCCAGGGCGTGATCCGCAAGACAGTGTCCGACGACCTGGTGGAGAACATCTGGGAGGCGCAGCACATGGACAAGATCGTGCCGTCCCTGCTGTACAACATGCAGGTGAGCGGCCCTGCTGCGGGACGGCCCATCTGGCTCACACGCCCACGGTGTGTGCCTGCAGGGTTGTCTATCCAGAGAGCGGTGTAAAATGTGTAGGGTTCTAGAAGGTCGTCTAGGTGGGAGTAATGTGGTGGGTGGTGTGTTACAGTCGGCGGAGAAGTACGAGACGGTGTCGTGCATGCCGCCCTCGGAGCGGCTGGAGGCGGAGGCCCGGCCGCCGCGGCTGGCGGAGGCCTGTCTGCGCGAGCTGGTGGGCCGCGCCTCCTTCGGACATATACGCAGCGTGCTGCGACCCGTGCTCACGTGAGGACCTACATAGATGTTCTGATATAGTTTCATAGCGTGCTAGGGACTGCAATAATGCGCCTCCGCACGCGCTCGCTGACCGCCCTCGCTCGTGTTGTGTTGCAGACACTTCGACCGGCACGACCTGTGGATCCCGACCGACTTCGCCGTGCACGTCTTCAAGATCATCATGTTCTCCATACAGGTCAGCTTCCACCTCCATTCATATTCATTTCATTTATTATAACGCAAAACCAATTACATTCAAAGAAAAATAAATATTAGGTAGGTTCATAATAATAATATAGTCTCTTTTATTTCCAAACATTACATCATATTAAATAAATTATAAGGAGGTATAGTTTCGTGGTTCGGAACGTCATTAGATGCCTCCTCCGGCGTGTTCCAAGCTCCTCTGCCTTTGGCTTTGGTCATCCATTGTCTGGATTGGAGTGTTTTGATCAGGAGAGTACCACGTCCATCTTGTATTGTTAAGATGATGTTCACGATGGTGAGGTTATGTTCGCTCCCCTTTCGCTTCTCATTCCGTACAGCGTTTCTCAGAGCGTCTGACGTTTAGGACCGGACGTCACCGAAAAAACGGTAGGACTACCTAATATTCTTTTTCTTTTCTTTAATTAAGTGAAGAGGCACATTACGAGGTGTTGTGTGGTTGGTTCCAGGCGGCGTACTCGTACAGCGTGGTGGAGGCGCTGATGCAGCACCTGGAGGCGGCGCCGAGCGGCGGCGGCGCGCGCGTGCGGGCTGCCAGAGCCACGGTGCTGAGCAACATTGTGGCGCTGGCCGCCGCCGATACTGTCGGTACGTGATATGTGCTCTCAAAAAAGTTTTCTCATTGGTCACAACGCAAAAACTAAAATTGGATGTGTGTGCATTCCAGGTCCGTCCGTGCTGGAGATCATCAACAACCTGCTGACCAACCTGCGCGCCTCCGTCACGCGCGACACCGACGTACGTATCCACCGCCTGCCCCTTCCTGCCTGCCTGGTACACCCAGCGCATCTACTACTCACCTCTTACTAAATCTCGGTCTCAAGGCGAATATTAATGATCTCATAAACAATAAATACTACCCAGACAGGTGGGCCGGATGGGCCGCTGCGGTACAAAGATGAATTCCACCTTTCGTTTGGGGGACGACCGGTCAATCTTCAATCTTTTTTAACCTAATGTAAAGAAGCCACCGTAAGATTTTACCTTGTTAGATTTACCTTATTATAATTGTAAATGTATAAGTTGTGGTTGATGTAACTCCAGAAGTCGCACAGCGAGCGCGAGTACCAGGCGGCGCTGATGGAGGCGCTCGGGGAGTTCGCGGATCACCTGCCAGACTACCAGAAGATAGACATCATGATGTTCATCGTGAACAAGATCCCCGCCACCGCCCCCGCCTCGCACCGCGCGCCGCCGCCCGACGACATGCTGCAGACCATTCTACTAGAGTCGCTCCTCAAGGTGCGCCAGGCCTATCGAGTTGAATATTAAATAGCCAAGTGTACAACCTTGCGGTACACCCATTGCCCTATGTCCATTTTTGTAGCAGTATGTTCCACTGGGTCTCCCCGCAGGTGGGCGGCACGTACAAGACGCGGGAGCTGTCGAAGGCGTTCCCGGGAGCGTTCCTCGAGGCGCTGCTGCGCATGGCGGCGTGGGACCAGCCGGGGGCGCGCGTGCTGCTGCAGCGGATCCTGCACACGCTGATAGACCGCCAGGGGAACAAGCTGCTCCTAGCGCAGCCCAGGTTACTGTACTATATATTATATAGCTGTCGAAGGCGTTCCCGGGAGCGTTAGTGTATCATGTACTGGCATGTTGCAGCGTGGAGCCGGCGGCGCTGCGGCTGTCGCTGGACAAGTGCTCGCGGCAGGACCTCATCTTCATCAGCAAGCACGGATACGCCATCTTCAGCTCGCTCTACGACGGTCAGTCACCACACCACACTCACTGCTCTGAGCCATCCACTACTGTTGAGGTCTAGAGAAAACACTAATAACAAATTTAGTGAAGTCATAAACAAAATACTGAAAAAGGGTAAAATGAGGAAAGTTTTGAAGCAGTGGTCCCATTTGCTTGAAACGCACAGATAATACTAACATTGTAAACAATAAGCTCATGTAAGGTCGACCTCCGTAGTTTGATTGCCTATTTAAATAAAAATACAACATCTTTAAAAAGTAAATATACTTTTGATTAGAAATTTATTAAATAAGTTCTTGTGATAAATCAAAACACATGTTTAAAGATGTTTATAAAAATCGTTTAGTAGGGTTTGAAGGGGTCAAAGGTTCCAATGTCAAATTTAGAAGCTTTTTTAACAAATGTAAACTTTTTAAAGGTTTTGGCTTTTGGACGGTCAACATCTAACTAGTGTAGTCTAGACCCTTCCACGTTTGTATGGGAAGATGGGCGGCTGGCTTAACCTTAAGGGGGGTGTTTAACCCTTGCGCCGCGCCCCATGCGTGCGCGATAGCAATATTAGCCGTTCAAAATTTGGTTTGTTCCGTAATACCAAAAATTATGACTGAAAACTTTTAGTATTCTTCACAAAGTATTGTTATTCTGTAACTAGACAATATAAGCTATGTTCCTTAATAAATAAAACGTAAGATATTGATGTTTTTAATACGAAACATATAGCAAGGAAACTTATCCATTTTCGCATAAAACTGTGCAAAATGAGATTGGATTTAATTTCATTTTAGGTAAGCATTTTGAAAAAAAAAAAAAAAAACCTTTTGGGAACCTAGATAAATACTATTCTAATACAAATAATGCAATATTATAGTGGAAATATGCTTGAATTAGAAATAATTTTGGTATTACGTTTGTATGAAGAATTCCTCCCTCCGGAGGCCCCTTAAGGGGTATATTCACATCTGAAGTTAAGTGTAAACCCATTGACGTTTTTACGTAACGTGACGTATTCTGAATCAATGAACACTTTACACAACAAGTAAACACCGCACATCTGAATATACACGCAGGTCTCCAGCTGGAGTCGAACACCGTCGAGAACATCGAGGCGATCCACACGACGCTGGCGCTGCTGGTGGTGGAGCTGGGCTGCGAGGAGACCGCCCCAGACATGCTGCAGCTCGTGCTGGCGTGAGTACCGCCCGGGCCCGCGCCGCGCCGCGTGCGAGGGAGGTAGTGACGTGTGTGCTCTCTCCGCAGCATCCAGCAGTCGGGGCTGTCCAACCCGGTGCTGAGCATGGCGGCGGTGTGCCAGCTGCAGGCGGTCGCGGTGTCGCTGGCCGCGCTGCTCGCCGCCGTCGCCAACCTTCCGCGGCTGCAGCACTACATCGACAAGGTGCGTGCGTGCTCTCCACTGTCCACATCATCACTGGTTGCTTCTGTCCAGCCCGGTGCTGAGTGTGTCTGTGTGCCAGCACCAACACGCTCCATGCACGCCGATTACTCTTACTAGCTGTATGCGCGTGCAACAGCCGGCTCGAGTGGCGACCGTGTGGCTGCACTGGGGAGTGAGGGGGGAGAGGCAACACGTCTCGCGTCACGTCTTGTGGATCACACAGCACGGCTCGTGTGGCGACCCGCTGCACTGGGGAGTGAGGGGGGAGAGGCAACACGTCTCGCTTCACGTCCTGTGGATTCATGATGTGGTGCTAGTAGGGATGGCGTAGCTGACGGGCGCGTGCGTTGTGTTGCAGATAGTGTTGGCGCGGCGCGAGGAGGCGCCGCACCTTCTGCCGCCGCTGCGCGCCGAGTACCCCGCGCTCACGGCCGCCATGCTGCCCGCCAAGCTGCCCTATCTGCTGATAGACCAGGTACGTACATACTGACCTGTGCTCTTGTATTACTAAACACCTCTCCCCCGGGGCTGACGTTGTCTCCGGCGCGTTGCAGATGGCGGTGTGCGAGGCGCTGAAGGGCGACGGCATCGAGGCGGGGCGCCTGGCCGCCGCGGCGCCCTACGCGCCCGGACACCAGCACCAGCACAGGCACAGCTGGCTCGAGTCAGGTACCTATCCGCATCCAGCATCAGTCTGCAGCTTATGTATTGTTTTCGATGATATAATGAGCACCGTGTTGTGTGCAGGTGCGGGCCAGGGCCGCGACAGCCTCGCGGACATCGCGCACGGCACGCTCACCGAGATGGACAGCGCCAACAGCTCGCCCGGAGTCACCAGGGTCAGTACTGTATCCTGCATGTCTAGTGACAGCCTCCCTGACATCCTTTCCCTTCTCACACTCCTGATCAGCAAGCATCCCTGCACTAAGCGTGTCTCCCCAAACAACAGGGGTTTTGTTTTATCATTATCATCAGCCTCTCTTCGGTTCTCGCAGTGGAACTGTTCGGGGTATACTCATACAAGAAGGAAGGCACTGCTCCGCTACCCGTGCGAACGCGGACGGTTTGTTAGTAAATGTATTATCATATGGATAAAGTTCCAGTCTCCTTGTAGAGGAAGCAGTACGACGACCTGGACGAGGAGTACCGCCAGTTCGTGGAGAAGTACAACCACAACCACCGCCCCTCCATGATGTACTTCGGACAATATGTAACGAGCTCACCTGTGCTGTACCCTGCTGTACTGTAACGCAGATAGACGTATCATACAATAACAAATCATTTATTTCAGCAACATTATTATAGATACATAGTTAGCTTCACTATCTCACTCTCGCGATCCATGGTAAAACTAATCAATGATAACATTTTAAGGTTGCCCTATAAATACCGCCCAAGAAACGGGCTATATACTAATCTTGATAAATAAGAAAAGTTGTTTCATTAATCTAGTTTCGTTACCGTAGGCGTAGCAGTAGCAGCGAGGGCCGCCATCTCATTCCCGTCTCTTGTGTAGTTAGCTTCTTACCCACCTATCCTCTCCCTCACTCGTGTAGTTAGGTCATTCCTTCCCCTCGTATCCTCTCCCTCACTCGCATGTCGTTCGTCAGTGCGAGAGCGGCGAGTTCTGGCACTGGAGCCACGAGGACGTGCGCCAGGGCGGCGCCGACGCGCGCGGCCGCCCCGCTCCCGGCCAGCACGCCGTACTGCACGCGCACTCCCGCTCCGAGGTACCGAGCCTCCGCGCCGCCTTTCCTTATCTCCTTCATTATACCTTCCGCGTAGCCTTAGCGCTTATTTACCTATTTGGCATTGCGTCTTCACTGTCGGAGTGTGTCTTCGTCGTCCAGATATACTGTCTGTGTAGTATATTGAGCGCTCCTGGTGTCCCTTTCAGCACGAGCTAGCCGTGGAAAGCATCAGCCTGGAGGCGCTGCGGCGCGCTGCGGCGGGCCCCTCGGAGGCGGAGCGCCGGGACGCGGAGCGGCGCCGCGCCACGCTCAACAACACCTTCCGCACCGCGCCCTTCGACCACCTGCTCACCATCACGCACCCCAAGGTACAAGACAATCTGTTCTCCATCAGGAACTCCAAGGTAACAAGACCTGAGCTGACATTTTGTGTATCGTCGGGCCAGAGCAGGAAAATTGAGGGATTTCCACCTTCAGCCCAAAAAAAATAACTTATCTATGTCTCGCTAAATTAATGTTGCAATTTCCAGGTTGAGATCAAAGAGAAGCTGTCTGAGATCTTCAACAGCATCAGCTCGTCGCCCCTGGTGCCGGTGCCGGGGGTGGGGGGCGCGGGGGGCGCCGCCTCCCCCCCGCACGGCCGCTCCTTCCAGCAGGACGTGCCCCCCTACTGCAAGTACTTCCCGGAACTCTTCCTCTACTGATGAGTCAACAGACTGTGAGTAGTACGTACTGTTCAAGGACAGTTACTCTATCAATACTCAGGCAGTCGCAGTTTGGTGGCGACATAAGTTCCAATGGGTTCTAGGTCTTCAGTTTGATAACTTAGAAAAAGAAAATAACCAAACAAACTGAATATTAAACTCACGTCTGAACTGAATTCAGTTCAGCAAATGCTATTATATCATGAATCAATATTTTAATTAAAGGGACTTACAGGACGTTTTGATTGAATGTGCACATTCATTATTTATGATTATTCTGAAATTAGTTATTATAATTTTAATCAATTAAGTAAGTTTATATTCATAACAATTAAGTAAGTTTATATTCATAATTTAAAAATAGTAATGTTAATATTGTAAAATTCATATTTGCATGCCTATGTTAGGTAGAGGCACATTTTCCATTGTGGCCCAGCAGTGGGACATGAATGGCTAAAAATAATAATAAATACATAATGTTAGGTAGAATGTATCTGCACGTATTATAAATTGAAGAGCTACATTGTTACATATATTCTGGCAAATAAACATGTTTAATCAGACGTTCTTTGTATCTGCCAGTCTGTAGAGCGGTCGCAGCCTCGCGAGTGCACCGCACTGTCTCTCACCATATACTCCAGTAACGCGGGGTGATTCCTTGTTTCAGGAGCGGCCGTGTCGCTCGCGCGTGCCGCGCTGCAGGCTCCGGCGCGTGCAGGCTGCGAGTACAACATATGACTGGATTAGCTTCCTTCGCTACAAACGAATGCAATGCGCTGCATTCTCTAGCACGGGCCCGTTCACTTGGAGCTTTCTCTATACTAGAGTGTAACGAGGCAACTCCATTAATTTCTTTAAAGGAATACTTAAGCTACGTTTTCAATTATAATATGACTATACATCATGCATTCCCGACGATATACTGTTTAACTAATTAAATTGTGAATCTCCGCAAAGTTCGTTATACCTGTTGTATTTAGAATGGTCATATTGACGCTGTGTTGTGATTGTGGTGAATGTTTGACAAACCTGAGCTTGTCTGGTGTACGACACGAGACACACAAACTCTTGAAATAATGTGATAGGTACGACCTGCAACCCTGCGTGCCAGGTGTGCCGCGAGACGCAACACAATGCTGTACGCACAGCTTGTTGGCCGTTGGGACATTGTTACTTACTTTATGTCAGGTGGTGGGTACCTATGGTTAGAACAATCGTTTGTGCCGGTGGTGTGTAGGTATTATTTATTTTAGTTTTTTTTAATTTTATGGTGGAATTGAACGGATAGGTCAAGAAAAATGAATTAAATTATTTTTGGGACCAAACGGTTGGGTCGGTTCTGTATTAAGTGTTCTTACCCAGGTGTTGAATTATATTCATTGACTATGTAACGACTTATTATCTTATGTAATGTTCCGAATAAATGGATACAACTATAATACCATGTATTATACTAGCTATACCTAGCTGATATTTATTCCGTACAATGTTTATAATCTGTAGATAACTGCGATCACAAATGTCAGTTTCAAGTTGTGTTTATAAAATAAATAAATAATGAATATATTCTTGTTGTTTTGTTTACCTACTGCTACGACATTAGATACCAACCAGTCAGCAGGTACACCAACGTCCACGGCTCAACGTGGCTCGCACAAAGAAAGGCGTTTTCCCGTAATCGCCACGCCAGCGGGCGGAAGTGATGTTAGATGCACGCAACGACAACCACGGGCACCATCGGAAAATGCTAAGAGCTAGCTTAAAAGAATAATCATAGGCAAATTACACAGAATGGGAAATAACTAATCACGTACGGCGCCATCTGTTGGTGACGTTAGCAAATCTAGTTCGGATATTTAGATATGTACAAATCTAAATCGATGCAAAATCGTTATTATGTAGTTGCAAACAATGATTGTCGACAGGTGGCGCTGGCGCCACACATCTCGATTCGACATACATAGATGTGTGTGAATGTGTTTTCTCAAATACCAGGACAGCATGAATATTGCAGAGTATTTTTATACTCGGTTCAATGAAAATACCTCTGCAATAATAATAATTTATTCATTTTTTTTTTTTTTTTTAACTTATGATTTCCTGGTACTTCCACTAATTTTTATCCATTGGTTATGAAGGATAAATTAATCAGGTCTTCTATAATGTTGCAAAACCTTAACCATGAGAAAATTGTCATGTTTGCAGTTGAAAAAAAAAACCGTTAAAGCGATTGCATTCTAAAATTTAGTTTTTTTCGTAATACCTAAAATGTCAATAAGGTCGAAAATCGCTTGAACGGGTTTTTCAACATGGGTAACAAAATAGCAAAATGGTTTTGCAACATTATTTCGAAAACATGATTTGTCTTCACTAACGAGATTTCACATGAGGGGCCATTGTCAACAATATCAATTTATTCAAGGGGGTCATGACCCCCCTGTAAGTAGGCTAAATTATGAAATAAAACATTTCAGTACTAATTACGTTTTTTTGTGTCAAAAATTTATAAAAAATAGAAGCGTTTTACATAAAATAAAACGCATATTAATTTACTTACCTTATTCGAAGCTTACTTTGTGAGAGGGAGCCACTGTTTCCCGCCTAATATTCAAATTCAAATAGCCTCAGCCAATCAGAGGCCTCGGCCAAGTGTCAGGCCGACCAATGAGCAACAAACGTCACCCCACCACCGCCAAGGCGCGCGTGTCGCGACGCGGACTTCTTTTCTTCATTGCGTCTAATATCACCAGGCAGAATTTAAAGCGTAAGCTTCGAATAAGGTAAGTAAATTAATATGCGTTTTATTTTATGTAAAACGCTTCTATTAATTTGACTGTACGTTATTCGAAGCTTACTTTGTGAGAGATGTTTGTTATAGCCTGGTGGTGGTGGTGACCCTGACGCCAATGTGAACATTAATGTATATGATAACTTATAGTATGGCTAGTGAAGGAAACACTTAGTTAAATAAAAATACTGTATGTACCATACAAGAACTTATTATTTATTCTCCATAAGTGATCAATGTATACATAATAATCATTCGGTTAGACATTAGGTATTAATTATTAATAGGCTTAAATAATTTAGTTACAGATGAACTGGTGGATGATACAGGCAATATGGTTCTTTTATAAAATTTACAAAAAGTATTTTGAGACCGCCAATTTCCTCTAGAAAGAATTTCTTCAATTGGCATATTATCAAACCAGTTCTTTGACGCAACTGCAGACCTGATGCTGCCAGGTGTGGCACTTATACGAGCGTCTTTAAATAAAGATCGAATCCATCCCGAAATAAGAGTTTTAGAAGCTGCTCTGGGCTCACCTCTTATAGAAACAAATAAATCATCAATCCTAGCGGATTTTCTTTGCTCACTTAGTATATCAACGCATTTATTAATCCAAAAAACAGGATCTAAATTTTTGTTTTCTGGATTTGAAAAAAACTTCCAGCCTGATTGCTGGTAGTGTGAAGAATCAGTTTTGGATCCAAAAATAGGCCATAACACAATAGACCCGTCATCAGTATGATTAAGATGATCATTATCTATCCTTAACAAAGTAAGATCGTGTATCCTACGGCCCGAGCATAACAGTAATATAATAGCAGTATGTCGTTGTACATGAAAAATATGATCTTGAACAATATACGTGCCCAAGTAAGACGCGAGACTGTCTATGTTCCAAATAGGTGATTTTTTCTTAGGAGGTTTTTGTAGAGCAATAGATTTCAATACCTGTTTTACCAAAATATGGGAACCTATTTTTCCCGCATTGTCTGGACTACAAAATGTTGACACAACAGACTTGTGTAAAAGAATTGTAGCATAAGATAATTTATATATCAGGTGGAGATCAGATAAAAATCTAGCAACTTCATCCCCGCTGGGATTTTGAGGATCTATCTTGTGTTGTCTTGACCAACTCAACCATCTATTCCAGGCAACATTATATGTTCTTTTTGTAGAATCACGCCATGATCCTTTTAAGAGATTAAGTTGAGTGTCATTCCAGTTACTTAATTTGACTGACCACCCCCACATTTCCACACTTCGAGAGTCATGTCCTGTACCCTTGGAGGAGGAAGACCCGTTGAGACATCGATCAGGGCTTGGTCGAGGTGTAGAATTGTAAAGGGGGGCGCTAACGCACGGTTCTTCAGGTCGGCTCGCCAGAAGACCTTGTGCCAACGTGGTACTACTACCAGGTACATTCCCTGTGCATTGTTGAGATGACATAAAACTCTGGGTATTAGGAACGGTGGGGGGAATACCCAAGCAAGAGGATAGTTCCAAATTACAGAGAGCGCGTCGTGGAAAAGGGCTTCTCGGTCGTTCAGGTCCAGTGACACATAACTGCTCACTACATGCGCTCGACTGGAGGCGAATAAGTCTATTACTGGAGTGCCCCATTTGGTAAATACTTTCTTGACGCTTGCGGGTAGGAGGTGCCATTCTGGGTCGAGACGCAGTCGAGACAGATGGTCGGCATGGCTGTTGTATATACCAGGAATGTAAAATGCTTTTATCTGAATCTGATTCTCTTCTAGGATCTGAAATATCTGATAAGTCAGGTACATAAGAGCGGTCGACTTCGTCCCGCCTTCGTGGCGGAGGTATGTAATGACCGTCTGGTTGTCGCACTGAATTAGTACTGTGCTGTATCGCAGGAGCTGATGATGATCTTTTAAAACTTTTAAGATGGCAAGCATTTCTTTCTGGTTGCAGTGCAGAAGCTCTTCTGACTTTGACCAAAACCCTGTTAGCGAGAAATTGTCTAGTCGAGCCCCCCACGCTAGGTCCGAGGCATCCGTCGTGAGAAAGTGAAACGGAGGTGCTATGTGAATAGTTGAGGAGATTTGGGAACTTTTGAGCCACCACTTTATATCGTCCCTGACGGCCCTGGGGATATTTTGCCATTTTCGTTCCGATTTTAGTAACCGGTTTTGTAGGTTCAGAAGGGCACGATAGTGTAGGCGACCTTTCGGTATAGTGAAGCTTGCGAAATTTAAGAAACCCACCAGACTCCTCGTCTCTTTGAGATCTGTATGCGAGTGCTCTAACATACTTGTCAGTTTGTACCTTAGCACAGATACTTTTTCGGGCGGAAGACACTTCTGGTTGGTCCATGGATCCCACTGAATCCCTAAATACACCAGAGACTGTGTTGGTATCAGGACAGATTTTTCGTAATTTATCATCCAACCTAATGTTTCTAATCTTTCCATGAAAATCTGAACATGAGCACTTAAAGTGCTTTTGCATTGATGTGCAATTAGGAAATCGTCTAGATACACCAAGGTTCGTATTCCTAGATTTCTGAGGGTTTCCGCAACCCAGTTTGTTACTGTGGCAAATGTCTTGGGAGACGTGCTCAAACCGAAAGGGAGACATGTCATTTGCCACAATTGATTCTGAAAAATTAGGCGTAAAAATCGTCTGTGATTCGGGGCAACACTTATGTGAAAGTAAGCCTGCGACAGATCTATCTTGCATAGCCAGTCTCTTGGTTGTATGAAGTCTGGTATACTCTGGACATTCAGCAGACTGAATTTTTTGGTCAAGATAAATTGATTTAGAGCTTTCAGATTGAAAATTGGGCGGGCAGTGCCGTCTGTTTTGGGAACCAGGAATATGGAGGACAGAAAACTCGGAGACGGATGGAGAACCCGCTCTAGCACTCCGTCGTTCTTAATTTTTAGGATGGCTTCGGACATCGCTGTAAAATCTGGAACAGTTGTTGGGTTCTTTTGCCGTGTAGGATGTATGAGCGGAGGTTTCAGGCAAAAAGGGATGCGATATCCTGAAATAATTTTTATAACTGGTATCGGGGCTCCAAGGCGTTTCCACTGGTGTAGGAACTGGAGCAGACGGCCTGCTTTGAAGCACTCGTCAATACTTACGTTGCGAGTGATTGTTGCTTCTACCCCTGTTGGATGGTGAAGCGGTTTGTCGTTTTCGAGAATTTTTGGTCTGGTTCTGCTGTCTATTTTGTGACTTTGGGTAACGGCCACGCCCACGAAACGACCCACGATTCGGTGCGACCGAATCAAAACCATGTTCTTGGTAGTACCGGTCAGTGCGGCCCTGCGAGGGCGCCTGGTAACCACCGTACGAACAACCTGGTTGTCGAAAACCCTGCGAGGGCTTCATAGGTTTTGCGTGCTCCCGCGAGGAGCCGCTACCTCTGTTTGAAGTGACCTGCGAGGTCAGTAATCGACGCTTTGCAGGCCAAAAACATTTGTTCACTCCACCTGCTTTTTCCAGAGCTGTTGATAACCTTTCAGCATCGAAAAGGTTTGAGGACGTCGGTGGTATTTTTCGCAGCGCGGATTTAACTAGTGGGTCCTTTAGCTGGGAAATTATGGAATCTCTTCGCATCTCCAACACTTCAGCCCTATGTCCACATACTAACTGTAACATATCTGCTGACGTTTTCTGGAATTCGCCCTCAGAAACAAGCTCTACCAGTTTTTTGTTCAAAATTTCGCTATGCGGGTGTAATTTCCTGAGAATGTTTCACGAATTCGTTGCACAATGCCTGCAAAGCGTCCCTTTGTTTAAAGATGCACAAGGTCAAAGCAGCGTACGCCCTATCGGCGTGTATGAGATAGCCAGGGGACGGAAAAGCAGCGATCTCGTCATTTATTTCTATATCTGTGAACCCTGGAGTAAGGTTATACAATTTCTGAGTTTCCGCATATCTTAGGTCATTCCAGTCGGGGCTACCTAAATGCTGAATTTGATTCAAAAGCTTTAGCTGCGATTCAGAGCTCTTAGGAATGGGTGACTCTTTAAGTTTTGTCTCAATGCTTAGCGACACTTTATTTTCAATTGAGGCATTTGGGCCTAAGACCCGTTCCTTTGGTTCGGGTTCATCGTAAAGCCTGCCACTTATGTCCGAAATGATAGACACAGAATCATCCGCGTAGCGATTAGCATTAGCACTCACCTGGCAGTCATTACCTTGACCGGGTAAGAGCTTACGCAGCTCATGAAGCTCCTTTTCCAGCTGACGATATTTCTTGTTCGTGCGGCTGCGTTTACGTTTGCATCCCTTCCTCTTTTTATAATGCCGTCGACGCTTTGGAGGGTGGGCAGAAGAAACGTTACTGCTACAGTTACTCGTAGATGAGCTGCTGGTACTACTTGTACTCAACGTACTCAACTGCCGCTTCCGTGGTCTGGAAGGAACTGGATCTTCTACTGCGCTTCCATCACTAACATATTCGTTATCCATACTAAAATACAAAATAAAATTTTTTGTTAGGTTAGGTTAGGTTAGGTTAGGTTAGGTTAGGTTAGGTTAGGTTAGGTTTTTTTTTTTTTTTTTTTTTTTTTATTTCCCTGTCCGGGAGCTATGTCCCGGCCCGCGAGCTATCCTACAATTCGTCCCTCTGACATTACCAGAGACGTTTTTGATCTCCTAATTTTATATATGGGATAATGAAGACACAGGATTTCCATTTTATTTTCAATCGACTTTTACAATGTTTTCTTAATATTATATGTGCTTATTTACTTGTTATTATACATCTTTTCTTATTCAAGTTACTAATATATATATCAACAATATATATCTTAACTTAACTTATTTATCTGTTCCTTTTTATTACCTTATTTGCTAGATTGTAACAATATTCGAAAAACTTATCTCTAATATACTTATTATTTACAATATGCCTTATATTTTCTACATTTATAATGTAATCTATTTTTTGTTTCATTTCGTACCTTTCTCTACCAAAGACAGGACATTCTGTTATGATGTGCTCTATAGATTCAGGTTTTCCCGGCTTGCAGATACATGATGGGTCTTCCTTACATTTGAAACGTTCCAAATATGCAGAAAACCCACCATGTCCTGTTATTACCTGTGTTATAACACCGTTTGGCTTTATGTGCCGGACTATCCTATAGGCCTCTACTGCGTCTGGGAAGAAGATCTTTGTTGTTGCTGCGGTTTTGCCATCCCTGTATCTCTGGTTCCATACCTCAAGCGACCCCAGGCGGATTTGTCGCTTGACGTATGAAACCGGACATAAGTCGTAATCTGGCTTGGTTTTCAGCTTTTGAGCGGCCTCTTTTGCAAGCTGGTCGGCTCTCTCATTCCCCTCCAGGCCGGCGTGAGCCCTTATCCAGAAGAGTGCAACGTGTTTGTTTCTACGCTTGCACTCCGCTAGATTACGGCGGATTTCCACTACTAGAGGGTGGAGCGAGCGATTGCTTGTGACCGCTTCAAGTGAAGACCTTGAATCACTGTAGATTCCAAAACTGTCTTCTGGGCGCTTCATAATTTCCCTGGTGCTCTTACATATAGCCAACAGTTCCGCCTGGAAGACCGTGCAGTACGACGACAGCTTCAATTTTTGACTCTTGGTTTCAACCTCATTGCTCCAAAAAGACAATGAGGCTCCAACCCTGCCATCAATTTTGCTGCCGTCTGTGTAGATTCGTACTGCTTGCGTATTGTGGGTTTCTACCCCTGCGCGGTCCTCCAAGCATATGAACTGCAGGTCTATGTGTTTCGCTGGGTGGGGAATTTCTGCGAATTTGATCATTTGCTCCACCTCCCCGTCTCCTGTCGTTGGCTGGCCCACTCCCCTCTTTACCTCATACAGGGCTGCTGCCTCATGTATTCTGAGGTCCAGGGGGAGTAGTCCAGCCAACAGCAGCGCCGAGTTGAGGGAAGTGGTGCGGTAGGACTTGCACAGCTTTTGTGCGAATCCTCTTTGGACCGCATTCAGCATTTTTTGCACGCCCAGTTTTTTAGCTGATGGAGCCCACACACTGGAAGCATACATGATAACTGGCTCAACCACAGCAACGTAAATGGATCGAATGACGTCCGGATGTAAGCCCCAACTTATTTTGGCGGCCCTAGACAGCTGCTTATATAAGTTCAACGCCTTTTTGCAAGTATTTGCTATGTGGCTATTGAATGTTAGCTTGCTGTCTACGGTGAGCCCCAACACTTTAAATTCTTTTGACATGCAAATGTCGACCCCACCCATGCTCAGGACTGGGGTATCGTATTTAAGCTTGCGCGTCAACACCATAGCGTTCGTCTTATGTGGAGCAAACCTCAGCTTGTTTCTGATCCCCCAATCCCGAACATAGGCGAGGGCGGCATTTGCCTGTCTTTGAATTTCTAATGCAGTATCCGCGTCAAAAACTAGGACCACGTCGTCCGCGAATGCTTGGCAGTAGTCGCCGCGTTTCTCTAACTCTCGGAGAAGCGGATCAAGTAGCAGGTTCCAAAGGATCGGCCCTCCTATTGAGCCCTGCACACATCCCTTAGTTGTGGACTTCGTTACCTCTTCACCTGCGTAACGCACGCTTACAGATCGGTTGCTGAGGTAACTGTCCACCACTCGCCTGATGTTAATTGGACACCTTTCCTCAGCCAGTCTCGTTCTAATCGCAGGCCACCAGGCACTATCAAAGGCTCCCTCTATGTCTAACGATATCATGGTTATGAGTTTTTTCTGTTCTAGCTTTCCGCGTATGTATTTTGTTAAGTCATAGAGAGAGTCTTCGGTGCTCCTTTGTGGCATAAAACCGTACTGGCGAGTACTCATCCGCGGAAGAACATGCCACTTGATCCGGTTCATCGTCATCTTCTCCAAGATTTTTCCCATCACTGGCAGCAAACCTATTGGTCGGTAGGACTTGGCTTCTGTGTAGTTATCTTTGCCAGGTTTTCTAAGTACTACAACAGTTGCCTCCTTCCATATCTTGGGAAAATATCCTAGCTCCAAACATTTGTTTGCCAGTGATAGGAAAACTCCGGGATCCCGGTTTATCGCCTGCGTGCAAACATCCGACGTTAGACCATCATAACCTGGAGCTTTCTTAGGGTTGAAGGAGCTCAGTGCGAATTTAAGCTCTTCGGGAGTAAATGGTGGATCATGTTGTATATCATCACCCGGGTCATTTACATGTTCAGCTTCTTTCCTGATTCGCCTGTGTTCCTCATTGTCGTCACCCCTTTCATCCTCTGGGTAAAACGTGTTTGCCAGTAGTTCTGCAGACTCCCTAGACCCTAACTGTACTCCCTCCCTAACGAGTGGCACATCTTCGTGTCTCTTTGTTGTCCTACCTATGACCCTATAAATAAATTCCCATAATCCTTCCCTATCCTGCCTCCCACAGAACTCCTTCCAGCTTGATGTTTGCGCGTTTTTTGCTTCCAACTCATACTTCTCTTTTGCTTTCAGGTACTCATCCACAACCATTTGTCTACGGACTGGCGCTGCACATCGAATCCTGCGTTTCCTGGTGATGACTTCCTTCTTCAGCTTGGCGAGTTCATCCTACATCCACGGTAAGGTAAGTTTGTTTTCTGTTTTCTTTTTTGGTATGGTACTATTGCATGTTTTTGTTATTATGTTTATATATGTTTCTACTTGGTGTTCTAAGTTGATTTTGTTATCTATGTTTTCAATATTAGTTGTGTTTATATTATTGTCTGCTAGAAGCTGGGCCAATTTCTCATGAAATTGGCTCCAGTTTGCTTTCTTACTGTTATAAATTCTTGTGGTTCTACTTATATTTATTCCCTTTGATTTTAATAGCCTAATTTTAAACATTACCGTGTTGTGGTCTGAACTCGTCATGCTATCGTCCACTCTCCAGTCTTCTACCAGAGGCAGCACATCCGCTGAGCAGGCCGTGATGTCGACAAAGCTGGAGTATGTCTTGTTACCCCGAATAGTGTTAAAAGTAGGGGTATCTCCTACATTTAGTACCTGCATGTCCATTTCTTCGAGCACTCCTGCCAACTCCTCTCCTCTACTGTCAACCTTCAGGCTTCCCCACCGAGTGCTCTTTGCGTTCGAGTCTCCCCCTATTATAATTTTGTTTTGCCCTACTTTTAGCTTGATTGTTTTTAGCTGCTCCAGATATGGCTCGATTGCCTGGTCAGGTTCAAAGTAGAACGAAGCGACCACAATTTCCCAGGCACTGGTTCTCAGTTTGACCACCACAATATTCGTGGTGGTCAAATCCGGGCGTTGTATCACATCAATATCATCGTCGAATACGGCGATGGCTGACTTGATTACTGCGTCACCGGGGTTCGTGCACTGGAAAATCCTCACTCCCTTGTAGTCCTTCATTCTACCAATTCCCCCTACGTAGGGTTCCTGGAGCAGCGCGAGAGCTATTTTCTTTTCTGTGGCCTCAAGCATTATCTCATGGGTAGCGAGTGCCTTGCGCTGCAAGTTTGCTTGAGTCACCAGATATTGTCTCGCGCTGGTTTGCGAGGTTGTTTGCCTAGCTGGGGAAGACCGGACGCCCTGGACCACTTTAGCAATAGGCCACCGTGGCCCGGGCCAGTGTCTCCCACCTCCTCCGTACTGGGCAGTCCTGGCTAAAAGCACTGTGGTCTGCTCTATCTAATTTTGCGTGCACACAGTTACAGCAGGAGGGGGTCTCACCCGCAAGCCAGTCCGCACACTCTGTCCGCATGTGAGGTCCCCCACAGTGACTGCACTTCTCAATTTGTTCGGTGCAGAAACGTTTGCCGTGACCGTAGCCCAGACAGAGAGAGCACTGGACCAATGGTGATTGATCCTCTACTCTCACCCTCTGGAGATCTATCTGCACCGTTTCTGCATCGATCAATCTCCGCCAAATCTTCGGAGAGACTCTCATTACAATATGCTGCGTGTGAGGGTTTCTAGTCCGCCTCTTGTAGAGGATCTGCATTCTGTGCTCTTTCTCGCCAAGGTCTTTGAGGATGTTTCTATTCTGGTTTCTCAGGGCGTTCAGAACGTCTTCGTCTGTATTAAACTGGAAGACGTTCCTGAGAATTACCAGCGGGTCTTTGTTTTTGACCTCCTGGACATTCAGGTGGTCTTCTGCCCTCTTTAGTTTTTCCTTTATTATGTCTCTTTCTTTCTCTGTTTTACATCCTACTATAATCTTCCTGTCTTTTGCCTTTCTTATCCTCTCTATTTCGACTCCTCCTTCCTTGGCGTTTATTACTTTTCTTATTCTGTTCAGCACTTCTTCACTTGTTTCAGTTTCGTTCTTTGCGGTGACCACTACCGAGTGCAGCGCCGTCTGCTCCAGAGGCTGTCTCTTAGCAGACGTCGCCGCAACGCCAGCGTAGGTTAACCGCTCTTGAACCTCTTTGTGCTTTTCTATTACTTCTTTTAATCTCTCCATCTTTTCATTGCTTTCCTCTATGAGTTGGGCATGTTTATCCATTTTTTCTAATAGCTTAGATTCTTCTCTTCCTCTTTCTTCCTTCTCTTTTTCCACCTCTGGTTCTTTTGTCGTATCCTTCTTTCCTTTTCCTTTTACGCTCTCAACCTCTTTAACAAGCTGGAAGAGTCTGTCAATGGCGATTGTAACCTCGATTTTTATTTCTGTCTTGAGGTTTTTAGCATTGCCAAGATTTAACTTGGCTTTCATGACGCACGCCTTCGCTTCTGCAAGCCTATCGGTGTATTTGACTTTCCCCGGCGGTGAGTCCTCTACAACATCTGTTTGGGCTTTTTGAGCTCCCACTTTTGTGTCATTTGAGAGCCCAGCCTTTGGCTTTGGCTTAGTTATCGTAGATGCTGTAACCTCTTTTGGCGAGATCACTGTCTTTTGCTTTGCTTCAGGAGACTGGGATGCCGGAACAGCTTCGGCTTTTCCAGCCTCCCACTCTCCTATGCTTCGTCTAACTTTCGATGTTGCAGAAGTTCCCGCCTCAGATGATCCCGCCTTTTGCGTCAGAGGAGGGCACCTTTGGTCAGTGACAATGGTGGCTTTTGGCTTTTTGATGGGCGTGCGTATTCCAATTCCACTCATTTTTGGGATAAGAGGGGACAAAGAGTACAGCTTATATTTATGAACAATAAAATAAGGTTTGTAAAAGTTATAAAAATTTTAAAATAAGTTTTGGCGGCCGGGACTGCACAAGATAAATTATTTTGTGGAACTCTATATGACTATATACCTAGCTCTCTTTTCTGTTACAGGTGGTGTTTGCAGAAGCCGACGGTGTGAGGGAAATCTACTTCACCGTTAACCCAGGTAAGAAAGAAAAGAAACTAAAGTAAGCGTTTAAGGACTCTACCAAGTCCGTCTCAATGTAGTGGCAGAAAACTGCCAGCTGTTAATAAAAACCGCGTCGAACTGAGCTTTGGTAAAGAAAGTCACAAAAATGTAGAGCACACAATTTTCCTACTATATGTAGAGTCAATGTTTGGTCAATAAACCTTAATACTAATTAAATATTAAAAATACTAAAATAATTTTCCAAGCAAACTCTACGTCTACTCTATGTAGAGTCGGTCTGATGTGTGAGCCTGAAGGCTATGAACCCAGAAAAAGAAAATTTATAAATTTAATACAAGAAAATATTTGACTCTACCTAGAGTCTAACCAAGTAGACAATTTGAAAGACCCTTCAATGCTTTTGCTTCCACAAAAAACCGCATTAAAATCGGACGTCTGACCGGAGCGCAATGATGATTTTAGTTTTTTCAAGATGGCGGACAAAATGGCCGCCGAAAGCAAAAAGTGCCGACGCTCAGCTGTCTTTCGTCCGATCAATCTGGGGCTTCTTATGAGTTATTCCACCGGTTGCGCTCAACACCTTCGCAGCCCTGGTTTAGGTTGGTAGAGTCGATGCTCTACCTAGAGTCGGAACCTTAATGGAGGGCTGGCGGAAGTGCTGGACGCCACGAAACAGAAAACCGCGTCAGAATCGGACCCCCGGTTACGGAGTTACACCAATTTGTAAAAAACCAAGATGGCGAAACAAAATAGCCGCCGGGGTGCGGAAGTGCCGTTTCTCAGGAACCCGTGGTCCGATCGAGCTGGAATTTTCTATAGAAGGCTTAGAGTACCATTGGTCGTGCTTTTATGACACCCGTTTGAGTCGGTAGAGTCAGTGCTCTACCTAGAGTCGAGACTTCGCAGGGGGCTTGTGCAAGCACCAATCACGGCAACAGTGAAAAAGCCAACTTTCTACGCCTCTTGGTTTGGGAGAAAAACAGTTTAAAACTTTCCAAAATGGCCGCCAAGATGGCCGACTTTTGTCAAACTTTGTCAGTTTTAGCGATAGAATACTAGAGTTTGGGCTTGTTTTAAAGGTCTAGGAAAGTACATAACAAATTTGGGGTCAACTTCGAATTTATGTTATTATTTAAGTCAATATTTAAGAAAAACAATAAAATTTAGATAGAAACATACAAAAAATTTGGGATTTTTCAAAAAATTTAAAATCTTTTTCTAGATTTATCAATATTACATTGGGCCTCAGTAAACTCAATTTAAAAACTATAAAAATAATAATCCTAGCTGGTACCTCGTGATACTGTCAAAAATTCAAAAAATCATAACTCAGAAAGTACTTATCAGAAAAAGCTTAAATTTTTAAAGATTTATAAAATGCCTGAAGGGCTAACAGAAAATGATTTTTAATAAACACCTAAAAGATTTCGTTTCGGAGTTATAATATTTTGAATTTGCAAAAAATTTAAAAAATACGTAACTTCGTCAAATTCAGTCCAAATTTGACTCTGAAAACACCTCCGTGCTCGCTGAGATGACAGCAACGTCGATCCGGTCACAGATTTATTGCAAGTCGTCGGGTTCAGCTACCTCGTGGCCACGTGGTTCTTGTTTTTTTGCCTTTATTTCCACGCGCCTGCGTGGAAAAATTCGGCAAACGTGGCAAAAATGTAGAGCTCCAAGGGGGCCTTCCAGTAGTCGAATAAAAAATGGGGGTCCTCGCTGCCAATCTCGAGAAAAACACCTTCGAAGTTTCAAATTTCTCTTGAAATGCACTTTTCCACTGCAGGCTTTTTGTTGGAAACACTTTTCACAAAACAAATTACGGGGCTCAATGCGCCGTCACTTTCCACAACTTTTGGTGTATAGCATTGCACTGTAGCGTGAAAAAACACTATTTTTTCGAATTTTCGAGCGTGGAGGTGCCTTTTTTCGTGGCGCTCTCGAGTGCGGTCGGAGCGCGAATGGTTAGGTTAGGTTAGGTTAGGTTAGGTTAGGTTAGGTTAGGTTAGGTTAGGTTAGGTTAGGTTAGGTTAGGTTAGGTTAGGTTAGGTTAGGTTAGGTTTTTTTTTTTTTTTTTTTTTTTTTTTTTTATTCCTGTCCGGGAGCTATGTCCCGGCCCGCGAGCTAGCCTACATGCTGTTCCTCTGACGTTACCAGAGATTTTCTAGTTCTACTTATTCTAAATCAAACAAGAGGAATGCGGTTTTTTATTTAAAGAATTTTACAATACAATATATTCTTATTTCTAACACAATTTTCAGTCTTATATCTATCTTACTTTATTTTTTACATTTTCTTATTATTATTTTATTTTACACATATTTTTACTTAAATTAAATTTTATTGCTGAGTCCTTAATATTTAAAAATATTAGTGTTCAGCAAATTTTATATATCCTTATTTCTTTTTATGACTAATTTAGCTATTTCTGTACAGTAGTTTATAAAATCGTTTCTTATATATTTATTACTTATGAAGTCTTTGACATTTTCTGTTTTCATTTTTATTTCCAATTTATGCTCAGCCTCATATCTCCGTTTACCAAATACTGGGCACTCAAACAGAATGTGCTCCACAGTTTCCAGTTTACTATCTTCACAGACGCACGATGGGCTCTCCTTACACCTGAACCGATTCAGGTATTCTGAGAATCCACCGTGCCCTGTCATAACTTGTGTGAGTACACCAGTGGGTTTTATGTCTTTTATAATTTTGTGTGCCTTTATAGCGTCGGGGAAGAAGATCTTTGTAACGGCTGCCTTGTCGCTAGTAATGTATCTCCTGTTCCATTCGTCAAGAGTTCCTCTACGGATCTGTCGCTTGACATATGAAACAGGACACGCATCATATAGTGGTTTGGTCTTAATTTTCAGGGCAGCATCTTTTGCCAGGGTATCGGCTCGCTCATTGCTTCAAGTCCCGCGTGTGCTTTGATCCAAAACAAATCAACGCATTTGTTCTGTACCCTACTTGCTTTTAGGTTCTTGCGAACTTTTACAGCAAGAGGGTGAGTGGAGCTGTTGTTTGTAATGGATTGGAGCGAAGACTGTGAGTCACTGTAAATTCCAAAGCGGGTTTCTGTCATCTTCAGTATTTCCTCAGTAGCTTTGTATATGGCCAGTAATTCCGCTTGGTAGACTGTGCAGTGTGACGAAAGCTTCAGTTTGATGGATTTAGTCTCGGCTTGATTATTCCATATAGATAATGCAGCTCCGACCTTCTCCTCAATCCTACTACCGTCTGTGAACATCCGCACTGCATAATTGCTGTGGATATTCACTTGCTGCTGATCTTCCAAGCGCACGAATTCCAGGCTCATATACTCCGCTGGGTGAGGTTTTTCTGAGAATGCCGACATCTTCTCCACCTCTCTATCTCCAAGCGCGGGCTGGATTATCCCCCTCCTGGCCTCGTACAGGGCGGCTGCCTCTTGTACTCTAAGGTCGAGTGGTAGTACTCCAGCCAGCGCCAGTGCTGAATTTAGAGAAGCGGTTCTATATGCTCGGCATAATTTTTGAGCAAACTCGCGTTGGACCGAGTTGAGCACCTTCTGAATGCCCAGTTTCTTGGTTGCTGGAGCCCATATGCTTGCTGCATACATTACAGTTGGCTCAACAACTGCAGTGTATATGCTCCTGACAACTTCTGGGTGCAGACCCCAACTTATCTTTGCTGCTCTGGATAGTTGTTTGAAGATATTGACGGCCTTTCGACAGACGATTGACGTATGCTGATTAAAAGTCAGCTTGTCATCTATCGTAAGCCCCAATATCTTCATTTCTCTTGACATGCAAATGTCTATCCCACCCATCCTAAGAAGTGGAGCATCATATTTAAGTTTTCTGGTCACTATCATCGCATTAGTTTTTTGCGGCGCAAACCGTAACTTATTTTTGATGCCCCACTCCCGAACATAGGCAAGAGCGGCATTTGCCTGTCTCTGGATATCCAGTGCAGTGTTTCCGTCAAAAACCATCACCACATCATCCGCGAATGCTTGACAATAGTCACCTCTCCGCTCCAGACCCTTGAGCAATGGATCAATGAGTAAGTTCCATAAGATGGGTCCGCCTATTGAGCCTTGGACGCATCCTTTGGAGGTGGGTCTGGTGATTTGTTCTCCAGCGTATCTCACTTTCACTGTCCTTCCTTCCAAGTAGCTGTCCAAGACTCTTCTAATATTTGTCGGGCATCCTTCCTCAGCCAGTCGAATTCTGATTGCTGGCCACCAGGCGCCATCGAAAGCGCCCTCTATGTCCAATGATACTACCGTTATAAGTTTTTTGAGTGCCAGTTTTTGGTGAATGTGTTTTATCAGGGCATAGAGGGCGTCCTCGGTGCTTTTTTGGGGTACGAATCCAAACTGGCGAGTACTGAGCTTTGGGAGAATATGGAACTTAACCCTGCCCATTACCATCTTCTCAAAGATCTTACCCATGACCGGGAGCAGGCCTATCGGCCTATATGACTTGGGGTCTTGGTAGTTCTTCTTCCCCGGCTTCCTAAGTATTACTACGGTCGCTTCTTTCCATGCCTTGGGGAAGTGACCGTATTCCAGGCACTTATTTGCCAATGCCAAATACACTTCGGGGTTTTGTGAGATTGTGTGTTTGCAGATATCTGCAGTGAATCCATCCGATCCCGGTGCCTTTTTAGGATTAAAACTATTTACCGCGGTTGTTACCTCTTCCATGGTAAACGGAGGGTCATGATTTTCAACATGCTTCTCATCGTTTACTTGGTCGGCAAGTTGCCTTATTTTTTGGTGATCCGCGTTGTCATGTTCCTCCTTGTCTTCCGGGTAGAACGTCTCGGCGAGTAATTCAGCCGACTCTTTGGGACTTAGAGATTTACCTTCCTTTATCAGGGGCAGGTCTTCTTGTCTCTTGGTTGTTTTCCCGATCACCCTGTAAATTCCTTCCCAAAGTCCTTCTTTGTCTTGCTTCCCACAGAACTGTTTCCAACTCTCTATTTGTGCCTGTTTTGCTTGTTGTTCATATGTTTCTTTTATTTGCAGGTACTCTTCGATGACCTTCTTTCTACGGACCGGCGCTGCACAACGGATTCTTCTCTTCCTGGTTCTCACCTCTTTCTTCAGCTGTGCGAGCTCATCCGACCACCATGGTAAGTTATTTTTTGTTTTTGATTTTAATTTAGGGATACTGCTATTGCATGCTTTTGTTGTTAATTTTATATATGTTTCTATTTTGTTTTCTAATTCAGCTTTGTTTTCTATTTTGCTTATATTTACTTTGTGAAAATTAGCTTCTTCTAGCAGTTGGGCCAGTTTCTCATGAAACTGGCTCCAATTCGCTTTTTTGCTGTTAAAAATACGGGTGGTTCTTTCAATGCTTATACCTTTTGCTCGCTTCAATCTAATTTTAAAGGTTAGTACATTATGATCGGATGAAATCAGTCCTTCGCTAACCTCCCAATCTTCTACCAGGTCCAAAAGATCCGCCGTGCAGGCGGTAATGTCTACGAAACTCGTATAGGTCTTCCCTCCTCTTACGGTATCGAAAGTTGGGGTATCACCAACGTTGAGCACCTGCAAATCCATATCCTCCATTGTTCCAGCTAGTTCTTCACCCTTCTCGTCTATTTTCAGGCTTCCCCACCATGTGTGTTTGGCGTTTGCATCCCCACCTATAATTAGCTTTTTGATTCCCACTTCTCTTCCGATCTTTCTCAGGTGTGTAAGGAAAGGCTCTATTGAGGTGTGGTTTGGCTCGAAGTAAAATGAGACCACCACGATCTCCCAGGCGCTCGTCCTGAGCTTCACCACTACGATGTTGTTTGTGGTGAAGTCCGGACAAAGAATGGCATCCATGTCTTTATCAAAAACAGCGATAGCTGCTTTGATTGTGCCATCTCCTTGGTTTGCGTTCTGAAATATCCTGGTAGTCCCATAATCCTTCATTCGTCCGATTGTCCCAACATAAGGCTCTTGAAGCAGCGCGAAGGCCATTTTTCTGTTGTTAGCCTCAAGTATTAATTCTTGTGTAGCTAGTGCTTTTCTTTGTAAATTAGCTTGGGCTACGATGTATGGCCTCGCGTCGCTCAGAGAAGCTGTTTGGCTCGGGACCACTTTAGCAATAAGCTACTGAGGCTCGAGCCAAAGCATCCCATCTTCTCCTTATCGGGCACTCACTGCTGAACGCATTGTGATCCGATCGCTCTACCTTGGCGTGCACACAGTTTGTGCACGTAGGGACGGCACCGGCCATCCAATCTGCACAATTCGTCCTGAGGTGGGCTCCACCGCAGTGGCTACATTTTTCGATCGTCTCCTTGCAGAATCTTCTGCCGTGGCCGTAACCCAGGCATAGGGAACATTGAACTAGTGGCGATTGGTCCGCCACTCGAACCTTCTGCAAGTCGATCGAGACTGTTTCGGCTTCTATCAGCCGTCTCCATATTGCAGGTGACACCCTCAGGACGATGTGGTGTGTATGTGGGTTTCGCGTTTGTTTTTTATAGGCTATTTCCATGGTGTCTTTGTTGTTTATAGGTGGTAGGAGATTTTTGTTTTGTATTTTCAGTGCGCTGAGGATGTCTTCATCCTGATTGTACTTCAGCACATCCTTCAGAATGACCAGCGGGTTCTTATTTTGGACATTCTCTACGTTGAGCTCCTTTGCTTCTTTTATTTTGTTCCGGAATCTGTCGCGTTCTTCTTCTGTTCTGCACCCCACTATCACCTTTCTATCCTTTGCCTTTCTTATTCTCTCTACCGCTATTCCACTCTCTTTTGCATTTACTGTCTTTCTGATTCTATCTAGAACTTCTTCACCTGTCTCTGTTTCGTCTTTGGCACTGACTACTACTGAGTGTAGTGCAGTCTGTTTGTGGGGCTGTCTCCCAGTGGCAGCCGCTGCTACACTCGCGTAGGTTTGCCTTTCTACTATTTCTTTGTGTTTTTCTATAGTCTCTGCTAGTTTTTCCATGTTCCTGTTGTTTTCTTGAATCAGCTTTTCTTGCTCTTCTTTGTGTTTTCTCATGGTTTCTTTAAATTGCTCCATCTGTTCATTACTCTCTTGCAAAATTTTTGCTAGCTTTTCTCCTTCTTTCTCATGGTATTTGTTTTGGTTTCCCTCTAGTTCTTGTTCTTTATCTTTCCTGGGTTCTTCTACATTTTTCTTTCCTTTAACTCTTTCGCATTCTTTTACCATGAGAAACAGCCTTTCTGCTGCGCCGATTATATTTCCTGCTAGTGTTTTCTTAAAGTTTTTAGATAGTCCAAGATTGGTTTTAATGGTAACGAGGCACCCTCTAGCCTCGCTCACTCGCTCAGTACTCTTCAAGCTTGGCTTGTCGGTGCTAGGCGAGTTGGTTGTCGTTAGTATCCGTACCCTGCTATCCACTTGGGAGAGAGTGGTCTTTGTTGTTGAGCATGAGGGCTGACTCTGTGAGGGCCTCTTAGGCGAAGGTGTGTCTCCTAGGATTGACCCTGCCTTTGCGGGCTTCCATTCCCCGGAGCCATTCCTCACCCATGAAGTCCGACCAGGATGGGCACTTGGAATGTCGTCGTCTTTTTTTCGTACTAGGCTTTTTGCTGTGGTTTTGGTTTGATTGTCTTCTTTCTGCGTCAGCACTGTCTCTTCCTTTCCCTGTTCTTTTGTGAATGTTCTTTCACGTCTATGGTGGGGGCTTGAGCACCTCTCCATTTGATTTTCACTTAAAACCTCGTTTTCTTGGTCTTGATTTTGCTTGTCTTCCTTCTGCGTCAGCATTTCATCTTCTTTTTCGCTCTCCTTTGTGAATGTTAATTCAAGGGGCACCGGAGATGGAGTCTTTAGTTGACTTTGGTTGGTCAAGTCAATCAGGTCGTAAGGTTTATCTCCTTGGCGGGAGGATTGCGCCTGCTCTACTCTTTTGTCCCTCTTCGGAACAGGTGTTTTGTCAAGCATTTTGTCAGAGGGCTCGCGGGTTTAATATATGTAAATTAGTATGTAATCAATGTAATTTTGTAAAAGTTGTAAAAATATGAAAATAAATGTGTCTTATGAACTAATATGATGTAGAGGTGTAAATGTGCTCCAATCGTAGTCAAAAGTCGGATTAAATTTTTGTGTAGATAACAAAGAAATTAAAATAAAATATTCTTGACTCTACATTAGAGTTGGTCTCTATGAAATAGAAGAGTAACCCTCGGATGTACTGCAATAAGCAGGAAACCGCGTCGAATTCAGGCTTCTGGTTCCAGAGATATGGGCTGAGAATTTACTCTATGTAGAGTCGGTTAAACTTGTAAGTCCGAAAGGACTTGTTCTAAGCACTATGAACCCAGAAAGTCAATATAATACAAGTAACAAACATATGTAAAACAATTATGGAATAGTTTCCAGTAAAAAGAAAAAATTTGTTGACTCTACCTGGAGTCCAGTTTTGTGTCACTTAATTGGTAGGTTGCTTACGTTAGAGTGTCACGCAAAAAACGCCGTCAAAATTGGTGAATCGGTTCGAGAGATATGAGGTTTTAAAATTGAAGGGGGGTGGGGGGAAATTGGGAGGGGTCAAATCAGAAACCCAAATTTGGGAAACTTTGTTGTATATATACAATCTTTGGTCAAAACTGAGCTATCTTGCTCCGTTCCCGAGATATATGGGTTTTAGGTTTCTAAATTTAATTGGGGGGGAAATATGGGAAGAGGGAGGGAAATACAAGGTTAATTTTGGGGAGAAAAATAGGGACTTTGAGGTAAAAATATTTGGACAGGATATAATTTAGGATTAGGTTATGAGGGGGGTTTTACCAAAGGAGGGGGTGAAGGGGGGGAGGGGAAACAATTAATTTTAAAAGAATCTATTTATATAACTAATTATTACAACTAAAAATTTTACAATTTAAGAACTTTCTTTAACAAAAAATCTAATATTAAAAATTTTACAAAAAAGGGGGAAAAAGTTAAGGGGGGGCTCTTACGTACTATTAAATTTAGGGGTTGCTTATATATTTTATATATATAATATATGTAACTGGTCATAAAATTAGCCTATCTCTCACCGTTTCGGAGATACAAGGGTGTGACGTTTTTGTGCGGTTGGTTTTTCTATATAAAAATCTATAACTTCTAAACCGCTCTACATAAAAATAAAATTTAAAAACTAAAATAATCTACTCTGTAGGCGTTATAATCTATCAAAAAATAAAGCTAAGTTATCGCTGAAAAAATGGAATAATCGAGTGTCCAAGATGTCACTGAACAGCAAAATAATAAAAATGTCTGTATCTCCGTCACCAATTGTCCGAAAAAATTTCTAGGGGTACCTCCCGGGTCCTGAAGTTGTCCTCTTCAAATTAGCTAACTTAGTTAGCGACGCGCTCCTCTCCTTCGGTGACCTCGTGGCCACGTGGTTCTTGTTTTTCTGCTGATTATTCCGCAACGGTGTGCGGAAAAAATCAGCAAATACGTCCGACGTGTAGAACTCCACAAGGGCTCCGTCTGGGTCAGTAAAAAATTTGGGGTCGTCACTGCAGATCCCGAGAAATTTCAATTTTCCTTTTGAATTTTTTGTAAAAAACACTTTTTTGCCAATAACTTCGTGAATTTTTCACTTTGCACAACACTTTTTTCACTGGCGTGTGCGCCTTCACAGCGCGCGTCTTTTGATGTATAGCGCGTCACTTATATTGCAAATTTGCTATTTTTCACGAATTTTTGCGTGCGGAAGGGCTTGATTTCGTGGCGCTTTCGACGGCGGTCCAAGCGCGACTGGGTTAGGTTAGGTTAGGTTAGGTTAGGTTAGGTTAGGTTAGGTTAGGTTAGGTTAGGTTAGGTTAGGTTAGGTTAGGTTAGGTTAGGTTAGGTTAGGTTAGGTTAGGTTAGGTTAGAATCTGTCGCGTTCTTCTTCTGTTCTGCACCCCACTATCACCTTTCTATCCTTTGCCTTTCTTATTCTCTCTACCGCTATTCCACTCTCTTTTGCATTTACTGTCTTTCTGATTCTATCTAGAACTTCTTCACCTGTCTCTGTTTCGTCTTTGGCACTGACTACTACTGAGTGTAGTGCAGTCTGTTTGTGGGGCTGTCTCCCAGTGGCAGCCGCTGCTACACTCGCGTAGGTTTGCCTTTCTACTATTTCTTTGTGTTTTTCTATAGTCTCTGCTAGTTTTTCCATGTTCCTGTTGTTTTCTTGAATCAGCTTTTCTTGCTCTTCTTTGTGTTTTCTCATGGTTTCTTTAAATTGCTCCATCTGTTCATTACTCTCTTGCAAAATTTTTGCTAGCTTTTCTCCTTCTTTCTCATGGTATTTGTTTTGGTTTCCCTCTAGTTCTTGTTCTTTATCTTTCCTGGGTTCTTCTACATTTTTCTTTCCTTTAACTCTTTCGCATTCTTTTACCATGAGAAACAGCCTTTCTGCTGCGCCGATTATATTTCCTGCTAGTGTTTTCTTAAAGTTTTTAGATAGTCCAAGATTGGTTTTAATGGTAACGAGGCACCCTCTAGCCTCGCTCACTCGCTCAGTACTCTTCAAGCTTGGCTTGTCGGTGCTAGGCGAGTTGGTTGTCGTTAGTATCCGTACCCTGCTATCCACTTGGGAGAAAGTGGTCTTTGTTGTTGAGCATGAGGGCTGACTCTGTGAGGGCCTCTTAGGCGAAGGTGTGTCTCCTAGGATTGACCCTGCCTTTGCGGGCTTCCATTCCCCGGAGCCATTCCTCACCCATGAAGTCCGACCAGGATGGGCACTTGGAATGTCGTCGTCTTTTTTTCGTACTAGGCTTTTTGCTGTGGTTTTGGTTTGATTGTCTTCTTTCTGCGTCAGCACTGTCTCTTCCTTTCCCTGTTCTTTTGTGAATGTTCTTTCACGTCTATGGTGGGGGCTTGAGCACCTCTCCATTTGATTTTCACTTAAAACCTCGTTTTCTTGGTCTTGATTTTGCTTGTCTTCCTTCTGCGTCAGCATTTCATCTTCTTTTTCGCTCTCCTTTGTGAATGTTAATTCAAGGGGCACCGGAGATGGAGTCTTTAGTTGACTTTGGTTGGTCAAGTCAATCAGGTCGTAAGGTTTATCTCCTTGGCGGGAGGATTGCGCCTGCTCTACTCTTTTGTCCCTCTTCGGAACAGGTGTTTTGTCAAGCATTTTGTCAGAGGGCTCGCGGGTTTAATATATGTAAATTAGTATGTAATCAATGTAATTTTGTAAAAGTTGTAAAAATATGAAAATAAATGTGTCTTATGAACTAATATGATGTAGAGGTGTAAATGTGCTCCAATCGTAGTCAAAAGTCGGATTAAATTTTTGTGTAGATAACAAAGAAATTAAAATAAAATATTCTTGACTCTACATTAGAGTTGGTCTCTATGAAATAGAAGAGTAACCCTCGGATGTACTGCAATAAGCAGGAAACCGCGTCGAATTCAGGCTTCTGGTTCCAGAGATATGGGCTGAGAATTTACTCTATGTAGAGTCGGTTAAACTTGTAAGTCCGAAAGGACTTGTTCTAAGCACTATGAACCCAGAAAGTCAATATAATACAAGTAACAAACATATGTAAAACAATTATGGAATAGTTTCCAGTAAAAAGAAAAAATTTGTTGACTCTACCTGGAGTCCAGTTTTGTGTCACTTAATTGGTAGGTTGCTTACGTTAGAGTGTCACGCAAAAAACGCCGTCAAAATTGGTGAATCGGTTCGAGAGATATGAGGTTTTAAAATTGAAGGGGGGTGGGGGGAAATTGGGAGGGGTCAAATCAGAAACCCAAATTTGGGAAACTTTGTTGTATATATACAATCTTTGGTCAAAACTGAGCTATCTTGCTCCGTTCCCGAGATATATGGGTTTTAGGTTTCTAAATTTAATTGGGGGGGAAATATGGGAAGAGGGAGGGAAATACAAGGTTAATTTTGGGGAGAAAAATAGGGACTTTGAGGTAAAAATATTTGGACAGGATATAATTTAGGATTAGGTTATGAGGGGGGTTTTACCAAAGGAGGGGGTGAAGGGGGGGAGGGGAAACAATTAATTTTAAAAGAATCTATTTATATAACTAATTATTACAACTAAAAATTTTACAATTTAAGAACTTTCTTTAACAAAAAATCTAATATTAAAAATTTTACAAAAAAGGGGGAAAAAGTTAAGGGGGGGCTCTTACGTACTATTAAATTTAGGGGTTGCTTATATATTTTATATATATAATATATGTAACTGGTCATAAAATTAGCCTATCTCTCACCGTTTCGGAGATACAAGGGTGTGACGTTTTTGTGCGGTTGGTTTTTCTATATAAAAATCTATAACTTCTAAACCGCTCTACATAAAAATAAAATTTAAAAACTAAAATAATCTACTCTGTAGGCGTTATAATCTATCAAAAAATAAAGCTAAGTTATCGCTGAAAAAATGGAATAATCGAGTGTCCAAGATGTCACTGAACAGCAAAATAATAAAAATGTCTGTATCTCCGTCACCAATTGTCCGAAAAAATTTCTAGGGGTACCTCCCGGGTCCTGAAGTTGTCCTCTTCAAATAAGCTAACTTAGTTAGCGACGCGCTCCTCTCCTTCGGTGACCTCGTGGCCACGTGGTTCTTGTTTTTCTGCTGATTATTCCGCAACGGTGTGCGGAAAAAATCAGCAAATACGTCCGACGTGTAGAACTCCACAAGGGCTCCGTCTGGGTCAGTAAAAAATTTGGGGTCGTCACTGCAGATCCCGAGAAATTTCAATTTTCCTTTTGAATTTTTTGTAAAAAACACTTTTTTGCCAATAACTTCGTGAATTTTTCACTTTGCACAACACTTTTTTCACTGGCGTGTGCGCCTTCACAGCGCGCGTCTTTTGATGTATAGCGCGTCACTTATATTGCAAATTTGCTATTTTTCACGAATTTTTGCGTGCGGAAGGGCTTGATTTCGTGGCGCTTTCGACGGCGGTCCAAGCGCGACTGGGTTAGGTTAGGTTAGGTTAGGTTAGGTTAGGTTAGGTTAGGTTAGGTTAGGTTAGGTTAGGTTTTTTTTTTTTTTTTTTTTTTTTTTTTTTTTTTTTTATTCCTGTCCGGGAGCTGAGTCCCGGCCCGCGAGCTATCCTACCCCTAGCGTAACCAGGGACCTGGTTGGCATTTATCTTTCTTTCCAGTTCTCTCTTTTATGCTTCTCGCACTTCCGTTCTTCATACTTTATCTTTCTTTTATCCATCTCAGATCATACATTTATTTATATCTTAGTTTTGACCTATTCTTTTATTTACAGAGGTATTAAGAGACTCAGTGACGTTTTCTTTATTTCCATAAAAATTACATTATTCTTATTCTAAAATCTATTTATAGGGCACATATTATTATAATAGCATTATAAAATTGTGGCTCCTTATTTCTACTTATTTTTACTTATAACTATTTTAACAATTGTTTCACAGTAATCTAAAAATATATATCTTATTTTCTTATCCTCTAATATTTTACATAAATTTTCTTTGCTTATATTTGTATCTATTTTTTGTTCTACTTCATATCTTTCTCTTCCAAACCTGGGGCAGTTTGTTATTACGTGCAAAGCGCTTTCTTCCACCTCCGGGTCGCAAGGACACGATGGACTGTCCCTGCACTTAAACCGATGCAAGTACGAGGAGAATCCACCGTGTCCTGTGAAGAGTTGGACTATGACGGGGCTCAGGGTTAAAGATTTGACGAGTCGGTACGCCCTTATTGCGCACGGGAAGAACAATCTTGTGGTCGCGCCTTGTTCCGCGGTTACGTAGCGTTGGTTCCATTCGCATAGCGAGCCTCGTCGGATTTCTCGCTTTGCGAATGAAACTGGACAGTTGTCATAATTTGGCCTCGTTTTCAACTTCAGTGCGGCGCATTTCGCCAACTCATCGGCTCTTTCGTTCCCTTCCAACCCCGCGTGAGCTTTTATCCAAAATAGGCTCAGTATTTTGTCGTCTTGGTTAAGCTCACGTATGCCTGCTCTTATTTGGACTGCGAGGGGGTGGGGAGAACTTAAGTTGGTGACTGTCTCGAGGGCTGCGCGTGAGTCACTGAAGATGCTGCAGCTTCTTTTCCGCTTTTTGAGAGCTTCTCTTGTAGCTTCAGCCAGAGCCAGCAACTCCGCCTGGTAGACGGTGCAACATTCATCCAGCCTCAACTTGCGGGTACTAATCTCGGTGGCACCTTCCCAGATGGATAATGCGGCGCCAACTTTGCCCTCGATCTTGCTACCGTCTGTGAAGATATTCAGGCAGCTGTTGAGGTTCTGGTTCAATGCTGCCTCGTCCACCAGGCAGGTGAATGTCAACTCGGGCTGCTGCGCTGGGTGTGGCATGGCTTCGTATGGCAATGGTGTCTCAATATCTCTGTCTCCTATTACTCGCTGGGTGTGACCTTTCTTCGTCTCATAAAGCAAGGCTGCTTCCCGGATTCTTATGTCCAATGGTAGCAGCCCAGCCAGTAATAGCGCCGAGTTTAATGAGACAGTCCTGTAACCTTTTATCATCTTCTGCGCGAAGCCACGCTGCACCGTTTCAAGCTCTTTCCTCACGCAGATCTTGTTGCTTGCCGACGCCCATGCACTCGCTGCATACATTATTGTAGGCTCTACCACTGCCGTGTAAATTACACGAATAACTTCGGGTTGTAGGCCCCAAGTTACCTTTGCAGCTCTAGAAAGCTGCTTGTAGAAGTTCAGCGCTTTTCGACAGACGCTTGCGGCGTGCGAGTTGAATGTCAGCTTCTCGTCGATGGTGAGTCCTAGCAGCTTGATTTCTTTGGACATGCCAATGTCGCACCCACCCATGCGAAGACGTGGGGTGTCGTGTTTAAGTTTTCGCGTGATGACCATGGCCATCGTTTTGTGTGGCGCAAACTTAAGCTTGTTTTGAATTCCCCACGTCCGAACTTGTTCGAGTGTGGCATTGGCCTGTCTCTCAATCTCTTGCGAGGTCTCCCCATCGAAAACAAGCACCACGTCGTCCGCAAACGCCTGCACGTAGTCACCCCTACCATGCAGCTCTCGTAGAAGTGGGTCTAGGAGTAGGTTCCAAAGAATTGGACCGCCTATCGACCCTTGCACACAACCTTTTCCCGTCGGCTTTTCGTACTCCTCCCCAGAGTAGCGAACCTTTACTCTTCGATTACGGAGATAACTGTCGATCACCCTTCTCAAGTTTACCGGACACTCTTCCTCTGCCAGTCGGACTCGGATTGCGGGCCACCAGGCGCTATCGAAGGCCCCCTCTATATCCAGCGATACGAGCGTTAACAGTTTCTTTTGCTCTAGTTTGTCGTTAATATATCGCATTAGGGTGTAAAGGGAGTCTTCGGTGCTCTTCTGGGGCATGAATCCATACTGGCGAGTACTAATTCTCGGTAAAAGATGAAACTTGATTCGGGTGACCAACATCTTCTCGAAGATTTTGCCTAACACTGGGAGGAGCCCGATTGGCCTGTAGGATTTCGGGGTATTGTAGTTTTCCTTCCCAGGTTTTCGCAGCACTATAACGGTGGCCTCTTTCCAGGGATCAGGGAAGTGGGCAAGTTCTAGGCACTTGTTTAGGATGTTCAGAAACATGTTCGCGTCGTTCTTTATGGCCTCTGCGCATATATCGACCGTAAAACCATCTGATCCGGGTGCCTTCTTAGGGTTAAATGCTTTTATCGCAGCATTTAGCTCGGTCATCGTGAATAGTGGGTCACAAGGGTCACTTTGCTCCTTTCTATTCACCTTCTCTGCTTCAGATCTGATTCTGCGATGTTCGGCATTGTCGCTATCTGTGTGGTCCTCCGGATAAAATGTCTCGGCCAGGGCCTTCACGGAGCCTCTAGCATCAAGCACTTTGCCCTCAATCTGAAGTGGAACATCCTCCTCCCTTTTTCTAGTTCTGCCTATAACCCTATAAATTCCTTCCCATACCCCCTCCCTATCCTGCTTACAGCAAAAGTCCTTCCAGCTCTCTACTTTTGCCTTGTTTGCCTCCGACTCATATTCTCTTTTCTTTTCCAGGTACTCTTCAATGACACCCGACCTCCGGACTGGCGCGGCGCATCGGACTCTTCTCTTTTTGGTGGCAACTTCCTTTTTCAGGTGTGCTAGTTTCTCGGACCACCACGGTATGGTAAGTACTTGAGTGTGTTTCTTTGCAGGTATAGTGTGTGTGCATGCGTGTGTTATTGATTGAGTGTATGTGTGTATAACTGTTTCTATTTGTTCAATATTATGTATGTGCTCTACTTTTGTGTGTGTGAGGTTGTGATCTGCTTTAAATTCGGTCAATTTCTCATGAAATTGAGCCCAATTTGCCTTTTTTGTGTTGTAGAGTCTTGTTGTGCGTGTAATTTGTGTTCCGCGTGCTTTGTGTAGTTGTATGTTGAATGTGATACCATTGTGGTCCGAGCTCGTCATGTTCTCTATAACGTTCCAGCCATCCACGAGAGTGAGCATGTCCTCGGAACAGACTGTGACGTCTACATGGCTGACATACCTTCTGTCCCCTCTCACCGTGTCAAATGTCGGTGTGGAGTCATTGTTGAGCACCTGGAGCCCCTTATCATCTAGAAACTTCATAAGCTCCTCCCCCCTGGCATTTGTCCTGACGCTTCCCCACCAGGTGTTCCAGGCATTTGTGTCTCCTCCAACAATCAACCTCGTTGACCCCAATTTCTCGATCAGCCTGCATAGATGTTCTAAGTATGGTTCTATGGGCTCGGTTCCTTCCAAGTAAATGGAAACCAGGTTGATCGCCCAGGCGCTAGTTCGGATTCCTACTACGGCGATGTTGTTGGTGGTTAGCTGTGGGTATTGGATAACATCGAGGGTAGAGTCCAAAACTGCAATGGCCACCTTTACCATCCCTTCCCCTAGTTCCGTGCTCTGGTAGATCCTAGCGCCTGGGTATGCCTTT